>OX101817.2:45466298-47966298 GCA_944452925.2 Chrysolina oricalcia | reverse complement strand
AGTTTCGCGGCCATGGCATACACACTATTTTTCGTGCAAGCGTTAAAATTATTAAAATAGATAGTTGTGAATAAATATATTATTGCTCTAAAATCAACAGCAGTTCAATTTATTTAACAATATCACCGTGTGCTATGGAAATGATATGTTTCAATATATACAAAATATTTTGACAGTTCTTGTCAAAACGTTTTAATACCCGAAAAATCTAAGCGGCACTACGAAAAATGTTACGGCGAGTTTAAAGATTGGTGTGACAAATTGAAAGTGACGTTTGGTTTCGCGGCCGTTGCTATGGGTAACGGCCGCGAAATTAAATTTCGCGGACTGTGCTGAGAACGCCAAATACTGACTTCGCGTGCGATTGCACGAAAAAGTTCTTTTTTGAAGTGCTTTTTTTGAATAACTTGAATAACATGCATTAGTGCTATTTCTTGTTCTGCTATAGATAATAGACCAAGGTAGTTTTCATTTTTATTTTTTGAGTTATGAGCAAATCGAAGTACGTATGCTAAAGTACGTTGTAGACGAGAGAAACTAGAGAATTTTGTGAATAAACTCTCCCAAAATGCAAATTCTTCATAAACATTGGTAGAGATCAAGGCAACTTTTCTCTCTTCAGGAATTTCAGTTGTACAAATAGGGGTGTTGAAATGATCAAAATTCAGCTCAGGGTTACGCAAAAAGTTAGGTCCATGAAACCAAATTCCACTATCAATGACATCTTTGGTAAAAATTCCACGAGATTATTTTCTGACTTTATATGCCTCCAACAAAAATTTGAAGTAATTTCTTGTATTTAAGACACTCTATTGGAGACAAAAACAGACCATTTACTAGGATGATTGATTATTACTCCAAGTGAGAGCTATTTGAGAGTCAGACCACAAATTGAATGAGTCAATGGCAAACTTTGAGATGAATACTTTGGAAATTCTCGATGTGAGTTTGGCTAAAAGAAGCATACTATACAGCTCAAATCTTGGGAGGGTGATCGTTTTGATTGGGGCTACTTTTGACTTGGTAGATATAAGACTACAATGTTCTGAATTGTCTTCATACAAAGAACGAATGTACACACACGCTCCATAAGCGGACATACTTGCATCTGCAAAGCCATGTAGTTCAATTTTGGTTATGGGTTTATTCAAAAATATATATCGTGGGAGTTGCAAATTGTTGAGCAAAGATATATATTTTATAAATATTTTCCACTTGTTTGAAAGAATATCCTCTACAATTTCTGTATCGCAATTCAATTTTCTCATCCACAATTTTTGCATTAGTATTTTACCCTAACAACTACTGGATTTACTATTACTAATCCAAGAGGATCGAAACATTGGGCTACGGCAGAAAGAATTATTCTTTTTGTAGGAGGGTTTTTTAAAGATATTGGGGAAGTTGAAATGATTAAAACATCTTTCAAGGGTTGCCATCTCAAACCTAAAACTATATTAGGGCATTCGTCGAAATTTGAATCTTATTCAGGAGTATTTTCTTGTGAAATTTTATTTAGGAACTCTTGAGAATTGGAACACCATTTGTGTAATCTGAAACCAGCACCATTCAGAAGAGAATTGAGTTCAAAGTACAAACTTTTTAAGCTATCATACGTATCGCAACCACAGATAATATCATCTACATAGCACTGAGACAGAAGGCATCTGAGGCGGAAGGGTATTTATTTTTGTTTGCGATTGCAATGTCTTTAAGGACTCGAGTGGCAGCAAAAGGTGCGAAATTGGTTCCATATGTGATAGTTAAGAGTTTTATGCATTTGAAGGATTCTTTTGGATTATCACGCCAAAGAATGTTTTGCAGGAAGTTTTGTTTTGGATTCATGTACCTGCCTATACATTTTTTCGAGATCAGAAGTAAGAACAAACTTGAAGGTTCGAAATCTACAGAGAATATCGAAAAGTTCTTTCTGGTTGGACTCTATAACCTTTGAGAGTTACATCATTAAGGGATATGCCAGAAGAAGTTTTACTGGAAGCGTCGAAAACGACTAGCAATTTAGTTGTCAAACTCGATTCCCTCACAACACAGAGATGGGGAATGAAATGTTTATTTTCAATATTTGAATTATTTAGAGAGAGGGACAAGAGAAATATATTCATCGATAAATTTTTTATAGTTAGAGAACAGAGAAGGGTAATTTTGAAATCTTTTCTCCAGGGTGACAAACCTTTTTTGTGCGAGTTTTGAGGAATCACCCAGTTTGAGATATTCTTTAGGGCTCCTCATGGGCATATCTACTTGATATCTACCATCTTGTAATATTATAGTAGTTGAATTGAAAATGTTCTCAGCAATTTCATCTTCAGGAGTAAGAGGGGGTTCTAGATTAATTTCTTCTAAAATCCAAAATTTTGATAATAAATCCTCGACTTCTGAAGTTTGAGCAAAAAATGAGACTTTGTTATGAATATTTTGATTTTCTAGGTGAAATGTGCGAGTACCAGTAGAAGATAAACATAGGGGTGGTATGTTACCAGCAATTATCCATCCTAGATGTGTGTTCAGCAGAGTTGGGAAACCATCACCTAATTTATGAATGCCAGAACATATCACATCATAAAATAAGTCTGCACCAATGAGCATATCGATATCAGAAGGAACAAAAAATTCAGGGTCGGCAAGTTCACTCATAACTTGGTTAGGAATACCTAATTCACCAACTTTTATAAAAACGTGTGGAAGTGTATGAGTGATTTTATCTAGAACAATACGGGATATCCGAAATTCTTGTGTTTTATCAATTTTAGAATGAAAAGAAATGTCAACCATTTGATTCGAGAGTGTACTCATTTTTGAAATGCCAGAAATGCTAAATACTTTTTGATAAGTTACACTCTGTATTCTTCTAACCAATTCCTGATTGATAAAAGATGTTTGACTTCCATTATCCAAAAGGACCAAAAGCTAGAAGAACATGTGAGTTTTTGGAAGCAAACGCTGATGATGTTACTACATTTGAGTTACTTCCACTGGGTACAGAGTCATTATTATCGTTATTTTGAAGTGTAGAGGTGATAATATTCTGATTTTGGGGCAAACTATATTGCGAATTATTTGTTGACACTGAATTATTGAGATGAGAATCGTTTCTGTTCTGAGAATCGGCAGTAAAAACATTATTTCTTTGTATATGCATTATTGTGTGATGTTTTATGTAGCAAATATTACATTTTTGTGCTGAACCACAATTCCGAATATCGTGCTTACTACCCAAACAATTACAACATATTTTTTTATTATTTTTGATGAATTTTTCTTTTTCTGAATATGGAAGGTCTATGAACTTTTGACACGAATAAATACGATATCCAAGAGTATTGCAAAATACACAATGTCTACTTGAATCAAGAGAGCCATAATTAGAACGCGCTGTATTTTGTGAATGAAGAGAAACTTTGCAGTTATTTTTTCGTTGAGGTTGTAAATCGCCACTTGCTAAATTCTCCATAACAACGCATTTTGCTTTCAAAAAATCATAAAAATCTTTCACAGTTGGTAAAATATCTTTGCCACACTTCTGCTGAAAGTCTTTTTTCACGTGATAGTCTAATTTTTGAGCGGCAATATAGATGAGGAGATATTCATATAGTTTTGATTCATCGACATCTAGTTTTTTGAGAGATTCTACATTTTGTTCAAATATGGTAACAAATTCTCTTAAGAGCGCAGATGTACAATTTCTTGCTACAGTAGTTAAATTAAAGATATTTTTTATATGACTATTGACAACACTACACCTTTTTCAATTGTAATTCAGAAAGTGTAACTTGAAATTCAGATTAGTAACATGTAAATCAGAAACTGTAACTTGTTATTCAGAATTGTTAACTGTAATTCAGAAACCGTAACATGTAATTCAGATCAATTAATTGTATTCCAGAAACGGTAACATGTAATTCAGATTAGTGAATTGTATTTCAGAAAGCGTCAATTGTAATTCAGAAACCATCACTTGTAATTCAGAAACCACCAAGGACTTGATTAGTAATAGTAGGGAATATGAGAACAACGAATTATTTATTAGTGAACATTATTATGAATAATAATATTTATCGCCAAACGGGCATGTCTTGAAATGCTAAAGCTGTAACATGGTGAATGGTGGTGTGTTGTGCAGCCCTACCACAATCGCCTTCAACTATAGTATAATTTGCCAGGTCAATGATTTGCTCAAGATACACAAGCCGCTGTTCTCCAACACCCGGACCTAGAACTTGGGGAACTCGAAGATTCTCTTTTACATAGGAGTTTATTTTCAACCATATTGTTTCGACTGAGTTCAACATTGGGGGGGTGTGGACTCAAACGAAGAAGACTTGCCTCAGTTCCATCCAGAAAATATGTACATACGGGTTGTTCTTGGTTTCTGAATTACATTTGATACTTTCTGAATAACAACTAAAGCTTTATTAATTACATTTTACACTTTCTGAAATACAATTAACTAATCTGAATTACATGGTACGCTTTCTGAAATACAATTTACTAATCTGAATTACACTTTACGGTTTCTGAATTACAATTTATCATTCTGAATTACAAATTATACTTTCTGCAATACAACTTATACTTTCTGAATTACAATTGAAAAAGGTGTAGTTACATTTTCATACCTAGCTTTCAATGTCACTATAGCTATGTCAAAGTTCTCATTTGTAAGTTCGAGATGGTGGATTACAGAAAGAGCCTCATTTTTCACACTCGATTTCAAATAAAAGAAGCGCTGAACATCACTAAAATTAGTATTTTCTATAATCAGAGCAGTAAATAATTCAAAATATGATTTCCAATTCGAGATTTGCCCCTCAAGCGGCATTAAATTTATATCAGGCAATTTTACAAATCCTTGATATGATTGAGATATATTTTTGGTGTCAGTTTGAGGCGGAACATGAGTTGGAGATAATTTCTTAATTTTATGTTGAATAATGGTTAGAGTTGAATAATACTTATTCTCTATGTCATCAACTACTTCAGAGGCCTCCACACCAACCAAGACTTCGAGTTCATACTGAACATCAATACTTCTGAAAAGCATTTCTCAATGTTTCTTCCCTATTTTGAAATTCTTCCACATTAGTTTCAGAGTCTTTGTTATTATCAATCCCATTTTGTATACGAGTCATCCGAGCTTTAGCGATTTTTCTATCTTTTTCAGTGTTTCTAAATCCATCTTATTGAAAATAGCCAACAAATTGTACGACAACACTCAGAATATCATTCAACAATAGAACAGAATGAGCAAATTGAAAGAGTAATGTTTCTATGGGAGAGTTTCTTGGTCTGCTACTTCATGATTGAAAAATGGAACAAACTTACTAGAAATTTTCTTTCTTCACATCCGGCTCGAACGACCAAATGTAGGGATAGTCTTCAGGGGTTTCAAGCAATCTGGTAATACGTATCCCTGTACACAAAATGATATTCCAAATCCAGTGGTTCGGTTTTGAAGTTTTATTTTTAAACATTACCAATAACGAAGGACCATTACAATTCTTCATAAAATATGGAAAATGCAAAATGAAGTATTGTTCCATATCATACAATCATAATGAGATCTGCGCTTTCGAGAGTTTTAATAACGAATTTGCCGTGATTAATTTGTGTCTTTCAGAGAGATTTCAAACACATTTTTATTCCGCTGTCGCTGACGCTGTCAATAATCGTCGCTATGACGACCTTAAACAAATGAGAATCAAGCAAGGGGTTGAGATTTCAGATAATGTATTTGATTCACTAAACAGGGCGATTCAGTTAGCACGTTTCTAAAACAAATTTCATTCCATTCCATTATTTAAGGCGCATTCAATGATTCCGTTTTATAGAAAGCTTTTCAAAAAATTACAGAAAAGTTGGAAACTACGAATAGAAAAAGGTTATATTTCACATGAATTGGTAAACTTTTCTTCTTTTTCATGAACTAGTTCAGATGAACTGCAGAATCTTGGTTTTCATTATCTATGGTCAAATTTCTGATGAACAACACATTTGACGGTAATCTAGGGTTCGATTCTATACCAAGTATGATAAATTTTTGGATTTTACCATGGACTGAACCAATGACATATTACCGTTAGACTCTGTTATTTAAATTTTGAGCTGCGGTCAAGACAGAGTTACATACTGAGCACAATTTTTACTGCCTCTTGTTTCGCGGCAATTCTCTGCTTATATACAATGTATAAAGGTAGATAATTTAGCTGAAACTCAGCTTTGCTGACTTTTGGGTTGACTGACAACTATTTTCCGCGAAACAAGCAGCAATAAAAATTGTGCTTAGGATGAGACCGCAGCTCGAAATGTAAATAACGGAGTCTAGCCGTAATATGTCATTGGACTGAAAAACCGGCCCTAAATATTGGAAATATAAGGAATTTTTTGAGATATTTTCATTACAGAAAGGTAAAGATACAAATATGGAGGGATTCTCTTCTCTAGGGTAGGTTAGATTTTGTTCTCTATTATTTTTGACTTTTTGAATTAAATTTGATATGAAATAAAGATTGTAACAGTTGTTGTGAGCAATTTGTTGGAGGATGTTCAGCTCTTCATTATAGTATGTGCATGAAAGATGAATGTGAAGAAGTATGAGAATGTGGCAAGAAAATGTTGAGTTGTGAATGTTGATCAAAATAAAATAAAAATGTATGTTTCAGTTTTGTTATTTCGATTTTTAGTACCTATTTATTTTCATTACATGATACCTAATAGACCGGGATCCTACGCCTATTTTCAAAAATAATTTATAACAGGCTGAATCTACGAAAGCGTAGAAGGGCCACCACTAATTTTATTTTCATTTCGAAATAAATTCCGACTTGCAACTCGGAATTCCGACTTGCATCTCGGAATTCCGACTTGCATCTCGGAATTTGGATTCATATACAACTTTCTCTTTTGAATTGAATCTATTGTTTCGAATATGTTGATAATAATAATAATATAATATACAGGGTGTCCTACGAAGATTATGACAGAGAATATCTCGGAACTCGAAAGTAGTGGAGAATTGTAATTTCGGTCACGTGACATCAGATTCAAAATTATTAATGCGACAACCTGTATATTTTGGCATTTTTATGTTCCTCCTGATAAAACAATTTCAACGAATTGTCATACTTGTAGTCTGGAACGATTTTTACAAGAAATACAGGTACTTCAATATCCTTTGTCCCACGACGTTTTCAATTATAATAATTTGAATAATATAATATACCGGGTGTCCCAGAGCTTTCAAACCAGAAAATATTTCAGTTATTTACATAAAATAAAACTTTAAAAACCTTTTGTTGTACGAGATTATAATCTCTTTCGTGCAGCATAGCAAAAACCACCCACTGCCAAACAATATATATCATAGAAGCTGGAATGGCATACAGAATTATGGGAAATGAAAAGACACAAATGAAACATGAATTTATAAACTCATCTGCGTTTTGAATAATACATTACACTACAGAAATTGTTCAAAATGTTTGCCAGCACATGTCATGAATGCTTCAAGTCGCCGAATCAGTGCGGGAGTACAGGAGGCTATAATCATTTTCTGTGTAAAATACTCAACATTTATTGTTGGAGTTTCGAGTACCACTCATTTCAAATATCCCTGTAGGAAAAAGTTCCATTGGCGTGAGATCTGGAGAACATGCAGCCCATCGAATAGGGCCACTATTTCCAATCCAACGGTCTTGAAAGATATTATTGAGGAAAGTAGTACCTATATTATGGTCATGTGCAGGAGCATCCATCATCTTGTTGCCACATTTGTTGTATTTCTTTGATTGAAGTATCTTTTAACAGTACAGGAATACAATTTTCCGAAAAAATTGCAGATCTATATGGCTGATGGGGACCGATGAGAAAATTGATTCCTCTTATCCAGTGACAGTTGTCTTGTGACCATATCGTTTAACAGTGCCATTATAATGGCAAGATTTGATTGAGGAAGTTGGGATTGTCTTGGAATAAAATTTGAATGTGTGCAATGACTGCCATTCGTCTTTCGAAATATGTAGATCTGAGTCCTTGGTGTAAATTTATTTTGGAAAGATTATACCTGTACTTTTTGCAAATTCTTTCTGATCCCAATATCCACCGCCAACGCACGAACCGAAATATGAGGATGTACTTCGGCGTAGGCCAAAACAATTATAAAATTTTCCTCAGTCCCCAGTGATCCCGTTCGCATTGTGTTTTCTACATGAGAAAAAGTATTGCGACCTGGTTGTCGACGACGGAAAGCGCTGCTTATACATCCTCACTGCGCACCTTTATTCTTGTGGCATTCACCAAAAGCTAAAATCATATCAACGTATTCGTTCGTAGTGAAGGTGAAAGGCATTTTGACATTTAACAACAGTATCACGACTGATAACAATTTGTGATCCAGATACTGTAAGAATAAAAAAACACACAATAAGTTTACATTTTGTTGTCTATTTTTCTTTACCATCCTCTTTTTCTTGTCTCCACAATGTGGAACAATTAATTCAGCCAAATTAATACATTTTATTATTGTGATTTATCGTTGAATAAGAAATAAAAACATGGGGGTGCAATTCAAAAAACTAAAGTTAGGGGTGATTCCTCGGAGACAATTTGCTATGGAGTGGATTTCTCTACGCTATTTGGAAAGGCTTGTGTGGGCTTGTGTGGGCTACGACACATATTTTTTCAAATTTGTTTCCTAAGTAAATAACTGGAATATCTGATGGCCTCAAAGCTCAGGGACAGAATTCCGAGTTGCAAGTCGGAATTCCGAGATGCAAGTCGGAATTCCGAGATGCAAGTCGGAATTCCGAGATGCAAGTCGGAATTCCGAATTGCAAGTTGGAATTCCGAGTTGCAAGTCGGAATTCCGAGATGCAAGTCGGAATTCCAAGATGCAAGTCGGAATTCCGAGTTGCAAGTCGGAATTCCGAGTTGCAAGTCGGAATTTATTTCGAAATGAAAATAAAATTAGTTGTGGCCCTTCTACGCTTTCGTAGTTCCTGAGTAGCTTCATTTGCCGAGACGCTCAACTTTTTCCTCTACGAAAATTCTCGATGGTGGTAGCTAATAAAATGCGCAGGCGTCACTCATGTCGATTTGGTGAGTGCAAAAAATTCATTAATAACAGTTAGTATTTCAGTTGAACCTCAAGATAATTCGATGAAGTACTCGAAAAAACTTTAGTCCTACAAAATGGAAGGTAAGACTGAAGAGTCCCCCACTCCCAACATGTATACCGATGACGTGATCATAAAAATTCATTAATAACCAGCGGATTTTTCTACCGTTGCTTGGTTAATATTTGTATAATTGAATGGTCATATTGTCCTACAAATTGAATGGTAGATGTTACCATTCCTACGCTCCGAAATTGTCAAATGCCATGGTAAAAAAAAATCATTAATAACAGGCTGAATCTTCCTGAGTAGCTTCATTTTGCCAAGACTCCCAACTTTTTCCTCCACGAAAATTATCGATAGTGGTAGCTAATAAAATGCGCAGGAGTCAATCATGTCGATTTGGTGAGTGCAAAAAATTCATTAATAACTGTTAGTTATTCAGTTGAACCTCAAGATAATTCGATAAAGTACTCGAGAAAACATTTGTCCTACAAAATGGAAGGTAACATCATTGTTTATATAGAAGATAGTTAGTCAACCTTATGGGATTATAATTGGATCAAAATGGATGCGACATGTAGATGGCGATATTGAGCTCGCATCCAAGTCATGTCGTAACTTCACTGATCTGGCGCCCTAGTCACGAATGTCGAGTGAGATTTGTCGCATTCGACATTTGTCGATGGGAAATTGTCGCACAACATTGGCATGTGGTTTTCTCAAATGGGTTCGACATATATGTCGCATGAGATAAATTTTGTCGAATGACATGAGCTGGCAATACCGAATTTTTGATGTTAGATCGTGTTCTATGCCCCTTCTCTTATAAAATGTCAATAATAATAACAAATAAAATGACATTTGCTTTTGGAAGTGAGATTACATCAGAATAAATGAAGTAGAAACATGGAAAGTGAAACCAAAAAATTTTATAGGATAATTCTTTAGTTAATTTGTTTTAATACACTCCTATTACTCGTCTCTCTCGAGGCCCCTGATAAATTTCCTGATTTTCTAAATTTTCTATAGCTATTACAAAAGATGCCATTCTCTCACTACAAAAATCTCTGAAGAAGTATCATAGAATGTTGATTTCATTGAAAATATGACCAGGATGTTCATAAAGTCAGTTGTGGAATCATCTGCGACTGAAAGTTGGAATTTAGTCACTATTTTCCATCGTACAAGGTAACCTCTCTTGGAAGGGATTCATGTTTTAAAGATAAACATTCTCAATTGAAAATTGAATCAATACATGACTCCTCTGGAAATGGATTTTTTCTTCAAGTTATATAGGGTCTTTTTCAATATCTATCAGATGTAGTTCAATGTCCAGCGTGGCTTTAGCCGGGAAAGTAGTTGTTTTCTGTTAGATATTACAAAAAAATAACTTCAATTTTATTGATTCAATTTTCAATTGAGAATGTTTCACTTTAAATATCAAAGAATGTTTTACATTTACTATAAACTATTGGACCCAACCTACAATTGGTCTATCAAAAATTTGCGAATGCGACATTTGAGAATAAGAATATTCAGATTTCGTTCGACAAAGAGATTATCTCGCATGCGACAAAATAATTCACGGTTTGAGAATAAGGTCCATGGCCTCCAAGTCATGTCGTAACTTGATTGAAACAATGGGACAGTATTAAAATCGGGGTTTTTTGAAGGAATCTGCATTAAAATGACGTCAAATATTCATGTTTGTAACCAATCACGCTAGATGACACTCGCGTTTGCGTCCAACACCATTTACACAGGCATTGACTAACTATCTTATTTCTATATAAACAATGGTAAGACTGAAGAGTCCCCCACTCCCAACATGTACCGATGACGTGATCATAAAAATTCATTAATAACCAGCGGATTTTTTTACCGTTGCTTGGTTGCATGATATTTGTATAATTGAATGGTCATATTGTCCTACAAATTGAATGGTAGATGTTACCATTCCTACGCTCCGAAGTTGTCAAAAGCCATGAGTCAAAAGCCAGAGTAGCTTCATTTTGCCAAGACGCCCAACTTTTTAATAGTGGTGGCTAATAAAATGCGCAGGCGTCAATCATGTCGATTTGGTGAGTGCAAAAAATTTATTATTAACAGTTAGTTTTCCAGTTGAACCTCCAGATAATTGGATGAAGTACTCGAAAAAACTTTTGTCCTACAAAATGGGTGGTAGGACTGAAGACTGAAGAGTCCCCCATTCCCAACATGTACCAATGACGTGGTTATAAAAACTAATTAATAACCACCGAATTTTTTTACCGCTGCTTGGTTAATATTTGTATAATTGAATGGTCATATTGTCCTACAATTTGAATGGTAGGTGTTCCCAGTCCTACGCTCCGAAATTGTCAATTCCACGAGAATTCTTGATATTAGTAGCTAATGAACTGCGTAGGCGAAAGTCATGTTGATTTGGTGATCGCAGAAATTGTATGGCTAACTGTTAGTTTTACCCAAATCTGAAGCTCATGGCTCATGGTGAAACAGACCAATTGAATTAACTTCATTTCAAGGCAGTAAAATAAATCTATTTGACCGTAAGCCACGGGCTTAACTAGTCTACAGATATTTCGATCATACCTTCTGAAATGAAAAATGATCGAAATATTTTGTAAGTATGCACATTTATCCTCATTTTTGATATGATATCTCGAGGTTCAACTGAAAAACTAACTGTAATTAATGTTCGCACTCACCAAATCGACATAATTGACGCCTGCGCATTTTATTAGCTACCACTATCGAGAATTTTCGTAGAGGAAAAAGTTGGGCGTCTCGGCAAAATGAAGCTACTCAGGAAGATTCAGCCTGTTATTAATCATTTTTGAAAATAGGCGTGGGATCCCGGTCTATAACTGAAATTTTTCATTGAAATTATTTCTTTTTAAATAGTTTTCAACCTTCAATCATTTGATGAAATTCCCTTCTTTCAATCTCCTTTCTCAATTTTGTCAATTGTTTTCTGAATACCTTCAGTTTCAGTTTTCAGAAAGTCAGGTAGGAAATAGTATAGTTTTGGTATAAAATAATGATAGCTTTTTTGGCCTGTTGTCATGGGATTACATATTTATGTTTTTGTGTGGTAGAATACGAGTGGGTCAGTACATTCACCAGGGTTTTATTCAGATTTTGCTTAATGAGAACTCAATGGAATAAAGCTGATGGATCTAACATTTATGTTTCAGCATATGGAGATTCGTTAGAATTACTGTAATCTTCAATCAATACAATTCTTAGAAACCTATGTTGCGTGATTTCAAGTAGGTTTGTGAAACCCCTCCCCATCCTAGAATCCCATAATAGACTGGGAGATGGTGACAGATTTGAGATGGTCATGACTCCATCGAAAAATTTTAAACTAGTTGTCAGAACTCATTAAACATCATAAGTTTGATAGGAATAGTACGAAAACAGCACAAATTTATTTTGAATTATATCCGGAAAGACAGCAGCCGGGTAGAACACTATTCGGAATTTTGGACAAACACTTGGCTGAGTACGGTGCGTTTCAAAAACCAAGAATGAAATATGGAAGCAGAATGGAATAAATATTAGACGTAACTTATTAGCCGAGGTAAAATAATTGTTCATCCCATATTCGAAGAAGTATAATTATTTTTGGTACTTTTTTAGATAAATGCAGATCCTTCCAAATCAACACATCAAGTCTCGGCATAAATGGATGTGCCACAGACGAGCGATTGAAGGGAATTCAAAAAAAGTGGTTTGAAATGTTATAAGATACATATTTCACAAAAATTACATCCAGGTGATCCTGAGAGAAGGATGGAATTTTTTAGCTCGCTCTCGAATAGGGTAGACCCTACAAACTTCTTGAAAAACATTATTTGGACCGACGAAAGTACTTTTTCGAACTGTGGTGTTTTTAATAGAAATAATGAGAACATTTGGAGTGAAAATAAGTCAGACCACAAGTTCGGTTTCGTTTGAATGTGTGGGCTGGATTTATGACGACCGAATACTTGGACCTCATTTCTTCTCTAATACTTTGAACGGGGAAACCCATCTTCGGTTCTTAAGAAACGAATTCGAAGAATATATGGATACGTTTCCCCTTGTTAATTATAACAGCTGCTGGTTTCAGCATGACGGGGCTCCTCCACACAATAAAGGAGCAGTTTGCGAATATTTACACCAAAGATTTCCTAATAGGTGGTTAGGAAATTCTGGACCAGTGAGGTGGCCGGTAAGGTCACCTGACCTTACAGTTTTGGATACTTTCTTGTGGGTCACTTTAAAGAACAGAATCTATGGAAAGCAAGAATATGACACAGTAGATGAACTTAGAGACAATATCATCACGCAATTCAGGTCTATCAGAAAAAGGGATATTGTTAGTGCTGTTCTTAATTTGAGACGACGAGCTCGGTTATGTATTCAAGAGGAAGGCCATCATTTCGAACACTTGTAATACTTTTTGTGCATTTTTTACAAGCTCATGATTTCATTCTTGTTTTTTGAAACGCACCCTACTCAGGCAAGTGTTTGTCCAAAATTCCGAATAATGTTCTATCCGACTGTTGTCTTTCCGGATATAATTCAAAATAAATTTGTGTTGTTTTCGTACTATACCTATCAAATTTATAATAAAGTTTCAACATATTTCGTTTTTCTTCATTTGAGAATGAGGACATTTCGACTGAAGTATTTGTGCAAACTTATGATGTTTAATGAGTTCTGACAACTAGTGTTTATTAAACAAAATTTTTCGATGGAGTCATGACCATCTCAGATGAAGTTGTTTTTTTTTATATCTATGGTTTCAGAAGTGCAAATCATAACAAATTATACATCAATGAAATCAGAATGAGAATCACTATTTTTCTGTATAAAAAACAATATGGCGCCCATAACAGAAAAAAAAGTTGATGATGAATGCCTGAAGACGAAACGTCGGATAGTAAATCTGAACACGAAAACGTGAAGCTGAAGAAAAGTATCTATGGAAATGTACTTTTGGTTTTGAGCTATGTTGTCAAATAACGATAGAAAAAAATAAAAACGAAAATTCCGATTATCAGTTTTTTTCCCGATATTTTCGGAAATACTCGGAATTTTCCAAGTTTCAAAACAGTATTTTGTTAAGCACCAGAATACGCAACTTTGCTCCAATTTAAGCTTCGACGTATCTCCTGTAGTTTAGGAGATCCCAATGGTGGGGGTCGAATTTGAATTGCCCTGTACATATGTTCATCCCACAACAGATAATAATTTTTTTAAACAACTTGTATTGAATAGTTGAGTAAAAATTTGGAAGAAACGTTTCTGTACTAACTGATTGGCAGGCAGTGAATTTTGCTGAAATTAATTGAGAGAAGTCTGCTATCAAACCAATCTTTCGAATTATTCAGATCATTTTCAGTATTTGTCTTCAAATCAAACCAATTAGTTGCTTTATAAAATATAATGACTGTCGTCAGCAAAGCTTAAGAATTTTCCAGAATTTTCTTGTAAGAAAAAGTTGTTAAAATATATTGTGAACAGTATCGGTCCAAATATTGTCCTCTGAGGTACACCCAGAGCCGTATTATACATAAGGCAAACTAGGCATGTGCCTAGGGGCGCGAGGTTACGAAGGGGCGCGCGCGATTCGTTTAGAGTTAACTTAACAAGAGTTTTCTGTCAAAATACTATTCAATAGTAGTGGATTCACCACCCGATATTTCCTTTATTGACCAAATAATTTTCGTGATCAGATTCTATAGAAAATTTTGGTCACAAATCACAGGACATAGCAGATGCTATTATAAAAAAAATTAGACGTGTTAGAAATCAAGATATTAGATTGTAGAGGTCAGTCGTATGATAATGCGGCAAATACGTCAGGCATTCACAACGGTTTACATGTCAAAATAAAAGAAGTAAGTCCCCTATCAGAATGATAACTTGCTCCGCACTTTCACTTAACCTAGTGGGAGAATGTGCTGCTGAATGCGCTCAAGAAGCTTGTTCGTTCTTTGGTGTCCGTCAAGAAATTCACACGTTTTATTATAGTTTCAACTCAAAGATATGAACACAAATACTCCTTGGTTATGATGAATAAAACAAAACTTCTGTCAAAAATCCATCTGCCACACGCTGGTCAGCTAGAGCAAATGCTTGTGAAAGTTTGAAAGAGTATTCCAGAATTTCACGATGCCTTGATTGCAATCCTGAGCCAAAAACGTTATGTTGTATGTGAAGGTAATGACATTAGATTGAAATTAGAACGACTAGAAAGTGATTTCATGATTGTTTTTTGGTTTTATTTTGGTACACACGAACAAAACCAACAGAATATTACAGTCCGTTGATATTGACGTTTGTACAGTTATTCAAATGTATGACAGTCTGATTAAAATAATTTCTGCTGAAAGGGAAAATTTTAATTAATATGAACAGCAAGCCTTAGAAATATAATTTGTCAAAGAATATGAAAAGGGCACAAAGAGGATACGGAAGAGAAAGCTCACAGCAGATGAATCTGCCGAAGACGTTACTCCTTCATTATAATTATAGTCGGGAAACATTCAGAGTTACAGTCAGGCCGCTTCCTGATGGGTCGGCACAACATCGGTACGGCATTGACGCGGTAAGCGCTCGGTATGCCGGGCCAATGTCGACACCATATTATATTATAATACCTGCTATCACACGAATCTGCACGATGCGATACGGAGTCAGCATGTTGTCTGTATCGCAGCCTATCGGCACGTTTCAGGTCAGTAGATCAGCATTTACTGCGCGACATTACACGATTTTAGATTGTTTCTGGAGTATATCAAGGGAGAATGCCTAGCGAATTTATGTTGGTGATGGAAATTGAAAAGTATGACTGCTTATACAATTATAAATTGCCCGAATATGCTCGAAAAGATGTAACAGAAAGAGCATGGGGGGAAGTGGCGAAAAAAACAAACCTGTCAGGGGAGTAATATTTGTTGTATTCCAAAAGTGTTATACATAATTAATAATTATATGGCCATGGAAGAGATGCACGTGGTTTTATAAAATAATTAGCCAAGTAGTCACGTATGGTATGTGCATTTGATTGCATTTGATATCTTCTTCGTCACTGGACGACATCATCAAGTGGTACTTACCAAAACATCACTGCGGGTGTGAACTGAACTACCGAAAACATGCAATGACCGAAAACATGCCGAGGTGTTAGGGAGTAGAGGGTAGTACAGTATCGGTACAACATATGTTGCACCGCTGCCGAACCGATGTTGTACCGACCCGTCAGGAAGCGGCCACAATCTAGTAATTATAGACAGACTTGTAATTGAACTTAAGAGATGTGTACTGCAATGTTTACAGTAAATTTTCGTTTTCAAGCAATTTTATCAATTTGAGCACTGAATAAATCAAAATAGGGTAAATATGTTAGTAACGACGTATTATGGAGATTTGGAGAAGTGCTTTGTTGATGGATGTATCCATCTACGTTCTTATTTAACAACGCCAGTTCAGGACGGTAAACTGCCCCGAAAAACCAATGCGATTTTACAGGTTTTAATAAATAAAAAACTTGACACAATTCACCCAAACATTGAGATAGCCTTAAGAATATGTGTATCGACAGCTGTCAGCAATTGCAGTGGTGAGCAGAGTTTTTTTTGTATAAAGAGAGTGAAAAATTATCTTCACTCAACTATGACAGATAATAGATTAAATTCGTTAGCAATACCTAACATTGAATCAAACTTATTGCTTTCTTTAAACTATGACCATATGACAATTTCGCAAGACAAAAATGTAGACGCAGAAATTTTTTTTTTCACAATTGTCATTGATTGTGATTAGTACTAATTTTGAAATAAATAATTCGTACATTTCATTTTCTTTATTCCTCGTTCTTTCCAAGATAGTGAAAATTGTATGCTAGAAGAGCGCCTATGAGGTGCTTGCCTATATGGCGCTCCCCACGTTTAATCCGCCTCTGGGTACACCACAATTAATCATTTCGGATTTTTAATGTCTGTTTTCTATTTGTCAGATAATCTTTAATTGAGTAAGTTGTTTGCTATGATTCGTATTCCTATAACATCAACCGTGGTTCGAATCATGGTATGGTCAACTGTTTCGAAAGCCTAGCTTAAATCTACAAATACGCCTAAACATGGAATGTTTTTGACTAAGTATTCATAAATGTCGATCGTTAAAACGTGAATAGCGTCTTGAGTAGATTTATTTTCACGATAGCCGAACTGAGATGCTGATAGAAGATTATATTTGTTCAAGATTGTATTTAATCTATTCTTTAGAATGATTCAAAGAAATGTCTTGAAGCTGGAGTTAAAATGTTTTTCCATGGAATCCATAACTATGATTGTAGTCAATATGCATCAAGAGATAAAATTGTTTAAACGAAAAAGGATTGTTTTCAAGTAGTTAATAGTCATTAATAACATAAAAATGGAAAAAGTCATTTCAAAGTGTACCGATACTTGACCCTATCACAGAACTCGCACTTTTGCTATACCTACCCGGTATATTCAATGTGTTTTAGAATAGTACTCCATTAAAGGTTCATGATAAAATTTCAACTTTACTGATTTTCACAGATTATGGGTTTATAAAATCACGATTATTTATATAAATGTTAATATAAATTTTCATCAAATAATATTTACCTAATAAGTATTAAGATCTTCATTATTTCGTACATAGAAAAAATAAATTACTTAAAAATACACGTTCCTTGGACGAGAAAAGTAATTTCCGAAGTAACGATTACTTAGATTGTTTCACAAACACACGTCATCATTAATCAGATGAGTGTTAATCTGTATTTCGGATCCGAAATTTTTCATTTCCAAGAAAAGTTCTAATAAATTCTCGTGAATTTGTAACGCCAGAATATTTATATTTGAAAACATGTCTTTTCCAGTATATCGCAGATTATTTTTAGGAGAGAGTTCACTGGATTCCGAATAACCACATGAGAAAGATTTTTTACCACCCTTTATGAAAAATTACTTCAGCGAAAATTTTATTTCCTTCACTAGTGAGAGAAAATGCCATGACGTTAACTTTCGTCCTCAGAGAGAAATTGTTTACTAATTTTCACCTCCGTTAGTACCCGGTGTCGCTGATCACGCCAGTTTGTGCTTTATGGTGATTTCTGATATGGATCTTCATCTTCCCAATACCTCACCAGAAAGGTAAAGTTGAATAGGGTCACCAAAGCGAATGGGATGAACAATTCAGAAAATGCTCAAAATACGATAAAATCACTGAATCAATCAAAATTTCAGAGCGGAAAATTACATAGCTTACTTTTTTTTTTGACAATGTGCCATAGCGGTTACTTCACAAATACTCAAAAACACGCTGATGGATGGAAAAGTCCAAATGCTCCGTATTTCACAGTATACACTGAATCTTAGGAAAATATAAGAATTCATTGGTAAATAACACGCTGGAGACATGTCTCTTTTTTCTGGTAATTCATAGGATGCGTGCGCAGCGAGCATCTGCTTTGGATAATTAGATTATGTTAGGTTGTGTCCCTTCTTTTTACTGAATCTTAGGAAAATATAAGAATTCATTGGCTAACGCCCATATGCACCGTTTTCGCGTCTAATCCAGATCAACTGAACCGGATTAAGTGGTCTTGGGTTGAGTTATATTCTCCGATGAATGAATTGTGCGGGTTACTTAATCCAAACAACAATTTGGCATCATTGCAAAAATCTGTCCAACTTGACGTTTTTAATATCATCTTATCAAACTTTGACATCTCAAGAGAATCGCGCAAACTCAAAATAATTTTGAAAGTTATAAGAATCTGATAACAAAATTGAGCGAACGGTATGAAGGTGTAAAAAGAGTTCGAAATTTATCCATATTCGAGAAACTGTGTTTGGTTAATTTAGAAATTAGGGAATATTCGACGGTATTAAAAGATGAGAAAACGAATCGAATATCGCTGGACAATAAGAAAAATGCATGGAAAAATATCGGAAACGAATACAATACAAGTGGTCCTTGTCTATGCTATCGAACTGCAGAGTCTCTCAAAATATTATTCGAAAATAAGGAAAAAGAGTTGACAAAAAAATTGCAGATGGTACTTAGGTGAGTTTATCAGGCTTTTTCCCGAAACAAAAAAAAAGGATTGTTACTTACTTAGTTTCATCTCCTAAACACGAATCCGAGGAAATTTCGTGGGGGTCCTCAATACTTTTCGAGTTATGACCTTTTGAATCTTGAAAATAGACCATTTTCAAACACGATTTCTTCAGTAAAAAATCGCACAAAATTCCTCCTTCTGAGATCCTAATCAACACGTATTTCACAATTACAGGCACCAAAATCCAACATTTCACAAAAAAAATCAACCTTCTTGTAAAGTATACCCATACATAACCCTACCAACCTATTTCAAGAATGAATCTCTATGAAAAGTGAGTGTAAAACGTTTGGTAAAGTGTCGACAAAAAGAAGGAGGCATTTTGTGTTATTTTTTACAGAAAAACTCTTGTTGGAATATGGTTGATTTTCAGGATTCAAAAAGTCATAACTCGTAAAATATTAAAGACCCCCACGAAATTCTTTCGGTTTTGTGTTCAGGAGATAAAACAACGTAAGTAACACCACTTTTCTTTTTCACCAGAAGACGACTGCGGATAGTAGCAGTTGAAACGTTGTGATTTATACAAATCATAAATGATGATAAGTCCGAAACTCACTTTTCTTTTAAACTTACCTTTACCATGGAAGATAGCAGAGACTTTTGACTGGATGAGGAACGATGCCAAAAATTAGGGAAGGTGAGGTTGAAGAAAACTTAAACAAACCAAAAAAGCATGTTTTGAAGAAACTTCTAGCTATCCAAATCAGATACAACTGAAAAATTAGGCAACATTTCTGAAATTAGATCAGTTTTTCTTTGTTTTTCTTCATTTCATTAAGAAAATGTATAAATGATTTGATGTACTGATTGTAGAGTGGAATACAGATATTTCTTCATAGTGTATTCATTAAACACTATTTCATTTCCTAAGGAGTTAAAATATGTGACTTTCAGATTCGTAGATGGTATGAAGAAGAACAATTTTTACATTTTTGTCACAAGTGAAACATTTTATGTTACTACAAAACCTTTCACGAGTAGGTATTCATAAAAAGTGTACAGCAGAATTTAGCCAAATATACAATCGAACTATACCGGGAGACACAGCAGACATGTAGCAGCCTGTAGTTTTTTTATTTGAAGAGATGAAGATTTGAAATTTGCAGAAGTTACGTAATCAATGATAGCGCTTCATTTGAATCTAACCACAACTCTTTTCAACTACCTGTTTGATCGGAGGTAACTCCAACTTCTTTTTTTTTTGATGACACCCTGTATATTTATCTAGCCTATCTTATTTCTCTTGAAATTCTCTATTCAACCGTGTATCACAAAGTGGCATTCGTTTCTCAATTCGCAGATGAATTGCATTTTATTAAAAAACATCAAGTTGGCTGTTATCCGAATTCGATAATCTTTCGCTTGGAAATCCAAAGAGTATCAGTTAAACGATATAATTTCAGTGTTTTCCTTACCTGATCACTTCCTACAGATTGTCAATAATTTCTTTAATAAAAAGAAAAAACATCTGAAAATAACTGACGATATTTTGCGAAAACTGATATAGGAACATGTTTTTTTTCTCAATTTGGCTACTTATGTAGGAACTATCTTTCTCTTTGGCCATGTAACCATATCATGATCTTTCCATTTGAAAACATAAAATTTAAATTGTTTCCCTGATCCACCAATTCACAAGTCTATTAGTCTAGATATTTGCAATAATATTTTGCCTAGTAGGCGGTGTACACAGAATGTTTTTTGTTTGACAGGTAAATATCATTTGATTGTACTGATTATCTCCGTCAGTTTTATGCTGATTAAAATTGCATCGTTTAATTAGATACTAGTTAAATATGTATTCAAAGAATGAAAAGGTCGATATGTTGTTGATATTCGGAGAGTGCAAGAGAAATTGTAGACAGGCTGAACAATTGTATGTCGAAAGATTTTCGGAAAGACGCCATCCGACTAATAATTATTTCGCTAGAGTAGAAGAGTAGTTCAGAAGAGAACCGGAAAATCAAAACAATCTCCAATACATTGTCGACGAGGAAATGGAAGTGAACGTTTTGGCTATAGTACATGCAGATTAGACGATATCACTGAGACAAATTGAGGACAAAATCGGCGTGAATCGAGAGACCACTAGAAGAGTTTTGAAAATAACTGCTCTGAACTGCTCTTTTAATCTATCGAAATAATTATCAGGTGGGTGGCGTCTTTCTGGAAATCTTTCGACATACAATTGTTCAGCCTGTCTACAATTTCTCTTGCACTCTCCAAATATTAACAACTATCGACTTTTTCGTTCTTTGAATACATATTTAGTATCTAATTAAACGATGCAATTACAATCAGCATAAAACTGACGGAGATAATCATTGCAATCAAATGATCTTTACCTGTCAAACACAAAACATTCTGTGTACACCGCCTACTAGGCAAACTATTATTGCAAATATCTAGACTAATAGACTTGTGAATTGGTGGATCAGGGGAACAACTTTAATTTTATGTTTCCAAATGGAACGATCATGATATAGCTACATGGCCAAAGAGAAAGACAGACAGTTTCTTCACAAGTAGCCAGATTGAAAAAAATATGTTCCTATCTCAGTTTTCGCAATATCGTGAGTTATTTTCAGATGTTTTTTTCTTTTTATTGAAGTAGTTATTAACAATCTGTAGGAAGTGATCAGGTATGGAAAAAACTGAAATTATATCGTTTAACTGATACTCTTTGGATTTCCAAGCCTACCAAGCATCGAAAGATTATCGAATTCGGGTAACAGCCAACTTGATGTTTTTCAATAAAATGCAATTCATCCGCGAATTGAGAAACGAATGCCACTTTGTGATACATGGTTGAATAGAGAATTTCAATACAAATAAGATAGGCTAGATAAATGTACAGGGTGTCATTCAAAAAAAGAAGTTGGAGTTACTGCCGATCAAACAGGTAGTTGAAAAAAGTTGTCGTTAGATTCAAATGGAGCGCTATCATTGATTACGTAACTTCTGCAAATTTCAAATTTTTATCTATTCAAATAAAAAAACTACAGGCTGCTACATGTCTGCTGTGTCACCCGGTAGAATATTTAGAAACACGCAAAATAATTAGTGATTTAATTCTCTCTACGATTTTAAAGAATCCTTTGGCCTTCCATACGATTGCTCGTATCATAAATATTGGATATATCCCCAATTATTCGACCATGGTGTTCCGATTCGTGCTCTCCTAGATTTTCAGGGAGAGCAGAAATCCCTCCATTCATATCTGAGGCAATGTTATGTTCCACCGGATTTTGCTGAAGAATCAGAAGAGTTGTCTCCTTTCGAAGTTTGAACTTCCATAAAAAAACATATTGTCCTTGTCATATGGAAGTATTCCGCCTGACTATATTATCTTCTAGGAAATCCCAAATTAATAACATCAGTAATATCTCCGTCATCCTCTAAAAATATTTCGTATCAACTTCCATTATTTCTTTTTTATCCCAACAGTCACACGTGCGTTTGCTAAGCTTAAACTTCGAAAATCATTGGATTAAAGTTAATCGCGATCAAGGCGTATTTCGATACGGTGCATACAAAAAATTAGAGTTAATCGAGCTCAATTTTTAATCTCGTTTAAACTACTTCGGTGCATACGGCTGTAAATAACACGCTGGAGACATGTCTCTTTTTTCTGGTAATTCATAGGATGCGTGCGCAGCGAGCATCTGCTTTGGATAAATAGATTAGGTTAGGTTGTGTCCCTTCTTTTTACGTTAAGAAATACGATCCATGACAGAAAACGTGGTAAATTGATATTGATCACTTTATAAATAAGACTGGCGTGTCTTATATTCGATTTATGTAACGTGTTATATTCTAATGCGTATTTTTCATTATTATTATCTAAAAAAACAGATTACAGAACTTTCGATCCTTCTGAAAACTAATCACGATATAGATGTAATTTTCAATTGGTATACAGTTCAATCAGAACTGAAAATGTCGCTTTGTGCTCTTCCGAATATTCGTAGGTAATATCCCAAGACCATGACAAATAGCCGACTATCATTCTCTTCATAATTCTATCGAGAGTACCTTGTATTTTGACAATTTGATGAAACCATATGATCATTAATAATCTGAATAACTCCCGAGAGCTTTAGCTCGAGTTCAGTTGGCAACACTGACATATTTCCAGCAAGCTTTGGCCCGCGAGTGGCGCTGCCGCTGACTTACTGCAAGTCGCTGCTTCATTTGTGGGCAGATACTAGGAATACACAGGGCTTATCGTTCAGTTGGTTGGGTCACGGACAACTCCACTATTGTCCGACCTACCCAAGCATTGTCGAGAGGCAAGAACCTTGAAACATGTCTGCTGGTGGTCATCCCCAACCAAATGGAGGATAAACTTTGCTTTGTGGTTACAAAAAGCACTTGTAATTATTGTGTCCTCTGAGAGGAAAGTCGCACATGCAAATATATGTCAGACGAAGTTCAATGTCCGTCATGGTATCAGCAAAGGAAGTAGCTGTTTTCTGACAGAAATTTGCATGATGTGATCCTCTTGGTGGAAATATATTTGAAGAGGAGGGGACTATCAGTATCGACAAAGTCGAGGATAGACTGGAATTTCAAATCAGGAATTTGTTATTCATTACCTGCACTGCACTGTTTGGAACCTTGAGTGAAGTAACTATCCAACTCCAAACTACTTGTTGGGATAAAACTCCAGGGTAATTTCGATTCAATAACATCTCCCAGTAATTAACAGAAAACCCAGCCAGGGACGTACGGTCCAGGCCACAGTAGCCCTCGCTTGAAGTTCACTTTACAGTGCGAGCGCAGCGAGCATCTGCTTTGATTTCACCTTTTCATACCGATTAGTGATCGAGTTACCAGCAACTTGGAAAGCTAGGCTAGTAAGGTTGGGTTATGTCCCTTTTTTAAGTTGAGGAATTCAGTGGGCAGCCTGAAGAAAGAGACAGGCCAGAGGTATGCCGAAGGCGTGCCTTATTTTCAAATTACTTCAATAGGACTGGTCTGACTTTTGTTCAAATGTTTTTTTTTTGTTTTTTTCAGGTGATTTTTTTTTCAATCTATTTATTTTTTTTAGAATTTACAATAAATTTTTCGGAATCAAATTATATTGTGAAATTGTGTTCCTATTGGTTTATCTTGTACCGGATTTTTTTATTATGGTGGTTTTTGTTCCGATGGTTTTTTGTACCGGGGGTAATTTTTAGAAGGGGGTCAATGTCCCGGGGGTTATTGTCGTGGGGATTTTGTTCTGGGGGTTTTTGTACCGGAGATTTTTATCAAAGGGGTAATTTTCCTAGAGGCGGACTAAGAAAATTCCCGCTCTACAGATGTTTTCTTCACAAAAAATTGCATTCAGCACTTGTTCACTGGCACACCCTCAGAGTATGTGACGCGAGTAGTTTGAAAACCTATTCCTGACAAATTTGATATGGTTGCGCATGTAGCACTTCTTTTTTTTTCAGCGCAGAATTGAACCTCATCAATTGTGAACAACGAAAAATAAGAGGGACATTTTACAAAAAAAAAAATGAAATAAAAAAGAGCGAGCTCTAAAAAAAGGACTAAACACTTAAAAAGATACCGACTGCAATCTCTTGAAGTTCACTTTACCTTTTTTATAGGTAAGAAGATTAATGAAAGAGTACAGGTCTCGGTAGCTGACAAGTCAAAAACAACGAAGACCCGAATGATCAGTAGATTCCTTGAAACGAGCTTATTGATAAAATATTTGAATGAGTGTAATCGTGTAAAAAGTACCAACATGTTGAATTACCTGTTAACTTTCTTTTCAGGTTCTCGCTTTCACCTGCATAGGAATATACTCTGAAGGTCTCGAACTGCTAGAAAAGACCATAAGCGCCATGATGTTCCCCAATATTGTTTTCGGCAGTCTCGCGATCATCAGCAGCGTCATCATTCTGAGCTACATGCTAGGCTGCACAATGACAGACGTCCTCATAAGAATTTTCAACATTCTCGGAATGGGTTTCTTCTTTTCATCGGGTACCCTATTGTTATACGAAGGTATCACCAGAGGGTCAGAAAGTCTGGACGAACGTGTGGTTAGACAGAGAACGTTTATTCTGATTACTTCTTTGTTTAGTTATGTTAATTCCATAATGTATGCATTGGATGTCTACTTCAGTGTCAAAAAAGCAGTTGGATATGAAATAAAGTTATAAAAATGTTCCTAGTTTCATTCTAATCTAATCTAATTCTGATCTAATTCATTCTAATTCCTTACTATTACATTCACTGATTTGTTGAATATTCGCCCTTACCATTGTCTTTGATTTGTCACACATATGCGGATTGAAGCCTAAAAGTTATCAGTTTTCATATTACAATTCAATCCGCAAACTAGAAAGAGTCTCAGATGGATAAGTTCTTACGTCCCGCTAAATTAGATGTGAATGCCAACAACACTAATGATCCCAGGGAGTAGAAACACTGGTATGCGACTTTAACAAATTTTCATGAAACTAAAAATCCGGAAAATGAGGAAAAACTCAAACTCCTCATCAACTACATCTCTCCAACAATTTTTAAACTCATTTGTGAATGCACAACCTACGAAATTGCTATCAAAATACTAGAAAAAACGTTTAGCAAACCTGTGAATGAAATATGTCCTTGCTACAAGAAAATGTCGAGTCGATAGATCAGTATGTACAGTCCCTCAAGATACTGAGCAAAGAATGCAATTTCACAGTAACAGCTAAAGAAAATAGAAATAATTCATAAAAGATACCTTCATCAAAGGTCAACGTCTTTTGGAAACCAGACAGACCAGACAGTGTCTCAATAGTGATCATTGGAAGGTGCAAAAAAATATACTGAATCTCATAATATTATATATAATAATCTTTTGTCAATGCAACATCATCTTCTAATATTGGTGGAAAATATCCGAACCATTCAGAAGTGATAAATCATGTCGAATGATGCTACCATCCAAAAATGTTATTTCTGTGGCGAAAACAAGCATCCCCGCATAGATGGCTCTGCGAGGGACATTGTAGGAAATTGGGACATTTTTCTATAGTTTGTATGAAGTTAAAATTGGCGGAAGAATAAAAATCAAATTCTGCTTCCTCACTAATGGCTCCCACTTCTTCTAACCATTCCCAGTGTTCATCTGAAACTACAACCTCAGCCCACATTACTGCTACTACAAAACACACTCCCAGTTAATCTAAAAGTCTTGTTGATGCCAAAATAAGCAACATCTGACATGGGCAGCACTGATAGTTCTCTTAACTATTCTTTCGCTAAGAAGCAAATTCAACATTTATCCCAGCAATGGAAAAGTTTCAATGGCTTCTGTTCCTATGTTTTCTTCAATAAATGGTTACCTCTATATACGCTTAGAAATTCTGTGGAATGTTTATACAAATTTCAAAGTATCTCTTTTCCCAAAATTGTGAATTGATTTAGTCATTGTTCACGATAATATGAAGCAACACTCCAAACTTGACATCAGTTTTGGTGGAAGTAAACCTCATCTCTCTATATGCTGCCTCACTGAAGCCAAAGTCGCCCCTTAAATTCTTTTCGGTAATCTTACTGAAAATTGTAGACCCATAGCTTCTAAACTCCGACGTCACTCGAAAGAAGATGAGAAATTTATCACGAACGAAATAAAAAGTCTGCCAAAAGAGGGTATCATTAGATAAAGCACAGCACAGGTTTTTGTAACGAAGAATGGACATCACAGAAATAGGATGGTCATAGATTATTCGCAGACCATCAATAAGTTCACCCAGCTAGAAGCATACCCAATTCAGAGTATTGTGGATTTGGTTGGTAAAATTGCTAAATATCGAGTGAAAAATCTCACGTAGCTATCGAAGCATGTGCTCAGCTGTTTCAATTTCGACGGATTCCGTTCGGCGTTACTAACGGAGTAGCCTGTTTTCAAATAACCCTTGATAAAGTAATATCAGATGGAAATTTGATTTGTATTCACCTATTTGGATCACATAACCGTATGCGGAGAGGATCAGTCAACACATGACGAAAATCTTATAAAGTTTATGTCCGTCATCGACAAATATCAGCTGACAATTGATGAAAGTAAGTCTAAATTCTTACAAAAATTTATATGTTTCCCAGGGTATGTGGATGAAAATAGTACTCTGAAACATGACCCTAGCAGATTGGAACTGGAACCACTCTTGAAGTTGCCCGTGCCACATGACCTTCCTTCTCTTCGACGAATTATTGGAATGTTTGCACACTACTCAAGGTGAATCCCCAAATATTCTGATTAAATCAGAATCCTTATTGACTGAAAGTCATTTCCCATAACAACTGACGTTACCAAAATGTTTAATCAATTGAAAGATGATGTCTTTTGTGAACAATCACTGGTGATAAACCATTAGTCATTGAAATAAATGCATAAGACATTGCTTTAGGTGCCACGTTGAACCATGGAGGGCGACCTGAAGCATTCCATTCCAGAACATTTTCAGGATCAGAAAAGACACATTCCTGTAAAAAAAAAGAAGCTCATGCCATCATAGAATCCATGAGAAAATGGAAACATTTTTTATCGGAAGACAATTCAAACTCATCACAGATCAAGAACCTGTCTCATTCCTGTTTCACAACGGCTAAGGAACGCAAAAATGGGAAGAAGTCCTTCCAGGTGCTCTTCATTCATTCAATTCGATCTCTTTTGTGCACTGAAGCAAATTGTACGCCCTATGAACGTATGTTCAATGACTTCCGTCGATCAGCCTATGGAACTTTGTTATCAACTTGGTTAAAGCCAACCACATCTGTATTTTTGAAGAAGTTCAATTGTCACTGCAATTAAGATCCCTTAGTGGTAAAAGTTGAATTATTGGAGGTGAATCCAGAATATACTCTAATTCGTCACCGAGATGGAAAAGAATCCAGCGTGTCACACTTAGCACATCGTGGAGAAATAACTTCATTGGAAGCCAGTACCTCCAACAACATTTATCACAGAACCGCATATATTTCGCCTGGAATAGTATATGATGAACCAGGATAAAACTATAGCAAAACGGCATCTCTATATATAGCAGGACGGCATCGTCAGAAAGACTGACAGCAGCGCCCCGCATCGATAAAATCCTGCTCGGTTTCGCAGCACCGGATGTGGATTCAGTTTATCACGTTTATTTTCGTTCGTGTTGGTAAAATATTTTTGTATAGACTTGCTAGGATGAACTACCTCGTGGAGACATAACTCATCATCAGATTCCAACGATTCTTTTTCATTAAAAATTGTATACATAAATGGCATAAATAAAAGACACAAATGGCCTATACTGTATGTATACTGTATGTACTGTATGTGATATTAACATTATCACAATTGATGAAACTAAATGGGCGATTATTTGTATTTGGTAAGTCAATATTAGACGAAAGTGAAGAGATGTCATGTTCTTGTCAACATTAACTGAAATGACACTGAATTGAAAGTTTGTTGACACCGTTGCGATGACGTTACCTACCGAGTAATCCAAGTACCATGTTCATATAACTCATCAAAATAAATAGTTGTATTATTATTGAAATTTATAATACTAATAAGTGCAAAAAACAGCGTATATGCCACAGGACTAAAGTGATATTTTATCCCTTACGTGATTATTGGCCCTCGGGCTCTACGAGCCCTCAGGTAATAAACATCACGTGCAGGATTAACATTCACTATGTAATATACTATTTTGTGTGTTCAATGTGTGATTTCGGGTACATTCCATATTTTACCCACCCTACTTGTAATATCATTATTATTATAACTTATAAATGTACATAATGTTCGAACTTAGTAAGGGGACAATAAAAAATAGCTTTAAGCAAAAAACATTTGTTTTAAGATTAGGTAATATAGGTACCTATACATTCATTACCTAAATTCAAAATGACATAGAAAATTGATAATTTGAGATATAACGACATTGTGCCTCCACAGTATAATAATACAAGATTGGTGGAGTAAATATACTGAAATCATCCCTACAATCACACGATGAAACTGCCAATTTGGCTTTAAAAATACGTAGTAATTATACTATAGTATTGTGAAAATATTGGGTGAATTCACAATGATGTTTGTAAAAATCAATAAATGTATTGTGCATTGACATTTAGTTTTCACAATAATACATTTTTTTTAATATTGGAGAAATTACAAAGGAATTGTAGAAAATATTGGCGAAATAACAATGTTGTATGTGATATCCTTTACGTTTTGAAAAATTATATTTGATATTCACAGTAATTATATTTCAGTAAGTTTGTGAATTCACAAATTAACGTTCAATGTACACTGTAAAATAACATAATAAACTGTAATGTTACAGCAAGCATAGGAAATATACAAGTACCAATGGTGAAACATTTACAATACTAGCTGTGTTTACACCGCTCAAGCAGTGATTTAACAATTATGTAAGTGTTTACCTTAAAGTTTATGCTTTATTCCGGGTCGAAGAACGAAATAATGTTCTTTTAAGAAAAGTCTGTCTCCTTTCAGAATAATTTATTGACATCAACAACATTTTTTTATTTTCTTTTCAACGTCACAATAAATAATATAACTAATACAGAGTGTTTCTGAAATAAACCACAACAAATTATGATGGTGATGATTCAGTCAATATTGTTGGCTACATATAACCAACGATTTTGATTGTGAATTCACTATTTACAAGGTACTCACACGAATATCTCATGCTCCGCACCGAACCACCAAAATGTGACAGCTGCCAAACAACCCTAACAGTGAAGCACGTGCTTACAGAGTGCAAAGTACATGCAGATTCGAGGAAAACTTTACATCTACCAAGAGAATTCAACAACATTCTAGGAGAAAACTGCCACACTGAAAACCTAATGTCCTATCTAGCCCACATAAACCTTTATAACATGATCTTATACCATAATATGTAGAACATACAGAATATTCATTATCTATTCTGCGCTAATGACCTAGAGGGTTAAAAAAAGAGACCAGTTTATTTTTTTATTTTATTTTATAAATCTGAAACTGGACAATATTGCGGAAACTGATAGATAATAATATGTGGTTCAACTGTAGGTACACAAGATGTTTTCTGTCCGATGTGTAGTTTTTGCACAATCGAATTACAAACAATTTAAGGGCACATCTTGCAAGATGCGCCGATTTAAGGGAAATCGAAAAGATTTGCCATTAAATTGTTTATAATGCGATTGTGCAAAAACCATATATTGGGCAGAAACCATCTTGCCCACAGTTAAACCACATGTTATTATCTATCAGTTTCCGCAATATTTTTTGTCCACCTTAAAATTTATAAAAATTATGAATTTTTGAAAAACGGTCCTTTTTTCGAGGAAAAATGCACCGATCTGTGCGTATAAAGAACCATTTTGTATTTTTTTCACTATTTCTCGTTTAAAAAATTTCACAAAGCGATTTTGCTGGGGCAAAAACCGGGGTTTTCATTTACGAACTATCTTATAAAAAGTAGTTTAGGCCGTTTGCGTCTTTCATTTTGTGTGAAAAGAGCCTCTTATTTTTATTTACAGCTTGGCCTATATGAAAATTTTTGCATGGTCTTTAAAGTACAGTTGACGATCAACCAATAATCCCAGATAATTTAATTTCTCAACCAACTCTATCTGGACACCACCGATTGACATTTTAGGTGCTGCCTATATCATTTCCTTATACATGATTTCTCTACTGATCCATTTAGTTTTGTTTGTATAATAATAATAATTTTATTAACCATTTTGGTACAATAGGGTACATATGGTAGGTCAAGTATTTTACAAATATATAAAAGAAGTTTAAAATAACAATATAAATACAACGTAGAGGTGAAAAACACCAGTCACAGTAATTGAATAAAAATTCAACGTCACAGCTTTACATACAGAATTATGAAATAAGTACACAAAATTCAATAAATATTTAGATAGTGTCATTCAGATACTCTTGCAGAGTAGTATTATCTCACTCGGCAATTGTTGTAGAGAGACAAAGCATTGTAAGAAGGGGAGTTTTTGTATTTAAAAGTTTTGTGACTTGGCATCCGCAGCTGTCCTCCGAATCTTGTACTATAAGTATGTGTTGATGCAATTGTTTCGAAGGACCCAAGGTGGGTTCTAGCAAATTTAACACATTTAAAAATATAAATACTTGGAACAGATAGCAGTTTTTCTCTTATAAAAACCGGTTTGCAAGTATCTCGATAATCCATGTCGAAGATGAGTCTTAAAATACGCTTTTGGCCAACAAAAACTCTATTTAAATCTGTACCGCACCCCCATTCCATTATGTTGTGTGATATATGTGAAAATGCCATTGCAAAATAAATGCTTAATAAACTTTCTTTTGTTACACAGGATTTCATTTGTTTTATTGCAAAGAATGCTGAATTGAGTTTATTGCAAACACTATTGATGTGCTGATCAAAATGCAGACGTTCGTCTAACAGAGTTCCCAAGAATTTTACCTCTTGCGTCATAACTATTTCCTCACTGAAGACTATTTCATTGGGTATATTATCTTTCCTATTGAAAAATTTCATAGAGATAGACTTCTTAGGGTTCAAAATGAGGCTGTTACCTCGGCTGTTACACCAAGATGCAAATGTATCAATGATTTTGGTAACCTTAACAAGTAAATTGTCGATATTAGAACTTGTAACTGTGATCGTGGTATCATCAGCAAACATAGTTAAGTGGCTGTCTTTCATGTATTCAGGCAAGTCATTAGCAAATAGCACAAATAATAATGGACCTAAAACCGAACCTTGTGGAACACCTATTTTAAAATTTTGTTCACTCGACGTTAAAGTATCACATTTGACCGTCATACAACGGTTTTCCATATATGATCTCAACCAAGTTGAAATATTTTCTGGAAAACCAATTACAGCTGTCTTATGGGTTAAGAAATCCGAAGATACCATGTCGAAAGCCTTCGATAGATCAAAAAACAAGGTCATTAGCGTCAATTTCCGTATAAATGAAATTGAGAAAATGGTTGGTTGTTGTTTCGACAGAATGGCTTTTTCTGAAGCCATGCTGATTATTACATAAGAGTTTGTTTGCTTCCAAATAATCCACCAACCTGTTAGCTACTACTTTCTCAAATAGCTTGGACAAGGAAAAAATCAAAGAAATTTGACTAAAATTATCAATCTCATTTTTATCACCTTTTTTTATAGAGAGGTATCACTAAAGCCTTTTTGAACTCAATCGGAAAATATCCTTGCATATTGGACTGATTCATCAGATAAGTGAGAGGATCAATTATGAGGTCAATTACATTTTTAATGATGATTATAAATAGTTCGTCTATACCGGTTGATTTTTTATTTTTCATTTTTTTTTCAGAGCATTATCTATTTCTATTTTGGTTATAGGTTCATTGAGAAAGGACTGTAAAATTTTTACTAGTGGTACAAGGTAATAAAAGATTTTGTCCAAAGTGACTAGGTATTTAGACTCAATTCTGTAGCCTTGGAAAAATGGTCAGCAAATAACTCTGCTACCTCCTGTACGTCATCCACAGTTTTCGAATTATGCTTCAAAGAGATGATTTTAGTATGTGACGAATTTTGTTTCCCCAGTTCAGAGTTAATTATTTTCCATGTCTCTTTGGTTTATATTTGCGATATACTTACTTGTACAGCACAAATTGTGAATAGCTTCTAGACTTTCATTGACTGTTTGAAGCATGTTGAACGGTCATTTCCAGTACAATAAATAACAGCGTCGTCAGCAAATAGCTGTATACAATATCCATATTCACTACCTCAACCATACTCAATTATAGGTATTATCTATAGACTAGAAACAATAGAGGTCCCAAAACAGTACCTTGTGGTACACCAACATTATTATATTATACATGCTCAGAACGATACATACTCAGAACGATGCTGCTATATGAAAAAATAACTTTAGTCACAATGCCGTCAATTCTTGGTGGTGCAAATGACTGTAATAATAATAATATTAATTTTCCATCTGAATATAAGTTTTCCGACAAAATAATCATGTACGGCATTCCTCACGTTGGTATATTATAAAATAATAGTCTTCTAGAACCTACTACCGTACAAAAATAATGGGACCGGAATCCAGGGATTTTTTTAAATTTTTGGAAATTGAAAACTTTTCCTGGCTGCTAAATGAAAAAATAACTTTAGTCACAATGCCGTCAATTCTTGGTGGTGCAAATGACTGTAATAATAATAATATTTTTTCATCTGAATATAAGTTTTCCGACAAAATAATCATGTAAGGCATTCCTCACGTTGGTATATTATAAAATAATAGTCTTCTAGAACCTACTACCGTACAAAAATAATGGGACTGGAAGCCAGGAAAAGTTTTCAATTTCCAAAAATTTAAAAAAAAATCCTGGATTCCTGTCCCATTATTTTTGTACGGCAGTTGGTTCTAGGAGATTCTCAGATCAATAAGTAAACATATTGATCTGAGAGGAGATTATTGTTTCATAATCAACAAACGTGAGGAAAGCCGTACAGAAATATTTTGTCGGAAAAGGACATCTTCAGATGAAAAATTAATATTATTATTATTACAGTCATTTGTACCACCAAGAATTGACGGCATAGTGACTAAAGTTATTTTTTCATATAGCAGCATCGCTCTGAATATGTTTCAAGCTGGGTCAAATGACCCCCCGAAATTGTTATATGAGATTGTAGTCTATTATCGTGGGATGAAAAGTGCGTTTCTGGAAATTTATTTTCCAGTATAAATTCAGAACGATCTTATATAGCATATCAACCCTATTTCAGATTTTGTATCTCCATACGCAGCCTGGACACTACCCCCGTAATCACCAAAATCGTCAGAATGGCATTAATTCGTTGTTTCTGAAAATCTCTTTCTCACTGTATATTCAAAACGATCTGGTGATACATACCTACCCCATTTCAGATTTTGTATCTCAATTCGCACCCTGAAAACACTACCCCCGTAATTACCGAAATACACAAAATTGCGTTAATTCATCGTTTCTGGAAATTTCTTTCTCACTGTATATTCAGAACAATCTGAGAAAGTATATCTATCCCATTTCAGATTTTGTGTCTCAATACGCACCCTGGAAACTACTCTCCTAATCACCAAAACCTACAAAATTGCGTTGATTTTTCTGGAATTTTTTTTCTGACTTTATATTTAAAACTATCTGAGAAAGCATACCTACACCATTTCAGATTTTGTATCTCAATACGCACCCTGGAAACTACCCCCGTAATTACCGAAATCTACAAAATTGCGATAATTCATCATTTCTGGAAATTTCCTTCTGACTGTATATTCAAAACGATCTAAGGAAGAATACCTACCCCATTTCATATATTGTATAACAATACGCACCATGAAAACTACCCCCGTAATCTACAAAATAGCGTTAAGTCTTCGTGTCTTCGTTTCTTTTTGACTGTATATTCAAAACAATCTGAGAAAGCCTACTTAACCAATTTCAGATTTTGTATCTCAATACGCACCCTGGAAACTACCTCCGTAATCACCGAAATCTACAAAATAGCGTTAATTCATCGTTTCTGGAAATTTCTTTCTCACTGTATATACTGAACGATCTGAGAAAGCATACCTACCCTATTTCTGATTATGCATCTTAATACTAACCCTAGAAACTTCCCCAGTAATAAATGAAATCTATAAAACAGTTTGAGTTCATCGTTTCTTGAATTATTTTCCACAATATATTCAGAACGGTTTGAAAAAGCATATCTACCCCATTTCAGATTTTGTATCTCAATACTCACCCTGAAAACTACCACCGTAATCTATAAAAAAACCGCAAAACAGTGTTAATAATAGAAACGATAGATTTACTCTGTTTAGCAGTTTTTATTTTGGGGGTAGTTTCCAGAATCAGTATTGAGATACAAAATCTGAAATTAAGGTAAGTTTGCTCTCTCAGATCGTTCTGAATATACAGCGAAAAAGAAATTTCCAGAAAGGATTAATTCAGAGTTAATTACTTAGTAGATTTTATTTATTACGGGGGTAGTTTCTAGGGTGATAAAATATCTGAAATGGGGTAGGTATGCTTTCTTAGGGGCAAGAGAAATTTCAAGAAACGATGAATTAACTCTGTTTTGTAGATTTCTTTTATTACGGGGGTAGTTTCTAGGGTGAGTTTCGAGATACAAAATCTGAAATGGGGTAGGTAGGTATTGTTTCTCAGATCGTTCTGAATATATAGTGAAAAAGAAATTTCCAGAAACGATTAATTACCGCAATTTTGTAGATTTTGGTGATTACGGGGTTAGTTTCCAGGGTGCGTATTGAGATACAAAATCTGAAATGGGGTAGGTATGCTTCCTCAGATCGGTCGGAATATACAATGAAAAACAAATTTCCAGAAATGATGAATTAACTCTGTTTTGTAGATTTCGTTTATTACGGGGGTAGTTTCTAGGGTGAGTTTCGAGATACAAAATCTAAAATGGGGTAGGTATTCTTTCTCAGATCGTTCTGAATATACGGTGGAAAGGAAATTTCCAGAAACGATGAATTAAAGCAATTTTATAGATTTCGGTGGTTACGGGGGTAGTTTCCAGGTGCGTATTGAGATACAAAATCTTAAATGGGGTAGGTGTGCTTCCTCAGATCGTTTTGAATATACAGTGAGAAATAAATTACCTGAAAAGATGAATTAACGCTATTTTGTAGATTTTGGTGATTACGGGGGTAGTTTCCAGGGAGCGTATTGAGATACAAATCTGAAAATGGGGTAGGAATGATTTCTCAGATTATTTTTAATATACAATGAGAAAGAAATTTCCAGAAAAGATGAATTAACGCCATTTGGTAGATTTTGGTGATTACGGGGGTAGTTTCCAGGGTGCGTAATGAGATACAAAATCTGAGATGTGTTGGCTTGCGTCCTCTGATCATTTTGAATATACAGATATTATCAGTCTTGAACCCATCATACATGCTCCTTCTTCTTGACTTATGCTGTTGAATATAAATCGCTCAAAGATTACATTCTTTTTTGGAGAACAGTAGTCATTAAATTTTGCCTAGACAGAAGCTATTGTTCTCTCTTGGCCTTCAGTAAAGGTGAATGTATTATATAGCTCAAGAGCATCTTCTCCAATCAAATTTAGGAACACGGCTAACTTCTTATTTTCTGGCTTTGATTCCAAGTCTGCGGCCGTCATAAACAAGTCAAATCTTTGGCTGAACTTTCGCCAATTTAAGGTAAAGTTATCGGGCTCATTCTCCAAAAAAAAAAAAAGTAAACTTACGTAGTTTTGTCTCCTGAACACGAATCTGAAAGAATTGTGTGGGGGGTCTCAATTACTTTAGGAGTTATAGCCATTTTAAAGTAGAAAATTGTAGATTTTCAGACACGAATTTTGCAGTCAAAATTTGCACAAAATGCCTCCTTCTTTTTGTTGACAGTGTCATTAAACATTAATCTATCCATATTTCACAAATACAAACACCAAAAATTAAAATTATACTCAAACACTTGACCTTCTTTTACTAGCGATTCCAACCCAACTTTTGCTTGGTTTTTAGTAATTTTCATGATTGCAGTAGGTTGGTTACCTGAGATTTGCGCCGCCAACTATTCAAAACATAAGAGTGAAGGGGAAGTTATTGCTCATATTTGAATTCGAATAGTTGACGGCGCAGATTCAGTGATACTAACTTCTTATGAGCATGTAAATAACTAACAAATAGGTTAGAATCACTAGTAAAAGAAGTTCAAAATTATGTGAGAAAAAATTAGTTTTTGTGTTTAAAAACGAGAAATATGGATAGATTAGTGTTTAATGACAGTGTCAACAAAAAGAAGGAGGCATTTTGTGCAAATTTTGACTGCAAAATTCGTGTCTGAAAATCTATAATTTTCGACTTTAAAATGGCTATAACTCCTAAAGTAATTCAGATTCGTGTTCAGGAGACAAAACTACGTAAGTCTCACATTTTTTTTTTTTTAGGAGAATGAGCCCGATAACTTTACCTTTACCCCATCCAGCTGCAACGGGTTCAGGCGGCTTAAAAATTGCTTCCATGACGTTAGAGTGAGTTTCTTCTCGGCCCAACTGACACCATGTATTACTCAGTAATCGTGGGCAACTTCCATTAAAAAGGCAAGTTCACGAATATATAATTTTAATAAGGATCTGATGTCTCACTTGACATTCCCTGGCATTTGTGACAGGTTATCATCACTTGGTTACACTAGATTAGAACACATACAACAGAATACAAAGAACACTATACTAGGTGTATCATACATACAGTGAGAAAGAAATTCCCAGAAACGATGAATTAACGCAGTTTTGTTGATTTCGGTGATTACGGGGGTAGTTTCCAGGGTGCATATAGAGACACCAAATCTGAAATAGGGTAGGCATGCTTTCTCATATCGTTCTGAATTAACAGTGAGGAATAAATTTTCAGAAAAGATGAATTAACGCTATTTTGTAGATTTCGGTGATTACGGGGGTAATTTCCAGGATGCGTATTGAGATACAAAATCTGAAATGGGGTAGGAATGCTTCCTCAGATTGTTTTGAATATACAGTGAGAAAGAATTTTCCAGAAAAGATGAATTAACGCTATTTGGTAGATTTCGGTGATTACGGGGGTAGTTTCCAGGGTGCGTATTGAGATACAAAATCTGAAATGGGGTAGGTATGCTTTCTCAAATTGTTGTGAATATACGGTAGGAAAGACATTTCCAGAAATGATGAATTAACGTTATTTTGTAGATTTTGTTGATTACGGGGGTAGTTTTCAGGGTGAGTACCTATTGAGATGCAAAATCTGAAATGGGGTAGGTATGCTTCATCAGATCGTTCTGAATATTTACTGGAAAATATATTTCCAGAAACGCACTTTTCATCCCATGATATATGTGATTGTCTAATATGATCTCATGATTTATTAAAAGCACCATTATCATAATTTTATTATTTTTGTGTCTACAGCTTCATTCAACTTGATTATTTTCAAGATAGTAATGTAGAAAACAACAATTGCAATATAAATTCGGAATATTTTTAAGGAGTATAACATGATTCCTTTGCGCATGTACTACTATTTCGTTTCTGGCGTTGCAACCATTTCTGTTTTCAAACTGGTTAAAAAAATATTTCAAAGTATTGAATCTGAAAACTAGTAAATTTTCCCTATATGTATGATGAAGATATACCCAATATGCCGTAAAAAAATAATAGCTTCAAGAAGCTAATATTTAGTATTTTTTTCAAATGACCTAATATGAACTAATATAATTTTGTGTCGCACTTGCCCTAACTTGCCTTACAGCATGTTTTTTTCCAGTATTTTTCCTATGACTGATACCATAGGTTTGTTTGTTGTTCTCCACTCACATGCTTTAATCGTATTTGCCTTGAGCTCTCATCTATTTGTGTGAAATGACAGAGGTTTATCACTTATAAACTTACTTATGCCAGCTAAGTAATTATCCAAACTCACACACTTCCTCGCCAGAAAAAATGACAGGAATCAGCAAGATTACTCATCAGATTGAGCTTACATTGTAAGTTGTATTTTATAATTTTCAGTCACAGCATTTGAGATGTTTTTCGTAATTTTCTTCTTCCCCTGTATACCTATCAGCAAGCATTTCACAACCAATATTCCTATGTGGGGAGCCCAATGGAACCCGTTGGTTCAGACCGGGGTAAAACTTCGGTAAGATAGACCCATTGAATTTTCAAAAAAAAAAATGTTACCCACGTATTTCGGTCTCCTCTCAGTTTTTTTCAAATAAAAAGTGATGAAAACAAGTAAATTGGGGTTCGTGTTTGGTATTTTAATTGAAAGAAGGACAAATTTTATGTTTTTAATAACACAATTTTGATATGTAAAAGGGTGGTTTCACAACAAAATAGGCCTCTATCTTCGAAAATAGTCGTGACCGCCAAAAACATCATTTCGATTTTTTGTAGAGAAGGCCGAAATACGGATGTTTTGTAGAGAAGGCCGTAGTTCCATTTTTTTTTTAATTCAATAGATCACTTTAACCGAATTCTACCCAGACCGGCTCTGTGACAAACCTCTTTGTTATTATCGCTTTTAAATCCAAAGCATGACCGGATAAACAGTTCACTAAATTAAAAATAGAAGAACCAAATAGCACTCACTTTTTCTGCTTTTGCCAAATTTATCCACAACTGCCTCCAAGTGGAAAATTTCTTCTGATCACTGAAATTGTATCGCATTTCTTTACTGGCATATCGAGTACTAAGCGGTGACCTGTAGTTGGCAAACGGACTGTCGTAATCAATTTCTATATTTCCGGCCATCTCAACAAAGGAACACAACCGTTTTTCGAATAATAACAGCGGAAAAACCGATACGTAACCTCAAATTTAGCGCGTTTACGAACCGACAAACTGGCGCAATAAACAGCTGACTTTTAGAATCAACACACGTGAATGGAAATGTTGAATAGAATCGCAGATGGGTCGAATTTACTCATGCGCACTCTGGTTGTTCAGGGCCGGTTTTAGATATTTTACTGCTTTCACTGATGGGATAAAGAAAGTATCTACTTATAGGGTGGCGTTAAGATGGCATTTCGAGTACTTAGGTGTATACAGGGTGTCCGGTAAACCTTGAACAATATTGAATCTGGTGATAGACCAGGTCATGACTGTTCAGAATATCGGAATTTCACATCAGTAAAAATATCATCGTTTTCGAGATATTGGGCATTTTAGAATATCTGGAAAGCCACTACCTAACCTTGGATTTTTGAGTGCCATGTATACAAATTGAGACAGATTCAAATATCTTTGCTGCTGAAGATTATTGATGAGTGATGCTTTTAGATGTACAGAACAATTTTTCAGAAAGTGGAAAAAAATTTCGAGAAATGAGGGTAAAATAACAGATTTGAGTTTCATCAATTTTTTTCTTTTTAGTTTGACATTATTGTCTGAAAGAAACATAACCAATTGGAAGTGGACATTCATTTCAAAAGAATGCTCATTTTGTCCAGATTCTACTATGGTATTAAACAAACTATAGTTATTTTTGGAGGAAGTGATTTCCATTGAATTAGGCGTGGTTTTATTCTAGGCTTCCATCAACTTTCATACTTACGCCCAAAAATAATTTTATTTCGATTTTATCCAGATAAAATGTGGATATAATTATTAATAATAAAGAATAGACTGCTTGGTTGCATTGAATAGTATGTCAATAAAACTCCTGTTTTGTGTCCGTAGAAGCAATAGTTTGCTAATGAAAAAATGAAACGCAGCATGAACGGGTCTTCTGTGAGTAGAATTGAAAACTCTAGTAGATGGCTGTCACATTTTGTTTGAACAACTTGTGACTTCTGTCATAGTTTTTTGAAATTATTCCGCTTGTTTCATTCAGTGGTATTTAATCCTTTGTCATTCCGTACACACGTTATACTCCCCGAGAATATGCGCATATGCACTACATTATGGTGAATGTGGAGGTAGTGCTACTGCTGCAGCAGCGCTTCATGCAGAACGATATCCGATTGAACAATGCTCAGAACAGAACTTGAATATTTTTGAACCTGTCACGCCAGATGAAGTAATAAACGTGGTGAAAAATTTGAAACTATCACATGCACAGGATATGTTTGGTATGAGTAACAGCTTGTTAAAAGTCATTATAGAGAGCATGGTTTACCAATTGGTTGATCTTATAAATAAATGTTTCAGACATGGCATATTCCCAAACATTCTCAAATGTTCTAAAGTTCTACCTCTGCATAAAAAAGGAAAAATTACAGACAAGTCTAACTACAGACCAATATCACTTGTGCCAATTATATCAAAAATAATAGAGGCTCTAATGAAAAAACGGTTAATTTATTACTTTGAGATGAACAATCTACTGTCCCCCAAACAGTTCGGTTTTAGGCAAGGTAAATCAACAACGCTTGCACTAGTTAAGTTGGTAGAAATAGTAACAGCGGCAATAGAGGAAGGGAATTATGTTGATGTAAGCCTTTGTGACTTGAGTTAAGCTTTCGATTGTGTAGACCATTAGGTGCATATTATTGTATTACCAATGTATAACATTCTTATTATTGTTGAATAAATTGAAATTGAAAATTGAAAATTTAAAATTGAAATATTACAACATTGGTGGTAAAGCTTTAGAGCTCATTGATTCATACTTATGTAAAAGAGAGCAATTTGTTGACATATATGGGCAATAGTCAATACATAAAAATACCAAGTATGGTGTCCCTCAAGGATCTATACTAGGCCCTGTATTATTTATAATTTATATTAATGATATCAACAACCAGTTACCAAATATTGATATTATTATGCCGATGACGCTACTTTAATAAGCTGTGATAAGGTATCAATACTGTCCATGGACTTTCTAATGATGTAGAAAAAGCAGCTGACTTATATTTTTCGTCTATTAAACTAAAAATGAATATGGAAAAAACTCGAAAAATAACTATATCAACTAGACAGAACAGCACAAATACAGAGCCAGTTAAATTATTAGGCTTTCATATTGACAGCAAATTGACATGGAATTCGCATATTGAACATTTGTCAAAAAAACTTTCTACTAGTTTGTTTTTGCTTCGTCGATTGAGAATGTCTGTGTCTCATAGTATGATGAGAATGGCGTATTTTGCATTCATAAATAGTCACCTACAATACGGAATTTTGATCTGGGACCACAGTGCCAACATGAAAACCCTTTTCACACTGCAAAAACAAGCAATACGAATTATATCCGGTGTTGGTCCAAGGACACATTGTAAAGACTTATATATCCAATATAATTTTCTTACCCTACCTAGCATGTATATATATCAATGTTTGATCTATGTAAAAGAGCACTTGGATAACATAAACAAACCAGTGAGTTTCATGATTATAATACAAGAAATAAAAGTAATATTGCTATTTCTGCCAATCGACTCCAAAAATCACAACAAGGTATAAACTATTATGGCCCAAATTTCTTCAACAAACTACCTGATGATGTAAAAACATTGAATATAAGAGTATTCAAGTATAAATTGAAACAATATTTAAATAAAAAATGTTTCTACTCCATTCAAGAGTTTACAAATACTTCGATTCATGATTTATAGATTTTAATTTCCTGCAACTGCCCTACATTTTACAATTGTGAAATGTGTTTTTATTTTTATATATAAATGTGTATCAATGTATGTATACGTTTCTGTCTGTAGTCATATATTTTTTATTCATAGTTATTGACATTGATTTATCTTTATTGTTGATTTTTCTACCTTTTTATTTCTACTCCTAGTGATTTAAGTTGCTTTATCTTTATCTTTTATTATTGTACCTACCATTTGACGAGTGTAAACATTGTACAATGTAGTAACACAATAATCTGAACTGAACTGAACAAAGACTCGCTGATTTGGGGGCTATAACCTATAACGCATTTGAAAAGGTTCTTCTTGAAAAGATGTCGTCTCTGCGTACGAGTGGATGGAAAATAACACTTTTGTAATATTATTCAGTGCGATGTTGAAAAATCGTTATTGTGGTTTATAGTGAATGTTGATTCAGAAAAACGTTGAAAAAGTATTTACTTCTTTACATCTCAATAAATGCTTCTAAGCAGTTGATTCGTTATTACTCAATAATTATTCATCATTTCATCTCGATAGGATAAAAATAAAAGACATTGCTGTCAAAGTCTAATTGAGTTGATTTTAGCTCAGAATAACATCACACTCTAATATAATCGAAATTCTACTCCTTCCAAAAATAATTATCGTATGTTTTATACCATGGTAGAGTCTGGACAAAATGGGCATTCTTTCGTAATGAATATCCACTTTCACTTGGTTATGTTTTTTCAAACAATAATGTCAAACCGTTGTTAAAAAAATTGGTGAAACTCTAAATCTGGCATTTTACCCTCATTTCTTGAAAAATTGTATCGTTTTCTGAAAAACTGTCTTATACGTCTGAAAGCATCAATCATCAGTAATCTTCAGCAGCAAAGATATTTGAATTGGTCCCAATTAGTAGACATTGCACAAAAAAATCCAAGATGAGGTTGTGATTTTCCAGAAATTTAAAAAATGCTCATTATCTCGAAAACGGTGAGATTTTTACTGAGGTGAAATTCCGATATTCTGAACAGTCATGACCTGGTCTATTACCAGTTTCAATATTGTACATGGTTTACCGGACACCCTGTATATTGTTATGAAAAAGTGAAATGAATTCTATGTAAATTATAAAGGGAATTCAATAACCGTATACTTTACCTGTTCTTATTTCGTTTGTGTTTTCATTTCTGTTTTTATTGCCTGGAACGCTGGGTATTGCATTTCTCAGTCTGAATCATACTTTTATTTAATCGTAAAGCAATTCATATATATCGTTATAACAGTTGTTAGATTTCCATTACCTTCAGAGACAACATGTTTATAAGAATTTAGAGAAAAGAGTAAAAATCAATTAATAATTGAAGGAAGTTGGATGAAATGTCAAATGAAATGTCCAAATAGAGAAATTTGGAAAATTGATGATATAAACAAGAAAACTGACTTCAAACTGATTATAGCATATGAAATACAGCTTGGCAAACATAGCTGCAATAGGGAATATGCAAGTGATTTAAATTTACTTGATTTTTTTTATCTTCGATACTTTATTGTCTTGACATTACACCTACACCATTAGTTTATCATTTAGTTTGTATTTAACTCCATAAAACTTTAATCAAAAAGTGCATAATAAGCGCGCGGAATTCAAATTTGCGAAACGCATCACCATTGGTCGAAACGAAGAATGACGTCACATGGCACGTTATGACATTTATCTTTTTCATAGAAATTTTGTTTTTATTTATATTTTTGTAGTGTTCTCCATTACATAGTGCGATTTTGATCTGATGACAATTGTAAATTATCAATAGCAATGACTGAAAGTGGTTTTGTCAAAGCACAATCCGGCAATACCTGAACTGATAAGTAGTAATACTTTATCGAATGATAGTTTTCCGTTTTTAGGTGAGGCAGGTATAAACAGAGTTATCTCCCGCTTGATATACAAAACATTTATGCATACAAAACTTACTTCTGATCAATTCATTTCATGTTAACTATCGAAATGCAATGTACTCACATTGAAATGATCTTCACAACAATGTAAATGTGATATTGGAGATACTTCGCCTCTTTCTCATAACCTTACACCATTGTTTACGTATTTTCGCATCTCCTTGGAACAGAAAAAAATTCTTTATTTGGTGTACTTATAATTGTGTTTTGGCATTCCTGTACTAGACAATACCTATAAAAAGTTTTTTTAGCATTTTCCATTATCCTAATAGCGATTAAAACTGCAAATCCCTAACCTAATTAATAACTGTCAATAGTGTCAATGGCCGTAACCATAGAAAGGCTTGTTCATTGAAGACTGCTCTGGTTGATTGAGATCACTTTCACATATGTTCATCTCTCTCTAACACTTGTACTGCATTTGTCTTACTCTTTTATAAAAAATCAACTTCAAGCAAGTAGAGCAATTAGAGTACGTCTCAACGAACGACACTGAAGAAGAACAACACTGATCGCGCCATGTGACGGCATCCTCAGCGCGCGAAAATGGAGGTGTTCAAATAGGTCAAATTCAATCGTTATTTTATATATTATTTTAAAAATTAATTTCAAGACTTTCAACCGTATTTATATTTTTTACTTTGTTCTAACGAAGTAAAAAATTGATTAAACAAATAAAAAAAAATATGCATATTCCCTATTGTGAAAATATGCACGCTCACGATGCGCATTAGTCGTACAGCGAACTATCCAGTGATATTAACTTGATCGTTCGCGCAAGAAGTGGGAATTTCACAATCTCAGCTATGTTCACCAAACTGTAAATTGTATATAGTATTCAGAAATAGATGTTTAGTTTAACAAAAATGTTTTAAATTAAAAGTAATAAAAAAGGGTGTACAGTAAAATAATAAAAAGTGATTGGCTGAAACATCAAGAAAAAAAGAAGATTAGTTACCAAGGAAAGGAGTAACGGGAGAGCATGAAAATGAAAAACATTTTGCGGAAGCAACTTGTGTGAATTTTTTTTATTTAAATGAAAACTAAGAAAAGGTCAGTAAAATTATTAATCATATAGTTCCATTTAGAAGAAACTAATTGAATGAAAACTACCTGATGAAATCAAATGTATTTAAACTTGTATCCCGAAAGACCACAACCACATTGAACCATGTTCAATTCATTAGATCAAAATCTCACTGAGTTTGGTTCATTTGAAAAGTCAATGAAAAGATACGGAGACAGAACCAACAATCAAAATTTGATAAATGAGGTGAGTATGAGGTAAATTAGACATTAGAGCATTTTTATAAGATAGTTTGTTAATGAAAACCCCAGTTTTCGCCCCAGCAAAATCGCTTTGTGGAATTTTTTAAACAAGAAATAGTTGAAAAAATTACAACTTTTTGGTTTTTTGGAAATATCTCAAAGATTATTTGAGGAATCGTTTTATAGTCGATGAAACATTTGTAGAAATTTATAAAACCTACAAAATGGATTTTCGTACGACCGGATCGGTGCATTTTCCACTGAGAAAATCCGAGAGAACCTCGAAAAAGAGACCATTTTTCAATTTTTCTTTATTTTTATAAATTTGAAGCTGGACAAACAATATTGTGAAAACTGATAGATAATAATATGTGGTTCAACTGTACGCAAGATGTTTTCTGTCCGATGTGTAGTTTTTGCACAATAGCGTTATGAACAATTTAAGGGCACATCTTGCAAGATGCGCCGATTTAAGGGAAATCGTCGTATTCAAATTCTGTAAACGGCATCTAGAAGAATTTTTTGTATATTTTGAATTTCTACCTGAGACGTGGAAAATGTGTTGGAAATGTCACTGAAAGTTGATCAAAGGGCTTCAAAGTGCGTCCAAAGTCATCAGAAGCCACCCGAAGTCGTACTGAAGTTAATACGAGCGACTTCGGGTGAACTTTGAAGCATTAAAGTAACTTGCAGTGACATTTTCAACACATTCCCCAACTCGCAGGTGAAAATCCAAAATATACAAATTGAAGATATTGATCTCTACTTCTATATACCGTTCACAGAATTTGAATAAGACGATTTTCCTCAAATCGGCGCATTTAGAAAGATTTGTCCTTAAATTGTTTATAACGCGATTATGCAAAAACTACATAACGGACAGAAACCATCTTGCGTACAGTTGAACCACATGTTATTATCCATCAATTCCAGCAATACTGTTTGTCCACCTTCAGATTTATAAAAGTTAAGAGTTTTTAAAAAATGGTCTCTTTATCGAGGTTTTCGCAACTTTTCTCAGTGAAAAATGCACCGATCTAGGCGTATAAAAAACTATTTTGTAGATTTTATAAATTTCTATAAAAGCTCTCTGACTTTGAAACGATTTTTTCAATAATCTTTGAGATATTTCCAAAAAACCAAAAGAGTTGTAATTTTTTTCAATATTTCTTGTTTGAAAAATTCCATAAAGCGATTTTGCTGGGGCGAAAACAGGGGTTTTTTTTCACGAATTATCTTTTAAAAAGTAGGCCGTTTGCGTCTTTCATTTTGTGTAAAAAGAGCATCTTATTTTTATCTACATCTTGGCCTACATTGTGTCCTTTTCCATGAAAATAGAACTTTGAACAAACAACAATAATTAACTAAAATGTTAAGACAAAAGTAAATCACAACAAATGCTCAAAATGCTGGCCTTGTTCATGATAACACAACTGTGCCCTTCTTCGAATATTATTCACTGCACGATTAATTTCCCTCCTCCTCAATCTTCCGAACTCTCTTACAATGCTGAGTTAAAGGTCCTCAAAAATTTTAATACATTCTGAACATAAACAGTGTACCCTATAAGAATGTATCCATAACATTTAAGTCTGGAGACCTTTCTGGCCACCTCACCATTATTCCCTATCCATTTATCACCCAACCTTTCAGTCATGTAATTAGATACTCGTCCTGGTAGTGTGTGGAGCACCATCATGTTGAAACCAGATGTTGTTATAGTTAGCCAAAGGTAGATCATCCAAATAGTCTTCGAAAATCGATATTAAAAACTGGTGATGGATTATTTTATTCAGAATTCCGACGAAAAATAAATTCCTGCCCACACTTTAATACTAAATCGCACTTGAGGTCGAATTTCTCGGAACTGCCTGGGGTTGTTTATGCTCCAAATTTTTCGTTATTTCGGTTGAATATCCCATAATTTGTAAAAGTGCTTTCTTCTGTCCAAATTACATTTTCCAGGTAAACAGGAATATCAGGTCTTCTTATTATCCAATTACAAAATTCTAATCGCCTTTCGGGATCACCTGGATGCAATTTTTGAGATATGTGTGTTTTGTAATATTTTATAGATGTTTCCAAGCACTTGTATGACAAATATTCATATCGGAGGATATTTGACACTGTTTCTATCGTATTTGTAATAAATTTGTATCATATCTCTTTTTTCTTCATTCGTCAAATATTCAATGACTGTTGGATTATATCCCAAACGAAATTACCACGAGCACCATCACATATATAAACGATTTACTCAAGGGTGTATAAAGGTACAAACTCCAAAACTTGTAATCGCTTGACAGGGCACGTATTTATTCACTGACTTGACAACTTGAATTATTACCTGGACGTGTCTGCGACGACCTGATCTGTGACTGTCTACGGTGACAGGTCTCCTAGTCAGTGGCGGAGATCTTACTCCCGTATGCATCGTATGTACTTAATCTGGATTAATTAACTTTACAGCAAATAAGTGAGATGACATTATAGTTGACTTCATGGGAAAGAAAGAGACGTAAGAGTCGATTAGAATTCTATAGTACACGGTGCATACGGACGTTAAAGGGCTAGATGCCAACATGTACAATAACAAAATGTCATTCAGTATAACAAATTGAAAGTCAAATTTAGAAACATCAAAGTCAAAGCCCATGATGATAAGAATTAATTTTTTTCAATATCTCCAATTATTCCAGGAAGAATGATAACCTATGATACATCATTGAATTGGTAAAATTTGGTTCTATTCAAAACAGAAAGAATCCAATGTAGCACACATAAGAAAAAATAAAGTTAATGATGGTGACCAGAAGACGAAACGTCGGATAGCAAATCTGAAAACACCGTTATGTAGAGAGAAAAAAGGGGCAATGTGGAAGTGTGATTTATTTTCAAATTCTTCCAAAGTAAAGCCAGACAAAAATAAAAACAATTTTCCGAAATTTCTGTTTTTTTATAGAACCTTTAATTAGTCAATGACTGATAAATGAGTAATAAGAATAAAGTTCCGTAGAGTCAATAAATAAAATAACACAATACACTCAAATATACAAATAATATACAGCATATAAAAAAATTAATTATGAAAAGAGATAAATAAAGTTGTTGGCCCATTTAGGACCGGTTGTTCAATCCGAGGTAATTTCCACATCAACTAATGTTGGTTTCTTTTTGCTAGGCAACTAGCGATTCGATTGGATACGATCTAATCTATTGACTGAACCTAAGATCAGTTGATCTGTCGATCCTCTCCGAATGAACAAGCGCGGCCCTTAGAGACTGTCACTCAGGTATTTTTTCAAATCACTTTTGAAGGAAACAAGAGTTGAACATTTCTTTTATGACTACGAGAAGCTAATTATAGATTTTCAATCCTTTAATAAATATAGATGTTTCTGTTTTTGAAACGTTCTGAATTGAAAAATAGTTTATAGATCTTGTATAATAATTATGCACTTCGTATTTGTGATTTACAATATCTTGGAGATATGAAGGAGAATTGTCAAATTTCATTTTGAAAATGAATATTTATTTTGAATATTTTGATAAAATCTATTTGTTTTTATTTTATACACAAATAACAGATTTTGATCATTTTCATGTCTCTTGCACGTGAATTTTGACCCACTTCTGGCGGTCCTAATAACTTGAAATTTGGCAGATGTTCATAATTCCGGTGACACTGCACTATGGAAGTTTTATTGGAATAAAAAATAAAAAATGGCGGCTTCTCCAATATGGCGGACGAGATTTGCGATTGCAAAATTGGTATGTGGGGGTTTTTGAGGTCGGAGATCATGATTTTTCTGTTAAAATTGATAAATTCAAGATGGCGACTTCTAAATAGTTCTTGTTTTTGTATAAATGACGATAACTCCGTTATTATCAACAAAAAGCTATTACCGAGGGGGAAGTAACTCTTTCATTAGGTGTACATCATAACATTTTCATTACTTCATTAATCATTTCATATACAACTTAAAATCGAAATCTATGTTTCTGGGGATCCGTGATATGATTTTTTTCGGTTCCAAGTTGGCAAATTTATGCCGTCTGACAATCGGTTAGTGATCGCCTCGGTGATCGCTGAGCAGACGCGGATTTTAATCAGTGATTTTCCGATGAATAGTATAACATCATTAATGGTAATTATTTTTCATTAGGTGTACAAAAAATGGCTAGTTACTTCCCCCTCGGCTATTACTGTGACATATCATCTGTACGAGAAATAAAAAGTTATTCACAACTAAGTCATAGTGAGCTATGACCTACATTTGAAAAATAAAAGTTGGTGCTGATATCTCAAATTCTAGAAGAGTTGGTATAAATTTCATATTTTTTTCGAAATCTTAATAAAAAACTGCCATGAGAATGTGAAATTCCTATTCAAATATTTTCATAAATAAAGAAGTTACGGACTAGACATGAAAATGATCAAAATCTGTTTTTTGCGTATAAAACAAAAACGTATAGATTTTATCTAAATATTTTTTTTCATTATAGTTGGCCTTGATAAACTCCTCATTTGGTGTCATTCAAACGACCTCGTATCTCCCATCATTAAAAAGATACCCATGGTGAGCATGGTAAGTGGGACACACTGTATACATCCAGCAGGCCGAAGCCCAATTACAGGAGTACTCAATGAATATTACATATATGTGGTTGTGAAATGTAAAGTGGTAATAACAAATTAACAGTTATAGGTTAGTTAGTGAGTAAACTGGAAACGGTTTTTCTGCACATAGAATTTGTCGGGGAATGAAAGTGATGTTGTGTGTTCGGTACATTGAAGTGGAATGTATTGTGATACCAGGAGGATTGTCGGGGTATACTGAAGTTAATTAGTGATAATAATACACAGTAAAAAGTGGGTGGAAAAGTACATGTCAAAATGTAATATATACATAATCCTCCTAGTATTATAACTTGATTGCACAGGTAATATAAAATTTTAATGTAAAATTAGGTAAATGTCCTCTATTCTCCCGTGCTTTACAGTGACTATGTAATTCAATGCTTTATAACATGTAATTTCCGCTGGTTTACATGATGACTGTAAATGAATGTGATACTCAGTAAAACGACGTATTGTTACAGCGAAATGACGCCAATTTACAGAATATTACAGGTAAAGTGTAAATTCTCCTTTGTTTTAAAGTAATTCTCCATGACGCTATCGCCATGCGCACCTACCGGCATTCGGCCCAACCATCATTCACAGTTAATTTGTAGGGTGAACATCGTTGGGCATCTGGCAAAGGTAGGTTCTAAAAAGAAACAAACCGTCTTTGGTATTTTATGTAAGTGAGTATGTGGGTTCCAAATTGTCATCGGATTTTATATCAGGAAAGTAGATAGATACTGAGAAAAAATATGAAACATTCATCATAAAATTATAGTCATTTGTTCATTCTGTCATTGTTCGTTCCATAATATTATGAATACCAGTATTTTTATAGGAAATCGGATTGAAACTTTCGTTGTCGCAGACCCAACTGAGAGATAATTTTGAGAATTTATTCGACATTCAAATCTCAAGTGGATAGATATAATCTCAATTCGAACATAATCTCATTAAAACAGCTGAACTATTTAGTTAATTTCCATGTTGAAGTATAGAGGATGGTATTTTATTAAATAATTGTTTTTGTTACAACATTCTAATGGTTTGAGAGTTTGAGTTATTTTCCTTCAATATATGAGAATATGTATATTGTAATGTTATGATGAATAAAGTATCATTAATACTGATTTTATGTCGTTTTTGCAGATCTCCCCCTCCCTCTGTTTTATTAGGAAATTATGAGCCTATATGTAAAGTTATTGACACTACTTGAAAACAATGATGAATACACCTGAACACATGTAACAATTTCCGTTAAATTTGTAATTAGAGAAAAAATCACATGAAAATACTATAAAATAAGTGATTATCGGGGAATATATGGAAAAGCACATTTGTTGTATGGAAAAATTCATGGTGATCCAAGTTTAATTTACAACAAAAATTATATTTTTCCGCACAAATATTTGAATATATATCTAATAATACATACTAAAGCATGTATGTCAATTGGCACTACTTAAATATAATGGTAAAAACACCTAATCAAACATGTAGAAATCGCTATTAAATCTAGAATAATGAAGAAAATTACATAAGTAACCAAGTGATAATCCATGGAATATATTGGAAATTACCCATATGGGATCATGTAATCTGATGGAAACAATATTTACAGTGTAGTGAAGAATCTATGGTGTTGTGGATAAGTTTGTATATAAATAGTAAATCATTGATTTCTCTTCTTTTTTTTTAATGACTGTGTTTATATATATAGGTAACTGCTATTACTCGTGACATTTTCACTATTTGTCAAGATATCGCAAACTGAATCAGCATCTTCCTCAATATAAACAATTTTGAAGTAATCTGCAAAGGAATCAATAATTCGCTGTGGATCAGCGACCTCTATCCCTTTATGATTCATTTTGCCAGGTATTCGAGATTTTTGCTTTTTCAAATTAATGTAGTTCCAGAAGTTTTGGGGATTGGATTTTCTGATTTTTCGATAAAAGATCGATAGTCCTCTGCGATCTCGGATTTTATACATTTTCTTAAGTTTTTTATTCGTGCTAGGTAGTAGTTAAGTTTCTGTTTGCGATACATCTTGAAATAGTGATATTTTGATTTTATTTTATATATTATATGTTGAGTGAACCAAACAGGATATTTATATATTTTTCGTTTCGATAGTGGTACACAGTTCTTGACCATATTTGGTAAAAATCTCACTGGCAGAGTTGATATCTGAGTGTTAGTCAATTATAGTCCAGTTGAAGTTATTCAGTAGTCGAGTCAGTTTATCCCAGTCAATTTTTTTGAAGTTCAAGCGATCTGTTTGAGTGGAACAGTTATTTCTGACATAGGGAATATCTTGGAATTCAATAACGAGAGCTGGGTGGTGGGGATCTAATGGTACTAAGGAGTCACTTTCACAAGTCACTGAGCAGTCAGCTGCTGATGGTGAAATTACTAGATCCAATATTCTATCATTAAAATTTACGTCTCTATTATGTTGAACAAGATCGGAGAATGCTAAAAAGTAGTTAAGACAAGCTACTAGATTTGTAACAGGAATGTCATTGTCGTCGTAACGCTTTTTCAGTTCTGGAATATTAAAATCCCCTAGTATGATAGAACGGTTGATGCCTTCAAAGTTTTCAAATGTTTCTAACAGTGCTTCATACTCTATCATGCTAGAGTTTGGTGGAATGTAGACTAGTATAATAAAAAATGTTATGTTATGTTCCAGAGATATTTTTATACAAATTATGTCGATTTTTTCCACCGGTGAATCCAAGTTTCAATATTCAGAATGAATAGTATTCATATCAGTAGCCAAGAGTACTCCGCCCCCTCGTCCGTTAAGTCTGTCTTTTCGATATACAATATAATTTTCCGGACCAAGTTCACTGTCAAAAACACCCGCCTTCAACCTAGTTTCAGAAATGGCTAGCACACTGTAGTTATTTGAAACAACACCTTTGTAAAATGAGTGAGTCTTGGTATTAAACTCTCTGCAATTTTGGTAATACACTATCAATGGGTCATTTATTCGTAGTTTGCTGGATGAATTTAGACATTTTTTGAGACAATGAATGGAATGTTATTTTTGTACTTAATCATCAAGTTAGTTTCGCCTTTCATCTTGCGCAGCTCCAGTTCCTTGCGTACATTCAATTGGTAATCTCGCTGACAAACGGTTTGATCTTGCCTGAAATAGACATTTTTGAATATTTGTCTGGGTCCAGACTGAAGTTTTTATTATTCCTCAGCAAGATGGATCCGTTTTTATTATCGAGAAAAATAACCTTGATCGGTCTGCATTTTGTTGCATCATTATTGGCTTTTCCCAAACGATAACTTTTCACATCATTCATACTGAATGATGGAATAATAAGGAATTGAATTATCCCCTCAACTTCGTTTTCAGAATTTTCGGGAACTCTAAACAACAATATATTATTTTCTCGGCTTCTCATCTCGTCAATTTCTGACATGATTTTGATTGCACTACAAGAATTATCTTTGTTAACTTCCTCTACTTTTTTGTCCATTACCTGAATTTGTTTTTTGTGCTCATCTTTCATTTAGGTGATTTGGGACTGTAGGTCGTTATTTTTTTATTTTTTTCATAAATACCAAGTTTTTCATCCAGCCTGGTAAAAATGCCTGCCGAAACACTATCGACGAGACTTTTATGAAATTCTCATCTTTGCACAGTTGTTTTATACAAATGTCGGCTGCCACACGGAGCTCGGCAATTTGTTCACGGGTTAACGGCACTTGAAGTAGAGGAATAGATGATAATATTGAAGAACGACGTACTTACGAACTTCTAATCAGTTCAATTTTTGACTGTAGCTTCACTTCACTATATTCAGTAACCTGAATAAACTTTCAATATTTTACTATGATTCTTGCATGTGAATCAGAACACTTATTGTGGAGCGTATAAATTCCCAACCACACACCAGAACTTCTACTTTATAATACAATAAACAATACAATACCTACAATATTAAAGTTACTCAGCATATTTTTTATTGAAGTCTACTTGGGATATTTTAATATTGTGCGCAATGCACGATTTTGCAAATTTTTGAAATCGGGTGATTTCATTCAGATTCAATAGGAATAAAATTGTTGCACAGTGATCAAAATGTGGTAGGATGAGAGTATTGTATATCACCATCAACGACCACTTAGTAAGACACATCTAGCATATCTATATATGGAAAATTAATTTTGAATGGTATAATCCTGATAACATTATTTGCATGTTCCTTGAACTTTAGATTCCGTTCAACAGAAACACCTAAATATTTGAACTGCTCAATTCATTCAATGATATCAGTGCCAATCTCAGTTTCATTGTTGTTATCAGAAATTTCACAGAACTCTTTGTAATCTTGTAAACCACCTATAATCATAAATTTGGTTTCTTTAATATTGACTTTATGGGGAAATTTGAGCAACACCACCGATAAATATTCTCTAAGGTCCTTCAGTATCTTCAGCACAAAAGATCTAATAGATGGAACTGCTTGTGAAGACGCATTTCCTGTACAACTTTCCTACAATCAAGGTATTTCAACCGTTATTTCACAAAAGAGGGCTCAAATCGACATTTCAATATTGGAATTCAAATATTCGATGTAATGACATCTTGGTTGACTAAGTATTATATATCTGCATCACTGCTGGTGGCTGTAAACAGTTATAAACAACCTTCCAGATATTCCACGATACTCATAACAATGTCATAATATTAATGAACAAATAATGAACTCTCACCTCCCTATCGATGGTTTTGTAATATGTGATTTCAGATATTTATAAATGAACTTGAAATGTATATCACGAAGTTGAGCAAAACAATACCACTGACGTTATAAATTATTTTCTATGTTGTAATTACAATTTTTCAACAAATGAAACACAATTTTTTCAATTAATGTTCATTGTAAAAATATATAAAAATAGCAAATAAAACAGTATCTGCGAGCCCCTTTCCCATTTCAGTTGGCCCAACTATTGAAATCCTAATTTTTAAGCACCATGCTATAATAATTAATATTACATGATACTTTAGGTCATAATGTAATAAAAGGGAATCTTTTTAATAGAATCAAATAGAAAAACTTCCACTTTATTATTTCCTTTTAGAATTTATAGCGAACAATCAAAAATGTTTTCCCAAATAGAAAGTTTCTATCAGTTTTTAAGTAACCCAATTTGACTTGTGTTACAACATAAACATATTATATCGACGGTGGCTTTGGAATATTTAAGCAAAGACAAAGTACTAAGGAAATGTCAGAATATATTTTATAAATTTTAAGGTCAGTTCTTATTGTGAAAATGGGTAGAGGAAAGATTATTGATGAGAAAATTTGTTTAATCATTATTAAATTTGACCATTCTGGAAAATCAAACTCGGAAATTGCAAATTTGTTAGATTGGTCGCGATATAGTGTTAGAAATATAGTTAAAAGAAACAAAACTACCGGTTCAGTCAATACAAAGCCTCGAAATGTGAGAAAAAGCAATATTAAAGATGCAGATAGAAGAACGCTACGAAGAATTATCGAAAAGAATCGAATTTCCAACTATTTACAGCTATAAGTGCTCTATAGAGTGATGCTATTGGAAGGCGCATTTCGAGATCCACATGCCACCGGGAGGCCCACAAACTGGGATTTGGCACTTACAGGGTAACATTTTTGATGATAAAAAATAATGAAGTTGATACTGGATAAATATTTTTTCTGCAAAATTGATTACAATTGACAATTTTGTTTTATGCCAAACAAAAGCCACTGTTAACGCCACAGCAAAAAAAAAAACAGCTTAAGATGAGCTAAAGAACATTGATCTTGGACATCTCAACAATGGCGTGCAGTACAGTGGAGCGATGAGTCCCGATTTGAAGTGTGTGTTGGGGACAGTAGAAGTAGATTTATTCGCAAAAAACATGAAGCCTTCCATCCGGACTGTTTAAAGAAACAATTAAAATTTCCTGCTTCAGTCATGGTGTGGGGCAGCATGTCAGCCAAAGGGGTAGGAAAACTCCATTTTTTGTGAATACTGTAAAATATTTGCACATATTAGAAGAATCGCTGTTGCCAGTCATGGAAGAATATTTGACATCAGTGCAAGATCTTGTGTTCCAACAGAATGGCGCCGGATGCAACACTTCAAAAAAAGCTCTCAAATGGATGGAAGACTATAACATACCACTTTTGGAATGGGTTTCTAGTAGTCCCGATTTATCTCCGATCGAAACATTGTGGCATGCGATGAAAAAAGTGTTGCGCACACATCCTGCCAGAACAATCCCTGAATTAAAGGAGAGGCTGCAGGAGATATGGGATTCGTTTAAACCATAATTTTGTGAAAACTTGCCACAAAGAATTCCTGCAGTTTTGAAAAATAAAGGCGATATTACCCAGTGGTAAAATTCAAAACTGTTTTTTTTTATGTTCTGTATTAGTTCAGTTTTTCTATTTGTTCTCAATTTGTATAAATCTATTAGTTTTTATGTATATATTTTGGTAAATAGAGTCTAATTATGTGTTTAAATAAATAAATAAAAAAAAAAACAGTTTACAAGGTACTTTTATTTTGTCACCCTGGGACAAATTTCTGAAAATATATAATGTGGGCAAACTGAAATGGGAAGGAGCTCGTATTCCTAAAAAAAGGAATTAATAATAAAAATAATAATATACTAAAAATAACAACAAAAAGGAGAACATTCTTTTTCGTTGCTTACTATTGGCAGAATGCCTGATAGTACCACAATCGAGTTTCTCCAGTGCATCATTTTCCATACAGTGTGTCCAAAATAAGGATGAACATCAGCATGGCGATCTCGGATACCGTAAGAGTAACAAAATAGTTCAGATGGGCAAAACGTTACGCAATTGATGGGTCAATAAATAGATGTTGAGAAATCCCAAATTTGATTTTACTTTCGGAGATCTTCGAAAAAAAAAACGAAATTTGGCGATTTGGATTGAATTTTTTCTGAAGTTATTTGAAGAATTTCGAAAGAACCAATGGCACTTTCTCAGCTATTTTTTACCTCTTAAAAATGGCGTTCACAAAATCTCCATAAATCATTTCGTTTGGAAGAGACCATCATTAACTTTGTTTTTTTTATATGGCACGAAAACAATTTACACACTCTAGGAAATAGCATTTTTCATTGCAAATTCAACGACCTAAGGCACAATATGTTTTTCTTTGTTTTTTTTTTCAGAAAAAATTCTTAGAATATTTAAGTAACATAAACTAAAATAGTAAAAACTAAGAAGGCAATAATTATTGTTAAAGATTCTAAATAGTAAGTGCTATAGCATATGTTCAAACAGATAACCTCCAGTTTCTAGACTTGAGTATGCCCGTCTCACTGTGGAATCTACATACGATTCAACGTTTCAGGGGTAATTCTATCAAATGCTGATCGTACTGAGCGAAGTGTTTCTTGTCTTCAAAATTTCCTTTGTATACCTTATTTTCAATATAACCTTACCAGAAAAGTCTAAAGGTTGACCTTGCTGGCCAGGTTGTATCATTATGAGTGCCAATCCATTTTCTTGGGAACTGCTCACACTGGTATTGGCGAACAGCTATGGCATCATGAGCTGGTGCACCATCTTGTTGGAACTAGCAATTATGCACAGTGTCCAATGGCAAATTATCCAATGCATCTTCCAGATCTTGTCGTAACAGACGAAGGTATCGTTGAGCAGTTGAAGACGTCTGGTAGATAAATGGACCTATAAACTTTGTGCCAAAAATTCCACACCAAATATTAAATCCGAATCGATGTTGGTATCTGGAAAATCTCTTCACACGTGGATTTTGTTGAGACCAATAGTGTGAGTTACGCCTGTTGTAAATACCGTTATTGGTAACCATAGTGACATCCCACCAGATCACTTTGAAAGGAAAATTGGCATCGCCATTTCACACTCTTGTATACCACTCGCAAAAATGTCTACGTTTCTCGTCATCACCTGGTCTTAAACCTTGACAAATTCGAAATTCATTTGGCTTGAATTTATTTCTTCTTGAAATAAATTGAGCTGTTGATTTAGGTACCCCAGTCTGGTCTTCTATTTCTCTAGTTGAACTATCTGGGTTTTCGGTGACTGATTGTAAAACTGAGGTATTCTTTTTCTTCAGCAGACGGTTTTTGTCGGGATAGCCAGGTCTTTTTAATGAACTATAATTTTTTTAAATTATGTGCTAAACGCCAGAAAATAGACTTCCATGTTGTTTTTACTCAGGGTATTTGTTCAAATACCTACATGTGTTCGGCTTCTATGTAGGATTTTTATCAGTTGTCTAGGGAAATGAGTTCAAAAGGCTGCCGGATAGTTTAAGAACAGGAAAACACAGTTTATTGACATTATCTACAATGCTGGTGAATTGGGAAATACATCAAACTTCATATACATCTTTGGTGAAGGTAATCATGAACAGAAGACAGCCACTTAACGTCTTCACGTCTTTTTGGGGTGATTATAATCAATGACATATTACGGATAGAATTCGTTATTTACATTTCGAGCCGCGGTCACATTCTAAGCACAATTTTTATTGCAGCTTGTTTCGCGGAAAATGGTTGCCAATCAACCCAAAAGTAGGCAATGCTAAATTTCTACTGAATTATTTGCTTATATACAATGTATATAAGCCGATAATATCCGCGAAATAAGTGGCAGTAAAAATTGTGCTTAGAATGTGACTCTATGTTGACCGCAGATAGAAATGTAAATAACGGAGTCTAACGGTAATATGTCATTGATTATAATCGTCGTCTCAATGAATAAAACAAATCGCGGCTCGATCCGTCTCTTCTCTGTGAGGTCGTCGTCTCTCACCATTTACATCTCTGGTTGAATCGTCTTTTATGTTACAAAGGACACGTCTTGACCAGTAACTAACTGTAACGACTTTAACTAAACTCTCTGGCCCCGCCTTTTTGGCTGAGAGATACTTTTCGACACAAACGTCTTACGCGTCTTACTAAACGTCAGTCTACCCACATCTGTCACACCTGACATATCAGGAAGTGTGCATGATGTAAAGTAAGTTAAACTATAAAATCAACGAAATGAAATTAATGAATAAATGAAAGAAATTTTGGGTGTTCAAAAAATGCGGATCCCACATCTATACAATTTCTTTGGCGTAAAGTGTAACAGGACAGCATATCAAACTTTTCTTTTTTTGTAAAATTACCTACCTCCATTTTATTTCAGAAGAAACGAAACCAAAAACAGTAACAATGAAATACTCTTTCAAGAAACTGACAGCTATGTATTATGTTGCCATGGATTGTTTCTAAGCCGCCTATGTCAAAAAATTGCATTTTTACTGAAGCATTTTTACTGAATAGAAGTATAGGAAAATATATTGTGCCGTACATCGTTGCATTTGAAATAAAGAATGCTATGTCCTACAGGGTGTAAATTTCATTCGTGCCATATAAAACAACAAAGTTGATGATGGTTTCTTCCAAACGAAACGTTGTACGCAGATTTTGTGAACGCCATTTTGTGGAAGTAAAAATGTGACAATGAGGAAGTGCCTTTGGTTTATTCGAAACTTTTCAAATAACTCAAAAATAAAATAACCAAATCGCCAAGTTTCGGTTTTTTCCGAATATCTTCGGAAGTAAACAACATTTTTGGGATTTCTCAACATCTATCAATTGACCACTTAAGTGCGCAACTTTTTGCCTATTCGACCTACTGTGTAACTCTTACGTTACCAATATCCTTCTGCTGTTCATCATTTTCTTGGGAATACTTGACGTAAGGGGGTTTTGGTTAATAATGTCGTAGATGTGAAAAAAACTCTCGAACAGGTCGATTTCAGTTTGGAGGGGGATATTTTGTTTTCCTACCTGCAGCACCGTCACTTCTACCCTCGAGTAGTGGGGTAAACAACCCCTAAAATTTTAATATGGAATGGGGGTCGAGTGGAAAAATCGAAATAAAGCTTCAATATAAATTTAAGAGTTGCAAATTTTTGTGCGTCACCGGACAAATCAGTTGCAATTTTTTGCAATCTATCATTTGTTTGCTACGATACTGTAGAAGTTTTTGCTATTTTTTTCTCTGTACCGATAAAAATATTTCAATACATTAGAACAAGCAGATAGAAAACAGTTTCTGCATCTCAGTTGATTACTACAAGTTATTTTCATTCGTGTGCAAAAAGGTCTGCAACAATATGGAAGGAATGGGTCTGAATTAGTGACAAGATTCCTAGGAACCAGTATTTCGGCGATATTAAAATCAACATTTTCAATGTCACAGGATTGGTAGGAGAAATTCTATCCATTTTCTTCCTCCCTCCACGATTATCATACATGTCTCCCCTAAATTTCTTTCTGTTGGCTATAATTTGAAAAGCAGAATTTATGTCACTTTTCCTGCTTCACTCTATTTATGGCAACGAATCAACAAATCACTACAAAGAAATGGTCCAAACTTAGGAGAACTTTTTCAGCAGCATCTATTTCATTGCATGGAAGTTGGAGATGCGCATTTCGAGCATATGTATGCTAATGTGATTAAATTCAACTCTTAACTTTATTATATTCAATTCCAATTTAAAATACTCTACACCGTTGTTTAGATAATTTTACGGGCTTCCAAACGATGTACCACTCGACCACTTTTCTCAGTTAAAATTTTGGCACGCAGCATGCAACATACGACATGAGGTGAATACCGCGTATAGACTTGTGCCCAGCGTTGCCAGAGATATTTTTCATATTGTACTGAAATTTCAGTGAAAATGAACCAGATATCAACTTTTTGTACTAACCCCATAAGAAGTATCAAATTATAATTATCAAAACTGCGAATTGAAAAAATGTTTATTATTGAATGAAGACAAAGGAATACTTATACATGTTAAAAAAATTGTTAAAATTGTTATTTCCGTCAACCGATTGCACCCCTACGTGCAACCCTCGAAAGTCTTCGAGAGACTTGTGTGAGCTAGGGAAGACGCAGCCCTTACCTTTTAACGTGTGAAGCCATGCACGAGACCGATGACCATGCGAGGCTTTGAACCCTCGACCCTTCGCTCCAAAGGCGAACGTTCTACCAGAACGGCCACCACGGCCCATATTATGTTATCCATTATCTCATTAAAATAAAGGCCACAACACAATTCTTAAGCAGAATAAAGGCAAATACCTACTAACTAAAACAAACATTTGAAAAAAATCAAACTAAATAACAAAATCACTCATTTATACATAATTGGTTTATCTAATAAAGTTAATACTTTTAATAATTTTTGAGTCTGAATGGCATGAAGTTAGTAGTTTTGGAAGATTGTCCATAAGTAGCATAGGACTGTTATGCCCGACAACAATGCCCATAGCTAGCTTGTACTCAGCCTCTTTTATGGATCTTCTTCTGAACCTTGTTGTAATAGAGCTGCTATGTATTTGGTATTCGCTACTCGTCTTTTGTAGCCGTTTTTATGACGCATGTTCTATTCATGTCGCTGTAGGTGAATTTTTACAGGTTTAACAGATGTTTTACATATTATGCAGATTTTGTGTCCAGTCTCAAGTAACTGAACCCAAAAAAACTGGGATTGCAACACATCTCTAAATTTTCGAAAATGCCTTTTCTTTCTCTTCTGGAAATTATTGAGAACAATATAAGAAGAATAGATTTATTATTGGCCGTGGTGGCCGTGCTGGTAGAGCGTTCGCCTTTGGAGCGAAGGGTCGGGGATTTAAAGCCTCATATGGTCATCGGTCTCGTGCATGGCATCACACGTTAAAAGGTAAGGGCTGCGTCTTCCCTAGCTCACACAAGTCTCTCGAAGACTTCCGAGGGTTGCGCGTAGGGGTACAATCGTTTGACGGAAATAACAATTAACAATTTTTTAACAATTATTATTATCATTATACATTATTACCTGTACTTTTATATTAGAGGATCCAGTGTCAGACTCTGATTCTGATGATGAGCTATGCATATTATTAATTACCGAGGCCGAGTTTTTACTTCCAAATGTACCAGAGGAAGTAGATGGCTCAGGTTCCGGTTCTGTATGTCTGGCTTTCTTTTTCTTGTGACAAATCTATTTGACTCCAAAAAATAATAATAATAGATGAGTCGTTCAGTGACTCAGTGTGGACATGTTTTCTAGTGACCAATTTAATTTTTCAGACTTACCTAACCATTAACCTAATTATCAAAATGAAAATGATTACATAAACATTAACAAACAGCCACAATTCATTATAACCTTAACTTATAACTTGTACTTGTCATATTTCGAATTTGACTTTTTATTACTGAGACCGGGGCGGGGGTTCCCCGAAACTCGTGTGGCGTAGGAATGCATGGTCAATAAAACACAAACTTGACCAGATAAGTACTTATACTTGTACGATAATCAAATCGACCTATTTGACTAATGTCGATTTCTGTTTTCAAATTTACTATATTGGATTTTATGTTTTTTAAATATTTCACCAATTTTTTTTATGATATATTAGGTCAAAAATGTACTGGTAATGATGAAAATGTACTTTTGTACAAAAAGGGCAAAAATGTACTAGTTTAGTACAATTGTACCAACTCTGGCAACGCTAAGTGCCTCATAAATACACTCTAATCACGTGGATGTCGTCGGAACTATCGCACACCAGTGCAGCGCTGGCACATGTCTGAAAACATAAACTATATGCGGTTTTCTATGCATGTCTTTTCTCGTAATTGTTGCGTGTTTGAATAGCAAAGATGTCTACTGACGACCCAATATTTAACATACTAAGTATTAAGTTCAAATATATTACTATGATAATAATTGTATAGTTATCAATAAACGTTCTTGGGGACAATTTGCCTCTCGATAATGAGTATCCTAGTTTTCTACCATATGTTCTACCATTTACAGATCTATCAGATTAAAGCTTTGGTGACTCATTCTATAAATCTCGGAAAATTTCTCTAGATTGAGTATTAATTGCTCTTTTGTAACAGAAGTTGGGCAGTGTATTAACATTATTAACAATTAGAGGATGAATACAGGAACGACGCTGCTTTTGTTTTCGTTTGCATTGTCTTCGCAATTACTGCCAAGCTACTATGACATCCTCCTCACTTGAAGATATTTTCTTTACTACATTTTCTTTACTGCATTTTCTTTCCACTACACTAAAGACGACGATATATTGCACGGCACGGTACGCTCTGTGATTGGTCAACGTAATGGCGGTGAGTTCAAATAACAGACAAGAAGAAGGCAATCTGAAATGAAAATGCGTGAATTACTAGCCAATCTAACCTAACCTGACTAACCTTACGAAGACAGAGTAACCATTCAAAACTGGTTGCGATTTAACAAATATTTATCCAAAATTGTTAATAACCTTGCATTGGTCGGAGCGCTTATGCCGTGCACCTTATTGTATACATTTGTATACACTTTGATCACTTGCTGTTATTGATGTAATTTCAGGAACGCAATGTAACCTAACGATATTACCTAACTCTTTACTAGAAGCAAACTTTTTATTATATAAGCCCCAATCTACGTTTTATTTGCAGTAGGTGCTCAGTTTGATAACTACTAGTGACAAGTAAATTTACCATTGATGAAGAATGATTTACTCTCAAATAACTCATATACTTAAATCTACTCAAAAATATATTAGTTGCTGCTATACAGTATTCTACTGCAGCAATATTTTTAGATTATTACAGTAATTTTAGTTTACTTGGCCTTATCAAATGACTCACTTGTGGGTAGTTTATTATTGTGTCACCTTTAATAGCTTTCATTCCATCTTTGGTATCAGGATACACCGGACTCAATTGAAATATCCACTTGCCCTCAGTTTAGAGTTATTAGTTCTTCAAAGAAGGATCATTTGTTTTTTATAAAGCCTTATTTTCAACACATTCGTTTCATTCTTGAATTTGAAATGAAAGGTTAGGTTGCACCAAGGTAGCAATGATTCAGTTTAAACTATGAAAAAACGTACTTGCATGGCATATACAGGCTAGCAAAATACACTACTCAAGAAAATCTGGAGAAAGAGATTGCAGTTCCATGACAACATTTTTTCGTTAACTATAAGTTCATGTGGAAAGAAGTATAAAACATTTTGACGGTTCTTTTAAACAAATCATCGCCTCTGGCCATACCCTTACTGAATCACCCAGTACAGCCTGTTTCCTATTTAAAAATTTCGGAACTTTGTTGAATCTGTTTGTATTCATCAGTATGAATGCTAATGCTAATGTCTTTCCTCATTATGATCAGAACAAACCCAAGTTATGCATAACATGATGTAGAATTAGAACGTTCTGAGAATTGGAAATAAAAGATACCTAATGAATAAATGAAATAAAAATATGTACATTTTTAATATTTTTATTGAAACAAACCTGTTGTACAGTTTTTTGGGAAAATTATCCTGATTCCATTAAACATAAAGAGTCAATATTCTAGAAATGTTAGGTCAAAATCCTCATTCTACATACCAACAAGTAAAATACATTAATCAAACTAACACTATTCACACAACTCAAAACAGTAATTGTAGTATAATTCCGGCACACGAAGTAACCGCAAAATTTTGCAATTTTTTTAAAAATTCATAACTCATAATTTTTTAAGAAGTAGGATTGGCCTTTCTCAGGAAAGTATTGAATCATGTGTTCTTCATGTGTGCACAAAATAGGCGCTATCGGATTGTTAGTTCTGGCACATTGCAATTTAAACTTTTTTTTGCAGCGTGCCTGGATGCTCTAGTGATACCCGGATTTCAATTTTTCAAACATATTATGAAAGTAAAAGTATACTACTACAGAACATACGAGGATATATTGAAAAATTCTTATCCTACTATAGAACCAAACAAAATTTAAGTGTCAAAATATTTTATTACTCAACATATTCTCCTCTTAATTGGATACATTTATTACTGCGAACCTGCAACGTCTCTAGACGTTTTTTGTTATTTAAATGTTTATAACAAATCAATAAATTACAGTTACGAGTCGAAAACACAACAGAATATAACTACGTACTATCTTCCATGTTATGGCACAGTCGGTTTTCTACTAGTATTTTTGTTAGGAAAAAATGCTCTTTGATTGGCCTATATTGGAAAACCAGCAACGCTACCGCTACGCCCAGCAAAGTACAGCATTTTTCGGTGGCCGGCCGGCTTAAGTAGGCAACATGTTTAACAGCCCGCCTGTAGACTGAGTTGTCTAGGTCAATTTATACTCAAAAATAATAAGCAGTAATATAGATAGTTGATCATATTTTGTTCCAATTATGAATGTTCTTCTCCATACACGGCGTTCCTCTCGAACATCGAAGACATTCAGGATCTTGAGCCATTTTGATGATAAAATTTTATTTATTCATTAAAAGCTTTTATTTAACTGGCTCTGTGTGCGTGTGTTAGAAGGGTTCAAATCTTGCAAGCTGAATAAGAACAACTTTCTCTTATCCTATGGAATTGAAATTTAACATGTTGGTTCAGTTCCGATGACAATACATTAATGTAGAAAATGTTGCTCCACCCTACCCCCTGCCCCTGCCCCCCAAGAGATAGATAGAGAACGCATAGGGTTTCAGAAGTTTTTTGAACGGATTGGGAAGTCCAAAATTACTGCGAAAAAAAATAGGTAAGGGGTGCTTGCCCCCCCCCCCCCTTTTTCTCGAAAAAAGTTGGAACACTCGCGAAATTCAAATCGGAAGCATCCGTAAAAATAGTGAAAAATATCTGACCGTCGAATATTATGGTTAAAAAAAATTCACTTCTCCTGCCCCCCTCGAAAACTAGATAGAGAACACAAAGGAATTCGGAAAATGTTTCAACAGTTTCGGACATGAAAAACAATGATGAAAAAAAAATAGATCGGGGTGCTCATCCCCCTTTCCTACCACGACAAAAATTAGGAAAACTCGCGGAAAAGAAATCGAAAAAATCCGTGAGAATAGTGAAAATTATCTGACCATTGAAAAATACGGCTTCAAAAATTTTTTCTTCTTTTCCCTCCTCTTAAGCTAGATAGAGAATGCGTAGAAATTCGGAAAAATTTCCAACGGATTCAAGCATGGAAAAATACGACAAAAAATATGAAAAAAGTTGCGAAATCCTCCGAAAACAGAATCGGAAAAATCCGTAAAAATAGTGAAATTAGGGTCACTGGAAGGTCTCCTCATTGAAGAACTAGACTTCAGTAAATTAACAGCGACTGTGCAACAATGAAGCATTAATTGAAATTAACAGACTAAGAAATGTAAAAAAGAAATAAATAAAAACTTTAGAAAACTTTTTAGAGAAAAGCTTTCATTTAAATGCACCAAAGACAAGAAAACGTATTTTAAAGTGAATTAAACCCATCATTTTGTTACATTATATTCAATTTATAATAAGAAATACATAGATACTTCTCGCGACAAGATTTCAATTCACATTAAAATCAATTTTCTTCTGTTTAGTGCATTCAAATTAAAGCTTTTCTATAAAAGTTCTCTAAAGTTTATTTTTCTCAACTACGCCTAGACATAATAGTTCGAGAGGCCAAGGAGGCCGTAAGAGTTTTTATGATTCATTTTCGCTGAACTTCTAGTCATATTTTTCAAATTTTACTAGTAGTACACTTCAACAAACCAACAGTCTACAAACTGATAGCTTCAACAGTGAGTTACAAAAGATCTGCACAATTTTTAAATCGTTGACTGAGTTGGCTTCAAACAAGACTTTGTAGACAAATTATTTACAACTTATACAGGGTGTAATCTAACCTCTTGCACTCCCGTGAAGGAGGGGTGTATGAAGTCTTGTTAGAACGAATGGCAGGTGTGAAAAAATCGAAAAAAATTTTTGAGAATTTTGAAATTTTATGAAAAGTGGTTCTTTCTCTAGACCACTGTAAACGTAATCCTAATTCGGTTCGACATTCAGTGTCTTTTCTCCACCGGAAATTGCCTTTTCTGGTCTGGAAGGATGTCGGACAGCGGTTCCCAAAATATCGACCAACATTTCACAAAATTTTAAAATTCTCAAATATTTTTTTCAGCATTTTTCACAACCAGCCATTCTTCTGAACATGCCTTTATACTCTCCTCCTTCACGGGATTCCAAGAGGTTAAATTACACCCTGTATATTGTTATAGTAATAATTCCACCCTTATGAACTTATTATTATTCCTGATTATTGACTATCTGCTATTATCGTATTTCATTACGAGAATCAGAAAAGGTTGAGGGAAAAACCACATGGTCGAAATAATATTTGCGAACGTACAGGACCGGTTTCACTCCAGCAATGTGCCTCAACTTCCATACTATGTGTAATTTCCACAGAAATTTTCACAGAATCTGTGGAAATTTAATCGTGTTTACCTTAGTGTCATATACTATGATTTTCCATCAAGTAAAGGCCACGTCAATCCAAAATTCCATATTATGGACTTTGCTATTATCTTATTTCAACACGGTAATCAAAATAGGGTTAGAAAAAAAATGCATAGTCGAAATAATTTTTCTGGGCATCCACGGCCGGTTTCACTCCAGGAAAATACTTCAAAATGGTTAAGGCTTTCGCGGCCGAATTTTCAGTGTTTTGATTTTCACTCACGTTTGAAGGCCTTCGTTTTTTAGAATTTCTTCCTAACGTCTTCCTAGCTTCTTCAGAATAATCTCAGATGACTGGAGATTCCGTCTGCGAAGATTGTATTTATTCTGATTTAGGTACTCTTGTTCGCTAATTACCGTATCTGGATTTGTTACATTCTCACTAACCCTAATTGACCCCTTTCTACGTGTCGGCTTAATGTCGTTGATATCCTTTGTTATTTCAGAATTGCTTATTCTCGTATTTGGGTTAAGCATATTTTCGATAACATTAATTGACACCTTTTTGCCTGCTGTCTCAATGTCGTAGTTTTCTTTTGTTACTCTGGAATTTCTAAGAATGGTATTCCTTATTCGGTTGAGGTTAACAGCTTCTTCTTTTCTGTTGAAATTCTCCGTGTGTTTGTGGATCTCTATTGCCTCTCGTACAAGTCGGCTATGGTATCCCTGGTTGGGGGCAAGAAGTTTACGTCCTCAAACAGAATCTTGTGGTTTCCTTCACTGAGCGCGTGTTCTGCCACTGCTGACTTGTCCGTTTGCCCTAATCATTGGTGAAAGAACTCATTAGGAGAAACTTGGGTTGTACAAGCATAGGTGTATGACATCCTGGAGGCAACCAGAATGTAACAGGTCCGGCCCAGAGAGACATGTATATATCTGCACGAACAGTCAGGCTCTGAATGCAACCAGAACCAGATCGAAACTGGTGCAGGAGCGCAGTGATGCCCTGGAGAGTCTTGCGACTGAAAAGGAAATAGCGCTGATGTAGGTCCCGTGCTATGCAGGGGTTGAAGGCAACGAGCAGGCGAACCAGCTAGCCAAGCAAGGAGCTGGGCAACCCTACTACGGGCCCGAACCCGCACTCGGCATAATAAGGAAACACGTAACATCGGCACTGAATTGAATGGGCTATTGATACATTAGGAAAAGAGTGGAGAGGGATAGATGGCTGCAGGCAGTCAAAGCAGAATATATCGGGGCCCCACAGGGCCAGGACAGCCAAGATACTTAGGCTAAGCCGCAAAGAACTCCGACTGTTGGCCGGGGGTCCACCATGTGCCCTCGGCTTCGGGCGAGGAGTGCCCACGGCGATTCCAATCACCGTTGGTTGAAAGCCGTGGGTCCTCTTCCAGTCAACATGGTAGCGGCTGGAAAGTCACGAACGGTCACCCATCTAACGTAGGCTGGAGGAATCCAGTCTGACATGGGTATGCAGTATGGGTGAAAACGACTGCAAACGGCGACCCATCAACGTTGTCGGAGGAATCTGACTAACATGGGTACCTAGGGGGAAGGGGAGCACCGTCAAGGCAACTTGATGCCCTTCCATAAGGTGTTGGCCTCTAGGGGGCGGGGGTTTCGTTGGATAGGACAATGGAAAAATATACCGTACTTCGGTAGAGGTGGCCAATGCCCTCACCCTTAGGGTTGGGGTGGAGTGGCAATGATGCGCTCCCACCATCCACCACACCAGGCGACAGAGGATGGATTGAAAATCCATCGAATTCTTCTCACGAATGAGAATTGCATGACTTGGTTCCAATCAATATTCGTCAAAACAAATGCAATCTAAAAAATTGGTTCCAATATAGGAACACATTGTTGAAAGTCTGTCTCTTTTTTTCTCATAGTTTTGACTCCAGTATGACATAAGACAACATGTTGATCGAAAATAAACCTATGAATGATTTCTTTATCTCCAGGTAATGAAAACTTGTCTAGTTTTTACCCTCATTAATCCCTGTTTATCCCGATAAAACAACTGAAAATTATGTTTTATTTTGTAATCGACTTTGATGAGGATCAGTCAGAAAATACAAGTAAAACTGAATCTCTTACCACCTTTCAGCTTGTCGGACGGAAAAAAGTTGCTGTGGTACATGGATCAGACTTACCACCTAGCTGGTTCTTATATTTAACGATGCATTGTGTATTTCTACTTTCTTTTCCTAACGAAAAATGTTTTTGGGCTAAATTTGTGCGTATTCACTTTCCAACTCCATTTTCAAAAAATTAGTAGAATTTCTATTTGATGAGCTGTCACTGGTTGACTTGAACTGCAAAGAGATCGAATTGAATTTGAGCGTTGCCTCTCCCATACCCTCGAAATATCTGCAGGTGAAGCAGACTCCAATCGAGATCAGATTGCTGATACACTCACTAACCAAGGGTTAAGTGTCATTAAATTTGAAAAATTCAAGGAGGAGATGGGTTTACAGCATTTATAAAAGTGGGATAACATCATTTATGAATTTTGTACAGATGAATGAATGCTCAGGTAATATATGATGATGAATTCTGTAGTGAATTCAAAATATTTTGTGATTCATAATTTTTTAAAGAATCGTGTATCTTGGTATATCTATTTCAGAAGAAATTTTAGTAAAGTAGAATTGGGAGAGGGTATTGAAATAACAATTCTAACATCACTCAGAGTAGGTTGTTTCAAAAATACTTCCAGTGTCAGACTCGCAATATTGTGTTGTATGTACCGATCTGTTTTTTCTATAATTAAATTCCTCACGCAAAGTATGACCTGTGTAATCTCTGCATCCAATTGAACAACACCTGCTTCCATTGACTGAAGTAGGAACTGGAATATGTCCTCCCTGGAAATGCTCTCGACTTGATCAATTTTCTCAAATTGACAACAGAACCCAATCCATTTCGTCACAACTCCGAAAAATAACTAATTTCTAGTTTAGTCAGCTAGAATTTCCTCTTTGTCTCGCTGCTGTTTTTCATTGTATTTGGATATTCTGGTACTGTATTGAGTATGAAGTAACTATCTGACACGATCTTGACTAACTTTTCACGATATAATTAGAATGTTTCGTCGTCTTGTGTCATTGCTAAAAAATATTGACTGTATCTTCTCGTCTAATACCAGATGTCTACTTCCTTCTCTCTTTTCATTCCCATGGTGTGTAGGTGTTTCCTAAGGCCGCAGTGTCGGGTTAGTGAGCCGGTGATCGTGCGTATCTTAGATCTGTTAAGGTTGAGTGTGTGCCGTTAGTGTTCAGATCAGGTGCCTTACCATTGCTGTGCTGTGTCGATGCCCTTCGATTTGATCCTAATACGTTTGGTGTTTTGATTTCTTCCACTCATTGATTAGGTTTCCGCATCGGGTTTTGCTAATTCCAAACGCTGGTTCTGAACCTGTGAATGGTGATTCAGATGCTTTATTTGCAAGTTGGTCTGCTTTTTCAATGCCTTTAATTCCCCTATGCCCGGGTACCCACACAATTGTAACCTTGTTGCGTTTCGACAGTTCATTGAGGCTCTGAAGACATTCCCAGACTTGCTTGGACTTTATCTGTATTGAGTTCAGAGCTTTCATAGCGCTCTGGTTGTCAGATAGAATGTAGATGTGTTTTCTTTCATACCGACGGTCTAGATTCATCTGTATGCATGTCCTTATGGCATGTGTCTCTGGTTGGAACACTGTGGTGTTGTTACCAAGTGGGACTATTACGTTTTTTTTTGGCCTCACCCCGTATATTCCTGCTCCTGTTCCTTCAGCTGTTTTTGAACCATCTGTGTACCAGATAATGTTTCCACATGATAGTGATTCTACTCCCGAGTCCCATTCCTTCCACTTGAGCTGCGTTTTGAATGGTTTTTCGTACGAGTATTGTAGTAGCATGTAGTCTGATATCATTTCCAGTTCGGTAATGTTGACTTCTTTGATGATTTTGGTGTGCCCAGTTTGTGGTTGGGTTATCCAATTACCTGTTTGTTTAAGTCTGTACGCACTCAACCTTGCCTTCCCCATGACTGTAATGTCTAAAGCTGGGAGGTTTAGGATAATTTCCATAGCAGGGGTTGGAGTGCTATTCATACTACTCGTGATACACAGACAGGCGAGCCTCTGTATTTTACCAAGGTTGGTTTTCAACTGTCTCTGTTTCATCTTGGGCCACCACAAAACTGAACCATATGTAATTCTGGGTCAAATGATCGCGGTGTAAAGCCATGCATGCATGACTTTCGGTTTGAGTCCCCATGTTTTTCCAAAAGCTCTTCTGCACATCATGAACGATGCTTTGCTTTTGTTGACTACATGTTGTAGATGCATGTTCCAGGTTAGTTTCTTGTCCAAGAACAGCCCAAAATATTTGATATGATCAGCAACTTGTAGTGTTGCGCCAAAGAACTTGGGTGACTTCAAGTCCCCCTGAATCCTTTTGCGTGTGAAGGGAATGAGTGTGGTTTTGCTGGAGTTTGCCCTCAGTCCTTCTCTTTTGCACTATTCCTCTACGGTCCTCAGTGCATTTTTCATTTGCTCAGAGGTTATTTGGGCATACTTTCCATGTACGAGGACTACTATGTCGTCCGCATAACCTTGGGAGTAGTATCCCTGATTGTTTAAATTCGTCCATTCTGAGTGCTGTTACGGTCGCTAATAATGTAGAAAATGGACTAGTATAATAATAAAGAACGTTATTTTGAAAGTTTCAATGAAATTCAATCAAATCAAATTCCATGACATAACAAGAACAAAAAACTACCCGGTATTCCCATTTCCAACAAGTACTATAACGTAATAAGTAATTGAATTCAGTACTATTGAAACTTTCAAATGCGTTTAAAAATTGAGTAGCCAGACCCAAATGAACCTGATTCCTAATTCAGTCGTATCATCCCAGGAAAAGAAAGGATGAACGTTGCGATGAAAATTCCGTACAATGACAATATAAATTTTTTCGTGATGAATATGCTAAAACTGAACCAAATTGAAAATATTTGGCACTCGTTGGACACAGAACTTGATGTTCCACAATACGTATTTTACTTTAAACAACAGTTTGAGAGTCAAGAGCCCAGACAGCACCAGATATTCCATGAATAATCCTAGAACGTTCCTTTTGGAATATTGGTATATCCGAGGAATATTCCAGGATATCCTAGACCATTGGAAGAATATTCCCTGAATATGCGAATGGGAATTCCTCAGATAATCATAGAATATACCCGAAATAATATTCTATTGATATTCTATGGATATCTAGAAGGATATTCCGCAGATATTCCGCACAGAATATTCCTACAATATTCCAAATAAATTTTCCCAGAATATTTGGAATATTCTAATATCATCACCGGAATATTAGTTGAAAATAATCAAGGAATATTCCTAAAGAAATATTCTAGGAATATATGGTATAATCATGGAATATAACAGTAAAATTCCTAGAGTTCCATTTTCGAATAATCCAGGCAGAATGCTTTCTGGAAAATAGATATACACTGAAATACTAGAAGAATAAAAATAACTTCTGTCTTGATTTCTACTGCGGTATGATTTATTTGTTACGGACCGGTTTCGGCTTCTTCACCCTTCACTTGGTGTCAAAGCGGCAACCCTTAGTAACAAATAAACCAAAACACAGTGGAAATAAAAAAGTTTTTTCCCCATCCAGTATTTCATCATGAATTTCTACAAAATAAATAAATCATCAATCGAACAAAATATATTTATTACTATTATTGAAAAATTACCAAAACCTATAAAAACTCAAACCATTGAAAACCATCATTTGAAGAAATATTTGAAAAAATCTCAAATAAACTAATATTTCAAACAAACCCCAAATGAATTAAGATTAACAGTCTTTCTCTTCTGTTTCATTGACCCAGTCCGCTGCTGAATTGGGAATCCAGAAAGAAAAAAAAAATTAATAACAAGTCAACATAAGTACAGCTTGGCAAATCTAGCTATGATTGTCGAGAAACGTATGATATGCGCGAATTTAGAATGAGAAAGTATTCGGGCGATAATTGTACATTCAGTAATAAAACTTCAGTACGCTTCGCGATGCTACAGATACAATGAAACTGACCAGTATAGCAACTTATTCTTGTTTCGAACTGTACTGAACACTTCTGCTACCACGCATCGATAGGAGTGGCAATTTCACATTCAGAGTTAGATTTGCCAAGCTGCAAATGAACTACATTTTGTGCGATTTTCCAGAATCTAAATCTGTACTACTAAATATTACTTATCTTCTTTGATCATTTCCTCGTAAGTTCAATTATGATATGGTATCAAGGATATAATCCGTTCCCTGGTGGACTTCTCTGTACTACGTACTATTTACCCCCTTTTCTTTCAGACAATGTGACTGATGACGACGTAGGGATTCTTGGGAATAAAATGAAAAAGCTACAAACTGCTACAATGTTGTTTCAGCGTGGTGATACATAACCTATAAATAATAGTTTGATAATATTCTAAAGAATAATTGCTATCAGATGCTATAATAAGTGCTTTCAAAGTTTAACACGTATTTTATTACTATACTTATTTTTTTAAACTACTTACCTACGTTCTATATGACATCATTACACTATCTTGATCACTGAAAACAGAGCAACACAATTCACACAATATGGCGGTGGGCGCCGTGGGCGGTGTGCCGAGAAACGACAGTAAAATCCAAATAGCACACTCTATGATTGGCAATAGCGGGAAGTTTAAAATGACAGACAGCCGCATGCAATCTGAGTTGGAAATGCATAAAATATAACTAAACTGAAATTATCGAAATAAATAAACACTGCGTTCATTTTTGAAGCATCAGCGCTCATGATAACGTGTATGGTCAAATTCACGCAAATTGATTGCATTTAGAAAATTATTCCTTTTATTTTCTCTCGTAAATATGAAAATTTCAGATTTCCAGATATTCCATACGTAACATTCTATGAATGTTCTATAGAATATACATTAAATCCGATCCCAGGAATATTACTGTTATATTCTTTCGAAAATGTTTTTGGAATATTCCAGTTGGTATAATCCATGAACGTGCTCAGGGCATATAGATATTCCAGGATTATTCCATGATAATTCGGAAGATATACATCCATTCTAGGATATCTGAGGAATGTTCTGGGAATATACCATGCTGTCTGGGAGCCTTAGAAAAGTCGTAAATTTTTACCAATATAAAATAAATAGCCGTTTTTTGACTGGTGAAAAGCGACTACATTTCTTAATCAAATTCCACATATGAGATAATCATTCGACGCTCTTCAATTTATATGTATTGATAGTTTTCTCGCTAAGTGGCTCAATTAAGGAGTAAAGTTCAACATACTGATAAAAGTACAAAAATTTCATTGTTTCTTTCGCTATAGCTCAGCTCGTACAAATGATTTGTATACGCACACTGAGGAAAAATTTTACTTACCCCAGCTAGAAATCGAATAACCCCAGCAAGAAACTCTAATAGCGAGTTCTCTCCTGTGGTTATAAAGTCGACTTTGCTGATTACAACTCGCTTGGGATTACTAGATTTTGTCGAATAACTTATTTTCTCGAACTTTGCTACCGCAAGTGAGTGCACCTAGTTATGACTATGATGCATTGTTGCAGTCGTAGGTATCTGACTTTGGTACCGCTAGCGATTGCACCTACTTATGACTACAAGGTTGTCTCAGTCGTAGGTATCTGACTTTGCTACCGCTAGTGAATGCATCCACCTAGAACTAATGGGGTACTGTTCCAGCTACTGCTAACGAGTGCATCTATACCTAGACTATAAGTAATAGTTTCAATTGTAGATTTGCAAGTTTGCTACCTGCTAGCAATGGTTGCAATATTTTTTGCTCCAGGATGTCCCAAAAATAGGTTCATCAATTTCAACCACTTGTATAGAATTCATAAAGAGCAAACATTCTAATTCCGCTAGCTCCCATTCTTGTAAAATAATCTTGTTAGCCATTAGGTAGAAAGGTACCTACTCTCTGAGACCTCATTTATGCACTTGTGGTTGTATGGTTTGCAGTCGAACGGCACGAAACGCTTCTTGCGAAATTTTAATAAGTAATACAAAATACTTTCTCTGCTCTGATAGCATACTGCACTAAAGCTTCTCGAACCGTTGCAACTTGCATAAAAAGGCACCACACGGAAACGCTCAATGTTTTGCCGTGAGACCGCAAACTACACAACCACACCTACATAAAGAGGCCTTACACACAAAACTAAACTTGATTACCACACAGCGGCGTTATTCCCAATCAGTACTCATAGACTATGAAATATGAATTAGCCGGAAACAAAAGCATACACGTGCACAAACACGAAGCCAAGAACAATAACTTAATCTTTGTCTTGTCCAAACGACCACCAGCCAGAGAATGATTCTGTTTCTTCGTTTTCATTCGCACTAAACGACCTAAAAATATTTGTTGTGTTCGTGGAAGGGGTAATTTCTGTTGAAATATCAGCAAAACATCGAATAATCATAGCAAGTCATAGAATAATGGTAAGCGGGTTCATCCAGTAATATTTTAGTGGCTGGTTGACAACTGTATTACAGTAAGTGGATGAAAATCTATGCGATTTTCCACTTATAGTAAGCAGAAACCTTACAGCCACAGGCATGTAACTCGCTAGTGATTATTCAGTTATAAGATTTAAATGTTCTAATAAAAAAACTTTCTGTCCCAGACCGACTGCCTAAGAGTGACAGCAGTATACTTTTCTGTGGCAGAAAAATCACCTCCAGCAAAATCGTTTTCGCTGCCGTAGGATTTCAATGTGCTGGTACTATTCGACACTTTGTCATAGTAATAGTATTTCTTATTATGATAGCAAGAAATATCTTAGCAAAAACTTTAATAGCACGATTTTCCTCAGTGCAAAGTTAGTTTTTTAATACTCAAAAAATCAGAACAACCGGATGTCTTGTCTGCAACGATGATGCATAGGGGAAACAAAAAAATCTTTCTCTTTTGGAGGAAAACCTATATGACATGGATGTCATAAGTACCCTGCACATCAAACGATATATATTGAGAAACACGTAATAGTGAAGAGCGGTATTTAATGTAAATGTAAATGTCTACCATCAACTGGCTACCTTCTTATCATTGTGTTGATTATAGCAAAATGTTCTGTGAATTGCGAAAACAATTAAAGGAATTTTTGTATCTCACACACTTATTGGAAAGGTCATGTATGAAAGAAACGGCGTTTCACAATACGATCCTTCAAACAAAGAATATTCTCACGTACCTATTCACTCTTCATTTTAATGGTTCGTGTGTTCCGAAGTCGCCACAAATTAGCGTGTTTTTCCCTCTAATTTATTGGTTCAATCAGGGCCGAGGTCAACGTCAAAGGACAAGCTGAGCCAACGAAGCTCGACTTCCAGAAAAGTGAGATTTTCACAATTTTATGGAAATGTGTGTAATAAAAAATAACACAATAATCGTTATTTCTAATGAAATGAACCATTAACAAGATTTAGACAAACACATAATATGGCCGTTGAAGAATCAACCGGAAAAGGTCTGTAGACATATTATATTTTCAGGATTCCGAGTTCAACCTTGATTATAGCTGATATTGAAGCCGGTCGTTACGATTGATGAATCACCCTCTATATTATAACATATTAATGTATCGCCGCTGTCCAGCATTGATCCAATCCCCTGTACAAAAAATTAAGCGTACGATGTTGCGCTAGGTACGGTGTTACTACATACGATTGAATCAAAGATACTCTTTGAAAAAAATATTTTCTCAGTTAATATTGATTCCGTCACTCATTTAGTGTCTGATAATTGTAAGTAGCTTATTTTTGGTTTGATATAGCAGACCTATAAAAACAGACTACCTACTTCAATATAGAATGAGATGGACATAAGAAATAGAAATCTACCAATATGTTTTGTTTGTGATGGACGATTTCAACCAGATTATAGGATTTATGCAAGATGCAAGAAGTAGACAAGAGCCACCAAATATTAATCAATATACAGGGTGGGGTACCGAAAACGAAACAGATAGAATATCTTCAAAATTCATGTATTGTGAAAAAACTGCAAAAACGCGTTGATTTTTAATCCAAGGGGGACATCTTCCGACCATAACTTCAACTGTCATACCTCTCCCTCCCCCACCTTTTGGTCACTACCCACTTAACATGAAACCTTCCAGAAACATTTTACCCTATTATGGACTTTTTGAAACGTTACTTGAAACGTAACCCATCCGTTTCTTTCGGGTTTTTCCAATATTTTTCAGTTGCAAAAACGTTTTAATTGAAAATAAAATGAAATGTTTCTAGAAAAAGGCACTCATGTAAAAATTCACGTTTCAAAGTAAAGGTATATTTTTTTTTACTTTGCCTAGCTTTTGATAGCTTCAGGCACTATTGATGAATATATGACAGTAGAAAATCATCAATCAAAAGCTGTTAACAGGAAGAGTCCCTTCCTTAGGGAATCAAAATGTTATTCTCTTCGGCTTATTTCGGCTCAGATCGATTTTCATATTATGTTGTCATCGAGTATTCGGAATAACATGAATGAGGTAGAAAGAAATCACTTGGGTATTTTCGGATTATTGCTGTCAACGAAGGTTGATGTTTCAAAATAGAGCTGAAAGAAATAGGATACGTGTAATAGAAATAATACTCCTGTTGAATAAATAATATTTATCACTAAATATCAGACGGCTCTATTTTTGACATTGATTCTTGCACTTTCAGCATGTGTTATGCGCCGAATCCGAATCGCCATCTTTGCCTGCTTCCTGTGTCAGTTTAGTTCTGACTTCTTTGTTCACTTTTCAGTGTTTTTTGTTATGGTTCTGATTGACTTGACTTTGCTATTTTCTTCAGTTCAATTATTTCATTCGTCTATTTGTTGTCGTAGTCAGATGTTTAACAAAATTTATTGTCAAGTCAATTAGTTTAGCGTTATCAAGCATGAAGGTGAGTCATGATTCATTAAAATCAATGATACACGATAGGTTATTTGCCAGTAAAGATGGCAGCATGGTGCCAATACCGAAAACTAAAACAATGACTGAATCTGAAAATATTATGGAGTATTGTGATGCAATTTTTAAAGTGGAAAATGAAGATTTGCAATATTTCTAGGACATTGTGCTCATGGAAGGATTTTGAGGAATATTTCACTGGTGCCATAAGATCGTCGACGAATTTTGGAAAATAAAGGAACTAAAGAAGGACCCTTCATCATAACAGACTTTCAAACTGTTCCAAAGAAAACTTTCAGTTTAATGAAGAAATGAAAGAAGGATAAAAAATTCAGATAAAACAAAAAAACAGTTTGTGAGCATTTATTGAATATGCCTGTATCACTTTATTAGATGATTCTAATAGAAGAGCATCATTATAGTAACTCAGAATAAAATTAATACTTATTATCAAAATGTTTCTAGGAAACCACGTTTTTATAGAAGGAAGAGATGCAAAATATTCAAACAGAAAAGATCTTGGGAAATTACTCAGTAACAAATTAACCTGACTTTTTTTATAGAAGTAAGGGTAATTATGCCCTAAAAGGCTTGAAGTGTGTCTATCCCAAGAGGTAATCATGAAATTGACATATTATTCGTTCTATTTTCAGTTGTAATACTATAAGAGAGTGAGAATAAAGTGAAAATAATTCGACAAATTTTTCGTGTCTATTGCCAGGCAATAGACACGAGAGCCCGAAGGGCTCGAGTGGCTATTGCCAAATGACAACAAGTTTGAGAAAAAATGTGGAGAATTATTTTCTACTTTATCGAACTCTCGTGTGGTATTCTTTAGATTATTTTTTGATGCCCCAATCATAGACACATTCTTTATATAACATTTTTATTCATTACGGTTATCTAAATTCATTTTTCATTTTGCATGCAAACTGATGACAGACGTCAAATCAAAAGTTTCGGTTGTTATCACACAATAAAAACAAAATACCACGAATATTCCCGAGGCAATAATCTAAGTAGAAAATTCCCACTATAATAATGTTGTGATTGGTTTGAAAGTACATCATAGCTTTAAATTGATGGTTTTTATTGTTTGCAAGATATGTCGAAAAATAATCTACTGAAATTATATATTCCAGATGTATCACGATAGCGAATAATGACAACAACTTCAAGAATACCATTTCTCAAAGGCTGAAGCAAGCTAGTTTGAGATATATGAGAGAGTACCAAAAACTAAAAACGGCTTAGTATGACTCTAATGAGCAAACAATAGTGACGAATATATTTTCATTTACTTTTTGTATTGTTTGTTACTACAATATATATTAAAATTTTGAATGAATTTTTTCAATTGGAGATCATATACTATATTTCATTTATATATTCGTCTAGATTTCAGTAATAGGACAGTTTTGTTGAAACGTGTCCTGGATGGTTTTGTTGAAACGTGTCAAGGAAGGTTTTGAAGAAACGTGTCCAGGACGGTCTTGTTGAAACGTCTCCAGGAGGATTTTGTTGAAACTTTTCTGGAACGGTTTTATTGAAACGTGTTAGGGACGGATTTGTTGAAACGTTTCATGAACCTTCACCGAGGTAGGACATTTAACATTCTCTGGGACGTTTCTGAAACTCCATAGAGACTTAAGTAGAGAGGTTTCAGTTATCCATAACACGTTTCTGACACGTTTCCAATACTGAATTATGTTTAGTGGGTATAATCACCCAAACAATTTGAATAGGAAAAGTAGTAAGTGTGGCACATCATTAAGAAGGTTCAGAAGAAAATATTTGATGACACTACTTGGCAGAAGCCCATTAAACTACTAATAAAATGGATTAAGCATTCCAGACTTCTGCATCTAACCTATACAATAGGTATAATCGTCGGCAAGTCTCCAACAGAAAACAACTACTGCCCCCTACGACCATTGAATTATATCTGTTAGATTCTTGGGAAAGTATTCTACAAGAACTACTTTGCAATGTTCTCCCAATCTCAACGCCAAAACATGTCTCAACCCACACGAGGGAACACCTACGGACCGGTTTCATGGTTCCTTGCCAATCATCAGTGCAGGGTAGCTCACCCAACGCGATCGAAAAATATCTTGATATCAAGATATTTTTCGATTGCCCAAAGGGCCAAAGGGCCCAAAAACATTTGGCGACAGCAGGGGAATAAATGGTATTGAATGAAGGAAAATAACGTACAAGAAAAGAACAAGAGCAGCAAGAACTTAGGAAAACAGGAATGAGAATAGTAACTTTATCAATGAAATGTTAAGGAGACAAGAATATAGTGATGAAGAACTCAAAAGAAAACAAGATCATGAGAAACTATAAGCCAAAGAAAACGATAAAAAATGAAAAATGATATCAGGAGTAAACAGGAACAAGAGGAGGTTTTCCAATAACTCCAGATGGGAAAAAAACAAGATCAAGAAAAGCAAAAAATTCAGTTAATTGGTTATTTCAGAAATTATGACAATATGGTAAACTCCTGCAACGACATAGTCAACAGTGCTTCCAGAAAGAATAACAGAAATAATAGAGGAAATCAACGGAGAAGTCCGGGAGGCAAAATGTGAAGGCCTGTACTGAAAACAAACAGCAAACAATGGATTCAACAGAAATCTCAAGAATCGTGCAACAACTCACGTGGAATGAGACAGGCCGAAGAGTACATTATAGAACCACTATCAACATTCAAATAATATCTACCAAGTCAGAAAGTGGGTTAAACCAGAATATTTGTTGATTTGACAAGAAATACTGCCAATATAAAAAAATCATTTAGGATCTTCCACTGCTCTCAATCCTGAGAATAATAGGTATTGAATGTTGTAGCACTTTCGTTTCAATAATTTTTTATGGTTTCAGCCATTGTTTAACACTTTGACTGCCAATAAATTCATACTGACTTTCCCATGGTGCCACAGAGAACGGGTATTGTGCAACAATGATATATGAAATAAGCCTACCATTCAGTTATAGCTCGACATAGATATTTCAAATTTGAAGTAGATGTTTAGGATTGAAATATACGAAATTTTATCGAAACATTCCTGACATAATCCTACAGGACGAGTCAGAAGAGCTGACAACTTTTTTACAGAAAATTGCACCTTGTCTGTTTTCATCAGCTCAACAATTTTCTCAGAATACTCATCACAAAAATGTATGGTTTGTTGATACTCGTCCCCTAGATGGAGCTGAAATCGAAAAAGTTTAATATTCGAATTGAACAATTCAACAAAGTAGTGAGTGGGATGTAGAGATGGATTCATACACATATTCCTGTCTTTTTAGTCCAAAATAATAATAATTACGAAATAATATTTATTCACTGCCGAGTATAAAGAATGAATATTTCACAAAAAAAAATAAAATTCGTAACGTAAATAAATTATTAACCGATAGGTAATTCAGAACTGACTAATGATAAAATGATGAATTCTGGTAAATTTTATGGACGAATAGTCCAAGCCACATGAACACTTTCAACATATTGATTGAAAGTTTGATTTTATGGAGGACATGGAAGTGTAGAAGGCAAATGAGTAAATTGTATATTGTGCAACAGGAAGATATCCTACTCTGAAGTGAATTATACAAACTGAGAGTTTATGAAATATAATTTCCAAATTGGCTTTTCACAGTGGCTCTTCATGTGGCGGTAGTCAGCGGTTACAATTGTTTTCTAGTAGAATGTTGAAGATTTTTGGGGAGACCTAGTTTATTTATCAACTGAAAGGAAGACGTTCCGGTATGCCCAATAAATATCTAAAAACATTGAATGAAGGTAAAAAATCTGAAAAAAATACGTGCGCTTCGACATCTGAATAATCCGAAAGAGATACAAAATGATGATAAATGATGAACCAGAAAATTAGGGAGATTTATTCAATTTTTGAAATGGAATAACGGACGAATCTGAAGCCATTGCCGATAATGAAAATAATGAAATTTTGCATTTTCAAAACGAAAAATCTGAATAGCTGAATTCTGTTTGGTTACTGTGAAGAAATACCCTCATGATTTTAACTCTGAATCAATCAAATTTGGTTGAATAGTACTTCTACTCAGTCAAGGCTTCATGAATGGACCTCAACCTATAGAAATGAAATCCTGGGATTTATCAGGCTCACAGGGTATATAAAGGGGTAAGATCATAAGCTACATGTTGCCAATCATTGGCCGACCGACATGTCCTTTTGAAACCATTTCGCTCCGCAAATCATGACAAAGAAAGAATTTCAACTCTTCTTGAGAGTGTGTAATTTTCCATTTTACTGGCACTTTTCATAAAATGCGATTCATAACTGAAGAAACATTATGTTAGTATCAATATATCGCCAGGTCCATTCAGAGGACGGTTGATTATGACGCAATATTTCCCAGAAGCCTATTGAATATGGAATAAAACTATCCAAACCGTGTTGTGGAAATTATACCTACCTACACGATATTTGAAAATACATTTTGTGGAAGAACGTGTTTCTGATACATCAGTCGCAATAAACATTGTGTTGTTTTTGTCTGATAAACTTTTATATTCCATAAGAAAACCCTTTGCTGATAATTTTGATAGTAATGTATCACTGGCAACCAAACTTGTTGGTAAAAGAACTCACTATATCATAATTTTTCAGGCTCTCAAAGAGAGTACTTATGACAACTGACGAAATCAAAAACAAAAATTTGCGAAAAGATGATATTCGTTTAATACAGAATGATCTCGTAATTTGTATCATTTAGTGGAAGGTTGAATAGGATATATTCGGTCTCAATACCAAACACCGTCAAACGCGGTGTCATCAAACAAACACGGTGTCAATGTGTCAGAAATTCCCAATTCGAAGAAAACGATATGGAAATCACAAATATTAAAAAATTCAGATGTGCAATCGATGAACCAGAAGCAGTTTCATACAGCATAATAAAAAAAGCTAATGTAGATGTTTCTGATGTATCTGGCTATAATTTGCTACTCAGAAAATCACTGAATTTGTAAAAAAAATTAGCAATAGAACTAATTTTCGATATATCGCTAGTTCACCACCATAGATTTATTCTAAAATAAAAGAGCCCATCAAAAAATCACAACTCCTACGTGTGACCCAAGAACAAGATACACCTTAATCAGTTATTAAAGATCTTTCAATAAAGTCCATCATCTGCTCTAACAGCAGAAAAGGCCGTGAGAGTCACAAAACATTGTGACACGATGTTTCAGTGGCAAAATATAAGTACCTACTTATATATTTTCCTGAAAAATTCATTTTGTTTTGAACATTATCTATGGTAATAGACTGTAGAGGCCTACCTCACAATCCTTACATTTACAGTCTTGTCCTAGTCTGCTTTCGGTGTGGTAAAATATTCTTACGTGTTTTGAGGTGAATCAATACCATTACCTCTCCATCTGTATTATCAATTGTGTCGTGAAGTTCACAATCATTTATATAGTGCTCGACAGACTCACCCTTTTGTAATATTTGAACCAGAATGATAGAGAATTTATCAAAATGGAGTTGAAATGGAAATGGATTTTGACAGTAACTTGAAATTTTAAAAGTGGACAAATTTGCGTGCAACGCAACCAACTTCAAATTTAACCCTGCGTTACATACGTGGGGTGTGATGGACCCCAGCCGCCGAATATCGCTTTGAAAATATGCCAAACGTAAACTTATGCGTACGCCCCTCCTAATAGCTTCCAAAATATGTCCGCATCATCTAATTCAGGCATTTCCGCAGTATCTTGTAGACACTGAGTGAAGTTATAAGGAACTTAAGTTCTCTGGGGTGTGATTACTTGCCAAAATTGCATGGCTCAGACAGCGATTAATTTTTTTCCTTTCTGTTTTTCAATAAGCAATTATTTTCTTTGTATTTCATCATAACCAAATTTTAGTTTCCGAATGTTCATTCCGGGGTGAGATGTTCATTTATCTCACATGATTTTTTTTGTCGCGGTGTGTTTTTTGGTACATGAAAAACTAGCCTCTTTCAGTTTATATCAGATTTCTTGAAATACAGCCTATTTGATTATTCCTTGCGTGTTTTTATTGTTCCGAAATGATCCCCTGATACTATGGAACAACGTAATATCAAAAAAAGAACAATATAAAAAAAAAGATTTTTCAGGAAATGGGGTTTGTCACACCCCACGTATGTACTCATGCAACAATTATCCACGTATGTAACGCAGGGTTAAGCTTTCTAAGTCGATGATGTTCCATTCGGTGCATATAAAAGATCGATACCGTTCTCTTTTCAACCATATTCACAAACGAATCATGTGTCCTGATTCATCAATTACAAAAAATTACGAGTTCAATACGACCTATATTCTGTATCACCCAGTACAATGACAGAGTTTTAAGAAATACCAATTTAAGATTAAGTGTTTTCATAAAGATTACACGATCCCTTTGTAGAAAAAGTGTTGAAAGCAGCCGTATTAGAGGTGCAAAATCAGCTGTTATTATGACCGCTAAGGCACCACCGGAAAGTATCGTGGCGGTCATAATGACCTCTATGGCACTCAAGGTGTTAAGGTTCATATGAAGTCAAATATTTCGCGTTTCTGAACTGTAAGATGGCACTGACAATATATGTTTTTCATACCATAGTTGAAACGATATTTTATAATATTTCCAAATAAATTACAGTTTTCTGCAACGGTCAACCCTACTGCTAATGCATTGTTGCCAAATCTCAACATTATTTGGAGTACTGCGAAATTGTTTACAGGATTATTAATACTCCAAGGCTTAAGGCGGACCAATCCAACATCCAACTGATGAACTGACAAACCCCTATCGAAGTTACTTTCATTTTCCAAAAATTAAACAAATTACATCGGTTACCGCTGTCTAGAACTATTGGCAACGCTATACAGTAAATATGACAGTGACAATAATTCTGTGCAATACCTTAGGTGCGTTTCAATTTAACGTCTGTCGTCAGGTAACGGACGATGTATGACGTCATAGTTGTTTCGTCGGGCGATATCTGTCGGATTGAATTTTGAAACGCTCTCCAAATCGTGGGGTAAATAGTTGACGGTCGGACGTTCCACTCAAGAATTTTGAAACGATGGAATGAAGTTGTCGGACACGACGTTCTAATATCGAAACGCTTCATAAGAAAAGTTAAACGTCGGACGCACGTCGGACCTAATATTGAAACGCACCTCGTGTGGACAGTAGCAGAACTATTTTCGTCTTTTTGGTCATGTACTACAGAGGTTTCACTCAATGATATATTACGGATAGACTCCGTTATTTACATTAATAGCTGCTGTCAACACAGAGTCACATTCTAATGATAATTTTTACTGCCGCTAATTTCGTGGAAATTATATCAATTTTTTTCAATTTATTCAGTTCAATATGAAGTACAGCAGCGACATTAAAGAATTCTTATTAAATAATTCATCCTGAATGGGTAAATGTCACCTAGGCATACAAATGCCTGTATTATGCTTTTTTACTCATTCATGGAAGAAATTTGAATGTACAATAATTATGAATGACATATAGAAATTAATTATTTATCATTTTAATACGATGAGGACGGAATGTCGGGGAGAAATGGCAATGGTTTTTTCGAGGTGGTGTTGACAAACTAAATATATAATCAAATACAGATATACATTATTTATATACACTCACATATACAGACGTTTTTTTTTTTTTTTTTTTTTTTCTCAAAAAATATTAATAATTTCCGGATTCTCGATTAGATGCTGTTTAAGAGTAGTTTTAGATTTTTTGATGTGATTGATATTCTTCAAGTTTGTTGGAAGCATGTTATATAGTTTAGGACCAAAGAAAAAAACAAATCTACATATACTATATGCTTATATACATTGTAAAAAAGCAGATAATACAGAAGAAACTCAGCTTTACCGAATTTTGGGTTGATTGGCAACTATTTTCCGCAAAACAAGCTGCAGTAAAAATTGTGCTTAGAATGTGACCGCAGAACGAAATGTAAATAACGAAGTCTATCCGTAATATGTCATTGGGTTCACTTACTGGAGCGATTTACCGTTTTTTGTACGAGGTTTTGAAAATAATTATTGAAAATATAAATTGTTTGATTTTATGTCTGAAAACTAGTATGAATAGTTCCTCAATGTCCAGTCTTCTAAATTTCATATAAATGCAAAAACGATTCTTCTCAACTGTCTTTGATTTTATAATAAGATTTTCAAGAATTTTTCAAATTGTGAGGGAACGTTGATGTTGAAAATTCTGAAAAAAATCGTGATCATCTTTTACTTTGACATTGATATGTCATGATATTTCAAATGGAATCTGATGAGTGGTTTTTGGGAAAGCTCAAAAAAAAATCTAAAAATTAGGTTTTTACTTTTTGCTTCGAAAACTGTTCATCAGATTTTCTTCTCTAATTATTCAATTTGAATGCCAAAATAACTCGAATTTTTTTCAGAATTTTTAAACTTGCCGTTACTTTTTTCATGGGTTTATATGAACCTTAAATGGAAGTAAGAAATTTAGTCAATGCCTGTGGAAGCGTGATTAGTTACAAATATGAATATTTGACGTCATTTTAATGCAGGGTTCTTCAAGGAACCCTGATTTTGATGCTGTACCATTGAATCAATCAAGTTACGATATGACTTGGAGCCCAGACCACTGACGTCATCTGCATGTCGCCTCCATTTGAATCCAATATTAATTCCATATCTTACTTTTATTTAAACAATGGTTCAACTAAAATTTTGCTGGAAATTATGGGTATTCTCAAAAAATGGCTGTTTTAAAAGTGTTCTCGAAAAGTTGAATTCAATCAATCTGAAAAAAATCCTGTGTAGTGAAAATCTAAATGAGCCGTTGTTGAGCTGGAGTATCAGCATGTTGTTAAACTGTATTCTATAAGCGCCATAAGAATTATTATTGAAAGGTGAGGTCTCCTAATATCCTGTAATCACAATATGTCTGACTCATCTGATTATATTTACCACACCCAAATGTTTCAATTACCCTGTGTTATATTCCATGCGAGATGATTTGACATTATAGCTCTGGGATCAGGTCAAACAGTGAACAAGCTGGGTATGAATCATATCAGTCCGGAAATGTATAATCAGTTCAAACAGTGAACAAGCCTATGGCTGTGAATTATATCAGTCGGAAAATGCATATAATATTTCACAAGAAGTATAGAATCGGGTTCAGTGGAGTTTCAAATGACTGGAATGCATTATACTGGAGAGACAGAATAGTGCTCATAAAGGAAAGTAGATCAACGGAGAGAAAAATTAACTCTGTGGTGTTATCCATTCATATTATTATCATTTATTAGTATCATGAATTACAGGATAACAGAATTTGAAAAATATGTTATGGAAATTCTGATCAGTGATATTTTGAGACTACCTGAATCCATTGGTGTATTTCGAATTTTGGATAAGAGTAAAAATTGATATGGTGGGTTGTTTAAACGGCATATTTTCTAAATTTAATTCTCCCGTAACTTTTTTATTGATGATTTCAAAAAAATTCGAAAACGAACCGTTTGAAAAGGTCACGAATTCAGTGGTGTAGTCAGATTTTTCTCAAATAAATAATAAATTTTTCAGTTTTTTACATCGAAAAAAAAAAGAATAGTCGGCCCTGAAAATGAAGATTTATTCATGAAATTCGGTTTTCTAGTGGACCTTTTGATTATCTACCTGATTAAAAAAGAAGCCATTTTAAACCGGCCACAATGTATAAAACATCGTTATAATGTTTCCGACTTATGACTTTTTTTCTGGTCTTGAAATACTGTTCTGTTATTCTCACATGCCAGTTCCCATCAACGAGAAAATGAAAAAAATGTCCACACAGTTTCCTAACAACTTTACAACTTATGGCTTTTCTTGAGGTACATACAAAGCTTATGGGGATTTTATCATGATGTTTATCCATCATCAAAATCATATGGTTCAAATACCATAAGGAGAAAGTTTGCAGGAAAACGAAAAAAGATTTCACAAAATCCTCCGTCCGGAAAATATACCTCAACAGTTGACCGGCTTATGGGAAATTTTTTTCGGGTTTCTAACGATATTAAATTTCATTCTGTCGATAGCCATAAGCGACAAAATGCATCGCGCCCTTATCTCAACCCTTTAAGTACGTAAGTATGACTTTGGTTTTTCTCTATTAGATTGTTATACCTATTTAAGTGTTAGAGTGCCATAAACGAGAAAATAAAAAAAAAAAATCTGCAAAAAGAAAATGAATTTTCTATATGCCTAGCACACGTCCGATCGCTAAATTTTAATTTTTTGGGCACAACACTGACCTAATTTTCAGTGGTTAAAATCCCAGAAATCCCAGCAAAATCTATCTTTATGACGGTTTTCAACCGATTCTTGGGTCTTTTTGGTGCATCTTACAATGTGAAGAATCCCAATCGCTTTAAGAATACTCTTTGTAGATATCTAGAGAATAAGTCATTTCACCCAATGGAATGATTTTTATCTCAAAATTTAGGATAATTTTGATATTACCATCTGTGATGAAAGGACCCCGCACGGTTCTTATGGAAAATGGGTCCCAGTCGAATTGTTTAAAAATTTAGTATAATGTAGATAATGATGTTTATATGATTGTTTATATCCATTCTCCGAATCATATAAATATAACAAGTTAGATTTAGATGTGACCTCAATATGGTCCCTATAGAATATTTATATTTCACAAATACAATATTTATATTTTCACAAATCTTTTATGTTACACATATACAGTGTGGCTTTTATTTAGTCCCCCCCCTGTTACCTTTTGAACGATTTGACGTACAAACATGAAAAAAAAATCATTTGGAGGGTTTCACCGATAATACTTTTTATACTTTTTAAAATAAAAAATATGGTGATTGCACAACAAGGGCGCGGGGAGACACATCAACTCAAAATTTTTAAAGGGCATGGGGGGTCAAGTGGCACATCGTTGAAAACAGAATTCAATTCTCTTCACAACCATCTAAATGCTTTTGAATTTTGTTTAGAAATTTTTTCCCAATTTCGATTTTTATGCCTTTCGAAATTTTCGAATTGATGTGCCCCCAGCGCCATCTGTTGAGTAATTGCAATATTTTTTCTCTCAAAAAGTAGTATCGGTAATACCCTTCGAAATATTTTTGGTTTCATTATTCCACAACATACCGTTCAAACTTATCCAGGTATGAGTAGTTTTCAGATCCGCATTTATGTTTGATATTTCGAATTTTATTTGCAAAAAAAGTATTCACCAAATTCAAAAAAAATTAGATGGTTGTGAAGAGAATTGAATTCTCTTTTCAATGATGTGACACTTGACCCCTCATGCCATTTAAAATTTTTGAGTTGATGTGCCCCCCCGCGCCCCCTGTTGAGCAATCACCATATTTTTTATACCAAAAAGTGGTATTGGTGAAACCCTCCAAACGAATATTTTTTCAAATCTGTACGTCGAACCGTTCAAAAGTCAACAGGAGGGGGACTAAAAAAAGCCGCACTGTATATAGTCATAGACAGTTTAGTAAGAATTTCATACAACGCCACATACAAGCTGATACCAAAACATCAGCTTCTGTGGAATTGAACGGTTTATTTACAGTTTTACAGTGTTCTATTATGACAAAATTGTAATATTTATTTAGTAAATAAACATATATTATTATTATTATATTATTTATGTCCTGATCAAATGCCTTCATGAACACAACGAGATCTAATGTACAGTTTTTGAGATGCAGGGTGTTAAACAGGCAGAGAAATGGTTAAATATTGTTAAGACGCGTTTACACCAAAGTCTTCCACTAAGTTTTCCACAAGTTGCGGAACTGTGTTGCTTCTTTTACAAAATACAGCAACTTTTTCAGTTTTCCACTTGTGGAGATACAAATCTTCCACTAAATTTTGGTTTCCCGCGGAGTGTCGGTAAAGATCAAAGAAAGTTGACAACTGAAAGTGGAAGATTTGTTGATGCGCGCTTTGCACAAGCAACTTGTAGGAAACTAGTGGAGAACTGTTCCCTCTCCACGCGCGCGGCGTCGGGCGCTAGCACCCCCCCCCCCCCGCCCAACGCAACCCATGACCCATGATCATCATTGAACGTGTATACTTAAGCTGCAGTGTTCTTGGTGATTTCGTTTGTTTTTTCGTTGTTTGTGTCAAGATGGAAGGCTGTAGTGAGAACGAATGGACCAGGACCAAAACCAGTGAACTCATTGAACTTTACCGGAGCATAGAGGTTCTCTGGAACACAAAAGACCCTACATTTAAAGACAAAAACTTAAAAAACTATGCTTGGGGGGAAATTGCAGCTCAGCTGCAAATTGATAAATTTGAAGTTCAGAATACCTGTTTCCGAAGAGAGGCAAAGAAAGAGAAGATTGGTGCCGGCGCTTCGCAATCAGTCATATGGAGGGCGTTTGAGTCTCTACTTTTTCTCAAGGACAAAACGACACCAAGAACGATCACAGAGGAAAAAATTTGAAAACTTTAAAATTCAATATCTTTCAAAATATTTTTTTTTTCGACAAAAATGTATTCCTTCATTTCGTTTTGTTTTGTCATCTTCTACTTCCCACTTCATTTATCGCTCCAATTTCGGAGAAACACCCTGTATATAAGCAACGTTTATTGACTGAAATTTATTGAGTGAAATGGTTGATTTTGAGATTTTAAACAAATAACCGAGACTTGTGTACGAATCACCAGTATCCAAAAACCGTAATGTTACTGCTAGCTTTTCTGTGACAGGTATTGCTTTCCTGTAGTTTGTGTCACGTTTCTTGATTTTATGTCCAATCATTGAAATGAAATACTCAAAGTCACTACTGGTCATTCTTAGAAAGTTTTTGACACTCCCGTCGCACCTCAGCTCACCACTCAATGGATCGACGTCATCTTCTCGAAGATCAGCTATCTTGTCACTGCCTTTGTACCTATCCCTAGCCTTCAACGAGGGTCTCACCCAATATCTTTAGGGATCTCTTGTACAGTGGCTGGCTATGATGTTACAGGCAGCCGCGGCAATAATTGCGTCTTCTTCGTCCGACATCCTTGACATTAGTGCTCCTTTCGCGCTAATTCTTTGGCAACAAGTTTTCCACTCGTTACTCTAAATTTTAGAAGAGCAACTTTTGGTTTCCTACAAAATATCTTCCATTTGTTGCTCTAATTTTAGAAGAGCAACTTTTAGTTGACAACTTTTTGTTTTCTACAAACAATCTGTTGTCAACTTTTAGTTGTCAACTTTGGTGTAAACGCGTCTTTACTTACCCTTAGAATGTGGCGATTGTTTTGTTACAAAAAGTTAGGAATAATACTTGCAATCTTAATATTGTCGACTAAAGTTGTAATGAAAAGTTCTAAAACTCCTTATACAGGATAATTTATAATAACATAATTTTTATGTAATGCTTTGAACAAAATCAGCAAAACGCAAATGTTCGTAGACTTTCAGAATGAGTGAATAATCTAGGGTCAATCAAAATTTTCCTTTTTGGTTGTATTTATTTCAAATTTTTTAAGGAACATCTATAAAAATTAAACATGAAGTAGAAAACTAAATATAAAATGATCAATATTTGCTGGCTCTTGTCTATTCGTTGCATCTTGTACGGATTCTGGTCAACTGCATGATGATGCAGGTATCAAACGGAATCTATCCCAAGTAGCACACTTATATTGGTAAAATATTGGTACAATATTGTGAACATATTGGCAAAATATTTGAAATGCAATATTGGCGAGAAAAAAAATGTGAACATTCGGCGATATTGGTCCAATATTACTTGAATAATATTGGCGAAATATTCCCCAACCAATATTGGCCTCAAAATATTTGGCGATATTGGTACAATATCGCTGATACAATATTCTGAGAATATTGGCACAATATTCAAAAGTTATATTGTCGAGAAGTAAAATGTGAACATTTTGCGATATTGGTCGAATATTGTTTAAATATTCCAAAAGTAGTTTTGGTGAAATATTCTTGAAGCAATAATGGCCTTAAAATATTTATCGACATTGGTACAATATCATTTGGTTATATTGGAGGACATCAATATACCTTGGTAAATTATTAAATGTCTTTTAGTTGATTAAGGTGACACCAGAGTCTGCCTTTTGATCGCCTTAACCACTGAGTGAGCTGACTTGAAAACAAGTTAGGAGAAGTATTTAATAAACTTTCGTAGGTTTTAGAAGACGTTCTATATGTAGAGCCACCTAGCGGATTTTTATCCAGGTTTGATCATGAAATAATTTAAATATGTTTCATTGAATATTCGGCCAATATTCAAATTTTATCTCAATCTAGATGTAGGAAACAATATGAACACAATATTGTTTTAACGATATCGATAACTATTATTGAACCAATATTGACCCAATATTAATTAATAAGATTTGTTGAATATTGGCGGAATGATATTCAACCAATGTGTAATTACACTTGGAGATACAATATAGTTTTTATTCCTTGAATCGATATGAGGGGAATATTGGGATTGCAATATTTATTCTAGATGTTGAAAACGATGTGAAGACAATATTGTTTTATCGATATTGGTAAATATCATTGAACCAATATTGACTCAATATGAGTTATTACAATTTGTCAAATAAAGTGGAAATGATATTCAACCAATATGCTGTCAAACTTGGAAATACAATATGTTTTTTTTCCCCTATAATCGATATGACTGGAATATTTGGATTGCAATATTTATTCTAGATGTGGAAGACAATATATAACCAATATTGTATTATCGATATTGGTAGAAATTATTCAACCAATATTGACCCAATATTTCATGTGATAATCTACATTCAAAACTAGTTCAACCAATATTCCACCAATATTATTATTATAATATTGTTTTTTGAATATTCACCCATATTGGACCAATACTGATTTTTCATTTACAATATATCTATATTGGCCCAATATGGAACCAAGATTCAGCCGATATGATGTGCTACCTGGGATCTGTTGATGGCTTACATAAGCGTATGATATTAGCGTTATGTGGAGGGTACAGATACAGAGCACCAGATTTTCAAGTGGATAACGGTCTAGGTCATTTCCTTATTCAATAAATATTTATATGTGTATGACATTCAAATTCATTGTCACTCAAACTACTCTCGTGGTATATTCTTGTCAGAATTTTGCTATATCTTTTTGAGAATGGCAAGATTTCTCATCATATGATCGGGTAATGTAACGTTATCCCATGAGTATAACCCAATGAAAGGTTCTCAAATGTACTCTTGCCTAACTAAATATTCGACAGATAATGAAGACCTTCATCGACAATAAATACCGTGTGAGTCACGAATTATTAGGTATTTTGGGCATTTGCACCATCTTGTACATCATTTACTCTTGTACCAAACACCTATACTGTTATCCCAAGCAATTTAGCTGATAACTAGAACAGATGTGGATGAGAATGCCGCGATATGAGGAATATTGATCTTGAAATAATTAGTTTTCTACTTCATGTTTAGTTTTATAAATGTTCCTAAAAAACATTAAAATAAATACAACTAAAAATGAATGATCCTGTATAATAGTAACCTAAAATTACCCAATATCAAAATCAAATGATGTTTACTTATTTTGCAGCTCTATGAGTTTTTGCGTTTGACTAATTTTGTTCAAAGAATTACATAAAAATTAGTAATTTTTAGTAACTCTGTATATGGATTCTTAGAACTTTCATTACAACTCGATTCGACAATATTAGGATTGCAATTCTTCTCCCTAACTTTTTAAAACAAAATAATAGTCACATTATTGATGTTCTAAAGGTAAGTAACAAACCTCTCTCTGCATGATTGACACCATGTATCTCATTAGATCTTGTTGTGCCCATAGAGACATTTGATCAGAACATTATAAACTATATGCCTAGCACACGTCCGATCGCTGAATTTTCATTTTTTGAGCACAACACTGACCTAATTTTCAACATGCCATACCCATGACAGGTTTTATGACAGAAAAATATTTTCAAAGTTTCACCGCACAAAAAATAGTCCAACAATTCCTCATTACAGTGTGATTTTGCTTCTGAAGAGTATGTTGTCCAATTCTTCCGACCTCCCTGATGATCTTAGAAGAGTGAAATAGATTTTTGTAGACCAAAATGTATTGGAGGCCTAGCGAAAGAGATGCAATTCACGCATCAATGAAATGAGCAATTTTCTGTGAGTGTTACTTCTGAATAACATTCTCCCTCATCTCATTTATAAATAAGAATCTCCAATGGAAACTGGACATTCAATAAATAATCAACTATTTGAATGAAAATGCAAATTTTCACTTTCTGATTTTTTTCTCTCAAGTTATATATAGGGTCTTTCTCAATATCTATCAGATGTAGTTCAATGTCCAGCGTGGCTTTAGCCGGGGAAGTAGTTGTTTTCTCTTAGATATTACAAAAGAGTTACTTCAATTTTATTGTAGGTGTTTTCCATTTCCAGAGGAGTCATGTATTGGTTCAATTTTCAATTGAGAATGTTTCTCTTTACATTATAAACTACATTATACTAAATTCTCAGCCAATTCGACTGAGACCCATTTTCCATAAGAACCGTGGGGGGTGCTTTTGTCTTTCATTTGAATAAATTTGATATTTGTTTACAAACAGATAATTGGGTAAACCAAAATCATCCATGATGTCAGTATTACCTAAAAATCATTCAGGACACAGCGCAAGTGAAATCAATAGGACTTAGGAGTAGTATGCTTATCTGGAAACATAATCTGGTATATGTATAGCCCAGAAACATATGTAGGAAGTAGGAACTGGAAGAGGAATATATGGACGGAGGCCAAAAAGGAACGTTATTGCTCGACTTGGTGAAAACACCACAGTATTCCAAGCTGAAAGACATGTCATAAGGACATTTATATAGATACAGATTTATAAAGAAAACACATTTACATTCTAGTCGCCAGCCAGTGCGCAATAAAATCTCTGAATTGTCGTGTGGGGTGTACACCTCAAGGGTAAACCCGTTATCCCAACCAACCAACCATCAGTGGTTCAGATTTCTTTTCCTGCATCTTCCGAGTCAATGAAAGAATCTAGATAATACTACTACTATTTCTCAAGCAATATTTTCGAGAGTATCGAACTTTTAATCTTCAACGACGATGACTTGAGATAAACGAATCCTAACTTAAAAAAAAAACTGAAAGAAAGCCAATAATAATCAAATACCAGCGTTCATTTCGGAAACTCTTATTGCGTCTAGATCCGTTTTGGTTAGATTGAATTTCCAATAGCAAGGACTAACCCCCGTATATAGAAATCATTTGTAATTAGCATTTTCTCGGACTACTTTCAAATCAGAGCTTGCGACAAGGCAATGACACACCATCTCAAAGGTTGGCTTCGAAATCATTACAGTCTACTTTTAATGAACAACAATTTGAACAATACTAAATGGCTTGTTTGAAGTTCATTTGTTTGCTTATTACACCATCAAAGCACGAAACCGATGGAACTAATGGAGGTGGAAAGGATTCCTTAGCGTGCTGGAATCCAACGTGGTACCAGTAGTTATCTAGAAGAACTAGTGATATACAGTGCGTTTCGCAAGTGGAGTATTGCGGTCACATTGATAATAAATAGACTTTGTTTTGTTTATCAGTGAACAGGTAATTACCTTTTTAATAGAGGAATAAATGCCATCGCGGATATCTTTGTGTATTCTATTGTGGATTCATATGGATAAAAGGTATTAGTAAAAATAACTTATGATATGAATTTGGAATGGACATCCAACAAATATTTTCAGGTTATCAATGTTGCGAGTTATATGAACTGAAAGAGGATTAAGGAAGATGAATTATATCGATTTTACTTAACAATAGTCTTCCAAGGAACGAATTGTTCCAATAAAAGATTTTCGAACTACAGTTTTGTTCCAATTTCGTATCAATCAAAAATGTATTTGCTCTGTGAAAATATGCATGCCTTAGAGAATTTGAAAATCAGTAATAACCAACGATGTGTACATAAAATTTCCTGAAACTAATTCCTTCAAGTGATAATTTGAAAATAAAACCAGAATTGTCCTTAAGATCTGACAAGAAAAATGGAAATAACAAATGAGAGATAGTTGTTTCGAGAGTTTACTGCATCGAAATTATTGGAAATATTTTCCTCGATTATGAAATTTCTGATAAGAGGAATGCAATTATCGGAAAATTGAAGAGGTAATCAATTGCATTGCGAGAACATCCCGTTGCCATGACACCACAAACAATGTTGAAAAAAGCCAAATGAACTTCAAAAGTGAAAAATTGTCACGTGTCTAGCACAATTTTATTTGTATTCTTTGTCATTACCTACTATGATATTTCTCAGATTTTTTTTTTTCGTAATATATACCAATGAATTACACTTGTGCATGAAAATTACAAGATCATTTTACATTCAAGTGTGTTATGAAAATTGCACTCGTTATTTTCATTTTCTGTAAAAGGCCCTGCTCCTTCAAAGTATGAAAATAAACTCATGCAATTTATATACAGGGTGGGGCACTGAAAACGAAACAGATCGAATATCTTCAAAACGCATGTGTTGCGAATAAAATGCAAAAACACGTCGATTTTTCATCCTATCATAACCTTAACTGTCATACCTCTCCCCACACCCCTTGGGCACTATCACTCAAATAGTTTGAATAGGGAAAGTAGTGAATGTGACATTAAAAAGGTAATTTCATAAGGAATTCAGCCATGTCAATTTTTGCCACATAACTTTTAATTTTGGCGCCCTCTTGCGGGAAAAACAACTGTTCCGTATTCCAATTTATGATACTGCATTTACAAGCTATTTTGATATCAATTCGGTGACAATGCATTATGATGGCGGACACGATTTGCATTTATGGTCCGATTCGATTCAGAATTGATATGTGGTGGTTAGCAAGGTCGGAAATTGTGATTTGTTTGTCAATGCAAAAAAACGAAGGCGGACGAAATTTGTAATTCTGGCCGGATTCGAATCAAAATTAGTATGTGGGGATTTTCAGGGATTTTCAGGGTTTTTGCCAATGCAAAAAACCAAGTTGGTGGACGAAATTTGTAATTGTGATTCGATTCTATTCAAAATTGGCATATGGGGATTTTACAAGTTTTCAGTATGACTGAAATGAATTAATTAAATTGATAAAAAAAGCATTTTTACAAATTCGATGAAAAGGAAGTAATATTTTTTTAGATGTGTGACGTATGTTATTCTATGCGTAACAGATTCGAAAGCTTGCCGCGAGTACAAAATAGGTATTTTTGCGAAGTGAAATTTTGATTCTGTTACTAATAGAATAACCTACGCCATAGGTACATCTAAAAAATATATTATTTCCATAATTTTTTATCCTGAAAATCCCCACATACTAATTTTGATTCGAATCGGACCAGAATTACAAATTTTATCCGCCATCTTGGTGCCACTATCTTGATTTTTGCATTGACAAACAAATCATAATATCCGACCTTGCAAACCACCATATATCAATTTTGAATCGAATCGGACCATAATTGCAAATCATGACCGCCATTTTGGAGCCGCCATTTTGTTTTAATCTTAGAAAAATTTCGTAATGCATTGTCACCGAATTTATGTCAAAATAGCTTACATATTATGAAGTATCATAATTTAGAATGTGGAACAGTTGTTTTTCCCGCAAGAGGGCGCCAAAATAAAAAGTTACGTAACAAAAATTAGCATAGCTGAATTCCTTATGAAATTATCTTTATAATGATGTGTCACACTTACTACTTTCCCTATTCAAATTGTTTGGGTGATAGTGCCATGGGGTGGGGGTAGAGGTATAACAGTTGAGGTTATGATAGGAAGATGTCCCCCTTGGATTGAAAATCGACCTGTTTTTGCATTTTATTCACATCACATGCGTTTTGAAGATATTCGATCTGATTCGTTTTCGCTGCCCCACCCTGTATAACACGCTTTCTTGCAAAGTTATCGGTAATTTTATGATTTTGTGCAACTATAACTGATAATTTTCTACTGGTAAATTTTCTCATAGACATGAATGCATAAAATTAGAAGAGAAATCGTTAGCGGTTCACGTTGTTTTGTAGCGGAAAATTCTATTAAGTCAAATTTCGAACAATTGTTTTATTCTCTTACTTTTATGTGTATGTATCGCAGAAATTCCCTTCTGAAAATACAATCAATTCCGGTACTAGGTACTTCGTATTTGTTTTTTTAAATATGGTCAGAATTACCAGATTATCAGAAAATCGTAAGTTTGAAGTGGCCGACTTCATGAAGTCATCTTCAGAGAACTATATTCATCATAAAAATCATGATGAATAGAGTTGAATGAAAACAATATAAGTAACTACATGAAACAGTATAGGATAAAAATACTCAAAAGTGATAATGCAATTTTTTTCATAAGTGAATGAAACTGAATAAATAAGTACAGGGTGTTAATTTGAAAACTTCCCACCCTTAATATCTTCCTTCCAGTAAATAGTATGAGGAATCGAAAACGAGGGTCAATTTGATTGTCGAGGGGGACACTTTCAAGGAATATTTGTAGCCCTTGCGGTACAACCCCCTAAGAGGGGTAGAAGTTACCCTTAGAGTCTTAAAAGGGAAGGGGGGTCAAGTGGCACATCATTTTGATTGGCGTTCAATTCTTCTTCCAATGATACCCTGACCATTCATTTTTTGATGAGCAGTTTCCGAAAAATGGCGTTCTAAACGTACACATGTAATTAGAATTTACCTGTTCTGAGATGCATTATTGTATTGACTCCTTTTGATAAAAATGGTTAGAAGAGTAGGTGGCACCGTTTCAACCCTTGAATGACAGAAATAAATTTCTTACGCGTGGAATTTTTTATTTGTTGGTTATTTTCCTTTTACAAAATAAAATTGAATTTGCGAGGAAGACATTTCAAATATAAAATCTACGTAAGCTTATTTTTCAAACTGTTCGAAATGTCGTCAACTTTGCTCTGAACAGTGATAAAGTTTGTTTTCGAACTCCACCCTAACATTACGGAAAACTTTACTACGAATTGACTGGCATGCTGCTGTAATTCGTCTATTAAGCTCTTCAATATTCGAAGGTTGTGTTTTATAAACAACGGATTCAAGATTCCCCCCAAGAAATAAATCTGAGGTTGTTGAATCCGGTGATCTCGGAAGCCATTCAACTGCTCCCCTTCTGCCAATCCATCGATACAGAAATCTCTCGTATTACCACTTTAAGACGGGAAGAAAATTATGAAGAGGAGCACCGTCCTGCTGGAAATGTAACAGATTCTCCTGAAAAAGTTTATTACCTTCTGCATCAGTTTGTTTCTAGCTCGTGAGTTACAAGAGAATCGATAGTATCGTCAAGCATTTCAAGGTACAGATAGCCAGTCAAGTTTTCTTCCAGAAATAATGGACCAATAATGGTATTACCAAGAATACCAGCCCAAACATCAACTTTTTCTGGGTGTTGTGTATGCCCTTCCCGAAAAATATGTGGGTTTTCGTCACTCCAATAGCGACAATTTTGTCTATTAACTGCCATTCATAAAAAAGGAACACTCATCGCTGAAACAGATGTTTAACAGGAGTTTAGGGATGGTGTTGACTCTATGAGACATGATTTCACAAAACTCTATTCTTCTATCATAATCATCCTCGAGGAGCTCTTGAAGAATATGCATTTTATTTGGATGAAATTTATGCATTTTCAATGCTTTTCTTACTGTCTCGCGTGACATTCCCGTCTGTTATGATACTGATCGTAAGGAGCTCGTGGGCTCTCCAGCAAATGTTACCAAAACTTCAATTTGAGCTTCTTCATTTAGTACTCTGGGGATATTTCTTTTTTTATCTGTCACTGAACCAGTTTCGTAAAACTTATTCACCAAATCATTACAATGGCTGTCTTTCGTTAAAAAGACATGCCGCCCTTCGTGCGCACTTTCCAACTTCTCCATAAATTACTTCAATTTGAGCTTCTTCATTTAGTACTCTGGGGTTATTTTTTTTTTCATCTGTCACTGAACCAGTTTCGTAAAACTTATTCACCAAATCATTACAATTTAGATGTCTTTCGTTAAAAAGACATGCCGTCCTTCGTGCGCACTTCCCAACTTCTCATCAACAATCATTTCAATTTTGTGTTGAAGAATGTAAATCATTTTTACACTTTTATACAGTTATTAAAGTTATCCCTAAACAGCCTAACAGGTAAAACTGTATTCACAATACCACCACATCGTTCAAATTGCTAACCAATTTTTTGCCTGAAAACAGGAACTTTTTTCAGAAGTATTAGCAAAAAAGGAAGGAAAAATTTCTGCGATGAGAATAAAACATTCAGCATTTAATAAACACAACTTTACTACCATCTATGTTTTACTATTACTTTTTGATGTAAATTGTTTTGAGCTGATGGCTAATATTACCCCTAATTAAGGGTTCGAACCGTACCATCTAATGTTCTAACCAGTTCTGGTCAAACCATGCATCTCAGTATAGGCGTTACTTCTGTCAGTTTCGAACGCAATTTTTGGAACATGCTCATCAAAAAATAATAAGTCAGGGTACCATTGGAAACAGAATTGGACGCCAATCAAAATGAAGTACCACTTGACCCCCCTTCACACTCAAAATTCTGAAGGTAACATCTACTTCTCTTAGGGGGTTGAACCACGAGGGTTTCAAATAGTCATTGAAAGTGTCCTCTTTGCGAACAAAATTAACATGTTTTTTTTTAATCCTCATATTGTTTACTGGAAGGAAAATATTAAGAGTGGGAAGTTTTCAAATTGACATCCTGTATGTAACAGGTTAAGAGAACAATAGAATACACACCGTGAGGACGTAAAAAGTCATCCCCTCCCCTTAACTTTTGAACGGAACAAGCTATCGAGATCGGGTAAAATTCAGGTAAAAAGGTACCACTTTTACTACTTTGTGGCATAAAAATGATTGTGGTCACGTTGCCTAGTGTCAAGAGGGCAATATCAATTTTTTTTAAGATGTAAAGGATGGTTACGTGGCTCTTGGTTCCAACACTCCTTTGTTTGTGAAAATCGGCAAAGCCGTTTCAAACTGACGAGCGTTTGAAATTTGCTTCAAATATTCAACAAATTAATTATTTTAACTATTAATTCTAACAGAATTTTAACTGCGTTACTGATTCTGGCCGAAAAGCCAATTTTTTGTGGTGAAACAGATGCACATATTATTGGTATTTTACAATGTGGTTTTTGTTTCAGTTTTTTATACCTTAGTTATTTTGCTGGAGACTCCAAATAGCATTTCATTTTAATCTCAGTCTAATATTGACGTTACTCAATACTTTTGACAGTTTTCATAGATTTCAGCATTTTTTTATAATTTTCAAATGCTCGTCCTTTAGAAGGAAAAACCGAAGCAATATTAATTTACGCTGAAGCTGGGCGTAATTACCATGAAGCAGAAAGATTATTTTATGAGCGCTTCACAAATAATCCAATATCTCGTACCTACTTAAGGGAATTGGACAGTAAATTTCAAAGAACTGGTTGCGAAACGAGGAAAAAAGGATCTGGAAGAAAATCCATTTCAGAAGATTAGCAAATCGACGTTCTGGCAGCTGTTGTTAATAATCCGCAACAAACAACGAAAACGGTAGCCACGGCTTGTGACGTATCTGTGAAAAAATATTTAAAAAAACACAAATTTCACCCATATAAATTAAAAATTCTGCATCAATTAACAGAAGATGACCCAGATAAAAGAATGCAGTTTTGTGAGATCATGTGAGATCGCATAACCCAAAATCCCGGTTACATTAACTCTATTTGTTTTAGTGATGAAAGCACATTTTTTCTAAATGGAACAGTAAATAAACAAAATGTGCGTTATTGGTCAGACGTGAATCCGCACGTTTTTCGAGAGGGTCATACTCAAACTCCAGAGAAGATCAACGTATGGGCTGGTATTTTGGGTGACCATATCATAGGTCCAATATTTATGTCAGAATATGCTTCAAAATCAGATCCATCACAGTATTCAAGAAGTAGTTAGGGCAAACCCAAATTAATTTACCATGGATGTTACCTTTCAACAAGATGGTGAACCCCTTACTACTACAGACCTGTCCGAGAATGGCTTAACGAGAATTTTCCGGGACGGTGGATAGGCCGACGTGGCCCCATTGAATGGCCAGCTAGGTCACCTGATATGACCCCTATGGACTTTTTTTCTGTAGGGGTACATACTATCTAAGGTGTACGTCACGCAGCCACAGTCACTCCAGGAACTTATGAACCGAATAACAGATGTGTGTTACGGTATTACCCCGGAAACATTTAATAACGTTGGGAATCCACAACCGACTTTTTTTCTGTCAATAAGAGAATGGTGAATATTTTGAGCACTTGTTGAAATAGTTGCAATTGTTACTTGAAATTTTGTCGAAATTAAAATTTATTTAGGTTTTTAATTTATTTGTACAATATTTGAAGCAAATTTCAAACACTTGTCAGTTTGAAACGATTTTCACAAACAAAGAAGTGTTGGATAGAGAATAGGAAGACCTTCAAAACCAGGAGGCACGTGACACACTTTTACATTTGAAAAAAAAAAGTTGATGGTGCCCTCTTGACACTAGGCCACGTGACCACAATCATTTTCATGCCACAAAGTGGTAAAAGTGGTACCTTTTTACCTGAATTTTACCCGATCTTGATAGATTGTTCCGTTCAAAAGTTAAGGGGGGTGTGGACTTTTTACGTCCTCACTGTATGTACATGAACATAAGGTTCTCTTCTCGATCAAAAATCCTGATAAGGACATTTAGATAAATGTAATTCATAGAAATCACGAGTTTTGTTCTGAAACTGTAGTCACCAACTGGAAGTGGAAAGACATTCCTATAATTCTTTTCTGAATAGGGATTCTTAGTTTTTTCATGACACATCATGGGTCCATAATTCACTGAAGATAACAGAAGAATGTACAAACTACTGTGTCGCTTTCAATGTTGATTAGTAAGAATTTGGTAAATAGTTCATATCAAGTTTTTTGTTTGAGTTATCCTTGTTTTTTTTCAATGTGGGTATTTCTTGTATAGTTCATTTTCTGTAATTTCGTTGTCTACTAACAATTTAAGATTTCTCGACATAAAATTTGTGAAGAGTTTTGTCCGAGAGTTCTTCAAGCTCAGATTTATATGTAGTTTTCTAGAGGTTTTCGGGCCTAAAGCTTCATCCATGTTTCATTATCATAGTTTCAAGATATCGGTTTGTCTGTCCCATGTACTCGCACAAGGTATTTCATGAACTACTACTCTTTCGAAGTCTTCAGATGTTTTTAGTTTTCATCACATGGTTACTGATATTGTTTTAATTCAATTCTTATTTTAGAACTATATGCATTCTTTTAACTATGACTCATATGATTTGTTGTAGTGCCCTGAAGGAGACTTCATAAAAGTCAAAAGATCGGGAACAGATCAATAATGGTTTAAATTATTTGACCTAACCTCAAACAACTTCCAGGCACTATATCAGTACAGTCACAAAACATAAGCCTAATGAAGTTTTGTTGAGTTATTCAAATTCCAGTGAAATTTTCAGCAATAAGTTCCTTGGTGATAGTTTTCGTAAACCCAACCCTCATCTAGATACAGTTTATTGGTGAAAAATGTTGAACTAATTGATATTTGTTAATCGGCCTGTACTTTGTGATTACAACTCTTCCCGAGGTTTCATTGTTGTTGTTAAAAATTTTATTTCCGTCAACCTGCTGCACCCTTACGCGCACCTCTCAGAAGTCCACGAGATACTTGTGCTCTTACCTTTCAACCACCACGGCCCATTATTTAATTACTATAGATATTGATAAGTATACATGGGATAAGTGTTACTTATTATAACCTTCAGTTTTGCAGACATCTCACCAAACTGCAAGTGATTCTAAAAGTATTTTTATATTAAAAGTATAGTCACTAAAAGTGAAGTAATATTTTCGACTCATCATTATATGAACTGTCGGTGTTTGATTAATTTTGGAAATAAAATGGAATACTATCAAAACTGAAACATAATGAAAGTAAACTGTAATTTTGTTGCTGAAATAGTCACGTAGGAATATGATATGTCATTTGTTAACCACCTGAAATGAAATTATTTTATCTAAACATATACATATAGGTACTCTTCTTCATTTTCCTGCTTGTCCCAGTCAATTACTCATTTCCATCCTCTACTGACGTTGGCATTGACTCCAAAGACTAGAATTATTACTGAAATATCAGCCAATTTATTGTTTTAATTTACAAACAAGACTATGCGGTTTTTCTTGTGAATCATTTAAAAATCCCCATAGTCTTTTGGTAGTTGAAGCGAAACAAATTGTGTTTTAAATATGGGTACGAATATGTTAAAAAGCATAACATGCCATGAAAATGTAATCACGTTGCGGAGAATCAACACAATTTTTGTCTCTTCTCATGCGCTTGGTCAAACATAATAATTGTTGTTTTCTGATCAAGTCTCCGCCGATGCGATGTGATTGAATACAGGTACAGAGTGAATAGTTATCAGTAATAACCAGGTTGTCGAGTATGGAGGTCTAGTTAATTTAACCAGAATTGAAAATGTGTCAGATGATCTGAAAATCAGAAACTTAAAAATTCAGTTTTTCCAAAATAATTTGAAAATCAAATATGTTTTTGGAAATTTTATACTTCCAAATAGCACTTCAATTACGCAACTTTTCCTCGGTTAAGCAAAACGGTATCTATTACCGTTTCAGATATACCCGTGGTTGACCAATTTATCTTGGACTCACTGTATAGCAAGCGTTGGTGGGGAAATAATAGAATTTTTTTAATCCTATTCTCTATTTGGTTGAGAGTCGACGTTTGTGAAAAATATTAGAAATTACCTTTTCGACTTATTCAGTGTGAGCAAGCTTTAAAATTGAGCCATTGTGCGATTTGCTTAAGATCGTTAGCTTAAGATCGTGTAGTTTATTCCTGTTCTTATCTCTAAACAAAATTGCTTTATCATCACCGTGTGAGATAAGAATAGATGTCTCTGTAAATCTTTTAATTTTGCTAGTGAGTTGACATACACCAGGAACAGAATTTGGCCCTATACTGCTAAGAACAGATAGTGGGTATTGACCACAGCTGTTGATGCCATTTCAAACACAATTCGAAAAAGTATTCGTCAGTTGATCCACGAAAAAAACGTTTTTCTTCTTAAGAATGGTTTTGATTTAACGTTTCTTGGGATGTGTTTCAATCTGAAGCTGTTTCAAACTAAACGTACCTAATACCTATTTCAAAATCCTCAAAATTTGTATGAACTTATGATCCCAATCTGTAATATCCAAGAAATCATTAGGCTACACATCAAGATCTGGTCATTTTGCTCTCTTGAAGGTTGTTCTCATGTATATTTTACCGTGTCTCATAGTGGTCAGTCCGCTCCTTATTGAACGTATTACGATAATAGTTATAATCAACCTTGCAATAAACATATTTTTTCAGTCTGCAATATTGTTAAAACAGTATATGTTATTAAAGTTCGTTTTCAATGATTTTCCACTTTCCCCGTAGATTGAAAAGATGGTGGTAATGCGAAATAGTATAAGTATAACTAAGTAGTGCGGAAAATATGATATTTCATACCAGTGTGACGAGATGATAAACACGAGCCATAGGCGAGTGGTTTATTAGCTTGTCACACGAGCATGAAATATCTAGATTCCGCAGGAGTTCTACGCTGTACTTTTCGGATGACACGATATTTACTCATAGAACATCAACAAATAAATAAAATTTTGCGAGATTTTCATTACATGTGTCGGAGATTAGTTGGGATTGGGATCAGTAAAAGTTGAAGAAAAAGCTATTGTTTTCTGGCCAACGTTTTGAATTCAATTAAATTCATCCTCAGGGCTCTGTAACAATGGTTTCTCATGAAATTGGTTTATTTTTTATATTTACTTGCCGCGATTTATTATAATATATGACGATTATGTTGAAATGTTTGGAAAGTAGTTCTTTCCGAGTTGAATTCCTTAAAATTATAAAACATAGTGAGACGTGATAGATACAAAACGAAAACGAAATCAACAGCCACAATAAATAATACATATATTACTGTAACGAGACAGGCTGAACACTGAGTTAAAACTCCAAGATAAGGAAGGAATTTAGAGGCAATAAAAAGGTATGAAAAATATAGAACTATAAAAGGTTTTTTCTATTGATAAGAGAATAGGTAGTATGTACAATAATGATAATGATAATACTTTATACTTTATCTCGGCATTTGACCAATCAATCAAATTGAAAAAGGCTGTATTTAGTCCATCTATATCTCTTCTAGTATTTACGCTGTCTCGTTTTACAATTTGGATCATTTCGCTCATGAGTCTTTTGGAAAGATATGGTTGAATATCTAGGACAACTGGGTTTATGAAATCATAATTATGGTTATTTTCTCTAGAATGCTCGACTAGAGCAGTAAGGGTTAATGATATTGAGTTTTTTTGTGTCTCTCTCATGTTCAGACATTCGTTTCTTCAAGTACCTTCCAGTTTGTCCTTTATAGCATTTATTACAGTTATTGCAATCGATTTTGCAGATAACATTAGAATTTAACCCTAAAGGGGTTTTTTCTTTCTGTCGCGAAAAAAACCTTTCTCCGACAGTGTTATCATTTGTAAATGCAATATTAAATTGTTCGTTATACAAAACTGTTGCAATTCTTTCCGAGAGATTTTTGACATATGGAATTTTGTTATATTTTTTTAGTATTATTGTTGTTAAATTATCTGCTACGTTGAATTATTTATTCTCGTGAATGATTTTATTGACTAATGATATGGGAGAATTGTTCTTGACTAGGTATTAATTTGTATTCGCTCATCCTCCGGTATGATTCTCACTTGGTAGCTGTTCAAAGAATCGAGCGATCTATTTGCTCATATAATGGTTTAATTCAAAAACATTACCCAAATCATCAATTAGTTATGATGTCAAAAAAAATAAACAAATATATGTATAAAGGTACTTAAATACATAATAAAAATAATTATTCACCTTTTTCCCATCAGAATTTTACCCTAATATGCTTTTTACAAAATCTGAATTGTGTGTACATAAGGGTTTGTTATAAAAAGTAGCAAACACTTTTGAAGACTCGGACGTTTAAAAATTAACAGTAGCTGCGAATCTAAGTTTGAGCAAAAAGTTTTTGTTTTATCCATATAAAATTTTATTGTTAAGGCTACACATAAATCAGGTTTTTCTTCGAAATATGGAAATGTGAAAAATGGCTGAAGTTTGTTTAACCCGGAAGTTTCAATTTTATTTGGCACTCTTATTTCTATACGATTTTCTTCAAAGACAATATTATTTATTGAAATTTTTGTAATTGTTTGAACCCTATGACCTGTAGTTAAGGCAAAGAGTGTTGCTACTTTTTTGGTAAGCTGTTCGATATTCAAGTTTTCTAGGGGATACAATTTTGCTAATGTATGCAGTACAGGCTGAGGATCCCATGTTTCGTTGTATTTTGGCCTATCCGGCTTAAGGTTATACACGCCTTTGAGAAAACGTCTTAATATTTTCCCGCCTTGTTCTTCAATATCGAACAGCAGTACAAAGGCCGATTTATGAATATTGATCGTAGAATATGACAAGTTTCCTGATAATAATTCAGTTAAATAATCTACATGTAAATTGAACAGGACTAACACGTTTCCTAAGACAGAATTTCCACCATCTAGCATAACAATATTCATAATTCTTCAACGTTCCATCAGATAGAGAAGCAATCAAAATTGGAATAGCCGATTTCGATACATTCCTTCAAAAGCTGCCTCTATAATCTCCCTACTACCAGGGTAAGAGTTTTGTATAGGGGTGTGGGTCCCTGAAAAGGAGAAGAAAGCAAGTATTTGTCAGGATATATAATCAGGGGTTCTTCTTTCAGAAGGTTTTTGAACAAAGGGTACCACGGTTGTGAAGGACAATATGGTACGACTATAATACCCGAAGCCTCATCGTTCACGACTTTGTTAAGTACCCTAGTAATCAATGAAAATGGTGGAAAAGCGTCAAAATAAAACTGGCTCCAGTTGACCGTGAAGACGTCAACAAATGTGGAGCCTGTTTCTGGTTTCCAAGAGGCATAGACCTGCATTTGTTATTTTTATGAGAAGCAGAAAGATCAATAAATAAATAAATAAATAATATTTTATTCCATTCAGATCATTTACACGATATTGGAAAAGTCAATAGAGAAAATATAATAAGTACATAAAATATGTTGTTATACATAGGTAAATATATAAATAGTAAAAAGGTATTAAAAACTACATTCCAGAAATTCATTCAGACTATAGAATGAGTATTGCAGCAGGAGATCTTTGAGAGATTTTTTAAATACATTAAGATTTTGGATTTCTCTTATAGTGATTGGTAGTTTATTAAACAACTGTATACCTGTATACCTGTATATAGAAAGTTGTCCGATGAGGCGGTATTCGAAGAAGATTACCATGCCTTGTCTTATAGTTATGTTTGTCAGCACTTTTAATAAAGTCATTTAAATTATTTTTGACGAATAGGATTGTTTTATAGATATAAATACAGGGGAGAGTTAAAATTTTGTTTTCTTGAAAGAAGCCTTTACAGGAAGTTCGCTTATGAATACCAAAGATGAGACGTATTATTTTTTTTTGTAAAATAAACAATTTTATTGAAAATCTAGAGTTTCCCCATATTATAACATTATAAGATAAGTGCGAGTATGTCATCGCATAGTAGATATTCATTAGTTGTTGTTGGGAGAATATATTTTTGAGTTGTAAGATTGCATAGTAACTGCTACATATCTTCTTAGAAATATGATTAGTACATGTCTGAAAAGAAAGTGATGAGTCAAGAAAAGTTCCAAGGAATTTTGTTGTCTCGGAAGACGTAATGTTAATATTTTCAGTGTTTATTTCAAAAGACGTGTTGGGATCATTTGTTATGTTAAATTTCATTAGAACCGTTTTCCCGTGATTCAGAAATAAATGATTGTTCAGACACCATTCAGTAAATTTAAATTATCTGCCAGTTCTTCGGGAGAGTTGCCACAGGTTGCAAACGAAACATCATCTGCATATATGACCTTACACTTCGCTTCCATAAATGCTGGTAGGTCATTAATATACAATATAAATATAAGTGGACCCAGCACAGAACCCTGAGGAACACCCTGGTTAACAATTGCCTCATTTGACTGAGTTTGATTTATTTTGACTGCTATTTTCCTATATCTTAAGTATGACATCAGCCAAGTCAACACGTTTCCACGAAATCCCAAAGCGTATAGTTTTTCTTCAACAAAATCTAAATTTAGGCTATCAAAGGCCTTAGTGAGATCAAAGAATAATGCCCCAACAGTTTTCTTATTATCAAGTTCTTTATATATAAATTCGACAAATTCATAAACAGCCCCTTCTGTTGATCTCCCAGGGTAAAACCCGTTTTGACATTTTGTTACAATATTGTGATTATCCAAATAATTAATCATTCTATTATAAGCAGACTTTTCAACAACTTTACCAATCACATTTGAAACATATGCGGTGATTCAAATTTCATAGTTATTTCTTCAAAGGAATTCTGATTTAACTCATATTCAGTTTCTATGGAAATGGATCGCAATTCTGCGTCCGCCTCATAGTTTGCGGCGGATGCAATATACGAGGCGAACACGTATTATTTTTATTTCCAAATTTGATTTGACAAATCATCCAGATTTTTTAATTGAGTGCTGCCCATTGTATTAATGCAGGAAATTACCGTGATGTTGTCAATGCGTAATAATATGCTCGAATCTGTGAGGTCCAAAGCAAAAGACTTCAGTGCATAAAATGCCGCTAAAATTTCAAGTTGGTTTATATGTAATTCACTTTGTTCTTCTGATCAAAAACCCTTAATCTTCACGCCATTTGAAACTACCCCCAAACTGTTTTCGAGACATCCGAATATATTTCAACTTTGAACTTTCCAGTCCAGTTTCAAATGTTGATATAAAGTCAAAATATTATCCGACCACCATTTTAAATCACAGTGAATATTAGGCGGAACTAACATTTTCGCGTCGAAGTTACCACCTTCTTTACGCAACGCTTTCATTTTAGATCTTTCGAATTTTTTTTTTGTATGGGCATAGCCATAGCGAACTGCTGGGCATGCAGCTATTACACTACCAATAAATTGGGCAAATGTTCTAATTCTTCAATACTTTTTTCTAACAAGACTATCACACTGTTTTTTGATTTTATGTTTCCTCTCTGATGAAACTGAAAATTTCATGTCATTCGTGTCATATATTCGAATCCCAGAAAGTGAATATTCAAAACACATTTCTCGTGGTTAATTATGAAACCTAGATCGTCCAATAGTGTTTTGATTGTTGCGACATGTTTTTCACATTCACTTTCGGAATTGCCAATGAAGAATATCATCCAAGTATATAACGAATAATATATTTCTATTCCTCAAATATTCAACTACTGGTTTCATCAGTTTAGTGAATATATATGTGGCTATATTGAGCCCAAAAGGCACACAATTAAATTCAAACAACCTGTGATTATATTGGAAACGAAAATATTTCCTATAATCTTTATGTAGAGGTAATAGAAAATAGGCGTCCTTTATATCAATTGAGGCTAAATTGGAATTATCATTTATCAATTGGTTTGCTGTTCTATAATCCTCTAATTTAAAATGAGGTGCTGTTATAAAAAAATAAATTTTTTCAAGTTGAGCATTAGGTTTTTTCACTAAAAAGTAGTGAGAAATAAAGTCTCCTCGTTCATGTTCACAAGGAGATATGGCTCCTTTTGTCAATAAATCGTTGATTTCCAGTTCAAATTTCTGTTTCTCCCTTTGTTTTATATTAACCTTTGTAACGGGTGCAACAATATTAGATTCAAAACCCAAAGAAAATTATATATTATCAAAAAAAAAATGATTGCCAAGCTTCCTGGCCAGAGGCTGCCGGTTTGCTCAGTGGAAAGGGAGCGGGTTCAGAATTAAAAAAAATGTGAGCGCCACCCGTTTCAAATAAACCTCTGTGCCGCCAGTGAGCTAGGAAACCACTATCAAAACGGGAAGACAAACAGCAATCAAATATTAGTAAATACGAAAATCTTTAATGAGTTTCTAAGAGGGAAACAACTCGGTTATGAATCCATAGTAATAATAGTATTTTCATCATATATTTGTAAATCAGTTACCGAATACCAGATATAGCTATATGAGGTTCATAATACCACTATTTTGTGGCATATTAGGTAATCAATATTAAAAAAAAACTATTTCTGTACATTATCTAGTAAATATCTTTCACTTCACTGGGCTTCTGAGAGTAAAGGGGGGGGGGGGGAATGTCACTTGGTGGCACTTTGATAAAAGTGATAAAAATAAATGTAAAAGTGTATACAGGACCTTGCTCTATGCCTTTGGATGGCACGAATTCCAGGAAACCAAATCCTAATCGTCGACTCGTATCATAAAAAACCCATAGAATCTCTGATAGGCGAAAATATGTTTCTCGACCGGGCCGGCTCGGCAGTACAACAAAAAGTCAGCACACGATAACGAGAACGGGCTTCTAACAAGTTACAGACACCCTGAAATAATTCGATACATCGATTGGGTTCCTCATTGAGGAGATTTATATAATCTACTGAAAGTCTTACCTCCTTTTGTTAAATGGAGGGTCGTCCTAATATATCCTCGATTCCAAAATCGAGTGAAAACGATAGCTGTTCTGAAATCAACACAAATGGAAAATCACAAGCTATTCCAGCATACGAACATTTTTTTTTATTAGCTTACCAAGAGTAAAACAAGATATCCACCGAAGTGCAGTTTCGGTAGCTGCACCAAAATATCTGGAGAGAAATGCACAAAGCACAAAATAACTGAATTTCAAATTGAAATCGAAAAATCCTCCAGTATAACTCAACTACAACAAACGATGCGACAACTACCAAATCGCCTTGCGAACTCTCTGAGAAAGGCCCAGCACAAATAAAATATTTCAAAAGAAACAGGCGAGCCGATCAAAAACCTATAAAGAAAAACCATTTCGAATATCGCTGTTGATAGCACCGTACCGAAATCCACAATTGTGTACTCGAGTTAAGCATAGACCTAGGGAGTAGTCCCATCTTGTTCTCACGCTCTCGATTGAGTGTGAGGGCGAATGCTCTACGCTTCGATAATGAGTTCAGATCTAGAAATACCGGGTAGCGAAAATCAACTTTTGTCCACCTCCCATACATTATGTAAAGAATGAAATGAATAATCGAATATCGATCATCATTTCTCCTACCAAATGGCCACAGGGTTAACAAAAGGATTTACGAAATATGATCATTTTATTTTCTCGGACAATTGCATGAATAGAAAACAAGGTCTGTTTCCATGATATGTTTCGGTAAATTATTCTTTTGGGTCTCACTAAAATTCTTGATGATGAAAATATCGTTTTTTTTCTTGAAATTACTCGCGAAAATACCTAGTGCATATACAGGGCGTCACACCTTGGGCAATTTTCTTTGAACTGGAATTCTTTCGAAGTGAATTTTAATTCCACTAATACAGCGTTAACATTGTCAGTGAAAACTTTTCCAAAGAGGTACTCAGTTATTTCTGCTTTTGCTGCAATCTGTTTCGCTTGGAAATTCAAATGCGGGTTTGCCACGTATCTTCGATGTGAAGATAGGGCATTATGCAGGTTTGCAAAAATTTGCGCTGGATCCGCTATTGCCGGCAAAGCCCCTTTCACTTCATCGTTATTTGACGTTAACATTTCACATATTTGCCCACTCTTTTCGGAGTCATTGGGGTCAACCCCAAGAGCCGATATCAAATTAGGATCGATTGGAGTAGGTCGTACTTCCTGAATAATCGGAGGTGTAGCACGGGAACGACCTGAGTCAGATTGATCTGAAAAAGAACATCCGCCCTATTTTTTCTGAAGATCCACTTAAAACAAATATGCCACATGACAATATTTTACTTGTTAGAGTTAAGCGACCACCTGTTGAGTAAACACATGTTAACTTGGGTCGCGAAAGCGGGTCACCTGACCGCTAACCCATGCTAGCGAGCGCTTGTTTGAATGACCCTGTAAATGGCTACAAACATTTACACAAACTGAAAAACAGGCTCAACCATCTTATATGGAGAATATAATATGTCACATGACAATATTGCACTTGCTAGACATATTCCACCTCATGTTGGGTAAACACATGTTTACTTGGGACTCAAAAGCGAGTGACCTGACCGCTGAGCCGTGCTAGCAAGTGAAAGTTCTGGGTCTCCCTTTGTTGTAATCTTCCCGTACTTTTTCTCCCTCTCTCACTTTTATTGCTGTTTCGTCTTTTGGGCATTTTCTCAAAGGCACACACACTTTTTCACGACGTGAACACCGAGAGGTACAATAACGGATTGAATATCTGAGTCAGGGCGCGCATAACAGAGTTTTTTCCTCTGTTATCTGTATAATGTACCGAGAAGTATGACTAACGCGATACTACCAAGAGAGAATCATACCGGAGGATGAGCGAAGACAAATTATACTATATTTCTATATAATTTTGCTTATTCCAAACAATGTTTCAACTATTCAAGTATTATAAACACATTTTTCTATTTTCAATTCCCTCCTTTGAAGAATATTAACAGGTCGCATCTTCTGCACCATTCTTCAACACCTCGACGGTAATTCACCCCAAAGATTTGTTCACAAATTTGAGCCAGTGTCCTCTCGATTCCAATCATTCATGTAAAGTAGCCATCAATATTTTCAGTTACATAAACGGATGGTTTTGCCACTCTTTGGTTTTATGTTTTCCGGAAAAAAGGTATAACTTATGTTTAGGTATCGAACTTGGATACTTCCTACAACTGAAGTCTTACTTCATTCTTCAGCTATCTTTGGACCAACTTCAAATTGTTATCGTTCTTCTGGCGCTTTCTCATTTCTTTTGTAGTCCTTTTATCATATTCTTCAGTGGTGGCTTGCAGCATTTCGTCGCAATGCTTGTCGTTGTAATCGTTGACTTCTGTGTTTTCAATTATTCCAGTCTCTCCCTTCATCATATGGATGGATTGAAAGTTTTTCGAAATTTGAGTGGTTTCCTCCATTTATTGTTATTCTTTGATGTCCTAGAACACAAACAAAGATTTTATCAAAGTGGTTACAAAGTTTATATTTTCTTTCAGATTGAATTACTGACCAGCGCTACAGAAAAGGACATCAAGAAAGAAGATATGTTGTTGTTCAATATATGAGATGGGAGCCCAGTTCAATAGATGGACAGTGCTGAAGATAGTCGAAGTTGTAAGTTAATGAAAAGGATTTTCTTACCATACCTATAAAATACTAATAATAAAATGTATTTATCAATACATTCTCTCATTCAGTTCTTTTTTTGTAATTTTGATGGAAGATCTGAAAAAAATCGTCGGTAGAACTCAATACTTGAATGCTAAACGTGTCATTAATACTCAATAACAAAATTTACATAACAAAATTTTGAAAAACAAGCATTTATTTCTGAACTAGTGAAAATTAATATCAATTGAATGAAAAACAAAGAAAGTAATTTTTTTTAAATTTTTCCTGAAAAATTTGAGGAGTAAAACGTTATTACAATTGAAATAAAGCTTACAATAAGATATTGAATTTTTTTTCAGATCTTTATTTTTCTTACAATAGATATTAATTTTCAAGTTCCAGTTCACTTGTTTATAAATAGAATCTTGTTTTTGATGCCCGATGATTTTCACAATTTTTCCGTATCCCTTTACTCTTTCCAAGTTTCCGTGGGAAATTATTTTCGTCTTTCAGTAGTGTTACATTTATTTTAAATTAAATTGCAGAAGGCACTTGCAATTGCGTCCTCTGATATTTTGAAGAACGTTGCACAAGTATCTGTTAGATTTAATTCAATGCCCGTCGTGGTCTCAGCCAGGGGAGTAGTTGTTTTCTGTAAGGTACTTGCCTTAATGAGTCTACTTAGTAGGTGTATATGGGAGTAAAGGGTTCATCATCGGTCGGCAACGACTGTTCGTTATTAAACGATCTTTTTTTTTTTTTTTTTGAAAATAACTGCATCAACCACAAATGGGTGATTAGCAGTGGTACAATACAAATAACATATAAATCATATTTTATTGTATACATTGATGTCCTTCAGATATTCAAATAGATTTTGGAAGTTGCAGTCATCATTCAGTATTTTCATTAGGGAGTTAGGGATATTAAATTTGATTCTGCTAATGGTGTATTTGGGGCACTGTAATAGAAAATGTCTGACGCTGATTTCTGTGTTACACACTTCACAAACTGGAGGTTCTTCTTTCTTGAATATGTGCTCGTGGGTGTATCGGGTGTGGCCTATTCTCAGGCGGGTTAAGATTGATTGCTGCTTTCTGGAAATTGGTAGACGTGACCAAGGTGTCGTAGATGTCCTGACCTCCCTGAGTTTGGTTTGGGATGATGTCCAAGTATTCTGCCAGTTTTCACGGGTTTTAGATTTGATACAGGCCTTAACGTCAGATAGTAGGGTAAAGTCCTCAGCAATAGGCACCGTGTTGTTCAGAGCTGTTTCTTTGGCCAGGATATCTGCTCTTTCATTGCCGGCTATGCCGATATGAGAAGGAACCCATATAATCTCGGCAGCTTTGCGCATATCACGAATTGTGTTGAGCTGATCTTTTATCAATAGTATCAACCGATTGTGTGAGTAGAGATGGTTCAAGCTCTTTATGGTGCTAAGTGAGTCGGTGATAATCAGAAAATGTTCATGTTGGCTTTCGATGCAGAATGTTAGGGCTTTTTGAATTGCGTACATCTCCGCCGAAAATACACTGAAAATGTGGGGTAGTTTGTAACTAAAAGTGATATTTTTAGTTATTACAGCAGCTGATGTGCCATTCTCGACTTTAGAACCATCCGTATAGATCTCTTGGTAACTGTTGTAGTGACTCATGATTTCTCTGAAGCTGTTTAGGATGATTTGGGATGGTTGTTCATTTTTACTGAATTTCGTGAGGTGTGTATTGCATTTAGGTAGTGGTAAGAGCCAGGGTGGTAGAGTTTGGTTTTGGAGAGGTAATGTTATAGGAAAATTGATATTATGTTTTTGGCAGAGTCTGTTTATTCTTTCGTAGAAAGGGGGGATGAGCCGATGGTGATTAGTGAAAAGTAGCTTGAATCTATCAGAGAATGTGAAATTTCTCGCAGGATGGTTGAGATTGTAAGAGATATTCGTAGCATATTGGAGGCTCAAAAGTTCTCTTCTTAGAGCCAAGGGAGTTTCACCAGATTCTACCAAGACACTCTCTCTCGGACTCGTTTGGTAAGCCCCGATTACCAAGCGTAAGGCTGTGTGTTGTAAGACCTCTAGTTTATTTAGGGATTTTTTTCTGGCTGTTGTATATATTATGGATCCGTAATCAATCCTTGATCCAATGAAACTTTTATAGATTTGAAGTAGAGTTTGACGATTACTTCCCCAGTTGATGTTTGATAACATTTTCAATAGATTTAGTCCAGGAAGGCAAGATTTTTTTATATTTTCCACATGGGACTGCCAATTCATTTTACGATCAAGGATCATGCCTAGGTACCTATGTTCTTCTACGACTGGTATTCTTTCGTTGTTCATTATGAGGACAATTTCTCGGTGAATTCGATGTTGATAACGAGAAAATACAATACACTTGGATTTTGTAGGAGATAGCTTCCAGCCACTTGTTGAAAACCACAAAGAAATTGCAGAAATGGTTGTCTGAAGGTTTCTTTCGACGGAGTCCATGCTTTTACCCCTTGTATAGATGACCAAGTCGTCTGCATATAAGCTGGCGTACACCGGGGACTTGATTGTGGAAGCTACGTCATTAATAGCCGCTAGAAATAACGTGACACTTAAAATGGATCCTTGGGGTATACCGTTGGTCTGGATATGAGCGTTAGATGTTGAGCCATTCACTTTTACACTAAAGTATCTAGTATCTAGAAAATTTCTTATAAATTGGAAAATGTTTCCATGAAGTCCCCGTGATGATAACCATTTCAGAATTCCATGTTTCCATACCATATCGTAGGCTTTAGTAATGTCAAAGAATGTTGCGACACACACTTGTTTATTGGCAATGCTTTCTTGTACGAAAGATTCCAAAACGATCAAATTGTCACTGGTGGATCGATGTGCTCTGAAACCGCTTTGTATGTTGGTTAGACAACTGTTCTTTTCGAGGTACCATATCAACCTCCTATTGACAATTTTTTCCAAGAGTTTACATGGTGTGCATGTTAGTGCTATGGGACGATAAGAGTATGGGTCTGATTTTGATTTGTGTGGTTTTAATATAGGGATTACTAGAGCCTTTGACCATAAGGATGGAAAACAATTCTTCGAATATATCATGTTATATATTTTCAGAAGATGTTCCTTGGCATTTATTGGTAGGTTATGTATAAAAATGAAAGGAATGTTATCTGGTCCTGATGACGTGTTTTTGCAGCTTGAAAGGGCATCTTGTAATTCGTCCATTGATAAGGCTGAATTAAGTGGGCTTCTTACTTCAATGTTGGGGACTGCAGGAATCTCTTCTTCTTCGGCATCATTTTTGAAATTCAGGAATTCTTGTGTGTAATTTTCGTTGCTGCTGTTTCTCGCTTATGATGAAGCTAAGATCTCTGCCATTTTTTTGGGATCATTGATAATTTTGTTTTCATATGACAGGTGATTTATTTGGTAATTATTTGAAGAGGTGCCGTTGATTTTCTTTATTCTGTCCCACATTATATTACATGGTGTAGAGTTGTTTATTGTGGAGACGAAGTTGGCCCATGATTCCTTTTTGCTTTTCTTCATTATCCATCTAGTTTGGCTCGAAGTTCCTTAAATCTTATCAAATTTTCATTAGTCTTGTGCTTTTTATATTGATTAAATTTTTTAAAGCTGTTGCACATTCAGGATTCCACCAAGGAACTATTGGTCTTCTTATAGTTGAAGTTTCCCCAACTGCTATGTGTGCTGCAGATGTAATTAAGTCTGTAAAGGACTCAACTGTTTCATTTATGTCACTACTAAATATGCAGCCACAAATATGTTGATCTATATAATCTGAGTACATTTCCCAGTTAGCTCGTTTTATTTTCCATTTTATAACTGGAGGATGGGTAATAGTTTTCTCGTTGTTACTTACTGCAATGGGCCAGTGATCACTCCCATGCAGATCCGAGTAAACCTCGAATTGTAGGTTGGTACTCAGGGAGCTTTCACATATGCACAAGTCAATAGCACTGGAATTTCCAGACCGAAAATCGAAATGGGTTTTTTCACCGTTATTGAGTAAGACCAGGTTATTATCATCTATGAATTTTTCTAAGACTATACCCTTGGGCTTAGTGCTTTCGCACCCCCATACCGTATTGTGTCAATTGAAGTCACCCAAAATTATCCTAGGTTTTGAAATTTTATTGATGGTATCAGAAAGTTCATTATAGGTGATATCTTTATCTGGAGGACTATACATATTACAGACATATATTTTACGGAATGTGTGTACTTTGACAATGCAGGTTTCAAAGTTTGAAGCTATTGGTATTTCTTCGCAATCGAGTGAATCATGTACAAAGGTACTGACTCCCCCACTTGCCCTGTTTGTATTATGTCTTATGTGGTGAAACGCTTTGTAATTTTTTAATGAGCCCTTGTATCTTTCTGAAAAGTTGGTTTCTTGAAGACATATGATTAAGGGGTTGTATTTTGAGACCAGTAGTTTGAGCATTTCGAACTGGGGTTTGAACCCATTTAAATTCCACTGAAGTATGAATGATAAAATATTGTTTAGTTGTGAGGTGTGGCGATTGTCTTAATATGTCTCTTGTGACGATAAGTCACTATCTGTATCCGTAAGGTTTAGTGTGAGGTTGTCAGTGATTAAATTCTTCATCAGAATTTTTTTAATTTTGGTATTCCTACTCTTCATACTTTTGTTATCAAAATGTTGATGAATTTTTGACAGCATGTTGACTAGCCCTTTTATGTCTTCAGTGTATTGACGAGCAACGCTTAGTATATCTTTGGAGCCTCTAGTGTTTTCATAAAAATGTTTGAGTTCTTCATAAGTTAGTGAATACTTCGTGGTATTGGTTTCAATATGCTCTTTCAGAGGTAATATTTGCCCTTCAATATTTGATGTTCGTGGTTTTTTAGGTATTCGGTCTTCTGGTTGTTTGAAATCGGTATGACTCATTGATGGAGTTTCTTCCACTGAGGATAGTGTTTCGAGATGGGGCCGTTTGGAAGATGTCTGATTTTCCGTGTTTGAATCTTTATTTATGGGCTGAAGATCTATTGAAGTTGGTTGACTAGGAAAGAGAACGGTGGTGTTGTTTGGAGTGCTTACCGAAGTCGAAATATTTTCTGGTGTGTTTTGTGAGGCTGATGTGATGGGGAGAGACATATTGTCTTGTTTGGGAAGATTGCACTGCTGGGCGATGTGTCCAGGTTGCTTACAGTTGAAACATTTCAGATCATCCCTGGATAAAAAAATTCTGTAGTTGGTGTTATCAAATGTGAGTGTTGTGGAATCTGGGACGATGGGGTTATCGTCTGACGGAGAGATATATACTTGTCTTCGAAAGCTCAGGATGTGGTAATATTCGGGATCTTGGATATTGATTCGGAGGAAATTGATTGGGGACAACAGCTTCAAATTCAATCGTTTCAGTTCCTCTTCAATAACTGTGTGGGGTATTGAGGGGCAAACATTGGATATAATCAGTCGAATTGCAGGAGTTATCAGTCTTCTTGCGGGAATGCGTTGATTGTTGATGGTTATACCACCATGGGTTTCCAAAAAATTGTCGACAGTTTCAACAGAAGAAAGGTATCCACAAATTCTACTGTTCGATATTTTTGAGCAGAAGAGTATATTTCTAGGGCCGATTAATGAGCCGAGTCCGATTATGTAGTCACTGAAATTGATATCATCTATTGCATTTAGAATTATAGCTTGCTGTTGGTTAGGAAATTTCGGTGTTCGTTGGCTGACTGCTGTTGAGTAAAGGTTCGACTGATTTGAGACAGGATTACCAGGTGGGTTCGTATGGGCGGAACCCCCTTGAACTGGTTCATCCATTTTATTTTAAGTAGTATTGGCCATCCGCTCCTGGCGACGGACCTGTACTCCAGTGAAGATAAATTCTGCCGATGTATGCGACAGTTTTTACTGGTGAACGATACACCTTGAGATGACTAATCTACCTGCTATGTTTGTTATAAAGGTACAAATTTTCAGGTTTAAATGACTTACTGGTGTTAGAATTTTCACTTATAACTACACTGATACTGATTCTTAAATTAAAACTAACAAATAACTATTGATTTCGAATAGTTTTGGCAGAGCTCATAAAACACTGTTTATCGTTGGCTAGTAAGGACCGGCCTTCTATTAAACGATCTCCTAAAGAATTCTATCTTCTTCATGTCTACCCAATTTCAGCGTAATTGGTTTAGGGAAACACTTCTGAAATTCAGTTTCAAGATTTGAACACAAACTAACTTGTCAAATTAAATAAAAACTCTTGAAAAAGAACTGGAATCAACATCGAACCCTGAGGAACTACACTGATGATATTCCTCAATTAGGAATAATAATGATAATAATGATAATATTTTTTCATAAACACTCGGAGGCATAGCCTGTGCGGGTAGAGGACGGCTATTATTATTATTTGCCGTAGCTGTGTGGAAAGTTCTGCTCTTTCATTTCGTTCTGACAAATATGATTTGTATTATTCGAAAATGATGTTTCTGATACCTAATTGAAGATTTTGAAAAATTTGCTGTCATTTTTCCTACATTGATTTCTGAATATACTTCATATGGTATGGGCAATGGTGATTCTCCTACATTTTCGTTATGATATCATTCAAAACTGTAGGGGAGCTCGGGTACAATTGTTATGTGGTACAAAAATGAAACAACAGTCCAAATGATTTTATGTATCTGTCATTGTGATGCCCAAGGACCTGTTGATGTAAAGTACTTCGCCTATTAGTTTGAGTATGATACGCAATAATTGATAGTGGTGGAAAGATATAATAAATTTCTCAAATTGAAGAGTGTTCAGTTTAATTTGATTTCTGGTATAGTCTTCGCAAAGTCGCATTCACTGTGAAAGGGTGATATTTGATGGTAAGCATAAGCATGTGTTAATCTATTGCGATTGCTATTTTCAGAAAATGTTTTGTATTATTTTGGTTAAACAGGCACAATTATGATAATGCAGGGTTATGAATGTAACATCAATTTCAACGTATTACAATTATACGTAAAGTATGGGCATCATGAATAATATTCCCATATTCCATGATCGGATTTCTTTCATTCGTTGAACTGCAATAGTGGCGATGATGGCGATGGAGAGAGTGACAAATGGTTGAACATTTTCGTACAATTCGAAAAAGTGTCTTACTCATTCAAAATATTTCTTTTGAATATCAAGGAGGTATTTTTCACAGGAATAGGAGTTATGATCGAAATTCTCAGACATTCAACCCCGATACATGTTACAATCAGCATGTTTTTCCCAACATTTCTGAAGGAAAGAAAGTGATACTCTTTTGGAGATTCAACATAATGCGCTGAGATAATTTCTGAAATCATGATGCTGGGAATGCAAATATATATATACTAAACACGTCAAGAAGAACAATATCTGATAAACCCTGGTTCAGCAGAAACTATTTCAGGCATTCAAGCAGGCACCATATCATTGATGTTACAAAAATCAGGACCCTGAGACCAGATCAGAATATGTTGAAGCTAGAAACTTGTGTAATGAGACAAACTAATCATTTAAAGAGGCTTATATCGCGAAGTTACGGTTAAAAGTCGTCGAGTATCCTAACGGGTCCCGCTACTTTTGGTCGATTGCCAAAGCTGTGGGAAGAAACTTCACATCCAGCTCATTTCCTCCCCTAACCACGGAAGATGGAACACTAGCCACGAACGTCCAGAAAAAGCCCAATCTTTTTGCCAACATGTTTGCCGCGATTCCAATTCTGGATTCACTTGGAAAACAATCCCAGAATGTCACTCTTATTGACAGTCATATGCTTCAGATTCATTTTACTAGGACTCATCACCAACAAAGATAGTGGATCCTATCAGATTTCTCCTATCATTCTCAAAAAATGTGCTCATGGACTAACACCAGTTAGTTGCAAGTTATTCAACTTCTCTTATAATAAATATAGGGGTATTTCCGTCAAACTGGTAAATTGAGAGGACAAAACGAGTCCCCAAAAAGCGAAAAAGACCCACCTAGCAACTACAGACCTAGTTGCTATTTGTTATCTGGGAAGTCATAAAATGAGCCATCAACATCGACATGATGAAATATATAGAACGATCAGGAATTATGAATGATCGACCCTTTGTACCGACCCCTATCAGGCCAGGTTTGATCTGATGACGGAAGAGAAGTTCTAGAAACGTTCTAAGATGCTCACAAACTTGAGAATGTAGACTTGAGCAGCAGAGTCTAATCGGATCGCTACAATAATATGGTATCCGTCATCAAAGTTCAACTGGTGACCCGTTTGGCACCACGGACTCCTTTCTCGCCAAGATTCCATCTTATGGCTTGTGCCTCCAGATGTATTCTTTGATATCTACTCAGACATATCACTCCACGTGATGGTTGATAGAGTGTCATTTACCTATAAATGCTGGTGATCCGCGGGGTTTCATTTTAGCTCCAACACGGATTCTCCTTCACATAAATGATTTGTTGAGAGCCACCTGATGCTCAGTGCATAAGATAAGATAAGATAATTTATTTCCGTGGACAATACATTACAGCATCGTATAGAAAATTGTCATACAAGAGCAGGCATGTAGTATTGCGGAAGATTGTACCCTTAATATCGCAATCTCTTCAAAAGTTCGGATATCAGCTCGTTGAACTCGAAAATAACGAGGAAGGAACGTGGATGATTCAAATATAGACCAATCAAAAATTCTAGAATATGGATCCAACAACTTGCTAGAATGTAATGTGAATGAAACCCAAACAAGTCTATTTTCTAGAAAGGCCGATCTCACAGTGGTCAACGTAATTATCTTAGAAGTGTCCATACCAATATAGTCATGGCTAGCTTTCCACCGAACGACAAAGCTTCGGAACTTACTGCCTTGTGAGGTGTTCCCTGAGGCATACAGCCTGCAGAAATTCAAGAAGAACACCAATTTCTATCTACTTTCATTCGGCTCTCACGATGTTCTCTGAACATTACAGGATTTTTCTCTTCGTGATAATCAAAACGTACGTTGTAACATTTTGACAGGTTGCATTACATTCTCATTTTCTTACTAGATCACAGGATTACCATCAATATTTTTGTCTCTTTGCAGCTGCTATACAGGGTGTTTCTTAAGTACGTTTAGAAACTTTAGGAGCATGTGGCTGACGTCGAAATGAGAAAAAAGGTTTTCATAAACATGTGTCCGCAAGTTATTCGTTTCTAAGATACAGAGTGTCAAGGTTCAATTCTCATATTTGTTTTTTGTGAATAAATTCCTAAATATTTGTGATATTCGAGTAAAGTTTGGTATCTGGGATGATTTTTCATTGACAAAATCACATTTATGGTTATTGTGAAAAAACTAATTTTTAATTGAATTTATTTTAAATTAAAAACCTTGTCATTCAGAATCACTTGCATTGATTATTTCAAACCTCAATAACTCGAAAACAGTAGCTCGGCAGTAGCTACCAAGAAATGACATCAAATATGATTTTCCCATTGAAAAATATTCCCGGATACCGAACTTTATCCAAATATCAAAGTTATGCACAAAAAATTTAAATGAGAATTCAACTCTGACACTATGTATCTCAGATACGAATAACTTGCGGACATATGTTTATAGGAACTTTTCTTCTTATTTTGACGTCAGCAACACGCTCCTGAAATTTCTACACGTACTCAAGAAACACCCTGTATATTTAACGTACTTCTGAACATTTCAGTAGCTTTATAATTTGTACACATGGTAAAAAAATGTAATGTAAAAGTTGTTACAACTGAACCCTTCCTGCCTTACATATCAAAATAACAAGAATATTAATCATCATCATCAATAATTTGATCATTTTACGACTAAAATTTCAAAAATTTCAGACAATATCTATAACAATCACCAATAGGTTATTTGCTTTCGATTTTAATAACTTCATCAAGTACTGAACAATGCTATGGATGAAAGGAATTCAATTCACTTGTTGAGTCACTTTCATCTTATTCAAGACAGACACAATTCCCATGCTAAACGATTTGTGATAGTATTCCGAATAATGATATACATAAGCTTGAAACTTTCTCGTGAAATTAATTTTGACATGCTACTGTCTCCCATGTTTAGATTTCGAATCAGTGGTTATACCATAAATAATGCTCCTCCAATGAATAACTGATGTTTTACCTCGAGGAAACTAAGTAGATATAAAATTATCAATATCCGGGAAAATACTTTATACAGTAATGACTAGCTTAACACGTACGAATAATAACTGTTGCTTCTTGATATGATGTTTTTGGTATCCACAGTCTGAAAATGAAAAAAAAATGGAGATTTAAGGTGATGTATACAAGAGTAGAAGGGCAAATCAATTATTGAAAGAATCCGTCGCTGTTCAATTTGAAGCCCATCTTCAGAAAAGTTATATGTACCGCACTGATGCAATCAGAGTGTCGCGAAAATTTCAGTTGTGCGACAGCGCTCATTAATGTGATGGATGATATCGTCAGAGCTATCGAAAGAGATGAAATAACTGTAGTTTCTATAATTGATTTTAGCAGTGAACTTCTTTTTGCCATACTACATTTTGTTGGATTGGATACTGATACTATAGCATTAGTTCCGAAATTAATTATGGAACAGAAATCAGATAGTAGATCTTAAAATTAGAACTCTATCTCATTGGATAACATCTGGTGTTCCTCAAAGTTCTATACTTGTCCAATTCTTTACAGGGTGGGTCACGGTCGATGGTACCTTGGACGTTTACGGAGAACGAGATATAGGATCATTCTGAAAATTTGATTTTATTATCTATATTTTTATCCTATACATAGCTCGAATTGAATGTTTATTTCTGCGGTATTTGGATTTTTAGGAAGCTGCAATATACAAAAAGGGTTTAAAGTGCGTTTTTCAAATAGAACACCATGTATATTACGAAATATCCTGAAAGATGATTGGATTCTCTTCGACTTAATGCATCATGTTCCTATACCTAAATAGAATTCCGAGATAAGAGAATTATTTTTCTCATCCGAGGTTCACAGGAGATTAGTTAAGAAGTTCCTATAATTTTTGTATTCAACTTTTCCCTGAATTGTATGTTTTTTTTAAAGTTTCAGCTTTAGTTTATCCATCTGTCATCCAAGGTATCAGGCTGTTTAATTTATACAATTTTTCTTTTACTTCTGTGCATTTTTCAAGGTGATTCAGAAGTTTATTTCTGAAAACATTGCAAGCTATTCTGGTTCATTAGTTTGAAAGTTTATTCTCAATTTTCTATTTCAAGATATTTTTTCAACTTGTCATGATTCGTAACCTTATTGGATATTTTTGGATTTAGTTTATTTGTTGTTTTCAATTCTACCTTGAGTCTGACAGATAGCAATAATAGATAGTGATCAGATATGGCACATCTGAAAATGAAAGGATCAATCTGGATGTTTTTTTTTTTTAGTTTTTTAGAAAAAGTACGATTCAACTTCAGATAAGTATGTTTCTAGGTTGGATGAGGGAGGGCGATATGAAGCAGTTATTAGACAGGTAACATTACCCAGTAAGAATGATATCTCTAATAAGTTAATTTTATTCAGATGTTTTATGTATGTAAGTGTTCAGTGTTCAATATCTCTCCTTATATAAATGAAATTGCCATCCATCATTTTGGTTGAAGCGAGATTCATTGTATATTATGTCAAAATTGGGAATTGAAACAATTTGGATATCGTCAATAAACCATGTTTCTGAAAGAATAATTATATCAATATTTCTGAAATCGATCGATTCCATGTATACAAAAAATTCGTCTATTTTTTTCTCTAAGTTCCTTATATTTAGATGAAAGATATTGAAAAAATGCTCACCACTAAATTGTGCCACACTCTTTTCTAATTTGTCAAAGACAATGTGATTCTATTTCTTCGTATTCTTCAGTGTTATTTAAAAAATCAAGCATGTTGGTTATAGCGCGTTCAACTTCTTCAGTGTAGCGCAGAAACAGTTATTACAGTTTATTACGGAAAAAAAATTAAAGAAAGTTGCCCCTAGCCAAAAGAACGCGAGAAAAAAACATAAAAAATAACATTTTTCTTCCTCTTTTCGAACGATACAAGTTTCGCATCGAGCGGAAAACTCTTTGACAAAAATCGTTCTACTTTGGTGGTCGAGGAGGAAAACATCCCTTATAGTTATTAGCTGTCTTATTCACTTCGATCGCTTGGCTAACACGAGGAGCTAATAGCCGAAGGTTGCTATAGCTCATTTTCTGCATTCGTGACACAATATACTATAATTATGTAAACCTTTTTCTGCTAAATATCGAGTTTTACTCATATTATGGTCGAATATTTGGGTGAAAAAAATGGTCGATTAGTAAGAACACATTTGATCACGAATTTATGAGGAACGATACTTTTCGTTATGGTAGGTGGGTTTGGAAATCAACATCATTCAGGATTCGCTTCACTCAGTGGCTTCGAAAACGAAGGTTCCTTTTAAAAATGCGTAGAGCAATTGAATTTGAGATGCATGAATGACAAAATTTGGCAGGATTATTCAATAATTCATTTCACCTCATAAGAAAGTGAAAATGGGTGGATTTGGTCATATCATTCAAATTCGAAAAGTCTGATGTTACCCAATATAGGTTGAGAAAATAGTAATTTTTTCTTAGATACTGACACAGGATATGGTGTCAAAGCTTTGGGTTTGGATTCCTTCGAAATTTTTTATATTTATTTGGGATATTTTATGATCTTAGTCGGGCTAGCATGGTATTTTGAAAGACAACCTTTATAAAAATGGTATGAGGAAAAAAGCGTATGAATGGTTTTCCATGTGCCTAGATAACAGGTGACAATCCGACACAATTGTTGATAAAAGAAATACATATGACTGATCTTATGGTAAATGGATAGGGATCCATACTTGTTTATCTTATACAGAATTTTTTTTATTTTTTGGAAATTGTTAAGAGTTGAAGATATGATCTTAAAAACTCTTTTATACAAGTACAGTTGTATCAGTGATGGCTATAAGTAAATTCAGAAAATTATGTATATTAAGTAAGTTAATTAAATTGAGTAAATTCAGTATGTCAGTTATCTAGATTTGTGAAATATTTATAGATATATTAAAACACAAGATATATGTAAAACGTAGAAATGAATCATTATTCTCTGATGGATCTATTGCATATTCAAAAGCGTTCAGTGACGTCGACCGCACAATATTGCCTGGTAAACTGTTCCATGTTGCAAATGAACGATTGAATAATGTATATATATTCTCGCACGCACTTGTCAACTACTGGCAAGTCTGTTTCGTCCAGGAAATACGTAACTTTAGGATTATTGTGGCCCATATGCAGAACAACACATTTCAAAACACTCAGTGGTAGTTGCCACTGGAATCCCCATGCCTGAATTTTCTTTAAGTCACTTTATAGAATACTTGGGTTCCTCAGAGACTTATTGATCATCTTCAGGTCGTCTGAGAATGTGAATGAGAATGACTGGATTTCTATTGTTAGATCTATGGTATAAATGAGAAAAAGAGAAATGAGTAACCTTCTGTTAAACCATTCACCACTCTTTACGCAAATGATATAACAGTTCTGTTCATTGATAAAGACCCAAACATTTTAATGAATGAAGTTATGAATGCTTTATTGAAATTCTCTGCGTGGTCTAGTAATCAATACTTGTTATTTCGTACAGTTATAACCTATTCCATTTCATTTCATCCTCGCCAAAAAATTTCTTCATTTGACTTTGATAAAAACTCAATATTACAAAAACAGATTTGTACTTTAAAATTCACTGTTTATCAAAGATGCTATATTCTGAATGTTTTCAAATCAGAAATCCACGGAAAACACTTGATGTAAATCACATTCCTCTACTTTATTTTGGTGATATACAGTCTTGGATTAGTTATGGAATATCGGTTCATATGAATGAAATTTAAGGAATAGTGATATTCATACTCATGACACAAGACATAAATCACATTTCTCTATACTGTGGCGAAGCTGCAAGCGATGCCGGGCCTGAACGCTCATGTAGACCGCGCGTGAGCGCGAATTATTTCCGAGGCACTTTTGCTTCGAGAAGAATCTGGTCTAAACAGAGAACGTTCCTAAGACTTTCGAGAAATATCAGTCCAAAAAGTGAACGGTGAATATAAAAAGAACCACGCAGCAGAGTTGGGACAGTCAGTGAAGCGGAAATCGAACATAAATGTTATATATGAGAATAAAAGACCTGTGGTGTTCCACGCTGTAAAAGGTCTATTGTCATCCACCCTGTAAACAACCTTGGAAACTCGGGCGGGAGTCTCTGTCTAGAGACAAGCGTCAGTTTATTGAATACAGTTGTAAAGTATGCAGGTGTTTTATTAGCAACATAACCCCAACTTAGTACCAAGAACCCAAAGGGCCAGAAATAGAACATTGGCGACGAGTGTATCGAAACCCACGTATTTTTTTTTGACGAATTGAAAGTGGAAAAAGAAGTGATTGATCGAATACCTATAATATCTACAAAATGCCGGAAACTTCTAGCCGGGAGAGTGTCGCGCTGTTAGGCTCTCTAAATACATTCGACCAAAAAAGTTCGGATTTTACAGTGTTCATTGAGAGGTTAACACAGTTTTTTATTGCCAATAATATAGTAGGTGAAGAACGTCAGAAAGCTATTCTGTTGAATACACTAAGTGAAGACTGTTATATTCTTGTACGCAATTTATGTGTACCGAACTTGCCAGAATCAAAGACGTATGAGGAAATAGTGGATCTGTTAACCGAAAACTTGGGACAAGTAAAATCGTATTTCGCGGAAAGATTAAAATTCTATACCGCGAAACAGCAATTGAATGAAAGTGTGTCTGAGTGGGAAGCGCGAGTGAAGAGTTTAGCTTCGACTTGTGCTTTTGGTACCGAACTGGAGATAGTTATGAGAGATATTTTTGTTATGGGAATACGAGATGAGAAGATAATGGATCGAATCTTCGAAGAAGATGCTTCTAAATCAACACTTAACCTGAAGCAAGTGGTCAAATTATCGCTTTCCAAGGAATCAGCACTCAAGGAGCATTCATCGAGGGAAAATCGAGAGGGCCATATTAAAGCAGAACCGGTGAATTTTCATCGACAGGGAGGAACAAGTTCATCTGTTTCGTTTTCGGCGAGGCAACCATCAGGGTTTAATAACCGGGAAGCAGGAACAGGAAGCGGTAACAGTATACAGGGACGGAAGGAAGCGGTAAGGCGTTTTAGAAATAATCAACGTAAACCAAGTAAGTGCCTTGTATGTGGACGTAATAACCACGCATCCAGTGATTGTGCATACAGAAATTGTACATGTTATAAATGTGGGGTCAAAGGTCATTTAGCGCCCCAATGTTCAACATCTTCACAAAATTTTTTGTGTGAACATTCCTCAGACGAATCCATTTTCAATATACGTGAAAATGAAATGTTAGATTATGATGGTAATGTTAAGCCTACCTTTGTTAAATTGAAAGTGGAAAATATCCCTATTAATTTCGAAGCTGATTCGGGTTTTGCCCATTCGGCAATTTCAGAAAAAATTTATTTGAAATATTTTCAATGAGTGTACTTACATGAAAGATTATATTGGTGTCATTTTCAAACCGTTAGGATATCTGAATTTGAATGTTCTTTTTGAAAACAAGCAATACCTTCTCAAAACTTATGTAATAAAAAATGGAGGACCACCGCTTATAGGTAGGAATGGTCTAAATATGCTTAATCTAGGAATTTGTAAAATAAAATATGTTTCGTGTAATGATAAAGCTGGGTATGTAGATTCTTCAGCCAAGATAACTGCTTTGTTAGAAACATATAAAGAGATTTTTGATGGGAAGTTGGGTACATTCAATAAATTCAAAATTTCATTGAAATTAAAAGAAGGGGTGATTCCAAAATTTTGTAAACCTAGGCCAGTGCCGTTTGCCTTGAAACCAAAGAGTGAGAATGAATTGCAACGATTAGTAGATAATGGTATCCTGGAACCAATAGAATTTTCAGACTGGGCCACCCCGATAGTGCCAGTTTTGAAACAAAATGGTGGATTGCGGATATGTGGGGATTTTAAAATCACCTTAAATCCAAAATTGCTTGTTCAACATTTTCCCCTCCCACGAATTGAGTATTTGTTTACTCAACTTCAGGGAGGAGAAAAATTTTCAAAAATCGACCTGTCGGAGGCATACCAACAAGTGTTGTTGGAAGGAAATTGTAAAAAACGACGAAGGAAATTGTAAAAAACGACTCATAAAGGGCTTTTTGCTTATACGAGATTACCTTACGGAATCACTAGCTCACCGGGAATTTTCCAGAACATCATGGAACAAATGTTTATCATGCCGGGAGTGGTGTGTTTTCTTGACGATATTTTGGTTACGGGCAAAAATGATGAGGAGCACTTGGATCGGTTAGAGAAGGTTTTTCAGCGGTTGAAGGAGTGTGGCTTGAAAGTAAAAAAGGAGAAATGTTCACTTTTTCAACAGTCTGTAAATTATTTAGGGCATGTTATAAATAAGGAAGGTCTCCACACATCCGACGAACGGGTGTTGGCCATAAAAAATGTACAAATTCCAAAAAATGTGACGGAATTGAAATCTTTTTTAGGAATGTTGAATTTTTATGGTAAATTTCTACCCAATATTTCTAAAATTTTGAAACCTTTGTATTCCTTATTGAAGAAGGATGTGAAATGGGTGTGGTCGAAAGAATGTACCAGAAGTTTTGAACAAGCAAAAACAATGCTAATATCATCTTCAATTTTAACACATTTCGATCCCGATAAGTCGGTTAAATTGACAGTTGACGCATCGCAATCAGCATTAGGTGCTTCAATCAGCCACATTTTTGACAATAACGTAGAAAAGCCAATCGCGTTTGCTTCACGATTATTAAATTCGGCGGAATTGGGGTATTCCCAAATCGAAAAAGAGGCAGCGGCAATAATATTTGGGATCAAAAAGTTTTTCCAGTATTTGTATGGGAGAAGATTTATCTTGTATACCGATCACAAACCATTATTGGCTATTTTTGGAGATAAGAAAGGCCTACCTATTTTCGCTGCGAACAGATTACAACGATGGGCTCACATTTTATCGGCCTTTGATTATGAGATACGGTATGTTAAATCAAATGAAAATACCGCGGATTTTTTGTCTAGACTTCCAGTACAGGACGAAAAAGGAGAAGATCAAATTTTGAATTTACGGGTCAATTTCACTGTTTCCCATATCAATTATTTTAGGGAGTCAGGCATTCCCATTGAGATAGGGCATATTAAGAAAGAAACAGCCAGAGATCCGTTGTTGAGCAAAATTTTTTTTTATGTTCGTCAGGGTTGGCCAAATGTTTGCCCTGCAGAGGAACTCAAACCATTTTTTTTGCGAAAAAAAGAAATTTCTATTGAAGGTGACTGTTTGATGTGGGGATATAGGATGATTGTTCCCCAAAAGTTTCGCGAATATGTTTTAGCTGAACTACATAGTACACATATGGGCATAGTGAAAATGAAGTCTTTTGCTCGCTCATATGTGTGGTGGCCTTCAATAGACAATCATATCGAAAAACTAACACAAAATTGTAAATCTTGTATGGCTTTTTCAAGTAATGCTCCGAAATCAAGCTTAGTAGTATGGAAATGGCCAGAAGAGCCCTGGACGAGACTTCACGCGGATTTTTTCGGTCCACTGCTAAATAAAATGTTTTTGGTGATAGAAGACGCCACCACAAAATGGATTGAGTGTTTTGAAGTAAATAATTTGTCAGCAAGTAATACGATCGTTATTTTTCGCGAATTATTCTCCAGATTTGGGTTACCAGTAGAATTGTGTACAGATAACGCCAAAACCTTCACTTCCGAACAGTTTCAATCATTTCTGCAAGAAAGTGGAGTGAAACACGTAACAGGAGCTCCTTATCATCCCGCAACTAATGGATTGGGGGAGAGTGCGGTAAAAATCATGAAAAAAGCTATTAAAACTCAGTCTTACGAAAATAAGAATTTGGATATGCATTTAATAATAAATAGGTTTTTATTCCATTACAGAAATACTCCTCACACATCCACAGGTGAAACTCCATCAAAATTATTGTTTGGGCGTACTTTAAGGAATAAGTTTGATTTATTATTACCGTCAACAATAGTAGTAGTGGAAAATAATCAAAAATTACAGCAAAAGTATTTTTCTGGAAAAAAAGATATAATGTATGACATAAATGAGACGGTTTTGGCTAGGGATTTCAGACCTACCATGCCGAAATGGTGTACTGGGGTCATAAGAGAAGTTCTTGGCCGAAGAACCTACATCGTGCAGCTGGATAACGGAATGAAGTGGAAACGTCACACAGATCAATTGAAACGAAACCATTCCATTGATAATGATAATAGGGTTTCTGTCATTCCGCGATCTACTCTAGGGTTAGATTCTGTAATAGAGGAAAATGAGTGTATTATCAAAGATGATGTTAATTTTGAAAAAGTGCTGGAAATGGGAAATAATCTTTCACAAACGATTCCGGAAGACACATTGAGAACTTTAAGACGTCGTAGCCAGATTAGGCAGCCGGAACGTTTAGGCTTTTAGTTATGCTAGGGGTAATATTAATTTAAATAGGGAGGTGTTATATATGAGAATAAAAGACATGTGGTGTTCCACGCTGTAAAAGGTCTATTGTCATCCACCCTGTAAACAACCTTGGAAACTCGGGCGGGAGTCTCTGTCTAGAGACAAGCGTCAGTTTATTGAATACAGTTGTAAAGTATGCAGGTGTTTTATTAGCAACATAACCCCAACTTAGTACCAAGAACCCAAAGGGCCAGAAATAGAACAATAAATAGTCCAGTGATTGTTATATGAATTAGAGTATTGTGTTGAAGTTATTGAATCATTGTAATTCGTCAAATAAATTATTTTAGAGTGAATTTGTTTAAATATATTACAATACCTTACAAGTTATATAAATCTGAAAGTAAGCACCTATAGTAATGGGAGACGAGAATAAATGCACAACGTAGCTCTGATACTAGCTGATAGCCTGGATGATCGATCATAGCTGAAATTATAAGCGCTGTATGGTGTGCACAACGCAGCTGTGATACTAACGTGGCTTATAGCTTTTTCAACAATTTAAAAAAACTGGCATTTCTGGTCGCGATGTCGGACAGTGATAACGATTATTTATGTTCGTCCGCTACAAAGTAATATGTTCTGAGGCATTTACCCGACAGAAGAGAAAATCATACTTACCCAATTATTCAAAAACGTTTAGAAATGGGAGAGTATCACCACTTATATCAGGAGTTGATCGGTTTTATCAATATTTGAGAAGTGGACAAGCGATGGCAAAATTGCCATAAATTACCAAAAAGTGCAGAAGAAAATTTAGTTGTTACGCTCAGGTAAGTATTAAAACTTTGTTTGCTATTAAATTATAACATAATACATATTGTAACATAAAGTAACTCACAAAATGTAAACAAAATTTACATTCTAACCAAATAATGTTTCCATTGGTGAAAAATATTGCAAACATAAAATTCGGAGCCATGTCATTCCAAATTATGAAATTGTGGCAAACTGTCTTCTTGCTCATGCATTTGCTCATGCATTGAGTACTTGATACTTGAGTACTTGATGAATTCGACGTTGAGGGTCGTTGCGTAAATTGACCTTTCAGTAAAAGTAATCCTTTAAAATCGAGCCAATTGGATTTTACTGTTTCACCTCCTGAATCACCGGATCGAGGCTTATCTTGTTTGGCCAGTTCCTTGCGGAACGTATCTCGCAGATATTTCCATTTAGCTTTAGCTTTATCCTCTGTAAAAAAGCAATTATTTAATAAGTACAATTCCGGTATATTTCTGAATATTTAATACTTTTTCATTTCAGATATCTAGCAACGGGTGCGTCTTTTAGAAGTCTAGCGTTCTCGTTTAGAATGGGTTTTTCTGCGGTAGCCTCAATAGTTAAAAACATGGTTGCAGTACTATGGAATGAACTACAGCCCATACACATGCCAACTCCAACAGTAGAACAGTTTAAAGTTAGTGCAGACACATTTTGGGAAACTTGGAACTTTTCCTATTGCATAGGGGCAATAGATGGGAAGCATGTGCGAATTAGGTGCCCTCCTCACTCAGGAACTATATATTACAACTTCCATTTTTTTTTGTTTGTGCTATTAGGTGATGTCGATGCAGATTATAGATATTGTGGGCGTAGGTGGTTACGGAAAACAAAGTGATGGTGGCACTTTTCGTGCTTCAGCAATGTTTCATTCAAAGCAGAACAAACAATTGAATAAATTATGAAAGACTTTCGCGGCCATCGTCATTTACATGGTGGTTCTTCGGGTTGTAAGGCCGACGTATGTTTACAGAAGTTCTCGACGTTTCGCTAACACGAGTGGTTAGCATTTTCAACCCGAAGAACCACCATGTAAACAATTGAATATTTCACCTGAAAGTAATTTAGTAAATACCGGATTTGCCTTTTGTTTTTATTGGCGACGATGCTTTTCCACTGTTAGATAATTTAATGAAGCCATTTGGAGGTAAAAATGCCTCACCAGAAGCAGGGTACTTTGATCAGAGACTATCAAGAGCAAGAAAGACAGTGGAATGTGGATTTGGTATCATTTCACGTATCTTAGGAAAGGTAATTGAAACGAAGGAATCAACTGCAGAGAAAATCATAAAAACAATATGTGTTTTACACAACACTATTATTGATAAGGAGGGCTTTCAGCGAAATTTAAAAGAAATTGTGGAAATACTACCGCCCGCTTATATACAAAACCGCCCTACAGGATGTTTAGCTGATTCCTCAAAACATATTCGAGACATCTTCAAATGGTACATTTGTAGAAACCGTATAGCATACCAACAATGAATTTATAAACAAATGAATGATATTGTATTATTAGATTAAAATAATGTCGTTTTTTTAAATAAAAAATACCTACATTGAAAACAAGAAATTTGTATACTTACTGGTCACATTGAGTACATTACTGACTTCTTCCCATTTTTTTTCTAGGACGAACCTGATGTGATGATCCGGAAGCGCTTGATTCCACAACATTTCTCTTTTAAAAACTTCTGAAGTTAATACATCTATTTTTATTTTTTACTTGAGGTTTATGATATTAATAAACATACAATAACTTATCTCATCACACGCGTGCTACTTCCACACAAGCAAACGATATACTGGGCATGCTCCACTCTTGTCAGCCGGTTTGTGCTCGCAGAAAGAATGGTGAAATTAATTATTCGAGTATGCTATAAGCGATCATCGGCTACACTCCCTGCTCCGATGTGCACGCTCACATTTAAACCAATATACTTCTAACCATCGATGATAGCTTCCATCTATCATCCAGGCTATAAGCTAGTATCACAGCTCCGTTGTGCACTTACCCTTCATGATAGTCTTCCGTAATGTTTTAAAGGTATTACCTTTGTACATAAATTTAAAGAGAAAAATAAAATCTGTCATTGACATGTATCCATATTCGGTTGGAGAATATTTTGAATACAGGTACACTTTGAATTATGTCTAAACTGCAACATATAACTTATGAAATATTCCAATTTACAAAAATGGTAATAAAAATGACGTTGCTAACTACCGTCCCATCTGCAAATTGAATATTCTGAGTAAAGTTCATGAGCTCATAGTTCACGATATACTCATAATTTCCGTAAACAAATATATCATACAGGAACAGTTTGGTTTTTTTCATAGGATATCCTTAGAGACAAATTTGGTTTTGTATACCGAATACTTCATGAATGTGATGGACTGCCAGATCCAAGTAGATTCCGTGTACACCGATTTCAGTAAAGCATTCTACAAAATTAATCATATTGTTAGCTAAATTAGCTGAGGTCGGTGTGCACGGAGACCTGCTCCGCTGGTTTGCCTCATATATCTATAATAGAACATAAATTATAACAGTCAATGGACATCAATCGACCCCCTATGTTGTAACCTCGGGTGTACCAGAGGGTTCACATTTGGGGCTCTTTCTTTTTATCATATATCTGAACAGCATAAAGTTTTGATTTCATTTCTGTAAATTCATATAATACGCGACGATCTCAAAATATTCTCTCAACTAAATAATGTAACTGACTGTTTTCTGATCCAAAATGATTTGAACAGATTTTTTATTCTTCTGTCTAATCAACACCATTTGAATTTAGATAAATGTTGTTTCATTTCTTTCACACGAAACCACAACACTTTCTCAAACGATTGCCAATATTATCCTAAAAGAAGTTAAAGACCTATGTGTGGTTTTGGACAAAAAACTCGTTCTCAGCACACATTGATTATGTGGTATCAAAATGAAATAGAACATTATAATTCATTCTCAGACAATATTCTCAGCCAATATTCAGAAACTTCTGTGAAAATCTTATTCTACTCCTTTGTATACAGCAAACTGAATTTTGCAAATGTCATCTGGCGTCCACAATACGCTATATACAAAACTAGATTAGAAATCGTACAAATTTAATTTTTAAGATATCTCGAATATAGGAATAAGAAACAAATTTCAAATGATCACACTAGAGGCTCGTCGAGAGCAATCCGACGTAACACTTTTATTCAAAGTACTGAATGACTCGATCGACTCCCCTGAAATGTTATCGGAAATATCATTCAATGTTCCATCTCGTTCTCTGAGGAATGCTCGCCTCTTCTCCGAAATGTTCTGTCGAAGAAACTCGGGAAGAAACTCACCCCTACATAGAATGGTGACTTTGTACAACGATAACTTTAATGACATTGATTTATTCATACACACATTACAAGTAATCAAATTAAAAATGAAGGGAAAATACAAAACTTCATAACTGACATGAAATACAATTTTTATTAGAATATAATTATAAATGTAATGTATAAAATAAATATTTTTTGTACAGTTGTCGTCAAACATATAAAATAGATAAAAATAGGTGCAAAAGATGGTCGATTAGCACGAAATTGATTCGCATGCCGCCGACCAGGGTCGGACTAGTACATATGCCACTAAATATTGTGATGCGTGCAGATTGATCAAGTTAATTTAACAAAAGCACTGTAACTTTTGTATTCAGAATAGTGCATTTTTATAATTATTTATATTCTTATATTAGGTGAACAACTGCCCCGTCGAAATATAATTTGCTAATAGCTGGGCGTACCGCATACAGCTGTGATTTCTATTGTAACTACGCCCGACCCTAAATCGAAAAAACATACCTATTTGCTGTGCGGATCTTTACATCTTCCGCGCCAAGTGTTACATTGGGGCGTTAGGCGGAATAATTTGAATAAAGTTAGAGATGTCAATGATTTTATTTATTGACTTATTGCAATTTTGTCTAAAAAACTGTGTTTGTTTATTGCCAAAATAGGACTTAATTTCGTGGTAATTTCCTGAACTTGTGTAAGTATTGATATTGATTCACACTGAATTTAGCCAATATTCTCAGGTGGTTACCATATAAGGTGTGTATTGCGTGGTATTATGCATTTTTGATTGAAAACCTGCTTAATTTTTTTTAAGGAAATGTGAGGAATAGCACAATGGTCCGTGGTGGTCGGCTGGTAAAAGCGTACGCCTCGCAAGCGTGGGATCGTGGGTTCGATCCACCGATTCACCGGTCTCGTGCATGGCATCACACGTTAAAAGGTAAGGGCTGCGTCTTTCCTAGCTCACACAAGTCTCTCGAAGACTTGCGAGGGTCGCGCGTAGGGGTGCAATCGGTTGACGGAAATAACAATTTCAACAATATTTGCTTATACAGGATGATTCCTAAGGTGGGCCGGTCCATTCATTAATTTCTCACATTGCAAGGAAAATAATGTTTATAGGTGAACATGTAAAAGACAGCAATTCGTTTTCGAGAAGCAGGGCGTTAAAGTTGAAAATTAATTTTAAATTTACTGGAGGATCACAAAATACCCAAGAGCAGATGAATAAAAATATGATTCTACAAAACAGATTGCCAGTGTACAATATTGATTATATTCCCGAATTTGATTCTAGGATATGAAAGAACATTCAATTTTATGCAAGAAATAAATGAAGGGTCCAGTGGAAAAACGATGAGGTTCCTCTTTTTGAAAAGTTGACAAGAGCGAAATCCAATGTGGGAGTGTCATCATTTTTACACTGTGCTGCCTACTTTCGACAGCAGTATTTTATGGAATGTCATTGTTTGCCCCAGTAAGGTTTGGTATGTTGATACTTCGAGCTAACAATGCCGCTAAAATGGATTTAGGAAAAACTGGAACCTCATCGTTTTTCCACTGGACCCTTCAAATATGATTGCACTAAAACCTGATAGAAATTACCGATGAAAATCGAGAAAACCATATTCGGCACCAAAATTTAATGTAACTGTGTCGGATGAAAAGTCCGTTCAAGACACCCATATGATCAATTAAATTTTTGAATTTTAGCGAAATTGGTCATTGACATACCATACTGAGAGATTTCATCAGAAAAATGCACACAGGGTGCAAATCATCTATTAGAAAATCTTCAATCGCGACAGTATTATTCCAGTTCAAAGTGAAGCAATTTTTAGCAAAAAATCTGTATAAATAATGGTAACGTGGCAACGCACTATCCGATCTGAAAATATAGGATTACAGATAGTTCATATAAATAAAAGACAGGGCAGTTAATTGGAAAGTTGAATTTATTTTCATGGAAGACCATGTTGGTATAAGCACTTATTTGAGTATTCCATTCTCTAGATTATTTTTAAATTATCTGAACAAAAACATCTGAATTCCTGAGTTGTGAAGAATGCAGTACTGAATGAAAACTCTGTATATACGAGAATGTTTTAAATTTTTTTCTTTGTTATTCTTTTTGTTGAATAACTTTTTAATGAATGATAAATCGAATCATTATACTGCATATATTTTTTAAATAGTATATTTGTACTTAGTATCGATCTCTAGTATACTTGTTTATCTTAACATTAATCCCCTCTCAATAATGAATTTGATGCAATTGAAAAACTATGTACCCATGGCGAATTTACCTATAATGCACTAGCAATTTCAAACACTTGTACCACTTGCCCCCAATATTATGTGGCCCTTTCCAGGAAGAGATGGACAAGATAAGACCATTTTTGCGTCTTTTTTTATTTATCTTATATGTTTGACGACAACTATACGCCTAACTGTATCCGTGGATGACACTTTTGGGTTATGCCTGTAAATTAATATAGGTAGTCTTTCGACTAATTTTTGACGTACCTGTGTGATTCTACTTTTTTGTAATATCTTCTTTATATCTACGTTACTGTATTTGGTAACTTAAATTATTGCTCGATTCTAATTTTTCAAGGTGCAAGTTCTAGTTTTAGCTATGGACTTTTTAATTTTGATGTGTGCATATTTGACCTGTCTAATGTCAAAAATTGATATTATGAGATCAATAAATTATATTCTGTTCATCAAGTTTATGAATCGGCCTTTAATCTTCCGACCCTCTTTGTAAATTATGTAAATTATATATGCAACAAGTTATCAGTATATAACTGAAAGTAGTCTAATATTTCTGTCGCATTGAGAAAAAAATATCTTTCTAGATTCTGGTGGGAATATGCCTGATATTCAAGAGAGTGACCGACGACGAAGCGTCAAGAGTGTTCATCTACTTACAGAAGATATCCAGAGAATGGAACCTCCTCAACAATATCACTTGGAGTCGAGTAGGTGCTGCAGTAGCTGACACTACCTATGGGGGCTACTTCATCATAACTGTGGCCTTACTGATAGGACACATCACCGGAGAAATACCCACCCCAAAAAGGATAACCGAATATATTCTTCTCGGCATGGGAACAATTCTTTTCGTTGTTATGGGTGAGTTGCTATTATTTCAATACTTTTGTAGCGTCCCTCCTTTCCTGCAATTTTAGGACCAATAAGGGACGTATGTCTCGATAATATGCAGTTCCCTCCACTCGTGCCGGTAATACCACTTTGTCATGGCAATCACGTATCCAAGCAACAACGGAGAATATAATATCATCTTGCTAATAATATGAATGTCAATCTGACAGACTTCATGTCTATCAGTCATTATCTACAACAATTGAAGAATTCACGACAATGGAACTTTTTTTACTTTGTTGGTTCGTGAAATTATCTCAATAAATACTACTCGTGCTCACAATAGGTAATACCACTTTGGCATGGCAACCACGTATCCAAACAACAACGGAGAATATAATATCATCTCGCTACTAATATGAATGTCATTCTGTCAGACTTCATGTCCATCAGGCATTATCTATAACTATTAAAGAATTCACCACAATGAAACTTTTTCTACTTTGTTGGTTCATGAAATTATCTCAATAAATACTACTCGTGCTCAAAAACTATCGATAATTCTGTCAGAAATCAAATTGCTCTGAGGTAACACCACGAGTCCTTTAGGACGAGTATAGAATATTTAGCAGAGTATAGTCGATAGTTCTTCGCGACTTATTGAAAAAAAATATTGTCATCTTTTGATCCAAAGAATTCTGTTTTCTTCACATAAATCTCTAAACCTGGAGATTTGGAGTGTTCTTCTTCTGCTCGCTAGGTGGAGCGGCCTAGAAACCGCTTTATCGCTTGAACTAGAATTGACCAAGCAACGAAGTGTGTAATGGTTTGGATGGGGAACAGATGGCTTCAGTGCTGTCTGTGTTGACCTACCCTTTGCACCGATGAGGGCTGAATCTTGGTTCCATATTGGGCCAATATAGATATATTGTAAATGAAAAATCAATATTGCTCCAATATGGGTGAATATTCAAAAAACAATATTATATCAATACTATTGGTGGAATATTGGTTGAACTAGTTTTGAATGTAGATTATCACATGAAATATTGGGTCAATATTGGTTTAATAATTTCTACTAATATTGTGTAGAAATTTTGGAAGCGTGTTGCCAACATCAAAATAAGAAGAAAAGTTCCTATAAACATATTATGTCCGCAAGTTATTTGTTTCTGAGTTACAGAGGTTCAAAGTTGAATTCTTATTTTAATTTTTTGTGAATAATTTCAAAATAATTTTGATATTTGGGTAAAGTTTGGTATCTGGGAATATTCATTATTCAATTTGTGTAAAAAAGATATTCTTGGCGGAGGTCACTGCGAGCAACTGTTTTCGAGTTATTGAGATTTGAAATAATCGATGCAAGTGATTTTGAACGACAAGATTTTTTAATTCAAAATAAATTCAATAAGAAATTAGTTTTTTCACAATTAACACATAATTTGATTTTGTCGTCGAACAATCATCCCACATAACAAAGTTTACTCGAATATCACAAATATTTTGGAATGTATTCACAAAAAACAAATATAGGAATTAAGTTTTGACACTCTTTATGTTAGAAACGAATAACTTGCGGAGATGTGTTTTTGGGAATTTTTTTTCTTATTTCGATGTCAGCAATTTGCTCCTGAAGTTTCTACACGTACTTAAGAAACACCCTGTATATTGTTTTCCACATCTAGAAAAAATATTGCAATCTAAATATTCCAGTCGTATAGATTATAGGGAAAAAAACTATACTGTATTTCCAAGTTTGATAGCATATTGGTTAAATATCATTTCCACTTTATTTGACAAATTGTAGTTACTCATATTAAGTCAATATTGGTTGAATCATTGTTTATATAGAACATAGTCAACCTTATGGGATTATAATTGGATCAAAATGGATGCGACATGTAGATGGCGATAGTGATCTGGCCTCCAAGTCATGTCGTAACTTGATTGAAACAATGGGACAGCATTAAAATCAGGGTTTTTTAAAGGAACCTGCATTAAAATGACGTCAAATATTCATGTTTGTAACTAATCACGCTAGATGACACTCGCGTTTGCGTCCAACACCAATTACACAGGCATTGACTAACTATCTTACTTCTATATAAACAATGGTTGAATGATATTTACCAATATCGATATAACAATATTGTCTTCACATCGTTTTCAACATCCAGAATAAATATTGCAATCCCAATATTCCCCTCATATCGATTCTTGGAATAAAAACTATATTGTATCTCCAAGTGTGATTACACATTGGTTGAATATCATTTCGCCAATATTCAACAAATCTAATTAATTAATATTGGGTCAATATTGGGTCAATAATATTTATCGATATCGTTAAAACAATTTTGTCTTCATATTGTTTCCTATATCTAGATTGAGATGAAATTTTAATATTGGCCGAATATTCAATGAAACATATTAAAATTATATAATGATCAAACCTGGATAAAAATCCGATAGGTGGCTCTACATATAGAACGTCTTCTAAAACCTACGAAAGTATATTAAATACTTCCCATAACTTGTTTTGAAGACAGCTCACTCAGTGGTTAAGGCGATCAAAAGGCAGACTCTGGTGTCACCTTCATCAACTAAAACGCACTTAATAATTTACCAAGGTATATTGACATCCACCAATATATCCAAATGATATTGTACCAATATTGATAAATATTTTGAGGCCATTATTGCTTCAAGAATATTTCACCAAAACTATTTTTGAAATATTTAAACAATATTCGACAATATTACTATTTTGCCAATATTGTCAGAATATTGTATCAGCGATATTGTACGACGCCGAATATTTTGAGGCCAATATTAGTTCGAGAATATTTCGCCAATATTATTCAAGTAATATTGGACCAATATCGCTGAATGTTCACATTTTTTATCTCGCCAATATCGCTGAATGTTCACATTTTTTTTCTCGCCAATATCGCATTTCAAATATTTCGCTAATATGTTCACAATATTGTACCAATATTTTACCAATATTTTTTTGTTAAAATTGTTTTTGTTAAAATTGTTTTTCCGTTAACCAGCTGTCGTCCCCTTATAGACCGGGGTATAGTGACAGATTTTGGGACACGATTTTACTCAGTATGCCTTTTGTACGACAGTATTGTCCGTATATCCTCATGATAATAATGGATGAATCAGAGTCGTCGTAGGTTCTTCATATTAAAATATAATAATAATAATTTTAATTATTATTATTATTCGGACGATTTTAATCAGACTGCCATGTGTTTCGTGATGAAATAATGAAACTAAAATACTCGAAAAACGATTGGCAGGCCGTTAGGTTGGGTCCGAATGGCTGGTATGGTCACGTGAAATTGTATTTGGAAAATGGAATTCTCCGCCCATCCTGATGGTATGCCAATGGTTTTTCGAGTATTTTACGTCTATTACTTTATTACAAAACACATGGCAACCTGATTGGAATCGTACCGAAACATATAATTTTTCGAAAATATTATTATTATTTTTCGATATGAAGAACCCACGACGACTCTTTGATTCATGCCTTATTATCACGTCGATATACGGACAGTACTGCCCTCCAAAAGGCATACTGAGTAAAATCGTGTCCCAAAATCTGTCACTACCCCCCGGTCTATTACGAACGGCAGCCCTCAGAAGTCGAAACTTGTGCGAGCTAAGGATTAACGAGGTCTTACCTTTTTACGTGCGATTCCTAGCACTTTCTCGGGCCATCAGAAAATGTTCTGCAGTCGCTAGGGTTTGAACCTTTGACTGGCAGCCAAAAGTGAATGAAACAATGTCGCATTAAGCACTCGGCTACCTGGCCCCGTAAATATAGGTGTGCTACTTGGGGGTGGTCACCCTGTCCAAATCAAAACATAATTTTGCTGTTTGGTCACAGAGGGCACTTGCAATTGCGTCCTCTAATATTTTGAGGAACGTTCCACAAGTATCTGTTAGATTTAATTCAATACCCGTTGCAAGTCGGAATTCCGAGTTGCAAGTCGGAATTCCGAGTTGCAAGTCGGAATTCCGAGTTGCAAGTCAGAATTCCGAGATGCAAGTCGGAATTCCGAGATGCCAGTAGGAATTCCGAGATGCAAGTCGGAATTCCGAGATGCAAGTAGGAATTCCGAGTTGCAAGACGGAATTCCGAGTTGCAAGTCGGAATTTATTTCGAAATGAAAATAAAATTAGTTGTGGCCCTTCTACGCGTTCGTACAAAAACGGTGGGCTCAAAACGGATTCCCGTTTTACCAAGGTAGTGTTTGCTCTTGATAGATTTGTTAAGAACCACAAAAATACAAGTCTTGTTTACGGTAAGAATACAGAAATCTCGTTTCAGTGTGCAAATTTACGAATCTGAATCATTTTTAGGCCTCTCAATCGCTTTCTCTGGATGGTATTTCAACATTTTTACCAACTGAGGGTGTAATTTACTAATAACCCCAAGGGCGTGTGAGTATATGCATTGTATGAAGCATATAAATCATGTCCGCAATCTATAAAAAATCTATGTTGATGGAAGTACCTCTAAAGACGAAGTGGAGAATCAATATTGATGGATTTTGCTGTTTATTCACGAACTTGGATGGAAATACTCCAACTCCTTCTGAAGAAAAGAACATTTCATATTACAATTTTAGTTGAAATCAAGTATCTATTCGCTTAATAAGAGTTACTATATACTTTAAATTGTGAAGCAACAGTATACGTATACAAATTTCTGTTAAATATTAATATGGTTCATAAAATCAATGGTTGATCATTTATGCTTCGATATCTTTCAATATACTTTATAAGTGGGTGTCCAGAAATTTCTTGTTTCATTTATTTATTCAAATAGCTAAATTCTTGTAGTTGAAGTTATCAGATGATAAACTATATTTTTCCTATGAAATTAACTGTTTGGTGCCACCAAGGTATGGTTATTGCTATTTTCAATAGATTTTCGGCTTCCAGAAAAACTGAGCAACCGTTCGCAAAAGTGTATATTCAACTAAAATAGGTCATATACTGAATATATCTGGAACTGGATTTCTGTATGCATTTTGGAAAATGCACAAATCAGCAAATCAGGAGAGAATCGTACAAATAAGTAGATATTCCAAAAATTTGTGAAAGTCAACATTAAATTTGTATTATAAACGTTAAAAATCTTTCCATTCTTGGATAAGATATTGTAATAACCTCTCACCTGGGGGTGATCTCTTCAAAATCTCGAAATATAATAATAATATATATATCTTCGCCAGAACAATGACACCCCTACAAAAGAGATCGTCCAGACAGAGAGTTATTTTTTTATTAAAAGAAGGTAGCGCGATGCTCGCTCCCACCAGATCAGAAAAGTTTTAAATCCGTTCGGATCATACAGATTTAGAATTTTGTGGTGTCGTGGTTTCTAGCGGTCGGCTAGGTTATGTCACAAATTAAGTCCTTGGAGGGTAGACTCGGCCACGGCTTAAATGCATGGACTTTACCTAAGGTTTGAAGGGATTAAATAATACCAGCCAGGTTTTAACGAACTAAATTTATTAAATTACTAATGAGGCGGAAAGTTGAGACAACAATGTCAAAGAACTAAATTAATGAACGATTTCTCTCTAAACGGGCACAATATCGAAATACTCTCCTTAAATAAACAGACAGTTCCAGGGTTATTACTCTCAAAATATAACTGAATCTGGATATGTGTTTACACTGATTGTAAGTAGTTATATCAAAGTTCTATCTTATTTTATTTTAAAATCTAACAAACGGAAAATCAATTGCCCGAGCAAAACAAAAAGAACAATTATGAGACTATTTCTCTCTAGTTCAAGTACTTAACCCTATTGTTTGAGTAGTATGCCCTACCTGAGATCTAATATAAACCTAAATAAACTATCTGCGCGAGGGAGTTTTAAGAGGCCCGCTTAAACACTCCTCCCTGTATATTAGGTATATATACACATATATATAAATCTATATATTGCTAGCTATAACCTAATTTGGAAAAAGGGAAACCCAATTCGTTGTTAATCTGTTCGATAATTCCCAAAAATATAGCTTACAGGTATATGTCAAATCAAAAAGGTACAAATACGCTCACCACACGAATCGAAGCTCGAACTCTTCAAGTAATCCAATTAAACAAGCCACTTCAGTTTAGACGTTCCCGAATCTTGCGAACGGAAATTAAGGAACTCAAAATGTTCCTACGACTTACGAAAATTAACAAAAGCCGCCACAAATTATACCAACTCAACACAAAAGCCTCTTCGCGAAACAGTGACTTGAAATACCTCGTATTTCAATCCACTCCAGATATTCCCTAACTCGAGTCTCGACTATAAGACCAAACTGGCTTGAACCCCGAACAAACCGACTGGAACCCTGGTTCGTACCCGACTCTCGAATTTTTCTCAAAAAATTCCAAAGCTTGCCAGTTTGAAATTCCACTTCAGAAATCTTCACAGCCAATCAAATGCTCTCGAATATTTTCTAGTCTGTGGTCCTACTAATGCCCTCCCTCAGCTCGAAGAGTAAGTATGCGAAATTATCGATAGAGTTCTGTTACTCATGCCGACTAAGACGGTTGGCTATATCTACCCCTCAACCCTAGATGTCGCGACTATGCTATATCTGTACAATTTTCCGAATTATTCGTGCCCGGCTATCCGGCTAACCAATTCGAGGGCCTGGGAGGTACTTAAAATTTAACGATGTTTGAAATCGTCTAGCGCCCTTCGACCTCTCCCTTAATAAAATTGGAATCTTTATTGCATTTCTTTGAAAAACTTCTAAACAATTTTAATGGTGTTCGTGTCCTTTTGACCTGGTTAAATAATAAAGTTGGGTTTTTGTTTAGTCTGGTTTTAAAGTATCAAGTCGTTATTTTAATGCGTTTTTCTTTTTCTGTTTTATGTGGTTTGCCCTATTTGACCCTAACACCGATACTGAACCGATATGAGGTTCCCTTTTCCAACGATAGACTTTTCGAAATTTTGTCTATACAAAAAAAATATATATATTTCTGTACTTTGTTACAATACTCCCCCTTTTAAAAAAGTTTTGGCTCAATTGCCACAACTTTTCTCGTTTCGTGCTACCTAACAATAATGAGGGTTTCCTAACCAAACATTTCTTATTCTAATTTTACAAAATTTTATCGTGTTCAAAAATTAAAAGTAGGAGTGAACATATCTCCTATTATACGGCGGTACTGTTATCACAACACAATAAAGACCATATTCACCCGCGGTTTCTTTAGCGCACATGAAGATCTACACGCTGGTATTTGGTTTACCAACGCTTTGGTGAGTTCTGCTTCTCGATTATTCATTTATGATATACTAATCTTTATTGGTCAGCGGTACACTATTATAGATACGATTCGTATCGACAGTCTACATACGATTTTTGGCCGCACTAACTGATCAGGGTCGTATTCCTGATAGTCTCTTAGTTCCGTCACTCAAACTGCTTGATTAATGTCTTTGTTCACAGTCCAGTGTGTCTGGGGCAAGACAGGGTAACTGCCCGTTGGGAGAGCGGCAATTTGCTGGGGTTCTGTGATAATTGGCGACTGTGACGGTCCGTTCGGTTCGTTTGGTTGGGATTGCCTGGGACTTTCCCGTTGGATTACCCACCAAGTCAGGGTATTCCACAAGCTCGCAAGCAAAGATATGCCACACCCTATTGTTTGATACAGGTGGACACCATTTAGGATGACACCTGCAGTGTATTTTATGACTCGAAATATATAATAAAACCCAATTAATCCACTCATGAATATTCCTACGTCGGAAAACCAACCCCACAGTTGTTTCATGGTAGACTTCGCCAGCTGCTTCATTTCATTGGCATTGAACAGATTGAGCGTTGTGAGGCCTTGTCCTTCGGCTTGCAGGCCCGCTATCCGTCGAGTAAGGATATTTTCCACTGCCTTTCGTTCATTTCCGAAAGTGAGTGTCCTTTGCACTTTGGAAATTTCATCTTGGGTATTCAATCCTCTAGTTCCTAAGGGTTGTATTGGGGCAAATTGCAATGGAGATTCAGGATCCACAGCTATTTCTCGCGGAGCGTTCTTGATTGTAGGATATGGCGACAGTCCTATCCACTGACCATCCAAATAATAGAGCGGTGGCGTCAGTCCATTACAATCTATTTCCTCGGCGAATTCTTGGATAACTCTGGTTATCGGAGCCACAAATTTCGTCTGATTGTTTACTTCCACGGGTAGTTCGTGATAACATCGATCAGTTCGCCTAATAGTCACTACTTTGGGTACGCATCTCAAGATGTACAGCACCTCTCCTAAAACTCGTCCTACATGTCCTCCTTCTTCTTGCAAGATCTGGCTGATTGCGTGTGGTGTGAGGGGAGCCATTAGTAATCGATTCCTCAGCATCTCCCTTCGTACTTGGCACCGCCTATGTATGGTGTCAATGTACAATTTGTCCAGGCCTCTTTTATATGATTGCTCCACATACAAAAATTTACTGTTTACGTATGCCATCAAATCAGTATTTTCTGGAAGTATACTCATCGATGGCCTAATATACCGCCCTGCTTGTCTTTCGGCTACTACAATCCTTGGGTGTTCGGTCTGCCATACTTCCACGTTGCATAGCATTTCCCTCTTGGTAAGCATTAACGCTATTATTTTCTGCTCGTCTTCGACTACTAAGTATTTCTCATTCGTTAACTTACTGGATATCATTTCTGCTTGACCCTCATATAAAAGACTCAAGTGATTGTCACAGGTTGTCATATAATTACTGTCCCATACACTTTCGCCAAGTATGGTGTCGAAACAGTAACCTCTCATGAACTAACAAGTTATTCCACCCTGCATACTTATCTCGTTGTCATTTAAATTGACCTTTGCCATATAGTCTCTCGCTTGAATCTTTACGTTAGCTAATATAACCACATCCTTCCAGGTTCGCCCTTTTTCATGATAGGTTGATCCTTGGCAGGTCCCAGTGCTGTCTACCGATCCTAATAGCGTTAACGTGGCGGTGGTTGAGCCATTCATAAGTATTTGTCCGATGTCCTGTTGATAGAGCTTCAGTGTCCTGTAACGATGGAGTAATCTGCAATCGTCGGCTCCCAGTCTGTTCACATAACTTGACAAACCTCCTTCCACCAATGAGGTATGACTATGCATCCCACAGTGATATATCAATCTGGTAACTTCTATTAAACAAGTCCATACGTGCTGATTCCTAATCTCGTTTCGCTGCATTATCTTTACCGAAATAGAATCATTCAGATACGCGGATTCTGGTTCGGGACACTTTTTAACGTCTCTGAGAGATATGGTAGAAATGTTCACTCTCTCATCACTGCAATCGTACGCAATTATTCCGGTTACCGGTACAAAATAGTGCATGACCAGCAAGGTAGTAATCATTAGAATAATCAAGGTCGCGCTGCCTTTCTGCATCTTATTGGCCGTAACTGACGAGGGTTGCGTGGACGCTCCTACCTAGATCAAACGTTAGTCGATTAAAATAGTTCAATAGTCAATACTTTCATTATATCATACTACTAAAATGAATAACTGAAGAAAAAAAAATCTTCACGCAGGTCTTCTACTGTCGATCCGGGCCAAAGAAAGACACTAGTGCACCAATGACATACAATATTTAGCTTGAAGAGAGTTTCACCCCGAGCTCTTCAAGTAACGGCACTCCTCTCATTTGTCCAAATGCATTCTCATCCTTCGACATCCACTCATATTCATCCCAGTCATTCGATTACTAGTATTTAGTAAATATTTTGCCCAATCTATTTATTCCACTCTCCCTCATTCAATTCTCATTTATTTATTCCGTTGCATTCGTTCACAGATTCAGTCGTTCTGGTGCTCTTCGAATACGACTTGACCTCCTCACATGGTGGGGTTCCTCTATACCTTCCTCCTCCTCATCCTCTCCTACATTTTCTTCATCAGTTTCCTCTTCTTCCGAGTGGCCTTGAAATTCAATCCACTGGGGAAGGATTGGGACTCTTTTTCTTTCGTCCTCTTCCATATTTCCAAACCTCGACCTCCTCCCAGAACTGCTCTTTCTCTCCTCTTCGTCTTCGCTGTTACTAATTTCATCGGACTCTTCCACTTCAACTGTATAGGTTGAGTATGACTTCAGCCGATTTACGTGCACTACCTGTTCGTTTGTTCCACCAACCTTTTTCACTCTGTAGGTAACTGGTCCTATAACTTCTATTATTGTGTATGGGCCTACCCAGGGCTTGACGAGCTTCTTTGATACACCAGGTTTGACGTGCATCTGCAAGAGGTATACTTGGTCACCGAGCTCATACGTCCTCTCTTTTGTCTTTTTATTATATTGTTTCGCTCGTTGTTCCTTGGCCTTCTCCGAGGTTTTCAGAGCTCGTGTATACACCTTTTTCAGTCTGGCAGCTAGCTCCGAGGCGTAGTTTTCTGCACAGTCGTACCTGATCCTCTGCGGTCGAATGAAGTCCTCCACAGGTAAAACTTGTTCACGACCATGTAAAAGGAAGAATGGGGTGTATCCGGTGGAAATATGGACATTTCCGCGATAGGCCATTAATACCACTGGAACCCACGTGTCCCAATCGCGCTGGTTGTCTGCTATGTAATGCGACAGCATGTCCTTCAATACTCGATGCATCCGTTCAATTTGACCATTTGATGTTGGTGCGTAGCTCGAAGTTTGGATTTTCTTGATACCCAAGACTTGACACACTGCCTTAAATAGTCCAGACGTAAAGTTTGCCCCTTTATCTGTTAGGAGGATTCTAGGTGCCCCATGTCGGTATACGATGTGTTCTACGAAGGCTCGAGCAATGGTATCTGCCTTCTGATTTGGAAGGGGAATAGCTTCCACATATTTTGTAAAGTAGTCTTGGAAAGTAAGCAGGTAACGATTTCCATCCCACGAAGTCACTAGAGGGCCCACTATATCCATGGAAGTCAATTCCCAGGGTTCATAAGCCGTTGTGAACTTTTGTAGAGGCGCTTTTCCATGGTGTGGTGAGGTTTTCCGTTTATTGCAGGAATCACAAGCTGCCACATATTTTGTTATTTCCGCTCTCATATTGGGCCAATAGAATCTCTTCTTTATACTCCACAATGTTTTCTGTTGTCCCTGATGTCCTGCCATAGGCATATTATGAAAATCTTCAAGCACTTTCTTTACCATCCCCTTGGGGACTACTAGCTTTTCCTCTCCATCTGCCTCTATTTTATAAAGTATTCCGTCGTTATCCAGGTAGAAGTCTTGGTTCCCCTCTTGTCTATCTTCAAGTTGGGCTATTACTTGTTGACAGAACTTATCCCGTCGTTGTTCATTTTCCAAAGTCTCTCGATCCCAGATTGGTTCCATGACTATGTTTTCTTCTACCAACCAGATTGGTTTTTCTACAGTGCACCTGCCGTCGTACACTCTTATCTCCATGTCCGATCCATACCAGATGAATTCAATCATTTCTACTACTTTTTGCCAATCCAGTCCGTTCAATTCACATCCCAACTTGGGTATGGCAAGAAACTTATCTTTGTTTCTTTCGCAACCGCTTCTGAGTTCCTTAAGACACTCTCACAGTGTATGGTAGGTCGGTTTCTCATAGTAGGCACTTTCCGTGACCAGGTAATAAATGTTCCTTTCCGGGAGTACTAACGTCGCTACTTCTCCAACGCCTTTTCCCTGTCGTTGCAGAGAGTCCACTGATCCATATCTTTCCTTAAAAATCTTCGCGAGTCCCTTTTCCATTGTTAAATCCTTCGATACGCAGTGAGCTAGCGCCCAATTCTCCGGTGAAGTGAAAAAATCTTCTTTCCGATATGTTAAATTTTTGAACTTTGGTATCTTGTGCTTTTTTCTATATTCTTCGAACTCCGCGTACTGTACATCTACAAAGTTTTCCTCCTCATTGTACATTCGACTGAGAGCATCTGCATTTCCGTGAAGTTTCCCTTGTCGGTGAATTATCTCGAAATCATACTCTGCCAAGGCCAGCGCCCATCGTGTCAATCTTGAACTTGGGTCTTTTAGTGACAGTAACCACTTAAGTGGCCGGTGGTCAGTTATAACCGTGAATTTTCTTCCATATACATAACAACGGAAGGTTTGTATTCCATACAGCACTCCAAGTAACTCTTTTTCTGTCGTCGTGTAGTTCAATTCTGCTTTTTTCAATTTCCGGCTAGCGTAGGCTATGGGTCTCTCATACCCATCTCTGAGTTGGCTTAGCACTGCTCCCACTCCTAGCCCTGAAGCATCTGTGGCCAAAATAAATGGTTGCTCAAAATCGGGAAAAATCAAGATTGAATCTGATTTCAAAACATTTTTCAGTTTCCTTATAGCTTCCAACACTTCCTCTGTGATTTCAAACTTAACATTCTTCTTGGTCAGATTGACTAAGGGTGCTGATATCTCCGTAATATTGGGAATGAATCGGCGGTACCAATTTACTATTCCCAAAAAGGACCTCACTCCCTTGATACTCTTTGGTAATGGAAAATTGTTAATGGTCTCTATGGTTTCAGGGTCTGGTAGTATTCCATCCTGGGAGAGAACATGACCCAAATACTTAACCTTTTCTGCCATGAACTTACATTTCTTCGGTTTCAGTTTTACATTAGCCTCGCTCAATCTTTCAAAAACTCTTTCTAACTTTTTTATGTGGTCTTTCCCACCTTCAGTATTAAATATGATGATATCATCCAAGTATACCATACACGTTTCTGGGGTCAAACCTGTGAGCGTCATATTCATGAACCGTTGGAAAGTTGAAGGAGCGTTCACAAGCCCGAATGGCATTTTCGTATACTCGTAGTGACCTTGAAAAGTGCTGAATCCTGTCAACGGTATTGCTTGCTCATCCATATCTATCTGGTGATAGGCTTCGGCTACATCAATGACCGAAAATAGCATATTAGTACCGGCCTTGTGTCCCTGAATTAAATCCGATATATTAGGTAGTGGATAGTACTCTTTCTTTGTCACGTTATTAAGTCCTCTGTAGTCGATGCACATTCTCACTTTCTCTTCGCCGTTCGGCAATCGCTTGGTTACCAATACTACTGGTGCAGACCATGGGCTACATGAGGGTCTTATTACTTTCATCTTTAATAATCTGTTTATTTCTTCTTCGAGTACTTCTCGTTGGCGGTAGGGTATGCGGTATGGAGCTTTACAAATGGGTTGTGCGCCTGGTACCAAGGTTAAACTGTGCTTTACCTTTGTCGTGCTGGTCAATTCTTCATCATCATCTCGAAATAGATGCTTGTACTTCCTGATTATCTCAAAAAGCTCTTCCTTATTCTTTTCCTCCAAATATTGTAGGTCAAATCCTGTCCGGATCCAGTCATCGTTGGAAAAATCTAATTTACATATTTGTATTTCGGAAGGGTTGTTTTTAGGTAATTCCTCGCCCAAAATAGCTCTACTGAGTATTTGCTCCTTCTTCAAGTTAACTTCTTTCCACGATAAATTTATTATTTTTACTGGGATTTCCTTTTCATTCTTGACAACGGTACGAGCTACGTGTGCTTGAGGATTTTCTATTTCGGAGGGCTCACAGACTAACACATCACCTTCTATGGGTACTTTCAATCTTCCTCGTATGTAAGCTTCTGTTCTTGGGGGAATTACCAAATCCTCCGTTGCTACTAGATCAGATTCTGTTGTTGGCTCTTCTGATGAAGTTTGATTTTCTTCTGGAAGGGTCGCAAACTCACCCTGCCTTAAGTTAGATGATAGCACTCCTAAATCTGGCGCGGAAGCACCTACAGTTTTCCTAAGTTCCGATAATTTCCGTTCTTGGGGAATTCCATTTTCTGATTTCTGAGGAACTGATTTGTCAGAGTCGGTTTCTTTACTGATGTCTTCGTCGGCTTTTTCCATGATAAACTTTATATCTGTCATCTTCTCCGTAGAATCGGCCGCTGCATATTCTGCCGTGATAACCTCTACAGCTTGCGGTACCTCGGTTATTTGTTCTGTCCCCTCTGTTTCCGCTTGCTGGGTCGTTTCTCTTTTCTCCCACTTTTCTGGAATTGGCTGACAAGCCTTTGTCCTCAGCTGATGCCCCCGCTCTTGAACTTGTCTTCTGTGACTCTCGAAGAATTCTTTCACCACTTGGAGCCATTTTGCCCAGTTATTTTCTCTTCTCCATTGTTGAGAGTATGTTTGCTGTCCAAGTGTCCTACTTTTATAAATTCTCGAGGCATACGTAGTCATGACTCCAGATTTTGATTCCCTACGCATTGCGTCATTATTCTTCCAACTGTTGCCATTTCCTGTTTCTGGTCTGCCGGTTCGATTTTTGTTACCTCTACTTCTGGCGATGTGTCCTATCCCTGATGATATTTGATGCTTAATAATTACATCCATGTCTTCTTTATGCAACAATGGGATGACCTGTCCCCATATGGCGACTGATGGTACTTGGTCGTAAGAAATACATGCCCGGTTGGCATAGAGGAAATCACACCCCAATAAAACTTGAACCACTCCCAAAGTTTCATTCTCACAAACAATAGCGGTACATCTTGTGTTTGAAGCTTCATCTTCAGGTCCTATCAACATATTTGTGGTACCCCACGTCCGCAAAGGATGTCCTGTGACACTGGTCAGCTGATATGTATCTGCTCCTCTCACGTCCACTTCATTCTCTAGCACTCTATTTTTTTGAATAAGCGTTACCGCTGCCCCTGTATCTACTAAACAATAACTCAACACTCCATTCACACGCACTCGTATAATATGAGGTATTTCCGGTATATCTTCCGAACTTACTTCCGGTATTATCATAATCCGTCTATTTACCCTTTTATTATCATTAATAGTACCCAAATATTCCGGTTCCCTAGAATTAAATAAGTCTTTCTGCCTTCCGGTTTTCCAATGGCCTCCCTCCTGGCAGTGGGAATTCAGCCTTACAAGTTTAAATTCGCATTGCCACTATCGTTCTGGTGTGGCCCTTTAAGAGAAAACGATTGTTGTCCCTGCCTAGGTATTGCTCCAGTATTTTGCTTCACCTCTCTACGTATTTCAGGTTCCAAGTTTTGTCCGGTGCGCCTTTCTCCAACAATTTCGTTTCTGACTGGGTTCCACTTTTGCTGAAGCTCTACTCTTGGTTGAGTACACCTATCATCCCTACGTAAATCTAATCGACCACTACTGTTTCTTGGGCAATATCTTGCTCAATGACCTTCCTGGTGACACACGTAACAACTGCTCCTGTTCCCTGGTTGAACACTGCGACATTCTCTGGAAAAATGACCTGGTTTACCACACGAGTAACAATTCCTTCCTGGGGGTGGCTGATTTGTACCTCTAAAACCTCTGGAACCCCTAAAATCACTATATTTATCTCGACTTTCATTTCCCCTATATTCCCTAGCCACCTCCTCCGGTTTGCCACCACAGACCTGGCACCCGCTTTGCTTATCTACTGTGGAAATTCTCATATTTGCACCTATTCCTTGAATCATCATTAAAGTGGTCTCCTGTAGCTTCACCAACGCCTCAGCCTTCTCTAAGTCTAAATTATTCTCCCGCAGCAATAAAACACCAGTTTCTCTCATTAGGTCCTTTCGTAGCCCTATCTTAAATTGATTTAATAAAAGTTCCTTATTTTTTCTTTTTATTCCTGACTCCTCGTCCACGGTAGCTCCTCCTAAATCTTCCTTGAGTAAGTTAGAACCTAAAATTCTCAACCTAGTACAAAAGGAGGATACATCTTCATCATGTCTCTGAAAACATTTGCTTAAATTCCACTGATTTTCACCGGGTAATTTAAATGGGCAAAACCTTTGCAAAAATTTAGTCTTAAGTTCAGAATAATTTAGTGTACCTAACTGCGCATCCGATTTAAAATGGTTATAAGCATCACCAACAAGTTTAAATTTGAATAACTGGAGGGTTTCGTCCTCCGACCAATTATCCAGGTTGGCACGCAACTCTAATTTTTCGAAGTACCTCGCCGCTTCTTTGCCTGAAAAATCATCTAGGGTTGCCGCGATCATCCCTAAAGAATATTGCGCTGCCACCCTAACCGGTGCGGGTGTAGGTGCAACCCCTGGTACGGGTGGTGTCTGATTCATTATAACTATCAACAAAAGACTGGACCTACGGCTGCTTCTTGGACTCCTAGCTAACTTTCAGATTAAAAATCGTATACTTATGGGCACAATTTAATTTATACCTTGGGTTCCCTTCCTATCCTGAAATTCGCAATATATCTCAGCCGGAGAGAGCTTATAGTTAATAACTCTAACTCCTACTGTATCCTAAAAAAAAAATTAATTGACCTTGAATTTTGGTTTGCAAACTAAACAAAAGGTAATATATTCATTATTATTATTGTTTAGAAACCATCCTACTTTCTATCCTCATCTCAATGTTTCCTGTCGGCCTCTAAAGAAAATTTAGTTGCCTGTGTTTTTCACGTTCCTTTGTTAAAAAAAAAACATCAAATGCCCTTTTTTTTTTCTTGACCCCTTTCTTTAACCCTCTTCAATTAGACAATCCCACCGCTGCCACCACTGTAATAACCTCTCACCTGGGGGTGATCTCTTCAAAATCTCGAAATATAATAATAATATATATATCTTCGCCAGAACAATGACACCCCTACAAAAGAGATCGTCCAGACAGAGAGTTATTTTTTTATTAAAAGAAGGTAGCGCGATGCTCGCTGCCACCAGATCAGAAAAGTTTTAAATCCGTTCGGATCATACAGATTTAGAATTTTGTGGTGTCGTGGTTTCTAGCGGTCGGCTAGGTTATGTCACAAATTAAGTCCTTGGAGGGTAGACTCGGCCACGGCTTAAATGCATGGACTTTACCTAAGGTTTGAAGGGATTAAATAATACCAGCCAGGTTTTAACGAACTAAATTTATTAAATTACTAATGAGGCGGAAAGTTGAGACAACAATGTCAAAGAACTAAATTAATGAACGATTTCTCTCTAAACGGGCACAATATCGAAATACTCTCCTTAAATAAACAGACAGTTCCAGGGTTATTACTCTCAAAATATAACTGAATCTGGATATGTGTTTACACTGATTGTAAGTAGTTATATCAAAGTTCTATCTTATTTTATTTTAAAATCTAACAAACGAGAAATCAATTGCCCGAGCAAAACAAAAAGAACAATTATGAGACTATTTCTCTCTAGTTCAAGTACTTAACCCTATTGTTTGAGTAGTATGCCCTACCTGAGATCTAATATAAACCTAAATAAACTATCTGCGCGAGGGAGTTTTAAGAGGCCCGCTTAAACACTCCTCCCTGTATATTAGGTATATATACACATATATATATATAAATCTATATATTGCTAGCTATAACCTAATTTGGAAAAAGGGAAACCCAATTCGTTGTTAATCTGTTCGATAATTCCCAAAAATATAGCTTACAGGTATATGTCAAATACGCTCACCACACGAATCGAAGCTCGAACTCTTCAAGTAATCCAATTAAACAAGCCACTTCAGTTTAGACGTTCCCGAATCTTGCGAACGGAAATTAAGGAACTCAAAATGTTCCTACGACTTACGAAAATTAACAAAAGCCGCCACAAATTATACCAACTCAACACAAAAGCCTCTTCGCGAAACAGTGACTTGAAATACCTCGTATTTCAATCCACTCCAGATATTCCCTAACTCGAGTCTCGACTATAAGACCAAACTGGCTTGAACCCCGAACAAACCGACTGGAACCCTGGTTCGTACCCGACTCTCGAATTTTTCTCAAAAAATTCCAAAGCTTGCCAGTTTGAAATTCCACTTCAGAAATCTTCACAGCCAATCAAATGCTCTCGAATATTTTCTAGTCTGTGGTCCTACTAATGCCCTCCCTCAGCTCGAAGAGTAAGTATGCGAAATTATCGATAGAGTTCTGTTACTCATGCCGACTAAGACGGTTGGCTATATCTACCCCTCAACCCTAGATGTCGCGACTATGCTATATCTGTACAATTTTCCGAATTATTCGTGCCCGGCTATCCGGCTAACCAATTCGAGGGCCTGGGAGGTACTTAAAATTTAACGATGTTTGAAATCGTCTAGCGCCCTTCGACCTCTCCCTTAATAAAATTGGAATCTTTATTGCATTTCTTTGAAAAACTTCTAAACAATTTTAATGGTGTTCGTGTCCTTTTGACCTGGTTAAATAATAAAGTTGGGTTTTTGTTTAGTCTGGTTTTAAAGTATCAAGTCGTTATTTTAATGCGTTTTTCTTTTTCTGTTTTATGTGGTTTGCCCTATTTGACCCTAACACCGATACTGAACCGATATGAGGTTCCCTTTTCCAACGATAGACTTTTCGAAATTTTGTCTATACAAAAAAAATATATATATTTCTGTACTTTGTTACAATATCTGTTTGCTGATAATTTTGAAATTGTGGATACTTTTACCGGTTAGCAGACTCTATATTGAGATTCAGGTACTTCCAGTTGAACTGTTAACTCCTTCAAAATAATATTTTGTCAAGAATGATGCAATTATTCAATCATCTATGCTCAATACAAAATATGAAATATTAATTTGCAATAATAAAGAACTGCAGTGGTTTACCATAGTTTTGGGACTACCGATATATGAATCTTTGACAGCCCTTTCAACCAGTCCTTAGCAGAAAGTTTTTTTGAATTACTTCCATTCAATATACTCCATTGAAGTGAAACAATACTGTGGAGTGATTTCGTGATTTATATATGGTGATGAAAATTCATTTCCCGGTAATAATTATCCATGTACTGACTGCACCCGAACCTTGAGTAACCCATTTACGCGTTAATCACCGATCTGACTCCATACTAATTGAATAGAATGAAAAACAACGTTCCATAAAAAATATGTTTAATTATTTCCATACATGAATTAATGAAGGTTGATCGTGAAGATGGTGTATTCTGAGTGGTTTGTTATAATATGGATATTATAGTTATATAATTCCGTGCTAGCTGACTGCATAAATACATCGTGCTATATGCAATGGGAAATATCACACTGAAGTGAAGGTGAGGAATCGATATGAAGGTTTTTCAAGATCATGGGCAATTCTCATGGTAGAAGGTAATGAAGTTATGTCAGCAATTAAAAGTGATCTATTATGCACTCCTGCATAAGTCTTCTTTCCATAAATGTTTATACTATAACGTCATTCTGTAACAACCACTCTAGTTGATTGGTTGGTTGAATGCTGACGAGCGAAATACCAGGATTACCTTTGGGGTTTCCCTTAACACTGATGTCTGCTGAGTTTTATTGTTTGTTCTGTAGTCAGTGGTTGTTAATTAAATAGGACTATGTTGTCAGTATAACCGTGGGAGTGGTATCCCTGATTCCCTGATTATTCAAAGATTCCAGAAGTTCGTTTCCTACAATGTCTCACAGCATGGGGATAGTATCCCTTCCTTTGGGGTTCACCTGGCAGTTTCTAGCTTCTCGGAATCTTCAACCATGTTGGTCTGGTCCTGTAGATTTTGGAACATTGACAGTATCCACCTGCAGGTGGTTTCGTCAACGCTTCTCCTCCTTGACCCATTTACTGGTAGGTTTCTCAAACTGTCGTTGTCACGGCGGCCGTGAGAGGTCGCAAAAAGGAGCAGTCAATGATTTGTCACCATACAGCCTTTCTGATATTAATGTCAAAGAAGTGATTTGGTTATAATGATAGTTTATCGTAGTTTGTCATATCAAATCAAATCAAATCAAAATATGCTTTATTGTCGAAAAAATCAAGTCTTTGTTGATAAAGATAATCCAAAGATGAAATACACACAAACATGTGAAATATAAATATAAATATAAATAAAATAAATGTACCTATAAAATGTTATTTGAACATTTAGTCAATCTTTTTCAGCTGTCGCTATTTAAGATAAACAATACAAAGATAGGATCGCACAGTAACATATATACACATATACACACATATATATATATATATATATATATATATATATATATATATATATATATACAACTCGATTGTATGACCAGATTCGGCGCTAGAGGGCGTCAAATCATAAATTTTGTGATTTTTTGAGAAATTCAGCTGATTGAAAAAATATGAATAGGTATCTATCTCATTTATATCCAATACTGTGTACGACTGGACATTTCTAAAATTCATGAGAATTAATTTTCCGTAATACGGAAACAAACGCAACTGTTCTTCTACAGGGTATAGTCAACAATATACTCAACTCTTCAGTGAATGAATTCGCCTACGAGGTTATAAGTTGATTGAGTTTATCATTGAGGATGAATCACAATGGTTCGTTGATCAACCAAAATACAATGAAGCTATGAATACAGTGTTTGAAATAAGGAAGGGTCCATATTATATACAGGGTGGCCCATTAGTGTGAAGAAGTACAGTATCTCGTATATCATGAGGAGTATGAAACTTTTTTCAAAATTATACGGTTTACTCTGTTGTTTGTTTTAAAAATATTTCGAAATAAACGGAGTGTTTCTTTAATGAGGAGCAACACAAAACATCAATGTTTTAAATTAACAATTCTGTAAATTTTCTCACTATTGAATTGAGCAAAACGTTGTACATACGGAGGTATTTCCTTCTTTTGAAAATTGTCAAGTTATTGCCGAAAGAAAAAAATCTTCAAAAAAACAGACCAATAAAATACCATCATAAATACTTTATGGATAGAATTTGAGCAAAAATATTTGTGTCATGCACAAATTATGACGTTCCGCTAGATTTTAAATAGTTTAGTAACTCCGTGCCTATGATTGAATTCTCCTTTACGAAGGCCTAGAAGGGCCCCAACATCAAAATATTTTTCATAACTTTTGGAATTTCTGACAATTGTCACTTTGAAGTGACAATTGTGATCTGATCGATCACCAATAATTTACTTAATCAACTCATAGTCTCGAAGGCGTATTCTTTCAGCTAAAATTTGATTATATTGGTAACTGCCCCGTAGATTTTTTTTGTTTTATAGAATAATCATTTGCGTTCTTAGTAACGCTCAAATGAACAACAGTTTTGACTATCGATTACGAATAATATATTTGTAAATATATTTTTATTTATCTGTATTTGGAGTATTTACATGTTATAGAAATGTAAATATCGCACTGTATAATATGGACCCTTCTTTATTCCAAACACTGTATTCATAGCTTCATTACCCAAGTAGCACACCTATATTGGTAAAATATTGGTACAATATTGTGAACATATTGGCGAAATATTTGAAATGCAATATTGGCGAGAAAAAAAATGTGAACATTCGGCGATATTGGTCCAATATTACTTGAATAATATTGGCGAAATATTCTCGAACTAACATTGTTCTCAAAATATACGACGATATCGGTACAATATCGCTGATACAATATTCTGACAATATTGGCACAATATTCAATAGTTATATTGTCGAGAAGTAAAATGTGAACATTTTGCGATATTGGTCGAATATTGTTTAAATATTTCACAAAAAATTTTAGTAAAATATTTTCGAAGCGATAATGGCCTTAAAATATTTATCGATATTGGTACAATATCATTTGGATATATTGGAGGATATCAATATACCTTGGTAAATTATTAAATGTCTTTTAGTTGATGAAGGTGACACCAGAGTCTGCCTTCTGATCGCCATAACCACTGAGTGAGCTGTCTTGAAAACAAGTCAAGGGAAGTATTTAATATACTTTCGTAGGTTTTAGAAGACGTTATATATGTAGAGCCATCTAGCAGATTTTTATCCAGGTTTGATCAGGGTATAATTTTAATATGTTTCTTTGAATATTCGGCCAATATTCAGATTTCATCTCAATCTAGATGTAGGAAACAATATGAAGACAATATTGTTTTAACGATATCGATAAATATTATTGAACCAATATTGACCCAATATTAATTAATAAGATTTGTTGAATATTGGCGGAATGATATTCAACCAATGTGTAATCACACTTGGATATACAATATAGATTTTATTCCTAGAATCGATATGAGGGGAATATTGGGAATGCAATATTTATTCTAGATGTTGAAAACGATGTGAAGTCAATATTGTTTTATCGATATTGCTAAATATCATTTAACCAATATTGAGTCAATATGAGTTATTACAATTTGTCAAATAAAGTGGAAATGATATTCAACCAATATGCTATCAAACTTGGAAATACAATATAGTTATTTTTTCCTATAATCGATATGACTGGAATATTTGGATTGCAATATTTATTCTAGATGTGTAAAACAATATATAACCAATATTGTATTATCGATATTGGTAGAAATTATTTAACCAATATTGACCCAATATTTCATGTGATAATCTACATTCAAAACGAGTTCAACCAATATTCCACCAATATTATTAATATAATATTGTTTTTTGAATATTCACCCATATTGGACCAATATTGATTTTTCACTTACAATATATCTATATTGGCCCAATATGGAACCAAGATTCAGCCAATATGATGTGCTACCTGGGTAAATTTGGGGTGATCAACAAACCATTCTGATTGATCCTCAATGATAAACTCAATCAACTTATAACCTCGTAGGCGAATTCATTCACTGGAGAATTGAGTATATTGTTGAAAACCCTGTTGAAAAACAGTGACATTTTTTTTGTTCTGTATTATGGAAAAATATTTCTCGGGAATTTTAGGAATGCTAAGTCGCAAAATATATTGTGTATTAATGAGATATTGATATATTTTTATTCAGCTGAATTTCTCCAAAAATCACAAAATTCATGATTTGGCGCCCTCTAGCGCCGAATCTAGTCATACGATCGAGTTGGGCCAATGGAGACTTTTACTCAGAATGGCTCCAACATATCAAAAATCAAAAATCCAGCCAATTTCACCGAAAAACTTTTTCCCATAAGATGTGTGCGTGGTCCTTTGAAGCTGGACAAATAATATCGCGAAAACTAATAGATAATAACATGTGGTTTGACTGTGCCCAAGATGGTTTCTGTCCGATGTGTAGTTTTTGCACAATCGCGTTATAAACAATTTAAGGGCAAAGTAGAGATCAGTATCTACAATTTGTATACTTTGGATTTTCATCTGCGAGGTGGGAAATGTGTTGAGAATGTCACTGAAAGTTACTCTAAATGCCTAAGTGCTTCCGAAGTCGCCCGAATTAAACTCGGGTTAACCTCCAAGTGCGACTTCGGGTGACTTCGGACGCACTTTGAAGCGTTTTGATCAACTTTCAGTGATATTTTCAACACATTTCCTACCTCTTTGGTGGAAATCCAACATAAACAAATTGTAGATATTGGTCTCTACTTCCAGATGCCGTTTGCTGTTTGAATACGAAGATTTACCGTGAATCGGCGCATGATGCAAGATGTGCCCTTAAACATCGGACAGAAAACGTCTTGCGCACAGTTGAACCACATATCATCATCTATCAGTTTCCGCAATATTGTTCGGCCAATTTCATATTCATAAAAATTATAAAGGATACCGCACATTTAATAGGGAAAGTGGCCCCCTGTCGAATCACCTGAATTTTTCATATGTTATGGTCCAAATTATTCCAAACAAAAAGTCCAATTGGCATAACTTTTTCTATAGGCTAGTTTTGACGCTAGAGGTCGCTGAAAACTCTAATTTTTTCTTCATTGTTAAACAACTCAAAACGTTATCCTGAATAATTTTCACTATTCTGAGTAATCATTAATATGAGATACTATTGAAAGTATTGTTCATTGATATCATTACAGGTGGTGAATTATACAGTATGTTCCAGCTAGTTTGGTCAAATTAATACAGTTGATGATGCGACTCAAGGAAGATATAACAAAAAATGGTCTATTTCATTTTGATAGGGTTGTGTCGAATGAGTATGTGATATCTGATTATGTCATTGGCGCTCAGGAAGTGTGGCGGAGAAACTCTTCCTGGCGGGTCAACCAAGCCTCCATTCGCACATTTAGTATAAGTATAATATGGAGAAAATAATAGACCATAACTCAATATATTAAATGTTACATTCAACGAACCTATTGAACCTGGTACCGTTGACCCTAATGAAAAACCCTCGAAACTTTGACATCTTTTCCATCTACAGAAAAATGTTTTTCTCTACATTAAAGGGATGCAATGTTTTCATATTATCCAGAGCGAACCCCACAATTTCAAAAATACTCAAACAAGTTTTAAAACAATTCTGGACTATAACATTTTTATACAGGGTGGGGCAATAGTGCGTCAAAGTTTGATTTCTCAAGTTCTATTGTGTTATTGATTTAAAAACGAAAGTTAACTTTTTTGTTAAAGTTGTTATTTCCGTCAACCGATTGCACCCCTACGCGCAACCCTCGGAAGTCTTCGAGAGACTTGTGTGAGCTAGGGAAGACGCAGCCCTTACCTTTTAACGTGTGATGCCATGCACGAGACCGGTGAATCGGTGGATCGAACCCACGACCCCACGCTTGCGAGGCGTACGCTCTTTAAGACTTTATTGCCACAGATACAGGGCTATACAAAAAAAAAATGGGTTGGAAGGTGGAGGGCATTATTTTAAAATGAAATATTAATAATAGTAATATGTATTAGTAAATTCAAATATCTGCGTAACCTTCACTCACCCCTAAACTATTATTGATTGTCTCTGAATCACTTGGACGATACAAATTTTTGGTCGAAATTAGTTTATTTGCAGATGCATTTCGTGAAAATCACTGACGTTACAATGATAGACTTAGAAAAAAATATTTGTAATGCCATTTCGCAGACAGATTTGTAATATTTCTTTTACTTTCTCATACCTTGAAATTATACAGGATGGTCGAAAAATATTTTTCATACGGAACTTTTCGAATATAACTTTAGCTTTCTTTTAAAAGGAACACTCCATATATTTTTCGACAATGTGACGTAGAATATGTTGTAGAATAGGACTCATAACTATTTTTTGATTGTAGTTCCCTAAGGCGATTTTTAACCATTTTAACCAAATAAAACAAAACAGTTTCAATACTTTCAATAACATCTCATATCAATGACTCTCTACATTTTGATCAATCAGAATAGTGATGATTATCCAGGATTACGTTTTATGTTGTTCAACAATGAAGAACAAGTGAGAGTTTTCAGAGGCCTCTAGCGCCAAAACTAGCCTATAAAAAAAGTTGTGCCTATTGAACTTTTGGTTTGAAATGACTTGGACTATAACATATCAAAAATTCAGCCAATTCGACAGGAGGCCAATTTCCCTATTAAAGTATGCGGTATCCTTTTTGAAAAATGGTCTCTTTTTCGAGGTATTCCCGAATTTTCTCAGTGGAAAATGCAACGATCCGGAAGTATGAAAATTCATTTTGTAGGTTTTATAAATCTCTACAGAAAAGTTCTATGGACTGTAAAACTATACTTTGAATAATTTTCGAGATATATCCAAAAAACCCAAAAAGTTGTTATTTTTTTTCACTATTGTTTGTTTAATAAATTCCACAAATCGATTTTGCTGTGGTGAAAACTGGGATTTTCCTGAACGAACTACCTTATGAACATTAGTATATGCCATTTGCTTCTTTTATTTTGTGGGGGAAAAACCCCTAAAGCTTGGTCTATATAATGAGAACTGATTCCCTAGTGGCGGATATCTCTAAAGTAATTTCCTCATTTTTTTCTCTCCCAGCATTTGTTGTGTTTTATCAATGATTCCGCCCGGTATTCTGCTCGGTTTGGGATCTTTCAGGGTTTTTATTATTAGCCCATGCCAGAACTTCTGTTATGAAATCTGAGACTTTCTGTTTAGAGCTTCATTTGAGGTCATGTCTGCTCTAGAATGAATTTCTACCCAACTTTTGTCGGACGAATGCAGTTGAATCTTTTATTATCTTGCTTTTCCAATTTTCACAGCAAGAACAAACAACACGACAGTTAGGGTATGGACACTTCTATAATAAGCTGAAAGCCAGGAATCTGAGACACTACATTTGCAGCTCATGATCTGAACTGTAAGCATACTGCTTTACGAGGATGTATTGATATCTAGTTAGCCTAGACCAGTTCCCTGCATAAACAAAATATTGCGTTACCATAGAAACGAACAATAACTTATTAGAAGTGTCAGTGTAAAGTTTGACGTCAAAAAAGTAAACCAGAGTTATGCAATAAATTGAAAGAAAAATTATGTCCACCGAAATTGTGAAAATCGAAAAAATAGAGTATCAAGTACCTTTATTCAAAAGGGTTAAGAGATGAGCATATTTACGAAGATATGCTTAATACCCTTGGTGATCAATGTCCTTCGTATGCGACCGTGAAAAATTGGACTGCAAGCTTCAAAAGAGATAAATTTTCCATTGAAGATGATTACCGATCGGAAAGGCCAGTTTCGGTGTCAGTCCCCGAAAGTATCGATGAAGTTCATGACATGATTTCAACAGACCGTCGAATTGAGCTAAAACGGATATCTGAAGCACTGAATATTTCATACGAACGCGTTCATCATATAGTTCACGTCAATTTAGACATGAGAAAAATTGCTGCAAAATGGATCCCCAAATGTTTGAATGTTGGCCAAAAGCGTGCAAGGGTTGTAGCATCGCGTTCGATCTGTGCTAGATTTGAAAACGATGTAGACTTCTTAAACCGAATTGTTACTATGGATGAGACTTGGGTACATTTCTACGATCCAGAAACAAAGCAACAATCGATGGAATGGCGACACTCCGGTTCTCTAAGACCTAAGAAGTTTCGTGTCCAAAAATCTGCTGGAAAAATTCTTGCTTCAGTTTTTTGCAATTGAATGGAGTAATCACGATTGATTTTTTGGATAAGGGTAGAACAATAACTGGAGATTACTATTCGACATTACTAACCACTCTACGGGAAGAAATTGAAGGGAAAAGACGCGAAAAGCTATCCAAAGGTGTTTTGTTTTTGCAGGACAACGCCCATGTACACAAATCTCATGTTGTCATGCAAAAAATTCGTGATTAAGGGTTTGAATTACTAGAACACCCCCCCTTATTCACCAGATTTGGCTCCGTCCGACTATCATCTCTTTCCTCAACTGAAAAAAAGTTTAAAAGGTCGTAAATTTTCTTCCTACGAGGAGGTAATAAAAGCTGTGGAGGTCTGTGTAATGTACGTTGTTGTAGCCTAAATGAGCGTTGGAGATAAACCACTTATCGTGAAGAGTTATACACTCAAGAGTTGTATGAACACGACGTTTAATACTTTCAGAACAGTATAAAATATATTAACAAAGACAGTGACATTTCTAATCAATAATTTTCCAATTGAAATCATTATTTAAAATATAATCCAGGAGCACAAGTCTGGGAATGACCATACATCACACGCCCTTTCTTCAATCGATTCTTCTTACAAATTCAATCTAGATGGACATTTGACGACCCGACCACTTCTTGTAGTCACAAGCGAATCGTCATTTAGTGCACGACATTCCTCAGTACGATCCGTTTCCCCACAATATTTCTCTGGTTCATCCTTGATGGCCCGGTCAATATCTGGATGGTTTTCACGAAGAGGTTTGAGGAATTTACGATTTCTTCGATAAATAGCTCCATCAACATCAACAAGGTAATCATTGCAACCAGACATCCTTCCTTACATTCGATTTGGCATACTTTTGACATATCCTGCAGGATAAAACAGTATTCTCTATGTCTGTCGAGAGACCTGGCCAGTACACTGAATCATGCGCCAAAAGTTTCGTAGATACTACGCCTGAAGAATTTTTGGTACAATTATTCGTTTCCTGTAGAATAAAATATCTTTGTGCAGGTAAATTTTCTCTTTGATGGGCCAATATTTTTTCAAAGCTGAAGGTAAGTTACATTTGTGTATCGGCCGTCCATTCTGGACATAGAATTTTATTCTATTCAGTTCATCATCACAATCAGTTTCATTCTGAAATCTTTTTTCGTTCTCAGTAGATGTCGTTATCACTGAATAAACTCTCAAATTATCTTGTAAATAATTGCTATCAATTTCACCATCTAATTGTTCTCTGCTCAAAGTATCAGCTACTTGTTGATCTTTTCCAGGAACATACTTCAGATTGAATGAATATCTAAGCAGTTTATGAGCCAAACGTTGTATTCTTGGTGACATCTCATCAAGTGATCTCTTGAGCAACCCAATTAGAGGTCGATGATCAGTCAAAATTTCAAATTTACGAGCAAATACATAGTAATGAAAACGTTCGCAACCGAATACTACTGCCAGTAACTCCTTCTCAATATGATTATAACGTTGCTGTGTAGGAGTGAGCGAATCAGAAGCATACTCCACTGGATGACCATCTTGCTTGATAACAGCTCCAATTCCGAAGGGACTAGCATCCACAGACAGCACAATTTCTTTGTTGGGGTCGAAATGACCAAGAATCGGTGTTGACGTTACTAGTTGTTTCAATCTGTCAAATACTTTTTATTCACTGACAGACCACTGCCATTGAACATTTTTTGAAATTAATTTTCTCAAAATTGTTGTTTCACTGGCAAGATTGGATATGAATTTTGATAAATACACAATCATGCCTAAGAATCTCGGAAGGTCTTTTTTGTTACTCGGCGGTTTCATGTCCAGAATAGCTTTCGTCTTTTTATTATCAATTTCAATGCCTTAGTCATTGATTATCTGCCCCAAAATTTTAACTTTCGTAACACCTATTTTAGATTTCACCAAATTCAACGTCAATCCAGATGCAGCTATCCTATCAAGGACTGTTTCTAAATTTTTATTATGTTCAGCCAATGTTTTACCAAATATCAATATGTCAACAAAGTAGGAAATTACTCCTTGAAGGTCACTAGAGTTTCATACATAAATCTTTGGAAAATTTCGGGAGATGAACTCAAACCAAACGGTAATCGTAGGTATCGATATCGTCCAAAAGGAGTTGAAATGGTACATAATAAAGAACTTTCATAATCTGAAGGGATTTGTAAAAATGCAGAGGATGCATCAAGCAATGAAAAATACTGAGCACCAGCAAGCTCAGAGAATAAGGTATCCTGAGTCGGAATTTGAAAAAATTATTTTCTAATATATACATTCAATGCTCGGGGATCCATGCAAACTCGTATGTCTCCGTTGGCCTTAGGCACAATAACAATAGGATGTACCCACTCGGAAGGTTCAGTTACTGGAACCATGATGTTTTCTGCTACCATTTCATCCAGCTTTTCTTTGACTTTACTTTTTAAAGCTTCGGAAATTTTTCTAGTTGCAGCAACACGAGGTATAGCATCATCTCGAAGTGTTATACTGTATGTTCTCGAAACTTTACCAATACCAGAAAATACTTGTTGGTATTTTGTAATTATATCTTTGGCTGATTCATTGTTCGGATGACAAACAGCTAGTTCTGAGACGCCTTTTAGAATTTTCAAATCAGTTGCAGAGTTCAGTCCTAAAATTGACGAATTGTCCCCAGATTGTAATACGTAGAACAATAACTTTCTTTTTACGTTTTTATATTCACAGTCTAAATTTACGCCACCAATAATGTCAATAGTATGACCCGAATAAGAACAGAGTTTTGTGCACGTTTTGTTTATTTCTGAGTGAGAAACACCAAGTTTTTGAAAATCCACTTTATTTAAAATGTTCACTTGACTGCCCGTATCGATTTTCAATTTCATGAAATGATTCTGTACCAGAACTTTTTCGAACTATGTTTTGTCTTTATCCGAATCAGGCTCAGATTTAGTACAATAACACTCACAGTCAGAATCAGAATCAATTTCCGAGTCATTTATTTCATGAACACACCTGTTCCTGCAAAATTTACGAAAATGTCCTTTTCTATTACATTTACTGCAATATTTGTTGAAAACTGGGCATTTTCCTGGTTGATGTGTCCATCCAAAATATTTACAGATATTTCCTGGCCTATTCTGTTCTGTGGTACGTCTGCCAGTAGAACTTTCACCAGTATCAAACACTGCAGTTCCATCATTTCGGTTAATTTGATGATATCTAGTATTGTTATAGCTATGTCTATAATTTATTGGTTTCTGTCCAAATCGATTGTGTACAGCATCTACTGTAATAAAATTATTCTTCACTCCACGCGAAATCTCCTTCTGTTGAGCACAACTATTTTCCATGGCCTAGCAAATCAAAATAGCTTTGTCTAATGTCAAATTTTGTTCTTGCAATGACCTTTCTTGCATTGTTTGATCACGAATTCCAAGAACAATTCTATCTAATAACATAGTGTCACTTTCTTTGAAATCACAAGAGTTAGACAGTTTTTGAGAGCAGTAACAAACTGGTCAAACATTTCTCCAAACATCTGGTCCCGTTTAAAGAATTTAAAATGTAAAAAAACAAGATTTTTCACCGGTTCACAGTACTCATCGAATTTCTTGAGTACTACTAATAACTTGTTGTGATCTCCTTCCGTTTCATAATCAAACGTGTTGTATATTTCCAACCCCTCATCTCCCAGATGGTTTATTAATACAGCAACCTTCCCTTCATCATTTTTGTTGATTTTTCCGCTAGCCAGTAGAAACAAATTAAACTTTTGCTTCCAAAGACACCAATTCGAGGCAACATTTCCTTTGAAATTCATTTCACCTGGTGATTTACGTTTTCGCTCATTTTCGTTAGTTAGTTAACTTAATTTTTCTTGCTTTTTCCGCGATATCCTCCTTCTGCAAGCTATTTCAGATCAGTCACACACTTTTCTTACTTTTATTTTTGTCTGTTCTACCACTTCTCGCCGTCAGCAAACCCTATTTCCAGTTACAACTTCTTCACGAGTTCTTTTTTAACCGACTGCCACCATGTAATGTACGTTGTTGTAGCCTAAATGAGCGTTGGAGATAAACCACTTATCGTGAAGAGTTATACACTCAAGAATTGTATGAACACGAAGTTTAATACTTTCAGAACAGTATAATAGTTATTTAAGTAACAAGGAATATAAAGACGTGTTAACATTCGAGGTGAGCGAGTACGAGCCGAGGCAAAGCCGAGGCTTGTCGCTTGCCGAGGATGATAACAGTCGATACATTCCGTGTTACTTATTACGTTTTTCCCGCTGCTTGTTGACATTTCTCAAAATTTGCCTGAATTGAAGTTTGTTTTCTTACCCTTCCTTCATGATTATTCGTTCGCTATTTCATTCTAAGTTGCTTGTGCGTGTAACTAAGTTACCGAATAAGCAGACAACAATAATATTCAAAAGGTCTCATAACTTAAAAATTGATATGAATGAAGCTGAAGGTATTACTTGTCAAAGTCAAAGTCATTATTACCCTAGGCATGTATGACACTATTAAGTTCCGTTGTCAAGATGAATTAGTAAACGACCATTTACCTGTTTTGTTGCTAAGCATGTATGGACTATTTACAGTGTCGGCAGCGGGAAAAATATATTAACAAAGACAGTGACATTTCTAATCAATAATTTTCCAATTGACATTATTATTTAAAATATAATCCAGGAGCACAAGTCTGGGAATGACCATACATCACAGTCTGGTTTGCAGAGCAAGAAGAAATATTTTTTTTGAAAGGTCTAGAGACGTTGCAGGTTCGCTGTAATAAATGTATCCAATTAAGAGAAGAATATGTTGAGTAATAAAATATTTTGACATTGAAATTTTGTTTGGTTCTATAGTAGGCTAAGAATTTTCCAATATATCCTCGTAATATCATTGGTTGCGTTGGTATCAGGGTCTGAAAATTCAGCGGTTCAACAAAATTCTTTATCGTGAAAAAAAACGAGTTTTAGATGGTCTTTGAATTTTTGAAACTGTGACAAGATTAAGGGTTGTTTTTGAATGTTTAACAAAGCAAATGTAAAGTGCAGACCTAAAGGTTGAAATAGCATGGTTTGCTTTCCATGTAGGATGTGTATACGTAACTATTTTCAACATAAACTGGAGGGATTATTAGGGAGTTGAAAAATGAGGCATGAATAAAACCCATTTTTTTTCTGGCATGTGAGTATAAGTGAGAGCTACCACCACTCTTGAATCATTGCACATAGTCCATAGAGCGTAATGGAACCTGCTTCAGTGTAATTGATCCGTATCAACTGAAATATTCATGACTTTTGCATCCTCCGTAAACATCGCAGAAGGGTTATGTGAAGTGGGAAAAATAATATTTTAGGTACTCAGATACCCAAATGTTATAATATGCATCAGAGGGTAGAAGTCTTCAGGACTGAAATGCACTTTTACTTCTCCTACGATAATTTTTAGCAAAGCTCTGAGAAGTTTAATGTTCTGCTCCGCCGGAACATGCAGCGTTTCTGATAAAACGGGAATATTTTGTAAGGGATTACTGAGAATCAATCTTGCAGGAAATTGAATTATTCTTTCACTCTATTGAAACCGTTTACTGAGAAACCATATTCTTTCCGAGGTTACAGTAGAAACATTTTTTTCCTCAACTGCGATCAGTTTTTTTTTCTTGTTTGTCATGGTTCCTACTACTGAACCAAATTTTGTACTGCTACACCGATTTTTGTCTCAAAACCTAATTAGAATGGAGAATACTCTACCTTCATACATATTTCAATTTACTTTTACATTGAGCAGACTGATACATTTTCTCAAAAAGGAAATCGCTCTGGATAAGTCTATTTATTACATTGATGTCATAATTGAAGGATCAATGAAAGTTGTGTGGTCGATATACGAGTCTTAGGATCCATGACACTATTATATACTTCTCAAAGTGAATACAAAATAAAAAATTCGAAGAATTTTACCGATTTACCCTTATTTTCGAAGCACCCTGTATCATGAAAGTCGATGTAGATTATTTTCGATCAAGAGTTGGGTCATTCATTCCAAGGCTAGGTAATGAATGATATCCATCACAGAATCCACACAAGTAAGTTTGAAATAACGAAATTTGTTGTTGAAATTGTTATTTCTTTCAACCGATTGCACCCCTACGCGCAACCCTCGGAAGTCTTCGAAAGACTTGTGTGAGCTAGGGAAGACGCAGCCCTTACCTTTTAACGTGTGATGCCATGCACGAGACCGATGACCATGCGAGGCTTTGAACCCTCGACCCTTCGCTCCAAAGGCGAACGTTCTACCAGCACGGCCACCACGGCCCATAATAATAATAATAATATTTCAGTTCACTCCGTTGTGTGGCACTGTCTCAAAACTCACCCTGGCATAATATTATTTCAAAAAGTTCACATGTTTTGACATATTCCTTAATTGCTAAAAATTTTGAGAAAAATCGTCAATTTTTCGCTTCAACGACCTGTATATCCTGTATTTCATGCCCATGGTCACTTTTGCTGGGAAAGTTGAAATCTACAACACACCAAAAATTCGGAAAATTTAACCAGAAGCCTATTTCCATAAGAACGGTGCGGGGTTCTTCATTGCATTATTTTTGGTTATAAAAAAACGGAAATTCACTTCAGTTTCTTTTCTCCTGTACCACCTACTCAATTCCACGAAATAAATTGTAAATTTCTAATTAGTTTTATACCATGAAAATTTGTTTGAAAGCTCTTTCTATTCTTATTCAGAAGAATTGAAGTATTATTGTCAATCCAACTTTCTAGATGGATTAAATTACCTCCTGATAATACCATACCAATCGTGTTTTCATTTAACTTTTCTCTATTCACCTACAGGTAGTCTTTCGTTCGCTGCCTTAGACTCAGTACCAGCAGAACTCGTCGACAATGCTGCCATAGTAGGAACAGTATCTCTGGTTACCGCTGCATTATTTCTGTTAGACATGGGCGGACCAAAGGGAAAAAAGCCTTCTAAAGTTCAGCCTATATCAAAAAAACTCAAGAAACCTACAGAACCAAAGAGCATCAGTCAACAGGTATACGATATTGAGAGGGAAATCGAGAGCTCGGAAAGAAAACATCTTGACACTTTCGAATCGAAACCTAAAAAAAATGGCAACGGGGATCAAAATGGAATCCGAAATGGGAAGTCCTCACGGAATGGAATGAATGGCAATGGACTAGAAATGGAACAGCGGAGGTCGAGCAAAGGTAAATGTATTTTTTGATTTCTGTTTAACTACATTGAAATCGATTTCTTCCAAATATTGTGAATATCCTATAGATCCTATAGATGGATAGCGTTTAACTAAAAGGATAAAGTCAAATAATTTTTCAAAATAGTTCAGTAGTTATTGAAATAGATGACCCCGCCAATTTGTATTAACCTCCTAGAAGAGATGACATCTATCCTGTCATTCCTGAAAAAGCAAGGGGTGTATTGTATGGTAGATGACATCAAAAATAATTCACTTACTCTGCTTCAGCAGAAAAGGACCCAGCACAAATTCTATGGGAAATTGGCTAAATTTTGGGTGTTTTGTAGTTTATGTTATTCAGATCGAAAGTTTCCATTGGCGCAAACTTTTTCTATGTCAGTTTTTTTAAACAGAGCGTGGAAGTTTGACTCTCATGGAATCACGAATGATCCTAATTTTCGAGTGAAATAAGAGAGTGTATTCTAATTTGGTCTGACATAATGAAGAATAGAAGATATAGAAAACCTAGTCTTGAACACCATTCATAATAACCAACATGGCGGCTACGTGATACTTTGGTATTTCTTTTTTCACGCATGATATATTGTTACGAACCTAGAAATACATGGAAGCATAGTGAAATCTTCTATAAATGCTTTGAAACATTCGACGACTTTGATGGAAACATCTTGAAACACTGATTTTTGTTCTAGATCATAACATCGAATGTTCTTATTGTATTCTATGGTTTTCCTAATGATTCCAGAACTATATTCTCCAATATAAGTAGTGCAATAGTTTGATTCAGATCAGTTGAGTGTGAGCTGATTAGTACTGACCTTAATTATGACCAGAGAACGTAACATTTGATGACAGTGGCGAATGGTAATGAATAATGAAAAGTGAAGCAGTTTTGCAGTATTTGATGGTGAATACTCGAGCCAATGAATACGACTAAATGGTGACACCAGTAGACATGCTCCAGGACAGAAGGACCTTCTTCAACAATTTGAAATGAACAAAAAACAAGATCAAGACGTACAAGAAACCAATAGAGAACAAGAACAAGAGGAACAAGAAGCCAAAAGAAAATGAGAAAGGACATATATTCTTCAACTATTTGATATGCGCAGGAAACAAGAAGAAGAGTAACGGTTATTCCAGAAATTACAACAACGTCATGGTGAACTTCTGTAACGTATTAGTCAAAGTCAACAGTGTTTCCGAAACGAAATCACAGAAATAGTAGTCAAGAAGTGAAGTCCGAGAAATCAGAGGCGGAGTCCAGGGAATCAACTAAATAGTCGAATACGTCGAAAATGAACTGACCAAGATAGATGATGTCAACAAGATTAAAGAAGGAGTGGATAAGAAACGATACATATAGCTGGGCGCCCTCTGAGAAAATCTCCCCCACCAGTAAATTGTCATTGTCAATGGCATCTCTAAGGCCTGCACAAGTGAAAATTTTGAAGCCTTCAACATTTTATGGGGGCAATCTTCGTGGGCTATGTATCGACGTCAATTTAAAGCAGCAGCAAATGCAAACAGCTGGTCTCAGGAGGAAATGGCCATATCATCCGTCCTGTGTCTACGAGGCCAAGCATTAGACATCCTGCAGAATATTCCTGAGAGTAAGCAGAGGAAATATTCTAAATTTGTTGAAGCTTTAGAGATGGGATGCGGACAGCAATATCTCACATCTGATGGATCTGGAACAAGTGTTTCAGATCCAATTAACAGTCGACACCAAAAACCCAAAGAAACTTTGCTGCAGTACATAGCTGATATATCAATTTTGTCTACCCACAAGCAACGAAGGAATTTATTGAACAAATTGGTGTGCAGGCTTCCAGCGACGGAAAAATGTTGAAATGCAGCAGCTTTTTGACTAGGACGACTTCAAACCATTAGCGCACTATTGATGGGATCATTGGAATTCGATGCGACAAAAAACGCAACAAGAAATACAAGATTTAATTTACGAGAGGTTGAATTTATCGAAGATTCTTCTACAAGGACATTTTGGACACAATATTGGACTCTAGCATCAGCATTAACCCACCAAGTACTTGTCTCAGAAAACAGAAAGAAGTGCTGCTATAACTGCGGAAAAACCGCCACCTACAGCGGAGCTGCTGAGAGAGAGCAAAATTCAGAATCAGTACGCGGAGAAGAAATTGACGTTGAACAAGCAACGAAGCGAGATTGAATTCTTCAAGGTCATTTCATTAAATACTTCAGGAAGTCCTTCATACCAGAAGGGAGTACTTATACACCAGAGAAAAGACCTTTAACCAAGGTAAAGAACTCGTCATTGAAGAGAAACGGACAAAATCTACAAGCCCAAGGCTATTTTGATCAAAGATGTAGCTTAACCTCAGATACAGGGGCTTCAAGGTCACTCGCTCACCAAGACCTCGTACAAAAATCTGTGAAGCCGATAGAATGGAATATGGTTTTGGAGACAGCTACGAAAGAAATCGCACCAATCATTGATGAAACGCTTTTACACATCCACATAGATCCTATCACTGGACCATTTTATGTTGGTTGCGGAAATAATGATATGTGAACCATAGAAGAAATGACAATAGTCAGAAAAATTATAACAATTTTGGGTTAGTCCGATGCTGGCTGAACAATGGAGTTAGACCTGACAGACAAGAAGTATATGAGTTTGGTGCAGTTGCCAAAGGATACTTGACTCTGTGGAATTCTCTATGTATATAAGATGGTCTTTTGCATCGAAAATGGGTGAGCTCAGATAGAGCAACTGGCCGAGGGCACATATGAAAAATGTGATGAAACAACAGCATTGTAGTCTTGCAGGAGAACACTTTGGAATCAAGTGGACACTGGCTCAAATTCGAGAACGATTCTACTGGGATAATCACCGTCGAGAGGTGGAGGTATGGTACAGGAGATGTTACCTATGTTCTTCACAAGTCAAAGTCGAGGAAAATGACGCACTGTCCAACTCATGAAATTCATGAGTTCTGCAGACATCTCCTTCAAATGTCCGGCGACAAAATCAAAAAGAGAATTGACAGGAAAACTCCAGGGACTATAATCGAGCCAGGTGATGCCGTTTGGCTCTAGCAACCTCAGAGAAATAAAGGATTATGCCCCAACCTACAGAGAAATTAGACAGGACTCTACGTTGTTATGAAGAAGATAAACGAATTGGTATACCGCATACCCAAGAAGTAATCCCAAGATTGTTCACGTGGAGAGGTTAGCAGAATACCGAGGCAACAATCCGCCAAATTGGTTCCAGAGAGACTACCAAAATGGTAATAGTAATACTGGACGGAATAACCTATAGGAGGAGGCAGTGTTACGAACCTGGAAATCTATGGAAGCATAGTGAAATCTTCCAGAAATGGTTAGAAACGTTGGTAGAATTTATTGGAAATATCTAGAAACACTAATTTTTGTTCCAGATCCCAATGTTCTCATTGTTTTGTATGGTTTTCTTGATAATTCGAGTACTATATTTTCCTATATAAGTCATACAAATGTGAGATTCAGATCAGTTTAGTATGAGTTGAGTAGTAGTTCAGTAACTTACAGTTTATGAAATATTTGATTTGACGAAGTATTGTAAAGTGTTGTCAAGTTAGGTTCAGCTAATATTGGACATATTGTAAATCACGCTTGTGTTCATTACCTAATGCATTTGAAAGCATTTTACAAGAATTTATTCAATTAATGGGATGGAATCATGACATACTACATGTTTATAATATCTCCATTAGGATTTATTTGGGATTGTCTATGTCTATTCTAGACATTATTAGTCAGCATTGCGGAAGATAAGAAAATCAATATTTCATTCATGTTTTGCGAAACATAGGAACTAAATAATATTGGCAACATATGCACTGGAGCCGTGTCTTTGCTCCTGATTTGCATGTACAATAATGTCCCACATATTTGAATCGTATTTCAAGATATATAATTACCATATTATACAAAAAAAAAGTGTTCTTCAGGAACTGTCTCATTCACGATAATCCAAAAACTGGGAACGATAATTCTCAAACCAATATAGTACTCATAGACTCCACACAGATCGCCGATATGAATCAAAATATCCCTAACAACGCCAAGAAGTATTCTACATCACATCAATGCAGTGATCAGTTATTGTAAAAACTTGTATTCTGTGCTAATAATTATTTTACAAAGTATTATAATGAATTTTCAGACTAACAAAAACTTCCTTTCCTATAAAATGCTCTCAAATGCGCGATATACAAGTGTCCAAATGGTACATAGCCGCTATCAAAGAATTTTTTTCTAAAAAATAATATATTGTGGTGGTAAAGCATGTTGATGAGAATCTCATCAGTACATATGAAGTTTTTCCTTCATTGAGAATGGCTTCAAATGAGGTATTGCATGATCATATTATGCGTTTTTGAGAAAATATCGAAATTGCACGCAGCCGCTATGTTGTATATTAGGAATAGTGATGAAAACTAGGTTATCTATAACTTCTATTCTTCATTATGCCACTTTATATTTGAATACACTCTTTCATTCAACTCAAAAATTAAGATCATTCTACAAAAAAAAAATCTGTACAAAGGAGAAGTTTGCGCCCATGGGAACTGTCGATCTGAATAACATCAACCACGAAATCCCAAAAATTCTGCAAATTTGAGAAGAATCAATTTCCTCTATGCAATTCAAATTTCCCTTGCGTTACAACAGATAGTAAGTTATCCTAATCCACAAAGAATTTTCACAATATTGGTAACAAAAGAATGAGAATACTCATTCGATCCCCACGTAAGGGTGTCTTCGGTAAGCTGTGTAGTGCCCGCTATAGGTGGTTCCTCTAGAGGTATATCTGCTATAGGTAGCTCCGTGATTAAAGAATGAATATTTGCTCACCACTTCTGAAGGAAAATCAATATTGACATTAAGTTCTCCGTTGAAGCAATTATTTCAGAAAAATCTGTAAAATTTTGGTTAATTTTTTCATTGATAGCAATTAGGCAAACTTTCTCCTAATTGTGAATTTATACCATATTGGTTTCACCTTATCGGTCCAAAGTTTCTTCCTTTTTTGCGACAGTGTTAGTTGGTCTGTTTTTGATGGTAAGTGGTGCTTGGGTAAAAATCTGAGAATCATCCCCTAGGTGTGTGCGGAGACATTTCTGGAACATCTGCACAGCCGTTTCTGTTTTAGGGCAGCCAGCTGTCTGGCTCATAATCGGTAGATTGCTAACTCCACTACTCCCACGTGAGCACATCATCCAATTGCCAGTGCAACTGATTCCTGTTCTAATGGATTAAATCAAAAAGGGGATTTTTAACATAACTAAATTAGACGAGAATCGGCTGTAAACCGATTCCCGAAGTCTTGAAACGTCAGTAGACGCGTGCAACAGTTGGGTCCAGTGTTACGACGGGATGTTGGTTTCCTTCGGAATCCTTACATTCGCAAGTAAAGCGCTACTCCAGGCCAACTCAATGTCAACCATTTTACGATACCATCGGCTTTCACTTGATGTCCCAAAAGTCCTAATTCTGTTGTAATGTTTGAACTAGCAATGTTCTGAAAGTTGACATACATTGACATACATTGTTGTTAATGGGTTCCCTTCATGTAGTTGGAATCCCTTGACAACAAAACGAGATCTCTTAGTATTAACTCCTTCTGTATGAAACACCCGTCTTATGTCAATTGGGGATTTGCCATCAGGTAAGTCCGTAATTGTAATTTAATTTGTCGTGGCGCTTCATCAGTTCACTCTGTATGGCTTCTTGACACTCTTTACTTTCATATGCTTCCTTGTATGTTTGCGAATCATTTTCTGACTCTGAAACGGTTGTGCTGTATACATCTCATATTCGTCAAAATGTTCTGGCTTATGAACTTTTCTCTTCATTATTATCGCTTCATTATTTTTTTCATATAAGTCTTGATTCGAATCATCATTGAAACTACTATTTTTGTGTTCATCTGTGAAACCATAATTTCCTTGATATTGTTCTTCTCCATCTTCATTTTCGATTGGCAGCACTTCTGAATTTTTTTTTGCTTTTTCCATATCTTTTCTCATAATGTTATCTTCAATACATTTGTTCATCTTCGAAAAATATAACATCTCTTCTATAAGATATTTTTTTACGTTTCAATTAACCTATATCCCTTTGTATTTTCTCCATAACCAATAAATATCAGTGATTTAGGGTCCCATTTTCTTCTGAGTGCGTCTGGCACATGTGACATAACCTCACGGCCAAATACTCTTAGATGTGATAAATCGGACTTTTTGTCATACTATACCTCGTAAGGAGTCTTATCCTGAATAGCTTCAGTGGGCTGTTTCATTATAATCATGTTTGCTCTCTCGCTTACACCATTTTGTTGTGGACTGTACCCAACAGTTGTCCGATATTTATTCCCCGAGTTTTCTTAGATAATGTTTTAAAAATTTCCTATTATCGGTTCATAATTCTTTAATTTTACAATCTGTCTCATTTTCTATAAGACTTTTGAATTCTTTGAACGCTTCTACAACTTGGATCTTTTCTGTCAAAAAATATATAAAAATATATCTGCAGTAGTTGTCTATCAGTGTGAACAAGTACTTACTACCTCCTAGTGTTGTTAATTCCATCGGTTCTGCTAAGTCACCGTGGACGAGTTCTAACCATTTACTTGATTGTCTGCTGTTGAGCTAGTAAGGCAGTCTACTATGTTTTAAAAGAGAATGGCACGGTTCCGATGTCGTCAAATCTTTGTCAAGTCCTGTTGACATGTGTACCAACAAATTCCTGGCATTTCTGTTGACATGTCCGAGCCTACGATGCCACAAATTGCTTGAGGGCATTCCAACAAAAGAACATACATTGTTTTATATTATGGGTTATCTCTCCAACTGATAAATTTTATTTGATTCCGATCCTGTTGCTACTGTTTTCTTCATAAATTCAATCATTTTTGTACCAGTTTTGTCAAAATTTACCTTAACTATTTTTCACAATTTTACTCATTGGCAGTTCAATTTATGTGCTGTAGAAATTAAAGGATCACAGTATTCTTCTGTTGAGTAATAGTCTCCCAACTTTTTATTTACCAGGGCTCCTAACAGACCATCATTTATTGTGAGACTTGAGTCCTCAAGAGCCTTCTCTAGATTCTACCAAACTTCTTTCGCTGTAGATGCAGATTTCAGATGCGAATAGTTAACTTTGAAACTTTTTTATCCTTCATTTCATCGGTTTCTGTACCTTCTACCACCCTCCAGAGATCATCTAACTCCACCAAAGCTTTCGTAGCAAATTAACATACTCTGTAGTTGTCTCTACCAGTTAATTTGTCGATAGCCTCGAATGATGAAGAGGTATCTACCTGCCATTTTTTCGTGTTAGCACAAAAATACCGATCAAACTTTTTCATTTATTTAATTTTCCAATGCAGACCCGCTGGGTCCATCAACTGTTGTTAAATCCTTTTTAGACAATGAAATTCTCAGACCTGCATCTGAAACTTTATTCTCAATGGAAAATTCCAAATCAACTCCTCAACCTTCTTTATGTTTCTTGTTTTCTTTGACTTTATACATCGTGAAGTTGCCCATACGTTCATCATGAAGTTGCAATCACCACTACCAATAAAATTTATCATCACGAGTACTTAACAATAATATCAACAAAATTGCTTGTCATCATTATCTTCTCGGCTTCCTTGATTTTCAGCTAAAACAAACTAGCTGAGCCTAACCCCAATTCCTCACTGAAACAAATTATATTTTTCAGGTTATCTACAAATGAAGGATGATTATTCGAAGAGATTTGGTATATACGGAAGAGACGTATTAGATGGTAACGAAACTGATGAAACAGAACTGCAACTGCCACCTGAAATGGAGCCTCATTCTCCAGTTTGGAGTCAGATTAGAAAGGGTAGACAAACTGGTTTTCTGGGACAGAGGCTATCGAACCGATGAACAACAGAATTCATCTGAAATAAAAATAAATGAACTCTGCAAGAATGAGAGATCCGCTCAGGAAATCAGTAACTTCCACAACAAAGTTTTAGTTGGCATCAAAAATTTCAGATAAATTCGGTTTTCATTGCAACTGAGAACTGAAGTTTTTTTTTCTTTAAATTCACCTAATATCTATGGAACATGATCTCAGATTCTATTGATACTGCTTGAGTTGGATATTTAGGAATTGTTGAATATTTCTCTAATTCATAACGGTCTTTTCGTTTCCAATTATTTTTCCTCTAGAAAAGTTAGGGCAATTACTAGTTGAAGTTCACCAATGGAGCCTCGAACGGGCACGTACTGACTAATAATTAGGTATTATTGTAGAACACATCATATATAATTATAAACATGTTCTAAAATAAGTTTAAGTGAATACAATCTAAGAAGTGTTGCACATCAGAATGTAATCACTCTATTCTCTTCTGCACAAAACTTTAGTAACTTTTGGGTATACCACAAAAGTCCCATTGTCTGTCGTGAATATGCTTACATGTAGAAATAAATCATTATATCCAAGCGAATATTTAATTATGACAAGAAAACACTTATTTAAAATATGGGACAGCTCTCCAATAACTAGCCTGCCACAAGTAAAATGAGGTTGCTAAAGTGAATAACTTGCCTTACTGAGTTAGTTTTAGCAACTGTAATCACTAACGACAAGTTGATCGGTATACCACCCACAGTTGAGTTGTTTTTTGACGAAAATTAATAATTTACCATGATTATTTACCAGTTACTTGTCACTGAGAGCCAGTTTTTTAAGTTCGAGTCAAGGTCCAGATAACTAACTAATAGTTTAGATGGTTAATGACATCCATTAAATGACGTTTGAAGGATCACATTCTAACCATTAACCTGGAGTTAAACTGGAACTCAAAAAACTGGCCATGAATCACTAACAGCTATTTGCACCGGTTCAACTTGAGGTTACCTTACGACTTAAGTGGACTTTACATTACGATTTTGGTTTGCACCGCTATTTGAGGACATAAGCCTTAGTCAAGATAAACTTCAGATTTTCCAGGCTTATGTTCCACTTAACGACTCAACCTCACTTTTTCTAAACGAATTATTTTCCTATTTTCTTGATGTTTAAAGTATTTTGAACAGTTTTTCTGGATTTTGCTGATGTGATTGTATTTTTGTGGGTATCTGATTGTATCAGGTTTGAAACAAAATGTCATGTACATTAGATGACGACTACCTAGAATTTGAATTCAACTTTTTATGATGTGCTTAGAGAAGTAGACGAGAGAGGATCACCTAGCATAGTATCTGATTATGTTCCAGCTTATGTTAGAACACTGAGATTGAGTAATCATTCTTTGGCAAGCAATCAAAAGCTGAGGTGATTCAATACTGCCGTACCAACTCCTTGCAGAATTGAAATCTGAAATGGTGAGGAACTCATTCATATTGTTATATAGAAATACAGAATGACATTGAAATGAATTAAACTACTGAGTCGAAAAAAAAGTTTATCCGAAAATGTGAGGTACATCTTCATTAAGTCAGTTAATCATCTCATCAGTTCGTTCATCTTTACCCTTATTTATTAACATTTCCTTAAAATTCGTTAAGTTTCAAGACCATTCCTTCATTATAACATTTTAGGTGAGAGTAACTCCATTAGATTATGTAGCTTTGTCTTAAAGCTCATTTGTCTGTAGAGGAATCGTAATGTTGATAAACTTCCTGTTTGAGTTTTTTCTGTTCTACAATCTTACAAAATATTGGGACAAACACTATTCCTCGACCAACATGTCAACAACTGGGATGAATCTGGTATGAAATTACTGAATCAGTATAATATTTTTTTCCAGATCTGCGACAACAATGAATTTTTTTGTCAATATTATCATTGACGCAAAGATCTCCTTCCTGAAAAATATTGTTATGTTTTGTTTTTATATGTTATAGATCTGTTAGAAGGTATAAACCCAAAAATGAAGTGAATAATAAAATACGTAACTCTTGTAGCTCACTTGTGTGCCAAATTTGAATTAAACAAGATCTTGATTATTCTGAGTTTCAGACTTCAGTTCTCAATTGATTACAACTTGCTTGAATTTCCTGCATGAAGGATTTGTTGAAAACATTGGCTGATATTGTGAACAAATGTATTTAACAGTAATGATAAGATGAAAACTAACAAAAATTTACAAGGAATAAATTCTTGAACAACACACTTATAGATTTTCAATCAGTAGACAGAACACTTCATTTCTGCTATTGCACTGTTATGTCTATATGTGCCCTTATTGTTGATTTTTGGAATATATCCGTCTCAGCGACGACAATAGCCCAGGAAAATTAGTGCGAAAAAGGGCTCTAGCCTCTAAAAATTTCTCGCGAGCTGGAAATCATTTTAATCTCTCTTGGGGGGTCCTGAATAACGGGTATATGAGTTTGCGACGGTTTCTAGGTTGTGCTCCAGATTTGAGAGCATAAAAACCACGAAATATTCGAAATTTTTTTAGGTTGTCGCCTATAACTCAAAAAGTAGGCATCCTAATGATTTCGAGTTTGAACTGAGATACATTTACTTTTACTTGAAATAATGTTAGAAAGCGGAAAGGTTTGGGTTCAGGCGAAGTTTCCAGCGTTGGGATGCCTTAGCGGAAATTTGGCGCTACGACCTTTTTTGGTTTAAATGCATACCTATCTCAGCACTGAAGTCAGCGAATAACAAATTCCGAAAAGGATCTGATTCAAAATAAAATTTCAATTAGAAGTTGAGGGTTGTCAACTTTTAAGTTTGTAAAATATTCCTTTCTTTGACGGGCGATTGCGGCTGAACGGCTGGACCAATTTTGATGTTACGAAGATCATTCGACGCAGAATTCAATTCATTTCAAAAAGAGAAAAACACTTTCTGTACAATGCGTCCTTTTCACGTTATACGCAAAAAACCGAAAAAAGTGCGAAAATTACGCAGATTTCATTATCTCAAATCTGAAGCACAACTCGTATAAGTAACCGTTATTCTGGATTAGAGGGATTGAAACGATACCCAGCTCTCGAGAAATTTTTAGGGGCTAGAGCACTCATTACCTGGGCTACATAATATGATAGCTGAAAATGAGTATTTGCATGATTATGCATATTGTCCATTTTCAGGGCAATATGGCAAATATGACATAGTGTCATCAACGATTGTACTTCCAAGACAAAAAGAATTGGAGTTCGAAGGAGATCGTCCTCCTAGCCGTCCTGGTGATCCAGGCTTCGTTCAGTATACGGCTCAACATTGGGGGGAAAGTGGTAGCAAGACTCCCCGACACAGTCCTACAGAGGTTTAAAAACAAGCTGCTAATAACCTAATTAAGCAACCCAGTCATGATTATTTACACTTTACTGTTTGTTTTTTTTTTCATTGTTAAGATTTAAATTTTTTTAATAAAACTATTGCACGTTTTACATACCTTCTTCATTTTGTGACTGATGTCTTAGAGGGTTGTTCTTTTCTCTGTTGATTTCATTTATTTGCTTTTCTTTACACATCGAAACTTTGGTTGTCAGATTCTGGAGACATACAGTGTACTTTGGAACGTAGAATATAGCTGAATTGTATTATTCTTTCAGTTGCGATACATATGTAAAATACGAAGATGCTGATATAGGCATATATACAGGGATCGGCAACTATTTGGATACAAATGGTTATGTTGATTTTATGGAATCACTTAATTATGTAATATCTCATTCATTCACTCTTCAAACTAAGAATGCATCATCAAAAGTTTAACAATCTGCTTCCATAAAGTGCCATTATTCAAATAATCACCTAAGGCAGAAGTTGAAAAAAAATTGTCCCTGTGTATTTTTGTATTCATATCTTTGGTTAGGCCTTGGTATATTGGTGGATTCGATTTACTTCACTCAAACGTTTTTTGAAAACTTTCGTAAATGGTTTATATCATACCTACAAGATAAAATATCAATTGTTGATACGTATTTTGAAAATGGACGATGTGGTAGAGCTGCGGCTCGAATTTTCATTGACCATATCATATCATCACGTGATACAATTGATGAATAGGTTCATGGAGTCAGGATCAGTGTAAAATAAAAGATAAATGAACGAGAAAAGCCTATGAGGGATGAAGAGGTTGCTGTTGCAGCTGTAGGACATGAAATAATGGACAACATTCAATCTTTGTGACAACTTGAGACTATTTGTGGAGTTTCTAAAAGCAACTAACATCTAACAAAGACATAGACATAGACAGAAATTGGAATAACTTTATCAAAAAAATTCAAAACCACACCAACAATGTCATCACTTTGTAGTAAATCCATGTTTTTGAAACCAGTTTCTGAACAAGAAATTCATGAAATCATAATATAACTCAAATCCAACATTGCTCCTGGTGAAGATCAAATTACTTCAAAAAACTTGAAAGATATAGTTGATCTAATTATTCTACCCCTATCACTGATTATTAATAAATGTATTGAAGAAGGCGTCTTTCCAAATTACCTTAAAAGAACCATATTAAAACCAATTTATAAAGGAAGAGAAAAAAATTAATGTTTCTAATTATCGTCTAATAGCTCTTCTAAATGTTTTTTTCAAAATTTTTGAGAAAGTATTGAAAGAACAACTAATAAATTTCATTAATGATAATTCTGGTTTTGATAAATTTCAATACGTTTTCATGCCAAATTCAAATACTCAATCAGCGGTAACTGATTTCATGAATGATATTTCTGAAATTTTAGATGAAAGCAAATATGGCGTATATCATACAATATTATTAGACATTTTAAATTATTTAGGAGTAAGAGGTCACTCTTATAAACTTTTCGAAAATTATTTTGAAAATCGTATACAGTATGTTGTTATAGATGAAAATAAAAGTATTGAAAAACAATCTACCATTGGAGTTTCCCAAGGTTCAGTATAGGCTCCAATTTTTTATTTGATCTATGTAGATAGTATAAAGAAAATAAAATTGATAGGTAAACATTTTTATTTTGCAGATGATACTGTACTTTAATATTCGGCCAAAAATACAACAATTTTAGAAAATAATATTGAAAAAGATATTCAACTGTTTGAAAAATGGATAGATGAAATTAATCTAACCATTAATTTAGAAAAAACTGTTTATATGATTTTCAAACAAAAAAAATGTTTATAAAATAAAATTAAAAATAAAAATAAAGAACAAAATATTAAATGAAGTTGAAGAACACAAATATCTAGGATTGATGATTGATAGGAATTTAAATTTTGAATGTCATGTGAATAAAATAGAAAAAAGGATTATTCCTTTAATTGGAGCAATAAGAAGAATTGACTTCTGAATAGTCAAATTCAGATATTTAATAACAATATGGTCAGCTTGTAGTAAAAACCAAAAAGGTATCATTTATCGTTTGATGAATATGGCAATAAAAGTAAATTTAAAAAAAAAACAGGGGAAACTCCTACTTCAAAATTGTACGAAGATACCAGAAATTTCACATTAGATAAACTAATAAAATTTGAAAGAGCAAAATTTGCTCACAAAGTAACAAATAATTTACAAAAAAGGTAAAGTCATTTAAAAAAAAAAATCAAAATTACCTACATGACCATAATATCCGAAATGCAATGCAATGTCATCCGGAGCGTTTTTTATTTACTTGTTGACTTCATCTGTGGAGAAAATTTTGTATTTCTTCGGCCTGTAGCCATCTGATCTTCTTTTCAGAAGTGCTTCAAGTTTCGAATATTTTCCAATGTCTAGTTTTGTTAATATTCATCAAGGTCCTCAACATGGAATATTGCTCACATAAAGTTGAGGATTCAAATTTTTGAGATAATCCATATAGTTTCAGAATTTAACGCGGTACCCTTATCCCTTTGCCATTCTGTGAAGGATTTGGAGGCTTTCACATATTACTCTTTTGATTTTTCTTGAATTAAATTGACACATGCCTGTATTGCGGCTTCAGACATTTTGCGAAAGTCACTTTCGCTGCTCATCATTTGATTCAAATTCAAAGATAACTAAACAGAGCTGTCAGTATTCGTTCCTTGAATTTTGACATTCTTCCATAGGAGACGTGATATAGTATATTCTTCAACGAGCATAGCTATTATTCTCGAGGATAAAAATTCCGAAACGAGCCGAAGGCGAGTTTCGGAATTATCCGAGAAAATAATAGCTATTATACGCGAGTAGAAGACTGTACTTCCTCTACGACTATACTATAGTCAGAAATTTACTGAAATCTAACTATTATTTATGAAAATAAGTATATATCATAAAGTAATATAAGGTAGAATAATAATTATACATGAATAATCGGTGTTCATTCATGAATGAATAAATGCCTTAATTGAAAATAATTAAAAAAAGGAACTTCCAAGAGTTGGATTCGAACTCACGCCTATATAACTACCTTCGTTATTCATGTACACGCTTCTACCAACTGAGCTATAACAGGCACTGGAAGATTAGTGAATGAAATACCTACTAGAGAAACTCTGATCAAGAACTGAGAGAATGTGGAACGTTCAAGTAAAAATTGTTTGACATACCTTTGTTGCAAGATAGATGTCATCTTCCTCACTATCACTGCTTTCCCAATCCGCTCTATTCATTTTTAAATCAGGCACTTGTCACACAGATCAAAGTTAAAACTAAGAAAATAGTCAATCTGACATTCGTGGATGCCAAGCTGTGACAAAAGTTCAATCAAGCAATGCCTTCTTGAGAAATTTGTTTGTTAAACCTCTCAGTTCCCGTGGATTCTTAAAATTCTGAACCTGTGATTGGCCGAGTGCCGTTGAAAAATGAGTAAGGATCCACGGTGTCTTGGAATCATCTTTATTCTTCAATTAAAAATCAATATGTAATGAACGTAGAATAGAATAGTCGTAGAGAAATTATTTTTCATAATACATATCTGAAAACACTATATTTACATGCTTATTTAGCATACTGCAAAAGGGTTTTTTCTGTGCGTCCGCAAGGAAAAATTTTCCGTGCGCTGGTGACATTATAGCTGCCTATTAACATGTCAAAATTGAATAATAAGTTGTTGACAGTTCTCTAGAAATCGCAATTTGTTGGAATATTTCCTTACCAACAGGGTAAATAACGCTTGTTTTGTGGCAATTACTGGATATTTTTGTACCATAAATATTTCAATCAATAAAACATGTGGTTTTTAGATAGATATAATGAAAAATATTTTTCATTACTCCATAAATGCTTTTTCCGTGCTTGCACGACTTTCCGTGTTCGGCTTCGGCTCCCACGGGAACATGTCGAGTCTCGTATATCGTCTCCCAGGGAATGTTACAATATTGTGAAATGAAAACATAATGACTTCATTGTGTTATTCTGGTTGGCTATTCTTGAGTTTCAGGGAGTAGAAAAGCCAAGAGAAAACAGGCACTTTTCTCTTTTAGCGAACATGAGTGTATTCTTGAATTTGTTTTCTCTTACCTGTCGAGAGAAATAACTCCCTGACATTTCTCTTGGTATTTTCAGTTGTAATACCACAAAAGAGTAAGAATAAAGTGAAAATAATTCGACAAATTTTTCGAAAACTTGTTGCCAAAGGGCTCGAGTGGCTATTGCCAAATGGCAACAAGTTTGAGAAAAAATGTGGAGAATTATTTTCTACTTTATCGAACTCTCGTGTGGTATTCGATAGATTATTTTTTGATGCCCCAATCATAGACTAATTTTTTTTTATTACGGTTATCTAAATTCATTTTTCAATTTGCATGCTAACTGATGACAGACGTCAAATCAAAAGTATCAGTTGGGTTGTCACACAATAAAAACAAAATACCACGAATATTCCTGAGGTAATAATCTAAGTAGAAAATTCTCACTATAATAATGTTGTGATTGGTTTGAAAGTACATCATAGCTTTAAATTGATGGTATTTATTGGTTGCAAGATATGTCGAAAAATAATCGGGGGAAATGTCAGGTAATAGAGATTTGACAATTCTGTTCTTTTCGTGTAATACTGAAATGGATGAGTTGATGTATGAAGTGATAGCCGATATTTTGGAGGAAAGAAAATCCATTCAATTTGTCGGATTCACAATTCAAAAGTATATTCTTGCTTTCGGAGCCAAGTAAGAAACCTAGTAAAGGTTCTGCGTCCTCTACTCAGAAACTCCACCCGTAGTTCAGCTTTAACAGTGGAAACAAAAGTAAAGTAGAATACAACTTTTGTGATTGAATTGAATGAATATTCCATGTTAGATATTCGTGACATTGCGGTTCCTGGAATTTGGAAGTTATCAGAAAATAAGCGAAACAAACCATTTCACTGGAGTCAAGCTAGTGTGAGTAGGAGTATTACAGAAGTTTGCGAAGGCTTGACTTCACAGGATAGATTCAAAAGATGGGTTCGGTTCTCATGCAATCTCGAGGAACTTGAGGTGATAAACTTGGTGTTACTTGATTTAGTTCCCCTGAATGAAACACATGCGTTCGGGTTAAAATTGCACAATATGGTCACCAAAGCGATTTAGCTGATTATTTCACTTATGCTAAAATAACGTGTTATGATTGGTTGAAATTTTTGTGTTGATAAATGAAAATATCATGGTTTCGATTTTGTAGTTCGGCTCTTGATTGGCTACTGGATATGTATATGATGGTTTTTCGATTTTATAGTTCGATTCTTGATTGGTTATTATCAAAACACAAACTTACCACTAGCAAGCTGCTATAATGACACAACACTAAACTTTGACCAAACTAAATAAGCACTCACTATTAATTCATATCAACATCACAATTTCTGACAAATTTTGCATACTCGTTGATTAATCAAATCACTAATTCAAAAAGTTATCAAAACATAACTTCGAGCGAGAAGCAGTAGACTTGACATGCAATGACGAAACTACGAATGACGCTCTCTGTCATTGGTAACTGAAATAGAGGGATGTTTGAAATATCAAGTAAATGTTATGTTAGTTGCATAATTTCAGAACTAAATGCGGGATTAAAGTTCCTAGTTTAATTGAATAGTAAATAAATAAAAATGGTTTCGATTTTATTCATGAAATAATCTTAACAAATACAACTCGTGTTATCGGCGATTATCGTTAATTCCTTCTCGGTTTCGAATCAAATTTTGTTGCTTGTGGTATTACCTACGAAAATTTCATAGAATGTTTGAAATACGATAAAATCACTGTATCAATCGAAATTTCAGCGCGGAAAAGTATGTAACATACTTTTTTTTGGAAAAATGTGTCATCTTAGTCACTTCACAAATACACAAAAACACGCCTATGGATGGAAACGTCCCACGTATTCTACAATATGAATGTTCCGTATTGATACTATTAATGATAAATCTTAGAAAAATAGGGGAAATCATTGGCCAAATAACTCCCAAGAAATTAGTTAAATGAATAATTTTTGAACTGTAATTCATGTAAGTTGACAAAAGTAAGTAATCACATTTTACAGTTGTCAGATCACAAATGAAAAATGCGACTTTGCCGAATTTTTCGAATTCACCAAAACATGATCAGATAAATTTGCACTTTGGCAAAGGAAATGGAACTTACACAGATGATTGATTCTATACACAAAAATATGTTGACTTCAATTAATTTTATGATTGCATAAAACTCGACTATTTTCATATTTATTAGTGATCAAATTACTAGCAACTTGGATAGCTACCAGCTAGGTTAGTTAGGTTAAGTTGTGTCCTTTTCGTTTACGTTGATAAATCATTCCACGGCCGGAATGCATCAACAGTAATTTATAAATTCAAGCGGAGCAAGCATCTGCTTAAATTTCACTTTTAGTGATCGAATTACCAACAACCTGGATAGCTACTAGATAGGTTATTTCGGTTAGGTTAGGTACTGTCCCTTCCTTTTAGGTTAATGAATTCGGTACATGGCCACAAGTGGGAGGCGTGTCTCTTCTGGTATTTATGAAATGCGAACACAGCGAGCATCTGCTATGATTTCACCTTTCCATACTAATTAGTGATCGAATTACCAACAACTTGGATAGCTAGGTTAGGTAAGGTTGTGTCCCTTTCTTTTACGTTAATATATACGAGCGAAGCGAGCATTTGCTTCGATTTCTCTTATTCATACTGATTAGTGATTGAAATACCAGCAACTTGAATAGCTACTGGCTGGGTTAGTTAGGTCAGGCTGTGTTCCTGTTTTTACGTTAATAATTTCTGTCAATGGCTGAAATGTTAGGTTAGGCTAGGTTTAGGTTAGGTTAGCTTTTTCATGTCATATTCGACGTTTGCGCAGCTTTGTGCATGCTGTGCACAGGTCTGCACAGACTTTGTGCAGGTCTGTGGGTTTGCGCAGGCTTGGAACAAGCATCTACTTTGATTTCAGTTCTTCATACTAATCGCTTGGTTAGATATTAGGTTATGTCCCTTTTTTCGGTCCGGTAACGAAAACGCAGTAATTTGAAAGTCTGAAATTGAAATGATGTATCGTGTTCATTTTTAATGCATGTTTTCTTATTATTAGTATCTGAAAAATAACAAATTTTAGAATCGTTGATACTTCTGAAAACTAATCACGTTATTTTCGCTTGGTATGCAGGAATTTAAAAAAATCTCACAACGTCGCTCTGTGCTCTTCCGAATTTTTCACATTAGACGTTAAAATTAGATAGACGTCAAAATGAGTGATTTATTGAATGTAACAATAATTTCATTATAAACCATTATTCTGTGTGATTTTGTTTGCAAATCTCTTTTGATATGGTTCGAAATTGCTATTTTATTGTGTTCTAGTATCAGTGAGAAATTAAATAGTTGTGAAAGGTTCAATCAAATTGCTAGTGTTTGTACTTTTGTACACTCTACCTTGAGCATTTCCGCAGAAAATTTTCAAGAGATTTATCGTTTTTGATGTATCTGGAATCATCTGTGAAATTTTCAGCTAAATCGCTTTGGTGACCATATTGTGCAATTTTTCCGCGTTCGGTTTTGATATCTAATAATGGATGTATCGATATTGCTTACATGTTAGAGTTAATAGTAATCAGGTCAATTTGGTAAGGTTATTCAACTTAATGATTCCTAGTTATATTGAAACTGCTAATACTACAATAATATATACCATCACACTGGGAATAGGTAGGAAATCTAACCATTCAAAATACATTCCCAGTGACAAAGCTATGTTGTACGTATTCTATCAAGAATACCAATTTCTGGCTATTATAGGAATGAATATTGAATGAACTCATATTGCAATTACTGCCCCTAGGACTAAGGACCCCAATTGCCCTGAATAAATTCAGATAAACATAAAAAACTATCATTCTATCTACGTTTAACCGGTAATAATGATCTTATATTATCCATATTTTACAATGTGATGAAAAATTGAGAATTCTGAATGTTAATGCCAGAATCCCTGGAAGTTCTCATGATGCACATATTTGGAGGCAGAGCCAAATATCTGTTATAATGGAACAGATTCACAGTCAACATCCAACTAATCCATTTTTCCTTCTTGGAGATTCTGGTTAGATATTTTGTTGAATAACACAATGAATAGGTCGAACATTTTTCATTTATGATCATAGAATATCCTCTTCCGCCGTGGCTGTTGACTCCATTGAGAATTGCACCACCAAATACTCCAGAAGAAAGATTCAATAACATACTTAAATCGGCAAGGAGTCTTGTGAAAAGATAGTGCAATAGGGCAATAGTGTTTCGAAAGACAGATTTCGCTGTTTGTTGAAGCATCGCATTATCTACCAGATAAAGCTAGATCAATCATAAATACATGTTGCGTACTTCATAACATGTGCATAGAGAATAATTAACTGGAAGTTCCACCTGAAGATAACTTGGAAATTGTGGCTTACTGAACCAAGACAATATTGATGGTGAAGAGTAAAATTTTGATAGGGTGATCCAGACTTAGCTAATGCCAGAAGGCTACAAAGAAATATTATAAGAAACCATATCAATTGAAAAAAAAATCGGAATAAATGAATCAAACTGTTAATTTTTCATTTTTCATTTTGAGGATGTATTATGAGTTATCAAGCTAAACTTGGAAATAAAGATCCTTCGAACTGAACAAAAAACATTTGATATCTCAATGACTCCATGCATCTTTCAATCAAGTAAGATCTACTCAAAATAATCAGTTTGCAAAACTTAATGGAATAAGTCAACATGACATTTATCAAATGAGGATCAAATAATGCATTTCGATTGGCTGATCATTTGGCAACGTTTCATAACATTTTCTCTGGGCACTTTCATTTCCCTGACTTTTCCTATAGCTGGAGAATGCGTACCTAATTTGCCGAGAGAAAGTTCTGGGAGTATTTTCGCTAGGGAGATCTCCTTTCTCTCGCGCTCGAGAATAGCCCCAGAAATGAATTCGAAGACATACAATGTAGGAACCTCATTGTTTCATCTAAAACAATTAGGAAAGAATTGTGTTATTGCCCTAGAAGAAAATTAATTAACCCTGAATCAGACAAATATTTTTTTAATCAATAGAAGGGTTATTCAGGGTTGCATAACAAAAATTGAAATATGAAGTTTTGAACCTGCGGTACTCCAGATACTGATCAAAGGTTTCGATTTTCACGAAATTCATAAAAGTGCCAATATTTCCCAAACTATCAATATTTTAAAAAAGTCATATTTTGAAAATAGCCGAAATGCTTTTTACATAGACAAAGTGCGGGGTCCTTCAGATTTGACAAAAAGTTTCATCAGAAACCTCCATATATTCTTTTCAAACAAACGTAATCACGTATTTCTAGGAACGCAAGTAAAACTCCGGCTCTCATCCTGATATTCAAAAATGTAAACAATTGAGATCAGGACGGGGAAATCAATGATGGATAAAAAAACACATAATAATAAAAAATATATTATTGAATACAAACACCACTTTTGGAATAGGTACAAATGAACAAATAGACTTATGTAAACGAAATATTCTTACAATAGACTCAGATCAATGAGTCATCTCAATCTGAGTCTATTGAAGCAAATAAGAAATAAGTTTCCTGAAGTATGGAAGAGTACAATAAAAATGATTTCTTACTTATAAATGTATTGTGAACAGATATGTCGATATACTAATACAATAATTACAATGTGTGGAAAAGGATATAAAATACATATTAATATATTTCATTAATTTATGAATCTTGATTACCTGTCAAATTATTAAAATTCGTACCTGTTGTAATGCAATAAACATTTCCTATATTACATTAAATATATTTTGATTTATTTAATTATATAATTATTTACAAAAGGTATTCACTTGCACACTTCATCCGAAGATATGCTTGGGTACTGGGCTCAAATATCCAGGTTTACTATTGTTAACATATTTTCAACAGTGAGCAAGCGTTCAACGTAGATGTCTGGTACTATGTTCTTGTTCTAAATTGATATATTGTCTAACTAACCTCGAAATCTCATGCGCCTGCTCAGTCTGTAACCTAGTCACACGTTGTTGCAATAAATTACCGCATTTCATATCCAAAAATAAAGCTCCATCTTCTGATCTGACTTTTCTGGTGCTTATAACCTCGGCAAAGGGCCAATGGTGAATGGTCTCGTGAGTGGCCATATCCAAGAAGTGCACTCCGTTTCTGTTCAGAGCTAAGATATGCTCCTGCCAGTTATCGTTTTCCCCAGTTACCCTTTTTACTGCGAAGAATGAGCTGCCGAATAAAGACCAATTGCTGAGAACCTGAAGAGCTCTTAGTTTAGCCCTGGAAACTGGTAGAGGTGCTGCTTGGCCCCAGGATGTTTGCACTAGTGCCAGCCACTGGGGAGGACGTGGTTCTCTAAGTGCCAAAATGGGCTTGGGAAGCAAATATTTCACTTCTTTGAGGTTTGGGGAGTGACCAAAATCTGCAGCTCGATGGAGTAAGGCAGCAATGAGAGCCATGTCCCTTATGATGCTTGGTGGTAGATTGGGGTTGCCTAGTCGAATCAGAAGACCTTCCAGATAATCCGGGGCTACTTGATTGAACAACACTTCTGTGTAGAGGGGACTAGCCTCGTGTTTGAGAGGATGATACCAAACAGATCTGAAAAAAATAGTCGGTTGAATTCAAAAAATATTGAAGAAAAATACATACACTGTAATGCACCCAAAATCAACATAATTATGGAATAAAATTTGGTTCTTTTTCAACCCTGCTATTTTTTCTTCGTCAGTTTAACACGGCAAAAAATATATTGTGTCCGCTTCAACAGCTGCTGAGGAAATCGACCTAAATATTCCGTCACTAGACATCTCAGTCATGGGAATGAGTGCATACAGACTTATACAAACATATATTGGGAGAACCCAATCACAAACTGGGCACACCAAAATCATTCTGAACCATTGCCGAAAAACATGTTGCCACAATACTAATGCGAAAAACTATAATGAAAAAACAGCTGAAGTAGAATTAATGGGATTCGGGTGTAGAATCACTACTATCTGGAAATATGATCTAGTAAACAGATGGCTCAAAAACAGATGAAGGCACACAAGCAGGAATATGGAGTGAGGGCACAAAGAAACAAAGCAATTCTTTGGGAACAAATACTATAACTTTGTATATATTGCATGGCATATATCAGACAGAAAACTACTTCCTGATTCCATCCTAGGGAGGATCTTTGCAAATATGTCTAACAGATATAAATCAATATGTGTCTCAGCCAGAGGTCTTAGTCACGGAAGAAGTTGTTTTCTGTCTGACATATACCGTACAATCTATACAAAGTATTATTTTTTCCCCAAAGGCTTGTCGACCATTTTACAGTCACTGGAACATTGTTGCTCCATGAAACAAGTTATGTACATATATATTAATATAATATTCGAATTAAATGTCATTTTACTGACATAAACATATATTTCTACAACTTCCGGTTTCACCGAATATTATCCTAACTTTCGAAATTTAAATGGGACACTCTGTACATTGTTCATTTTCCGGCTCATTTGAATTATTGTTTTCTACATCCGAAATCATAATAATGAAATTAATTTTTAATTTTCAGTCTAGAGTGCCAAGACCATCCTTAAATGTTTCTGCATAGCCCCTCTACTTAAAGAAGAATGTAAAGAGATAATTTTTTTTTGGTAACCCAAAGTTGCATAATTGAATTATTTTGTTCTGATTCAAAAAACTTAAATGTAGCTATATCACTTTCATAATACGATTAAATACACTGTGTTTAGACGAATTCAAAAATGTATATACATAATACCATGTCCACGATATTTTTCAGATGTGGTTCAATGTCCAGCGTGGCCTTAGCCGGTGAAGAAGTTGTTTTCTGTTTGATACAGAAAAAATTGCTTGATTTCTATCGTAGGTATTTTTTCTATTTCCAGAGTAGCTAGTCATGTTTTTTCTATTTTGAACTGAGAATGTTTTCCTTTTCAACATAAATACCCTCCAATAGAGGTTATTTTGAACGATGGAAAACAGCGACTAAAATCTGTGTTTCAATCTCAGATTATTCCATAACTTATTTTGTGAACACACTGTACATATTTTCAAAAAAAATCAGTATCAGAACTTTGCAGCCTTCGTTCCTGTACGTTAACAAATAAGGATAACAATCTTTTCACATTCTTCTGTAAGTAGAGAGCCTATTAGTTAAAGAGCTGCCTAAGTATATGATTTATGAAATATTATTTTTGGTGTTGCCCCAAGTCGCCTGGATGTATTTTTAGAAAGTCTCCAGGTTTGTGTTCCAAAACCTTACTCTCTTACTTGGAGTCTACTCTCCCTGTTCCAAAACTCACTCTGTCGAATTATTTTACGCTTGTCAAACGTTTCAAAACCTGTCGGGTTTACCCCAGAGCTTACTCACCCGTACCTTTCCAAAAAGGAGGGTAGAAGAGTACTCTGACAGTTATTCTGTCACATTTTTCATTTCTGTGTTAAACTGTAGGGTAAAATCGTTTCGAACTTCAATACGAAAGTCGAAGGTACGTCATAACAAATTTGAAATTGATTTTTCAGTCTACTTTTGTTTAATAAAATGGATTTCTATTCATTATACAAGATTGGTGATAGAATTCTGTTGAGTGAAATGAAATGTTTGTATTGACGTAGTTTCATAATTATCAAAGTAGTCAAAGTACCCTTTATAGACTGGGAGATGGTGACAGATTTCAGGTGACCATTTTCTCGTTTATGCCTCACCAGTGAAATATATGAAAATTCTGACAAGAATTTTGAAAAATTTGAGCGGTCGCCACGTGGCTTTCACATAAAAAAATTCGATTTCATTTAAAAAATATGTGTTTTGAGACGATTCTATCGCCGCTGCCATGTACACCCAACAGCATGTTGAGATAGACAAGAGGACCGAAAAAATTATAGACATAAGGGTTGCACGTGGACAAAGGGTACCAATGATGGCGTAAACTTGTGAAAGTATTCTTTTTTTAATTTTAGACGATTTTCTCGTTGCTGCCAATTGAAATCAAGAAGTTTCCACCATGAATGTCCCATAAAAAAAGGCATAAGGTTTGCGGATGTTGAAGCGAGGGTGCAGGAATTCAATTTTTTAAATGAAGGCCACGCGGCTACCGCTCAAATTTTTCAACATTTTGGTCAGAATTTTCATATCTCTCACTGGTCTCAAAGGCATAAACGAGAAAATCGTAACCTAAAATCTGTCACCATCTTCCAGTCTATTAGGTGAATCAGTAATATCACTCCCTGAATCCAATAAGTATTTAGATATGTTTTCTTCAGAAATTGTTGATGTGGAAAGCCCCGAGAAATCTTCTGTGCGAGACATCTCGGTTTAGGTCGTTCAAAAAGAACAAGAAATAGCTAGTGTATAATAATTAAGTTGCCTGATATATTTATATAAAGATGATGAAAAAACCTTCGATGATAAAACAACGTGAAATGTTTCGTTTGTTTAAAGATTCAGTCGCTGACATAACTCTGGACATTGACCTCGTACGCGGGTCAAACTTGGCAGAGGATATGTTCAGCACCATATCTACCGAAATGTCAAACCAGCCAACGGTCACAAACTGACTGGTTTCTAAACGCCCCTCCTCCTCGACTTTGACCTGGATACTTTCTAAAAATATATCCAGGTGCCTTGGGGCAACACCAAGAATGCTATTTCATGCCCAGCAGACGGTTTCCGGACCTGTCAGTAAATCATATAGGCAGCTCTTTAACTATATGTAGAGACATTTTAGGATGGTCATGGTGCTATAGATTGAAAATAAAAACTTGATTTAACAATGAAATTAATGTCAAAATAGATTTAGAAATTACGAAATCGAAAACAAACAATATACAAGTTGTCTCATTTAAATTTCGAAACCAAAAGTTTTAGAAATGTATCACGATATCAGGAAAATGACATTTAGTTCTATTAATAACCCTAACAAGTTTAATTTTACACGGCGGAAAAATCGACAAATGGCAACCCAAAAGTGATTTCGTTGTAACCCGGTATATAGCGTGTCCCAATCTCGATAGCCTATTAGACGTTTCTGTTTTGTTTTCTTGAATAATCAGCTCTGATCTATCGATCTGAAATATTTTCAGTACTGCGGCGTTGCCGCTTCTATCGAAAAGTAGCAACAACTTTGATATTTTAAATGGAATACCCTGAATACTGCATTTGTCGCTTTCCTATTGTTTTTAGATTATTTCCGTATGATAACTTTCCTATACCTATCTCCAGAGGTTTTCGAGAAAATCATTAATTATCTTATTTTTTGTGCGAAACATAGCTTCCATTAAATGTTTATTATTGCAGTTATTGGATAAATAGAAATCTGAAATTTTGGATGTAGTTTCACAATGTCCTGTATATTACTTATGACTAGGGAAATTTGTTCTTCATTATACAGGGTCGTTGAAAATTTGTGATTTCAGCGATAGATACAAAAGTATAGAAAATTGCATTTTTTCAAATATATTATAATTCAAATTATCATCATATCATCAGATATCCTGAAAGATAATTGAATTTCCTTTCAAATGATGTATCATGTTCCCCTACCTAAAGTGTCAGGTTTCCGAAATAACAGCAAGTTTTCTATAAAAATTGGATTATTTTGCCATATTTTGTATTGGGTAGATAGGAAATGTCATGGAAAATGTCACTACGAAAATTCGAAAAAATTTTACATTTAATTTGATTAGAAAACAATCAGAATGGGATACACTAATTATATTAAAGTTGAAGTTGGCTAATCAACTGAGAAAACGTTAGACTTGAAGTCCATTATTTAGTGGGAAAAACTTCGAATAAAATCGCTTTGGCTGTTCTCCTTTAATTTTAAGTTACTCTAATCGGATAATCGAAGATAAGCTTGGCTCCAGGTATCGAATTTCAGTTAATTGACCCAAAGTAAGTGAAGTGACATTGTCAAAATGACATTATGAAAAGAACAGTACTTTACAATAGTCCAGGATTCAATGGGAAAAACGAGGAGGGATAAGCTGAAAAACTCATTAGAGGAGAAAGATGAAGATGATCAAACCAGTAATTATGAATTGACTCAGTTTGATTATGATAAGTCAATGAGCAGTATAAACAGGATTACCAGTTCTAATTCAGAATTGAAAACTGAATGTGAAAGACTCAAAAAGGAAAATTTATATTTAATGAAAATTGTTGAAGCTAATGAACTACTTCTTAATGAAAAAGATAAAAATATAAAACAATTATTGATCGAAAATGATAGGCTTGAATATAACTATAAACTTTTAACTTCAAACATAGTGGAGAAAGATACCATAATGGAAAGCCTTGCTAAGATACATAAGGAAATTGCCCTCATTGGAAATATTAGACCTAATCAGGCAGAAAACATTATGTCTTACTCTGATGCCGTGAAATCAAGAAATCAGATTGGATCGTCTGAGAATTCTTCATTACAAGATTCAACATTATCTTTGAAACCAAAAAAAAAACAGGACACACATGAGTCTGTATTAAATTTGAAATCAAAAATAGATCCAAGTAAACTGAAGGTGAAAATAAATAAAGTAGATACCCAGAAAGATGGAACAATCAAAATAAAATGTAACAGTAAATCTGATATTGAGCTTTTGAAAAAAGAAATCTCAACTAAAATGAAAGAAGAATACACAATCGAAGAAAAAACTTTGAGGAATCCTAAAATAAAAGTTGTTGGTGTGAAACTTGAGCATGAACTTTCAAAGGATGAAATTGGGAAGCAGTTTTGGAACCAAAATAACTTCAGTGAAGATGATACTTTCAAAATTGAGTTTCTAAAATACGTTAAATACAAAAATACTTATACAATATTTGGCGAAGTTAATGGAAAATTGTTTGAAAAAATTCGACAGACTGGATCAAAATTGCATTTTGGCTGGACGTCCTGTTTCGTTTATGAAAATAACTCCTTGACACAGTGTAAAAATTGTTTCAGATTCAATCACTCCACTAAAAATTGTAGGAATGAAAAAACATGCCCTATCTGTGGAGAAAATCATGACCAAGAAAAGTGTAACAAAAGTGATAACGAAAAAAAATATTCCAATTGTTCGTACTCGAATGAAAAATATAAAAAAACATTTTCCACCAATCACATGGCTGATGACAAAATCCACTGTGAAACATACAAAGTTCTTGAGAAACTAAATTTAATGAAAATTAATTTTTACAATTGAAATGAATCTGAACGAATATGATACTTTAGAGAATTATAGTATATATCAGTCCAATTATAAAAAGAATAATATTAAAATATTTTATATGAATGCCCGATCTATGAAGAATAAAATTGATTAACTTGAAGTTATTTTTGAAGATATAAAACCGGATATTATAATCATATCTGAAACATGGATCAACAAGGGAGAAGAAATGTACTACAATTTTCAAAATTTCCAGTCAATCTACGCTACGAGATGTACAAGAGGAGGAGGTGTTGGAATATTCCTAAAAAATGGTTTGGAGTTTGAAATAAAAATGAAAGAAGAAAATTTATTATCTTATATTGCAGTTGAAGTGAAATCATTTAATTTATTACTTTGCGGTATGTATCGCTCACCAAAACAAAATGTGAGACTATTTCTAAATTTTATCGATGAACAACTTCAAAAGATTAATGAAGTTAAAATGAACATATTTTTATTTGGTGATGTCAACATAAATATGTTAAACTTAAATTCATACGAAACTAGCCAGCTTCATGATATATATGAATCAAATAATTTTACATTATGTAACACCACAATTCCCACTAGAGACATAAACAAATGCAAATCGCTCATTGATCATATCGTGAAGAATACCAATTGGCCAACATCACTATCTTTAATTAGTTCCCCGCTTAGTGATCATAAGATAATAATAACTGAAATTGAAAACAAGAAGTCTGTGGCAAGAAAAAAATTCATTTATAAAACTATCAACAAATACTATATTGAAGACATACGAAAAAATCTTGAATCAATAAGTTCAAATCTGAACAATTATAAAAATCCAAATGAACTTTATGACGACATCATTAAGGCTTTCACATCTAATTGTTCTCAGATATCCATAAAAATGAACGAAAATTCTAAACCTTGGTTCAATTCGAATATTTCAAAATTGATCAACACCAGAGATAAGTATTTTTCTAAAAGAAAACAGTTTCCTGATATAGAATTATTCCAAACTGAATATAATCATTATAATAAATTGGTAAAAAAAACTGTAAGGGAAGCAAAATATAACTATTACAAAAATGAATTTTTGAATGCTACTCCAAAATCTATGTGGAAAACTATAAATCAGATATTATATAACAGGAAAAATTATAAGCAAGTTAATGTAAAATTTATTGTACAAGATAATGAACACATTGAGGATCCAATGGAAATATGTGAGAAATTTAATGAATACTTTTTGAATGTTGGACCAAATTTAGCATCTGCTATTTTGTTTGAACCATCAAACACCTATGATAATGTATCATTGAGTGAGTCCATGTTCTGAGAAGAGACAACTTGTGAGGAAGTAAAGGATACTATAAAAAATCTTGACAACAAAAAAGCGGCTGGTTTCGATAATATTAGTGTTAAAATTGTAAAAATGGTTGCATCAGAATTATCCCCTTGCATAAGCGCATTGATCAATAAATCATTCGACAGTGGCTATGTTCCCAATAATATGAAAATTGCTAGGGTAACACCTATTTTTAAAAATGGGAAAAAAGAAATTTTAAGTAACCATCGACCTATATCAGTATTACCTGTTTTATCCAAAATTATTGAGAAAATCATGAACCGAAGAGTAATGGATTACCTTGATGAAATACATTTTTTGTATAATGGGCAATATGGTTTCCGAAGATCTAGTGACACTGAGTCTGCCGTATTGGATTTGATTACAAAAATTCAAGTAAACCTAGATAACAACTTCCTATGTTGTTTAGTGTCACTGGATCTATCAAAAGCATTCGACACTGTAGATCACGAAATTTTATTACGTAAATTATTCAATATCGGGATTAGAGGTCATGTACATGAATGGTTCCAAAATTATTTATCTGGGAGAAAACAATATGTTTGTATGGGAAATGGACAAAGTTTGATGGGGAATATAACATGTGGTGTACCACAAGGTTCAATTCTTGGACCTTTATTATTTCTTATATATTTCAATTCAATATCCAATCTTAGTTTGCATGGCGAGCTCAAATTATTTGCGGATGACACATCATTAATTTATTTTGGGAAAAATGACAATGAATTAATCGAAAATATTCAAGCTGATTTAAAAATAATTTCGATTTGGTTGAACAATCATAAAATGACTTTGAATATTGATAAATCTTCCTTCATGTTTTTGTCAAAAAGAAAATCTAGACATATTGCAAATTCATTAGCTTTCAACGGAAAAAATATAAAATATTCAGAAACAACAAAATTTTTGGGATTATACATTGATGAAAACCTTTCTTGGAAAAGCCATATTGAAAATCTTAGAAAAAAAATATCTCCTATAATTGGTATTTTGTTCAAAATTCGATATTACATTCCTTTGAAATATCTAAAAATGATTTACTTCAGTTTAATTTATTCAAAATTACAGTATTTAATATCAGTATGGGGAAGTGCCAATTGTACTATCTTGCGTCCACTCAAATCTTTGCAAAACAAAAGTATCAAATGTATTTTTAAGTTACCATTCCTTGAATCTACATCACATTTATATGCTCCAAAAAATCTTTTGGATATCAATTCTTTGTACAAATTGAAAATATGTATATTCATCCATTCTGTCATCAATAATAGGAAACATTCATCTCTGGAATTTAATTCAACTGATACCATACACAATCACCAAACTAGACAATCAAATAGTCTCATCACGCATAGAATAAAGACATACATTGGGAAAAAATCAATTTTATATAATGGAATTTTGATATTCAATAATATACCCAATAAATTAAAAAATATCGAACAAAAAGATCGTTTCAAATTTCATTTAAAGAAGTACTTATTACAATGATACTTGAAAAAAAAACTGATGCAAACATTTTCAACTTGAAATTTTGTTGTTTATTGTATTAGTTATAGATTTAGGTCCCTATTATAAACATTTATGTTTCTTGGGGTCAATAAAGATTATTATTATTCAGATGAAATTTATTGTATATTGATATTTTGTATTTTTTTCACAACTAATATTGCATGAACCGAGAAATACAGTGAATTGAAATTTTAATTTAGATTTGAACAAAGTATGCTTGGTTCGGTTTTTCATCTCCATGATTTTTTTATGAAAAACGTCTGTTGAGAAATCATGATTCACCTAAAGCAGAACTCAATTTTATTTCAATCAATAATCAAATGAAGGTCATATTAATCGCTTATTCATGTATTGGAAGTGCTGTTTAATTTGATTCAATGTGAAAATTGAGAAGAGTTATATCTGGGGATCACGGTGGCCAAGCGTCTTATTCAATGATCTTCAAAAGTTGTAGTCAGTTCTCTGCTCACTTCTTGTCTACAGTGAAGGGGGGCGCCTAGACCAGAAAAGAGCAAAACAATATGTTAGTTTGACGAACAGTTAATTTAATTGAGTTTCTGTCAGAAAGAAGTATAAAAAGTTATTTATATTCCAGATCTCCAAAAAAGCTGTTGAGTTTGTAATACCCCGTATATTATAAATTTTTTGTACAACCTTTGAAACTTTCATCAAAACTTCATTTGAATAATTATTGTCTTCCATTTTGATTCTTTTCTGTTCAAATTTACTTTAATGAACGCACAAATGTCTCATTAATAATGTACTAATTTTCGAATTTTCATAATGACATGTTCCATGACATTTCCTATCTACTCAATACAAAATAGGGCAAAATAATCGAATTCGTATAGAAAACTTGCTTTTATTTCGGAAACCTGACTCTTTAGGTAAAGGAATATGATACATCATTTGAAAGGAAATTCATTTGTTTTTCAGGAAAAATGCACTTTTCACCACTTTTGTGTCTATCGGTGATATCACAAATTTTCAACGACCCTGTATGATAAAGGGCAAATTTCCCTAGCAATAACTTATACACAGGACATTGTCAAACTACATCCAAAATTTCAGCTTTCTACGAATCCAAATATAGCAGTAATGAACATTCGCGTCGGGAGACAACACAACCTCGAGCTAAAATCTAATTCTTTTTTCCCTTGTATAATAAATAACTATTTTTGAAAACCACTGGAGATAGGTATAGGAAAGTATCATGTGAAAATAATATAAAAGCAATAGCAAAGCGTAAATGCAATAATATATAGGGTGATCCATTCAAAATATCAAAGTTATTTTCTTTTTGATAGAAGCGGCAACGCCGCAGCGCTGAAAATATTTCAGGTCGATAAAGCAGAACTGATTATCCAAGAAACCAAATTTTCAAAATAATCCTGCGTCCTTTTTTCCAGAAATTTCGAGTTTCGAGTTTGAGACACCCTGTATATTCTGATGGAATACATTGTACGTTGTCAGTTCGACGATCAAAATACGACCTCTGTAAGTATTACTCGTGTATTTTCTGATATTTGTATTGCTGTTGATTTTATGGGTACATAATAATTCCCAAAAACTGTATAACAAATCTTACCTGCAGAAAATCAGATAGAACGGCTGCGCAGCCTTGTGCAACTCCGTCGTCACATCTAGAATATATTCATCAGCCGCGAGAGGCATAGTGAAAGCATCCCCTTCCACAATACAGTACAAACTGAACTCCTGCTGCTCCGCTTCGCCGGTTATTCCAATCAGCCCGCAAAGCTCGCTGATGACGTCGGCCACGACCGTACTGCACCTCGTGTTCACGACCCGTTCCGCGCCTCCGGGAAGCCTGTATATCTGCCTCCTGGCGCTCCTTCCCGCGCTGACCGCCGTTACCTCCTCCACCGACGGTACGTTTTTCCTACCACCGCACCTCTGGGTCTTTCTGAGGTTTGAGAGACATACCGCGGCTGTGCCGTGACATATTCTTCTCTTGTCGTTGGCTGCGCCGGTGAGGTATTCCATGAGGAATGGTAGGAGATTGTCGGAGCAGGCAAAATAGGCGGCAACTATGGAAAGCAGGCGCCAGGCTCGTTGGCAGGACTCGGGATGTTCGGACTTGTTGTTCGTTGTTTGCTTCATCAGCTGACAGTAGACTTCGTCGCGGAGTTGCGCGAACTTGTGACAGTGCTGAAAACAACGAAATATTACAAAAGTTTATAAACGGGGAAGGATAAAAAAGTTGGTTAGTAGGATAAGGAACAGAACAAAAGCACCAGGAATAGAGAAGGCTGATAGTAGAATGAGAATGAGAGGTTCACGATGAACCAGATGAGAAAGAAATAACTGTCATATTCTAGAAGAAATCCTACAAGAGGAAACATGGTACGCATGCGCAAAACACATTCTCAGAGATTATTTGCTGGCCCAATTTATAACAATCTGAAAATACTTCTAATGTAATATCAGTTCCATACTGTAACAAAGCATTTCTGAGGCTCATTTTTAAAGTCCTAAACAGTATCACAGAAAGGATTCGTACGCCTTTCCATACACTACAATCTTCCAAGTCAGAAAATAGTAGATGACTCCATCCATATTTCCTAATTTTTGATGCCGACCACTTTTTGCTAACTTTCATACTTTGTCAAATTTTTTTAAGATCGTAAAAAAATTGTTTATGCTACGGTTGTAAACGTGACGTTTTGACAATTCTCATGTCATATACAATTATCACTTAAATTTGCATCTCATTGTAATAAAATATGTCACTTCTTACACACTCGTAGAATTAGAAAATGTATCAGCACGCCACTAGTTCTGAGCTTATATCCGGATTCACAACAATAACAATTCTCCCCTCCGAACTCGGAGTTTTACCCCTCACCCACAATCTGTAACAAAGGATAGTGTTATGCAGCTTTCATAACAGATGTGTGTTGTGAATATAGAAATGGCATCTCATCTTTTATTGCTCGGAGGTTTCGAGTAGTGCCCCTCAACCAAATCGTCTTCCGTTCTATCAGATGATTACTAGTCACTTTCTAAAGAAAATTATCATAACGGAAGACATTTACAAATCGTCAAAAAAGAGATTTTCCCTTCGTACTGAAGTGGGCCCTTCCCGATTTAAAAAATATTTGGAATTTTGGTTTTTCGAGGGATGGACTTTCATCCTACCACACGAAAGACGTACATCTTCCCGTCGCGGTTTTAAGACCCGCGGCTCGCTAATTATGGTGTATGTGAAGTTTCTTATATTTTTTTTTCTGTATTGTCCAAATCATTTGTTGTGTGGCTATGGTGCTGGCTGTCTTCCTGAAGAGAAAATTCTTCTTCTGTAGTATGAATTTCGTGTCGTCTGTTACTGTTCTATTTTGTTCTTGTAAATTTTAAATTAAGTCTGTGTGTATTGTCCGGTACTGTGTCTTTAGGAAAGTATTGTCTTGCCATTTTCTTGTGTGCTTCGTTTTCTGTGTCAATGTTCCGTCTGTTTTTTGTATTGTTGTCATATGTATTCATTCTTTTTTCCACCTTATATGCAGTTTATAGGCGGAGGCCTCAGGGATCGGTCGTTAAGTAATCTTGGATTGATTTTTATTTCATCTGTTCGATACTGTTTTAGTAAGTAGCATTTCATATAAATTACCACGATTGAAAGATTCAGGGAAATGAAGTTTCGAATAGCTTGTGATAAGATCATTTGAAATATCAATTTCCTGCCACTACTAAGCATTTAGAAATGTTAGAGAAAGTGAAGAAAGAGTAGAAAGAGAAGTACCTTATCTCTTACCATTAGAACTGTGTAAACACATTTCACTTCTGACATGTCCGGGGTCAACGGTAAATCCCCGCAGTATCTCAGAATGCATTCGAAACACTCAACAGCCAGAGGAGACAATTCTGGATCATCAAGCCTCAATAGCGATCCGTCAAGAGGAGTACCCTGCCATTTGATTAAATCTGTCTGCTGCTTCCACGTCCATTCTTTCCGCTTCTCCTTCGATTTCATTGTGGAGTCCATCTTCAGAACCTCCAAACTGAAACAAATTTTTTTTTTAATGAAATTGATATGAATTGCAGGATGACGGGTAGTGACATAAGCTATCTGTTCTGACCGGGTCAGCACTTTTAAATGACAGAACCATGAAACTAGTCATATAGTCACATTTACTAGTTGATACAGGGAGCATCCATATTCACTTATTACAAACTATATTGTGGAGTATTAAGCAATGCTTAATTTATGCCATTTCTTATAGGAATCACTTTACCAAGTAATTTAGTCGAATGTTTGTATGAGCGCCTAACAGATATAATTCAATAATCGTAAGGGGTAGTAGTTGATTTCTGTTGGATGCTTGCCGCTATAATTCTTTTGTTATAATATGACTGATTATTCATCATTAATGATATGATAACGTAAGTTGGAGAAAGTGAAGAGATCGAGCCAAGAGCTTGCTTGCAACAGATGGGAATTGATACTGAAGAAACAAAAATGAGGGATATGAGGAATGCACTGGTGGAAAAGTTAAATGGATATGACACTTTGATTGAAATTGACCACAACTGTCAATATAAAGCAAATTATCACCGATGGTTAGTCACAGGAAAATTAAATAAAAACAATGTTTCTAACTAACAGACTATACGATGGATAGGAAATAAGAGGAAAACTCAAATATTTCCACAGCATTTCAACATCGCAGATGAACGTAGTGAGACATTGCTGTAACGAATCTGAAAAATAAAATAACATCGATGTAGAAAATGCACCTCAGAAAAATTTTAAGTAAAATAATGATAGCAAACACAAACATTGAAAAATAAGAAACGATGCAAAATTTGAATTGGTCGAATGAAAACACGTTTCTGCATATACGTAAAAATAGATCAGTAACTAAATAAAATAAATAAAATTAAGTAATACAACGAATGAACACTTGGAAAACCAAAAACGAGCATGAAAAAAGGAGCCAAGTCTATTGCATCTGATGCGCTGACCAGAAGAACCCCCGAGGGTACCACTGAGGTGGCAACAGTAGGTGCGCTAGCAGGTTCCCGATGAAGGGGACCTGAGAAACCAAAAGTAGCTCTAAAAAACAACTAAGAAGGGGAACCTCCCAAGGAAACCTCGAAACCACGGCTAGGGGAACTTCCACTGTGCGACCAGTTGAAGCCAAGCATCATCTATCTCATCTATCTCATCTATCTCATCTATCTCATCTATCTCATCTATCTCATCTATCTCATCTATCTCATCTATCTCATCTATCTCATCTATCTCATCTATCTCATCTATCTCATCTATCTCATCTATCTCATCTATCTCATCTATCTCATCTATCTCATCTATCTCATCTATATCATCTATCTCATCTATCTCATCTATCTCATCTATCTCATCTATCTCATCTATCTCATCTATCTCATCTATCTCATCTATCTCATCTATCTCATATATCTCATCTATCTCATCTATCTCATCTATCTCATCTATCTCATCTATCTCATCTATCTCATCTATCTCATCTATCTCATCTATCTCATCTATCTCATCTATCTCATCTATCTCATCTATCTCATCTATCTCATCTATCTCATCTATCTCATCTATCTCATCTATCTCATCTATCTCATCTATCTCATCTATCTCATCTATCTCATCTATCTCATCTATCTCATCTATCTCATCTATCTCATCTATCTCATCTATCTCATCTATCTCATCTATCTCATCTATCTCATCTATCTCATCTATCTCATCTATCTCATCTATCTCATCTATCTCATCTATCTAATCTATCTAATCTATCTCATCTATCTCATCTATCTCATCTATCTCATCTATCTCATCTATCTCATCTATCTCATCTATCTCATCTATCTCATCTATCTCATCTATCTCATCTATCTCATCTATCTCATCTATCTCATCTATCTCATCTATCTCATCTATCTCATCTATCTCATCTATCTCATCTATCTCATCTATCTCATCTATCTCATCTATCTCATCTATCTCATCTATCTCATCTATCTCATCTATCTCATCTATCTCATCTATCTAATCTATCTAATCTATCTCATCTATCTCATCTATCTCATCTATCTCATCTATCTCATCTAACTCATCTATCTCATCTATCTCATCTATCTCATCTATCTCATCTATCTCATCTATTTCTCCTTAATAGTAATTTTAATGCCTGATTTTCATCAAAACTAACTCGACGAGTTCAATCTTCACGCCTTTCTGCCAATCTCTTTCCCAGGGTTCGTTTTATCGACTAACTACAATGTTTTGGAAATCATTATCCAAGAAAAACACCAATTTCTGCATTCCTTCCTTCCCTTTGTTATTATGATTTTTAGTGAATATTACAAGATTTTCTTTTTCGGAAGCCACTGGATTGAAATATTTTTACTGCTTCCTCATAGCAGTTGCTGGATCTAAACACATAGAAAAAAGTTAGGAATAGAATGTTGTACATCTAACACAGATTTTCATTTCGTTCAATAACTCATCAATGGTACACTACTGTCTCATTCCACACGCAATAAAACATTTGAAAGTGTCCTAGAGTCTTCTTGTATCAGTTACTATGAGGATGTGTTTTATTCATAAATAACATTTCTTCAATATCCCTAACTTCTTTCAATGTGTATTATACATACATTCAACGCGGTACCTTTTTGTAAGATATTATAATCTGTAATTACCAACTTAGATGCGGTACAGTAGAAGTTGTGAAAACTACTCATTGTATTATACAAGAATCTTGGGAGACAGTATATTGTTCGAAAACCGCATTCTTAATGAGAGTAGATGTTTTCTTTGGTTGACTTATTATATTAGTCATGTATGTTATCATCATATGAATGGGAATGTTTCGTCATTGTTTCATTATTGTTGTGAGTTTCACTTACTTTTTCTTTCTGGTGCTGATACAGTTCCTGATGGCGAGTTATTATTTATTATGAACACCATATTGCATCGGTTTCATTGCGCAAGCGAGATTGATTCAGCAGTTGATGTTTTGTTAGAAAATTTATTATTAAAATTATTTTCGTGAAAAAAAGGATGAAACTTCATGAATGCTTTTTGTTATCCGATTAGTTGATTTGAAATTGGTTACTTCATTCAATTATTAATATACAGTGACCGTCAAAAAGTACGTACCATATGGGAAAATGTTTATTGTTAGAGTATTGGAAAAACATTTCTGGGGAAAAGTTGGTGCATGCCGAATAACCTAAAACTCGAATTTGACACATGTTCGTGACCACTAGTATGGCGGCAAATTAAAAAAAAGTACTATGAAGAGGCCAAAAGTGGGGTAAGATGACAAGATATCGAAACAAGTAATTTGAAAAAGTTTCCTGGAATTTAATTTAATTTTCACATACAGAGTTTTAAGCAATGAATCGGAAAAATTTGAATTTGCAATTTTTTTTTTTAGTATTTTCTTGTCTCTTTACAAAAATCAATTTTTTTTCTGAATGCTTGACTGTAGTGGAACATTTACATTCTGTTGATAATGTCAATACACTCTCATTTTCTTCGCACCAGATGGCACTAAATTGTATAAATTGGTGTTTTCCAGAACCCTCGCTGTTACATTGGGTCGTATCTAACAGTTATATGTGAATTCCAAGAATATTGTGATGATATGGCAATATAGAGACATCATGTTTCCTGATTATAATTAAGTTTCAGCGATAATGCTGCATGAGTCGCACATAAACTTGAAAATATTGCGTCTTAAAGGGTCTTATGGCCGGTTGCACCAACTTTCTCAAGTGGCTTTCTGAGCTAAAGTTCGGCTCAGTTTATTGTTCACATTAGATTAAAAATCATTGCACCACCAGGCATAACTGAAATCTTAGCTACGAATGTGAACAGTTATACAACGACGCTTGTCATTATCATTATGATAATTTCAAAAAGTTGTATTTTCCAGTTGTAAAAGCCGCTCCCGTTTGGGCACGTAGGTATTTCATTCAAAAACTGTTTGTCAGGTGGATGGGAGGTGTTTTTTATTGAACCAAATATGGAATCTGAAACAAAAAGAACACCCAATTTTTCCGCAAGTGAAAAGGAATCATTGACTAATTTAATATTAGAGTTCAAAGGCATCAAGAAAATGAAAAGACTGATGCTCTTACGTGAAGACATAAAGACACAGCATGGAAGAAAATTACTAATATATTTAATTCTCATAATCCAGAAGGAGTTTACCGTTCAAAGGACAGTTAGTTTGAGGAAACTGTATGATAATTTAAAAAGGGCCCTTCAAAAAGACGTTGCTGATGAAAAAAGGAAGCTTTATAAAACTGGTGGTGGTTTACCAGAAAGTAAGATAATTTGCAAGGCAGGGCGCCAAACACTTCTGAATATTGTAAACAATAATTCTGCATGCTGTAGATACATGACAACCTCCAAAGTCTGCTACACATGCAATGTGGCTTCCCGTTGCAGAAAATCGTAAAAAAAAAACATTAACTGGTTTATCGCCAGACAGCTTTATTCCAAAAGTATAATTTGTATTATTTGGTTTGGCTAATATGTAAACAAATATATCTTACAGGTCATATGGGAATTCAATATCAGCTTCTATCAACCGTAATATAAACAGTGCAGTATCCTTGCTGACACGGAATCGCTGGTAAAACAATCAGTTGTGAAAACTATGAAAATAATCTTCTCTGGTATATATTCTTCTGGGCATGCCATAAACAATCAAGTTTATTTCATCTTGGTCATCATCTTCCATAAATACATTCATTAAATCCATTCTGGTGGTATTTTCCTTTTTGAATTACAACAAAACCATAAATAAAATATATTTATTGCAATCGTGCTCAAAACTGGGTCAAATTCGTTTTAAGTGGGACAATATCTGCTACTTAAGTTTTGCTGTCAGTTACATGACACTTTACCTCTAAGGGAAACCGGTGCAAACAGATTTCCAAACTTAAGGTTATCCCTAGATTAAGTCCAAGCTAATCGAAGCGGTGCAACCGGCCATTAAAGTTTATGTTGGAAGTGAAACGCTCATGCAGCATTGTCATTAAAACTTGATTAAAACCAGGAAAAATTATATTTCTAGATTGCCATATTATCACAATAGTCTTGGAATTCTATATAACTGTTAGATACCAACCAATGCAACAGCGAGGGTTCTGGCAAACACCAACTTTTTTCAATTTAGTTCCATCTGGTGCGGAGAAAATGAGAGATTTTTGTCATTATCATCAAAATACAATTATTTCACAACAGTCAAGTCATTCAGAAAAAAAAACTTCGACTTTTGTAAAGAGATTATAGAATATTCCAAAAATTTTAATTATTTAAAACTCTGTGTGTGCGTATAAAATTGAATTCCAAGCAACTTTTCCAAATAACTTTTTTCGATATCTTGCTATCTTCACCTACTTTTGGTAAATCATATTATTTTTTTCCAATTTGCCGCCACACTAGTAGTCTCCTGACATGAGTCAAAATAGATTTGTAGGTTATTGGACATGCACAAACTTTTCATCAGAAATGTTTTTCCAATACTCTAACACTAAACTTTCTTCCCATATGGTACATACTTTTTGGCGGTAACTGAACTTTCTTATAAGTACCAAAACTTGAGTAGTTTTTTTTGATAAATAGATGAAAGATTGAAAAAGTTTCACACAAACGCCATGAAAATCAATCTTCTAGTGATGTGATGTTTTTCTCTTGTTGTGGAAATTAATTTCAATAGATATTAAAAGGGTATCCAAATCCAGTCTCACAAGTTTGCAGGAAAATTACATGATAAAATAAGAGAAATTTCGTTGAAACGATCTCATCTTCAATTATATTGAATTAATATATTATACTGCCAATTATACAGTTGAAGATTTCACAGAATCCCTTATGAAATGTTATGGTCACAGAATGATAGAAAAAATTATTGATATTTATTATGTGGAACTATGATCCACTGTCAAAGTTGAAATGAGTACATCTCACAGAACAGCAATGAGATTCTCATCTGTCGAAACATATCGAGACGATATACACTACTTTTTCAAATATTGATTTTAAAAAAATAAAAAAATAGGTTAGGCATACTCAGAGCTAACATACTGATTCCGGAGTTCTTCAGGGTTCTAGGCTTAGTCCAAATCTCTTATTATCAATAGTAGAAACGCATTCATCGTTTCAACTCTGTCCTAATTTTACAGAAGCATGCTGTGCGACATTTTTATTAGGGATTCATGGCAACCTCTTTTTCTCAAACAGTTTTTGTTAGTTGCATACTGCATACTGTTTGTTGGATACACAAATAAAACAATAATACCATCATCATAGTGATTTCAAATTATCAATTCGTAGAAGTCCATTAATCAAAAATTCAATAATTTGTAATGGGTGATAGATGTTCGATTACCTTTCATTAAATAAAGAAAGTATCAAATCACTTTTCTGTTTTAGGAAAAATGTGAAACGATTATTGTTTGAAATAGTATATTCTACAATGAGCATGAAATGACATACATTTCATATACCTACGAGTGGGAAATGGGTCATTTCGTGCTCATTGTACATTATACTTTTTCTACGACCATCCGAATCATTAACAAATCTGTAATATTTTTAATAATCCTTTTATCATAAACTCTCCTGCCGTCATTTTTACATGGATTAGATACTTTTTTCTTTCTTCACCCGTTGAATGAAACATCTATTTTTTCTTTTTGTACACGTACCTACCTACGTCATGAAACAAATAACATTCAAAATTTTCAAATTTTGACAACTTGGAAATAAAAAAACTTCATGCAGAAAAAATCAAAAACTAATCGATCTCATAAAATGAAAAAAAAATGTGGCTGCGTGGATTTGAACCCTCGCTCCCACCATCCAAAGTCCATGTGACATCTGAATCAACACTCGTCGTTACTAGAGCCCATAATAATTTATTCAAATTAACTACTTGATTCGATATTATTTATGTTCATAAAATTCGATAATACCTACCTATAAAGACAGTCTAGTAGTTCATGAAAATCGTAGGAAATGAACTATTTGGATACAAATAGCCCCTGGGAAATGAAAATGTGAAATGTCAAATTATTAGACAGACGTAAACAAACTTGATTCGATATTATTTATGTTCATAAAATTCGTTAATACCTACCTATAATGACAGTCTAGTAGTTCATGAAAGTCGTAGGAAATGAAATATTTCGATACAAATAGCACGTGGGAAATGAAAATGTGAAATGTCAAATTATTAGACAGACGTAAACAAACTTGATTCGATATTATTTATGTTCATAAAATTCGTTAATACCTACCTATAATGACAGTCTAGCAGTTCATGAAAGTCGTAGGAAATGAAATATTTCGATACAGCTAGCCCGTGGGAAATGAAAATGTGAAATGTCAAATTATTAGACAGACGTAAACAAACTTGATTCGATATTATTTATGTTCATAAAATACGTTAATACCTACCTATAATGACAGTCTAGTAGTTCATGAAAGTCGTAGGAAATGAAATATTTCGATACAGCTAGCCCGTGGGAAATGAAAATCGGTGTTACAACGTGGTAGGTTGGTTTCTTAATCGAAGACGCAATTGAAATGTTCTTTTTTCTTAATGGTCGTAGAAAAAGGAGTATCACAGTTTACAAGAGGTTGAGAGTGATAGTTTGTTAAAGTGAAATTTTTAAAACGTGAACCGAGCAAAGTTCTATCCAAAGTTATTCTATTTAACGTTTCCAATGCATCATATTTTGACTAATATTTTTCTCTAAATCGATGCACATACTCTTTACTGATGAAGAACTTATTTCCAGGGTAATCAGGCTGGAGTCGCAGAATGTGGAGATATGAAAGAGCCCTTGGTATGATAATGGGAGCACATTATTACACTGTTCTTGCATCAATGACTTTTTGGTGGTACTGTAGGTTTTTCCTGCAGTTGAAATAGCAAATAAGCAACCCGTTTTGTTTAGTTGCACCAAGAGCATTGAGTGGTGCACTCTGCCATCTGGATTGTCTAAGGTGATTTGTAGATGGAGGGTTCTATCGCTATTGTATTTTATGAATATTGATGTAATTTCACAAAGTTATTTTGATATATTATCATGTCGTTAAGAGAGCTTCGTTTTATAAGTTGCACACTTCTGTCAATAACGTATATTTTGACTCTGACTTTTTGTGACTGTCTTGCCACCAACATCGGCACTCTGTGACATATTGAATTCCACTTATCAACTGAATTCCACATGACTGGTACTCTGTGCATAAAATTATTGACTAAACCCGACTAATCCGGTAACCAGAAAGCAAGACGTCGAGACATGTTTTATGTGTTTACCTCTAATTTTTTCTTTCGATTTATTCTGTCAAAGTCATATGTCAAATATATTTATGTTACAATTTCAAAAGCAAATGAAATGAAATACTCATTAATGAGGGTACGGAGTGAACACTGGCAAATATCATTCGATGTAGTAAAAAAAAAATGACAAATTCAATGAAATAGAGGGAAAGCTAAAGGTCTCGCTCTGTAGCAAAATGTGAGCTTGACAGCTTAGGATTTGGAGAAAAATCTGTAGAAGAATGGAGAAGGGTAAGTATTCAGAAAAGTACCGTAATAGTGCAGAGCCTTAATCCATTAGCCAGTGTTTATTTATACCTACTTCAGTTTCCATACATTTAGGCATTGGTAGACTGGAAGTCAAAAACGAAGACATAGCTGCAAAATTGCAAAACCATCAGCTAGAGACAGAAGATGGACCACCGACCTCTCCACCGCTAACTAATTTGAAGAAACGATAAAATGGGATTATGGAGGCAAAAGCAGTTGAAGGAGATGAACTACCAGAATTGGGGATTGGAAAATTAAATTAGAATTTTATTCAGAGTATAATTATACATGAATAATAAAGCCTTTCTTCTTCCTCCAGAGCTAATATATTCAATCCGTTCATAGGCAACATAATGCAAAAAGTAAAATAAATCAAAAAGTAATTGACTGTACAAAATGAGGGGTAGAATTCTATGACTTAGAGTACCGCCGCAGATCTAACCAGGAATGAGAATTTGTGGTGGATAACTTGAAGGAAATTTCACGGTAGGTGTGGATATCAATCATTTGTAGTGAAGAAGTAAAATAAACTTCAAGATATAATGAATATCAGTGTAAGGGTTTAATTTAATCTCATGATAGACGACACTAAAGCAATGAGAATCCACCAGGGCACTGGCTCAAGCTGATGATGCAGTGTATGAGTGTATTTTTCCATTGCCTAGAAAAACAAGAAAATTAATTCTCTGCAAATGTTTGATGGCGATTCGACAGTTAACATCTACTGCCGTTATCAAGTGTGTGAATGCGACAAGATATCAAGGATACTTCTTATATAGCAATCTGTGTTTTCAGACAATGGAAGTCCAGAAAAATTACACTCAAACTGATACATTGTCAACCACTTTCAAACGAACGAGGTGGGGTATATTATTGAATAGTCGCCTCTCTATTTTTCGTTCAAAACAAGAATCACTAGGTAGGTAGGTTGGTAGATGTAGTAGGTGAGATTATACTCGGACCAGGCATGGACTTTGACCTCTGGTGTCAGATGTAGTTAGGTTCATGTCCGCTACCATGTACTGAACCAGTATTACCGACCATAGCCAAGTTACGGAGCCAGGTAGCCGAGTGGTTAAAGCGACATTGTTTCAATCACTTTTGGCTGCCAGTCAAAGGTTCAAACCCTAGCTACTGCAGAACTTTTTCTGATGGCCCGAGAAAGTGCTAGGAATCGCACGTAAAAAGGTAAGACCTCGTTAATCCTTAGCTCGCACAAGTTTCGACTTCTGAGGGCTGTCGTTCGTGAGGGGACGACAGCTGGTTAACGGAAAAAACTATTTTTTTTTTCAAACCACTGTTGCCTGTTGACTTCGGGAGTTTGATGCGCATTTCAAGTGAACATTACATGGCTATCATCAGTTGATGTCAGATGCTGTCGTGATTGCTTACAGAGGCTGGTTGTTCATAACAGAGAAATTTTTTTGACGTAAGAAGTTTTTACTTTCTAATATTAGGTGATTCTTTCATGGAATCATCGAGCGTTTCGAAAACTTTGAGGCCTATAGATACTTCCTACACGCTTTTCACAAAATAGAATATGTTTACAATAGGTATGCATCTAAATAAATCGAGCTCTTGAGATGATGTGGTACTCCAGGTTTTTACGGTTTTCCCTGCAGCTGTAAAAGCAATTGCACCACCGTTTCCATTCATTTCATGAAAACTTTCTGTTCAGGTGTTATTATTATTCGTTTCGATTTGAAATGAGGGATTCCGTTTATTGACATTAAATATGTCATTTGTTTTATCGTATAGTTTTCAAACCCTGTACATTTCCTCAGGCATCATCTAATGAATAATCAAAACCCTGATAGAAATCAATCAATTTTGAATTGTTTCAGATAGTTCAACATACACGGAGTACAAATTTTTTTTTCCAGTAAAATGCACATTCACTCTTAACGTAGAAGAAATAACCAAAAGTAAGACGTTTTCAGCAATGTGATAATGCAGAACAGTTTGTCGTACAATCTTACGGTTATAATTGGCAAGGAGAACATTAAACTACATTCTGAAGTGGCTGGTAAACCACATGCCGTACTCACTGATCACTAACATATGGTTGACAGAACGAATCGTATATTCAATTTTTAAGAAATGGAAATCTCATGATTTTAGATAATGTTCAATTGAAATTGATAAAAAGTGGCATGCAAGAATTTCTGCATTTAGCTTGGCACATTTACCTCAATACTCATCTTTACAAGACAAAAATCATGTTTAAAAGATATAAGATATAAAGAAGCGATCCTTCGATGCAGAGTTATTGAAAGTTCTCTTCAAATTTCAATTTATCATCAATATGTACCTTACCAATATGCCCAACTTACTTTTATTTCACTATTAATTCAAATTTTGGCGAATCTCGGCCGAATCTCGTAGTCATAGTTTTTTGAATTAATACAAAAAAATTAAATTATACAACTCACAGCCTTTCTCTAGACTAACAAACAAATATATTCTTCTTAGATTTTTCTGTAAATAGAGAGTATAAGTGGAGAAATTTTAGGATGGTCATGGCACCCTAGATTGAAAATTTAAATTTGACTCAAAAATATAATTTATGTCAAAACCAATTAAAAAATTATGAATTCGGATGTAGAATGATTTAAATCATCCTAGAAACAAACAATATACAGGGTGGCCCATTTGAATATAGAAAGTTAAGGTCATTTCCAGGGAAACCAGAAGTTGTAGAAATTTGTCGTTACACCAGTCAATTGATATTTATTTCGACTAATAACTGTGCCAAGTTTCGTTATACTAGGTGAAAAAATAAAAAAAATTACAGCCCGAAAGTTATATCGTTGTCACCCGGTATATATTTTTCTACTACCTTTAAGATCGTCATTTTTATATCGTCCTAAAAATTATAATGCGTGCATACTTATAAGAACAACTGCAGAAAGTTGTGGAACTATATAATGCGGCTATATGACAAAATATTAAGTAAGCGTTGCGTCGTCGTCATCGTGTTGACAACGATTTGTTGCTATGATGTTGTTTGGTAATACAAACATAACAATTGTCATAAGCTGTCACGTTGTTTACTCTTTTAAGCTGCTTCTGAGTTTTGAAAATGAGTTCTAGCGAAGACGACCTGCCAAAAGATCTCGCTGAAGAGGCAAAATTGATTTCAATGCATCTTCTTCCTGATAAATCGGGCAATTGTTCTTTACGCAATTGTCTATTCAGGCAATTGTACATACGATCAATTGTGTTTCGGGAAATTGTCCATTCGGGCAATTGTCCATTCGGGGAACTGCTTTCGGGGAAAATTTTTTGACAGTTCTAACAACCATTCAAATTTTGTCATTTTGTGTCACATGAAACAATTTCACCCAATCATGTCAACATTACCCTGATAATTGCATTCAGTGCAATTATCAATCACTATGACAACAGGATTGAGTTTGACAACTTCATTCCAAATAAATTTCAAAATGTCACGTTTTGGCAATGCGAATGTTCAAAGTATAAATGCGCTAATCAAAGAAAACATTCCTAGAAATACAACCTACAGTCACAAATATATTTGGGGAATATTTATGGAATTTTACTGCGAACGAGAATATGAATTAAATGAACACAGAAGCTTAGAAGAATTGGCGTTGATACTGAAAGATTGGGCGGTCAATATGAGAAAGAAAGACGGGACCGAATTTAAAGACGCAACGGTGAAGACAATGTGGAACGTTTGTTTGCAAGAAAAGAACTACAATGACTATAATATTATGATTGACCCATTTAACAGTATAGTATTTAAACCAGCCCGAGATGCCCGAGATGCAATCAGGAAGAAACTACAAGCAGATCCCTTTAAACGTAAGTCCAGTTCAGTTTCGTTAAATTTGTCTGAAGTTAACAAAATAATATTGCTATGGGATGAAAATACTCCTGAAGGTCTCATGAGTAAATTTTACCATATTGCTGCTGTAGAATTAGCGTGGCGAGGAGGAGAGGCAGTAGCTTGTCTGGTGGACTTTTTTCAAATCTTGAGAAATAACGATGACTCTCCAACAAATCGCATTGAATACAATCCGGTGTTCAGTACAACGTGCCAAGGTGGTTCTAAAAGCTGTACAAGTAGTAAATGGTTGGTTTCCAATAATGAAAGACAAAGCTGCCCTGTACGTCTTTTTCATAAACTGATATCAAAACGAGGCGACAATATTACCTCACCACGATTGTTCTTGAAACCAAATCGACTCTGGAAAAATAAAACTGACAATGGTACGATAATGTACCTGTTGGGAGAAATATAATAAATGGATGGACTAAATCTGCTGCTGAGGCAATTGGCTTGAATGTAAAGGACAGAAAGATAACAAATCACTCGAATAGATCAACTGCTGTTTGCGAATTGGCAAAAAGTGGTGTAGAAGAACAACAATTGCAGAAAATCACTGGTCATAGCAATCAAAATTCTATAAAACCATACTTAAAACTCGATCAAGAACACCATAACAAGATCATAAATATTATGCGTGGTAATAGATCTTCTTTAGTAGAGAACAGCAACGAATCTAATGTTAAGTTGAATTTTAATAATTGTACTTTCGTACTTTTTATAAATAAATGTTTCGTTTTGTTGAGTTATAAATTTTTCTGTCAAAAAATTTTCCGCCGAATATACCTCGGACATTGACAAATGCCTCATAATTTTATGACAAATTTCTCAAGCTCGTCGCTTGGTAACAGCCCTCAGCCTTCGGCTTCGGGCTGTTACCAAGGAACGAGCTTTCGATTGTCATAAAATTATCTCGTCTATTATCAATATCCTAGGGATATTACTACTGAAAATAGCTATATACATACCTCAGGAGGAAAATGCTTTTCCTCCCTTGGTATGTAAATAGCTATTTTCCGCTGCCGACAATGTAAATAGTCCATACATGCTTAGCAACAAAACAGGTATATGGCCTATATCATTCGTTTACTTATTCATCTTGACAACGGAATTTAAATAGTGTCATTAACATGCCTAGGGTAATAATGACTTTGACTTTGACAAGTAATAACTTCAGCTTCATTTATATCAATTTTTAGGTTATGAGACTTTTTGAATATCATTGTTGTCTGTTTATTCGGTAACTTAGTTACGCGCACAAGCAACTCAGAATGAAATAGCGTAACGAATAATCATGAAGGAAGGGTAAGAAAACAAACTTCAATACAGGCAAATTTTGAGAAATATCAATAAGCAGCAGGAAAAACGTAATGAGTAACACGGAATGTATCGACTGTTAACAATTAATATCCTCGGCAAGCGTCAAGCCTCGGCTTTGCCTCGGCTCGTACTCGCTCACCTCGAATGTTAATAGTCTTTACATTTCTTGTTACTTAAATAACTATTGTGAGGGTTAAAGGGTAGCTCTGTAGAATCATACCTATCTTTCGCCTTACGAATATCATTTCTGATCCTTTCATGCAGTTTCATGCTATTTTCATCATGCTGCATTGTGATGTCATCTGCGAATTGGATGAACTTTCCGGAAGTATTTATGAAAATCAAGAAAGAAGCTTGTCCCTAACCTAATTTCTGAGCATTTTACTTCTAATTTGTGTGACATAGGTCCTACTGCCCTAAAGAGATGCAGTTCGTGCAGATGAAAATTACTTAAACCACTGCATAACTACATCTCTAAGCCTATAAACCTCCAATTTCAAAGGCGTTAGTCAGGTCACATAAAAACCCAACTTTAAGTAAACATTTTGAATTTCATCATTCGTTGCTTTGAAATTAAAATTGATGGGGTACCATTGAAATTGGCATGCAGATAGTGAAGGAAAAACTGCCGTTAAAAATTAAAAAGGTAGGTACTGCTTTAACTAGTATCGTAAAAGCTGTGTCGGGTAGATTTTTAATTATTTTTTTTGGTAAGTCATCCCTCCAAACGTATTTTTTCTGTCAAAAAAGAGCTCTTCTTTGTGTAGTTGAAGGGTGTAAGAAATGTTTTAATATCAGAATACTACCTAATTATTTTACAGAAAAGTGTAGAAAGGAAGTTTGAAGAGTTTACTTTATTCCACGGTTATTAGTAGGCAATCAAAAATTTTGAGCCAAATAACTATCATAGCATGACGGTGGTCAGTATAAAGACTGGATTTTTACCTGGATAGTTTCGAATGGAGATTTTATTTGTGGGACGGTTTAATTTGTTGTTTAACTCAATAATGATGAAACCGAATTCATCTGGTCTGTTGGGGATAAGGCACCATTTAATGCCACTTTTTACAACTGGTTTGAAGAATTAATTCAATCGCGATCGTTCTTCCGTCAGGAATGAGCTTTGTGAAGTCATCACTCCAGCTGTAGTTCAACGTAACATTGAAGCTGTTTGTGCCATATTAAAACTGATCGGCATGCATTTTACATTGATATAGAGGAATTCTATGGCATAGGTTTGAATCAAGTACAAAGGACTGCTTCATGAGACAATTGGACAATTATTTGGATTTATGTGATTTTCTTTCTCCATATCAAATGAAACTAGAAAAGAGCGAAGCAATAAATATTCTAAGCTTTTAACAATAACAAAAGTAATTAATGAATATGAATTACGTATTTTTCACTAACCTTCACATACAGATATGACTAGTCACAATATCGCATCCATCCTACCTATATCAATATAAAGTAGTAGCTTATACTCCTCAACACATACAATTTTCATATCAGAAAACTAGGCCTAATTAAACAAATCAAATCTTCTATGATGGATAACCGTCTGTCTAATAAGTCATCTTCAAGATCACCAAAGATTAAAAGTCATTAACTTGCTAACTGCAAATCTATAGAAGATAGGGAGCAGTTTGTAGAAACTGAAGATAAAAAATCACCAACTTCATTAGTAAACTTTGAAGTACTTCAATGAAACATTCTAGGACTTGAATCATTCTAGGACTTCAATCATTCAGCCTATACACTATTTTTTTAAGGCATCGACTACAATGGTATTTAGCCTCATATACTGATTATTCAGACTATATCGATACCTCGAACTTTTTCAACTCAGTACTTACAAAACTGTGGTTATCACTTCTTTGCAGACGGTTCACAATTAAAACTTCCACTTCGATATTTCTGAAATTGAACAAGCCGAAACTTTGTCAGTGATGACCGTTCAACAGTTTATCAACTATCAACAACCAACAATTACTAAGTTACGCTCTCGAACTCAATGCTATACGAAATATTCTGCTTCAATATTTTGTGAACAAAAAATCAACAACAGGATGTTCATGATAAAATCTTTCATACCAATTAAAACCCAATGTAAAAGCCTTGGACTTACATAACTAAAGTGAAGCAGCATATACTTCCTCAAAGTGAATATATCCTCAATGACAATTTTTATGAATTGATTAAAAACAATTTTTTTTTGCATCTTTAATACACGTTCTAATGTTTTTTGGATGTGGTGCTGGTGGAAGACAAAATTCGGCATCGGCCAGAAGCTGAACCGAACCCTTTATTATTATTTTTTCCTGTTAGGAATGTACCAGTCTGGCCCTGTGTCCCGTGCTCCGATACATGCGGAGGACGCGCCGGAGGACGCGCTGGTGTCGTTTACACCAATAACCACTCCTCACGTCCGTAGGGTAAGTGAGTCATATGCTCTGAGCAGACGAAGTGAACCAAGGATGACGGCCTTCTGCATTCGTGCGGCTAAGCTTCCTGCCATATTATGACAAGCCGGCATAATCTTCAAATTCGAGTCTAATATTAAAATTATTATTATCATTATTTCCGGTAAAAATGTCCCAGTCAGGCCCTGTCTCCGGAGCTGCGACACATACGGAAGGCGCGCTGTTGTCGTTCACTCCAATAATTTCATAATATCTGATTTTGAAACTGTGAACACTTGAGAATATCACCGAACTCAGTATGTTGTCCAAACATCGATTAAAAGTGCGAAAACAGTTAAAATAGATACACTACAGCATATGACAAGAAAGTCCTGATATTACATGTAATCAGTTCAACCAAATAATTATAGATGCCAATAGCGAACCGCAAATTATTCAACTTGTCACATAACACTCTCGAATGCAGAAGTCATGAATATAACTGAACTTGGAGGTCATTGTGTCAGTATTTACACCTATAGTAAAACAGATAATTTTAATCTAAAAATCTGGTTTTCTAGTAGGTTTTCATTGACTTTCTAGACAAAGAATTTGAACTATTCAATATTGACCTGTGACCAGTTAGGTCACCCGCTAAGAGGCCACAGGTCACAGGTCACAGTTTGTTGGTCTGTGGTATGCATGTTTGTTGCGTACGATGAGGTTTAGGTTGTCATTGATTTTTTTGCTCGTGGTAACAAGAATATATGGGGTGATTCATCAAAAACTCACAAGATTTTTTTTCTTTCAAATAAAACTATAATTACCAACATGAGTGTAGATAGAGCATTTCAACGTATCAGTTGAATATTTTGAGAAATTCATTCGAGTGCCTTTGGGAAATGGAATCAAAAAACTTCAATTTATATGCTGGGGCGTACCGAAGTGGAAGAGCGCCCGAGACTGGCCAAGAAGCACACCTATATTGGTGAAATTTTACAGTATTTTGAAAATATTTAAAACTTTGAAACGATTTGATATAAAAATTAGCGAATAAAAAAGTGTGAACATTCGGCGATATTGGCCCAATATTACTTAAATAATATTGGCGAAATATTCTCGAAGAAATATTGGCCTCAAAATATTCGGCGATATTGGTCCAATATTACTTGAATAATATGGGCGAAATATTCTCGAAGCAATATTGGCCTCAAGATATTCGGCGATATTGGTACAATATTGATGGTACAATATTCTGACAATATTGGCCAAATATTGTCGAGAAGTAAAATGTGAACATGTTGCGATATTGGTCGAACATTGTTTAGACATTTAAAAAATAGTATTGGTGAAATATTCTTGATGCAATAATGGCCTCAAAACATTTATCGAAATTGGTACAATATCATTTAGATATATTGGTGGAAGTGAATATACCTTGGTAAATTATTGAATGTCTTTTAGTTGATCAAGGTGACACCAGAGTCTGCCTTTTGATCGTCATAACCACTGGGTAAGCTGTCTTGAAAACAAGTTATGGGAATTATTTAATATATTTTCGTAGGTTTCAGAAGACGTTCTATATGTAGAGCGGATTCTTATCCAGGTTTGATCGTGATATAATTTTAACATGTTTCATCGAATATTCGGCCACTATTCAAAATTAACCCCAATCTAGATGTAGAGACAATACTGTTTCAACGATATCGGTAAATATTATTGAACCAATATTGACCCAATACTAATTAATAAGATTTGTTGAATATGGGCGAAATAATATTCAACCAATGTGTAATCACACCTGGATATACAATATGGATTTTATTCCTAGAATTGATATCTGAGGAATATTGGGATTGCAATATCTATTCTAGATGTTGAAAACGATATGAAGACAATTTTTTTTTATTTAAGTTTAGAGTCGCATCGATCTTTCGATCATTAGCGACTAAGTACAGTTACAGTTTACAATTTAGGTATGATATTGATATACGTTAAAAATGAGTATAACTGATCGTTATTGTCTTTGAAGATTTCTGCGAGTGTGTCCTGGTTTGAGTATTTTTGTCTTTGGTTAGTGAACTTTGTGCACTCGGTTAATATGTGTTTCACAGTTAGTCTAGTGGCGCAAGTATCACATAACTGATTTTCACTATTTTTGATGAGGTATTCATGAGTTATTCGAGTATGGCCTAACCGTAGACGTGTGATAGTAACCTCTTCTCTACGATTTTTAAACTCGTTTTTTACGCGGTAACACTGATTGTTTGATTTCTTTTAATTTAGTGTTGGTGTTGTCCCACTCCTGTTGCCACTTGCCGGTCACTTTCTGTTGGATGTATGTTCTTACGTCGCTGGGTACTGCCAGATCTGTTGTTGGAAAGAGTTGGTCGGAAGCGGTTTCCAGTGCAAGTTTGTCCGTTGCCTCAGTTCCTGCTATTCCTACATGTGAGGGTACCCATATTACCTCCAGTGTTGCTTGTTTCATTTTGAGATTGTAGAGTTCCCTCTTTATCAGCTGTGGTATTGGGATATTTTTTTTTTTTTTTTTTTTTTTTCAATTCAATTAAATTTTATTGCCATTCTAGTTACAAATTTTACAATTTATACAAAAATTCATGTTACAAAATTTACAATATACATGATATTTCGATTTCTGGTATTATAGCAGCATCTGGTTCAGGGTCGGAAATTGCCTAGGCAAATATGCCTGTATTGCTTTTCCAACCCTTTACATATGCTTTCGAATTTGCATTGCGTGTGTAGTAAGGGCGAGCGTATGATACTAAAAATAAATAAAATGAAGGTTCATTGTAGCAATGAGGAAGAACCGACGGAACCACAGTGGTTTGGTAATCAGTTTATGCGTCTTAGATACATCATGGAGTCAATAGATTAACTGTTTCTTTCTCTGGTTTTGAATCTAACAAAATTTTTCATGGTTTTCTATTATGAATTTTTTTACTAACTTTTTGAAGATCTTGTGGTTTTTTATATGTCTAAGGTCAGCTGGGATAAGATTGAAGAATTTTGGACCAAAATACATAAATGATCTTTGGGTTACAGATTTTTTGAATGAATGAACTTGAATGTTGTTGTTTAGAGTCGATCTGGTCATCCTGTTTTTTTTCACCGTATATTTATTTTGCGTACTGTGCATTCGTTGTAATGATTGGTAAATAAATAGTGTTTTTATATTAAGCAGGTCAGTATCTTTATAGAGTAGGTGGGTAGAAAATAGTCTGTCTTTTTTTAGTATAATCTTAATTAATATATTTTGTGCTGTCTGTAATAACTGTAGTGTGGTAATGAAAGCGCCTCCCCATGCGACTATGCAGTATCTGACAATTGATTCAGCAAGACTATTGTACAAGATAATCAAATTTTTTCTCGAAAGGATGTCTCGTAGAATATAAAATTTATGAGATAGTGCTCTTATTCTTCTTGTCACATGAGATATGTGTTCAGACCAGCGTATATGTTGGTCTATTATTACACCTAAATATTTAATTGAAAATGTTTTTTCTAAGCTCGGGCAGCGACATGTCTCAACATCACAGGTTGGCGAGTGTATTTTAAGAATAAATCGGGTGGGTTGATCAATTATTGTTGGGGAGAAGGTTATATACTTAGTTTTTTTGATATTCAAGCTTAGTGAGTTGTGGTTCAACCATAGTAATATTTTTTTCAGTCCCGACTCAGCTTTGTAATTAACATCTTCCCAATCCCTACCTGTGAAGACTAGAGCTGTGTCATCTGCATAACATATCAGATGTCCCATAAATTCACTTATATGAGAGATACTATTTATGTATACAAGGAACAGTATCGGACCTAACACTGTTCCTTGTGGTACTCCTATTTCAACCTTCGACTCTGAGCTAATTTCCTTTCCAATTTTCACTACTTGGTATCTCTCAGATAAGTAATTCTTTAAGAGATTAAGGGCTGTGCCACGTATGCCATATTTTATAAGTTTATCAAGCAGTTTGTTGTGAGAAACCGTATCGAAAGCCTTAGCGAGATCAAGGAAAATCGCAAGGCATTTCGTTGAGTCATCCATGGCTTTCACTGTATGTTCCAGGAAATCAATAACTGCGTTTTCTGTGTTCGATTTTTTTATGAAACCATACTGTCTCTCATTTATGATATTGTGGATATCAAAAAATCCAAGCATTCTATTTTTCAGAGCCTGTTCGAATAATTTAGCAAAGTTATTTATAACTGATATCGGTCTATAATTCGTTAACTGACAGGAATCGCCAGCTTTGAAAATTGGAGTGACAATAGATTGTTTCCACTGATTTGGGATTTCCCCAAATGCAAAACATAAGTTGATAATATGAACTAGAGGTTGAATTATGTGTACATGAATATTTTTTATTGTCACTGAACTAATTTTGTCAGGTCCAGGAGAGCAGTGGTTTTTTAGATTAGATATGAGGATTGTAATCTCGTTAGATGTGGTTGGATTTAAAAAGATTGATGAATTGTTTGGAGTTTCATTCAAAAAATTTTCAGGTATGTTAGTTTCCTCTATATTTTCTGCCATTTTCAATCCTAAATTAATAAAGAATTCATTGAAAGTATCTGCTTTTTTCTTATTGTCAATTATTGGCTCAGTTTTTTCATTTCTAATTATGATGTCTTCTATGTTTTTAGTAGATTTTTTTCCTGATATGTCGTTAATTATTTTCCAGATTTTTTTATAATTTCCCCTTGCATCCTTTATTTTATTTTGATAATAGTCGATTTTTGTTTTTTTGATTAGACGATTTAGTTTATTTCTGTACTCTCTATACTGATTTTCTAGTTGAATATTGTGATTTTTTAGCAGCTTCTTTTTGAGTTTATCTCTTTCATTAATAGAGGTAATCAGACCCGATGTAATCCACGGTTTAATTTTATTATATTTTTTTGGTTGAAAAATGTTTGTGGTAGTCGCGTTACTTATGTAGTTATTCAGTTTATCTATAAAGAGATTGTATGATTCTTGCACTTGTTCACTTGATAATACCTCCCTCCAATTTTCTTTACTCAAAAATTCATTCAATTTTTTATAATTAATTTTTTTCATTATTTGGTCTCTTTCAGCTTTGGATGAATGACTTTCATGGTCGGAAAGTGAGATTGAAATGATTGGCGTGAAATGATCTGTAATGTCAGTATTAATGATGTAAGGGTCGATTTGGATTTTATTTTCTAAACATTTTTCTTTTCTTATAAAGATATGATCAATAGCAGATTCAGAATTCTGTGTGACTCTAGTTGGTTTGTTAATATATGATATGAAACCCTTCAAGTTCAAAACATTAAAATATCTGTTTGTATCAGGTTGTTCCGTTTGAAGTAAGTTTATATTTATATCTCCCGCGTATATTTCTAAATTTTGCTTTTTCAAGTTTTCCAAATATATTTCTAGATCAGTTATGTAACTTTGAACATTTGTTGCCGGTGACCTGTAAAAAGCTGTTATACCTATTGTATTGTGTGATTGTAAGAGTTTATTTGTGAAAGTTATCCTGAGAAATTTGGTTTCGTTTATTGGTGAAATTTCGACAATAGCAGAAAGGCTACTTTTTGTATATACAACTACTCCATCACATTTATTGACTGTTGATTCATTATAATGTATATTATAGTTTGGAATAGAAAAATCACTTACGTTTTCAATCTTTCTTGTTTCCGATAGAATGATTACGTCTAGGAGATCTTCTGCCATTTGGATATGTATTAGTAATTCATTGTGATGTTTCTGTAAACTTCGTATATTGAAGTGGGCGATACCGATACCTCTTTTGCTTCCGCCGGTTCTACCTTGTACATATTGTTGAAAATTATCTAGTATTTTTGTGTCAATTTGTATGTTTTCATCTAGTACATCCAAAAGATCTAACATTTAAGTATAACTGATTGGGGCACTGAGATACCCCTTAACGATTAAGTTATTTTTATGATACGGTGTAATATAAAAATTTTTGAAACGAATTTTGAAAAGAAATGAAATCGAATGAGTGTAATTAATAATAAAGACAGTAATAGTAATGATAATAGTTTATAATGAATTTCAAATTTAAGTTTGAGATTAGAGAAAAAAAAAGAAATTAAATAAATAATTTATATAATTTAGGTGTCTTCTTTGCCAATAATGCGTATATAGTCTGTTTTATTTTTTATAATGGACACTTGATTATTTGCTTGAAGATAAATTTTTCCATTTCCAGTCCATACGTTTTTTAATCCAAATTTTTCGATACATTTATTCAGCATTTGAACCCTCATAGTAGTGAGATCTTCTCTTATTACAACACCTGTTCCCTTGAGTAATTTTTTTCTTGAATAAATTCCTTCTTTTGCGTCGAGATTTTTCAGTTTGAGGAAGATTCCTCTATTTTTTGTATCACTTCGTTTACCAACCCGGTAGCACAGTTCGATTTCTTCGTTTCTTAAATTCAAGGACATCTTGGAGTTGAGAAAATTTATTATTTCCTCTCTTGTATTTTCTTGGTATTTTTCTTTAAAACTAAATATTCTAAGATTGGCCTTTCTGTTTTCTTGGTCAATTTTATTGTTGATTCATTCCTGATATAGCGCTTAGGGAGTCTGTAATAATCAAACCTCTATCTATGTTCATTTCATTCATGTACTCCAGTGCCTTCAGGATAGCGAAGAGTTCCCCAGTATATACGGTGCTTATTGTTGGTATTCTGAACGACTTCTGGTAATTAGCTGCTCTGTACGCTGCTGCAACGCCTGAATCTGTTTTAGAAGCATCGGTGTAAATGTGGTGGTATCGTTCGTATCTTTCCCGTATTGCTGAAAAGTTAAGCTGGATAGTCCTGTGGTTCACTGTATTTTTGTCCAGTTCTGTCAGACTTACGTCCGAAATAGGGGGGGGTTATTAACCAAGGAGGTGAAGTGTTGATGTCAGGTTCATAGCATGGTGGGAGAGGGATATTCAGGGAAGATAGATATTGATTTACTCCTTCGTAAAATGGTGGATCTGTTCTCTTTCTTTCTCTGTAAGTATCTCTGATGATAAACTGGGTTGTTGGTATAGGAGTAAGATAGAGTAAGATATTGTCTTCTGTATCTCATTGCAGGTTCTCCAGATTTGCACAATAATCTTACGATAGGGGTTGTATGGTAAGCTCCTAAAGGAATTCTTATTGCTGTGTTGTGGATAACGTCAAGACTTTTCAGAGTCCTTTTTTTGGCAGAGTCATAAACCGTGGATCCGTAGTCAATTCTAGATCTGATGATGGTCCTATATATTCTTATCAACATAGTATAGTCTGCTCCCCAGTTTTTTGCTGCATTAATTCTCCTTAGATTGAGACTTTTTTGGCATGTTGCTTTGAGTTCATCTATGTGACTTTTCCAGTATAGTTTCTGGTCGAAGGTCATTCCAAGGAATCTGTTGGTTTCAACATACTCCAAAGGTGTATCCTGGAATATCAAATCAGGGGAAGTGTAGTTTTGTTTTTTAGAGAATCTGAGGCATTTAGTTTCAGTAGGGGAGAATCAAGTTTCCTTGGACCACTGTTCGATGTCTGCGAGAGTTGCTTGTAGGTTTTTTTGAATCAGGTTCGGATTTTTACTTCTGCTGTTGATGACCAGGTCGACTGCGTAAAGTCTGGCTCGTACTGTGGATTTACTTTTTTGGAGTATATTATTGATGGCTAATAAGAACAGTGTCACGCTGAGTGAGGATCCTTGGGGAGTTCCATTTCCTTGGGTTTTGGTTGACAATAACTTGTCATCTATTCTAACTCTGAAACTCCGTTTTTTCAGAAAATTTGTTATGAAGCGAAGGCCCTTTTTCCTAATATTACTGTTGCTCAATGTCTTCGGTATATCATGGCGCCAAAGTGTCTCATATGCTCTTGTGATGTCGAAGAATACTGCAAGTTTATTCGCCATTGCTTCGTGTATTTCTGACTCCAATTCTATTAGGTTGTCGATTGTGGATCGGTTTTTTCTAAATCCACTTTGTTCTGGGATAAGTATATTTTTTTGCTCTAGTGTCCGTATGAGTCTTTTGTTTATAATTTTTTCCATTATTTTGGACATCGCATATGTTGAGGATATAGGGCGATAGGAGTTCGGGTCCGATTTTGTTATATTCGGTTTCAGTATGGGTATGAGGATAGCCTCGGACCATTTCCGCGGGAATACTTCATCTGTCCAAATGATGTCATATATTTCAAGCAGGTACTCTTTGGCTTTCAAAGGAAGGTTCTTCAGGAAAATAACTGGTATTTCATCTGGTCCTGGGCTCGAATTTTTTGTGTTCGCCAGTACTTTATTGAGTTCCTCTATAGTTATTGGTGTATTGATAGGGATTTCCTCTTCTTCCTCATACATTATAGGTGTTGATTCTTCGGTTTGTTTTAGGTTTAGAAAATGTTGTGAGTGGCTTTCGTTACTCGAGTGTTTCTCGAATTTTGTTGCTTATATTTCTGTAATTTCTTGTTTGTCTGATGTTTCCGTTCCATCATTTTCCAAAAAATGTATGGTACTTCGGTGTTGCTTTCCTTCTATTTTTCTTATCTTTTGCCAGACCTCGGTTGGAGTGGTTGAGCTATTGATGCTGGAGACGAATTTTTGCCATGAGAGTTTTTTACTTTTTATTTGCCTGAAATTGGCTCTGTGGTGTTTAAATTCGAGAAGATTTTCATCCGTTTTTTGTTTTTTGTAACGATAGAATGCTCTATGTAATAGTTGTATGCTCTGTTTGCACTCGTCGTTCCACCAGGGTACTGGGGTGTGGTCGTTCAGCATTTTTGTTTTGCCTATATGTTTTTCCGCAACATTATATTATTGATATTGGTAAATATCATTGACCCAATAGGATTTATCACAACTTGTTAAATATAGTTAAAATGATATTCAACCAATGTGCTATCAAACTTGAAAATACAATATAGTGTTTTATCCCTAGAATCGATATGACTGGAATATTGGGATTGCAATGTTTATTCTAGATGTGGAAAACAATATTTAGACAATATTGTATTACCGATATTGGTAGAAATTATTCAACCAATAATGACACAATATTACATGTGAAAATCTACAATCAAAACAGGTTCAACCAATATTCCACCAATATTATTGATATAGTATTGTTTTTGAAAATTCACCCATATTGGACCTATATTACTTTTTTATTTACAATATATCTATATTGGCCCAATATGGAACCAAGATTTAGCCGATATGATGTGCTACCTGAGGGGGCTTGAGATTCCGGGTTTAAGCCCCAGTCGAGTCGGAGCTGAGATTTTTTCAATTGCAATGAATTGCAATTACGCTAAATATTCCAAATTAATCTACAGTGTGTCACATTCAAAGGTATAGTAAGTGGAATATTTCAGAAATACATAATAGCTATACATGATACAAGTTCGTAAAGTAGGACTTTTTTGTATGAGTGTGAAGTTTGTTGAATGAGGCGCAGCCGATTTCAACAAACAAGCGAGTACAAAAAAGCCCTTTACGAAAGTGTTTAATACAGTCATTATATTGCCGAATTGTAGAAATTCTATCATTAATTTGAATGTTTAATGATATGAATTGCCGTCGTTTATCAAACAAAGACTTCCGAGTTATATTTGACGCAAAATACTGAATTTTTCAAATATGCATAAATGTATGAACAGTGTGTAAAAAATTACTTTACGCACAGTTGATGATTTTAAGGACAGGTGATTTTTTACGCATTTGTGCGAAAAAGTATTACTTAGTTATTGCTTAGTTTACGCACTGTAGTAGAAAAAGAATTTTCTTTGTTTCACACCCGAGATGGTGAAAAGGTTGGTTATATTCAGAGGAGTAAAAAGTGGGGAGTATCGTGCAGTGGTGAAAATTGGTAGGTAATATATTTTACTGAGAGCTTATTTTCTGAAACCCAGTTTGCAATATTTTCTAGGTCTGCTTCCACTTTGTTTCTTAATGAAGTCCAATTTGTATTTTTTTGAAAAATAGCTGTGTCGTCTGCGAGAGTAAATGTTTGTCCAGTTATCGAGACTGAAAACAAGTTATTGAGGTTATTTCTCCAATTTTCAGGCATTGTTTCTTGTTAAGTAAGTAACCTTGAAAAGGTTCTAGTTTGATTCGTCTTCTGCCAAAATCTTCCAGTGATTAGAGAACGGAGTGTATGACAAACTGTGTCAAAGACCTTTGTGAGATCTGTGAATACACATAATGATGCCATATTGTGATCCAATGCAGAGAACATTGCAGCCGTTAAATCCAGGATAGCATCTTGTGTTGACACGCTTTTTCTGAATCCATATCGTCTGCACGAAGGGATAGTGTATTTTTGAGGTAGGATGAGAGTAAGTCTTTTATTAATTTTTACCTTCCAGAAACTATTTGGCTCCGTAATGGGTCCATAGTTTCCTAATTGCGTGGTATAATTTTTTTTATTTTTTTTGTTTTGGTTTTTACAAAGAGGAAAAAACATCGTAGGAGCTGAAGGAAAAAAGGTAGGAATTGTAGTTCTTTTTCAATTTCTGTAGGCTGTATGCCCCAAGGAACACCTCCCGACGCAGAGCATCAAAACTATTAATTTTTGGGGTTTGTTACCCAATCAATTTCAATCAATATTGAAAATTTAGAAAAAGTCGCCAAATTTTTTTCGTTTTGTGCCATTCGGGGGAAGGGGGGATAATCATAAAAATTGTTATTCTCCTTAGTCAGGCATATTTAAACATTCGAGGATACATTTAAAAGCACCCGAGACATATTTATTGTGCGTTTCGTAATAGTAGTTGGAGGAAGAAGGGGGTTAAGAAGTTCTTTATAAAACACAACAATATTTTGCAAAATTAGCAACAATAAAACAAGTGAAAATATTGTTACCGGATTCAAAAATAAATATTCTAATCTGCGCAATGGGTGATTTCAACGCCCCCTAGCAGCAAACCGTTAATTTTTTTAGGTTGGCGCAATGTTAACATTGCTTGAGAATAACATGGACTACACCAAAAATTCAAAAACATCCGTCGGGACCCAAATTCTATAAGGATTTTACGGGGTACTTTCTTTGGGCTATTTTTGGTATTTCCACAAAAAAAAAATTTCTGTAAATTTTCATTGTTCCAAGAAATTCTCAGTACCTATCTCCTACCAGTTTTAAATGTGAGGTAGGTACTTCAACATCTTGAAAAATTCATCTGTTATGGCCAGAAGGTCAACGCAATAACTTACTGTTGAGAATGGTAATCACCGACTAGCCGTAAACAATAGATGATAAAATTGTTGAATTTTTGTGTCTGACGAACAGCTGCCGGATCTCTGATAATTTAAATGCTGTCAAAATTAAAACTCCAACAGATGATGGCCACTCATTTATTGCCCTACTTTGAAATTCTGACGTGGCCTAGAATGGATGTCTGCGAAACACATAATTTAGGGCGATTATTCTTCAAAACGGGAATACTCGAATTGAGTCGTGTATTTCAATACATGCAAAGTATACCGGGTTTCCTCGGAAAGTGGCTCGCCCCTATAACTTTTTTGTTTTTGAAGATAATGGAATGAAATTTGGAGGATCTGTAGAAAACTCACAACTGCATCTATTGACAAGTGACTTAGTTTCATGCAACTTCAGGTTTCACCAGAAATGATATAAACTTTCGATTTTCAATTGAGACACCCGGTATATTTTCAGTTCTTTTTTTCATATGATTTACTGAATACAACCATTTATGACTTGTCACTTTTTGTGACCGAATTTTATTAAAATTCTGATTTTTTTTAATTGGTGCATTAATTTCATTCTAGTGTGCTATGGAAATCTTCAAATCACAGATTTCATTCTTAAAATTTTGAGAATAAAACAACATTATACTGTTTTTCATCAAAATATACCTTCTATGCGAATTTAATTTTCAAATGAAAACATAGCTGCTCGTCAGATTTGGAGAAAAACATTTGTTTTCGAATAATTTGCACTGCACATCATTAAGTTTCAAACAAACTTCCTCTAAAAAACTCCAAAAGATTACTTTACAAATTTCTCAAAATGAAGGATCTTGAGAGATTGAAATATTTTCAGATGCATATCAAGCAACCTAGAACCAGCACAACTGATAAAACAAAATCAATAATCCAAAAGCTAATAACATATTAACTTCTTGCATAAATAATATAATCATTTACATGTTCTTTAAATAATTACAAAATATACCTGATTTATTGATTTTATTTAAAATATAAACAGGATGTTTATAAAGTCAGTTGTGGATCCATCTGCGACTGAAAGTTGGAATTTAGTTGCTTTTTTCTATCGTACAAGATAACCTCTCTTGGAAGGGATTCATGTTGTAAAGAGAGACATTCTCAATTGAAAATTGAACCAAACAACGCGTGCGACAAAATGGAGTTTTATAAAACTTGTATCATAATATACTATTATGAAATATCTAACGTAGTTTTATGAAATATCTAACGTAGTTTCCGAAGTGTTTTATTATCTGTCTTTTTTTTCTTAAATATTTAAAAAAAAACAGTTATTATTTTCTTCCCTTCTTCCCCCATTCGAGCAGGATTTATTGATTTTAGTTATTACAATTTTCTCAAGAGCTTATAAAAGTGAAGTTATAGTTCAGGAAATTAATAACTTTTTTTCGTCCTACATCGATTCACTTGAAATATTGACAGTAGTTAGGGAATAGCCCCAGGATCTAAATCTATATCAAAACCGAGGGGCGCTTTTATCAAAATCAATATTTTCGACTCATTCGCTATTTTTTGACGAGAAATTCATTGTTTGTAATAGGTTTTTCGCGAATAACTCAAAAAATATGCATACTGTAGTTGTGGCCATACAGTAGCTAGCACTTTGTATAATCCCAGATATTGTTAGTAATCTGTAAGTTTTAACGACCTTTTCCTATGATGACTGATGTTTGTTTTTTTTGGGTTTGAGGTCTTGAATTAAAGAAAACTCTACTTCTTTACAGCCATCGTTTCGTCAGTTTATTCTGACATCATCAGGACAGAAAGGATGAGTCTTCCGCGTAATACGTATATATATATATATATATATATATATATATATATATATATCCTACGACCATATTAGGTCTAAATTACGTGTAACAGACAGAATAGTTCGATGTAAAAACGTGTTACAAATAAACAATACACAACACCAGACACGTTAAAATTCGAATAAAATACCACCATACTTGGGTGCATGCCAAAATCGAAATAGGAGGAACACAAAACCCCAAAATATAGGGTACAAAATTGTAGCCTAGAAAATTCTGTTTTTATAATTCCTGTACGACCAATACGGACCGAGCTACGGCTTGTTGATGGTTAGCTGTGTTGTGAGTTTTAGGATTTGCACGATACGAGATGAAATCGATGATTCTGAAAGACTGCTACAGGAAAATAATGATTATGGTCCAGAAATAATAGACAGATGTAATATTATCGATTTTTGTTCTTGTTTATTATTGTTTTGTTTATTGTTGTTTGTTTTGATGTCCTGTGAACCGTGAAGTGAGTCTAGTGAGTTAAAAATGTGAAAATGAAACGCACCCTGCATTCTACCTCAAAAACATTGAGAAAACGAATAAATCTGTATGTACGATGTGAGTACAAAAGATATCAGCAACTGTTGATTAAGTAGCGAATAAAATATATGAATATCAATTACTGGAGAGTTTTTCAAAAAAAATTAAAATTAAATACAATATCTTTCATTGTACAATGACGAAACCGTTACTCTGTATGACATTTTCATGGTTACCACTTTTTTGACAACTTTTGTAATAACGGATATATAGCCGGTAGCTCCTCTTAATTTATTGCCCTGTGTATCTCAAAAACTGATCATAGCGAAGCCAATTCTGTTCGACTTCATGATAGTGTACTCAAACTAAGAGTAATGACGAAAAATAGGAAAATTCCAAGGAAGAAATTTTTAATTACAGGGTGAATTATGAACTAAACCCCTTTTCGCAAGTTTTGTCATCACCTAGCATTTGTGTCACACTGTATATCAATTTCGGACAATCAGTATGCTGAATGGTTCGTAGTCAAGTACCCCTGAAGCTCAAAATATACTAAATGTCACCAAAAAAAACTGTCACTTTTTGACTCACCCAGTACAAAATTTGAATTTGTCGTTTATAACATATTCAAACGATGGGCATTTCAGTGTGCTACTTTGTTTGGTCACAGCTTCATTTCATAGAGTCGAATAAGAATTTCAATTTAGCAATGCTTGATTCACCCCGTATCTAACAATGTTTTTTTCGAAAACCTGTCTAAAACTATTGCCTGATGGGTGAGCAATATTTGTCGAGCAAAACACTATCATTAAAAATGTTTCCTTCGCGCAATGTTACTATAAAGAATTGTCCATTTTCCAAATTCAACACCCTGTATCTCGAAAACTAGTCATAGGATTGAGTTGGTCGCATTGACACTCTTGTTCAGGAAGTCATATTCTACAACATACCAAAAATTCAGAAAAATTAACAGGTGACAATTTTTGCATAAGGCTGCTGCCTGGTCCTTTGCAAAATAATGAAATTCAACAGAATTCCTAAATTGAATCAATTAATAATTTTTTTAGAGTAAATAATGTTTTTACATCAAGCTCTAACGGGTTGATTTTTAAGGTTTGAAATATTTTGAAATTGTGTTCCAAAGCATAAATTAATCGTTATTCAACTATTCCAATTTAAATTTTACCCACATTAAGCTAGGAAGTGTAATTTTATAAGTTATATAAATTAGGGGGCAATTTTTACCCCTTCGACATAATATAGAAAATTGAAAGTAGAGAGTAAGATGAGTCTAAATCCAAATTTTATGCAAATCGATGAAGGACGAAAAAATTGCGAGGTTTTGCCAATATTTGAGCTTCATTTAAGGGACTATTATTTATCTCCAGAAAGTGATTTTACTGTCAAACACACAATTCATATCCGAGAAAAAGGATTCTATACAAAGGATACTATTATGGCGGATAGGTTGAAACGGATTGGAAATATTAGTTGAATAAAAGTTCATTGACGACTATGCAGACTGGTCATTAGAAACTAATGTCAAATACATGCAGATTTTAGCTTCAGCTTTAAATCTGAACAAAATGCAGATATGTTTCTCTTACAACTAATCCCCGTACCAACTGTAAAAATAACCGTAAAAATTTACCATCATCGTAATCCTATTATTACCTTCATCACTGTAACTATGGTATCCTCAAATAGAACACACAAAATTAATTATATCTTTCACTAAGACGGATCATAGTTAAACTAACCATAGGTTTTATGAAAATGAATCATAAAAATATGAAGAGAAAGAAGGCAACTTTATTATGCTTTCTAATTTTTCATAATATGAGTACATATCCTGTGCCGCTCGTTGCACTTGGTTACACAAAGTGCTCACCATGTTGATAACCCTATGATATGTTTAATTAATGTTATTTATATATTCAGTGTTTGAAATAGCATGGTTCGTAAAAAGGAAAATATGTAAAATTTTCATCAACCGATTATTGTTCTTGCATGATTCTGATATATCTGAGGACTTAATTATAGCAAATTATGGGTATATACCTATATCACTGCTTATTTCAAATTACCAATTTTATTATTGAATACTGCTAATTGCATGGTAGGGGACGCTTTCCCGTTATGAAATCATTTTGTTTCAAAGGACCCGTACGAAAACATATGGGAAATCGGCTCTGAATCAAATTGGCTGAAATTTCATTATGGTATAGTGGAATGAGTCATTAGAAAAATGTGTGAGTTTAAATGATTTCATATGTGTCGTTTCAGAGATATAAGCGGCCGAAGTTCGTAAAAACGTCGTAATTGGGCAGGATTGACAAAGAAAACAACTATTTTGTTAGTCGAAATAAGGATGAAGATATATTTATTGGAGCTCGTAAACATGTCCAATTATGATCTTAATAATGATAGTCCATTAGGATGTATAAAGGCTTAGTAAAAAAAGTCAGCCAATTTGACCGAGAACCAATTTCCCATGTTTTCATTCGGGGTCCTTTTAAAAAGTATCAAGGCGAGACAACAAATATTAAGAAAAAACAGCATATCAATAGGTGGGAGGAATAAGAACTACTGAAATATAAGCAATATAATTAATAATGATAACAAAAAATTAGAATTTGATTAACCTTTTTGACATATGGAAGAAAAGAGCTGCGAGACTTGATCAAATAATTCTGAATATTACTAAATTCATATACAAGAAATGATAGTAATAATGAACTGTAAGTAATCATGCCAATGATAATGGTAATAACGCACTGATTTCTTCAATTTTCTTGGATTGGGACATAAGTAAGTAGTTGTTATCCTGCTCCAGAAGATAATACGAAATACTGTAATTCATCAGGTTGAGAAAAATATCACATACAATACTGAAAAAAAAAGCCAACTACCTAACTATCGAACCCCTTACCCTTACAATCAATTTCGTTCGTAAAAGTTGAAACATGCCAGTGTTATACCGTTGAAAAGCGATGATCCACATACGTCTTCCGTTTGGTTAGGTGAAAGTCTTTCCCTCGAACACCCCAAATTCCAAATATTTTGAAATCGGGTAGGGCCCACCCCAGTACGAAGGGAAAATGTCTATCGATTTTTTCGACGATTTATATATTTCTTCCGTTATGATTATTTCGTTTAGAAAGTGAATAGTAATCATCTAGCATAGCGGAAGATGATTTAGTTGAGGCGCACTACTCGAAACCTATATTTGAAAATCTTGGTCCCCAAAATCGATCATCACTAAAATTCGATGTCTCATATATGCTTAATTTTGTGTTCATTTACTTTGTTATGGTCTTAACATAGGGAAAATCCCAGTGAATTATTCAATTTCGACCTAAAGCTATACCTACAAGACTCGAGAAATACTCATATTCATATGAAACATTTGTTATTGAAGGAGACCTACGATTTGTTAAGAATTTCAAAGGTATTTCTGATCATTATAAATTATTTGTCTGTGAAACATTGCTCCAATTCAACCACTAAGTTTTCTACATACCAATAGTGAGTATACAATTTGAAACACTTACTATAGATACGTACAATTATTCAATCCACAAGTTCAAATTGAAATTGAAATGATAAATTGAACTAAAACACAATAAGCTTCTAAAATATCGATTGTAGACAGTAGGGTGGTTGTATAGACTACTCGGCCTAGCTAGCATTTCTTGATTTTATTGAATTTATGAACAGGATGTTCATAAAGTCAGTTGTGGAATATCTGCGACTAAAAGATAAACTTAGTCGCTATTTTCCATAGTACAAGACAACCTCTCTTGGAATGGATTCATGTTGTAAAGGAAAACATTCTCAATTGAGAATTGGACATTGAACTACATCTGATAGATATTGTGAAAGACCCTATATAACTTGAGAGAAAAAAAATCTATCAGATGTAGTTCAATGTCTAGCGTGGCTTTAGCCAGGGAAGTTGTTTTCTGTTAAATATAACATAAAAGTAACTTCATTTTATCGTAGGTTTTTCCATTTCCGGAGGAGTCATGTATTGGTTCAATTTTCAATTGAGAATGTTTCCCTTTACAACATGAATCCCTTCCAAGAGAGGTTATCTTGTACGATGGAAAATACTGACTAAGTTTATCTTTCAGTCGGAGATATTCCACAACTGACTTTATGAACATCCTGTTCATATTTTGAATAAAATCAACATACCATACCCATCACAGTTTTTATGTCAGAAAAATATTTTCAAAGTGTCACCGCACAAGAAATAGTCCAAAAATTCCATCATTACAGTGTGGAATTGCTTCTGAATAGTATGGTTTCCAATTCTTCCGACCTCCCTGATGATCTTGGAAGAGTGAAATAGATTTTTGTAGACCAAAATGTATTGGAGGCCTAGCGATAAAGATGCAATTCACGCATCAATGAAATGAGCGATTTACTGTGAGAGATACTTCTGAATAACATTCTCCCTTATCTCATATATAGATAAGAATCTCCAAATGGAAACTGGAAATTTTTAGAAATAATCCACTATCTGAATGAAAATACAAATTTACACTTTCAGATTGTAAAAGGAGCATTCGTAGAGCTCAGAAAAAGTCGTGTGTTCTATAGTACTGATTTATTATATCTCTGTTATTACAATCATCGTTTTTACCAGGGCACCTATTGTTCCATTTTAAAATACCGATTAAGCATGTTGCACAAATCGATGTTGAATTATTTAACAAAACAATACTTGCATCAAATGCTTATCAGAAGAAAATATAAGTAAACCACCTCAATTATATTCTTTGGGGTTGGTAACCCTACACCATCCCTTTTCGGGGAATGACCTTCGCTATGGCCATCTTGCGAAGGGCATTCTAAGAGTTTAGAATAGAAATATTATTGAAGTAGTTACGTAACAGTAATACCAATTGTACTACAGGAAATTTAACATTTCAAGATGATAAATTTGCATTTAAAATTTTAACACAATATTAGATGGGTAAATACAGTAAGTGAATGATTACAAAAATTATACACAATATATTGTAACACAACTACCAAATACTAAAATTAAATATACTAAACTACAATAAAACGTTTTCGACAGGCCTGTCTAAAGATGAAATCCTTAACATAAATAAAGTACTTATTTTCTACCTATATTTTCGTATGCGGTTCTTATGTACTTTTAATTCTTTTCCATTTTTATCTGCTACGACACAATTTGAACCCTCAACGCTAATAACTGAGAAAGGTCCGTCATACCAAGAATCAAATTTATGGCGACTTTCATTAGTTACCATAACCAACTCTCCAGGAGTGAGAATAATTGCTTCTGAGTTTTTATCAAAATGTGTTTTACGCATTACTTTTGCTTTTTCGATATATTCTTGCGCTCTTTTGTGTGCCACTTGTAGGCGATACCGAAATTCTTTATCATAAGCATCTATATTATACAAGGGATCCACCTTTGAATCCTGTAAAAGTTGATGTAGATCTGCTTTTTTGCCAAAAACCAGTTCAAATGGCGTATAATTGTGGTACGAACTTGGTGTAGTGTTATAACAAAATGCATAGTATTGAGTCCAAGTACACCAATCAAGTTTTGAGTTGTCAATATACATACGTAAATACTCATTCAAAACTCTATGGTTGCGTTCACAACCTCCAATACTTTGGCTGTGATACGCAGTAGAGATTTTATGATTTATTTTCAGTAGTTTTGCTAAGTTCTCAAAAACTTGATTTTTGTATTCTGTACCCATATCTGTTCGTACTTCTTTCATTGGGCCATAGACGAGAATAAAGTTTTTGACAATATATGATGCTACAGTTGAAGCTTCTTTATTCGGAATTGGGATGATTACTATGTATTTTGTTAATTCGCATTGAAGGGTGATTGCATATTCATAACCACCATTTGATCTTATAAACCTGCCAATCGTATCTATGCATACTATGTCGAAGGGTTTTTGAGGAGTCGGAGTTAAAACAAGAGGTTCCGGATGCTTAACTACTATTTTATTTATTTGGCACTTATGACACTTTTTGACAAAATTAGCAACATCGTGAGACATATTTTTCCATCTGAAGGATGCTTTAAGTTTCTTTAATAACCTTTTCTGACCACAATGACCACCAAATAGGGGATTGTTGTGATATCTATCAATTAGCTCAACTTTTTCAGATTTATTAGTGATGAGTCTTCGTGCAAAACAAAGTACAATGTTGAGTTTCTTCAGAAATTTTAGGCCTAATTCCTTGAATTCATTTATCGTGCACGTTTCAAAAATAGAGTCATTCAAACTCATCCTCAACTTTTCTATTTTCTTATCACCAGCCAATTTTTCCAGCTGAGAAAACACCGGCCCTAAGGCAATGTTTCCATTAGTGATCTGTACTTTATTTTGAACTAATAACTGCTTTTTATGCCTAATCATCATCCTAAGAGATGTAGGTCTTATATCAAATTGCAAATAAGGTAATTTTAGTACTTCCGAGTTATCTAGAGTTTCGTAAATTTTTGGACACGCCACTTCATTTTTTAGATAATATTTTTCAGTTTCTGTATTATTAAGTGGACTCGCTCTAGTCATAGAGCGTGTAACGGCCATAACTTGTGAAATATTTTGATGAATTTCCTTCAGATTTTTAATGTTTATTTTAGAGAGTGCGTCTGCACAGACATTGTCGGTACCTTTTACGTATTCTACATCAAAGTCATATGATTCAAGCTCAAGACGGATACGAGTCAATTTAGATGTAGGATCTTTCATGGAAAAGAGATAAACAAGAGGTCTGTGGTCTGTGCGGACGACAAATTTGGTACCATAAATATAACATTTAAAATGTTTAATGGCAAAGTGTATGGCCAGCAATTCTTGCAAAATAGTGGGTTTGTTCGCTTCAGCTTTTGTGAATGCTTTGGAAGCATATGCAATTGGCAAATCCTCACCATGAAAATTCTGAGAAAGAACAGCTCCACAAGCAATTTTTGAGGCATCTGTCGTGATAATGAAGGTTTTTGAGAAATCGGGGTACTGCAAAATTTTGGGCGATGTTAATGCTTTTTTCAAGGTATTGAAAGAATTTTGACATTCTGCCGTCCATTCAAACTTTGCATTTTTTCTAGTTAATTTGTTCAACGGTGCAGTTATTTCCGCGAAATGTGATATATGGCGCCTGTAGTAATTCGCGAAGGCCACCATTCTTTTAACCTCGTCAGCGGATGACGGCGTATTCCATTTGTTTATAATACCGTATTTCGAATCGTCTGGTAGAATACCTTTACTCGTAACTTTATATCCCAGGAAAGTCACATCGTTTCTAAAAAACTGACACTTCTCTGGGTTTAATTTCAAATTATACTTCCTGCACGTTTCAAAAACTCGTTTTAAATTTTGTAAGTGGTGATTTTCCGAACAGCCTATTACGATGAGGTCATCCATATACAGAAAAGCTTTTTCAGGAGTGATACCTGCGAATGCCATTGACATCATTCGCTGAAAGCTAGGGGGACTTACTGAAAGTCCGAAGGGTAATCTTGTGAACCTGAAAGACCCTGTGTCCACACTAAACTGTGTAACATCTCTTGAATTTTCATGTAAAGGGATTTGATGAAATCCGGATATTAGGTCAACAACTGAGAACCATTTTGCTCGCCCTAACTGGTCTAATATATCGTCAATACGCGGAAGTGGGTATTTATCAGGGATTAATTTTTTTTTTATTAATTTGCCTGAAATCGATTACTAATCGCCATGCCTTGTCTCCGTCTGTAGATTTTTTAGGGACCAGCAAGGCTGGACTATTATACTGAGAAACTGATGGTTCTATTATCTTGTCATCAAGCATTTTTTGTACCTGTCTATTTATTTCCTTTTTTTGGGCATAAGGAGTTCTATAATTTTTGACAAAAACTGATTCCTTATCCACTAGTTTTAACTCTTGAGTATAGAAGTTATTGACGGTTAGTTTGTCACCCTTTAGACCAAAAATATCATTGAATTGTTTACATAAATTTATCACATCGTCTTTAAGATACTGGGGAATACCATTCGTATTAAGTTGTTTCAATAAATTTGAAATGCGGTCTTGTTTCTCATTTTCTATAACAAAAACATTAAAATCGTTCAAATTCAAAATTTTAAAATTAATTTCTTTCAATGTTACTACGTTGCAAGTGGTGTTGATAATTTTAATGACTGGGGTATTTTTCGAAATTATAGCTCTTGCGATAAAAACACCGGGGTGAACTTCTTGAGAGTCTATGATGCTATCCTTTTCAAGACTTTTTAAGCTTTTCAACTCCCTTACTACCTCACATCTAGCGGGAATAATAATAGAATTGTCCTGAAGACCATTTTGTATCGGCACCACGATATTTCTGTCACTTAATCGCATTGTCATTGTCCAATCTGAATAATCTAAATTACACCGAAATTTTGCAATGAAATCTCTACCTAATATAGCATCTGTCCGTATCGGAAAGTTTGCGTCAACAACATGAAACTCGTGCTGGATTATGCAGTCGTCCACAAAAATATCTGTTGTTGTTATACCTAAGGATTTGATTACACCGTCCGTGACCCCTTTTATTTTACTCGGGTTTGCAGTATTTAATAACTGATCTGGGTTAATGTGTGTTCTTTTAAAAATAGATATATCAGCTCCAGTGTCAATTAAAAATGTATTTTCGGTATTGGTCATTTTTGTTGGTAATGTAATAAAATTTGAGTATGACAGATCGAAATTGAAAATTTTCACAGTGCATCCCCCAATCGACTTGGTTGGGGGTCTGATCCGTTTCCCGGATCAAACTCAGCGGCTGTGACTCTAACAGACCTGTAATTATTATTATTATAATTGTTATTCGGAACGCGGCCCGATCTATTATTATTATTACTGTATGTCCGGTTACCTCTAAAATTTGACCTACCCCTTGCTCTTCGAGAGTTATTCCAATTGAAACGATTTGAATGATTACTGGGGTATCGGCCACGATTATTATAGCTATGATTTTGCCTAGCGTAAAAAATATTGGAAGTACTAGGTTGGCTTACATTACTTACACTTACAAATTTGGAAATAGCCTCTTGGACTGTCCCGAAACTACCTGCTTCCATAATTAATTTCGTTCTATCCGAATTTGTATTTTGTATAAGGGATTTTACCGTTTGTTGGGTCGAGTATTTTTCTGCTACTGCATTAGGGACTCCTTCACTTATATACGCGTTTTTTAAGTTTTCCGCGAGTGATTCTATTTCTGATGCGTAACTGCTGACTTCTTTAGAGTTTCGTCCTAAATTTAACAGTTTGGTTAAAACTAATTCAGAACTTTCTCCTTTGATTTTTTCTCGCAGTGTTGTTATTATTTGTCCTAGATCGGCCTCATTAGAGATTAAACCTCTTGCCTTTCCGGTCAGTCTGGTTTTGACGAATGCAACTGCATTTGCAGTGTGTGTCTCAACATTTTCGTTTAACAATGTTAGAGAGTCTAAAAATGATTGTAACTTTTCAGGGGAACCATCGAACTCGTGAGCGACTATTTTACTTGCTATATTGAAAAATTCAATGTTTGACATCGGCATCGTGTTTGATTTGAATGTATTATTCAACTTATTATCATAAATGTCGTCCACTAGTAATGGATCTATCAATTCTAAACAACTTTTAGGTACTTTATAATTAACTCTTAAAGCATAAAACGCTCTTAAAATTGTGTCTCTTATGTTGAAAAATATGTCATTAACAGCTAATCTCTGATCCTCGTTGAAACATTTCCAAAAACTTGCTATGTATTTAACGATTGTATTATAGGACAACACAAGATTATCTCGAATTTCTTCGTTTTCCTTAATTTGCCTAATACCTTGCGAGTTTATTACAGGTTTTGCAATGGCAGAAATATCCTCCCTAGATTTGATTATTCTCTGTAAGAACCTTTCCCAAGTTACCGACATATATAGGTTCAATTGAAGCAGATGAAGTACAAATATTATCCCACAATTTACGCATTACAATCAATTACTAAACCGTTTACGAGTCCATAAATAGAAAAATATGTGAATAACCGATTAATCAATGTCTAATAGATAGATATAAAATGCCACTCAGAATAGTATGAATATATATATACCTATTTTCAGTTTCGCACTTTAACCATTATACATTAGTGCCTCGAATCCACCAAACAGTCTTTTAGCTACCTCACAAAGCCAGTGATTCTTCATAACCTTGCCTCTCTTGATTATTTCAGTGTGTTAACACCTGTGAGCCGGCTGCGGCGGCGGTGATGTTACCCATGGAATAGCCATTCATATTTCTTCGCATCTGCCCCTGAACGTGATTTCTGTAGATGCGGAAAATTCTTATTACCATGAAGATTGCCAAAATTGCTACTATTACGTACAACAGCACCTTAACGTCCTTCGTGATATTGTATTCTTGTTCTTGTACAATAAAGTTGGAATTGACGACTCCGTTTTCTTGGACCCTTTGCGAAGTTTGTTTGCTGCTACACATAATTTTCCTCTTATTACCAACTGTGCTGAATAAACTTCCTGGCAACCACCTAACACCTCCAGTCTAACATCGTTTTAGCAGGATCGCCATGTAAAAGGAGCATTCGTAGAGCTCAGAAAAAGTCGTGTGTTCTATAGTACTGATTTATTATATCTCTGTTATTACAATCATCGTTTTTACCAGGGCACCTATTGTTCCATTTTAAAATACCGATTAAGCATGTTGCACAAATCGATGTTGAATTATTTAACAAAACAATACTTGCATCAAATGCTTATCAGAAGAAAATATAAGTAAACCACCTCAATTATATTCTTTGGGGTTGGTAACCCTACAAGATTTTTTCTCTCAAGTTATATAGGGTCTTTCACAATATCTATCAGATGTAGTTCAATGACCAGCGTGGCTTTGCCAGGGAAGTAGTTATTTTCTGTTAGATATTATAAAGAAGTAAGTTCATTTTATCGTAGGTTTTTCCGTTTCCAGAGGAGTCATGTTTTGGTTCAATTTTCAATTGAAAATGTTTCCCTTTACAAGCACTTCTTATTATTACATCTTCTGTGCATTACCCTTAGTTGATATAAGGCCCTGGTGGCGCTTTTCTCGTTTTTGTACGTATACGAATTCGATTTCCTGTTTCACACTGATACACATGAAATATGTATATTTGTCTCTTTTATTCGTATACGAATTGGAAGATTCGAGAATAGCACCATTAGCATCTCTGGATTCCGAAACTTCGTATGAAGTTTACCAGTTGATTTATAACTGTGGATAACTTCCTATGCATTTTCCCAGGGCTTTGTCGATGATTTCGCTGTAGTAGTAAATGGGAAGAACATGGGTATTTGACTGGATCTGGGGCAGTCAGTACTCATATGCGTGATGCGCCCAACGCCCAAAATAATACGAGGGTTACTTTCGCCAGAAAAAGAAAACCAGAAACAAACCAAGCTATTTGTATTTTCCCTGGAAACCTACATATGAGAGATCAAACCTGGATCGAAAGCTCGCCTAGAAGAAATATCTGGAAAAAGGGTTATCAAGGCTGAGGACATCACTAATGATTTTTAGGTGCCCTTTTGGCAGAAAATAGGGACTCACTCAATGCCTTTGGATAAACACGGCGATAGTGAGTCCATCGTTAACGTATGAAGCCTTGCTGTGATGGCCATAGGTGACACTCAGAGTGAGGCTAGCAAAACTACAAAGACTGACTTACTTTGATCGGAGTTACTGGTGCTTTAGCTAGAACATCAACGGTTAGCTTGATGGTGATTCTAAACCTTCATTCCCTGCGGTTGTGTTTAACAATAATAATAATAATAATAATAATAATAATAATAATAATAATAATAATAATAATAATAATAATAATAATAATAATAATAATAATAATAATAATAATAATAATAATAATAATAATAATAATAATAATAATAATAATAATAATAATAATAATAATAATAATATAGACGAGACACCGGTGTTGCCTTATGCTCCGGGGGATATTGAGTCCGTGGTGGAGAATGAGAGATGCCGAATCTATTGGAACTACTCATTCCCCACCCTCAGGCAAATACAAGCCAATAAGCCTGATGTTGTCCTCCTCGACCACCAAAGTAGAACGATATTCGTCATGGAGTTTTCCGCTCCAGGCGAAATTAATATCGTTCGAAAAGAGGAGGAAAAACGGACTAAATATCGAGATCTTCTCTTTGAACTCCGCAGGTTATATCCGGACCATTCTGTCAAAATGGTGGTTCTGATCATAGGAGTCCTTGGTGGAATGATGGACACACTGCTTTCCAATTTGAAAATAATACCTGCTTGCCGTAATATGGCAGAAATCTTAGCAGCAAGAATGCAGAAGGCCGTTATACTTGGTTCGCTTCGTCTACTCAGGGCACACGATTCTCGGACCCAATAATCACTCACCCTACGGATGTAGGGAGTGGTTATTGGGGTTAACGACACCAGCGCGCCCTCCGGATGGGTCGGAGCACCGGAGACAGGGCCTGACTGGTACACTCCTAAGGAGAAAAAAAAAAAAAATAATAATAATAGATTTTATTGATAGGTCCAGAACAACAAAAAAAATGTTTACAAAAGCAAGTGGTTTTTGACAACATTCCAGAATGGAACCCTTAGTACCTATCAAAAGGCAGAATTCAAGTTCCGATCTTGTCACGTGAGTGACGCGGTTGGACCTTGCTCTTCCATTCAACCAGCGAAAATTATTACATGTTAAATCTTAAATCTTAAATCCGGTATCTTAGTATCTATCTATGATTAAACAGAGGGTAAAAATTATTACATGTTGAAAACGGTATCTAGTATATATCTATGCTTAAACAAACAAGGGAGAAAAAGAAGAAAATAATAATAGTAACAAAAGTTATTAGTATGTAGAATATGCCTTTACCAATATCAATTCAGAAGTTTTGGTAGTTTGTTTCTGACCAAGTCGGATTTCAGTTTTATTTTAAAATTTGATGGAGCCAATGATTTCAATGGATTTGGGAGCAGATTATATAGCCTGCTGCATATTTCATTTTTTGTAAAGAGAAAGATACCCATAACTGTTCGCTGTCAGTTGTTGTTAAATTGGGGATTAAACTCGCCCGAAGGAGTTGTTTCACGTAAATCGCCACCCCTCCACCGTGACCCCTACGATCCCTTCGGAATAGTGTATATCCAGGCAACATAATCGACTCATTAGTTATCCCGTTGTTTAACCAAGTCTCAGATATGGCTATTATGTCATATATATTAAATACCTTAAGTTTAAATTCAGCAAATCCATTAGTTAGAGAGCGAGTATTTATATGACAGAAGGAGAAAGACATTCCACAATATATTTTTTTTCTCAAATTATAGGTAACAATAATATTAGGTGTTCAGATATGGACCAGAAAATAAAAATGAAAAAATAGAAAAAAATTAAATAAACAAATTAGAAGAAATTAAGTTTTTCAAACAAATATTCACTTCCTCCGATCTCTCAAGTTAGGTTTTTTCGGAGCTGATTCTTCAGGTGATGAGATTTCCTTTCTCTTCTGATAACTATCAGTGTGGGATTCGGTGACACTTTCCACTCTCAGCACTAGACCAGGATCCGAAGAGAGCTGTTCAGGAGTATACTTGACACCGTTCAATAATAAATGGTTTTGTCGGATCGTTGCTTTTAAACCGTTACTTTTGGCGGTATTCAGAAACCCTCGGAGAGTTTTGTGGACTATTTGATCCTCGGGACTCAAGTCGTTCGCAATATATATGTTGAGTTCTCTTAGCTTGTGAGAATTCTTCAATACTTCAACTTTTTTCCAGTAAGACAGTAATTCAATCTTCAATATGAGTTTGTTACTTTTGTTAGGGAGGAAGAAGGTATTATTTATGTCCTGTATATCCAATCTAATTTCTAGAGTATCACTTAAATCCTTCAAAGATTGGGAAATGCTATCTGAGTTTAGGCCAAATACCAGAATGTTATTCTTCCTCGATTTATTGTCAAGCTGTATAACTTGCGCCCTAAGCTTCAAATTTTCACTTTCGAGAAGAGCAATTCTATTGTTTGCTAGCGCTAAATCTGATTTTATTTCAGTCAGCTTCTCCTGTGCTTTGTCACATTTATCGTTGACAGTCATGAGAAGTTTGTATAGGTCAGTAAGCGTTATGTCGCTTGGTATATGTGACATGTTGTGTTAAAGATAACGTATATTCAGCGACCGTACTAATATGTTGGCTTATCTTCAGAGTTTTTACAGATATTAGTTTGGCAGTCAATTTATTTCGATTGTTTCGGTTAGAAATTGAAACAATCAAATGTTCGAATATAGGAACTCGTAATCGGCTCACCAAAATTTTTCTGCTGGTAGGTTGAACTTTGCATAAACTTTAGACAAAATAGGAAGTTTTTATCCCGAAGAATCACTTACATATCACTATAAAAGCTAGAGTACAAGAAAACACGTCTTTGTGGTACCAGGTTCGTGACATTATTTAGATACAATCTACGAGTATTTACGGTAGAATTATTATTATAATTATAATTTTTTATCCCATTAGGAATATTCCGGTAAGGCCGTGTCTCCGGAGTCTTACACATCCAAAGGGGCGATTGATAAATTACCCGAAAAACCACTCCCCACGTCCGTGGAACAAGTGATTATTGAGTCCCAAGTCCCAGAATCAAGTGCCCTGAACAGACGAAGTGATCCAAGTCAACTTGTATGGGTCGTTAAGATTTCTGACGTATTTCGGCAAGACATTATGACTTTCAGATTCGAGAGCAGTGTGAGAGCAGTCCTTGCAGCCGGCGAACCCTTCCTTTGAACCGCTTTGCTCATATATTCGTTAATACACCGGATCGATTGCGAAGGTACTCATTAATTTATTTATTTTTTCATTCGGAATATGCCAGTCAGGCCCGGTCTCTGAAACTTCGATACATACTTCGATACATACAGGGCGTGCTGATGTTAACCCGAATAACCACTCCTTACGTCAGTGGGGTAAGTGACTATTGAGACCGAGAATCATGTGCCCTGATCAGACGAAACCAAGGATGACGGCCTTCTGCATTTATGCGGCTAAGATTTTTGCCATATTACGGCAAGCCGGTATGATCTTCAAATTCGAGAGCAGTGTGTCCATCATTCCACGAAGGACTGCTATGATCAGAACCACCCAAGAGTAGATATCCTTATTTAATCCGTTTTTCATCTTCTTTTCTGACGAAATTCGTATCGTCTGAAGCGGAAAACTCCATAACTAAAATCGTCCTACTTTGATGGTTAAGGATGACATCATCAGGCTTATGGGCTTATATTTGCCTGAGGGTGGGAAACGATTAGTTCTAATAGAGTCGGCACTTTCCATTCACCACAACGGACTCAATATTTCCCGGAGCACAAGGCAACACTGTTGTCTCGTCTATACCGTATGAGTGTCGTAGGTGGTATTACAACACTCGTAGCGCCACGTTAAGCCTGTATATGCTGAGGATGAGACCGCATAAGCTGGGCATGCTGACAGCAAATGCATTATAGTCTCAGGTGCCACACGACACGCCCTGCATCTGGTGTTAGGAACCTCCATACCCATAACGCATATACATTGGCATATGTGAGCTACGTGCTCAACGGGTTCCAATTCGGTGACAGAGTTTGGATTAGCCCGTTCAGTGTCAAATACGAGATCAAGTTCATCGGCTGCACGGGTTGCTGCCTAAAAATAAATGATTCCCCGTTTTCTGAGGAAGTAAAACGGTGGAACGGACGATTTAGGATGCAAGCGAGTTTTAAAGTCGAGTTGTCGCAACTTTTTGTAAGTCCATTTCATCATTTCAAAGAAGTCGGAACGACAAGCATATTACTTGTAGCAACTTGTTCTTTTCCAATAGTTCTGATGACCAGATCTGTAGGAGATTGCCACGGAGAGCGTTCTTAACTGTGATTACCTCTTGGAAGTGGCGTTTTTCCACCCCCAGGTAGGTAAACGTCTCTGCGGCATCCATATGATGTAGGATGATTCCGTCTACGACCTAAACATTCTCCGTAATCCTCGCATCGTTCTCTTTTGAGATGAACCTTGGCACATTTGTCAGTCTCGAATTCCATTCCGATGGCATGCGTGTCCTCTTCCACCACCCTAAGGGACTGATGTAGGCAAATAATTTGAGATCGTCTATGTAAAAGAGATGGGTGACTTCATGCCTCCGGTTACTAGAAGAGCTGCAGTTATATCCACAGATTTTCCTGAGCAATGACAATAGTTAGATACAGAAGAGAACAGGGCCAAGGAAGTCTAACTTGACCAGATCTTGAAGTGAAGCGAGTCCTCCAGAGCGGTATCAGTTGTCCAATGCATCTCACTATTTGATCGGTCACCTCAAGGCTTCGGAGCAAATGCATGATAAGCTTATGTAATGTTGTATCAAATTCCAGTAATGGATCCAGGCCATCAAAAGATTACGCTTGTACTGCACGAAGTGCTGCGTGATACATCTGTCGATGATCAGGTTCTCCTTGCAGCCAGCGACCCCTTTCTTTGACCCTCTTTGTTCATTTATACGTTCATAAACCTTGTCGACTGCGGAGAAGACGCGTGTGTATTATATTATTATTAACGTTATTATTATCATTACACTATATTATTATGCTTCCAGACTAGTCTGGGAGACACATGGAAACGTTAACAATCTGAGAGCACAGAAAATGGTAAGGTATGTCTGTCAGCCCTGTCCAATTAAGAAATAACTTCCTGAATGACTTTCATAAATAAATTAATAAAGTAACAGACATGGCCATTTACTCCAAAAATAGCGATTTGCCATTTCAAATATCACTTTCACTAGTCTCATCTCGGAAAATTCAATTAAACTGACCTTCAAAGATAATAACTAGAATTTGTTCAGCTATGGGATGATTCTAAAATAAACGAGAACTTGGCAAATATCTAATTTAGAGCTTTTCTCTTTTTCCCTTTGAAGTGTAATTTCTAACAGGTATTTCGGCCAGAAAAAAGATCTGATAATAATTATAGCCACTTTTATAGACTTGAGAAGATCCTAAAGCATGTTTGTCATTGAATCAAAACCAAAAACTTGACAAATATATAAAACCTTACCTATTAAAATTGGTGGTTCCTGATATCACATTCAGAATAAGATATGAAGAAAGTATCGTATCACTCATGTTTTTAAAACTTCTTCACAAAAACGAAGTAGGCTTGGATAAATTGAAACACATTGGTGAGAAACATTGCTGTCAATCGTCACATAAAATTACTCAGTAGTTTTCGGGAGTTGCGTGGTTAGAGTGTGTGAAATATAAAAAACATTATACTTTTCCTGAAATATTTTCTTAATTAGTGATACGCGAGTGCCAGTGTTGTGGTTAGTTACATTATTCAACTTTGTTATTGTTGACTTCTACGAAATTTTGTTTACGAAAGACTCCATTCAAGGTGTGTAGTGTAGATATTTCATATGGTTGAAGTATTCCTCAACAACAATTTTTTTGTTGCAGTGGAATTCATAATACAAAACTATCATTGGAGGTAGAATAAGGACTAGGTTGTTATTCCAGGTGAGTGAATTTTAAATGATAGTATGTAAAACTTTGATGGAGGTTTCTGTCTATTTCACGAATTAGAGAGAGACAGTGCATAGATTACACGAACCTATTTTGGTGAGAATTATAATCGAAACATGTATACTCAGTGCTTACCACTGTTGTTAAAATTTGGGGAAAACTTGAACGAATTACGAGTCAGTTACTTAATGTTGTATGCGCTTCAAACGACATTAAGTAGGTGGAAGTTTATTATACAATTTCATGCCTACTTAGTTGGCTATGATTTGTACTGGTCAATCTGTTACCAATTTGATATATTTACACTATGTGCAGGTAATTTTTCGAAGAAGTTCGTACAATGGAAAGATAAATCAAACTTATTTTTTGAAAAATTCTTATATCATCTAATGAACTCTGAATCAGCAATTATGAAGGGAGTGACTTATGATTGAAAATAATGATAACAATAATTGTAAAATTTTATTTCTAAAGAGTGGGAGGGACATTTGTTGTTCTATGTCGCCACACAAATTGTACATCACTCCATGATTTAGGTGAAATATTGTTCAACAAGAGTAATTCTTTGATCAGGGAGATCAACGTCCTTTACATTTCCTGTTGATCACTTTCAACAAGCCCATATGGGGGTATGGATAATTTGCTGACGAGGAAATAATTCTGCAGAAGAGAACCTTGGGAAGTATATAATCGAACTCAACTCTACAACTGAGTTGTATATTAGTCCAAGTAACAGGGAAAAGTACGTGCAAAAATTATTATCCGAAAATAAAAAATATAAGCGTATAGGAAATTGAAATTCAGCATCAGTTTCTATTTCATGCGACTCGATCCTGATTACCGAACATAACCTAAAACATTGCCAAAGTTGCGAAAAGCGGTTTTTTGTTGATAACTAAAAAACTACAGCTCCGATCGAAAAAAATTGAATTAGGAAATTGTAGGTATTGAAAAGATCTATCAATTGGATAACCTATAATTTTCCGATATCACTGATACTTTTCGAGTTATATCGGAAAAACCGTGAAAAATCGGGTTTTTTATAACTCGTTAACTGTAAGGTATTCAAACTTGTTACTTACCGTTATGTGTAGCCTATGACAAGCAAAAAAAGTATTTCTTTGAAAAATTGATAAATATTGATTATTTCTCAAAATATATGAAGTTTTCTCAAAAAGGATGCTCTCTCAATATGGCTACTCTTGCTCGGGGAATGATTCATGGCTTATTTTTTTCTGTAAGAGTTGTTTTTTCATATTATCGACAAAGTAAATTGATTTTTTTTTACATTTCAAGTGTCAAAAAATGACTTTAAAAAAATTGCACAATTTTATAACATGTTTTTTCTAAATACATTGCTCAATTTTGTTTTTATATAAATGACTTTTATGAAAATGTATTCCGAGCATGATTTCAAGCATTAAAAAAAAATTGAATTCCTACGATCACTAGGAACCGAGATAAGTTTTTTATTTCAAAAGAATCTGGAAGACGCAATAATCATCGTACAGTCACCTTCATGTATAAATATTAAGGTTGAATATCTATATGTTCAATAAAAAAATACTAGGATATGTCTAGTTCATTTGCAGGAGGTATTATTAATTGATGAATCAAATGAGGCGTGCAGGCGCGGATCGCGATAGCTGTAGCTGGTGGCGGAGTGGGGATAGCACTGAAAACTATTTCGTGAGTTCAAAGTGGCTTGTGCTTTGTGCTTTTGCAATGTACACTAGTACTTGAAATTGAAACAATAACTTTTCTTTTCTGTTTCAATAACACTGTCAGGACGAAAGTGTCTTTAATGTCAACAGTATTTGTATCCCCACTGCGCCACCCGCTAAAATTTCATCGCTCCGGCCTGAACGCCTCACTTTGTTCATCAATTAATAATCCTTTTTTTTTTTGAAAATTTAGTTATTCAACCTCACGATCCATGAAGGTGACTGCTGTACGACGATCATTGCGCCTTCCAGATTTTCCAGATTTTTTTTAAATAAAAAAATTATTTCGGCTCCTAGTGATCGTAGGGATTCAATTTTTTTCTATTTTCATCAAAGTCATTTCTATAAAAACAAAATTATGAAATTTTTTTAGAAAAAACATGTAAAAAAATTGTGCAATTATTTAAAGTAATTTTTTGACACTTAAAATAAATAATATCAATATACTTATTCGATAATATGAAAGTAGAACTATTACAGAAAAAAATAAATCCTGAATCGTTACCGTAGCATCATTCCCCGAGCAAGAGTAGCCATATTGAGAGAGCATCTTTTTTGAGAAAACTTCATATATTTTGAAAAATAATCAATATTCTTCAATTTAAAAAAAAGAATTTTTTGGCTTGCCATAGGCTACACAAAACTGCTGGTAACAATTTTCAATACCTTACAATAAACGAGTTATAGAAACCCCGATTTTTTACGGTTTTTTCGATATAACTCGATAAGTATCAATGATATCAAAAAATTATCTGTCATTCAATTGATAGATCTTTTTAATACCTACAAGTTCCTAATCTAACTTTTTTTGATCAGAGCAGTAGTTTTTTAATTATCAACAAAAAACCGCTTTTCGCAACTTTGCCAATTTTTTAGGTTATGTTCGGTAATCAGGATCGAGTCGCATGAAATAGAAACTCATCCTGAATTTTAATTTCCTATACGCTCATATTTTTCGGATATAAATTTTTGCACATTTAACATTGGGCCGCTTCCTCGTTTCTTGGACTATAAATGATACGTTCGTTCCAACGTAGAAAAAATTCGAAAAAAGTGAAGAAAACGGTAACCTCTCAGACTTTGATGAAATTTTTACTGATCATTCTGATATTATAAATCGATAAATAACAAAAAAAAATTGTGCGGAAATGCCTGGAAGACATTTATTTTACTAGCACAAACATATACATTTTAGTCAAACTTTTCACCTACATTTTAATCTGCAACACATATTGGAAGACAAAAAATAGAATTTAGAACCATACAAAACTGATTGGCACACCCAAAATATACAAATACTCTTATATCATTGGTGATTTTACTTTAAAAGTCATTGAAGTCTGTCTAAATTTATATTATCAAATGTCAAACATTGACAAGAAAAAATATAATGCGATGTTGTCTAATTTTCTCAAATTCCAGCAAATGATGTGCCAATTACTGTAAAAAATAATAGAAAATTCCTTTTCTATGAGTTTTGAAGCTTTTATTGTCGATAACTGTATTGTAAAAAACCAAAATTAGTACCTAAATGAGACTTTAAAAAATTTGAATTCTGTAAAGTAAATCTATTCGAATTCCTTGGATAAAGTGGTAGCCCTGAAAAGGGCCGTTTGTGTGAAATATAAAAATTATATACCAGTTTCCAAATCAGAGTAAAATCTTCTTCATCCGCAATATAAACGGTGTTAATTAAGTACGTTGACAAACTTCGGGAGGTGATTCTTTGAAGGTTTCCAGGACGAAAAGTTCATATAAACATATGTCCCAAACGGCTTGGTTTTCGAGATACAGGGCGATAAAAATACATTTTTTTCAAGATTTTTTAGAGTTAACTTCGACATTTTCGACAATAATCAGTTCAAATTAGGCAAGTACAATCCATTCAATAGGGCGCACGATACAAAATAATGCATTTCTTAAATAATTCACAGGATCCTCCTTTTTTCAGAGTCAAGCTTTGTTCAACCCTTCAGAATTTTTTTTTCCGCCGCCACTGACTTATTATGAGAAAGGAATAATCAATGTTGCTTCATTTAACATCTTTTTGATATCTTGCATTTTTTCATTTACTTGTACGGTTCAGGGGCTATAATGAAAATATTAATTTAAACATTTTCCAGTGTGGCATAACATTAGAAAATTTGAAAATTAAACATTTTCAATTATTGTAAATTGATGGAAATATTTTTTCAGAATTAGAAAAATCTACGATGAATAAAAATTATACAATAAAAAATATAAAGACAAGCTTTTATACAAATGCACTGAAAATGAAAAAATAATTTGTTTCTTTTTTTGTAGGTTATTCTGTGAGTATCAAAATCTTTCTGTACAAGATTACCTAGATCAAACAATGAAATGAATTATTTTTTTCCTTTTCAGTGTATTGTATAAAAACTTTAAAATGTTTTCTTTTTATAATTTTCATTTTTAACATTTTAGTTTATTTTTTATGTGAAACTGAAAATCTCCAACCCAAAAACCATCACATACCAATTTTGAACAGAATCGGATCATAATCACAAAACTCGTCCGCCATATTGGAGCTGCCATTTTGTTTTTTAACAAACATTTTTTTAATGCAATGTCACCGGAATTACGGAAACCTGCCGAATTTCAAATTAATCGGAGTATTAGAAGTGGGTCAAATTCAACTTTTATTAAATTGTTTGTTAGTTAGTTACAAGTGAAGCTAAATAAAAGCTTGTTATTGTGAAGATGTGATTTCTTTTTGTGATATCTAACAGAAAACTACTATCTCCCCGTCACTGCGGTACGCTGGATATTAAACTAGATCTGACAGATATTGGGAAAACCTTAACTTTCAACCTGAAGATTCTGATGGTAAAAATGTGCATTTTCATTGAGATATTTGATTAAAAATGTTTTTACCCATCAGTCTTGATAGAGAACTCATACAAATTTTTTGTTATTTTAAAAAAAGATATTTTTTAGTTTTCAATTGAACGTTTCCTTTTCAACATAAAAAACTTCCGAAAGGTAATCCTGTAATGGAAGATAGCTAATAGGGTTTATCTAATAGTCGCAGATCATTACACATTTGATTTTCATTTATGAATCTCTGGTCATAACTCCGAAAAACTAAATCAAACAAATTTTTGTTTCCGTACGGAGTACATTATTTTATCAGAAATTTCGGTTTGTTTTTTCTTCTGCAGAAACGCAGAAATTTTGTAATCAATTTGAATTCATAAAAATAGCAAAGTGGGCTTTGATATTAATTCATTTATTCAAATATCAACAACTTGACAGTTATCGAAAGTTGAGAAACTGTCTCATTGTTAATTCTTCATTAGTGCAAGCTATAAAGCAGATTCATTCAATATTCCTTTGGATAAAATGGTTGAATATACAAATTCAGAAATGGCAGACATGCACTTAATGTATGGAATGGCTGATGGTAACGCTCGTGCCGCCAGACGAATGTATCTAGAAAGATTTCCACAACGTCATATTCCCAGCACACAAATGTTCATCAATATTCACTCCCGTCTTCGTGAAACGGGTACTTTCAAGAGGTCTGCTGTTCTCATAGGAAGACCCAGGAGAGTTAGAACAGTTCAGATAGAAGAAGCTGTACTTAACGAAATTGAGCAGCATCCAGACACCAGTACAAGACAAATTGCGGCACAGTTTAACGTAACCCATGTATTGGTATGGCAAATTTTAAAAGAGCAACAACTTTATCCCTATCACATACAGCGTGTTCAAGCTCTTCTGCCAATGGATTTTCCAAAGAGATTAACTTTTTGCACTTGGATTCGAAACAAATTGTTGGAAAATCCATGGTTTTTATCTCAAGTGTTATTCACCGATTAGGCATGCTTTTCCCGTAAAGCCATTATTAATTTTCACAGCAATCATATGTGGGCTGATGAAAACCCACACGCCGTGATTGAAAACCATTTTCAAGAGACGTTTTCTGTGAATGTTTAGGTTGGAATTGTAGGGAATTTCCTTATCGGGCCACATTTTCTGCCTCATAGACTCAATGGTGACCATTATCGACATTTTCTTGAATTCATCTTACCTGGACTCCTAGAAGAGATCCCACTGAGGGAAAGAATTGGAATTTGGTTTATGCATGATGGTGCTCCAGTATACTTCAGATTGGTTGCACGCCAATATTTAGATGAGAATTATTCTGATCGCTGGATTGGGCGTGGTGGGCCACAACTTTGGCCACCAAGGTCACCCGATATGAATCCACTTGATTTTTTCCTCTGGGGGCACCTTAAGTCATTAGTGTACCGAACTCCAGTTCAAAGTGAAGAAGACCTGAGGAATCGCATACAGGAGTCAAGCGGAATTATAAGAAACACTCCTGGTATTTTTGAGCGTGTCCGCCAGTCTATGGTTAGGCGCATAAACGCATGCATTGAAGTTGGCGGTGGCCATTTCCAGCAGCTGCTCTGACATATCAATTTCAATAATGGTCCTTTTCTGAACTTAATTTTATTCCTAAGGAATTTATGTTACTTTGCTCTAGTATTTGATAATAAAGTTATTCACTATTGAAAATGTCCAAAATTATTTTGCCATAATTAACTGTGTGCAATACATATTCAACCTGAGTTATGGTAAAAAATGTATGGGAGCTCCATAACATTACATTTTCTCTACACGAGCAGAAAATAGCTATTTGTGTAATGAGAACAAAATGACGTATTGCGTCACGCGCTAATCTTTGGAGAGTGGCAATGACACTTCGAGAAATGAATTATTTTATATCATGCGCACTATTGAATGGATTGTACTTGTCCAATTTGAACTAATTTGGATCGATTATTGTCGAAAATTTCGAAGTAAACTCCAAAAACTCCTAAAAAATGTATTTTGATCACCCTGTACTTCGAAAACCAATCCGCTTGGGACATGTTTATATGAACTTTTCATCTTGAAACCTTTCAAAGAATCACCCTTCAAGTTTGTTAGACTATTTGCTTCTCAAATTTCTTTATGTTATGCGTTACTGGAAAATGTTTGCGTTAATATTTTCATTGTAACTCCTGAACCGTACAAGTAAATGAAAAACATCAAGAGAGCAAAAAGATGTTAAATGAAACAACATTGATTATTCCTTTCTCATAATATGTCAGTGGCGGCGGAAAAAAAAAATCTGAAGGGTTGAACAAAGCTTGACTCTGAAAAAAGGAGGACCCTGAGAATTATTTGAGAAATGCATTATTTTGTATCGTGCGTACTATTGAATGGATTGTAGTTGCCTAATTTGAACTGATTATTGTAGAAAATGTCGAAGTTAACTCTAAAAAATCTTGAAAAAAATGTATTTTTATCACCCTGTATCTCGAAAACCAAGCCGTTTGGGACATATGTTTATATGAACATTTCGTCCTGAAAACCTTCAAAGAATCACCTCCCGAAGTTTGTCAACGTACTTAATTAACACCCTGTATAAGCTATTTGAATTATAGAGTGAATTTTTGGCATCATACAATTTACTTGCCAATCTAAAAAAATCTTCTGTTCTGTAGATGTTTTGATGGGCACATGTAGCGTGCAAGATTTCCGGGAATGTGCCCCATTTTGCCGTCTACTTCTTTTTTATGTACATTTTCTTGCGATTACATATAGAAGTTGCAAAGGCTTTGATCTTGGCAGAACAGCGCGCGTAGCGCGCGCTCTTCCGACTATGTCTGTTGCGTTTGCATACAAAAATTGCAAAGGCTTTGATCTTGGCGGAGAAGCGCGCGCATAGCGCGCTTGGCCGACATTTCGCAAATCCGCGCGCGCGGATTTGCGAAATGTCGGCCGAGCGCATGCGCATTTCTCTCTTCATGTACATTTTCTTTATCTTCATGTAAGAAAACTGAGTCTGGCGATTACATATACAAATTGCAAATGCTTTGATCTTGGCAGAAAAGCACGCGCGTAGCGCGCTTTTGGTCGACATTTCGCATTTGTGGCAAGAAATTTTTTTAAAAAATTCACAGTAGTAAACTATGCTTATGAGAGAGCTTGTCCAAATTTTTTCTATAGTGGCACAAAAAGTATGTTTCGAGCAATCACAGTTACCGTTTCAATGAAATATCTTCACTGAAAATGCCCGGTCAGCAAAGTTTTTCAAAAATTGCAGGTATTGACTACCCTCATGAGGGGTTGATTTGAATTTTTGGTGAAAGTTAAGAAAACGGCAACCCTATCGATTCTGATGAATTTTTCACAGTTGAGTCAACATACATTAAAAACACGATAGCAAACGAAGTATTGATGCGGAAATAATAACTATGGCGGATATGACCTTTTCAAGTACCAAGAACGGAGTAGATATGGGATTACACTCTAGGAAAATTAATTAGGAAAGTTAAATTACTACAATTTTCCTCTTTCTCGCAGCAACACATTAATTTGAAACGTATATGATCGAGTATATAAATGATTTGATGCTGTTCATGAAATAATCTTCTTGAATATCTCTCAACCATGACAAATAGAGACTATTATTTTCTTTAATTCATCTCGAGTAACTTGTATTTTGAGACAATTCAATTCGATCATATGAACTAATAATCAAAGAATAACTCCCTCGAGCTAAATCTCTCGAGAGTTTTTCAGATTATTATTGTTCATATGGTCTCATTAAATTGTCAAAATACATGGTACTCTCGATAGAATTATGGAGAAAATAATAGTCAGCTATTTGTCATGGTCTTGGGATATTACCTACGATTATAATTGCTGGAAATATACCTTTGGTGGCAGCATAGGAAAAACTCGAATTAACCTCCTCGTAAGGGTAGTTTGTACCAGCAATTTTTCGAAAAACTCAGCTGACCGGAGGTTATGATTTCTCAAAACGTACTTTTTGTGTCACCATAAAAAATGCGGATCAGGAAAGCAAAGTACTTTTTTATATCACAGAAATAAACTATCCTAACACGGTGGTACAAAGAGTATTTTCTGAGCAATCATAATTCACTGTTTCAATGAAACCCTTGGTCAGCAAAGTCTTTTGAAAAATCACATGAATAAAACTCCCTTATATGAGGGCTGATACCATTTTTTCTATTGTGGAACGAAAACTGTATTTTGAGCAATAATAATTCACTGTTTTAATGGAATATCTTCACGATCAACAAAGTTGTCCAAAAAATCCCATGAATAAACTGCCCTTATGTGGGGGCTGATTCCAATTTTTTAATGGTGGCAAAAAAGTATATCCTGAACAATCATAACTAATTGTTCCAATGAAGACAGTTATTATGTTGACAAAATTTAGCAAATGTTGACAATTTTATGTTATGCAGTTTTCAATTTATTTACGTCATATTGTCGAATGATGACTTCTGAGACGCAAAATACCGTTGCAAGAAAAATGAATGAAGAGTGCGAAAACATTACTTTACGCACAGTCGATTTTTTTAACGCGCTGTGTAAAAAAAGTATCACCTTACGCATAATGAACTGTTTGTAAAATATTGGTTTACGCACTGTTGTAGAAAAATAATTTCCAACACGTTTTGGTTAGGTTTCCTTGTAACTAACTTACAAACAATAATGTAATAATATCTTGGAAGTTAATTTTCACCCACTTACAATCATCAGAAAAATCTGAAATTTGGCACACATAGGTATGAAGAACTGACGACAATGCACGATTCGTCGCATATAGCAAAAAAACGTTTTCAACCCCTATATTCTAATTAATGGCATATTCCTATAAATTTTCATGTGAATTAAATCGCGAAAAAATACTGAATTAAATACAGGAAGATTGGTTTATACAATTTTCACCTATTTCCAATGGGCCAAATAATCTTAATCTTGGCACACGTATGAATATAAGAATTTCATGACATAAATGTAATAATAATAATAATAATAATAGGTTATAACTTTGAAATTCAAATAATCTAAAATTTGGCACACATATCAGGAGGGATGACTAAATAAGAATTTCCTAATAATAAAGTGATATAATAATGATGTGAATTTTTAAATAAAATGTTCACCTACTTCCAAACGTCCGAATAATCTAAAATTTGGGACTCATCAAGGACCAACTACAATACACGAATTTCATGATAATAATGAAATAATAATGATGATGAGAATTTTTAAATTAAATTTTCACCCACATCAAATCCTCCGAATAATCTTAAATTTAGCACTTATATCCAGGGCCCATGGCAATACAAGAATTTTGAAATAATTATGTGATAATAATATAACTCGTCTGATATTTTACTCTGAAAAAGATGTTAATCATTCCAACGGTGAATGCATTCTGAGCACTGATAAATATGTTGAATTTATTATAAGACTAAAGAGGAAAAAATGAAATAAAGTAGTTTGAAAAACTAAAAAAACTCGGTTTCATCGCGCACTAAATAACATAAAGTAATTAAATTTACTTGTAAAAATGATTCTTCAACAATCACTCAGTGGAAATGCCAATCAGTGACACATTTTTGTACTTGTCATGTTGATATATTTTATACAGGGTGGGGCACCGAAAACGAAACAGATCGAATATCTTCAAAACGCATGTGTTGTGAATAAAATGCAAAAACAGGTCGATTTTTAATGCAAGTGGGACATCTTCCTATCATAACCTCAACTGTCATACCTCCCCCCCCACCCCTTGGGCACTATCACCCAAACAATTTTAATTGGGAAAGTAGTAAGTGTGACACATCATTGAAAAGGTAATTTCATAAGGAATTCAGCAATGCCAATTTTAGCCACCTAACTTTTTATTTTGGCGCCCTCTTGTGGGAAAAATTACTGTTCCGTATTCCAAATTATAATACTGCATTTGCAAGCTATTTTGACATAAATTCGATGACAGTGCATTATGGAATTTTTCTAAAAGAAAAAACAAAATGGTGGCTCCAAAATGGCGGACATGATTTGCAATTATGGTCCGATTCAATTCAAAATTGATATGTGGTGGTTTTCAAGGTCGTATATTATGATTTGTTCGTCAATGCATAAAACAAGATAGTGGCTCCAAGATGGCGGACGAAATTTGTAATTCTGGTCCGATTTGAATCAAAATTAGTATGTGAAGATTTTCAGGGATTTTCAGGCGCGGTAAAATTCTGATTTTGTTACAGAATAACCTACGTCACACATCTAAATAAAATATTATTTCCTAATATGTATAAAATCTTTTTTTCATCAATTCAATTAATTCACTGTAGTCATAACCACAATTACCAATTTCGTCCGCCACATTGGTTTTTTGCATTGACAAAATTATCATAATTTTTCACACTGAAAATCCCCACATATCAATTTTGATTCGAATCTTACCAGAATTACAAATTTCGTCCGCCTGGAGCCACCATCTTGTTTTTTTTGCATTGACGAACAAATCAAAATTTCCGATATTGAAAACCACCACATATCAATTTTGAATAGAAACAGTCCTAAATTGCAAATCATGACCGCCTTTTTGGAGCCGCCATTTTGTTTTTTCTCTTAGAAAAATTCCATAATGCACTGTCACCGAATTTATGTCAAAATAGCTTGCAAATGCAGTATTATAGTTTGGAATACGGAACAGTAATTTTTCCTTTAAGATAAAGGAAACTCAAAGTCATCCCCCATTTTTCCCACAAGAGAGCGCCAAAATAAAAAGTAAGGTTGCAAAAATTGACATGGCTGAATTCCTTTTCAATGATTTGTCACACTTACTACTTTCCCTATTCAAATTGTTTGGGTGATGGTGCCCAAGGGGTGGGGGAAGAGGTATGACAGTTGAGGTTATGATAGGAAGATGTTCCCTTGGGATTAAAAATCGACCTGTTTTTGCATTTCATTCACAACACATGCGTTTTGAAGATATTCGATCTGTTTCGTTTTCGGTGTCCCACCCTGTATACACGACGTATTCATTAATTCAATTCATTTTACATGTAAGTTCATGCCATTTTTTGATTTTTGATATTTTTAAACCATTTACAATTCATTAGCATTGATGAAGACAAAGGAATTTGTCAAAAGCTCGGAAAAGTAAAGAAAAGTTTTTCTTTCTTACCTGACTGAATACCCCCTAATTCTTCAAAATATTTATTTATACATTCTGCTATGGAAAATCACGAAAGCGTGGAGCGGCCACTGGCAGAAAGTTTCCTATAATTCTGACACAAGTTGGATTTATATTTTAATTCGGAGACTAAAGTTAGAATTAGTAAAATTCCATGAAAAAAATCGGAATTAGTATAAATCCGAGATAAAAGTTATAATCAGTATAATTTGGAGATAAAAGTTGGTATTAAGTATATTTTAATTCGGAGACTAAAGTTAGAATTAGTAAAATTCCATGATAAAAATCAGAATTAGTATAAATCCGAGGTAAACTTCATAATCAGTATAATTCGGAGATAAAAATCTAAACAAGGTACTTATATTAGAATAATGCGGAGATAAATGTCAGAATTATGTGGCAAGAAAGGAACTCCGAATTATATACTAATTCTGACTTTAATTTCCAAATTATAATATATTTCTGACATTCATCTTGGACTCATTCTTATTTTGACTTTTATTTTCGAATTATGAATAATTCGGAATTTTATACTTATCGGAATTATAATGATTCTGACTTTCATGTCAGTATTATAGAAATATTTCTACAAGTTGCCGCTCTATACGGTTTCCTAGAAAAAAGTTTTTATACTTAATTTGGAGGAATTTTACATTTTTCTTGCCAATACTGTTGACTGAATTATACTCTTATACTTGTTTACTGTATATTTGTTATGTGTCTGTCCGAGTATATGTTTCTGTGCTATTTTTATTTCCTAAGAATTTCATATCGGCGCTAACTCGTTTAATCTAATCTATTGTTATTTGGTTTTGACTTTCGAGTCTCGTATTCAGTTAGTTATATAGTATATTTGTCACTTGGGTCTCAGAGTGACGAGGTTCCAATATTTTGCGGTAGTAAAAGTTACATTACTCACTCTGTACTCTGTCTGAAGTTGTGCAAAGCGAACTGCATCAAAGAATATTTTCCCGTTGGTGGAGTTGGACTGCTGGGCGACTGAGAGCCTTCTTCTCTCGGTGGGAGTCGTTGGGAGTTTTCATGGATGATGTTGCTCGGTCTCACATTGTTCGTTATCATATCTAGCCTTTCCATCGGAGGAGATCGGGTCCTTTGCGGAGAAGAGGCTTCCCTTGAAGCTTTCAATTGAATCTGAAACAACGACGAATTGATGGAAATTGTTATTTGAATGACTGTTATGATGGATGGAAAATGGGTATCTAGTAAAAAGTCGATAATAAATGAGCTTATAGATATATATATATATATATATATATATATATATATATATATATATATATATGTAGATACTTTATTATTAATTACCATACAGTTTTGTTTTGTCTACAATAACGAAATAAAGTTAAAATCATGAAAAATACGTATTGTGCATAAAATAACTGAAGATATTACAATACACACAGATGTTCCTACAAACCTCAGTACGATAAATAAGTACTCTACTCATTGAAAGATATACTGGGTGTTCCTTAAAGACATGCTAATATTTGAGTGGGTGATTCTTTGACTTATTTCAAGGAAAAAACTTCCTATAAACGTATGTCCTAAAAGTCCTAACTTTTGAGATACAGGGTGATTAAGTTTTGAGAAACAATCAGTTTTTTAATAATAACAGAGATAATATTGTAGACGTTTTTATAAAATTTGGAACATGTCTTCTATGCATCGAGGTGCATTTTTTTAAGCACACATATTATCATTTTCTCAACCAGTGGCGTTCGTACGAGTTTTGCATTGAATATTTTTGGAGAGAAAATACTACTCCACTGTTTCCACCTGAAAAAAATACTTTTGAGATCCCCATTTATTTTTGAGCAAATTTGATCTCTTGAGTTTTCTTTGTACGGCGCATGGTTTTCGCTTAAAAAAATTAAAATCGTTTCATTTCAGGATAAATTCTTCAAAAATCTGATGCGGTGTGGAAATGTCTGTGCACCGACTGAAAGCAAATTGAGGGATCAGATTTGTTTCAAAATGAATGAGAATCCAAAAAAATGAGTAATTCTTGTCAGATGCTCGGTTCTTCATTAATTGAAATTGCTTCATACCGCAGTACCTAACATTTTGTTGACAATAAATCGTCCGATAGTAATTGAGCTACCTGTTTATAATTGTTATTTCTTTTCACCACTCCTTAATCTTTTCATAGTAAATCCATCTATGTCGACAATACCTTGAATGGAATTCCTATATTAATTCAGCTACCTGTCTGTAATTAATAGTATATTTTGTTCTTCAAATTACTATGAATATTGTGTTTTCACTGGTTATGAATACCATTTTGTGTTTGAAAAAGCAATAGGAATTGCGCAGCGCACTATTATTTACTAGATTTTTACGTGTGTTATTGAAGTTATTTTGGTTGTCCGCTGTTTTTCTGAATATCGGTAAAAATTGTGAATTGAACGAATGCAGAAATGGCGGCAATGCATTACGTATATGGCCTCGCTGATGGTAATGCAACAGAAGCCAGACGCATTTATCAGGAAAGATATCCTAATCGTGTCTTACCAGATACCGTACCTTTTCAAATATTCGTCGCCGACTTAGGGAAACTGGTAGTTTCAAGAAAAGTACTTCGGAAGGTAGACCTCTAAGCGTTAGAACTCTTGAAATTGAGGACGCGGTTCTGCAAGAAATCGAAGAACATCCTGAGACGAGTACGAGGAAGATCACTAGAACTCTGAATATTTGTCATCAAATTGTTTGGCATATTTTGGTTGATTTTTTGTTATACCATATTTTACGAGTACAGGCATTACTCCCTAGAGATTTTCCACAGCGTGTGAACTTCTGCCAGTGGTATCTTCAGAGTATTGCACTATAAATCCGTAGTTTGAGTCACAAATTTTGTTCACAGATGAAACAAATTTTTTTTCTCGAAATGCTATTCAAAATTTCCATAACAATCATATGTGGGCGGAAGAAAACCCCCATACCATAACCGAAACATATTTTCAATACCAATTTTCGGTTGATGTATGGGCAGGAATTATTGGTGATTATCTAATAGGCCCATTTTTTCTACCAGGGCGCCTTGATGGTCGGTCTTATTTACACTTTCTCGAAGAAAAACTAAATGGGTTGCTTGAAGATGTGCCAATTGCGTTGAGGAATCGAATATGGTATATGCAAATAGTATATTCGTCGGCAGGTCTCTGATAGAAAATAACTACTGCCCCCTATGACCGTTGATTCAGAGAGCCATGGACTTCCTAAAATTATTCCAAATAATCAAAGTAGTGCAACACTATCGCAAATTCGATTGAAATAGTATTGTGGTTCGGAATACGTGCCAAAAAAGTAAACCACAACGTTTTTTTTACACGAAACTCCCAATTTCTCAAACGGTACCATAATGGTACTCTGACGTAAGTACCATCGATGGGGTATCCATATCCATTTAAACTCTTTCTTTGTATAACCAATACTATTGTTTATATAGACGTAAGATAGTTAGTCAATGTCTGTGTAATTGGTGTTGGACGCAAACGCAAGTGTCATCTAGCGTGATTAGTTACAAACATGAATATTTGACGTTATTTTAATGCAGGTTTCTTCAAAAAAACCCTGATTTCAATGCTGTCCCATTGTTTCATTCAAGTTAGGACATGACTTGGAGGAAAGATCACAGAAGGTACGAAATGACTTGGATGCGAGATCACTGTCGCCATCTACATGTCGCATCCATTTGAATCCAATATAAATCCCATAAGGTTGGCTAACTATCTTCTATATAAACAATGCCAATACGAACACAATAATGATGTTAAGATATTATGTTTAAGTATCTTCTCGGTTCAATACCAATGATCAAGGTGGCTATAGAACATAGACAACATTTTGACGTTTCGATTATGTGTGATTGTCAGTTAGTCACTGCATACGTTACTGAATTCGAATTGATCAGATTAATAATAGATCAAAAAATGAAATGAATGTTCTGACAAATGAAATATCAACCATAAGGTATCATTGGATTCAGATAATTACGAAGATTTCAAAAACGTAAGGACGTACAGAAAGTCCCAATTGAAAATCGAAAGGCGATATCCGGAAAAATCGAAAGTTGAATTTTGTGTGCCGTCTAGTGAGCATATCAATGTTTCAAATTTCAGAAATATAGCTAGAGAAAAGAGGGGTGTACCATCAGTCTGTGTCACACTAGTACATGAGTGTCTGGAGGAGTTTATAAACGCGATAAATGCTATATTTTTTTACTACCTGATATTAAAACACCAAAATTGTATTTTTTATGTCATCATGACAGTTCTAATCGACAGACTAACTGCTTGCAAATCAATCTCCTAGAGCAACAGTATTGCCATCAAAATCTAACAGTAACAATTAGGTATTTCAAAGCCAAGATACCTAAAGTTCCCCCCCAACCTATGAATCTGAATGTGAAAGAAAGAAACGATTTTTGAAACACTCAGTAGATTCAGCCTCCCCCCTCATTTCTTTGGAAATTATAATTTATTTTTCAATTTATCATATGTGATCTTTCTTGCAGGATGACTCATAGTTTGGAATATGACAACCTAATTTCGAATCATCCTGTTGCCGTCTATATCGGGCCTACGATAGTTTTTTCCACTATTAAATATTGTTCATACACAGTTGATTCTCAGAAATGTTTCATTTGAAATGCCGCCGATAATTCATTCCAGTACGCCATCTGAATTTCACTCGAACGATGTCTCATTCAGAAAATCGAAGCCAACAGTATACCATTGCGGCTTATTTTAGTCCCCTCAACCTCTGTTAATTTTTTAACGGTTTGACGACAAACTTGAAACAAAAACCATTTTGAATAGTATCACCGATACTCCTTTTTGAAAGAAAATATATTGTGATTGCTTGATAGGGGGAAAGGGGGTGGAGGGGGCAAATCGGATTTAAAAATTTCAAATGGCATGGGGGGATCAAGTGAAAAGAGATCCTTCCAAACATCAAATTTTTTTTGGATTATCTTGGTTTTTTTTCACCACATGCACGCGATAAATTATAACGGTTTGATTTAGAGCAATGGGACAAAAATGTTTTGAATTTTATCATCAATTCCACTTCTTGAGAGATGATACAATGTAATTGCTCAATAGATACCGCTGGGAGTACTTCAACTTGAAAATTTCGAAAGACAAATATATCATAATTTTGAAAATACGTATTGACGAAAATAACAAAAAATGGTTGAAAACAGAATTAAATTTTCTTTTCAACGATGTGTATCTTGAAAGCATATGCCATTTGATGTTTGATGTTTTGATATCGTGGTAACCGCAATATGTCGTATATCAGAAAAATTCGATTTCGGGCTTTCTGAATCTATGTAACCAATATCACTAATGCCATGCACCACAGTGAGTTGTTTGTCAATCAACCAACCGGGTACCGACCAAGCATCTTGTTGCAATATGACGAAATTTTAACTAATACGATTTGGTTACAGTCGTATTTCACCGACAGGATGACATAATTGACATACGACGTATTGCTGTTACCACGACGATATATTACTAATTTTCAGCAATCTTTACTGAAACAGGATTGATTGTTTTGTGAGTGGTCCTCTGATAAAAAAAATTGAAAGTATAAAACTATTGATTAACAAGCATGTTCCTTTCCTAGCCAGAAAAATAATGAAAACTATCAGTTATTTTGCTAATAACTTCCTACCTCTGAATTCAATCGGTCTCCGTATAGCCAACATTGCCTTATTTATCTGCTTGATTTTTCACAACCGCACTTTCATTCATTCTCCGCAACACAGTTAACTGTTTTTACAACAATAATTCACAAAGTAATTGATTCAATTCAGTTAGATGCAATCACTGCGATTGCTGCATTCTCAATTTGTGCCCAGGAATGTGGATGTTCCGATCGTTTTCATGCACCGACCGATAGTACCGTGGTAGCACCGCTAATTCTCTCGCGAAACATATGGTTTGGCTGAGAGAAACTATCTAAGCGATGACAAGAAAATAACTGGATAGTTCTAATTTTCTGTACGAGATATGAAGTCACCGATGGTTACAGAAACAACGGACGAAGATCAAAAATCTGCTCAATACTTAGCCTTACTAGCCCAGTGAATAGAGACATTTGCACGGGAATAGATAGATAGATAGAGTTTTATTAACACGTTGCATGCTAATAACGCATATGCGCCTCTTGGTGTAGGTTTCAGGATGCTGATGACGCTCATATATGCGTTTTTTTTTTAATATTTTGATGCTGTCAAATACATTCACCAAGGTAACGTTTAAAATGTATTCTGCCAAAGCGAAATCGGCCCATTTACTGTTATTTTTTAATGGTGTACCCATCAGAATCAACCAATTACATTAGTTGAGTCCATTAGCATGCAACGTGTTAATCATACACCAAAGGACTGAATGAACAAATGAATATATAAGTATACGAAAAAACTGCCACAGTATTAAAAACATTAATAGGAAAATTATTTAAAGAGAAATATTTCTTTTCAAACAGTGATAAACGCTAACAACAGTACAGTGTACAGTGTGGTCCACTAAGTGTGCAACAAATGGGAAACTTGTTTATTATTGAATTCCTGACAAAAGTTGGTGCATGTTCCAAAACTATACCAAGTGTACCTGAAATGGCTTTATGACATAAACCATACAGGATAGGCCAAAAAATATAAAGTTCGTTCATGAGTAAAGTACCCTTATTTCACAAAATATAGAGATATGTTGATGAGAAAAGTTGCTTAGAATTAAAAGTTATGTTCAGATACGAAGTCATGGTGTGCCATTCGAATTTTTTTTTTTCGTTTGGAAAATATTGAATTACCCCCGTATAATACTAGATCAAGCTATAGAGGTTTTTTCCCACACAAAATAAAATACGCAAATGGCCTATACTACTTTTTATAGGATAGTTCGTTAATGAAAACCCCGGTTTTCGCTCCAGCAAAATCGCTTTGTGGAATTTTTTAAACAAGAAATAGTGAAAAAAATTTAAACTTTTTTGGTTTTTTGGAAATATCTCAAAGATTATTCAAGGAATCGTTTTACAGTAAATAAAACTTTTGTAGAGTTTTATAAAACCTACAAAATGGTTTTTCATACGCCCAGATCGGTGTATTTTTCACTGAGAAAATCCGGAAAAACCTCGAAAAAACCTCGATGAAGATGTTCAGATACGAAGTCATGGCCTGCTATTCGATTTTTTTTTCGGCTGGAAAATATTGAATTACCCCCGTATGATACATATTTCTAGTATTTTGATTTAATATGTATGTGAAGTAGCCACAATCAAATCACTTTGGAGTAGTTTTTATCAAATTAAAGTGTATTTGTAAATTTACTTGGATTTGTATTTTTTTAGGTGACCGTCAACTACATGTTTGTTGCAACGATATTTAACAGAACTCTAGAATAAAACAAATACTCTTTTTAACGAGGCAAATACTTTACTAAGTAAATGTTCACATGAATGAACTATCAATAAAAGTATAAAATTTCTGTTTTTCTGACAACAATGCCTCAACTAGAACAGATATTAAAGAGCACTCCAAAATCTATCGCGGTTAGCCATGAACAAAAAACACATACGCCCGAAAACAATACTGTAGTTTGATAGTGTGGCGTCTTGAAACTTGCCTGTCAAACGTTTTCATATTTGTCCTTAATTAAAAATGCCTCTCCCAGTAGTATTAACGTTAACTGAAAAGGTAGAATCAGTTTTAATCTGTGGTGATGGTTATAAAACAATGCGGGAAGCTGCAAATATTTCCAACGAGCGGCATCCAGACAAACGAATTTGCTATTCAAGTGTAAGTAGAATTTCAAAGAATTTCAAACAGACTGGCTCACTAGAATATAAACATAATACGGAGCGTACGAAACATGTATGCACAGAAGAAAACCAGCTTGACGTACTTCAAGCAGTAGTAGAAAATCCTAGAAGGTCCACCCAAGAAATTAGTGATTATACCGGCATAAAAAAACCTCTGTGAAGCGTATTCTCAAGAAACATAAGCACCATGCTTATAAACCTATATTTTTATTTAAATATCAACAACTTGACAGTTATCGAAAGTTGAGAAACTGTCTCATTGTTAATTCTTCATTAGTGCAAGCTATAAAGCAGATTCATTCAATATTCCTTTGGATAAAATGGTTGAATATACAAATTCAGAAATGGCAGACATGCACTTAATGTATGGAATGGCTGATGGTAACGCTCGTGCCGCCAGACGAATGTATCTAGAAAGATTTCCACAACGTCATATTCCCAGCACACAAATGTTCATCAATATTCACTCCCGTCTTCGTGAAACGGGTACTTTCAAGAGGTCTGCTGTTCTCATAGGAAGACGCAGGAGAGTTAGAACAGTTCAGATAGAAGAAGCTGTACTTAACGAAATTGAGCAGCATCCAGACACCAGTACAAGACAAATTGCGGCACAGTTTAACGTAACCCATGTATTGGTATGGCAAATTTTAAAAGAGCAACAACTTTATCCCTATCACATACAGCGTGTTCAAGCTCTTCTGCCAAGGGATTTTCCAAAGAGATTAACTTTTTGCACTTGGATTCGAAATAAATTGTTGGAAAATCCATGGTTTTTATCTCAAGTGTTATTCACCGATGAGGCATGCTTTCCCGTAAAGCCATTATTAATTTTCACAACAATCATATGTGGGCTGATGAAAACCCACACGCCGTGATGGAAAACCATTTTCAAGAGACGTTTTCTGTGAATGTTTGGGTTGAAATTGTAGGGAATTTCCTTATCGGGCCACATTTTCTGCCTCATAGACTCAATGGTGACCATTATCGACATTTTCTTGAATTCATCTTACCTGGACTCCTAGAAGAGATCCCACTGAGGGAAAGAATTGGAATTTGGTTTATGCATGATGGTGCTCCAGTACACTTCAGATTGGTTGCACGCCAATATTTAGAAGAGAATTATTCTGATCGCTGGATTGGGCGTGGTGGGCCACAACTTTGGCCACCAATTTCACCCGATATGAATCCACTTGATTTTTTCCTCTGGGGGCACCTCAAATCATTAGTGTACCGAACTCCAGTTCAAAGTGAAGAAGACCTGAGGAATCGCATACAGGAGTCATGCGGAATTATAAGAAACACTCCTGGTATTTTTGAGCGTGTCCGCCAGTCTATGGTTAGGCGCATAAACGCATGCATTGAAGTTGGCGGTGGCCATTTCCAGCAGCTGCTCTGACATATCAATTTCAATAATGGTCCTTTTCTGAACTTAATTTTATTCCTAGGGAATTTATGTTACTTTGCTCTAGTATTTGATAATAAAGTTATTCACTATTGAAAATGTCCAAAATTATTTTGCCATAATTAACTTTGTGCAATACATATTCAACCTGAGTTATGGTAAAAAATGTATGGGAGCTCCATAACATTACATTTTCTCTACACGAGCAGAAAATAGCTATTTGTGTAATGAGAACAAAATGACGTATTGCATCACGCACTAATCTTTGGAGAGTGGCAATGACACTTCGAGAAATGAATTATTTTATATCATGCGCACTATTGAATGTATTGTACTTGTGCAATTTGAACAAATTTGGATCGATTATTGTCGAAAATTTCGAAGTAAACTCCAAAAACTCCTAAAAAATGTATTTTGATCACCCTGTAGTTCGAAAACCAAGCCGCTTGGGATATGTTTATATGAACTTTTCATCTTGAAACCTTTTAAAGAATCACCCTTCAAGTTTGTTAGACTATTTGCTTCTCAAATTTCTTTATGTTATGCGTTACTGGAAAATGTTTGCGTTAATATTTTCATTGTAACTCCTGAACCGTACGAGTAAATGAAAAACATCAAGAGAGCAAACAGATGTTAAATGAAATAATATTCATTATTCCTTTCTCATAATATGTCAGTGGCGGCGGAAAAAAAATTCTGAACGGTTGAACAAAGCTTGACTTGATTTTGTATCGTGCGTACTATTGGATGGATTGTACTTGCCTAATTTGAACTGATTATTGTAGAAAATGTCGAAGTTAACTAAAAAATCTTGAAAAAAATGTATTTTTATCACCCTGTATCTCGAAAACCAAGCCGTTTGGGACATATGTTTATATGAACATTTCGTCCTGAAAACCTTCAAAGAATCACCTCCCGAAGTTTGTCAACGTACTTAATTAACACCCTGTATATAGACTTTGAACGACCTGATATCCATTTCATTGGCCAACCTTTTCCGTCACCCTTCACTTCCTCGATCTTTGAGTGAGCAGTATCTGGATCTTCCCAAAATCTCTTATTAAATCGTAAAAAATAGCTCTCAAGGCCATGAAACACAAATATTTGAACCAATGCAGCAGAAAGATCCATTACCTAAACGATTTGAGTTGATCAAAAGGTTGATATCAGTAAAAAAAACCTCTTTTTCGAGCCAATATCATAATAACGTTGATACTGGGTTTTCTTCATACAGGTACGGATCATGTTCGGATTCAATATAAAAAAAAAATCGATTTGGGGTTTAGCATATCGAAATATAAAAAGATCCACGCTTTGGAGACTTTAAATTAACGAATTCAAAGAATTATAAAGAGTTTAGAAGAATTTGGTTATACAACTCCAAAAGGGTAATATCATTGTTTAAATAGAAGTAAGATAGTTAGTCAATGCCTGAGGAAAAGGTATTGGATCCAAACGCTAGTGTCATCTAGCGTGATTAGTTAGTTGACGTCATTTCATTGCAGGTTTCTTCAAAAAACCCTGATCTTAATGACAGCGAATTAAGAAACAAGAAACTTTGAAAAAATATCTCTTGAAAATGCTAACCACTCGTGTTGGCGAAACGTCGAGATTCTCTCTGAACATACGTCGGCCTTACAACCCGAAGAACCACCATGTAAGTGACGATGGCCGCGAAAGCCTTTCACAATTTACAAGTTACGACGTGACTTGAAGGCCACATCACTGAAGTTACGACATGACTTGGATGCGAGATCACTGTCGCCATCTACATGTCGCATCCATTTGAATCCAATATAAACCCCACAAGGTTGGCTATCTTACTTTTACAGAGTCCTGCAACTGCGCTCCGGTGGTCAATAGCTTCTAAACGGCGCAAATTAAAAATTTCTTTCGAATTCAAGCATGTTTCATTCTTGAGAGAGTATCTTTGGAAAATATTCCGAAGTATACAAGGTGACCCAGAAAAGTGCACCAATCCAAACTTATGTTTTTTGTAATGGAACGCCCTATATTTCATCACATATTTCATCATAGATTACTTTGACCATTCAAACAATGTATGGTCATGTATTATTTCCGGAGATATATCGATATTACTTCAAAAAACATAAGGTACTCAACACTCTGTAACTCCTCGTGGAAAAATAATTCTAAAAACTTTTGGGAGACGCAATGACTCCAGTATGTTCTAGTTTCTGTAACACAACACACAGTTGGAATGTCATTACTTTTTGTGTACCGGATAGATCGAAACGCAAATTGAAAGATATCCTTGTTTTTTCAATTGGAAATTTACGTTATTTTCAAGGTGAGGTAAATACCAAGTGTGATACATCAGTCGAAAGGAAATTTTATGGCCTTTCCGATACTGAAATTGAATATATGGGTTTCCATTTGAAAAAACAAGATATATTTCAATTTGCGTTTCGATCTATCCGGTACACGAAAGGTAATTAAATTTCAATTGTGTGTCATGTTACAGAAACTAGACCATATTGGAGTCATTTCTCTTTCCATGAGTTTTTGGAATTATTTTTCCACGAGGAGTTACAGAGTGTTGAATACCTTATGTTTTTTGAAGTAATATCGATATATCTCCGGAAATAACGTTAATGAACATACATGACCCTATATTTTTTGAATGGTCAAAGTAATCTCTATTCAACCATGTAATGGAATATAGGGTGTTCCATTATAAAAAACATAAGTTTGGTTTGGTGCACTTTTCTGGGTCACCTTGTATACTTCGAAATATTTTCCAAAGATACTCTCTCAAGAAGGGAAGATGCTTGCATTCAAAAGAAAGTTTCAAGTTATGCCGGAGCGCAGTTGCAGGACCCTGTATATAAACAATGGTAATATTAATCCGAATTTTTGTGAAGAACTTTTTCACACAGAAAATGAAGAGCTTCAAATTTTCTTCCAAACTTTTTGCAATTTTTTAATGATTTATAGCACCAAACAGGGAAATTATAAATGAAACAAAAATTTACCACTTTTTTGGCTATGTGGCTAATGAGACTTTTGCTTATCTGAAACTCCATAGTTTTGCCTTCTGAACTCCACAATTTCAGCTGTTCATGTTTTTCCCGATTTTTGGCAAAATCGTTTCTGTATGGACTGGATTATATGACTTTCTGCGCTATGCGTGCAAACTTATTAATGCTCAATTCTATCGTGAACCTGGTGGATGATGCTACGGCCATATGAAATCGATTCTTTCCATTGTTCTGCTAGCAACGCGGGTATAAAGTATTGCATTGAATAATTTTTTTGCACCTGTCTGGTGACATAACTAATATTTCATAGCTGTTACTTTTATTAGTATTCTTCGTTAGGCTTCTCCGAATCATCACATATTCATACTTAATAATCATTACATATCGAGTTCCATCTATAATAAGGAAAACATTGTTCTGAAGAAACAGCTCGGGGACATAAGCTCAAAGTTGAAATGAAATGATTAATTATTTTCTTTATTTAGGTTGGTAAATATTGAACATCGCTTCACCACGCAGTACCGTTTTTGTGCTCGAGACCATTTTTACTCTCATTGAGTTTTCGAGCTCCCGTTTTTACAAGCAGTATTTATGGTCTGCTGTTTTTTTCATCAACTTCGCAACAAAGGCCACGGGTTTCCTATTAACGAAAAATTGACTTCTTTCCAAGTGCCGTCCACAGATTTAAGTGTGATCCAAAAGCAAAGCTGGTTTCAGAAATCAATGTTGTCCACTCTTATAGAAATTACAAATAACGACCCTTTCAATGATTTGAAAATCAATCCAATGGACACCAATATCCCTCTAGGTCTGATGATTTACTAAAAATATTGCTTTCGGATTAGTACAGCTCAATTTTCAGAATGTTTACCGCTGCTACTGACATTAATTCAAGTATTCCACACTTGATTGAAGTTGAAGTGTTTTTTTAAGAATAGATGTGAATATTTTTATCGATAAGAACTTTTCTGAAATAGGAACAAAAAGTCAACGGCGGTCCTAGCCTCAAATTTTGGAGGGGGGGGTCGCCGTTACCGGCTTTAAGTTTTCTGATGGAACCAATTACAAGTCCTCATACAGTATAAGCCATACATATTCACGATTTTGGGGGGCGGGGTTCATGACCTCCTTGACCACCCCCCCGGGGCCGCCCTTGACAAAAACAAGTTTTCTATTTGATGCAGACTGCATTGCGTGTGCCATAAGCACAAAACAACTTCCTTTTTCAAATAGGTACGTGCATCAAAGATCGAACGAATGAAAGTGCAAACTGTAATTTAGTGAGGAACTCTCTATCTAGTAAATCTATTACAATACATGTTCTTATGGACGTTGGTATGTGTCCGTGGAATGTTAAAACAAAATCCTGATTTCACATTGCATAATAAGGAACTATCACAATATCACAAATACATTCAGGATTAGAGAGACTCATTATGCTAAAATAATCCAGAATACAATTCAATCAATAGCGTAACATCATTATCAGACATTCATTAACACAGGAAATGTAGTATTTTACTGACCAGTTAAGAACAATTATTCTTGAAGCTATTTGGGACAGCGGCAAAACGCAAGTTTACTTTTATAACCTTATATTTCCAATATTTCGACATGAATATTGTCATCATCAGGAAGCTACAAAATTTAATGATCTTGAATGATGTGGGATAAAATAATTATAATGTCAGTGAGAATGTTCAATAAGTGGTGAAATGATGGAGAAGTAGATGAAGAATTGATGAACAAGACACATTACAGTACTTACATGGACACAACAAGAAGCAAAAAATTTGAACTCGTAGATAAGTATTCGTAACAATTACTAGTAAAATTATTTAAAAAGTGCCGAATGCAAAAATGGCACCTGTTGCTGTAATGAACGCACATGGAAAAGGAATTTATTTGAAGTCCATGTCATGGAGTTTTGAGGAAATAGACATTTGTCCTCAGCTGGTAGTAATACTAGTACAGTTGAAGTTACTACTAAAGACGAGATATCAATGGGGAAAAAATTATTCATTTTGAAAGGGAAATTATTAATGATTTTTAATGAAGAGAAAAATTATAATATTTATAATTAAGTTATGCAGAATGAGCTATTGTTAAGAGCACTCGGGTTCTTGTCTAGCATTGGCAAGTATGAATAGATCTCACTCAGATGCTCAAGATCTGGTCTTTTATTCAAACAATTATCAGATTAATAAATGTATGTCATTTCTAAGAAAGTTCGTTTCGAAAAATTCCTTTCTTTTGTTAATATTTTTGTTGAACTAAATAGTTAGAGAGCTGCTTATTTGATTTACTGATAGGTAAAGAAACGTTCTGCTGGGCATGCAATATTATTCTTGGTTTTACTCCAAGTCGCCTGGATGTTGTTGTCAAATTTCTCCAGGTCGGGGTCAAGGAGGAGGGGGGCGTCTGAAAACCAGTCAGTTTGTGACCGTTTGCTGGTTTCACATTTCGGTAGATATGGTGCTGTGCACACCTTCTGCCGTGAGCGAGATCAAGATCCAGATTAATGCCGAAAAAACCGCGATTTTCGTTTTTCGAAAGCTACTTCCAGGCGACTTGAGGCAACACCAAGAATAATATTTCATGCCCAGCAGACGGTTTCTTCACCTGCCAGTATATAGGCAGCACTCTAACTATTCGTCCATGTTATGACAAAGCTGGATGACAAGTTTCACCGAGATCACACTTCACTGTCGCTTTTCTGTGAAGTTATACGGTCTTTAAGCCTCCTGGCTGTTTGAACTATGTATTCTGAATCACGATTTGTGCATGGAATGCAATATATTAAATTCTAGTTCTATTCTAGTTCTAGAGTTATGTACCCGTATGAGACTTTATCTTGATTTCATTCTACTTCATCGCACGTCAATGTAATTGTTCATGAGTTCCTTGTTGGTGATATTATTGGCGACTATTTTCATTTCAATCGTGGGATAAGTCAAAAACATGTTCCACGGTAACTAAAAAAAAAGTTCCTTACTTTCTTTACTGATAATTGAATTCTCATAAACCAGGTCTATAAGAGTGTATAAGTGGAGAATCACCCTGTATTGACTAAATAATTTGAATAATGCTGCTTGTTTCAATGAATGATACATACTTTAATTTGACATATCCTGTGTTTTCCAACAATATACAGAAAACACAAAGAAAAACGTTGTTGAAACCTTGGGTGTCGATAATTACGAACAAAGGTTGTCACAAAAAACAAGAGGATTTACGTAAGTCTTGAATTGATGTACCGATGCCATTGAAAACGAAAAAGCTAGATGACTGATATGCGTAAAAATGTGTAAAACGGGTGTAGATCATTTTTCGAAAAAAAAAGTGAAGGTACCATTTTTCACTGTTTTGATTCCTGTTTCATATCAAATCAATTGGTTTGCAATAGTATTCCGGACGAGTGAAATTTGATACGAAAAATGGTTGTTGTATTGTATTAATATATCAAGCGCTTTTTTAAATAATAATATTCGAATGAATAAAATTTCTACAGGGAGGATTTATTATCCGTTATATAGAACTTACTACTTTTTTAAAGTGCGTTTTGGAAACATAGGACTGATACTGATGGGGTCCACAACACACTATAAATAAAAGTAGATTGGAAATCGTACAAAATATTTTTCAAAGATATTACGAATGTAGAAATAGTGGGTAATAAAATATTACAACCTTCTTGAGAACAAATTTCAAATGACCACAGTAGAGGCGCTTCGGGACATAATTTTTTCATTCAAAATTCTGATTGACTTGATCGACTCCCCTGAAATGTTATTAAAAATATTTTTCAATGTTCTATCTTGTTCACTGAGGAATGCTCGCCTTCTTTCCGAATTGTTCTGTAGAACAAACTCAGTATAGGAAACATACATTACAAGTATTCGAATTTAAATAAAAGTAAAATCCAATCTTCATAACTGATATGAAATTACATTTTTCTTCGAATATAACTAGGTTATGCAACAAAATGTAATATCATACAATTTTCTGTACTCTCAGCTGTATCAGTATGACACTTTGGGATTTCAATAAATAAATGAAATAAATAAATGAGTTCATTTAACTTTTATGCTCCCTAATAAATGCGATTTTGTCAGTTACATCATCAGAATAGAATTATTTACATTCTTGAGAGTCTGCAGATGCATTTTTGTTCGAGTTTTATTCTCACACCATAGCTAATAAAAAATGGAAATGGAAAAATTCACAACGTCATGTTCGACACTCCTCGGTTAACTGCACTGAATCAGATATGGATGATAAAATCAAACGCAGAGAACAAATAGTTATGCATCTAGGCAGTACGTGAACCCATTACAGAAAACAATAGATCAAATGTAAATCTAAACATGCTATGAAACTCATTTTACCGTTTTTTGACTTAAAATATAAAATGCAATGTCTTCAATCAACAACAGTACTATTTTTTGAAGAGAACAGATTGAATTTATATTTAGAATAAAAACAAATAGCAAAAGCCTTTGAAGTTATGTGAAGAAACTTCAAAATTTCATCATACTTCTTGATGAGAATCGGATAGTTTCGACAAAGTATTCAGAACGGTTTTTGTCCCATGTCTGCACGTCGAATCGTTCAAAAGTTAACATGGGAGGGGAAATTCTCTACCACGTTTATACCTATTTATCAATCTTTTTGTTGACAAACAAGTAAAAGTTTCAGTTCAAAATTTGAAAAGTGGTGTATTTTGCTAGGAACTCGCGAAGCACATTTTTATAGAACCACATGAACGATTTCAAATGCAATTTCAATCGGTTATTACCCTTGCAAGAAGTTATCAATAATTATTTATCGAACTAATAAATTCATATCATCATATCAATATAATAGAGGAGAAACTGAAATCTAATCGTTTGATCTAATTTTCCACCTGTAGTATTTTATCGATTTACAGTACCAGATTGTCACAGTCTGTAATCATGTGTTTTCATTATCAACCTTGCGGTTATTATTTGAGTTATCTGTATGAAATAAATGAGTTGATTTGACGCTAACAAATTATATTGTTTACCCTATTATTTCACCTAAATAGTCTGTTCTGTGGACGCAGACCAACTTTATCAGATAACATGTGATATGATGTTAAACTCTTCGAAGGAAGGGAAGATCAGAATATCTCTATCAGCATGGGAGGTAGACCGTTTTTTTCTGTCGAAAAGGGAAACATTCTCAATTGAAAACTTGAACTGGAAATGGAAAAACCTACGATACAAATAAAGTTATTTTTTGTGATATATAACAGAAAACAACTACTTCCCCGGCTAAAGCCATGCTGGACATTGAACTACATCTGATAGATATTGTGAAACACCCTATAGCTTTAGCCAGTGAACTATTATATTACCAAAAATAGCTTAATTTCTTCCTTGCGTTTTTTCCATTTCCAGAGAAGTCATGTCTCTCTTTTTAATATGAATACCTTCCAAGAGGTTATCTTGAACGATGGAAAATAGCGACTTAAGTTTGTATTTCAGTCGCAGGTGATTCCACGTCTGATTTTATAAATATCCTGTTCATATTTTCAATTAAATCAACCTTATTTTTAATTACAATTGGCTCGAAATATTATGAACTGATGCATTCAGTAAAGAAATGCAGTTTTTCTTTTTCCAGAACATATGTATACTGACATAATTTTTGTCGAGCAGAGTTTTATATTGGTTCACAATATGCCGTTTGCTCCATAGAAAGAAAGTTTTATTATCAATTTGTCAGAAAATTTTATTCCTTAAAAAAGTTGGTGCGTTGTAACAAATTCTCAAAAGTGGTATCAGATTTTTCAATCCCTGAACGGTATTCAGAGTAGATCAAAAAATGAGAATAATTATCATTATTGAAGTACTTTTATTTTCTATATAATATCAAAAAAGGGCATCCAATTAAAAGCAATATCCAGATTTGAAATCATATCGCCATAATAGGCCAGTAGAAACTGACATTAAATTCATTAATAAAATTTTTTTTAAATTGAATAAAAGCTCGGGAAAGGTTTAAAAACAAATTATAAAACTTTTCAACTTGTTCCGAAGTCCAGAACAATGTCAAAATTGCAATTGACGAGAATTTTGCTGTTACTCGTTGAAAAAATTCTAAAAGTTCTGCAAACTTGGAGTAGTATTAAATATATCATTTCGTATCACGAATCAATTTTGCAACCAATTTAAGTGTACAGGACTTTTTTTTTTAAAACTAATGTTGATATACCACAAGGAAATATTCCAAAAGTTCTGCAAACTTGACAGATACATCGGAGAAATATTCAGAACAGTTGTACAGATTTGCCTCTTATGTTGACCGGAACATGTTTATTTATAAATTTTTTCGATTCGTTGTCATTTTTTTATCAATGTGGTCTAGTAACGATTACAAAAGTTTTGAAACTTTGTTGCAAATTTTGAAACTTTGTTGCAAATTTTGAAATTTTGAATACATCTTTTCTGACGCATTCACAAATTTGCAACCTTGTACACGATCTGGAACATCATGGAATTTGGGAAAATCTAGTTTTTTTTTTAAATTTGCATAAAAAATCTTAACAAATCACATCCATTTTCCAAAAAGGTCGTTATTAGGCACATTAACAAGATTTATAGAATGAATGGGACCAAATGTTGCATAAAAATGTTGCTAAAGTTATGGGAAGGAAATACCTGGGGTGTATTTGAGTTACTAGTATTCTTGGCAAGGCCAAAAACATTTTAAGAAAAGACCTGTTGTGAATGACGGATGTAAACTACGATTTTATAACGAAATATATTAGCTATTGTAAATATTTTTAAATGTTATCGAATTTATATAATAAATGGGACCAAATGTTGCATAAAAATGTTACTAAAGTTATGGAAAGAAGATCCCTGAGGTGTATTTGAGTTAGGTACTAGTATTCTTGGCAAGGCCAAAAACATTTTGAGAAAATACGGGAAGAAAAGTTTAGTGTTTAGGGGGCTGTAATTTTAAATCTGAATATAGTTTTCAATTGTGAACAACTTTTTTAAACACGCTTCTCCGGTATTATCAAAAATAAGGGTACTTTACTTCTTAACCGTTTTGGAAATTTATGAATCTGATGCCACGATATCACCAATGGAAGTTTCTAGAAATGCATCAAATTTTTTTATCGATAAAAATGTTTCCCATATCGTACTAACTTCTTGACACCTATATACTGTTTACAGGGGGTATTTTGACCTGTTGCAGTCCAGTGAATGACGGGTGTATAATACGATTTTATAACGAAATATATTAGCTAGAAATAAAAAACAAAATGAAAAAAAAATGTCAATATTTTTAAATGTTAACGAATTTTATCATAATCGAAACGGCTTGCATGTGGTTACCTCTCCTTAGGAAAGAATTAAGAAATAACAACAAGATGATTGATTGATACCGGACACCCTATATGTACCATAGCAAATGTCGGATTGTCATAAACAGATCTCATCATTTCCAAACCTAATAAAAATTAAGTTTTCAGTAAGTTTTGATACAGTTTTGAGATAGTATTTAAGAGAAAAAATATTTTTCAGTCAATTTGCAATTATTTTTCAGACAGGCAAATTTCAGAATACGATACGTCATCGTCATTAATAAAATCAAATAAAACTAGTGTCAAAAAACTTCTGTCTCAAGTTACGTTTTACAATTGATTTGAAGTGTATCTTATTGCAAGTAGCCACTTCAACCTCAGACAATTGAGTATTTCCAATGCTAGAGCAGCAAATGACGTGCTCGGGACATGGTCGGCTGTCAAGTGTTGTCCGATCTGCTTTGTACTGATGAGAGGCGACTACCCCAGACTAGTCTGACGGTGGTCATCACGTCCCGTTAATGGCAGCCGTGGTTCTGAGTTTTGCTACTGAGTTAACGAAGAAGGTACATTGGGGAACGTTTCAAAGATATCTGTCAGATGTGATTCTATATCTGTTTTCTGTTGGATATCTGTCACAAGATGGAGAGAAAAAGGGGTTTTCACCCAATTCAGATGTTCAAGAAAATACATTAGTTTAGCTTCAAAATTTTCATTTCACGCTAAGGCTGTATTTATTTTAATCAGGACAGCTTAACTGACTCTGGCTTTCTCGTTAACTTGAAAAAGATAATTATGGTATTTCTAAAATGGTTACAATTAAAAGTGAAGGGAATAGTTATGAGGATTTCCAGTTCAAGAGATTGGTATAATTTTTATAATCAAGCTGGCCAATTGGTTGTACGTATGGTATTGTTAAATGAGTACTTACTGCTCTATAAATTCACGTAAGCATGAAAATATATCGTGGAGTGATATTTAATAGAGATTTCTCAGCGAGTTGTACAGTTATAATGAATCTATATTGGATGTTATGAACTGAGTCTAACATTGAAATATATCGATATTCATCATAGCATAGAAAATACAAATGCCAATCTTGTATACACGATCTTTCTTTCACGAGTTGGTCAAACGTTCACATGTAATAGATATATATGCTCACAGCTCCTGAAGATACCAACTTTGTTGACGAAACGTTTGACTACTGAAATTGACATTGTTTTGGTGTTTGGTGGTTTCTGAAAGAATTTCGATAATAATTCAGTGAATGAGTTTTTAATGTCACTGCTTATTTATAATAACTTTTCCTCTTATTATTTAAGTATTCTGATAAAACACAAAATATCGAAAGATACGTCTAATGCGTATTTCTCTAGTATTCGCTGTGAGCCACTACTTCACGTAATCAATATATACATGCAAAAAATCCTTATTTTGAAATTTCATGTAATTTATTTATATTTATAAGTAGACAAAAAATGTAAGTTTGCGTGTGTTATTTTAATTCAGACAAATGCACTCATGTTATGATATTTTTCATGAAAAAACATGCACTAGCGCATTTTTCGCAAAAAAATCAGGTACTATTTCACTATTGTTGATACCATTGTTATTTCTAATGACACTTTAGTTTAGTTTTAGTATTATTTTTGATATTGAGCAATGAATTAATTTTCGATCATTTGTCTTGACGAATATTCCCCTAATATATAAAATTTCTCATAAGACGAATGCAATTATCAGAAAATTACAGTAGTAATTGCACAGCGAAAGCATTCCGTCGCCATGACACCACAAACAATACTGAAAAATGTGAACGCGATAAACTTCAAAAAGTATCAAAATTGTCGCGAGTCTAGCACAATTTTATTTATAGTCTTTTCGAGTAGGTACTAGATTTTTCAGAAAACAAAATTCCTTATTCGTTTAATATTCCAATGAATTACACTCGTGCATAATTTTACAATCAAGCGTGTTATCTTATGAAAATTGCATTCGGTTATTTTCATATTCTGTAAGAGAGCCCTCCCCCTTCGGACTCGGGCTCTTTATCCAAAATATGAAAATAAACTAGTGCAATTTTTGATAACACGGTGTCTTGCAAAATTATCGGTAATTTTTACGCACTCGTGCCACTCGTGGTAAAGCGGTCCTGATTTTTATATATGGAGATGTGTCCTGCTTTTGCTAGACAACAATGTAATCCAAGCTATACCGGGTGATTCTCCAAGGTGGCTCACCCCTATAACTTTTTTATTATTGAAGATAGAAAAACGAAATTTGGGGGTTGTGTATTATAGTTCAATTTACATTTTTTGACATATTAACTTGCTTTATCGTACTTCCGGTTCGACCGGAAATGAGCATAACTTTCGATTTTTAAATGGGACATCCTATATATTTTTACTTATTTCGATCGAGAATGACATTCTAAATCCAACAACACCTCACTTGTCAATATTTGACAAATGAAGTAATTTTTATTTCAATTTTTATTTTTCGATCTAGAATGTCATGGATCGTGTGAATCGCCTCATTCTTGATCAAGTAACATGGGAAAAGTACGACTTTGAGGCTTTTGAATTCACAGTCGCTGTAAGAATTATTCAAAAGTCTCAAATAGTGAAAATAAAGTGAAAGTGTGTGGTATCAAATTATTCGTAAGAAAATGATCTTTCACAAAAAGCCGACGAGCCACCCCCTTTCCATTTGAAAAATTCACGTTAACTGGAAAAATTCATATTTGAGACTTTTGAATAATTCTTTCAACGACTGTGAAGTCAAAAGCCTCAAAGTCGTATTTTTCCCATGTTACTTGATCAAGAATGAAGCGATTTACACGATCCATGGCATTCTAGATCAAAAAATGAAAATTGAAATAAAAATTACTTCATTTGTCAAATATTGACAAGTGAGGTGTTGTTGGATTTAGAATGTCATTCTCGATCGAAATAAGTAAAAATATATAGGATGTCCCATTTAAAAATCGAATGTTATGCTCATTTCCGGTCGAACCGGAAGTACGATAAAGCAAGTTAATATGTCAAAAAATGTAAATTGAACTATAATACACAACCCCCAAATTTCGTTTTTCTATCTTCAATAATAAAAAAGTTATAGGGGTGAGCCACCTTGGAGAATCACCCGGTATGTCATTAGGAAATTTCATACCTGCAATTGTCATTAGTGAAATTTCATGCATGTTATTTTAATATTTAAGAAGGTGATTTTGACGTTTCTTTAGTTGATAACTCGCTCAGATGATGACACCGTGTGTCGAAACAATTGTAAGCACGTTACAAATATATATTTTTTGTGTAAATTGGTAGATTTTATTTCCTCTTTATTTATCATTAACAATGTTTTCGTATATTATAATTGTAAAAATGTTTAGCAATCAAAAGATTAGGACTTGCTATATTATATAATATGAAAAAAATAAACTGTAGCAAACAATATGAGTTTTTAAATGCTCATTCATTGAGCTTAAAACTCAATAGGTGAAATTGATGGTTCAACTGTTTTTTCTGGTTATCTTATGTTGTCACTAGAGTCACTGCTGTAAATATAAAAAAAAATTGTGAATGACGGTAAATGGCATATCGAAATGTGGAAATAATTATTTCCAAGAGAATGATTTCTAAGACTGATGCCTCAGATATTTTTCAATTCAAGTTTTAAACTACACAAAAATTTCTGGTTCACATATAGTATAAGGCTAATGATGCCAAAACGAATTTTAAACGCTAACTATAAGAAAAAAGTAATAGGCAAGTACCAAGTGGAAAATGTTGTTGGGGTTTCAACTTTAGGGAAAAAACATATTATTATTCAAACAAGACAACACTCAAAATGGTGAAATGGGGAAGCAGTTTAGGGGTTGATATAGGAGTTTTGCGATTTGCGGCGGAACGTGACCTCCTAGCAAAAAACTTTCATAAAAAAGTTGTAGATACTGATAGAAACGAAAACTTTTGTATTGAAGACTTTTTGACAATACCACAAATTGACCGTCAAAATGATGAAAAGCCGATTTTTCAGTATTTAATTTTTTTCTGACTTAAAAATAATTTAATTTACTTGAAAATTTGTAAAAATATGTCTTTTTTGGTGTCAAATTAGCACGATTTTTTTCGCAATTCAGAAGACGACTAGTTTCCGTGTTCTGTACATTTTTCGAAAAAATACCTTATCTTCCACTAACCGCTTAAAATTGAGAAAAAATCTATCTGAATCATGATTTATTATAAATAATCCAATAAAAACAACTACTTGTTATAAAAATAATGGAGAAAGTCAAAAATTATGGAAAATATTGAGGAAATCATGATTAAAAAAGGCTTGTGTCGGTTTTTCTCAAGTTTAAGCGGTTAAACGATCAATAAATCACCAAAAGTTACATTGATCATTTTAAAGTAGACACTTCAACAGTTGGAATGATCACATGAAAACCTTCAACATACAAAAAACATCAAAATAATTGTTCGTGAAAGATAAGGGTAATTTTTTCCATAAATGTACATAACTTAAAACTAGTCGTCTTCTGAATTGCAAAAAATCATGCTTATTTTACGCCAAAGAAGACATATTTCAACAAAATTTCAACTGAATTGATTCATTTATACGCGCCAACAAAAATTAAATACTGAAAAGTTGGTTTTCCTCCATTTTGACGGTTTTCATCCCCTAAACTGCATCCCCATTTCACCATTTTGAGTGTTTTCGTGGTGAATTATTATTTTTCCTCAACAATAATTTCCACCTGGTCCTTTTCTGTCAAAGTTCTTCTTTTTCACAAAAATTATAGGCAGCAGTCTATATATGTGTTGCTATTTGCTAAATCATGCAGCTCTCAGAAAATAACAAACTACGTCTTGAGGTGTTTAATGGTTTTCAGTATTATATATTAGGTTACTAGCTGCCAGTTCGTCAAGATTACAAGTTGTTAGCATTGACCTTGGCATTGACACAATTTATTTCATGTCTGAAAGGATGAAAAGAGCATTAATATGAAAAACAGAAAAAATATGTATTTGGGGCAACAGTTAATACAATTCCTGAACAATTGATTGAAACCTATCTGGAAATAGGAGAAAAATTATTTTCTTGTAGTAAATATGGCGTTTGAGATACACTCTCGGTAGTTACTTACTTGTTATCATTTAACCAGAACCCCTGATGAATTGGAATTTTCACGCAACTGGTAAATTTCTATCAGCGGATATAAAAGAATTTTTCTCATGACATTTTTCAGATAAAAACGGTCACAGAATAATTTATCGCTTTTTGCTGTGGCTCTTAAAATTATTCATTGGAAATCCTGAAAAATTTCTTGTCACGGGGAAAGCGAGTTCCTACAATCAAAAAGATCCGATAGTGTGAACTTTTAGAAAAAGTTTCATGAATTTGAATTATTGGATCAAAACGAGTTTTTGACTATTTTTTGAAAAATCGATGAAGATCAATCTCTTACTAATGGTTGAGGTTTACACGAAACCGTTATTGGAAGTATACAGTTAATTTGGCTTTGTGTGTACTCGAACGGAAATCAAAAAGGACAACGACTGATTTTTTTTTCGTTTGTCTCAAAGTTGTATATGCTTCATTCACTGCACTTTCTGCTGTGGACAATTATTATTCTTGACACAGTATTCAGCAGTACAAACAAATTCCACAAGATTTCTTCGATTTCTCAATCTGTTTCATCTTATCATTCATGCAAATGTCGAGACTTAATTATTATGTGAAATCGAGTAATTAATATCCTTTATTATATGTAAAAAATTATATCATGTCATATACATATATAATCACATGAGTTGTTTTGAATATTCATCAGTTTTTTCATTTGAAATTGCTCTCTATCTGTTTCTTTCCTCTGATAAGGAAAAAATTCCAGCTCTGAAATTTGCAATCTTCACATGACTACATGTCATCGCAAAAACACATTTCAACAGAATTGAGCTGAATTTGAACAGGTACTGTTCGCTAGAACTTTTTTGCTCTTTGGAATCGGCGAGGGAATCGGATTAAGAACAGGGTATAAAATTTGCTAGTTCATTTTAATCAATTTAATACTGATAACAAATCATAGAGTACCATGTTTGATTCTAGAGTCACAAACCAGTAGGTAACAGATATAATTGAAATTTTATAAAGGGTGTGTTACTGATATAACTCGTATGGTATAATCTTTGATCCTTGTCAAATTCGCGAAATCTTGTTGACCTTCGTGATTATGTTGATTTCATTGAAAATATGAACAGGATGTTCATAAAGTCAGTTGTGGAATCATCTGTGACTGAAAGTTGGAATTTAGTCGCTGTTTTCCATCGTACAAGATAACCTCTCTTGGAAGGGATTCATGTTTTAAAGAGAAACATTCTCAATTGAAAATTGAAACAATACATGACTCCTCTGGAAATGGAAAAACCCTACGATAAAATTGAAGTTACTTTTTTGTAATATCTAACAGAAAACAACTACTTCCCCGGCAAAAGCCACGCTGGACATTGAACTACATCTGATAGATATTGAGAAAGACCCTATATAATATAACTTGAGAGAAAACATCTGAAAGTGAAAATTTGCATTTTCATTTAGATAGTTGATTATTTATTAAATGTCCAGTTTCCATTGGAGATTCTTATCTATGAATGAGATAAGGGAGAATGTTATTCAGAAGTATCACTCACAGAAAATCGCTCATTTCATTGACGCGTGGATTGCATCACTTTCGCTAGGCCTCCAATACATTTTGGTCGACAAAAATCTATTTCACTCTTCTAAGATCATCAGGGAGGTCGGAAGATTTGGAAAACATACTCTTCAGAAGCAATTTCACACTGTAATGAGGAATTGTCGGACTATTTCTTGTGCGGTGAAACTTTGAAAATATTTTTCTGGCATAAAACCTGTCATGGGTATGGCATGTTGATTTCATTGAAAATATGAACAGGATGTTCATAAAGTCAGTTGTGATTATGTCCCACATTTCAAATACAAAAGGATGAATTGATCTGAACACACTTCAATAACGGACATCGGGATCACTTTGAAGGTAATGTGGCGCAAAATATCGAAGTTGAACACTAACTGCATGGAAAAGTGTCAATAGCATTTGCAACTTTATTCAGAGAACTACTTAGTGTATTAATATCACTAATATTTGCAAAATATTGAAAAATAATATTGGCGAGAAAAGAAATGGTGATATTGGTCCAATGTTACTTAGAAAATTGAGAAGCTCTTGCTCGGAAGTTGATATGCTCGGAAGCTGAAGGGCCTAGAAGTTGTCCAACTGATTTATACATCCGCGCTACGCGCTCGGATTCGCTCTTCGCGCGAACACTTTGCGGAAAGCTCGTAATGTTGAATGGCCTAGAAGTATAATTGGATACCACTAATATGAATACTACGACCTTAATGCCTTTGAAACTATAATTGGACACCAACAATATGAATACACTTAACTTAATGCCTTCAAAACGGCAGTTGGACACCAATAATATGAATGAAACGACCTTAATGCCTTTAAAACTATAATTGGACACCAATTATATGAATACAACTACCTTTAATGCCTCCAAAACTATGAATGGCCAACAATGAGATGAATATAACGACTTCAATGTGTTCAAAACTATGATTGGATACCAATAATATGAATACAACGACTGTAATGTATGTAAAACTATGATTGGACACCAATAATTTGAATACAACAACTAATGCGAGACTTGAGAAAAAATCCAAGTTTATTTTTAAGACATGACTGTCTTGACTAATTTCCCACCCAAAAAAAAACATTTTTTCACAAAAATACGTGTTTTCAATGCTTGACTCTGTTGACTAATTTCCCACAAAAATACGTTGATTTCACGAAAAAAATGCATCAACAATTTTTGTAGAATTTCATGAGATGATCAAAAAAGGTGTATTGTGAAACTTGAAAATCTGTCGTTATCTTTGAATTTTTTTTTTTTAAATAATAATCCACATTCTGTTTATTTTTCACGATATGAAAAAATGTCATGAAAACTCTTTGTAGACACCTTTAAGTTCAATAAAACTGTACACATACATTTTCTTGATATCTCGTTTATTCTTTGAGTTTTTGGTGTTTTTAGAAAAAATGTGAAAAGTCCCAAATTTATCGTTTTTGTGAAATATTTCCCAGACTATTGATATTATGGGAAAAACTTTTTTTGTAGTGTTTTGAAAGGTGATTAAAAATTGTAAAATGTAAAATTTGAAAATCTCTCGCCATCTTTGAGTATTTGGTGTTTTTATAAAAAATAAATCAATATTCTGTTTATTTTTCAAGATTTCGAAAAATGTCGTAACATTTTTTGTAGACATCTTTGAGATCAATGAAACCCTTTTCAAACCTTCTCTCGATATCTCGTTTAGTTTTCGAGTTTTAGATGTTTTTATGAAATTATTTCCCATATTTTAGTCCCAAATTTTCCCAAATCGTAATTTTTTTATCAAGATATGGAAAACTTTTTGTAGAACTTTTTGGGGACTACAAAAGTGTTCATTTACATTTTTCGATATCTCGTTTATTCATCGAATTTTTAATTTTTTCAAACAAAATACAGCACATTTTTCAAGATGCCAAAATGGTTTTACAAGATATGAAAAAATTACATAAGAACTTTTTGAAGAACTGTTCGAAGACAATAATATTTTCGAAGGGAGCCTTGAATGGCCCGTTTGGTTTCCGAAATTTTGACGATATTCGAAAAAAAGTATAAATTTTTCACTTTTTTTAGAAATAGAAATACTGTCCTCGAGTTATTGAAATATTTCAAATTTCAAAGCGATATCTCCAAAGGTTCGGAAAATGAAGCGTTTTGAAATACACACAGAGCTACAGACAGACAGACAGAATTTCCAAAAAAAAAAAATTCTACGGGGATCATTTTCGTAGAAGTAACTATGGTCTAAAACGTCAAATAAAAAAGTTGATGTCCGTCTAGGAAACCGTAGGAAATACAAGTTCCTAAGAGGTCGTTGTATAATTAATTAATATTGATAAAATACTCTTGAAGCAATAATGGCTTCAAAACATTCAGCGATATTGTTTCAATATCGCTGTATATATTGTTTCAATATCGCTGTATATAGCACACATACACATATTGGTATAATATTGCTCCAATATTAGGAAAATATTGCAGAGGTATAAAAATGTAATGACGCTCTGTATGTAGAGCCATCTAGCGGTTTCTCATACAGGTTTGTTCATAATTTAATTCGAATATTTTGCCAATATTCAAATTTCGATAACAACAATGAGTTTTCTTTGTAACATTGTATCAGTATTGAAATTTCAATAATGGAGTGAAGTCTTCATAACAATTTTAATCAGTTGACAACAAAATGCGTGTACTTGGATATCTGGAAATTGGATGATTCCTCCTCCACCGGCTAGCTCCTTCTCCAAGGGCAGCATAGTCGCAAATATCCAGCAAGTTTTCTTTCAGGATCAGTCAGGAACAGTACGAATTCTTTTTATATGTTGATATTGTTACCAACGGCGTAGATTTCTCAGAGAAGATCCTCTGATTATTATTATTACTAAGGTTCAATCCAGGTTCCCCAAAAAATCACTCTCAAAAGGAATTCGGCGATGATAATATTGATTACGGAAACAGGATGAAAATGAAGTAGCGGAAGGAAACCGAAAATACATTCCTATATTTAAAATTAGATATCTATCTAAAAAGATGAAACTCTGAACAATTAACCATTATTTTGGGCTCCAAAATTGTGGGGCCCTCTGAACTCGGATTCACCTTATTGCGAATAATCACAATTTTGATCGTTTGTCTTTCAGAATTTTTGAGTGGATTTGCCCCCGCGCCATCTGTTAATTGCAATGCATTCAAAATATTTTTTGTCCCATTGTCCCTCAACAAACCGTTGAAATGCATTGGTATAAGAGTACCATTCAGATCCGCACTTATACTTGATATTTCAAGTGAATATAGTGAAAAAAACATTACCAAAATCTGAAAAATCTCAGATGGTTGGGAAGGGAATTGAATTTTCTTTTCAACGATGTGTCACTTGACCCCTGTGGCATTTGAAATTTTTGAATGAATGTGCTTTCCCACCTCCCCCATTGAGGAATCAGAATGACTTAGGATGAAAGGTACCATTCAGATCCTCACTTATACCTGACATATCAAGTACATATAGTAAAAAAATTTAACGAAATCCAAAAAAATTACTTGGTTGAAAAGAGAATTGACTTTTCTTTTCAACGATATCAATTAATCCCCCATGCCACTTTCAAATTGATCTGCTCTCCCTCCCAATCTATCAATGAATCACAATGTCTTCTCTTTCAAAAAGTATTATCAGTGATATCATGCAAAACGGTTTTTGTCTTATGTCTGTATGTCGAACCGTTCAAAAGTTAACAGGTGGGGGGGTGGTAAAAAACCGCACTGTCTTATTCTGTATATTATTAATGCAAAATACTTAACTAATCCGTTGAATTTTTATATAACTCATTTCGAAAATACCATAATAATCACCTACCAGATATTTGGAAAAATCTCAATGTCTTATGCAAAGAATTCGTGTTTTTTGATGATTACACTCTCTTGTCTTTTCTTGACTTTTTTTTTAATGCTGTTGTCTTAATTTTTTTCTCGATTTCAAGACAAGATCAGTAGTCTCTCTTGTCTCTCGAAACCAAAAGACATTATATATGTCATCGTGCCTAAACCATAATTCTCTATTTCAAATCACCTTGTACGTTACCTCTTTTATATCCTTATTGACGAACGTTTTACCGCCATTTGAGCTGCACATTTTTTCATCCACAATATTATTGTCTATGCCGCTACTGTTGCTGCTACAGTTGCTACTATTACTACAATTGCTCATATTGCCACTGATGCTGCAACTAGCAGAACTCGCAGAGGAGCAAGCAGAACTTCCACCGACACTACGAGCGTCTTTGGTTTTGTTCACGACACTATAATTATTATTGAAGTCTTTGACATCCGCGTTTTCTTTCAAATTCTCGAACCGCGCCAGAATTTCTCTGACGGACACTTTTGGTTCGTTCTCCTCAGGAATGGTCGCCATACGTCCCAGACCGCAGTCTGATCGCTTTTCGCAATCTTTCTTATCGCTCGTGACATACTCATACGAATGTTCGGAATTACTGCTTTCGGATTTGGTCCAGGATCTGATGCTGCCACACGCGTTTTGAGAATAAACTTCACATTTCACTGCGAAGGTGTTTTTCGTGTCTGCACCCGAGTCCGAATCGTGAGATTCGTCACTCAAACTTTCCGACTGATTCGAAGAATTGGCCAAACTGTCCAAAGAATTGGTACGGCAATTGTCCGTCAGGTTTTTATCGAAAACACTTTGCGTCCACTTTGTTTTATGCATTTTAGAGTCGCGCCGGTTGATGTTCCATCTTCGATATGAAATCTAGAGTGTTGGAGCTATCGCGTCGTGGACGATCGAGTGAGTGTGTTGTAGTCATGCAACAAGCGAACCTCGAATCAGCCAACTAGATGAGCTCTGATAGTTGCAGTGACCCACTGCTGACCAAGTGTGTGAATGTGGGACAGCTTGTGGAAATCATGGGTGTCGGTGAAGGCAAGGGGGAGAAACGATTAGCTCGAATAGGATGTTTTCGAAAATTGGCGTGTTACTGGAGTGGTAAACAGGACCAGATGAAGGTCAAACATAATAGACATCTATAAAAATTCGCAAAATTCAAAATGAAGGTGGCACAATTGACGTTACTTCAGAATAACATTTCTTTGAAATGGGACAAATTGTAATATTCCAAAGAAGTTAACGTGTTGGTGAGCGGAGTATCGCCGCTAGAGGGAATTGTTATTCTTTTTTACCATCTATATCAGAGTCTCACTAAACATGATACATAACAAAAACTTTTTCCAGGGATAACTTTTGTGATATTTGCAAAAATTGCAAACTAACATTGCATTAATGTTGTCTTGACGTTCTCAACTTGACGTTTTGTGCTATTCTGGGTGACAACGAAATCAGTGGCCAGAGCGTCATTCAGTTGTTTTCTGAGTTATATTTTTGACAATTGGATCGAATATATAGTTCCATGAAGATTTTTTCCTTGAAAAAATAATTGAATACCACTTCCGATTTTACCGTAAATAGACCTAGCTCGAGAATTTTGAAAATAACCCTGTAGATACTTTTACGCCATTCGATAGAACAAAAAGTTTATTTTTCAATGTCATATCATAAGTGGAAATTTGTTTCTAAAATGACGGCGCAGGAGATATTTTTTCTAAAATCAATATGGCGACACTGTGACGTCATCTTTCGAATTTTCGTCAAGCAACCTGATAAAATAGCAAATGAACGGAGCACTCTGATTGGATTTTGATGAAACATGCAAAAATTTGGATTCATCGTCAATCAGGATTCCTTTTAGTAATCCTTTCAAATTCTTTCTCCTAAATTTTGAATAGAAAAAGGTCCTATTTTTGTATTTTTATAACATCAAAGTATAAGTCAGTATCTACAGACAAATGTTTGACACACTACACCTCTTGTTTTTATTTTCCATAAAAAAAAAACATTTAAGGTTATCTTTTTCATTACACCTAAATAAATAACTACGTCTGCATAAAAAATTACTTTTTTAAAAACATTCGCGGGCGTGTCCACTACAACTCACCAAAGTTTTATCAAATTAGGATATATATGGCATAGAGTATAGGAACTCATAAAAATATAACTAGGTGGATAAGTAGGCTTTAGAAACAAATTGTAGAGACAATTGGTTACTATAGAAACATCAATATTGTTTTTATTCCCGTTATCGTATGTGAAAAGTTTCCTCCGTCGTATTCGGGTGTTCACTTTTATTGTTGCCTTTCCATTAAAAAGCTATGAAAGCATCAAATTGACATGCTGCATATCTATGGCGGATGTAGGCAATATGCCAGACAAATGCAGACATTATTTGGAGAGCAATTACCAGATCGTGACGCTCCTTAAATATTTTTTTTTCCGTGGTTCAACACTCGAAAAATTAAAATGATGGAGATGCTAATAGCTTTATAGTGAGCGAAGAAGTTGAGACAAATGTTTTAGCTTATGTAAAATATGATCGAGAGTTGGGCAACCAGTGCAATACCTCTCGTGGAAGTGCTAGGAAAATTTTTGAAGATGCACGATTTCAAGTCTTCTAAATGTTCAAATGTTAAATGTTTAAGCGAACCAAAACTTATACGAAAATGACTTTGAGAGGAGTTTAAATTATTATAATTGGTTTTTATAATGTTAATAGAGTATTCCATCATCAAATATATATGATATATGGTATATATATGAAATGAATCTAGATTTACCAATCTCGGTATGTTCAACAGACAAAACACTTGCTATTGTGCTAAATAAAATCAACGATTGGTAAGAGTCGCTTTTCAAGAGGGTTTTGGAGTAAATGTTTGTAAGGGTGTACTAGGCCTTAACGTCATCGGTTCAATTTTTTTTCACAGACCATTAAATGTATTTGGAATTTCTTCAACAAAAAATTTAAATTTATTTGGCAGACTTGCAGTTGGATGTGAATGATGGAATCATCATCCAATAAGATGACGCGCTACCGCCCATAATGCAAGAGCTGTGACGAACTACCTTACTGAACGATTTGGGGAGAATTGGTTGGGTACTAATTGTTCAATCCGGTGTACAGCCAGATCGCCCGACTTGACTCTAATGGACTTTTCTATATGGGGTTTTCTCCAAGAAATAGTATATGCAACTCCTTCACCAACTTTAGAATTCTAGAAAATAGATTAGCTATTGACATGTTTTCGGAACAACATTTATAGAACTTATTAGTAAAAATATTAGAATAATTCAATTGTGTCAGCAAGAAGCCGGTCAGCGGATAGAGCATTTGAATGAATGAGCTTTCTTTACCTTCCAGTTTCTTTAATGTAATTATTTGAAATAGTGAAATTATTTGAAATTATTTTAATAAAACCTCAAATTTATGCAGACGTAGTTATTTATTTATGTGTTATGCAAAAGTCAACCTTCAATGATTATTGAATTGAAAATAAAAACAAAAGGCCTCGTGTGTCAAGCATTTATCTGTAGATACTGACTTACATTTTGATGTTAATTTAACAGTACCATTTTATATTTAAAATTTTTGAGAAAATTCAAGAGAAAGAATATTAGAAAGAATTACTAGAAGAAATCCTATTGGCAATTAATCAAAATTGTCACATGTTTCATCAAAAACTAATGAAAGTGCTTCCTTCATTTGCTATGGCAATTGCACGATATTATGGAGCATATAAGGGTTCAGGGATTCATGAAAACTAAAAACAGTATATCTAAAGTAATTTTCTCTGTATTGAAATTTAAAAAATGCCAAAAAACTTTAATTTTCAACTCTTATATTTTTTACAAATCTTCTTTAGCATGATTTTAATTATTGCGGATAAGCCATTGGCAATAATTGGCAATTGTTTCAATTTAGTTTTAGGCAAACCAACAGTCACCTTCAACGAGCTTAAACTAGATATGTATTGCATTATCAAACATAAAAGGACACCAGTAAGTTTGTTCTTTGATTAGCTTTATTTTGATTTTCTATAATTTTTTTTTATAAAACGTTAAGAATTTGAGTTATTAAAGAAAAATTAATATTTTCAGTGGCGAATATCTCGAAAAATATTTGATTTATAGAAAAAACTCCATTGAATATTTTTTGTCACAATACTTCAATTTATCGATATATACCTTTTTTGAGTTCATTAATTTCCACCGAAAATTATGATCAAAGTGTCATTCGATTCGTAATATTATGTAGAAAGTTCAAGAAAAGGTACCAAAAGGGGCCGAAAAAAATTGCAGAAGTTATAAAGACTTAATTGAAAAAAAAGTTGGACTCAGTTTTTTTTTTGAATATCTCGAAAAACATTAAAGATTTTTTAAATGTTAAAATAGATCTGAAATGATCAGGCAATTTGCTGAAAAAAGTTTGGACTTCCGAAACTGTACCTCCAATATTTATTATTTTTACAGAGCCCTGAAAATAGTACCAAAAACAGGTAGCCTGGTTTCCGCGCGCGTTGCGTGACACTGAAACAACAACAAAAATAGTAATTTACGTAACAAATCCGGAAAATACTGTTTTTTGGACGAGTAGATCAAATTCTAGGACGAGCGTCCGCGAGTCCTGGAAGTCTGCGAGTACAAAAAAAACTGTTTTCGGACGTGTTGCGTACACTGTTTTATCGGCAACCATGTAGAATAACCAATCAATGAGACGCATTCAGTCTAAGAGACGAAGAGAGGTCGACCTTCACCCATCTTTAACCTGATGAAACATACTTTTTATGAAGTTACATAAATAGACGAATACGCCTATAATGGGTTGCCTGTCAAAAGGTGGTCATGACTATATACAGTGAGTTTAAAAATTTTGCACCATATAGAAACTATTTTATTATCGATTTGTCATGAAAATTGGTGCATTACGAAATACTTGTATTCGACTTATCAACATTCTAAATTTACAAAAGGTGTACAGGGAGCAACAAAAAATAGAATTTTGATCTAGAGTACCCAAGTAACAATTTAAATGTTATTTGGATTTATCCTAGTTTTATGAAAGTTTTATGAAGGTTAGGTATTGCCCAATTTGATTTATGCAGGTCATATATTATTCCTAATACGCTACTAGAGCAAAAAGATTTATGAATCAGTTTCAAAACACTCCTGAAGGCTATAAGATGAAACCATTCAACATTTAAGTATATTTGTTTTTATGATGGTTTCACAATGGCTTATACACATACACGATAAATCTTTTTGGTATTTAAATAATCCACATAGAAACTTAGTTTTGTGGTGGTTTTATAGCACTCCTCAAGTCCATGCAATGGTTCTGTAATAAAACTAACGATGAGATTTTATTAAGGTTTTGAGATGTACTCTCGAGAACCGCTATAAAATCAAAGCATAGAACTATTTCTACTTGAATGCTAGTAGCTCCCCCTAACCGGTAATAAATAAATCACATTGGGTAAAGATAACTGAAAAAAATAAATAGTAATTAAACGTTTCACAAGACTTAGACACCAAATACTTATCACGGGAGTATAGACACTGAGTATACCGATCACGAAAAAACAAATGTCAGGCGGGATTGACATTGACAGTTGAAATATTTTGGAAATTGGATTAAATAATACCAAATGTATTTTTTAAGATAAAATGATTTTAAACTGGTTTATTTTGAGGAGAAACGTCTTTATGATGGCAATATGTGCAGCTAAATAGAATAAAGGTAGTGTAGCCATATTTTATTACAACCAGAGGGAACAACTAGAGAGAGCCTAATTTCAATTCATGTTTCTTGCAATTTGGTGTGTATGACGGAAAGGAAATACACAATTATTGGTATTCATTTGTATTTAGATATAGTACAAATTATTCCGGGAACGATATGTGTCAAAATAATTTCTTTAATTTTATGTGGTATTTTGTTTATTTTCTTAATTTCGCGTTGTTATTGGGGCGCGTTGCAGATTTACAACCTAACTGATGTCATTTTGTCAAAAAAAATTTCATTCGCAGATGATATTCGACATTTCACGTTGTTGAATACCTTTATATTCTTCATATATCACTGCCAGGACGCCATCATTATATTTTTGCTTGTAAAATAGTCGCCCTATTTTTCGCAACTGAAGAATTAGATTAATTTAAGTCCTTTTTGGTTGTAGTTATTTATAGAATATTTTCTAACCCAATTTCATTCAAAAAAAGATATTTTGATGCTAAATAGATTTTTTGATGACATACAGGTTTATAACAGCCCCATGATTTCGTTTTAAATTGATCCTCAGGAGGTTATTAAGAATCCTGCGAATAAGGCAAGCAGGTTTTATGCTTGCATTTCAAAATAGCCCTGAGAACCTTCATAGGAGTGGGCCATCGTAGATTTATAGCAGCTTTAAGGAGGTTTTATGAATGTCGTTACAGCAAAACAGTTTTATCGATGCTGTGAATGTTATGGTCTTCAGAACCTTCTGAGGGCTATCACAAAACTGAAATTGTTACTTGGGTAAACTACCCTGGCTGAGATTCCAAATTTGAATATTTCGAACATTTCAGTTCTCATTTATATCATATATTGAAATTCCAACAGAAGATATGTACCAACAGAAACATTCTAATTCTTATTTATATTAATATTTATATTAAAATTCGAGCACTTCCCAAAGAAAAAGTGTCCGGGAAGTGAACACTTCACGGATGGTTGCCGAAAAAAAATATTTCAACATATTAAATATAAATATTATGGAACGAAAAAACTGTAACAATAATATGCAATTAAAAACTTTTTATCTCAATTTCTTCATAAATTATGCATTTATTTATTAATTGACAAATTTTTCTGAACTGAATGTAAACTTAAAAATCCCGATAATTATTGAACAAATGTCGGGGCGTGGCGCAGTGGTTAGATCGTCCGACTTTGGGTCGAAAGGTCCGGAGTTGGAGCCCCAGTTGCGGCTGGGATTTTTTAATTAAATTTGACCGATTGAATTATTCAAATCTCGTGGCTGGACTGGGATGAGTCCTGCACGATTCACTATTGCGTTCCAATTAACAGTGCTGCTCCTAAAGTGGCGCATGGAGTTAGTAACAAGGCCTATCCAGAAAACGTGGCTAATGACCATAGCAGCCGATGCCAAAACACAAAAGAAAAAAAACTTATTGAACAAAACCCTATGATTTTTTTCACTTCATGAAGTTATTCTTGATAGGCTTACAGAAAAATAGCCGTTGCAAAAATTGAAAAATTAGATTTCCTACTTTTTATTAGAAATTGAAAATAATAAAATTAAAAAAGGAAATATTTTTTTAATAATTTTTTTTTAGCAACAGGTAGGTACATTTTTTAAAGGAATCGTTGTTTCTTTAAAAATCATAATTTTCATCAATGAATATTTTGAAAAATTGATTTGCTCATAAACGATGTTTTCTATAACAATTTTTTAAACAATGGTTGTAAAAAAATTAAAAAATTTACTTTTATGTAGCTTCAAACCCTTATAAATCTAAACATTCATCATATTGAAAACTAAAAAAGTATTTACCTTCTCTAGTTTTTCAATTTTTGTTAATAAAGAAGTGGAAAATCAAAATTTTACAATATTTACATTGCGGTAATCTATTCGTACCTATGCCTATTTAGAATAACTTCACCGAAAGAAAAAAATCCTAGAGTTTTAGTTTAATAATTATCGCGGTTTTTATGTTTACATTCAGTTTAGAAAAATTTGTTAATTATAAAATGCATAATTTATGGAAAAATTGGGATAAAAATCTTTCAACCTTGGATTATTATTAATTGATGTATCCCAATATAGACCAGGATCCCACACATATTTTCAAAAACGATTTTTCCGAAACGGTCAACTTTTTCCTCTACGAAAATTCTCGATAGTGGTAGCTAATATAATGCGCAGGCGTCAATCATGTCGATTTGGTGAGTGCAAAAAAGTCACTGTTATTCAGTTAGGTTTTCAGTTGAACCTCGTGATAATTCGATAAAGTAATCGAAAAAACATTTGTCCTACAAAATGGATTGTAAGACTGAAGAGTCCACTTGGTTAATATTTATACCGGGTGACACAGCAGACATGTATCGGCCTGTAGTTTTTTTATTTGGAGAGATGAAGATTTGAAATTTGCAGAAGTTACGTAATCAATGATAGCGCTTCATTCGATTCTAACGACAACTTTTTTCAACTACCTGTTTGATCGGCAGTAACTCCAACATCTATTTTTTGAATGACACCCTGTATATTTATCCAGCCTATATTATTTGTCTTGAAATTTTCTATTCAACCGTGTATCACAAAGTGGCATTCGTTTCTCAATTCGCAGATGAATTGCATTTTATTAAAAAACATCAAGTTGGCTGTTATCCGAATTCGATAATCTTTCGATGCTTGGTAGCCTTGGAAAGAGTATCAGTTAAACGATATAATTTCAGTTTTTTCCATACCTGATCACTTCCTACAGATTGTCAATAATTTCTTTAATAAAAAGAAAAAACATCTGAAAATAACTGACGATATTGCGAAAACTGAGATAGGAACATATTTTTTTCAATTTGGCTACTTGTGAAGAAACTATTTGTCTTTCTCTTTGGCCATGTAGCCATATCATGATCTTTCCATTTGAAAACATAAAATTAAAATTGTTCCCCTGATCCACCAATTCGCAAATCTATTAGTCTAGATATTTGCAATAATATTTTGCCTAGTAGGCGGTGTACACAGAATGTTTTATGTTTGACAGGTAAACATCATTTGATTGTACTGATTATCTCCGTCTGTTTTATGCTGATTAAAATTGCATCGTTTAATTAGATACTAAATATCTATTCAAAGAATGAAAAGGTCGATATGTTGTTGATATTCGGATAGTGCAAGAGAAATTGTAGACAGGCTGAACAATTGTATGTCGAAAGATTTCCGGAAAGACGTCAACCGCCTAATAATTATTTCGCTAGAGAAGAAGAGCATTTCAGAATAGAACCGGAAAATCAAAACAATCTCCAATACATTGTCGACGAGGAAATGGAAGTAAACGTTTTTGCCATAGTACATGCAGATCCGACGATATCACTGAGACAAATTGAGGATGAAGTCGGCGTGAATCGAGAGACCGTTAGAAGAGTTTTGAAAAGAACTCTAGCGAAATAATTATCAGGTGGGTGGCGTCTTTCCGGAAATCTTTCGACATACAATTGTTCAGCCTGTCTACAATTTCTCTTGCACTCTCCGAATATCAGCAACATATCGACCTTTTCGTTCTTTGAATACATATTTAGTATCTAATTAAACGATGCAATTTCAATCAGCATAAAATAGACCGTCAGATAGTGACAGATTTAGGTGCCCCATTTTCACATACAAGCCTCGAATAGGGTTGAAAAGTAAGTCGATGTTGAGTTAAATGAAGGGAAATTTACGAGTGGCTCGTGGGGAAAACATATGGAAAAATCAAAAAGAATTTCCATTAAATTTTCCAACGACAAAATCTACTTTTCCATTCGCGCCACTCCAGCCATTATGTTTTTCTGTCTAGTGACGATGTAGGTTTTCATAGTTTCGATGGGCTTGCTTGGGAAAATCTGTTAAAATCTAGATTTTTCTTTACAAGATTACAGCCTTATTTTAACCCTTTAGCCACCTTCAACACTCAGGCCTTTGATCTTCCGAAGCCAGGTTCTACTAATTAATGATAAGATGAACACGGCTCGCGTTAAAATATGGAAAATCGAATTTTCCATGGAAAATCGAATTTTCCCCAGGAGCCACTCGTAAATTTCCCTCCATTTTACTCAAAATCGATGTACTTCTCAACCCTATTCGAGGTTTGTATGTGAAAATGGGGCAGCTAAATCTGTCACTATCTGACGGTCTAAAACTGACGGAGATAATCATTGCAATCAAATGATGTTTACCTGTCAACCACAAAACATGTTGTGTACATCGCCTACTGTGCAAAATATTATTGCAAATATCTAGACTAATAGACTTGTGAATTGGTGGATCAGGGGAACAATTTTTATTTTATGTTTTCAAATGGAAAGATCATGATATGGATACATGGCCAAAGAGAAAGACAAATAGTTTCTTCACAAGTAGCCAAATTGAAAAAAATATGTTCCTATCTCAGTTTTCGCAATATCGTGAGTTACTTTCAGATGTTTTTTCTTTTCATTAAAGAAATTATTGACAATCTGTAGGAAGTGATCAGGTATGGAAAAAACTGAAATTATATCGTTTAACTGATACTCTTTGGATTTCCAAGCCTACCAAGCATCGAAAGATTATCGAATTCGGATAACAGCCAACTTGATGTTTTTTAATAAAATGCAATTCATCTGCGAATTAAGAAACGAATGCCACTTTGTGATACACGGTTGAATAGAGAATTTCAAGACAAATAAGATAGGATAGATAAATGTACAGGGTGTCATTCAAAAAAAAGAAGTTGAAGTTACTGCCGATCAAACAGGTAGTTGAAAAAAGTTGTAGTTAGATTCAAATGAAGCGCTATCATTGATTTCATAACTTCTGCAAATTTCAAATTTGTATCTATTCAAATAAAAAACTACAGGCTGCTACATGTCTGCTGTGTCACCCGGTATGATTGAATGGTCATATTGTCCTACAAATTGAATGGTAGGTGTTCCCAGTCCAAAATTTTTAATTCCACGAAAATTCTTGATATTAGTAGCTAATGAAATGCGTAGGCGAAAGTCATGTTGATGTGGTTAGCGCAAAAATTGTATGGCTAACTGTTAGTTTTACCCATAAATCTAAAGCTCATGGCTCATGGTGAAAAAAACCAATTGAATTAACTTCATTTCAAGGTAGTAAAATCAATCTATTTGACCGCGAGCCACGGGCTTAACTAGCCTACAGATATTTCGACCATACCTTCTGAAATAAAAAATTATCAAAATATTTTGTGAGTAGGCACATTTATCCTCATTTTTGATATGATTTTTTTTTATCCTGCCATCCTCATTACGTTGTCTAGTTCACAGATCGATCCTATGGCCAGTATTTGAGCTACAATTCCTTTACTGCTATTTTGTGAATTATGAATCGATTTGATTTTTTTGCTTTAATTCGAAATCGAGTTTTTTTAGAAATAAACACATTAAATCTAATTTGTAGCTCGTAAGACACTCCATTCGAATATGAAATTATATTTCACAAAGGGTGTTGCATTATATAGCATGACAAGACACTTTTCAAAGAAATAGATGAATATCAATAGCATTATAATTTTTATTTTACAAATTCTTTGAAAAAGATTGGGTCTATTCTCAGGGCTCTGTGAAAATTATAATTATTGTAGGTACAGTTTCGGGAGTCGAGACTTTCTTTCAGCAAATTTGTTGATCTTTTCAGATCTTTTTCATTCAAGATATTCAAAAAACTTAATTGTTTATAACTTTTGCGATTTTTTTTGGTCTCTATTGGGACATATCCTCAAACTTTTTACATAACATTACGAATCGAATGACACTATGATCATAATTTTTGGTGACTATACGATTTTTTAATGGTATCTATTGACTAGACTATTAAGCTATTCCTCACTAACTGTGTACGTTTCATGTCACTCGTTCCAGTTCGAAATAATTCAGAGAGAAAACAGTCAAAAACTGACCAGATGAAATACAGCATGAATTAATTTTGAACATTGCCAGGACATATAATACATTGTAAAGGTTGCCATTGTTTAAGGTATAGAATATACAATTCGCAACGGGGAAAAATGATTTCGCTGAAATTCTCTGGAATATTATAAAAATTCTCTTCATCTCGAAAGTGCATGGGAGCTTTCAATAAAATAGTTCCGAACCACTACTGTTTCTACCTACAATAATAATATTACTATCTCTATGATATAAGAATTGAAAATCAAGTTTTTGATTATGCGATATGAATTTAATTGATATCAAAATTTTTAAACTTTTAAGCCGACAATGAATTTTTTTTTATGTTTGTTATACAATTTATATTTGAAATAGGTACCTATGTATAAAATATGTTGGTGTAGAAATTACTCACAATCTCATCACTAGCACCAAATACAAATAGGTACTGATGAAATACTTATTGTAATACTCGATACATACGATCAATTGAGCCGAAGTTGGCGGCCTGCCAACGCAGAAAGTTCAGGTTATCGTCGTCCTACGTGAACAAATTATGAACTGAAAACTAGCAACAGTTGGCTGAAAACAAAGGCAGGGTTAGAAGTATTTTTTTGGATTCCGTAATCCCCCATCAAAATAACTTCATTGTTCGGAATAGAAAGTATGGATCACGTTTTGATCAAAAATAAAATTTACCGTGCTATTTTGAAGATTTGTGACCTCCCCTATAATACCTTCAAGTTGCGATATTTCTAATGTCAATCTACAAGAAGTAATTTCCCTATATAGAACAGCAATTGACTTCTTCTGAATATAAGTGAAAACTGCCACGTCTCTTCTCATCTTTGTTTCCTATTGCCAGTATTACCATATCGTTTAGTTGAGTACACAGAAGCAGGAAAATGTCAATTTTAGATTTTCGAAGAGGATCACAAATTTAGGTTCAAAGATTTATCGTTTGGAGTGTTCTTCGATGTAGAAGGCGCTTTTGACAAGGCAACCATACAGGCAGAACTAATGGCCAGAAGAACGCCTCAATCGATGGTCAGCTGGGATGTATCGCTAACTAGGAAAAAGGTTGAGGTATTCCGGGGCTTCTACGAAAATTACCCCCTTGACAAAAACCTCCAAACAATAACCTTCGGAACATTGAACGCTTAGTAAAAAATATTCACGAAACAAAAAATCATCGGACCAAAACACCACCGAAAAAAAAAACCGTTAAAAGATAAACCAAAACACTATTCTACAATTCAATTTGATTCCGATTATAGGCAGGTAATAAGTGGCTGTTTTCGATGACCAAGGTACATACCAATATGAAATTACCAACACAGCCATCATGAGTTTCCAATATTATTAATAAGGCAATTGTAAATAATACAATCTTCTAGGGACAATCGAAAAACCATCTAATATTCGAAAAGCTTCATCCCAAACGCGCTTTGGCACCCACAATTATCCATAAAAATTCCGTTATTCATTTCACTGAAAGAGCAAGAGTATCTACGTTCCATGAATAACAGGCATCTGGAATAACTATAGTTGACATTTCAATAGTTGGGTTTCTATAAAAGTGAAAACAGATTACTGTAGCGATATGTACGAAACCACATTAAAGGAGAGAAATCGCACGGCATCAAATCTTCTATTAATTGCACATGTTTTCATTATAGACTAATGACATCCACTAATTTCTTAATACTATTGTAATGAAATGGGCGGATCACTGAGGAGAAATGGGCGGATCACTGAGGAGAAATGTGCATTGTAGGTTTTGTGATTTTCGGAATTTTAGGATCATAAGGACTACGGGTGTGTTTACGAATATGAATATTCTAATATCAACTTGAAATTTGCTGATGGCAACAGACGATATTGCACGAAGTAACATTCCTATTACCAATATTTTCAAACGAATACAACGAATATACAGGGTGTTAATGGTAACAGAGGATGCTTGAGCTCGAACGAAAAAGTCTTAAACAGGGTTAATAAAACAATCTGTATAGCATTTATATACAGTGCGACGCTAAATTATGGAACAAATTCATTATTTCTGAATATAAAAATATATCGGAAAAATTCTCGGACAGGTCGATTTTCTTTTCCGATGGGCCAATTTTTGAACCTCACCCAAAATATATACGGTTTTCCGCATTTGAGGAAAAGCGACTTTGGTGATATTTTTAAATGGGACATCCAGTATATTTGTCCATATTTGGTTAGGAATCGTCATTACAAATCCAGTGATACCAAGTTTGATGGGATTATGTCAAACGGCTGCGGAGATATGGACAAAAAACTTCTCCATTTACCCAATGAGTGCGACAGAGACTCAGTAGACATACGAGGAAGTTTTTTGGCCATATCTCCGCAGCCGTTTGACATAATCCCATTAAACTTGGTATCACTGGATACGTAATGACGATCCCTAACCAAATATGGAAAAATATACTGGGTGTCCAATTTAAAAATATCACCAAAGTAATTTTTACTCAATTGCGGATAACCCTATATATTTTGAGTGGGGTTCAAAAATTGGCTCATCGGAAAAGAAAATCGACCTGTCCGAGGATTTTTCCGAAATATCTTTATATTCAGAAATAATGAATTTGTTCCATAATTTAGCGTCGCACTGTATCTCTATAATGATGCGAAACCGTTTTCGCGCTATAGGTAACCATTTTTGTGGAAATTTTTTTGAATTTGCGCTACTATCGTCAAAACTGCATATTTTCAAAAGTGTCGATAATGAATCTTTCAAATTTCCACCAGAGTAAGTATACATAATGTCCTCCGAAGTGGGATTATCAATTTTATTGAGGTATGGAGTATGTGGTCAGAAATCTCTTGTTATTCTAAGGTTTTTGAAAACCCCTCGAAATAAAATTTTCCGTGTTGCAATACGTGTTGGAACTCTCCATCATGAGCAAAACATCACAAAAAGGTATACTTACTAATCCCAATTGTACCCAAATTAATAGCGATTCAACACGGGCAAACCAGTTTGCTCAGTACCGGTTGGATCAAATACGGAAATCATAGCAATCAAAAGTTGACTTCATCATCCATATCACTTCGTCTTTAAGTTCACCAACAGGCAGAATTCACAGGAGATATCCAATATTTTCAAATCCACAGGGAAAGATCCTTTTGATTGGATAAGAAATTACCAATTCATTTATGTCTATAAGATATATAACAGTGAATGGAGTTAATCAACTGGCATTCCACAATCTTTTTGTCTCTCAAAATGGGATGTGAAATGATATTATCACTCCACTAATGATTTCCACTTTTGAATTCTAAGTTACATTTTTTATTTCATTTGACACATACAACCCAACATCATTTAATTTTGTTTACCTAATTTTTTCTCATTAGTAAGTATTTACGAGGTTATTTGTATTTTTACCTACCTACATACATACATAAATTTTTTTGATTAAATGAGTTTCCTTATTTTGTGCACTGCGAGGTGGTGGGCTGATCTTATTGAATAAGTAGATATTTAGTCTGTGCATTTGGCATTTTTGCGGTTTCTTACTTTTTTTTGGTCAAAACTAACATCGATAGATAGATAGATAATTTATTTTCCTCTGAATGTTACAATACAGGTACAGCACATTATGGGAATCGTCAAAATATTGATGGTCAGTACATTATCTAACAGCTTATAGACTAGGTACAAAATAAAAATTATATTAAAACTTGGTTGTAAAATTGTAATGAATACAATATTCAGCTAATGCAAAACTTAACGTCTAAGAGATCTGTGAGAATATTAAATATAAAATTTTGGTACACACTAACATTTTAAAATAAATTAAAAACTGTGATGGGTTGAGAGTTATTCAATCAGGTTATCATCCATGAATTCCTGCACTGAATAGCAACTTTTCTGTTTCAAAAATGCTTTTAGATTATGTTTGAGTTGGGTGGTGTTGAAGCAACTATATTCTTTCATGGTACATATTTTGTTGTATCATTTAATCCCGATATAATTGGGGTTTTCATGTCGAATTGACAGTCTGGAGAATGGTAGTTCAATTTTCTCCTTATTACGAGTGTGATGATCATGAATATCCTTCCTCGCTAAGAAACGTGGCGCTACCCCCTTTTTTAAATTTCTGTGTATTTTTAAAATTGACATCCGACCACACATTAAAATCGCTTGGCCTTATCCCTGTTTTGAATTTTTGTATATTTTCAAAATTAACATCTCAACTCAAGAGTGCTTTCCAGTGAAAAGCTGCCGTTTGCACCAGCTACTAAATAGTGTGTCGAAGCCGGACCTGAACGCTCACACAGACAGCTTGTGAGCGCGAATGACTTTCGGGGCGCTATGTATCGAGAAGAATCTGTTCGAATCAAGAACGTTCCTAAGGCTTGCTAAAAACAACAAGAGCGTTCGGTGAAATGAACTGTGTATATAAAAATAACCACGCAGCAGAGTTGGACAGTCAGTGAAGCAGCAGTCGAACATAAATAGTCCAGTGATTGTTATATAAATTAGAGTATTGCGTTGAAATTATTGAAGCATTGTATTTCGTCAAATAAATTATTTTAGAGTGAATTTGTGCTAATTTACTACAATAGGTATTCATTATACAGTGCGGCGTTTTTTAGTTCCCCCCATGTTAACTTTTGAACGGCTTGACGTGCAAACATGAAACAAATACCATTTTGAATGATATCACCGATACTACTTCTTGCAATGAAAGACATTGTGATTGCCTGATAGGGGGCGCAGGAAGGCGCATTAATTTAAAAATTTCAAGTGGCCTCTATGTCTAGTGATACAACTTTGAAAAAAAAATTCAATTTTTTTTTCAACCATCTATTTTTTTTCAGATTTTGTTGATATTTTATTTACCGAACAAACTCGAAACATCAAGAATTAGTGCTGCATTGATGTGGGGCAATGGGACAAAAATATTTTGAATGGCATTACTTTTGGTGGTCTTTTAGAGAGTGATAATCTTCTTGAATTGCCTTCTTATATTGCTTCCAAGACAGAGGGTTATCTATCAAAGATGATTTATAACCATTGTATTGACTACAATATCTTTGATAATTTCTAGTTGTTTATAAAAGAATTAGGTGCTTAGAGGAATGTTAACTGATCTATGTATCATGCTATTGCAAGCTGCTACTTTATGTTGATAAGGGTATGATGAGACGGTTTGTGGAAAATAGAAACTTAATGTTTATTATTTACTTTATTTATTGTTAGGTCCAAAAAAATTATCGAATTGTCTTTTTCAGGTTCTACTGTGAAGTTAGTTGAAGGAGGAAGATAATTAATAAACTCCAAGAATTGAATCAATTGTCTAATTGTTACTGTGAAACCTACCAAAATATCATCAATATACTTGCTACAACATACAATGCTAACTTTCACAACAGTTGTATTTCAGTGCTCAATGAATGAAACTTTAAAAATCTGCCACTCTGATAAGGCCGGCAGCATTGTTAATTATGAACAAATGTGATTATTTTGTATAGAAAAAATGCAAAAAAGTAGTGAAATGGTGAAAATCAAAAACAAGTAAAATATCATCCTTCATCAATCCCAAATTTTGCGACCATTTCCAAGTTTGACATGAGAGTGAATACATTATTTATTCATTAATAACTCTCTCGAACAAATTCTATAGGATTGGCAAATATAAACAATATTTATAGTTCAATATTTATCCGATATATTAAATTTTTGTTAAAAAAAAATGTTATTGTTAAAATTATTATTACTGTCAACCGATTGCACCCCTACGCGCAACCCTTGGAAGTCTTCGAGAGACTTGTGTGAGCTAGGGAAGACGCAGCACTTACCTTTTAACGTGTGATGCCATGCACGACCCTTCGCTCCAGAGGCGAACGTTCTACCAGCACGACCACCATTTAATAAATTCAAATGTTTTGAACGATTCCCAGTATCGGATCTTTGAGTATTTAGACATTATCAAGAGTTTTTTTGCTCCATTTGTTCGTTTTACTGCAAAAGTGAACCAACCCATTCAATATTTAATTTTCTCAACATGGTGGAAATCAGTTCTTGCAGTGGACACAAATTGGCTAGGCAAAAACATATTTATACAATTATGTGAATAGTTACACACTGGCAGTGGCATCTATGACAGGAATTGTTCAATTTGATGTCCGTATTCGCATGGAAATACAAAAGGCTATTAGATTAGTTTTGTCAAAATGTGGACAAGCAAAGAGGACTCATTATCAATGATATTAAAATAAAACATATCAGTTTTTACATGTTATAATCAAAGTTTTTGTATTTTTTAATGAAGTTGAAACTAATTTGTTTTTGTGCTAGTCGCATTCTGGAAATGATATATATCTGATAAATATCCGATATCGGATGAATATCATATGATATGATTTAAATATCATGATATTTACGAACCCTGACTTTAATAGACCCCTGTAGAACACCAACGCTTCCTGGGAAAATATCAGATGATATTCGATTGAATGGTTTACATTGATATCTCCTTGTCGCATTTACAGATGAGACATGATTTAGAAATACCTATAAACCACGGCCAACAACTAATAACTGTTATTTCTATTCACTAAGAATATTTATTTCATAGTTTATGCAATTTCGGACAGATATTGATTATTGAATCAAAGTTGTAAAGCAGTCCAGTCAGTGAGCACTAGTAAGTACCGAAAGAGAACCTTCTGATATACCACTGATTTTTGCAGCAAACAATCAAGGCAGAACTTTGACACAGAAGTACATTTGTATGATTTTAATCACCGCTACATATATTTTAATCATAGAACCAATTAAACCAAGTCAGCGAGACTAATATCAAAAATATGAGAGTTTCCTTCATACTCCACTTATTGAGTAAGTGGTGGCATGTTTTTAAATTCTCTCAATTTGAATGTATGTGTTGTGAGAAAATTCTAAGAATCCATTTCATCAAGAGTATTTATGCGATATTGGCATGTGAAGGAAACAATTACACCACACGCTGATTACTTAGGAATGCCGTTTCCAGTAATTATAAATCACTCATCTGACTGATGTATTATCGAAGATTATTCATTAGACTCTCTCCACCAGGACACTTTTTCAGTATTAATGCAGCCTTGAAATGACAATTTTTTCTTTGGTTGGTACCTAACTGTTTTTGATGGAAAAATAACAAAAAGTATACAGTGACAGTCAAGTAGTCATCATATAAATCTAAGGAAATATTTCGAACCAAACATACTTTTGAGTAGTAGTCACATACTTATAGACGTTAATAAGAAAGATGTCATTTTACTGGTGTCATCTTGATTAAAAAACGTCAACTTGAGCAGCAATACAAAATAGTTATTCACGATGTTAGGGTTAAAAGTGCTATTTTATGATAACAAAATGAAAGCAGTTGTAACACTAACATCATATAATATTTTTTCTAAAAACACTATTGATTGAAAACACCTCCAAAATAATGAATAAAAAATATCAGGAATTCAGAATTACAATCACAAAGTTTAGGATCGCATGGTACATAACATAATGTTATAATAGGTGATAAAATTTTACGGATTCCTATGAGTTCTTCGAAGAGATAGGGAAATAACAATTTTTACATCAAATCATTTGATAATCCTATGATTTTAACAATTTTTACGGATTTTTTCGATTTTATTTTCAGGAAGGGGTAGGATCTGAGCCTCCTTAGAAAGGTAGGATGGTGAAATTTTTTTGAAATCCAATTATTCGAGGGTTTGATGTTTTCATTATATTTACGGATTTTTTACATTTAATCTTCGCAGGTTTTCACAAATTTTTTCTAAAAGGATTGTTCGAGCCTCTTGGCCGGACTTTGTTCCAATTTCCCACATCTGAAAATCGACTTCTCTTTCTATTTAGCTTTCAGAGGGGCAAACAATTTTCAAATCAAATTATACGACGGTCCTATGCTGTTCACCATTTTAATGGATTGATCCGATTTTATTTCCGCGAGTTATCACAACTTCATACGAGAATGATGGGTAGCCCTCCGACATCCCAAATGACATCATTTCCTGCTCATTTCTCAGTCATCCCTGAAGGTGAAGGTAACATTATTAGAATATAACTTATGTGACGGTCCAATATTATTTACAATTTTTTAGGATTTTTCCGATTTCAATTTCGCGAGTTTTCGCAACTTTTTTAAGGATGGAAGAGGATCTGAGCCTCCTCAGGGAGTCAGGAGGGTTTAGTTTTTTTAATCCAATTATTCGATGTTCCTACAAGTTTCCTTATTTTTAGGTTTTTTATAGACATTATTTCCGCAGGTATTAGCAACTTTTTTCTAGGAGAGTCCGAGCCACCTGATCGGCGTCTGAAAACCGACGGTCCGATGTTTTTCTTACAGATTTTTCCGACTTTATTGTCGCGAGTTTTCTCGAAAAGGTATATGGTCTGAGATCCCCTACCAAAACATTTTCCGTAATTTTTGAAGTTCGAAACCATCGAAGGTTTTTACCGAATACTCTTTCTTGCCATCGGAGAAGCAGGAGGAATTTTTTTGTTATTATTGTATTGTCGTAGGTTTTTGGTAAGTGTCCAGAATTTCAGATCTATCGTAGGACAATCAATTGAGGATTTTTCCGTAACCAAAATATTAGTAGGAAACCGACTGTGTCATCATATGGAAGACAGTCCATTAATATATTCTGTTATGTTGTCGACTCGCAACTGTCATTTATTAATTTGTTATAAACATTTGAATACACAAAATGTGTTTTTTAATATTTTGTTTATAAAGCGAAAACTAATACAGCAATCTAGTTGCTCCAATGAGGAAAATTGTAGATATTTGAAATACGAATGAAATGATATTTTTTACGACCCGATCAATTCATTTTTAACGGAGAAAAACTGAAAAAATGGAAAATTTTGCGATCTTTCTCAAAATCCATAACTACTCCATTTTTCAAGTTTAGGGTTGGCCCTTCTCATGAAAGTATTGAATCATGTGTACTTCATGTGTGCACAAAACAGGCGCTGTCAGACAATTAGTTTTGACACAATTGCAATTCGAATTTTTTTGCACTATCATGCTCTAGTGATGGTTCGATTTCAATTTCTTTAACAGATTTTGAAAGTATAATTTTAGTACCACATAATGTGTGTTCTCATTTTGCGCCGCAATGCTGCGAAAAGCGTGAGAAAATGCATGCATACATGACTGAAAACGGCCGAGCCGGCGCCGGCGTAAGCGGTCGAGTAGAAGGAGAGACCGGGAGGAAATATTTTCAACCGAAAAGGCAAACAGATAGAGAGACATGCGAATGTGGCAAGTTAAATAAAATCTTGTAATAACAAAAACAAGCTCTTCCTCTCTTTTTGGTTTATCTGAACTGCTTCAACATCGAGGTGAACGTTATTAACAGGATTGTTATTTTCAAATTTTATGTCCAATAATGATACATAGGTATTTTGCATCAAAAAATGGTCATAGTATATTTTTTCTTTTAGGTTGGACGATTGAAGCAAGAGAAAATCATACACTGGTTCAACAGATACATCCCTAGGTAAGTACTGATTTTGCGGATATTATCGATTCCTCATTTATACCCCACTGAAGTGGTGAGGACAAACTATGAATAGAGAAAAGTCGCCATGTACTGGATCTTTTTTCTCTCATTCAAATTTTTAAATGAGAAAAAACCTGTTTTATTAATTCTCTTGTACCTAACAATCCTATAATCTCTTTGAATATGAGATACGACTTTGAACATAAAGTATAAATAACATTGACAAAAGTCAAAATAGGAAATTTTTCAAATGAAAATAAAAGGTTTTTAAATTGGATACCTAGTTTCTACAAGATAAATTATACATTCGTCAATTTCCCTTTTTTCACTACTACAACATTCTTCATGCGCCAATCGGAGCTAGATTGAACACTAATCCAGATTTCAACAGCTGGCACTGTGAAAAATTTCCTGAACAGAAAATACTCCATTCCTAATTGTAGTTATCCAATGTAAGGATACCTTTTATATCCAAAATTAGGCACCGAGAATCTCGGAATTACATAATTCTGAGATACTCACTCGCAATTCTGACTCATCATCATCACGGAATTAGTTAATTCTGAGATTTCTGACTTGACATCTCGGAATTGGCTGATTCTGCGACGTTCAGTTGGAACACTGACTTAGAATCACAGATTTAACTAATTCCGAGATCTAAGTCAGAATTCTGACTTATTATCAGAGAATTGGCTAATTCCAAAATGTTAAGTAAGAATTCCTACTTGAAGTATATCAGAATTAGCTAACTCCGAGATGCTGAGTTGAGATTCCTAATAACTATCTTCTGAGATGCTTAGTCAGAATTTCGACTGAGTATCTCAGAACTAGGAAATTCCGAAACGATAGGTCAGAATTCTGACTAAGCATCTCAGAAGATAGTAAATAGGAACTCTGACTCAGCATCACGAAATTAGCTAATTGTGAGATACTATAATTCTGACTTAACATCTCAGAATTTGCTAAATCCGTGACAACAGAATTCTGAAAATTTAAGATTTACATACTGAGTAAGAATTCTGACTTAACATCTCGGAATTACCTAATTCTGAGACGTTTAGTCAGAATTCTGGATTAGTAGATATCTTAGAGTTAACTAATTCCGAGAATTCTAACAGAATTAGCTAATTTCGAGATGTCAAGTCCGAATTCCGACTTATAATATCTCAGAATTAGTTAATTATGAGATGCTGGGTCAGAATTTCTATAAAATATCTCCTGAGTTGCTGAGTCAAAATTATGACTTGACATCTCGGAATTAGCTAGTACTGAGATCCTGAGTGAGAATTCTGACTTGACATCTCGGAATTAGCTGATTCTGGTATAAGTCAAAATTCTAATCAAATCACCACTGATTAATCAATACGTTATTATTTCCACTCATTTTTGTCAGTTTGCAGTTTCCAGTTTTCCATTAATAGAAAAGTAAACTATTTTCTTCATTTTATTTATTGATTGATTATTTTAAAGTAATGATGAAGTTTGATTTTGTGGAGGATATTTGTTTCTTGGCGTCGTTTTTTGTGTTCAAATCTTCCACAGTCCGAAATCGAATAAACTTAAATTCAAGAAAGATCAAATGAAATACCTTGCCCCCTTAAATTACTTCGTTTACAAGGCGTCTTGCAGAAAATGGAATTGTGTAAATAAATATATCGGCCTCCTTTATCAAAACTCGCTGAAAACTCTATTTCTATCAGGTTTGGATACAATAAGATCTTATAATAATTTTATGAAGACATCAGTTATAGCAGTAACTCATCGGGTCAAATTGGTGCATTTGCCCTTTTACATTTGTATACATTTTCTTGAATCTTTAATCTGTGGAAGGTAAATTTCATCATGCAGATATAAAGAAATGTTTCATGAACGATCACATCAGATGCAAAATAACTTTTCCTATCTCAGGAAGAATACATTGTCACTTTCTAAGGCTTAATGAAATCAGTCCGTGTTGAAGGTGTGGCAATTCTGAGTCCATATGTATTTATACGATATTGTACGTGCATGGTTAATACTATAATAGACTACAAGCCCATATAACAATTTGGGGGGTCATTTGACCCAGCATGAAACATACTCAGAACGATGCTGCCATATGAAAAAAATAACTTTAGTCACGATGCCGTCTACTCAGGGCACATGATTCTCGGACCCAATAATCACTCACCCTACGGACGTAGGGAGTGGCTATTGGGGTTAAAGACACCAGCGCGCCCTCCGGATGGGTCGGAGCACCGGAGACAGGGCCTGACTGGTACATTCCCAACGGGAAAAAAATAAATTAAAAATAATAATAATAATAACAATGATAATAATAATAATAATAATAATAATAATAATAATAATAATAATAATAATAATAATAATAATAATAATAATAATAATAATAATAATAATAATAATAATAATAATAATAATAATAATAATAATAATAATAATAATAATAATAATAATAATAATAATAATAATAATAATAATAATAATAATAATAATAATAATAATAATAATAATAATAATAATAATAATAATAATAATAATAATAATAATAATAATAATAATAATAATAATAATAATAATAATAATAATAATAATAATAATACGTGTACGACGCCGCTCGTGCTCTATCCCAGACGGAGAGGAGGGAAACCACCGCTCTTGTTGGGAGGCATGAGCGACGCGTTCACAAGATGGAAGCTAAGATCAAGTCGGCGAGACAACACGCGTCTCGTATCCAGTGTGTGGTGGACTACATGTCGGCCAATAGGCCTTTTACGCCGGCAGTGCAACGAATTGCTGCAAAGCTAAGACGAGCTCACCACACATTGAATCAAGGCGTGCTGTTTACCATAAAACAGCACTGTCTTGATAGGATACGAATGCTAGTGGCTGCAAAGAAGTCACTAGTGAGGCGGGCGAGAAGTATCGCGGAAAACATGAAGTTCCGCGATAAACCTTCTCGCTTATTCCAAGAGCCTCCACGTGTTGTCGATAACCCGCTGGCTGCTGATCGGGTAGAAACCTTCTGGAAGAACATCTATGAGTTTCCGCAACCACTCAATGTAGACACTCCAGCCCTAGCGCAGTTCGAAGCTTACTGCAGGACGCTTCGGCAGCATGAGCACAATGATCTGCGCAATCCGATAACCACGGAAGAAGTTCGAAGGGCCCTAAAAGGTTCTAAGAATTTCGCTGCTCCAGGCCCTGATGGGTTGAATAACTATTGGTGGAAAAAGTTTCCAACAACCCACCGCCATCTGGCTAGAGTTTTTAACTCATGGCTAGATGGAGAGCAGCAGATTCCGGAGTGGTTTGTCGAGGGGCGAACCGTGCTCATCCCCAAAAACGGAGATTTGTCTGATCCAAAGAATTACAGGCCGATAACATGCTTGAATGCGTGTTATAAGTTGTTTACACGCATCTTATACACGCGCATTCTCTCCGCAGTTGATCCGGTGTACGAACGGATATATGAGCAAAGAGGGTCAAAGAAAGGGGTCGCCGGCTGCAAGGAGAACCTGCTCATCGATAGATGTATCACGCAGGACTCCGTGCAGTATAAGCGTAACCTTTCGATGGCCTGGATCGATTACCGCAAGGCATTTGATACAACATCGCATGAGTTAATCATGCATTTGCTCAGATGTCTTGAGGTACCCGATCAAATAGTGGGATGTATTGGACAACTGATGCCACTCTGGAGGACTCGCTTCACCATAAGATCTGGTAGAGACACAGTCCAAACAGAGCAGGTCATCATTAGAAGAGGCGTGTTTCAGGGAGACTCCCTCAGCCCTCTTCTCTTCTGCATCTCACTATTGCCATTGTCCGTTGTACTTAGGAATACCCGTGGGTACAACTGCGGCACCCCCAGCAACCGGAGGCATAAAGTCACCCATTTGTTCTACATGGATGACCTAAAATTATATGCCTCTGGAGAAAGGGACCTACATCAGTCCCTTAGGGTGGTGGAAGAGTACACGCATGCTATCGGAATGGAATTTGGGATCGACAAATGTGCCACGGTTCATCTTAAAAGAGGACGATGCGAGGAATACGGAGAGGATGTCCAGCTCGTAGACGGAAGCATCCTACATCATCTGGATGCCGGAGAGACGTATACTTACCTAGGGGTGGAGCAACGCCACTCCCAAGAGGTATTCACAGTTAAGAACTCTCTCCGCGGCAAGTATCAGCAAAAACTCCGACAGATCTGGTCATCAGAACTGTCGGGGAAGAACAAAGTTGCTGCAACCAATATGCTTGCCGTTCCGATCCTTCTCTACTCTTTCGGAGTAATGAAGTGGACTAAGGAAGAGCTGCGACAACTCGACGTTAAAACTCGCAAAGTGATGCATCTCAATAGGTGCTTGCATCCTAAATCGTCCGTTCCACGGTTATACTTCCCCAGACAACGGGGAGGCCGTGGACTTTTGAGTTTGGAGTGTATGCATAACAGAATGGTTCTGGATGGGGCCTGTAAAGTCATCAGGAGTTCAGATCCCCTTCTCTGCATGGTCCACGACCATGAAAAAGCAGGGATTGGAGCATTTCTTTTTAAGGCAGCAACCCGTGCGGCCGATGAACTCGGTCTCGTATTCGACACTGAACGGGCTAACCCAAACTCTGTCACCGAGTTGGGACCCGTTCAGCATAAAGCTCACATCAAAGCTGCGGAGACAGAGGTCCTGCTACAGCTACATATGGATAAGCCAATGCATGGCGTCTTCTTTCACAACATCGAAGACCTTGGCTTATCCAAAAGCTTGACCTTTGCCTTCCTCAGTTCGAGTGAGCTAAAGTCGGAGACCGAGGGATTCATAATGGCCTGCCAGGATGGTGTCTTCAACACCCTCGTCTACCGTAGTCGCGTGATGGGTATAGACGTCCCTGACACCCGATGCAGGGCATGTCGTGGGGCACCTGAGACCGTAATGCATTTGCTATCAGCATGCCCATCTTATGCGGTCTCAGCCTATATCCACAGGCATAACGCGGCGCTACGAGTGTTATACTACCATCTACGACACTCGTACGGTATAGACGAGACACCGGTGTTGCCTTATGTTCCGGGGGATATTGAGTCCGTGGTGGAGAATGAGAGGTGCCGGATCTATTGGAACTACTCATTCCCCACCCTCAGGCAAATACAAGCCAATAAGCCTGATGTTGTCCTCCTCGACCACCAAAGTAGAACGATATTCGTCATGGAGTTTTCCGCTCCAGGCGAAATGAATATCGTTCGAAAAGAGGAGGAAAAACGGACTAAATATCGAGATCTTCTCTTTGAACTCCGCAGGTTATATCCGGACCATTCTGTCAAAATGGTGGTTCTGATCATAGGAGTCCTTGGTGGAATGATGGACACACTGCTCTCCAACTTGAGGATAATACCTGCTTGCCGTAATATGGCAGAAATCTTAGCATCGCGAATGCAGAAGGCCGTTATCCTTGGTTCGCTCCGTCTACTCAGGGCACATGATTCTCGGACCCAATAGTCACTCACCCTACGGACGTAGGGAGTGGTTATTGGGGTTAACGACACCAGCGCGCCCTCCGGATGTATCGGAGCACCGGAGACAGGGCCTGACTGGTACATTCCTAACGAAAAAAAAAAAAAAAATAATAATAATAATAATAATAATAATAATAATAATAATAATGATAATAATAATAATAATAATAATAATAATAATAATAATAATAATAATAATAATAATAATAATAATAATAAAATAGGCAGGGAGGTCAACCAACACCTAAGGCCCTGGTGAGTTGCGACACCACCTACCCGAGCAAAGGCTGCAAAATCGGACCGGCAGCTCATGCGCATCCGGGAGGGAAGAGGCATATTTCCCTCTAGTGTCGGCCGTGGGTTTACAGGGTTAACCCCCCAGTAAACCCTAACACTCGGTTCCAAATAATCGGGGAAGAGGCCCCCACAACCGACCCCCTCGGATTAGGGGTCAAAGGCAAGGTGGTGGGGCCAACAACGATGATTTGCCAGCTGACGACTTACGCTATGAAGCATGAACGACGCGTACACAAGATGGAAGCTAAGATCAAGTCGGCGAGACAACACGCGTCTCGTATCCAGTGTGTGGTGGACTACGTGGCGGCCAATAGGCCTTTCACACCTACAGTGCGGCGAATTGCCGCAAAATTAAGACGAGCTCATCACACATTGAATCAAGGGGTGCTGTTTACCATCAAACAGCACTGTCTTGATAGGATACGAATGCTAGTGGCTGCAAAGAAGTCACTAGTGAGGCGAGCGAGAGGAGTCGCGGAAAACTTGAAGTTCCGCGATAAACCTTCTCGTTTATTTCAAGAGCCTCCACGTGTTGTTGATAACCCGCCGACTGTTGATCGGGTGGAAACCTTCTGGAAGAACATCTATGAGTATCCGCAACCAATCAATGTAGATACTCCAGCCCTAGCGCAGTTCAGAGCATTCTGCAGGAGGCTTCGGCAGCCTGAGCTCAATGATCTGCGCAATCCGATAACCCCGGAAGAAGTTCAAAGAGCCCTCAAAGGCTCAAAGAACTTTGCTGCTCCAGGGTTGAATAACTATTGGTGGAAAAAGTTTCCAGCAACCCACCGCCATCTGGCTAGAGTTTTCAACTCATGGCTAGATGGGAGCAGCAGATTCCGGAGTGGTTTGTCGAGGGGCGAACCGTGCTCATCCCCAAAAACGGAGATTTGTCTGATCCAAAGAATTACAGACCGATAACGTGCTTGAATGCGTGTTATAAGGTGTTTACGCGCATCTTATACACACGCATTCTCTCCGCAGTTGATCCGGTGTATGAACGGATATATGAGCAAAGAGGGTCAAAGAAAGGGGTTGCCGGCTGCAAGGAGAACCTGCTCATCGATAGGTGTATCACGCAGGACTCCGTGCAGTACAAGCGTAACCTTTCGATGGCCTGGATCGATTACCGCAAGGCATTTGATACAACATCGCATGAGTTAATCATGCATTTGCTCAGATGCCTTGAGGTACCCGATCAAATAGTGGGATGCATTGGACAACTGATGCCGCTCTGGAGGACTCGCTTCGCTATAAAATCTGGTGGAGACATAGTCCAAACAGAGCAGGTCATCATTAGAAGAGGCGTGTTTCAGGGAGACTCCCTCAGCCCTCTTCTCTTCTGCATCTCACTATTGCCATTGTCCGTTGCACTCAGTAATACCCGTGGGTACAGCTGCGGCACCCCCAGCAACCGGAGGCATACAGTCACCCACCTGTTTTACATGGATGACCTAAAATTATATGCCTCTGGAGAAAGGGACCTACATCAGTCCCTTAGGGTGGTGGAAGAATATACGCATGCTATCGGAATGGAATTTGGGATCGACAAATGTGCCACGGTTCATCTCAAAAGAGGACGATCCGAGGAATACGGAGAGGATGTCCAGCTCGTAGACGGAAGCATCCTACATCATCTGGATGCCGGAGAGACTTATACTTACCTAGGGGTGGCGCAACGCCGCTCCCAAGAGGTAATCACAGTTAAGAACTCTCTCCGCGGCAAGTATCAGCATAAACTCCGACAGATCTGGTCATCAGAACTGTCGGGGAAGAACAAAGTTGCTGCAACTAATATGCTTGCCGTTCCGATCCTTCTCTACTCCTTCGGAGTGATGAAGTGGACTCAGGAAGAGCTGCGACAACTCGACGTAAAAACTCGCAAAATGATGCATCTCAATAGGAGCTTGCATCCTAAATCGTCTGTTCCACGGTTATACTTTCCCAGACAACGAGGAGGCCGTGGACTTTTGAGTTTGGAGTGTCTGCATAACAGAATGGTTCTGGATGGGGCCTGTAAAGTCATCAGGAGTTCAGATCCCCTTCTCTGCATGGTCCGCGACCATGAAAAAGCAGGGATTGGAGCATTTCTCTTTAAGGCAGCAACCCGTGCAGCCGATGAACTTGGTCTCGTATTCGACACTGAACGGGCTAACCCAAACTCTGTCACCGAGTTGGGACCCGTTCAGCTAAAAGCTGCCAGGATGTTGTCTTCAACACCCTCGTCTACCGTAGTCGCGTGATGGGTATAGACGTCCCTGACACCCGATGCAGGGAATGTCGTGGGGCACCTGAGACCGTAATGCATTTGCTATCAGCATGTCCAGCTTATGCGGTCTCAGCCTATATCCACAGGCATAACGCGGCGCTACGAGTGTTGTACTACCATCTAAGACACTCGTACGGTATAGACGAGACCCCGGTGTTGCCTTATGTTCCGGGGGATATTGAGTCCGTGGTGGAGAATGAGAGGTGCCGAATCTATTGGAACTACTCATTCCCCACCCTCAGGCAAATACAAGCCAATAAGCCTGATGTTGTCCTCCTCGACCGTCAAAGTAAAACGATATTCGTCGTGGAGTTTTCCGCTCCAGGCGAGATGAATATCGTTTGGAAAGTGGAGGAAAAACGGACTAAATATCGAGATCTTCTCTTTGAACTCCGCAGGTTGTATCCGGACCATTCTGTCAAAATGGTGGTTCTGATTATAGGAGTCCTTGGTGGAATGATGGACACACTGCTCTCTAATTTGAAGTTGATACCGGCCTGCCGTAATATGGCACAAATCCTAGCCGCTCGAATGCAGAAGGCCGTCATCCTTGGTTCCCTCCGTCTGCTCAGAACACATGACTCTCGGACCCAATAATCACTCACCCTACGGACGTAGGGAGTGGTTATTGAGGTAAACGACACCAGCGCGTCCTCCGGATGGGTCGGAGCACCGGAGACAGGACCTGACTGGAACACTCTCAGAGGAAAAAAAAATTAATAATAATAATAATAATAATAATAATAATAATAATAATAATAATAATAATAATAATAATAATAATAATAATAATAATAATAATAATAATAATAATAATAATAATAATAATAATAATAATAATAATAATAATAATAATAATAATAATAATAATAATAAATAGGCAGGGGGGTCAACCAACACCTAAGGCCCTGGTGAGTAGCGACACCACCTACCCGAGCAAAGGATGCAAAATCGGACCGGCAGCTCATGCGCATCCGGGAGGGAAAAAGCATCTTTCCCTCCGGTGTCGGCCGTGGGTTTACTGGGTTAACCCCGCAGTAAACTCTACTACTTGGTTCCAAACGATCGAAGAAGAGGCCCCCACAACCGACCCCCTTGGATTAGGGGTCATAGGCAAGGTGGTGGGGCCAACGACGATTTGCCAAACGATGACGACCGCGATAACAACGGACGCTTTGAGTGGACGGACGAATTAAGGGACGGACTTCTGCATTGCTACGAGAGCAGTGAGCCCGCCCGGAGAGGATACATGGCGAGAATGCATGCTCTGTGGTGTGAGAGACACCCAGAGCATGCAGCGTTTTCCGCACAAAATCTCAGGGATTATGTATCCCATCTTCGGGCTCGAGGCTACGTTAGAGCTCCTCCTCAGCCAGTTATCGAAGTGGCAGATATGCCACGTGTCGGTTTGGCTGTGGAGGAGAATCGCATTGTTCCACTGATGGAGGATATCAGAACCCGCAGGGCGCTTCACAATATGAAGCCCCTGAAGCCGCAAGAACTGGCACGGGTGGATGCGGAAATTGGCGATGTTCTTCCAGAAGAGGCTGACATCTGGCAGATCAATTCTGTCGTGTACGACGCCGCTCATGCTCTATCCCAAACGGAGAGGAGGGACACCACCGCTCTGTTGGGGAGGCATGAACGACGTGTACACAAGATGGAAGCCAAGATCAAGTCGGCGAGACAACACGCGTCTCGTATCCAGTGTGTGGTGGACTTCGTGGCGGCCAATAGGCCTTTCACGCCCGCAGTGCGGCGAATTGCCGCAAAACTGAGACGAGCTCACCACACATTAAATCAAGGTGTGCTGTTCACCATCAAACAGCACTGCCTTGATAGGATACGAATGCTAGTGGCTGCAAAGAAGTCACTAGTGAGGCGGGCGAGAGGTATCGCGGAAAACATAAAGTTCCGCGATAAACCTTCTCGCTTATTCCAAGAGCCTCCACGTGTTGTCGATAACCCGCCGGCTGCAGATCGGGTGGAAACATTCTGGAAGAATATCTATGAGTATCCGCAACCACTCAATGTAGATACTCCAGCCCTAGCGCAGTTCGAAGCATTTTGCAGGAGGCTTCGGCAGCCTGAGCTCAATGATCTGCGCATTCCGATAACCACGGAAGAAGTACGAGGGGCCCTAAAAGGCTCTAAGAATTTCGCTGCTCCAGGCCCTGATGGGTTGAATAACTATTGGTGGAAAAAGTTTCCAACAACCCACCGCCATCTGGCCAGAGTTTTCAACTCATGGCTAGATGGGGAGCAGCAGATTCCAGAGTGGTTTGTCGAGGGGCGAACCGTGCTCATCCCCAAAAACGGAGATTTGTCTGATCCAAAGAATTACAGGCCGATAACATGCTTGAATGCGTGTTATAAGGTGTTTACGCGCATCTTATACACGCGCATTCTCTCCGCAGTTGATCCGGTGTATGAACGGATAAATGAGCAAAGAGGGTCAAAGAAAGGGGTCGCCGGGTGCAAGGAGAACCTGCTCATCGATAGATGTATCACGCAGGACTCCGTGCAGTATAAGCGTAACCTTTCGATGGCCTGGATCGATTACCTTAGCCCTCTTCTCTTCTGCATCTCACTATTGCCATTGTCCGTTGCGCTCAGGAATACCCGTGGGTACAACTGCGGCACCCCCAGCAACCGGAGGCATAATGTCACCCATCTATTTTACATGGATGACCTCAAATTGTATGCCTCTGGAGAAAGGGACCTACATCAGTCCCTTAGGGTGGTGGAAGAATATACGCATGCTATCGGTATGGAATTTGGGATCGACAAATGTGCCACGGTTCATCTCAAAAGAGGACGATGCGAGGAATACGGAGAGGATGTCCAGCTCGTAGACGGAAGCATCCTACATCATCTGGATGCCGGAGAGACTTATACCTACCTTGGGGTGGAACAACGCCGCTCCCAAGAGGTATTTGCAGTTAAAAACTCTCTCCGCGGCAAGTATCAGCATAAACTCCGACAGATCTGGTCATCAGAACTGTCGGGGAAGAACAAAGTTGCTGCAACTAATATGCTTGCCGTTCCGATCCTTCTTTACTCTTTCGGAGTGATGAAGTGGACTAAGGAAGAGCTGCGACAACTTGACGTTAAGACTCGCAAAATGATGCATCTCAATAGGAGCTTGCATCCTAAATCGTCCGTTTCACGGTTATACTTTTCCAGGCAACGGGGAGGCCGTGGACTTTTGAGTTTGGAGTGTCTGCATAACAGAATGGTTCTGGATGGGGCCTGTAAAGTCATCAGGAGTTCAGATCCCCTTCTCTGCATGGTCCGCGACCATGAGAAAGCAGGGATTGGAGCATTCCTTTTTAAGGCAGCTACCCGTGCGGCCGATGAACTCGGTCTCGTTTTCGACACTGAACGGGCTAACCCAAACTCTGTCACCGAGTTGGGACCCGTTCAGCAAAAAGCTCAGATAAAAGCTGCGGAGACAGAGGTCCTGCTACAGCTACATATGGATAAGCCAATGCATGGTGTCTTCTTTCATAACATCGAAGACCTTGGCTTATCCAAAAGCTTGACCTTTGCCTTCCTCAGGTCGAGTGAGCTAAAGTCGGAGACCGAGGGATTCATAATGGCCTGCCAGGATGGTGTCTTCAACACCCTTGTCTACCGTAGTCGCGTGATGGGTATAGACGTCCCTGACACCCGATGCAGGGCATGTCGTGGGGCACCTTAGACCGTAATGCATTTGCTATCAGCATGCCCATCTTATGCGGTCTCAGCCTATATCCACAGGCATAACGCGGCGCTACGAGTGTTGTACTACCACCTACGACACTCGTACGGTATAGACGAGACACCGGTGTTGCCTTATGCTCCGGGGGATATTGAGTCCGTGGTGGAGAATGAGAGATGCCGAATCTATTGGAACTACTCATTCCCCACCCTCAGGCAAATACAAGCCAATAAGCCTGATGTTGTCCTCCTCGACCACCAAAGTAGAACGATATTCGTCATGGAGTTTTCCGCTCCAGGCGAAATTAATATCGTTCGAAAAGAGGAGGAAAAACGGACTAAATATCGAGATCTTCTCTTTGAACTCCGCAGGTTATATCCGGACCATTCTGTCAAAATGGTGGTTCTGATCATAGGAGTCCTTGGTGGAATGATGGACACACTGCTCTCCAATTTGAAAATAATACCTGCTTGCCGTAATATGGCAGAAATCTTAGCAGCAAGAATGCAGAAGGCCGTTATACTTGGTTCGCTTCGTCTACTCAGGGCACACGATTCTCGGACCCAATAATCACTCACCCTACGGATGTAGGGAGTGGTTATTGGGGTTAACGACACCAGCGCGCCCCCCGGATGGGTCGGAGCACCGGAGACAGGGCCTGACTGGTACACTCCTAGGAGAAAAAAAAAAAATAATAATAATAATAATAATAATAAGCAGGGAGGCCAACCAACATCTCAGGCCCTGGTGAGTTGCGACACCGCTTCCCCGAGCAAAAGGTGCTAAACCGGACCGGCAGCTCAGGTGCACCCGGGAGGGAAAGAGCTTTCCCTCTGATGTCGGCCGTGGGTATACTAGGCTAACCCCCCGGTAGTCCTAGATACTCGGGTTCCAAACAGACGAGGAAGAGTCCCCCACAACCGACCTCCTCGGATAAGGGGTCAAAGGCAAGGTGGAGGGGCCGTAAACGAGGATTTGCCTGCTTATGACGACCGCGACGAACAAGGACGCTTTGAGTGGACTAATGAATTGAGGGATGACCTTCTGCGTTTTTACGAGAGTAGTGAGCCCGCCCGAAGGGGATACATGGCGAGAATGCATGCGCTGTGGTGCGAAAATCACCCAGAGCATGCCGCTTTAACCGCCCAAAATCTCAGGGATTATGTATCTCATCTTCGGGCTCGAGGCTATATCAGGGCCCCTCCTCAGCCGGCTAACGAACTGGCAGAAGTGGCAGTTCCACCACGAGTTGGTCTGGCACAGGAGGAACCTTTGATTGCACCGCCAATGGAAAATTTCAGAACACGTAGGGTGCTTCACGTACCAAAGTACCTGAAGCCAGAACAACTAGCCCAAGTGGATGCGGAGGTTCGGAATATCCTAATAGAAGAGGCTGATATCTGGCAAATTAACAGCGCCGTGTACAGAGCCGCTCAGTCGCTGACCCAAACGGAGAGAAGGAATCCCTTCTTGTCGGTTGGAAGGCACGAGCGACGAGTACAGAAGATGGAAGCCAAGATCAAGTCGGCGAGACAACACGCGTCTCGTATCCAATGTGTGATGGACTATATGGCAGCCAACAGGGTTTTCACGCCAGCAGTGCGCCGAATAGCGGCAAAATTAAGAAGAGCCCATCACACACTGAATCAAGGAGTGCTGTTGACTACCAAACAGCACTGCCTTGACAGGATACGAATGCTAGTGGCTGCAAAGAACTCACTAGTGAGGCGATTGAGGAGCATCGCGGAAAACTCAAAATTCCGCGATAATCCTTCTCAATTATTCCAAAAGCCTCCGCGTGTTGTAGAAAATCCGCCGACCGCTGATCAGATAGAAACCTTCTGGAAGGATATTTATGAACATCCGCAACCACTGGATGTAGACACTCCAGCCCTAGCGCAGTTTTTGAAGGATTCTGCGGAACGCTTCAACAGCCAGAACTCAATGAACTGCGCGACCCGATAACCCCGGAAGAAGTTCGACGAGCCCTTGAGGGCTCGAAGAACTCAGCTGCACCAGGTCCGGATGGACTAGGGAACTACTGGTGGAAAAAATTTCCCAGCACCCACCAACATTTGGCCAGAGTTTTCAACTCATGGTTGAATGGTGAGCAGCAGATTCCCGGTTGGTTTGTCGAGGGGCGAACCGTGCTGATCCCAAAAACGGGAGATTTGTCGGAACCGAAAAACTACAGGCCGATAACATGCCTGAACGCATGTTATAAGATGTTCACCCGCATTTTGTTCATGCGAATACTCACCGCAGTTGAACACGTGTACGAACGGATATATGAGCAAAGAGGGTCAAAGAAAGGGGTCGCTGGATGCAAGGAGAATCTGCTCATCGATAGATGTATTACGCAGGACTCCACGCAGTATAAGCGTAACCTTTCGATGGCCTGGAACGACTATCGCAAGGCATTTGACACGACATCGCATGAGCTAATCATGCACGTTCTTCGATGCCTTGCGATACCCGATCAAATAGTGAGATGCATTGAACAACTGATGCCACTCTGGAGGACTCGCTTCACTATAACATCAGGTCAAGCTAGAGTCCAAACAGATCAGGTTATCTTTAGAAGGGGAGTGTTTCAGGGAGATTCTCTCAGCCCCCTTCTCTTTTGCATCTCACTATTGCCATTATCCATTGCCCTCAGAAAAACACGTGGATACTACTGCGGCACCCCCAGCAACCGGAGGCATAAGGTGACTCATCTATTCTACATGGATGATCTTAAGCTTTATGCCTCAGGTGAAAAGGACCTACGTCAGTCTTTGAGGGTGGTGGAGGAGTATACGCAGGCCATCGGCATGGAGTTTGGGATCGACAAATGTGCAACGGTTCATCTCAAAAGAGGACGATGCGACGATTACGGAGAAGACGTCCAGCTCATAGACGGAAGCATCCTACGTCATCTGGGTGCCGGAGAGACGTATACCTACTTGGGAGTGGAACAACACCACTCTCAAGAAGTTATAACTGTCAAAAACTCTCTCCGCGGCAAGTATCAGCACAAACTCCGACAGATCTGGTCATCAGAACTGTCGGGAAAGAACAAAGTTGCTGCCACAAATATGCTTGCCGTTCCGATCTTACTCTACTCCTTCGGAGTAATGAAGTGGACTCAGGAGGAGCTGCGACAACTCGACGTAAAGACTCGCAAGATGATGCACCTATACAGGAGCTTGCATCCCAAATCGTCCGTTCCTCGGTTATATCTCCACCGACAACAAGGAGGACGAGGACTTTTGAGTTTGGAGTGTCTTCACAACAGAATGGTATTGGATGAAGCATGTAAAGTAATCAGGAGTTTGGACCCCCTTCTCTGCATGGTCCGTGACCATGAAAACGCAGGGATTGGAGCGTTCCTCTTTAAGGCAGCAGCCCGTGCGGCTGATGAACTCGGTCTCAGTTTCGACACCAAACGGCGTGATCCCAACTCTGTCACAGAGTTGGCACCCGTTCGGCAAAAAGCCCATGTAAAGGCCACAGAAAATGCAGCTCTTCTGCAGCTGCATAGGGATAAGCCTTTGCATGGGGTCTTCTTCAGAAACGTTGAAGACCTTGGCTTATCCAAGAACTTGACCTACGCCTTCCTTAGGTCAAGTGGGCTGAAGTCGGAGACCGAGGGATTCATAATGGCCTGCCAAGATGGTGTCTTCAACACCTTGGTCTACCGAAGCCACGTGATGGGTATAGAGGTCCCTGATATTAGATGCAGGGCCTGCCGTCAGGCGCCTGAGACCATTATGCATTTGCTGTCAGCATGTCCAGCATATGCGGTCTCAGCCTATATCCACAGACATAACGCGGCTCTACGAGTGTTATATTACCACCTACGACACTCGTACGGTATAGACGAGACACCAGTGTTGCCTTACGCTCCGGGGGATATTGAGTCCGTGGTGGAGAATGAGAAGTGCCGGATCTACTGGAACTACTCATTTCCCACCCTCAGGCAAATACAGGCCAATAAGCCTGATGTAGTACTCCTCGACCATGGATGTAAGACGATATTTGAAATTGAGTTTTCGGCTCCTGGCGAAACGAATATCGTCCGAAAGGAGGAGGAGAAACGGACGAAATATCGAGATTTACTCTTCGAACTCCGCAGGCTCTATCCAGACCATTCTGTTTCAAGTTTCAAGTTTATTCAGATGCTTCAATGTATACACATATAAATAACATTGCATTAAATATTCTCTCTTATCAAATAAGTATTAATACATACCTAAATATAATAACAATTAAAAAATAAAAAAAAATCAACAATAGATTATTGTACTGTATCCCCAGATTGATAGGAAGTCATCTAAGCACTGTGGTGCTTGTATTATGTCTTCCAATACCAATTCAGAGAACAACATAGAACAACATAATGATGATAATAATATTTTGATAATAGGCAGATTCAGTTTGGGAGCTGACTAATTCATTGATTGGATCAAAAGGAGATTTTTATTTTTTTTATTCAGTTTTTAAACTTTGCAATATTTTTCAGTGGGAGTGAGTTTTTTTATTTCTTTCTTGAAAATAAATTTACTTTTGATATTTTTTAGTTCAAATGAAATTGAGTTATACAATTTTGGGCCAATATAAAAAATACTTTTTTGTGCATGGCTCTTCGAGAACCGTGGTATTTCTATAGATTGGTTAGTGATCGATCGAGTTTGGTGCAGTTTGTTAGTGTTGATTTTTGGTTCAGTTTTTGAGTGCATGAATAGTAAAGATTGGTACATAAATAGTTCTTTTATATTGAATACATCTGCTTCTACATATAGTAAAGTTGTTGAAAAAAGTCTAGTTTTCTTCATGCATATTTTAATGAGACTATTTTGTGTAACTTGTAGATTTTTTTGGGCATTTTTGCTAAGTCCTCCCCAGATTGTAATGCAATATCTCAAGAGAGATTCTGCTAATGAATTATAGATCAATAGCATGTTTTTACGGTTCAGAAAATGGTTGTTCTGATAATAGGGTCCCTTGGCGGTGTGATGGATTCATTACTCTCGAACTTAAAAATCATACCGGCATGTAGAAAGCCGGAAGAATGCAGAAGGCTGTCATCCTCGGTTCATTACGTCTGCTCAGGGCACACGATTCCCGGACCCAATAGCTGCTTACCCCATAGTTTGGGGAGTGGTTATTGGGGTAATGATGTTGCCAGCGCGCCCTCCGAATGTATCGGAGCATCGGAGACAGGGTCCGACTGGAGAATTTTAATTCAAAAGAGATAATAATAATAATAATAATAATAATAATAATAATAATAATAATAATAATAATAATAATAATAATAATAATAATAATAATAATAATAATAATAATAATAATAATAATAATAATAATAATAATAATAATAATAATAATAATAATAATAATAATAATAATAATAATAATAATAATAATAATAATAATAATAATAATAATAATAATAATAATAATAATAATAATAATAATAATAATAATAATAATAATAATAATAATAATAATAATAATAATAATAATAATAATAATAATAATAATAATAATAATAATAATAATAATAATAATAATAATAATAATAATAATAATAATAATAATAATAATAATAATAATAATAATAATAATAATAATAATAATAATAACTTTTCATCTGAAGATGAGCTTTTCCGACAAAATAATCATGTACGGCATTCCTCACGTTGGTAGATTATGAAATAATAATCTCCTAGAACCTACTACCGTACAAAAATAATGGGACTGGAAGCCAGGAAAAGTTTTCAATTTCCAAAAATAAAAAAAAAATCTGGATTCTGGTCACATTGTTTTTGTACGGCAGTAGGTTCTAGGAGACTATTATTTCATGATCAACCAACGTAAGGAATGCCGTACAGGAATATTTTGACGGAATAGCAAATCTTCAGATGAAAAATTAGTATCATTATTATTACAGTCATTTGCACCACCAAGAATTGACGGCATACTGACTAAAGTTATTTTTTTCATATAGCAGCATCGTTCTGAATATGTTTCATGCTGGGTCAAATGACCCCCCAAAATTATTATATGGGCTTGTAGTCATATGCATTTGATTTTATTTCGAATAAGATGTCACTTAATTGGTCAACCATTGTCATTTTAAAATTAAATAAGAAAAATCAAAAAAGCGAATTGCAGCTCTACAAAAATCATCACAGGCGGTCCAACTTCTAGGAAAATAGATACTTATGGTATCTATAAATATGAGTATAAGTTTTTGCATGTTCCATAACCTGAAAATAGATTATGACACATGTCACGTGACCACTAGTACGGCGACAAATTGGAAAAAGATATCATGAAGAGTCCAAAAGTGGAGTAAGCTGGCAGGATAACGAAACAAGTCATTCTAAAAAGTTGCTTGGAATTCACTTTTATACTCACATACAGAGTTTCAAGCAATAAATTTGAAATTGCATTTTTTTTTGAAAAATTTCCGATTTCCTTACAAAAATTAAAGTTATTTTTTACTGAATAGCTTGACTAAAGCGGAACATTTGTATTTTGATAATAATGACAAAACTCTCTCATTTTCTCCTCACTAGACGGCACTAAATTGAAAAAAAAAGTTTTTGTCAGAACCCTCGCTGTTATATTGGTTCGTATCTAACAGATATATCAAAATTCCAAGAAGACTATTGTGATGGTATGGCAATCCAGAAACATCACGAGCGTTTCATTTTACCTAAAAACTTTAGGCGTCTTTAATTTGACGGATTAATTTCAAGTTTATGTGCGAAGTGAAACACTCAATCACGATTATCATCGAAACTTGATCATAATCAGGGAACCACAATGTTTCTAGATTGCTGTGTCACCACAATAGTATTAGAATTCTGATATAACTGTTAGATACGAACCAACATGTAACATCGAGGGTTCTGGCAAAAACCATAATTTCAAATCTAGTGCCTTCTGAATACAAATTTTTCACTACAGTCAAGCCATTCAGAAAAAAAAAACTTTGATTTTTGTAAATTTATTGGAAAATATTAAAAAAAAATTCCTTTTTTCGTTATTTGCCATCTTACCCCACTTCTGGCCTCTTCATGGTATTTTTGTATAATTTGCCGCCATACCAGTGTTCACGTGACGTGTGTCAAAATCGATTTTCAGGTCATACCTAGGACACGCACAAACTTTTCCCCAGAAATGTTTATCCAATATTCTATCAATTGACTGTGTTCCCATATGGTACATACTTTTTGGCGGTCACTGTATATCTACCAATTTTTTACAGTACGAACTGTTTTATACAGTGTGTCTCACTTCTCATGGAAACACCCCCGTATCTTCCGTAACAATAGAGGTAAAATGATGAAACTCTCATGCACCTACTACCTGAATGGGGTTGGCCTAAGTGATATACACTGCCCGCGATGGAACAATCCATGTTTACGTTAAAACATACTAGAGGGCAGAATAGGCTCAAAATTCCTACAGATTCGTGATCAGGACCACCAACTTACTACAGAGACAAATTTTCCCTGAAAAAATTTCAGTCCTGAAAAATCCGAATTTGTCTCACTTCTCATGGAAGCACCCCCGTATCTTCCGTAATTTTTTACGTAGACCAATGAAATTTCCAGGATCGATAGATAGACTGGAAATGAACTCACTGCACGGGAATGGTCAATCTACGTATTATACACTGCACGCCAGCTGCGAAGGAACCACCCATTTTTCCATCGCTGCTGGCATGCAGTGCACATCATGAAGGATGACCCGTTTTGTGTAGTGAGTTCATTTCTAGTGTATCTATCGATCCTGCAAATTTCAGGGTTCTACGTATAAAATTACGGAAAATACGAGGGTGTTTCCATGAGAAGTGAGACAAATTCGGTTTCAGGACTGACATTTTTTCAGAGAAAGAGTGTATCTGTAGTAAGTTGGTGGTACTGATCACAAATCTGAAGGAATTTTTAGCCTATTTTGCCCCTACTATGTTTTACCGTAAAAATGTGTTGTTCCATCGCGATTGGCGGGCAGTGTATATTACGTAGGCCAACCCCATTCAGGTGGTAGGTGCATTTTGAGCATATCCATCAGTCCTGAGAGCTTCATCATTCAAATTCAATTATTACGGAAGATACGGGGGTGTTTCCTTGAGAAGTGAGACACACTGTATGTCCGTAGCGCAATGTCCCATTCATTAATCAGCATTTCACAGGTTTCTGTTAGCCAGGGTTCTTGGCTTGTCTTAGAGCGTGTAGATCAAATATATAATATGATAACCTGTTAAATATATCATTCAATAAGACAAAATGGCATGCACAAACTCACCTTTCTGTGTTCATTGCAGAATCGGGTCACCATTTCGGATAACTGCTGTGCCCGTGTCGTATGTAAATTCAGCCGACCTTGGGGTCCGTCCAAAATGACACTTGTCGGTCTAGGGGCGCTGCATGACGATATTTCGGGCAAAGAGAACGACTTCAGTACTTGTAAATGGCTTTGCTCCCTTCTGGCCAAATGAATTCCCCAATGAGATACTGCCACGAACTGGATTTCAGATAACTGAAAACAAAACCGAAATAAATTCTGATGTAGATAAAAAATCAGTTGAAGATCTAATATACTCTATAAGTTGTGTACATTCCAAAGTTTGGATTGAGTATATGAAGTTTTGAAATTATGTGGAGCCATCAAAATGTTATTTTATAGTTATTAGGTACTATCAATACTAGCTAGTTTCAGCGTTTTTGCGGTTTCCCTCGTAATATGTCATCACACTAACCCGCAAACCGCTATATTATCACTTGCACCAACACGGAAACATTCTTCGCTATGGAAGACAGTTGGTGATGGAATAATTTTATTATGCATTTCCATATTTCCTATCCTACATATAATTAATTTGTTGTGTTGAAATATCAAGACTTCTGTGATAAAAAAAAAACTTTCTTCCACTACCAATTTACAGAGTCCTCCAGACAACTGAGGTGAATTGAATTTGTTCTAGTAATACTTTGTACAATACAAAATACATTTAAAAGTAACTTCTTAAAAGGACCAGGCAGCCGGCTTATGGAGAAATGGGTTCCGGTGAAATTCCATGAATTGTTAGTATACTGTAGTTGACGACTTTCTGAACAATAGTGTCAATTCTATTACTAGTTTCAGAGATACAGGATGTTGAAGTTGGAAAATACCTATTTTTTAAAAGCATTTATTTCTTATTTTCTTCAATGTATCAATAATTATTTCCTGTGATGAATTCCCAATGCCACATCAGTCATTCATGAGAAAAAATTTCATTTGCTACAGGGGTGCTCAAAAATCAAGAAAACGGAACGTTGACTTGAAATATATGCAGTACCCGCTTATCATAATGTGTCACCCGGTGACTAGTATTAGTATTATGAGTAGTCCGAATAAGATACATTGTTTAACTGAAACTTGTAGAAGTAAGACGTGTGAGGTGCGGAATATATTGAACTATTGTTAAAGGGAGTGTTTATTGTGATATCCCGACCATCCTACTACATCAGAAGTGGTGAACAGTGTGTAAAGAGTGGTGTTAAAGTGCTGCACAATGCCGAAGTCCAAAAGAAAATCGAAGCTCCGATATTCAACATTCAGCAGCAGTAGCTCTGCAAATACCAGTGAGGAAAGGCAAAGTCGCCATCGAAGAGCTAAGAGATCATAAAAGAGACATAAAAGTAACAGGAAGGAATCTGTAAGTCATTCTAGCAGAACCAACATTATGCCTCAAGTCAGCAATGCCCAGCCAAACTCGGGTACTGTGTTGTCTAGTATAATTCCAGAATTTGGTCCAACACACATGGAAGTGTCTGATTGGTTAGAATTTGTTCAACATGACTAAAATATATATGGTTGGACAGACAGTTTTATAATGATAATAGTAATAAAGGTCTTTATTTTTATCAACCAGGTAAACATTAAATACATTTTTGAGTAATATGAGCACAGCACTCCAGGTTGATAAAAAAATGACGAAGATCAGTTGACAGCACAATCTGTGGTTGCAGGCAGCACTGTCTCTGTTTTTCATCCTAAGCGAGGTAAAAAAATAATAAAGAGAAATAACAATAAACAAGTAACAAACCGTTAGAAGTAAAAAAAAATTGAAAAAAAAAAAGGTAAAAAAAATATCAATATGTACATGCAGATATTATTATATGATATACATATATTTATTGGCAAAAGTTATCAGAGAAATTTAGATTTGGTTTTGATTAGCAAGTAATTTCAATTTTAGACCTAATTTGAAGGCTTCTATTGATTTTAATTTCATTTCAATTTCATTGGAAATTTCATTACGTGTTTTTGATGACTGGTACGTGAAATATCGTTTGAACAGTTCGGTGCGATGTTGTGGTGTTGTAATTCTATGTTTGAATCAAGTATTTACCTGATGGATATCAGTTTGGTAAACAATGTTTCCAAACAGGTATTGCGGTTGTTTGTTTTTGATGATTTTATTAAAGAGACATTCAGAGTGTAGATATCGTCTGTTCGACATATTCAGCCAGTTAAGATCTCGTAATTTGTGGGATATTCTTTGGAGTTTCCTAATACTACAAATAAGCCGCATACAAGAGTTTTGAAAGACTTGTAGCCTCCTAAAATTGTTTGCGTCGATACAGGGGCCAAGAACTACATCTCCGTTGGTGAGTTTAGATAATACCAGAGCCACGCATAGTATTTTTATTAAAACCAACTGAGAGATAATGGCGAATGTGACAAATTGACTTTATGTTCAAATAAGCGTTCCGGATGCAAATTTCAACATGATGTTTGAATCGCAGTTGATCATCAAAAACCAGGCCAAGGGTTTTTGCCTTGTTTACTAGTGCAATTTGCTCTCGATCAACATTCATTCGGATTACTTCGTTGATTTGCAAACGAACTTTAGTTGGGCCAAAAGCTAGAAAAGAAGTCTTTTTCCTATTTATACCTAGAGCATTTTTGGATGACCAGGTAACAATATTGTTCAGATCATAATTTATTTTGTCTGCTGCGTCCTGATAATTTTTAGGTATAAAAAATAGTATAGTGTATAGTATAGTCTATCAGGCAACAAATAAATTGAAAGGTACAGCAAAAACATGGTATGATTGCTTCATACAATGTGAATTAGGGTGGCCTTAGTATACTAGAGTAAAGTGGAAGCAATTATTGAGCACCACTTTCCAAAGTTTCAGAAATGCTTATGAGATGCTAACCATAAACCAACAGAGGGTTGCTCGCTATATGAATTCCATTTCAACCATTTGGCGAAAATCAACTAATGTGAATTGAATTTGAATTTGAATTGAATGATAACAATTTGAAATCGGCAGTAGAGGCCTCAAAAATAAGAGACCCTAATCTATTAGGAGTATACCTCAAAAATAAAGTGTATGCGAAAGCACTATCGCATACCTGCACCAACTCATCATAACAGCCGGTGCCAAAATTAGTTGATAATAAACATATATTGTGTAGTTGTTGTGGTAAAATTGGACACAATCGTGACAACTGCAGACACAGAAGCAAAATATGTAATTTATGTTCGAGAAAAGGGCCCTGTTTGAATAAAAACAAATTTTCATTTACAAGTGTATAAAAAAATATATAAAAAAAAAAAAAATTATTTGAAAAAAATGTTGAAGGATAGTAGAGTAGAAAATGTTGAGGTGATTCGAAAAAACCAAGTAGCTTCAAGATTTTACAAAACGCTTCATACTGGCGGACATTAATGTATCGCATTTATAGATTTTGGAGAAAAAGGACGTTAAATTATACACTATAGCTGTAGGTTTATCTCGAGGAAATGGACAGGTGGAAAGAACAAACCGCACAGTGCTGATGTCTTGGCTACGATAGGAGCAGAGATTCTTCCGACAGGTATAAGGTTAAAGAGGACCTGCGTACAGAAGATCCAATGGCCCAGGAGAAGGGGTTGTAGCATAGAAACACATGAGACACTTCAAGTTTCAAAATCGTTAAGGTAATACAAATGAGCCCTTTGATGGCATAATGAGCCCTTTGATGGCATAATGAGCCCTATGATGGCATAATGAGCCCTTTGATGGCATAGTGAGCCCTATGATGGCATAATGAGCCCTTTGATGGCATAATGAGCCCTTTGATGGCATAATGAGCCCTTTGATGAGTAGTCCGAATAAGATACATTGTTTAACTGAAACTTGTAGAAGTAAGACGTGTGAGGTGCGGAATATATTGAACTATTGTTAAAGGGAGTGTTTATTGTGATATCCCGACCATCCTACTACATATAATTCAACTTTTAGAAATTTAAATATCTGTCTGGATTTGCTTCTGGTTGGTTTATAATAATAAGGTATTCAAACATTTCTTACAGGGCGAGTCAGAAAGTTGATCGCCCCTGTATCTTACACATATCAAAAAATTTTATACTTTTTACTGCATGTTAGTAGGTGATGTTAAGTCATTTTGATATACATATAATTTATATATTGAAGAAAATCCGAGAATCAATTTTTTTTTGGAAATTAATTAAATATTTCCCTGGTGAATTTCTGTGATACTCTCATATCACGTCCACTTTGACTTTGTTGGTCGGGTGTAGAAGTTTTGTCAACTTGCTATGATCAGTTTTTTCATCTCGACAATATGATGGCAAGCAAACCTATCACTATTTACTTCAAATACGGGTGTCCCATAAAGACCACGTCAAACTGAAGGAGAATGTAGATCAAAGGGTGCCCTACTTGCCATGAAAAAATTCTCCGTATAAAAGTTCCGTATAAAATACTCAGAACATTTGGGAAATATTTTTATTAGAAGTTTTGGGAGTAGATCTTTTTTCATGAAGTTTAGCCCATCGCAGTGAAAACAAAATGTACTGGGCTACTGCTGCACACTACTTCAATAAATTGCCTTTTTTATGGTGATTTCAAAATTGTATAACACAAGAGATTTGTAATCGTGAAAAAAAGATAATGAATATTTAAAGTCAAAATTCAAATTCTTGAAAAATACAATTTCGATACACCATGCTGCTAATATAAAAGAATATTATCAGATCGCTGGAGCTCTTATAAATGAATTTCAACCCCCATAAACATGCCTGGTACATTACAAACAGCGCAGGAAATATTAGATCGATTAGAAGAAGTTAATATTATGCAAAAAAGAGTTCAAGCTGAAAACCTATATTTAAGGAATGTTCATTGGACTTTATTAAACCACTTGTACGCACCTGAATTTTCTTGTTTGGATTATTATTATTTGAAACAGCTGACAGGAATTTATCATGTTAACTTGGCAAAAAGGTCACGACAAACTTCAAAGAGAAGAAACAAAGTCGATGAAATGGTGGAGGAGCCGAACATTTTACGAATGCGAGTTTACTCCAGGAATTTGTAATTCATGTAAATATATGTTGTGGATAGGTTTCACTGTTGAAGATGATATCGAAAACCAACCTTTGGAACTTCAGTATTATTGTACTTGTAGCCAGTGATTTATGGTTTTTGGATTATGCCAGACACGAACAGAATGTGAAATATCTATCTACTCATCTCCTAAATGGAGTAACTGATGCAGCTGAAAATTTGGTACCAGAAAACATAGTCCAGATACTGCAGTTTATATTCCTTCAGTAACTTCAGATCGTTTCGACATGTTTATGTTCATAGTTTTTTCCAATATCAAGATTAGCTTGTATGTATTTTATTTGTTTTTATGTATATGTCGATTATGGTGTAACATACATATAACATCATCCAAAATACTGATTTACATATACGAAGAAAATAATGATAGGCATGTCGGGATAAAAAAACTAATCATAGCAAGTTGACAAAACTTCTATATCCGACCAACAAACTCAAAGTAAAGGCAATATGAAAGTATCACAGAAATTCACCGAGGAAATATTTAATTACAGGGAGATTTCCAAAAAAAAATCGATTCTCGAATTTTCTTCCAAACATATCTTTTGAATATCCCTGTATATCATATATAAATTATATATACATATTTCAAAATGACTTAATGTCATCAACTAACTTGCAGTACAAAGTATATTAACTTTTATTAAATATAGGATACAGGGGCGATCAACTTCCTGACTCGCTCTTTTTGCATATCTCATTATTTTAAACCAACCAGAAGCAAATCCAGCCAGATATTGAAATTCCTGAAAGTTAAATTATATTTCAAGTCAATGTTCCGTTTTTTTTAAATTTTGAGTAGCGCTGTAGCAAATGAAACTTTTTCTCATGAGAGACTGATATTTAGTGGCATTAGAACACTATCACAGAAAAAAATTCTTGATACATTGAAGAAAATAAGAAATACATGCGTTTAAAAAATGGCTAATTTCCAACTTCAACACCCTGTATCTCTGAAACTAGTAATAGGATTGAGTTGGGCCATTGGACACTATTGTTCAGTAAGTCGTCAAGTACAATATACTACCAATTCATGAAATTTCACCAAAGCCCATTTCTCCGTATCATATCATATCGAATCTTTCTTCTTACCATTTTCAAACTCTACGGTTAGCATAACCAGGCCGCAAAGGACTGCTATAATCAACATTTTTTGTTCAGCAGCATAGTGCATACAAGTTCCTCTCCTGAGTTTTATATGCAAGTCATAATACACCCATAGTACATGGTTTTTAAGAATTAAAAGACACTATTGGAGGTATCCTCGCAAAAGAAAAAAAAATTATCATTTGGCAGACTCGAACCGGGCACCTCAAAATTGGAATGTATATACGCCTTCAACTGCTACACCTCAAGAGATTACTACGTTTTATGTCTACATGGGTAATTCAAATTGAATATGTTTTATTTCTTACCATTTTATTTTTTTCTAGATTAATCCGATCTCTGAGGACTGCCAGACTCGTATTTTATTGTTCAACAAGTATTCAGAATAAAGAATATAGCTTGAAATACGTTGTTGGCTCTTGGTCTATAGCACTGATATGAAATAATAATATTATAATTTCATTTCAGTGGTCTATAAGGACAAAATCAAAGCAGATGTCGACGTCGTGCCATGACATCCATTATTGAACTTTCAAAATACGTCAACTAGGAAAACACATCATAGTATTACTGGTTGCATATGTAATAAAATGTTAGTTCAGACACAAAAAAATTGATATCAAATGGGCGTAAGTATTATTTCTTTGCCAAAGGAAATAATAATTATTCATATTGTTTCTAGTTTGCTATGAATGTTTGTTTTTGCTGTTGCCGTGTGGCAACGATACGTTCCTGAACTAATAAGTCATTTCCATTTTTTTGTCAATGATTTAATCTTTAGCAGGATTTAGCCATGTTGAAAGAAGATGACGAAGAAGTTGCTGCAGCAAGCATCAGAGAAATCCTCATAATCATCCCGAGGTGGCAGATGTCACTGTAGGAGACTCTGGTGATGACGATGAAGATGTTGCTTGTACAATTTTGGTCGAAATTTATTATTAGCGCCAGAAGAAAACATCCACCGAATATTTGGAGAACCGTTGTATGACATGGAACTCTAGGAAATTGAGGAAGTTGAGGAAGTCGAGGAAGTTGAAGAAGTCTAGGAAGTGGAGAAAGTCCAATAGCTCCGCTAGGAACTCAACCTCAATTTCAAATGGATTGAAGCAACCAATACCAGATTATTCCTAGTTTCACAACAAGACCGTTGCAAAAGGTATCGGAATATTTCTGGATGATGCTGTAATGAATCTTCTTGTTGAAGAATCAAATTGAAATAGATATTCTGGATTTATAAATTGCCTGGGTCCTAATAACATAACATAATGCAGTACCCGCTTATCATAATGTGTCACCCGGTGACTAGTATTAGTACTATGAGTAGTCCGAATAATATTCATTGTTTAACTGAAACTTGTAGAAGACGTGTGAGGTGCGGAATATATTGGACTATTGTTAAAGGGAGTGTTTATTGTGATATCCCGACCATCCTACTACAATAAGTAGAGATTAGATGAGATGCTTCATAGGCATTCTTTTTTTAACTGGTTATATACGTTGTTCTGCCAGGAAAGAGATTCTACTGAAATACCGGTCTCGACATGCATAATTAGTTGGTAATGGTGAAGGTAAGTGTGGATGGTGACTGATGCGCTGCAACCTAAATAGATCTAGTCTGCCTCATCTTCTTCTGCTATCTCAAGGTGTTCTCGTTTACAGCAGCCCCTCAAGCCCCAATTTATTGAGGAATTTGAGGATTTTCAGATGGTCTATTCCTGGTATTCCTCCCACAGTCAGCTGGTGTGATCCCAGTATATTCAATCTCTTGTGATGTACTGCATAACACTCCTTGATGCTATGCGTAGGGATCGATTTATACATATTTTTTTTTATTTATTCAACGGGAACTAGCCCAATTCAGAGAAAATACAACTATGATGTAGAATAAATAGAATATTACAGTTAAGACGATTAGAGTTGGTTGATAAAAGATAAAAGATATAAAAAAATGTACAATAATATATAATAAAATGTAACACTTGTTGCTGAGAGACTCGAGGAGAAAGGATTGTGGATGATTATGTCTTTATTTGATAATTGTTCTAAGCTGGGATTTAAAGTGACTCAAGGACGAATTGTAGAAGTCTAATTGACTGTGACTATTCGCAGTTCTTTGTATACGTGGTAAGCAGCTATTGTATCTATAATTGGTTCTGTAAAAAGGGAATGTGAAAAGTACTGTTATTTCTAGTGGTACGTGGAGGCACTTTGAGATGTATCTTAGTCAGTAACTCAGGGCAGTTTAGCTTGTTGTTTATGATATTATGTAGGAATGTCAAGTCTCTATGGTTTCTCCTTGTTGATAGTGATGGTAGATTTAGGGTTAGCTCAGTTTGAGTGTGGTCACGGAATAGTTGTAGTTTGAAATTTACGTAATTGAAAAAGTTGTGCTGAACTCGTTCAATTCTATCAATATGAATTTTGTAAAAGGGTAAATTTTGTAGAGCAGTATTCAAGATGTGGTCGAACTAATGCGCAATATAAGATGCGTATTGATGATATATTTGAGAAGTCTGAAGTTGTTCTTCTGATAAAACCTAAAAGTATCAAAGCTTTGTTGATAGTTGTGGAAATGTGCAAATTGAAGCTGAGGGCTGTGTCAAGAGTAACTCCTAGGTCTTTTATGCTAGAAACAGCATCCAACATAATATCGTCGATTTGATAGTGGAAGATAATTGGTGTATACATTCTATGGAATCTCATTGTGTCATTTATTACCATTCATCAACATACCATTCATTTCGCACCAGTTTGAAATGTTGTTAAAATCTGCTTGAAGGTTGATAGAATCGTTGACAGAGGTTATTTTGGAGAATACTTTCAGGTCATCTGCAAATAGGAGAGTTGTTCCATTGGATACCTGGTTAACTATATCGTTAATAAAAATGTTAAATAAAAGAGGTCTCAAATGTGAGCCCTGGGGAACACCAGATGTCACTAAAACTTCTTCTGACGTGAAGTTTTCAACTCTGACTAGTTGCTTCCTTTAATTAAGGTAGTCTATTATCCATTATAATAGAGGCCTTAAAATACCAAGACATTCCAGTTTCTCCATTAGAAGCTCGTGATTGACCCTGTCGAAAGCCTTGGAAGCATTGATATTTTCACACCGTAGTCACTGTTCAAATAATACTAAAGTTGATAAAAATGATAAATTGTGTAAACTACGACCTTTCACTGAAATGTTGAAGACATATTCTTTGAAATACTTTGTTCATCTGAATTATGATGTAGCAATGGTACAATATTATGAGCGCCATTCTTGTGAACAATATATCAAGGGTAAACCAATTCGATTTGGTTACAAGGTATGGTGCTCATACTCAGATTATGGCTACGTAGTCAAATTTGATATCTATCAGGGAAGTGGCCCTAATGAGAGTAAGTTTTATAACACTCAATAAGGAGCAGCAAATCAGTGAAAATGGAATTTAGTACCAAATCAGATTTATCGTCACAATATCTATTTTGATAATCTATTTACTGGGTTTCCATTATACTTATCCATCTCAGAGAACGCGGGTACGAAGCAACAGGTACGTATAAAAAAATAAAAAGAAACAGAAAAAGGTAGATTATGGCTAATTTTTTTTTTCTGAAGTGGAGTTTTGATTGCACGCTTGAATGACAATGCTGTAGTAACTGTGGCATCTACTGTCCATGGCATTCATCCTCTCAATCAGGTGAAGAGAGATTCACAGTTAGATAAAAAACTATAATTCAGATTCCTAGACCATACGTAGTAACTGAATACAACAGGCATAAATGAGGAACAGGCAGATTGGATCAAGATATTGCCCAGTATCAAATATCCAGAAGAGGAAAGATGTGGTATTGGTCCATTTTTACTTGGTACTTGGATGCTGCACTACACAATGCATGGATGTGTATTAGCAAACAGGAAACATACTCAGTAAACGAGAGTTTTGGCGGGAATTAGTGCTTGCACATCTAACTCGAAAAATCTACCTACAGGCCCTGGAAGAACATCCCTATCAAGGAAAGGTATTACTTGAAATAGAGAATCGGTAGTGATTCCATAAGGGGGTAGGTAGCCGAGTGGTAAAAGCGCCATTGTTTCAAATCACACTGGTTGCAAGTCGAAAGTTCAAACTCTAGCGACTGCAGAAATTTTCTGATGGCACGAGAAAGTGATGGGAATCGCTCGTAAAAAAGTGAGACCTCGTCAATCCTTGGCTCGCACAAGTTTCGACGTCTGAGGGCTGCCGTTCGTGAGGGAACGACAGCTGGTTAACGGAAAAAACGATTTTAAATAATAAAAATGTTTAAATTGCCAGATCCAGCTGCAAAAAATGTAATGTTGGCCTTCGCATACCCTGTTTCCAAATTTTCCACTCAATTATTTTAAACTAGTGATTATGGCTTCGGAGAAAACACGTTCTTGATTAAGTATTATTTTGGTATTTTAGTATCCTTGAAACCTAGAGTTGCCATATGGGAACACCTTCAAACTCCTCCAGTATAAAATCTGTTGAATACTCTCAAATATATAGGGTTCTTGTACATTGATGGTAGTAAAATAAGTAACTTTTTCTAAAAATAATTAAATCAGGATTTGGAGGGTTAGGTCAATAAATTACTCGTTCACCTGTCAAAATTAATTACTCAAGAAATGTTGAATCTAATAGGTCATTTCATGAATCGTAGATGTGGGAGCAGATAACCGTTTACACCACGTAGGAAAAGTTATCAACTGGTAAAAAGTACTTACTTCCTATTCAGTTTAATTATCAATTGAAATTATCGAACTTACTTGAGCAGCTCCAGAAACGGCAAAAAGTCTCGTAAAATAAAGAGGCCACGTCCTAGCCAACTCGATCACGTTCCTCTTGATATTCGCCCTATGCGAATTGTTGTAATTATCCGCCGTGACTCCGTAACCCGATAACATGTTGACTCCCGCCCTTTTTTCGCTCTGACTCAACCGTATACAGGGCGTCAAACCGTAAACGTCGCCTACGATTTGACAGAAAATCAGATGCATGGCGTTCAGCGGTCCGAGCGACTCCGATGGGGAAAATACCTCTTTCCGCACCCTCAGAAGCCAGGACACTCGGTTGTAAGTGACGCATGGCGACGATCCTATGGGCAGCAGCCTCGATACGGTTTTCGGAGATTCTGCTCTGGGTTGGGGCTGCGGTGATGATTGGGGAGGTACCGGCGATTTCGATGGTGGTGTCTGGATCGGTCTCATGAATTCGGGCCATTCTTGAACTGAAAAAATAATTTCATTAGTTCTTTATATATTATATTAAATGTTGATTTTCAATTGGGGGTAGTTTTTTTCCGCAATTTTCATGGACGCCAAATCACTTTCAATCATCATGGTTTGTTTCATCGTGATGGATAATTTAATTAAAAAGTTACACCGTTTCGATCACACAGGGATCACGGTATTGAACAGAAATTTAAAAAACTACACAAAAAATATAATTTTTTTTTAGATTTTTTTAATACGTATTCCGTCTATGAAATTTGGAATAGTCTCCACCATTTCAATATGTGCTCTTTATGAAGACCAACACTGTATACGTACGTCAGTTAATCGCCTAAATTAGTTGATTTTAGCAGTTCAAGGTTCCTTCTATTAATCACCCGACTAAAAGCAATACCAATACCAATCGATATGTTTGTGAAAATATCATCTCTTCAATATATGAGGAAGAAACTCAACTGTAATAACACTATCATTTGGCACGGAAAGATGAGTTACTTTCAAATTAAGACTCACCCTCAGTCCTTTCAGTTTTGTCAGTCATTTGCGTGGACGCCACGGAATGTTTCTTCTCTCTTTCTTGAGCGCTCTTGTTGAACATGTGCGTCTTGAACGTCGGCCTCTCGACGGCGTCATGGCGCATCACCTCCTTCCGGACGTTCTTACTCTTCTCGAACTTCCTCTCCTCCCTGTCCCACATCTCCGCCATGTGTCTGGCATCCACTGACGTATTGGTGGTGGTCTCGCCCAAATCCCAACTATCCCTCCTCTCGTCGCGCTTGTTCATCTCTTTTCCCCAGCCGACTCCGTCGTCGGTCGTATCTTGGGTCAGGCTGCTCTGGACGTCCCAGTTGGCGCTGAAGGAGTTCCGCTTCGAACTTTGCGTCACTCGGTTTTGGTGCACCCCGAAGGTGTCTCTGTCTTGCCTCTGAGCCATAAAGGAGGATTCTCTGATCGGCTCCACGGGCGGGGGCGGTTGGTTGGGGCGGACGACTGGAGGGGGCGGTGCCGGTCCTGGTGGCGCTGGCGGTAACGAACTGGGACCGATGGGGGGAGGGGGTGGACCAGGTTTCCAGTTGGAGCTTGCCCAACTTTGGGTCGTTGGAGATTTGTTGCCGTTGTGGGAAATCTGGAATTTGGTAAATACATATTAATCCAGTCCAATTAGGTTTTGAGGCGAGGATCTATTGTAACAGCACCAAATTTGGTATGTCAGTAGTTGGAACCATGACAAACAAAAAAAAATGTTCACCAATAGTCCACTGATGGGACCAGAATGAAATTGATTTAAAGAATAATGTTTCTCAAAAAAACGTTTTCGAAAGGGTGAATGATAATTCAATTCACTACAGGGGACTGTTTCACGAGAGTCATAAGTTTCCAAGTCACAATATCACTTGTACAAGTACTTGTAACAACAATTGTACAAGTTTAGGTGTTTCAGGAATATTTAAAACACTTGTGAAAAAAGTAAAAATTGTGACGAATACAAGTACAAGAGACAAGAGAAGGAGTTTGATCAGAATATATAGCTTTGAGAAGTGACTCAAACTATAGCAGCACGGTAATATGTCTCGTGCATGGTATCACAATTTGAAAGGTTTAAAAAGAGCGTCTTTCCTAGCTCGCACACGTATCTCGAATACTTCTGATTGCGCATAGGGGTGCAACAGGATAACATAAATAACAATTTTAACAATAACTTGTTCAAATTTAATGTAAACATATACTTGCTTTTGATATGCCATGCTTATCACCTATGCAATGGTACTGACCACCATCACCCAACCAACATAACATAACTTTTTCATAAAATTACTCACTTCTTCTGATCACGCATCTATGTCTGTGCCCAATTTCCCCGAGCGGTTCTTTCAATTTAATCGACGACTTTTGAAATATTTCATTAAACTCGCACAAGCTGATGAACTCTAGATTTGTTTTCACCCTGAATATTCGACGTCTTCGAATGCGACAATTGACACGACAGAATGCAACCACACTGAATTTTACGTTAACAACAGACATCAATACATAAGTTAGCCACTTCTTAGCATAGGGGAAAATTTTTAGTCATCCTCACTAGTGTCCACTTGTAACTTGTGACACTGTTGAAAGTTACAATGGTGAATCTGTAGAATTCTGCTTGTAAATAGGTGAAGTATTACTAGTTATAACAAGTTTTTGGGGCGATTTCTACCTCACCTAAACTAACGCAACATATTAAAAGTATCCTTGGACCATTTTGAAGAGAATTTTATTGCGTCTTATTCCATCAAAGCCGTTTTCCGACAGCACTCTTACTTTCTGATAAAACCCAAAAAACTATGTTATTTCAACTTGAAGTCAAAATTTTGAAATCCGCACCGTATTTTTCAGTAAACCATATTTTTTCTCACTCTGCATAATGGCAAGAAGTCACGTGCCGAGTTTCATGCTGCTACAATAATTCATCTTCACTTTTCGCACAAAATTTGTCTATTTTTACTGGACTATAATGAGAACCAATAAATTGCCAAAGGGAGTTTTTCCCCTTAAAAAAAAATAGAACAAGATGTGTGTTCTGAACTGCAATATAGACACAAGTTTTCCATGCATTTTAAAATTTTGTAGTTTGCTCAGAAGGCGGTTATAACACTTGATCAATGAATTAACAGCAATAAACTCGGAGTCACTTATAATAATGCATATTGATAGAATGAATGTGCATGCTGTCCAACCGAGTTCATTGAATTTGAGTTATGCAGTGAAATTAATTTTATTGCATAATCCTCGTTAAATGTACTTATTTTCAATTCGTTTACCGAACGGACCATGAATATTGGGTAATATACAGTGAGCACGTAAAGGTAGGAACAAATGCAATAAACGCTTGTTATGGTCATTAGGAAAAATAAGCTCAGACACGTCGATTTTATTTTTCTGTTGCGCATTTTTTGGTCTACTCATATTTTTGTTGACGTCATCACTGTTCGAGTTATGACGTCATTATAATCTTTTTTACCTTATTTTGATAATAATTTCGAAAAGAACGGAATGAAATATCTTTTATTCCTCGGACATACGGTTATCTAACATAAGAAAAAATATGTTATCGATACACAGAAAAATGCTTCCTTTTTGAAGGTATTATCAAAAAAAAGTAATGCCATTTGAAAGAAATTATAATGACGTCATAACTCGAACAGTGATGACGTCATCCAAAATAATCGATGTGTATGAGCTTTTTTTCCCCAATGCCCAATCAAGCTATTATCGAATTTGTTCCAACCACTGTATAATATAAACTGAACTTTATACAGGGTGGGGCACCCCATACGACAAGTTCCCAGCAAGCCAAATCATTTAGTTTTTCGGGAATCTCTCCATTCCTTTATATGTATATTGATTAAGGCTACAACAGTAAATTATTTTGGAGTCTACATGGTGGCTCAAAAAAGATGACATATCAAAGTTGTATTTTTTCAAATGGAATTCCGTTGTACTTTTGAAAGTACCAGGAAAGTATATTATTTATTTATTTTATTTATTGTTAATAATACAATATCAATATATAATATATAGAAATAAATTTCTCATGAAAATATGATCAAATAAGTGAAAAACTTGTCCATGATCATGTAAAATTAATTATGAATTAAGCTATATCAAAATACACACGATGAAAATCAATAATATATACATATAAAGAAATAAAAAATAGCAAAATGAACTTGAATGTATGCCTAAATAACATTGGTCACATTTTGTATGAATAAAATTAATAACAAAAAACTAAGTTGGTACCAATTAAGACATCAAAATTCGACATGATTTTACATACAAATAATTTTCCAATTTTTCAGAATTCTCAATCAACCAGAATTTGATTTTATTTTCAAATCTCCAAAAGCTAGTTTTCTTTAAAGAAACTGACAAATTATTATAAATCTTTTTACCTATATAAATTGCATGTCGTTGCATCAAAGTTGTAGAGAACTTTTCAGTTGATATCCAACTGTCCATTTTATTCTTTGTTTCATATTTATGTTGAATGTGATCATCAATTTGTTAATTTTTTCTTACGTAAACTGTCGATGCTTTATAAAATAATTATTTGACAGATAAAAAGAGAATTTTAGAAGAATAATCAAAGTGTTTTATAAAAATAATTTTCAAGGTATACTTTTGAATTGAAGTAAGTGGTTTTGAAACTTGTTTATAATTTATAATTAGTTTACGACTGACAATGTTTCTCAACAATCTAAATTTATACAGTGTTTTCCTCAGTTTTTTTATCAATTCAATAATTTGTTTATGCCACTTGTGGTTGCAATCTAAATGAACTCCTAGATACTTAGAAATATGTTCAACAGTTACAAAGTTCTTCATTTTTTAAGCATAAAATAGTATTTTTAAATTCAAAGTTAGTAAATCGTGATTAAGATAATTTTTTAAAATTGATAAATCATATTCAGAATTTGATACTGTTTCTTCCCAGGTTTTCCCACTACCTATAAAAACTGCATCATCAGCATAAGAAAACAACTTTCCTTTAATTTTCGTATTTAACAGATCATTGATATAAATCAAAAATAAAATAGGTCCTAGAACTGACCCTTGCGGAACACCACATTTTACTTTTCTAGAATTACTTTGATATGATCGATCTGAACAGTTTGTTCCCTTTCAAATAAATAGCTTTCAAATAGTTTCAGGCAGATTCCTCTAATGCCAAACCGTTCTAATTTCGATAATAATTTTGTATGAGAAACTGTGTCAAAAGCTTTCTTTAAATCTAAAAATATTCCAAGAGTTCTCTTTTGATTATCTAACGATTTATGAATAGTTTCCGTAACATTAAATATTGCATTCTCTGTTTCCTCTTTTTCACTGAATCCATACTGGTTAAAAAATAACAAATTATGTTTTTCGAGAAAATCTGTAAATCTAATTTTAATTTTTATGATTTAATATGTACCCAATTCCAACCGTTGTCGTGTTATTGATTTTTTTAAATGAAAATGCTAGGTTCAATTGGAAACTAAACAACATAGAAATGTATAGGAATCATCCCTTCGAAATCTGATCGTGCATCAAAGAGGTTTTGGGCTATTGATTTCAATACAACCCGTTTCTCAAAATAATTGTTGCTTTTGTTTAATTTTGAACAAAGATAACTTTGTCACTTCAAATAGAAGCCCATTAATTCTTGGTATGAGTAATAGAAAATTGATATATTTTTCATGGCATTTTGGGGTTCCCTATACCTGACCTGATTAGTTTTGCAGATATTGGCTTTTTCAAATAGTATTGTTTCTATTTCACTGCATTATTTGAATCAAGATAGCTTTGACACGTCATTTATTCAACTTGTTGACAGAATTCTTATTGACAAATATTGTGATTAACGTTTTCCGAAACATTCATTAAATAATTACCGTCGAAAATTAAAACATCCTATTCAAGAGCGGATAGATACGATTTTAGCGATTAGGAAGTGTCGTTGAGAGTGTATGCCCAAAACTTTCCAGACCAGAATCATCCAAACGAGTTGGCATTCAAACGATTGCTACATGAATTTCGTAGGACTGGAATTGTAGCTAATAGAAAAGCAAATAGAACAAAACCTATAATTGGAAATGGAGAGAATGAATGTCTTATTATGAGATGTATCATAGAACACCCTTATATGAGTGAACGTAAGGTCGAGAAAGATACAGAGACAAGCAGACGGAGCGAGCAATTCTAGGTTAATAATTAAATACAATTTCCACCCGTACCGAATTCAGATGCACCAGGAATTATATGAAATAGACATCGACAAATCAAGTTTTGTCTAAGGGTTCTGGACCACATTAGTGAGGATGAACAATTTCTTTATGCTGTTTTGTATTCTGATGAATGTACTTTTCATAACACTGGCATAGTGAACAGACACAACACCCATTATCATAGTGATGCGAATCCTCATTTTTTTCGCACTCTGGATCACCAGAATAGATGGTCTGTTAACGAGTGGGGAGGAATTATAGGTACAAAAGTTATAGGCCCATACTTTTTTGCCTTGACTAGATTTTTACCTATCAGGAGTTTGCGACACTCCTCCAACCACATTAGAAAAGATGAAGGAGGGAATAAGGGCTGCTTTTTGAAATGTTTTCAAACAAGAGTTGCTCTTTGTATTCAACAGGATAGTCGTCATATCGATCACCTACTATGAACTAACTATATTTATTTTGTGTTTCATATTTTGTTCTTGTTGTAACTTAATTTTAGAGAACAGTAAATATTTTCAATGACAATAACAACTGTCGATGAGAATTCTGTGAGCAAATCATATAAATGTGTCAAAGTGTCAAAGTGTCAGAAGTTGAATTGTTACCGTGAGTTCATCGAATAATATCAAACAAAATAATTAAATTAAAACTATAAAGAATCACAATAATCCAATGCAGTATCCGCTTTCCCTTGATTCCGTGAAATTCAAACAATTGTACAGCTAGAAATCAGTGAGCAAAGTGTATGCCAAATGTTTTTTCGTATCCAGGGAGTCATAATGAATCGAATGAGCGCAATGAGAACCTTGTGCAAATGACTTAATAGATCTTTTTTTGATAATGCAGAGTCCTGAATATCTGCCTCTTCGATTTTAGTCGTTTCCAGGATGATTATGACCATGAACCCCAGAGGCAGAAATGTGCAAATGATTCAATACCGCCCCTTTTATAAGCAACTTCAACCCGCTATAACGCGAAAACGCAGCGACATAGGACCTTAATTGACTGGACCAAATCAATTCTTAGTGATCTGAACTGCAATCCACCTCGATGTGAAACTTGTGCTAATCATATACCGAAATGCTAGCCACCTCCCTATCTATCACATTCAACCATGTTCATCATTCCCAGTCGTTTGGTATGGAAATCCTTTGTTTTGATGTTAAACATTCAAAGTGATTATAAACTAATTGAAGCCAATCAATAATATAATACTCACACGTGGAGAATTATCGGGACTCGACTTCCCACTATTGTTCCGTGATTCATCTCCCCATATTCCTGCAAGTTGCTGTTCCAACATCATTTTCCTAGTATCTTCCAGCTTATTCACCACCCTCGCCGGTTTATCGACGTTGCTGCTAGTGGACCTCACAGAGTGATTTGCTGTCACCATTTCCAGCCTTTGCCTCATTTCCGAACTGAGTTTCAACTTCCCCACACTGCCAGGGGAAGGTCTGGACGCTCCAATTTCGAAGGCGCGCTTCGAGTTTTTGCTCAGCCTTTCGTTATCCCGCACCATCGGTTCAAATTCAACTTCTTCCCATTCTGCCGGCGGCTGGTCAGGTTTGTTGAAATTTCCGCTACTGTGACCACTATGGCCATTAGTGATGGTCAACGATTGGTCTTTACCAGGCGTGACCTTTCGTTGGTGTTGTCTCATTTTGAAGTGCATGAAATTCTCCCCAGTTTCTTGATTTGTTCCGTCATTTGGAGGCGGCCACCGCCATTTTCCAATTCTAACGGTTTTTGCACGGCCGTAGGGATCCATGAACGGACGGACTTCACTAGGATCAGTAGCGTCAAGAGGCGGGGGCATTGGAGGCGGGGGAGGTGGTGGAGCAACACCATTTCTACTTATTATGCTCATATTCGATTCAGAGCTGGCTTTACGTGACTTGAATTCCGATGAGCTCGGTGAACTGCTCTTTCTATTGCTGTTTGCTGACTTGAAACTCGCTTTTCGAGTTGGATTTGGCTGGCTAGATTGGTGCACCTGAGCTTTCACAGTGGTCTGAATGGTTTCGGTCACTTTGGTCTCAGTGGATACACCCACACCCGGATTTTGTTGGGTCAACAACTGCTGTAGAGCTTGATTCTGTGCCAGCAGTTGTTGCTGGATTTGAATATTCTGTGCCATGGCAGATTGCAGAAAAGCTCGCTGCAGATTTTGCTGATAGGCAGCGATGTCTGTACCATTCTGGGCCATTCCAACTCCTGGCATGTTGAATACTGGCATGAAACCTTCTTGGGTGGGACTCAACATGGGCATCATCAGCTGCGCTGGGTTCACAATTGGTGCTGTAATCGGGGAATAGCTATAACTCGAAGTTCCTGCGCCATTTTGCGTAGTTCCTCCACCTTTGATACTATCTACTAAATTATGCTTCTCAGTCAGGTTTTTTAAACTATCGTTGATGAAGATAGGTCTGAATAGATCACTGATGTAGTCGTCTACATTACCATTCGTTTTTGCTTCAGGTGGGGTTTGATGTTTCTGTGATGTGAGATTTTCTACTTCTTTGTCCAACATTGCACTCCCTTGACTATCAGTTCTGGATCTGTGACCACCTCCTTTGATTTTGTCTACTATATTACAAACATTCGACATATCTACCTTAGTGTGTTGTATTCCTTCAAGTATACCGTCGATAAATTCGTCCAAGCCATCGATAGATGCATCATCCGCATCATGACCATCATCAACTCCTCCCCCCTTGATACTGGCTGCTAAAGATCTAGCATCACTCAGCTCATCCAAATTACCATCTAAAACTGGACTAAACAGCTCGTCTAAGAACTGGTCCACGTCAGAGGCTTGACTTGGAACCCGCACTCTTCTAACGTGACTAGCTAAACTTGGAGCTTCGCTGGTGTCCGACATAGCTGAGCTTCTAACTCCTCCAAACTCGGACTTTTCAATATGGGCCCGGCTAGAGTGGGAACCAGGCGGTGCTTTCTTTCCGGCATACGATGACTTGATATATCTTGGACCTCCTCTGTGCGAAGTACTTACACTTGAAACGTCAGGGTACTCGAAATCGATTTCTGGTTTAGGCATATAATTCTGAGTGCTCATTACTGGCTTAATCGGAGCTAATTGCTCTACTGAATGGTATCTTTCATTGAGACGAGAAGACTGGCTGAGTCCTAGATCGGCTAGTGGAGTCGGTTCGGGTTCACTCAGTAAGTTATCCAAACTCCTCGAACGGGCTTTTTCGATATCGAAATATCTTTCGTTCAATGCTGAGTTTCGTGACAAGGCTTCGTGCGAGGTTTTCCTAGCACCTGGGGAACTTGCAGCTATAGGCGACTCTCTTTGAGGTGATCTAGAGTATTCGTGGTTGTCCCTTGAAGACTTCCTCGAACTTTGTCTCGAACTTTGGAGTTGCACGGGCGACTGCCTTGTCATTTCCCTTTCCCTGGCTATTTCTCTTTCCCTTGCCATTTCTCTTTCTCTAGCCATTTCCCTTTCTCTAGCCATTTCTCTTTCCCTAGCCATTTCTCTTTCCCTGCCCATTTCTCTTTCTCTGGCAATTTCCCTTTCTCTAGCCATTTCCCTCTCCCTGATCACTTCTCTGGATACTTTGCGGCTAACATTAATAGGTGGTTCGGGGGGTGGAACCTGTGGTCTATTGGGGGATGTCATGATATGATGGTCCATTTCAATTGATGGATGATGTTTGGAACCAGCTTTGAGCCTGGTAGATCTGGATACTGGGAAGGCTGGACATAATTCTAATTCCGAAACTAAATCCATTATGTAATCCGAACCGCTCCCTTCGGCTATCACACCAGAGTCATCTAGAACAACCGTCCATCCATCAGAAGATACGCCAAGAGAGGAAACTGCTAACGACGCAGCCTGAAAGAGAAAAACAATTGTAAATGAGTCATTCTTGTGGAAAAAGTGTTAATCAACTTCTATCGAATTGAGAAAACGCGTTAAAATAATCAGTAAATATAGGTATTTGGATATAAAACACTGCAATAACTTCCTGAGATAAAACTTCAGAACATTAAGTCTGATGTATTTGTATTTTTATATCAGTTCTACCAATCAAAAGAAGTTCATTCAAAAAAGAAATTTAAGAATCAAAGATATGTCGGGGCGTGGCGCAGTGGTTAGAGCGTCCAACTCTGAGTCGAAAGGTTCGGAGTTCGAACCCTGGTTGGGCTGGGATTTTTTTATTTAATTTAACCGATTTAATTATTAAAATCTCGTGGCTCGACTAGGGCGAGTCCTGCACGATTCACTGTTGCGTTCTAATTGACAGTGCTGCTCCTAAGGTGGCGTATGGAGTTAGTAACAAGGCCTACCAGAACACATTGCTAATGACCATAGCAGTCGATGCCAAAGAACCAAAGAAAAAAAAAAGAATCAAAGATATCGTTTATCTGAAAATTTCATCATGTAACAAAATCGAAAAACTCGATTTTTTTTAGTTATCTGGAGAGCGATCAGAGCTAAGAGAAATCCGATTACAGTTCCGGTTTTGTAATCACCATATCAGTCCAGAAAAGAAAATTTTGAGCTTCTTCAGTTGATAAATGTCCTCATCAGATGAGGGAGAGAAGTGTAAAAAAAGTCGATTTTTCGAGTTATCTCGAGAACAATCAGAGCAAAATGAAATCTGATTGCACTCCCGGTTTTCTTGTCACCGGGACGGCATAGAAAAGTTTCGTGCTTCCTCACTTGATTAATGTCCTCATCAGATTGTGGAGAGGCGTGTCAAAATCTAAAAAGGTAGATTTTTTCAAGTTATCTTGGGAACAATCAGAGCTAAAAGAAATCTGATTGTACTTTTGGTTTTGTTATCATTGAATTGGTCTGTAGGGATGTTTTGAGTTCACTGATCAGATTAGGGAAAGACGTATCATGTTCGAAAAAAGTCGATTTTTTCGAGTTATCTCTGGAACAATCTCATTGAACTCCTGGTTTTGTTATCACTGGCTTGGTCTAGAAAAGAGTTGTGTGCTTTCTCAGTTGATAAATGTCCTCATCAAATTGGGAAGAGACGTGTCAAAATAAATTTAGGTAGATTTTTTCGAGTTATCTCGAGAACAATCGGAGCTAAATGAAATCTGATTACACTCCAGGTTAAGAGCTCTCCCAGTTGATAAACGTCCTAGATAAAAGTAAATTTTTTAGAGTTATCTGGAGAACAATCAGAGCTAGGTTAAATTTGATTGCATTTCTGGTTTTGTTATCACCGGATCGGTCTGGAAGGGAGTTTTGAGTTTCCTCAGTCGATTATTGTTTTCGTAAGATTGGGGAGACTCGTGTCAAAATCGAAGAAAGTCGATTTTTTGAGTTCAGAGCTAAGTGAAATATGGTTGCATTCCCTGTTTTGTAATCAACGTATCAGTCCAAAACAGAGTATAGAGCTTCCTCCGTTGATAAATGTCCTCATCAGATCAGGGAGAGAAGAGTCAAAATCAAAATAAGTCGTTTTTTTCGAGTTATCTCTAGAACAATCAGAGCTAAGTGAAATATGATTGCACTTCCGGTTTTCTCATCACCAGATTCTTCTAGAAAAGAGTTTTGAGCTACCTTAGTTTTTAAAATAAATGTCCTCATCAGATTAGGGAGAGACGTGTTAAAATCATAATGCAAAAAATTCGGTTTTTCCAAAAAAAATGTGAAAATCATTAATATTTTTGGGAATTTTATATATCTATATTCAGTATTCGCCAAAATGTTGAAACCATATGAGAAACTTTTCATTAATAGTTCCTCAGAAAATTTCATTCTTCATAAAAGTTGGTGCATTATTCAATTAGACTGAGTTCGCGCATATCGTTTATTGCCAGTGGCGTGCGGCTAAGCGGGAAACGGCCTATAACCTAAATTCACTATATGGAGTAAAGTAACATTAATATGCAAAATAACGAAAAATGTTATTGGAAAAAGTTGTTTGTACTTGAATGATATTCAGTTTAGTCTACCAATTACTGATATTGATAACTACTCAAAGACAATAATTTTTGAGTAGTAAGTTACTGAATTAGCATAAATTACGCAATTACTTGATGTAATAAACTCTTGCATATGAGTCATAAAAACAGTGATGGAAAGATGATGAAATAAAGCCAGGATCCTTAAAAAAATCAAAATCAGTAATTGGTAGACTGAATTGGAAAACTGGGAATATCATTCAGTTGCAAACAACTTTTTTGATAACATTTTTTGATATATTTTGCATTTTAATGTCACTTCAGTCCATAGTGAATTTAGATTATCGGCCGTTTCTCGCTCAGCCGCACGCCTCTGACAATAACCGATATGCGCGTACTTGGACTAATTGAATGCACCAACTTTTATAAAGAATGAAATTTTCAGAGAAACTATTATTATTGTTTTGGCGGACACTGTAGATGGATGGCCTTTCTGTTACGTAACTTACTCCCATTCTACCAAAACTGTATCTATTAACGTTTCATATGTGACCGTGGTGGACAACCTTATCTTGAACTGACTGTATATTATTAAAAACGGAAAATATATACGGTGAATGTCAGTTGTAGCATATAAACATTACTCAAAAAAGTTAAGTATTCTCGTAAGGTGAATCTTGAAGTCAATCGTTTCGTTTTTTGTAATTATGGAAATCCAGACCTACCATATAAAATAATATGAATATTTTAACGAACTCTTAAAAATTATTTTTCAATAAAAAGTGTTTTCACTTGAGGATATACGCCACTTTTTTGAGTTTATTTCGAAATGTTAATTGTAATGAAATGAATACTTACTTCCTCACAAGTCGTCCACGAATCGACGTTCACCGTCGACAAAGTTTGATCTGACAGAGTCAACGTCAGAGCGGTATTAGTTCTCTGTCGAATACTTCTCCATTCCAATAAACTTGGCGGAAACATTCTCGGATGAGGCGCTCTTTGTATACTTCTTGTCAACTTTCTCTGGATGGTCTCTTTCAAATTCGGAGGAGCATAATCCGTTATGAACTTCAATAGGTACCTGAAATTGGCAATTAAGAAATATCAATAATAGAGTTTGAGAGATCGAAATATTGAAAATGAGTTGGTAATGGTAATGGTAATGTGTGGAGGACGCAAGCGTCAGTGACTAGGCCCCAGTTGGCCCTATTCGCAATCGCCGGCATCTCTACTCATCCCATGGCGGATACCTGCTCGAACCTCTTCGACCTTCTTACGGAAGTCGAAATGTCCTTCCATTGCAATGGGTGCAATTCCTCCTCCTTAATAGTGGCAGCTACGAAGACGTTTTGTCTGAGTCTACCATAAATACCACATTCGCACAGGAAGTGGAAAGAGTCCTCCTCCTCACCAAATTCCGCGAAAAGTGGTCTGCCTCAACTCTGATGAGAGCCAGGTGCTCCCTGAGGCCGCAGTGGCTGGGTAGAACTTCCACCAAGAGTTGGAGTTCTTTGCGGCTTAGCTTCAGTATCTTGGCCGTCCACGCCCTGTCGGGCCCCGATATTATCTGCTTTGACTGCCTGCAGCCGCCTATTCCTCTTCAATCTTTTCCTACTAACTGTATCAACGGCCCACTCATTCAGTGCCGTTGATACTTGTCTCCTTTTTATGCCGGGTGCGGGTTCGGGCCCGTAGTAGGGTTTCCCGGCTCCTTTTCCTGTTGCTATTGGGAATTTAGAATTTGTCGCAACGCATTAGTTTATTTAAAGAATAACAGTTTTTGGCAAATGGAAAAAACAATGTTTCGCTTATGGCTCAAACTTTTTGGCACTCATTGTATCTATGGCCCAGCTAAAGAGTATCTTTTTCTGATGAACAAAAATTGCCAAAATCGGTGAACCTGATGATATTCGAGCCTCGTCATTGGGTTCTCGTGAACCGTATGGGATACATGGTTGGTTATATTATGGCAAAGTTGCTCAATTTGTTGTAAAACAATACCTATTCGAAATTTGGAAAAAATTTAATACTTTCCGGTAAAAACCTACATCTCATAAAACTTATTCTATTCATTTTCTAAATGAATGACACTTCCTTGCAACATGACGTTTTCAAATTGAGAATGTGACATTTAATCTTACGAAAATCAAATATTTTTTTTTATCGGAGCTGGATTTTTTTTAAATTTTTGTTACCTTTGGACACACCAAAAGCTATGACCAATAAAAATTTCCGATTATTTTACGTTTCGATGATGAAAGTCGACAGTTTCTGTCTCTTTATTCTGTCAATATTTTTAATTGAGCGTTGAAGAAATACTAGTCAGCATAAAAACACTGACAATATTATGATGAAACCCCTTACCTGTATAACCTTCTGAATTATTATGAAACTGAACTCCTTGCAAAACAATATTAATGAAACTCAATTTGTCGATATAATAATAATTGACTGAATATACCCTTCCATATACAGTGTCACCGTTAAAGTCCGCATCATATGGGATTTGGAAATAACAACCCTACGAGCAAGAGGAAGACTAATCCAGTGGGCGGTTACAGACAATCTGCGAAAACGAATTCTAAAATGCAAGGGGGATTATTTGATCATTCACTTCAAGTTTTCAGTTTGTTCCTTTTACAGTTCAGGTATAGTTTTGAAATATACAGTGTCACCGTTAAAGTCAGCTTCATATGGGATTTTTTTTTTATTAGTCAGTTATTGCAAATTTAGAGTTCGTGAACAGTTTGTGCTTTGAAAATTATGCAAAATGACTTTTACGATGTCTTCCTATTCATCGGCTACACCTGTCAAATATGACATTTTTTCTAAAAAATTACTAAATGTCAGGTAATTATATGAAAAAGTTGTTTATTTTTAGATTTCCTACCCACCTACTAAATTTGAACCAGTTTGAACAACTTCGATTTTTTTCTCGTTTTCTTAACCTTACAATTTTTCAGCTAATTTAAATTTAGTCAAATTTGAAAAACCAGTTGAGATGTAATACACACATCTGCTGAAAGAATTTTTTTTTTGATTAAAATGTTTCTAATTGGATATTTTCAAATAAATACAAATATGCTGAAAGAATTATGTCTAATAGGTACTTGATGCAAAGTGGCTTTAGTTTCAACATAGCAAAATTCACTTTAATAATTTTTATCACATGAAGACATTTCAGATAAGTGCTATAACTCTAGAAATATCAAATCAATTTGCCGTTCAAATTCTTGCTAAATCAATTTCATACAATTATTCTCTGAACTTATACTCAAAAATTAATCATCAATCAAGGTACTGTTGAAATGGGAAGTATGCTATGGAAACAATAAAAGTGAATGTTATGGAAATTCATATAAAGTGTTTGACAGTTTCAAGGTTATGAAACAGTAATTTTTATCAAGTAGTAGATTCAAAATGCTGACTTTGCAGGAAAAAATAGAAATTGTACGCATTTGCGGTGAAAATACAAGTCATAGACAAGTTGCGAATATTTTCAATGGACGGCATCCTGAAAGAAATATTCTCCAGTCTACTGTGAGCAGGATTATCTCAAAGTTCGAATCGACGGGTTCAGTACAAAATACTTTCAAAAGACCTCATAATCCAACAGTTTATGATGAAGAAGCTCAATTAAGTGTATGCCTAGATGTGGTAGAACATGGGCAAACTAGTATAACAGATATTTGTAATAGGACCGGTGCTAAAAGGGAGGCCGTGAGAAAAATATTACACAATAATAAGTTCAAGCCGTTCAAACCAAAATTTATAAACACGTTAAAAGAGCGAGATTTTGACGTACGGTTGTATTTCTCTTTTTGGTTCCAAGGACAACGAGAAGAAAATTCAAATTTTCCTTGTAAAATTTTATGGACAGACGAGGCGACTTTTACCTCGAATGGGGTAGTCAGTTCACAAAACTGTAGGGGTGGTCAACAGAAAACCCAAAGTTTGTGATAAAATGCCGAGATCAATATTCTTTCAAGACAAATGTGTGGCGCGGTGTGTTAAATAACAGAGTCATTGGCCCATATTTCTTCCGGGAAAATTTAAATTCAAAGAGATACTTGCAGTTTTTAAATGATGAAATACGTCAAGTTTTAGATGAAATGCCCCTTAATGAAAGACATTACCTATGGTTTCAATGTGACGGAGCGCCAATTCATAATTCGACAGGAGTTAAAAGATATATCTTGGAAGTATTTCGAGGGAATACAATAGGGCGGAATATGGAACAACCCTGGCCACCTAGGTCGCCAGACCTTACCCCACTAGATTTTTTCCTTTGGGGGTATTTGAAGCAAAAAGTCTACAAGCGCAGACCATTTCGAGATGTCAACCACCTGGAGACAGTAATTCGAGATTGTGTATTAACTATGTCTCCTCAGTTTTTAACAAACGCTGTCATCGAAGTTTCCAGGCGAACCATTATTTGCATTGAGCGTGATGGAAGACATACCGAAATGTTATAAATGATATCCAACCCACGTTGTATATTCTTATCATTTGAATCGCCTTATAATAATAAATGTTTATTGTGAAATAATTGTTCATTTTTCTATTACTACAATTGTTTTCAGAGCATGCCAGAGCAACTTGATTCATTTGTAAGTATTACTTCGGAGAATAATTTTTGAAGATTGACTTAGCAACTTAAGGTCTATTGATTTGGAAATGGATTCGAAAATTCAGAACTAGAGCCACTTTGCATCAAGTATTAGACATAATTCTTTCAGCATATTTGTATTTATTTGAAAATATCCAAGTAGAAACATTTTAATCAGAAAAAAATTCTTTCAGCAGATATGTGTATTACATCTCAACTGGTTATTCAGATTTGACTAAATTTAAATTAGCTGAAAAATTGTGAGGTTAAGAAAACGAGAAAAAAATCAAAGTTGTTCAAACTGGTTCAAATTTGGTAGGTGGGTAGGAAATCTAAAAATAAACAACTTTTTCATATAATATTTCTCGAAATATTGAGAAATTACCTGACATTTAGTAATTTTTTAGAAAAAATGTCATATTTGACAGGTGTAGCCGATGAATAGGAAGACACCGTAAAAGTTATTTTGCATAATTTACAAAGCACAAACTGTTCACGAATTCTAAATTTGCAATAACTGACTAATAAAAAAAAATCCCATATGAAGCTGACTTTAACGGTGACACTGTATATTTCAAAACTATACCTGAACTGTAAAAGGAACAAACTGAAAACTTGAAGTAAATGATCAAATAATCCCCCTTGCATTTTAGAATTCGTTTTCGCAGATTGTCTGTAACCGCCCACTGGATTAGTCTTCCTCTTGCTCGTAGGGTTGTTATTTCCAGCGTCAAGTTTTGACGTAAAATATGTGTGTCGAATGGAATATCCATGAACAAACGGTTTTTTAAGTATCTCTATAAGGAATAATCCTTCGGAGATGAATCGGGGCTTCAGGCAGGTCAGCGTACCACCCCTTGGTTTCCAATTCATTGATTAGGAAATGTTCCATTGAGGTACTGAGAAACTGCTCTTCCATTGTGGGGTGGTTCGCCATCCTGTTGCCACAACAGTTGCTGAAGTATGTTCAACGGCTCGTCTTCAGGAGCATCCAAGTTTTGGAGTCGATTTTGGATTAAATCAAGGTAACGTTCCGTTAAGTTTCCATTATACATAATTGGCCCCAAGATTCTGTTTCGATTCAACCCTACCAAAATATTGAATGATATCCGTCCCTGCCTTCGCACTTGTTGATTTTGGTGTGGATTTTCCACTGCAAAATATTGTTCTTTTTTCTAATGAAAACGACGCTCGTGGAAAAATTGCATTCATGAGTCCAGATAAATGTTACTCAAATAAATACTATTTTGTTACAATTTTTCATCAAGCCACATTATGGTTGACATGTAACTTATAAGGACCATGATAATAGTTTCAAAAAATTATCTATCGGCTTCTAGGCATATTTAATTCTAGAATAAATTGTCGTCTGGAACCCGAGGATTTTTCGTAATCTTCAACAAAACGTTTCGATGAAATAGGTATTATCGCAAATAATAAATGTAATAAAAGGCATATTATCATTTCATATCAAAACTTACAGCATTTATAACAGCTCCTTCATCTTTAGCTTAATCTCTTCCGCCATACGCAATTTGGGGTTCACTAAAACTACCAAAAATATCCAGATTTCTATCCAAATTATTAAAATACGTATAGTGTGGTTGTGGACGTTCGACGAATTGTTCTAAATATGTTTCACACAAAATTTTCGAATTTCTGTTAACACTGTAATGAATCATATCACGTTTTCCTGAATTTTTAAAATTAAACTTTCATACTTTTACAAGTGAGTAAGACTTTTCGTCTTTGAATATGAATCCATTTTCTGGTAATATTAAATAAGTGTCGTATCCAAATATTAAAATAAAAAACCAGATATTGTCAATTGTTGACGAAGAAACGTTTAAAAATCGAAAATTGTGATTGGTCATAGAATTTGGGGATGTCCGATGGCAACAAAAAAAAAAAATTCTGGTCCTCATTTTGAAAAAAGTTGGTTGGGAATGGTTTCTCGAAAACGAGAAATCGGATTTCAAATATATAAAATAGGCAATATCACAATGAAACATTTCTTAATCAATGGATTGGAAACCAAAGGGTGATGCTGTCATGATGCCGTCACTTCATAAACTGTAAACGTACCCTAAGAAAGGCAGACAGGAAACGTCTGTCAAATAAACTTCACTTGTCAATCTGCTTCCGACTTTCATTTCACGTATCGGACAACGAACGATATTAAAGTAAACGAAAACCAAGTAAAACACAGGCCTGCCAGGAGCCCCAGTTTGTCCCAATGGACTATTTTTTATGAGGATATTTAAAAAACCTTTTGTTCAACAATAATCCACATGAAATACAAATTTTACACTTAAATTTAACCCTACGAGCAAGAGGAAGAATAACCCAGCGGGAGGATACGGGCAATCTGAGAGGACGAATACGAAAACACAGAGATACAAGGGAAAATATATTCGAGCATCTACTTCAAGTTTTCAGTTTGTTCCTTTTACAGTTTAAGCATGGCTGATATTAATGAATTGAGTTCAATCAATATTGTTTCGTCAGAAGTTCAGTTTCATAACAATTTGAATGTTTTGATGATGATTGGCATTTCCTTAACGCCTGATAAAAAAAATCTATAGATCTAACCGACCCTGTATCTCTTACGGTTTACGAGATCCCAGTGATAAGACTCGAATGTCAGCCACCCTGTACATGCCAACTGACCACATGTAAATTCATTCATTCTGTTGGACTTGGTGTAAAAAATTCTGCTTCGTTATTGCGTGAAATAAATACAGTTCATGTTCATATATATTTTTTTCAAAATCTCTTCTGGTTCTGCTAGGTATATATAAAACTGTTGCACCTCTACGCGCAACCCTCAGAAGTCTTCGAGAGACTTCTGCGAGCTAGGGAAGCTGGGAATCGAACCCACGACGAGGCGAACACTCTACCAGCCGACCACCACAGGTTCATATAAAGCTGACAGAAACACTTGGTATCTATCAACTTTTAGAAAATTCCAATTGTACCATTATTTGTCGCTAATTTATTACTACAATTGAAAAGTGTAGCACATCTTTTTTTTAATCCGTGGTTATGAAGCTGAAGCAGAACAACTTTGTACCTATCAACATTTGGAAAATACTGATTGTACAATTGTACTAATTTTTTGCTGATTTATCGCTAATTAATTACCACTTCATAAAATTTGTTGCTCCTCTTTTTTTGAGATTCATTGATCTGCTAGGTTATATGAAGCTGGCAGAACTTTTGGAAGTTTTGGAAGAAGTTTTGGAAGATTCTAATTATACCATACTTTGTCGCTAATTTATTACACCAATTAAAATTTATCGATCATCTTTTTTCAATCCCAAATAAAACTCAGCACTTTCAGGAAATTTGGCAGTTATTCTCGACATGTGTTTCGCCAACAAAATGAGCATCATCAGAGAAGAAGACGAAACTGACGTAATTTTAGTGTTTGGATAGTTTTCCTTGTTTCTGAATTTGTATTGAAGAATATAATTCAGGAGGCATTTGAAAATGTATCGAACTTACTTGTAAAGTGGAGGACTGGGTTGGAAACAACTCAAGCAATGTGCCATGAGCTGCCAGATCCGTTCAGAGTTCTCGTTTTTCCACGTTTGGTTACACAATTGAACCAGCAACTCGTCCCTCAACCCCTTGGAAGCCAATCCTTTATAAACAATATAATCAGCCAATGCTCTTTCCCTCGTCCCAGTGAGCTGGGCATCGTTCGACCAACGTAAAATGAGTTTGAAAAGAGCCACGGCGTCTTGGAAATCTTCATCTCTAGCTGCTGCCTTGGACAGAAAAGGAGTAGAGATCGGTTCTTTTTTCATGTGCAAGTCTGCACCTTTGAAATATACCGAAGAGAACTTCGCGAATTCGTACTGGTGCAAATCGTTCGGGAGATTAAGAGGTGCAGGCGATCCAATAACTCCTCCAAGAACTTTTATGAGGTTCTTTTCGTTATGTGAGGGTGTGTAGCCATCCAACTTGGAAAATATGAAGGCTAGTTCTGCGGGAATCTCCAGATGGTTGATGCTAGCCTTCGACGTAACCTTCGCAGCAGACTTTTGGGCTTGCGCTTGGAGCTGGGCTTCCCTGGCAGCCCTTTGCTTTGCTCGCTCTTTTGCTACCTTCTCTGCTTCAACTCTGCGTCTGAATTCGGCTTTTCTTTGTACGAACCTCTTCCGTTCCAGTCTTCCTCTGTACAGTGCTTGAGCTTTCACTATTCCTCTTCGGACTTTCTCGTATTGTCCTCGTTGTCTGTATCCCTTCCAATGCTTCTGGATGGTTACGGTACTTCTCTTCAATCGTCTGTACTTTCTCCTTGCCAGATATCCACGAATGTTCTTTTGTATTATCACTGCCGCTCCCCTTAGGGATTCCCCTCGTTTCACTTCTAACTGACGTTCAAGACTCTCGCGAAGGAATACTCTGGTGGCTCCTAATTGAAAGTCTGGCCCCTCTGAAATAATTTAATTTAATATGTATGAAGATCGTGATAGTGAAAGTACAAGAAGAAACGAATTGGAATACTTCAGATTTGCCCAATTTTTTTACCTGTTCCTGTGGCCGGCATCTCCTCCAAAATAGACCGGCACAGATCTCTGTAAGGGGCACCTCGCGGAATTCCTGTTAATAAGTATCTGAAAAAAAAATGTTTTTATTAATAACACAGATTTAAAATTGTTGAATGTTATGGAGGATTGTGTGGAACATATGTTTACATAATTACACGGAAGAGTTGGTGTGCTAAACGAAAGTGAAGTTTTTGTTTCATATTTAATTAGTGATTAAATACATAATTACAACTGTTTATACATGGAATTTGTAAAGCAGCAGCCAAATACTATGAAATTTTCATTGAGAAATCAGGCTGTTTCATTTTTTATGGTCTCAAGCGCTGTGAAGAATGTTTAGATAAATAATTATCGAAGGTATGGGCCGTGGTGGCCGTGCTGGTAGAGAGTTCACCTTTGGAGCGAAGGGTCGATGGTTCAAATCCCCGCATGGTCATCGGTCTCGTGCATGGCTTCACACGTTAAAAGGTAAGTGCTGCGTCTTCCCTAGCTCACACAAGTCTCTCGAAAACTTCCGAGGGTTGCGCGTAGGGGTGCAATCGGTTGACGGAAATAACAATTTTACAACAACAATTTTTTAACAAAAACAACTTCTTTTAATTACTTGCTTCAAATCAATTTCCCGATGATCTCTCTCCAGTTGATGTTGGAAATAGACAAATTTCATTTCCACACAATGGGAATGATTTTTATCTCGAATATAATTCAGCAAGAATGTAACAGAAATAATTGAAAGAAATCTTGTTTTTGTAAATAGACGAAATCGTCTTTTTGAAGTCGAAAAATACCATCATATTTTGAGGAAAAAACATGATAGAACTCCAAACATTTTGTGATCAGACAAGGATTGTCTGTATTCAAATTGTGTTCGATTGATGTTCATCTGGATATGTTGAGAAATAAGATAATCAGATTTAACCACTGATACAAATTGTTGTTGTTATTTCCGTCTACCGGCTGCACCCTTACGCGCAGCCCTCAGAAGTCCTCGAGAGAATTGTGCGAGCTAGTATAGACGTAACCCTTGCCTTCCAACCTGTGATGTCATCCACGAGACCAGTGACCATGCTGGCAATCGAACCCACAACCCTATGATTGAGAGGCATACGCTTTACCACAACGACCTCCTGGGCCCATAGTGGTATCACTGAAAATCCTATTTCTCCAAAGGACAACGTCTACTTTCTGTAGAACGTCATCCAGGGCAATAAATATTGAATGTGGAAGGATGGTGAATATTTCCCCGGTAAAGGCGCAGAAATAATTTGTAGTATTGCCAAGAGCACCTGATCTTGAATATATGAATTAATTTTGATTGACAATTTTAATGGTGTATAGTTAATAAAGTTATCAGGAGGCGACAGGCGAGTTAGAAATCAAAAGCACATCATTCCGGAACTTCTTGTAAGCGAATTCAGTAAAAAGAGAGTGTAAGCATTTAGGCACATTCACTTCATATTCAAGAGTCAGGCATGACTAAAAGATCATCCGTATGTTACACCCTTATACATTCTTGTTTTTGAGTAGTTTTCATCATCGTTATGAGGAACTATTGAGTTATTGCAAAACAAGATCGGACTCTACAGTTTAAAGGACATGTAGGCAAATTCGAGTAAACTGTATGCTTCGAGGGTATTCATATTCCTTGGTGTTGTGGGTGTAGCTTCTAGAAATGGCGGCCTGCCCAATATGGGAAGGTTGAGCCACCTACTAGGCTCGTCCCTGATGGCGGATAGGAAACGAACCAGGCCAGGGACAGTAGTAGCCATAAGTAGGGTGCGGTGGCCTAAAAACCCCCTAAGTTCTTTGCGAAAGAATCGCTGCGAACTAGCTCAAGACAGAAACCGTAAACCGCCAGTCATTCAGCGACCCGTGGTACTCCTAAGGAACGGGAGTTCTGGTTTAACCGCTCGAAGTACGTATTGAGGTCTCTTTAAAATCCTCATCTGATCTCATGGTATTGGCGCTCTGAAGAGATGAATGTTCGGGTGGTACTCGACCACTAGCGACAACACTCCGGGAACCAGGCGAATCCAGTTCAATTCAACCTTCCGCCACGTGCGGCGAATTCTCTTTCCTCTTACTGGTGGAAATTTCTCACTCTGGTTCCACGCAGATAGGCCATTTTGGGGTCCTCCGCAACCCCATTTACAATGGCGAGATTTTGCGTCGAACTATGGCAGCTCTACTTGAGTCTATTCATCTTTCCAAAAGAGTAGAGTAGGATCGGAACTGCAAGCATATTAGTTTCAGCAAGTTTGTTCTTCCCTGACAGTTCTGAAGACCAATCGGTAGGTCTTTATACTGATACTTGCCGCGGAGAGAGTTTTCAACTGTGATCACCTCTTGGGAGCGGGGTTGTTCTACCTTTTGCTAAGTATACGTCTCTCAAGATGATGTGGAATGCTTTTATCTATTTCTCGCATCGTTCTCCTTTGAGATGAACCAAGGCACATTTGTCGATCCCGAATTCCATGCCTATTATTACTATTATTTTGGGTTTATGCTAGAATGATCCCATAGACATTACAAAACAGACTGTTTCATTGTAAGAAGGGTACATGAATAAATTTTTGAAAACTTGCTAATATGAGGTAAATGAATTATCAAATTGTTATAAAATATATTTTTCTACTACCCCTTACCAAATTAGACTTTGACGCTTTCAGATCTCAACGCAAAGTTGGCGTTTTCCGACATCTTTTACTCTCTCCCTAGCTTTTGTTGAAAACGAATCTATTCTTGCATGATGGAAATAAACCATCAGATAGTGACAGATGTGGGTGCCCCATTTTCGCATACAAGCCTCGAATATGGTTGACAAGTAGTTCGATGTTCAGTAAAATGGAGGGAAATTTAAGAGTGGCTCCTGGGGAGAACATATGGAAAAATCAAAAATAATTTCCCTTAAATTTTCCGACGACAAAATCTACTTATCCATTCGCGCCACTCAAGCCATTATGTTTTTCGGTCTAGTGACGATGTAGGTTTTCATAGTTTCGATTGGCTTGTGTGGGAAAATCTGTTAAAATCTCGATTTTTCCTTACAAGATTACGCCCTCATTTTAACCCGTTACCCACCTGCAACACTTAAGCCGTTGATATTCCGAAATCGGGTTTTATTAATTAATGATTCGGTGAACACGGCTATATAGTGTGATAATAATAACCGAGTTTTTGTGGGTTGACACTCAAACACATAACAGGGTCAATATATCATTCAGATGATGATCACCCAGTACATAAGGAATCCAGATTGTTTCATTGACTTTCAACCAATATCGAAGAGTATTAATTTGCATCATCATACTGATGCCCATATCTAATCCAATACATCATCAGCACTTCCTTACAGTTTCAACTCATTCGCGGGTTAATGAGGACAATCACTCCAGAAAAACTCAAGAAAAAATAGCAAAACAACGCAAACTTTCACAAAAGTTGTGTTTATGTGCTCAAAGAAACTTTAACTTTTTATATCTCCAGAACATTAATTTCGACACTAAATTTTCCAAATTTTACAACTTATTCCTCGAACTATTTGATGAAGCGTTTTCGCCTGTCTCACGCAAAATCAGTAACACTCAATTTCATAACTACTGTGAACTATGGAGTACCAACGATATATGTTTCTGTTCAGGAAAATCGAATTCTCCATATGTTCTTCCCAGGAGCCACTCGTAAATTTTCCTCCATTTTACTCAACACCGATATACTTTTCAACCCCATTCAAAGCTTGTATGCGAAAATGGGGCACCTAAATCTGTTACTATCTGACGGTCTAAAACTGAAGACAATAAAATCAAAGGTTTCTAAGGAACTGCGATGGTGTCAAGGTTAGAGACTCTGCCTACCAATCTGGCTTCGTTCTCGGTGTGAGTTCAATCTTGGAGTTCGGTAGGTTTTTTTTTGTCAACTTATTTTCCTTTTCTCCTTCTGTTAGAGATGTAAATTATAGGATATTTGGATAGCTTATACATTTGGGATTATTACTGAGTGTAAATTTAGGGTTAAGTTGTAAAACATCATCAGCTGACCCTTCGTCCTTTCATCTTTGTCACACCATATAATTATGTATGAATTTATATTTTTTTGCAAGATCAGTGAAGACGATTTATTAATCATTATTATTTTCCCATAGGTTATGTGCACATGTTAAATGAAGTATCGATCGATTTATATGTAAGAGCTGCGTTTGTAGAAAAAAATCATGTGTGTATTTCGAGCACAAAGTGTTATTGCCGCTCTTCAAAGATTGATAAGAACGATTGACACTTCATTCAACAATAGGCACAATATTACCTTTGAGAAAAATGAGGACATAATAGTAATCCAAAATATATAAGCTATCCAAATATCCAATAATTTACACCTCTAACAAAATGAAAATAACTCAAAAAAAGTTCCGAAAGTCGAGATCAAACCCGAATATTCAGATTATGAATTTGAAATAGGCAGCGACGTAACCTTAGCACCACCGTTGTTGCCTTGAGTGATTTGAATTTATTGTCTGTACTTTTCATCTTGCAAGAATAAGTTCATTTTCAACAAAACCATTGGAGATGTGAGCGTTTTTTCCAATATTGCCGCTCTAGAGCGAAAAAGCTGTCATAAAATGACATTTCGTGGAAAACGTCAACTTTGCGTTGAGATCTGAGAGCGTCTAAGGCTACTTTGGTTAGCGGTTGCAGAAAAATAAAAATGGAAAACTGAAACATACAGAATACTTCAAGTTTTGCGGTGTTACCATTTTTGGCAAAAAAGAAAGATGAATTTTGTTTTATAAGGTTGTTTTATAACATTGTAATAGTTAATCAAGCATCAAATGCGGTAAGGGTTGTTTACTGGTCGAAGGCTATATTTTGGTGGTCGCGAGGTTACCAAGTCCACCAATCTCGCCTAAGACCGGTTTTCTATACCATTTGTGATGGTTATTATGTTTTTTGCTCGATCCATGAAATATTCAAATTAGTTAATTTCAATTTAAATTGGTTGAATTTCAAAGTGATAATTCTGATTTCTATCGGATCGGATAGCAGAATTGTTACTTTGACGTTGAAGCAGAATTGTATTGAACTAGAATTGCAACTTTTAGATTAAACCGATATAAAATATCGGTGATTTGTAAACACAACCTACTATTTTTTATTATTTATTATCAACGGCGGTACCAAGAAAATGTACTTTGCCAGTCGTCTACGAAACACTATATTTGCCATTCACAACTTACTGATATCTATCCACAAACTGATGGAACTTCATCCTGATCGGATACCCCGACTGTCGAATCCGGATGGTGTCCAGCATCCCCGCGTACCTGAGTTGTTCCAGCACCACCGGCATATCGAATCTCATCGCTGATTTGTCGTCGTTAGGCTTAATGCATCGAATGAACCAGGGGCTGCACCGTGACATTGATTCCAGCAATTGATGAAGGCTGTCACCGAATCTTGCAGCAACTGATAAAAATAAAGAATGCAAAAAAGCTATTAATGGTTTCAAGGACAAATCGAATGATCGCGTTTTGGTTATTAGTCGGTCATTGAAAACAGTTTTACGATGATGATTTAGGTGATATGTAAATTGCTAGACATTCTTTCTCGTAAGAATGTGCACGTTATCGATTGTTAGTTCTTTGAATTGGAACACTAAGAGAATGAAAATTCTTAATTGATCATGGCTTTGTTTTTGTTTAAATTTGATTTTGGAAAAGAGATTAATAATTCGGAAAAAATGTAGCAAAAAATTAAAACAAATAATTTAGACAATGTTTAATAGGTCTGCGCAGTGCTACAATAGGGCACAGTTCATAATTATTGTGCTCAATGTTTTACGAGAAGGAAAGCTCTCAAATTGGAAAGTAGAGGTCGTACAACAGATTTTACTACAATTAATGAGATTCTGTTAAAAATAAAGGAACTACAGAATGAAATTGATGGATGTAGCCGTTACTACGTGGTAGGAGATCATCATGAAAAACTCAGAAATGAAAATTCCTGTTTTTTTACCACTTAACAGCTGTAACACTTGCGTTACTGCAGTTTCGTCCTATATGGATATACAAGCTATGATGTTAGATATACAGAATACGGAGTGCCGCAGGGCTCCATTCTCGATCCCATACTTTTCGTAATATACATCAATGATATCTTCAGCTATTGATTTCCTAAAATATGTGTATGTTATGCAGATGATACAACAATGCTGCGAGCTGGCACTAGTGCTTGATATCTAATCACGTCACAAAACTCCTAGGCATAGTTCTCGATAGCGGTCTGAGATGGGAAAATCACGTTGATCAGCTGTGAAAAAAACTTGCTACACAACTTTACCTACTACGTCAGATGAAAAAGGTATTGAGTTTGAATATATTATTAATATCATATCACAGCCTACTCTAGTCACACTTATCATATGGAATCTTACTATGGGGTATTTCAAATCACTCAATTAAAGCTTTTCGTATGCAGAAAAAAGCACTCCGTACGCTAGCGGGTGCACCACATGACGAACATTGTAAACCGCTATTCAAACAGTTCAACATCTCAACATTTCCCTCACTATTGATCTCAAATATATTGATACATTTCCGCAGTAATATCGACTCGTATGTAACCCATGCAAGCATCCACAATTACCCAACTAAAAATGCAAGACACCTCGACCACCAAGGCTTAAATTAACATCATCCACTCGCAACACTTAAGATGTTAATATATACAACAAACTTCAACAATACATCAAAAACATGAATAACTATTGTTATAAAAATGCATTCAAGACATTTCTTCTTGAAAAATCCTTTTATTCAATACAAGAATACGTGGAGACTCCATTCACCTAGACACCTTTACTTTAAATTTGATCTTCGTCTGCATTGGATATATTATGTGGAAAATTTCCTTCTAATTCTCTTTTATACTTTTTATATTTACATTTTATTGTATTTCAGTCATCTGTTGATATTATTATTATATTTTAATGTATTCTATTGATACCCTAATATTTCTTTTAACTCATATACATAACTAGTTGGATAGTCACTCTTTTTTAAATTGTTTTATATTGTATATAATAACCAATTTTTTGTTCCCAATTCTGACCTGCTACAAATGTAATGATGCATAACGTGGTCAAATAAATTCTATTTTTTTCTATTCTATCAAACTGGAAATATAGTATGATGACGTCCATATAGGAAGAAACCATATAGGAAGAAACTTCAGTAACGCAAGTGTTACAAAAATAAAGTTGCATAAAAATATAGGAATTTAAATTTTTTCCACTAAAGAATTAGGACACAAATGCAAAATTTTGAGAATTCTTCCAAGAAAGCATGTAAAGTTGGAGAAGTGAGAGAGGCAACAAATACAGGGATGATTGACAAAATGGTTAAGGCTTTCGTGGCCGAAGTGTTCAGTGTCACAATTTTCACTCGGGTTTGAAGGCCGTCGTTTTTTGGAATTTTGGAGAGGAAGAAATTCCAAAAAACGACGGCCTTCACCGAGTGAAAATTGTGACACTGAACAGGGATGATTCTTAAAAAAAGTGGCAACAAAAAGGATCAGAATAACTGAAACAGATTTACAAACGAAAAAGAAATATAGCAGTAAAAAACAAGAATATTATTAAAGAAAAATTGGGGAAAATAAATCAAATTCTGTTGAGTTATGGAGGGAAGTGGAAAATATTTGTCGGAATAAAAACGATAATTAATGAAACAAAAATAAGTAAAAATTAAATTATCAGTAGTGAAGATGGCATTTCCAACAGGTTAAATAACTTTTTCTAGAAATTTGGTGGTGTTTTAATATTCGATAGAAAACTTCTCGGTGTTTACACAATTGAAAGATTTCGTTTTTTCGTTGTAAAATGAGGAGAGATCAGATGAACTGAATGTAGCTTTTTTGGAAAATTGATTCACCTACCCTTTAGGATCATTACTGAATCTAATTAATCATTATTAACAAGAGAGTACCAGATGATCTGAAGATTTCCAAATTCTTCCAATAATTGAAAAAAATCAAATAAAGCCTCAGTTCTTTAGACCAGTAAATATGAAGAACTCAGTTGAAAAAATATTCGAAAAAGCAGTCTATAACCAGTGAATAGAAAACATTGAAAATAATAAAATATCAAGTAGGGATCAGTCAGGATTCAGAAATAAAACGCTGTTCAACAACGGTTCAGTGGGTATTAGATGATTGGAGAAAAAGGTTAGAAAAGAATGCCACTACTATTGCAGTATTTTTTGCATCATCGAAGAGCTTCCGGAAAAATACACAGAAACAGTTTATTACAAAAATTAGCAGAAGTGGGGATATATGGAATCGTCTTGAAATGCTTGGGAAGTTTTCAAAGGAACAGAAAACAAAAGATCAATATAAATAATGAAGTGTCAGATATTATAGAATGCAATCAAGGACTACCACAAGACAGTGTGATGGGGCCTGGGACCTTTATTATATTTGATATACATACGACTTGCCAGAGGTAAAAGATGAGAGCTCAGTTCACCGTTTTTCTCATGATACGTTGATCTACTTCTCATGAAATCATCACATGAGACTCAGTAACCATCAATAAATACCTAGACAGATTATGAGTTTAATTGAATTATTTATTTCTGCAATGCAAAGTGGGCTCCGAGTATTGCTCGAACAATAAAATTTCAATTTATAAGACAGACAGAAATACAAATGGTCCAATTACAGGACATTGTAGTATGGTCATTGTGTAGAGTTTATTGCAAAATGTGGAAATAAATATAGCATACATTCCATTCTGTAATTCAGAAAGAGTTGATAGGCTCTTAATATTTGAAGCGTTTATACGAAATTCTGTTGAAGCGCGTAAGTAATATGCTATTCATTGTGCCCCGAACGTAATATTTCAAGTCGAATATATTTCAGAGAATTGGAAAAAAGATTACGTGCTGATTCTATTGAAAATGTCAATAACACCATTATTAATGAAAGAGTAAAAATTGATGTTTTTGGGTAAGTGAATACTCATCCAGTTGCATGAATAAGGGAGGTATAGCATAGGTAAGGAAGAAGTATGTCTAGACAATCAGTATAGTGCAGTATCTTTCTCGCTTGAAAGAGCTGGGGACCTTGCGTCAGACCCAGTAGTTCTGATTTTTTGTTGAGTTATTTATGATTTCGGAAGAATGGATGATCCAAGTTTTCAACCTTGAGTGCTGAACGCGACATTGTCAAAAATCCAAAAATGTAAAAATTAACGAAATTTTCTAATTTTCTTCAGTTTTTCTTAAGGACCACTGTGACTATAATAACTACAGATTAACAAATCTAGCTCTGAATGTGAAATCGCCACGCGTATCGATACGTGGTAGCAGAACAGCTCAGTACAGTCCGAAACAAGTATGAGTTATTGTACTGGTCAGTTCTATTGTATCTGTATCATCGGGAAGTGCACTGTGGAGTTTTATTACTGAATGTACAATAATTATACTACCCTCTTTATCGTCCGAATACTTTCTCATTCTAAACTCGCGCAACTCATACGTTTCTATACATTCATAGCTGGATTTGTCAAGCTGTACTGCACATTTTTTTGAAGTAGACTAAGTTTTCTAGAATTTGAGAATAGTACCGTCTCTGTGAACCAAACAGTTTCTGAACAACAGATTATAAAATTTTTACGTTTTGTTTTTAATTTATTTTTACAGCAGTAAAAACCTCTCGCCAGTGAGGAGGTGAGGGAGGAGTAAGTTACAAGATGATGGCCAGAGACGTAGGTCCACAACACCTCTTGTGATTCATTTCACTCTGCTGCAAATAGGGTGTGGAAACGCGTGCATCCGCAGGAAGACAGGAGTGAAGTGCTCTTCAGTCTGCAGCCACTGTATGCCAGTGAGTAGAGTAGAGGATCGAAGCAAGAGGTGAAGTTGTAAAAGGCAGTGAAGATGCTTTTATTTTTTTAACTTGAAGAAGATTCCCACTCCCCAGAAAGCGACGATCTACCCGATCTAAAGATGCTGGAGGATGTAGTGTGGACGTATCCCTCAGAAGATATCAACGACCCTATGGCATGTGTTTACAGTAGATAAACCAACGATATTCAAACGGGAACCGGGCCCTCCCAATAGATCAATATGTATTTTACTTCAATTCCAGAAAATAACCATATAATATACAGTTCGGCTTTTAATAGCCCCCCCCCTGTTAACTTTTGAACGGTTCGACGTAGAAATATGAAAAAAAATACCATTTCGAGGGTCTCACCAATACTACTTTTTGAAATAAAAAAATAGTGATTGCATGATAGGGGGCGCAGGGGGGCCCATCAACTAAAAATTTTTAAATGGCATGTGGGGTCAAGTGTCACATCGTTGAAAGGAGAATTCAATTCTCTTTACAACCATCTAAATATTTTTGAATTTTGTTCTAATTTTTTTCCCAATTTAGATTTTTATACCTTTCGAAATTTTTAAATTAATGAGCCCCCAGCACCATCTGTCGAGTAATTGCAATGTTTCTTCTCTCAAAAAGTAGTATCGGTAATACCCTTCAAAATATTTTTGGTTTCATTGTTCCACATCCAACCGTTCAAATTCATCGAGGTATGAGTAGTATTCAGATCCGCATTTATATTTGATATTTTGATTTTGAATTACAAAAAAATATTACCGAAATTCAAAAATATTTAGATGGTTGTAAAGAGAATTGAATCATCTTTTCAACGATGTGACACTTGACCCCACATGCCATTTAAAAATTTTTAGTAGATGGGCCCCCCTGCGCCCCTATTGTGCAATCACTATTTTTTTTATTTCAAAAAGTAGTATTGGTGAAACCCTCGAAACGGTTTTTTTTCATGTTTCTACGTCGAACCGTTCAAAAGTTAACAGGGGGGGGGGGGCTATTAAAAGCCGCACTGTATATCTAATTCATTTACTACGAAGGCCCTACATGGTTTACGGCAGGGTAATCTGCAAAATTTCTATTTGGAGTAGGTTGGGATCATTGTCATTCAATAAGTCTTTGTGACGATGAAAATAGCCATGAAATCTCACCAGTAGGTGTCCTTGGTTTCATCGTAACAAATCGGCCATTTGCCCCTCTTGGTAGGGTTCTGGTTTGAGCATGGCTGAGCAGAGGTTTGGCGATGGCACTCACTAAGGTATCCTTACTGGATGCCAATAGTTCTACAACTTCTGGTCGTAAAGCGTCACGGTTTTTGTCTAGGAATCCATCTACAGAGTACCAAACTTGACCGGCAAAATGTCTAATCTGAAATGTTAAAATAAAGATTGCAAATATTGTCATAATAAGAACATGAGATAAAAATGTAATAATATTGAATAACACAATCCATTATTTCAAATTATGTTATATCTCGGCAAGGACTAAGTTTGATCAAAATGCTGTATATGGGGCCAGGTAGCAGAATGGTTAAAGCGACATTGTTTCAATCGCACTCTGGCTGCCAGTCAAAGGTTCAAACCCTTGCGACTACAGAAATTTTTCTGATGGTCCAAGAAAGTGCTAGGAATCGCACGTTAAAAGGTAAGACCTAGTTAATCCTTGGCTTGCACAAGTTTCGACTTCTGATGGCTGCTGTTCGTAAGGGGGCGACAGCTGGTTAACGGAAAAAATATTTTTTTTAAATCGAAGTTCTTATTCTATTTCGAGAAAGTGTATTTTTATTTTAATTCTGGTAAAAGAGTGAATTTTTAAGATTTGGTTTTTCTGATATGGCTAATATGATAAATAAATGATAAATCATCGATACGTTCAAATTTTTCTGCAAATTATGTGAACATTTTCATTGTACTTTCAATATACTTTCCTGTAACTGTACCGTCTGAATTTCGATGACTTGGTATTTTGTTATTGTTCTTATTCATACAAAATGTGACCAATTAAATTTTTTTATTCATGAATGTATTCAAGTTCATTTTGCTATTTTTATTTCTTTGTATGTATATATCATGGATATTCATAATATTTGTGTATCATGATAAGTTTTGAACTTATTTGATCATGTTTTCATGAGAAATTTATTCCTATTTAATATAATATATTGACATTGTATTTGTTATTATTGACAATATCTAATAAATAAATTGATTTCAAAATGTATTGGAGCTTCGGGCCATAAAAAATGTCGATTGACAAGCACAATATCAGAGTAATTTTGGTCTGAATCCTTCAGGTTGATCGCGAAATGGAATTGATAATGAACAATGAAACTACATTTAAGATCTACTTTGGAATTGTCTACAAAGGAACAAAGAAATCGTTTATTCATTTATCAATAAATGCCAATGAGTATAGATACACTATAAGTTCAGCACTAGTGAAATAACAATTATCTGAAAACTAGGAACAATAAACAGAATAAAATAGCGAAAATTCGAACAAGTTCGAATGTTTTGCCGGAGAGTACAAATAAATGATAAGAATAAAATCGACAAAGTCGAAGTACCCTTCTCTCCACATATTTCCACAAAGTTTAAAATATGAGGCCAAAATCTGACAGAAAACAACTACTTCCCTGGCTAATGCCACGACAGATATTGTACTAAATCTGACAGATATTTGTGCAACGTTCTTCAAAGAAGACTCAGTTGCAAGTGCTTATTGTAGAAAAACAAAAAATTATCCGCAGACTACGCATACACGCACCTAATGCATTGATACTCGAATTATTCAATTACTATGTCACAGGCTGTTAAACTTTGACACAAACTCTCAATTGCTGTCGAGATTGTGCCTGGCTACCTTTGATCTGATTTTTGTTGAAACGGCTTTGTTCCTGTTAAATGCTGGGAAATGGTATTTTTTTTCCACAGCCGCTTACCAAAGTAGCCCCTGACGCTTACATAGCTCAACGCAAAGTTGACGTTTTCGGTGAAATGTAATTTTCTCAAAGCTTTGTCGCTCTAGAGCAAAAATATTGAAAAATGCTCTAAATCCAATGCTTTTGTTGAAACGGAACCTACTCTTGCATGATGGAAAGTACCCATAGACAAAAACTAAATAAATGGACTATAGCACTCACTTCTTATGGTTCAGTAATAATTTTAGGATAATTTATTTATTTATGCACAAGCAGGAGGAAAAAAATTTGTTTTTTTTGTTCACAACCTCCCCATCGCTATGAAAACAAGTATTCATTTTAGAAAGCGATATTCAATTAATTTGGAACCAATTCTTCAATATATATAAATTACACATTCCTCATTACGCTTGATAATTGAAGTTATACATGTTATATCCAACATCTACAGTAACCGTCCCAGGCATATCAGGTTACATTCCAGGAAAACCGCCGACTCGACAGTCTCACGGACCCAAGCGATGGATATCCAATTCTAACTATCGAGCAGCATCGTCAGCATCTCAGATGTTATAAATTCACGTTTACAAATGTAGATTGTCACTTATTCATTTCATGTAGTAGAATAAAGTCATCTTAGTATTTTCAATTTTCTGTAATTATTAAACGGTGGTTCGAACCACCCGAATACAATTTTTTTTAAAGTTCAAAGTGAAAACCCAGATATAACAATTGGCGCAGTCGCTGTAGGATCCTTCAACTCCTGCGGAACAAGGAAAGCCTAAACCGAAGGAGGTGGATTCCAATCCTTAAAAGGAAGAACTGTCAGCTCCAGCAGCAACTCAACACGAAGAAAACCAAGGAAGAACGGCAGGACGATCTCTTCAACGGAGGAAGAACACGCGAACGCTAACTTCGTCCGGAGCATCGCTTGTGAAGTCGGATTTCATCCACCGTATGGACATCCTTTGGTAAGACAATTTAAGAATCGTCTCGTACATTATTTTATCGATCTATTTTCATTTTAATCAAATAACCAGTTCTTTTATCAATCAAACATGCCTGATAATCATCACGAAAATCCCCCAGTTGCAATCGAACCTTATAGACTGAACGAAATTTTTTCTATCGTCCCCGAATATGACGTTGACCAAATATTTTTAAACACTTTCACCCATGCATGTAATACCGCTTACCGCATGGCAGTGCAAGACCAGAAGGTGCTCGTAGTTTTGCACATCAAAAACAAACTTCGAGGAAAAGCCGCGGAACTAATAAGTTCTCGTAATCCTCAAACATGGGACGAAATAAGAATCCTCTTGAACCAATATTTTGGTGACACTCGCGATTTAACCTCGTTGATACAGGATCTTCAACGAATTCACCAACTACCGGGAGAGTCGCCACTAATTTTTATAAACAGACTGCAAACACATAATGCAAAAATGCATGCTTGTATCCAAAAACAAAATCTTACTTCCGACCAAAAAGTATCCCAAAGTGCACTCGTCGAAACGATGGCACTGAACACACTCTTAGCTGGTTTAGAACCCCAAGTAGGACAACTAGTTAGGGCAGGTAACCCTACTGACATGCTCTCTGCAATTCAGAGAGTAAGAAGAGAGATGCAGTTGAATTATTTTCAGCAGCAAAAATCGACAAATAGTAGAAACACAAATCCACAAAATAATAATCAATTTAGAAAGATAAACCCGAACCCCATACAAAAGACAAGGACACACTTTGAATGAATGCCGTACAAAACAATACCAACAGTCTCAACAACCTCAACAAAACTTCCAGAGACCCAATTTCCAACAAACACCGAGATTCAATCAGAATCCAAGACCCAATCAACCAAATCAAACGTTTACCCAAAATCAATCACAATTCAGACCCCCAATAAGTGGGCCAAATCCTAATTTCAACCAACAGAGACCATCAGTCATTCATCCAAACCCAAATTTCAATAGATTCAATAACACTCAAAGAACTCATCATTTAAATTCACAGAATCCCGACCCAAATAATTATACCGCTCATTATTCGGACCCACAAAATTTTGACGATAATTATACTGATAATTATCAAGATCCTCAAACTTTTGACGCTGACGGTTATACTGATAACTATCAGGAATACCAAGACTTCACTCATCAGTCCGACTCTTATAATACTGAATATTTAGAGTCAAACCAATATGAAAATTATCAGGTTTTTCCGATAAGCCCCACATGTTTCGATCCACCAATAAATCAGCAAACGAACCCCACCTCGGAACTACAGAATCAAATGCAAACCTTGAACTTATCAGACGACTTGAACCCAAACCTGAACTTTCCAGAACAAAGATTCCTATAACCCAATCGCTTATGATTAGTTCAAAAAATTTGTATTATATCATGGACGCAACCAATACTTTCAGAATTCTTATCGATACCGGTGCTGGTCTGTCGATATTTAAACCAAAAACTGTTCAAAATTATTTCAATAGATCCCCTGAAAACATTTTGATTCAAGGTATAACCAATCAAAAAATCAATATCTGTGAATCAGTATTGATACCCTTTTGCACAAACAACCCTCACAAAGTTTTTATTTACGACTTGGATATAGAATTTGATGGACTCCTAGGATCTGATTTTTTGGAACATTATCACTGCATAGTGGACCTGAAAAACAGACAACTTATTACTGATTTCAAAACAACCCCCCTGATTAAAGTAACCGACTGTGAAAAACCCGCCGAAAATTCAATTCCGACACCCGTGGGCAACATCCAAAATATAATCTCAATTGAACCACGAACCGAACAAATTTCTAAACTTAGCTGCAATCTTTTCAACACTGAAGCTATACTGATAGCCCAGGTAAAAGACAGTGTTAGATTACCCAATGCGTTAGTTAGAGTGAACCATAGAGGCGAATTTCTCACTTCTGTGATAAACTCAAACGCAATGCCAAAAACAGTAAATTTTTCTGATATACAACTGGAACCAATCCAAAATTATTCAATCAATAATTTCAACGAAACAAATGATATTGACGTACAGACGGACAGAAACTTTGAGATTCAAAATCAACTTCGATTAGAACATCTGAACGAAGAAGAAACTGAACTCATTACCAACGTATGTCTTGAATACTCAGACATATTTTATTTAGAAGGCGACCGACTTACATTTACGAACGAAATAAAACACCCCATTGATACCAAAGACGCCAAACCCGCGTTCACGAAATCGTATCGCTATCCCCAAATCCATAAAGAAGAAGTCAAAAGACAAATGAACAAAATGCTGGAAGACGGAATTATACGCCCTTCCATTTCACCATGGTCCTCCCCTGTATGGGTGGTCCCGAAAAAAATCGACGCTTCAGGTAAACAAAAGTGGCGCGTTGTTGTCGATTACCGAAAGTTAAATGAACTTACCATCGACGACAAATACCCCTTACCTATGATATCAGATCTACTAGACCAACTTGGCAGATGCCAATATTTTACCACTCTCGACCTCGCATCAGGGTTTCACCAGATCGAGATCAATAAAGAAGACATTCCAAAAACTGCTTTCACCGTTGAGAATGGTCATTATGAATTTGTCAGAATGCCTTTCGGTCTTAAGAATGCTCCATCAACCTTCCAAAGAGTTATGGACAACATTCTACTCGGAATTCAGAATGAACGATGCTTAGTCTATATGGACGATATCATCATTTATTCACCAACAATCCACGAACACATTTCTCGGTTGAAAGAAGTCTTCAAACGTCTCAGAAAAGCCAACCTGAAGATACAGCCTGACAAATGCGAATTCCTAAGGAAAGAAGTAGCATATCTTGGTCATCTCATAACCAGAGATGGAGTAAAACCAAATCCGAGCAAAGTCGATTGTATCATAAACTTCCCCGAGCCAAAGAACCAGAAAGAGATCAAATCTTTTCTCGGATTGGCTGGATACTACAGGCGTTTTATCTCAAATTTTGCCAAAATCTCTAAGCCACTGACAAAATTACTTCAAAAAGACATCCCATTCATTTTTGGAAATGAATGTAAGACATCCTTCGAAGAACTAAAACGAACACTCACTTCGACACCCATACTCATATACCCCGATTTCGAAGATACCTTCTTATTGACCACAGATGCAAGTGCATTCGCCATTGGCGCCGTATTGTCCCAAGGCCCGATCGGTAAAGATTTACCAATCGCTTACGCCTCAAGGACGCTCTGTTCTGCAGAATCCAAATATTCTACGATAGAACGGGAAATTCTAGCCATCGTATGGGCCGTAAAACATTTTAGGCCATACATATTCGGTAGAAAGTTCAAACTCATCACTGACCACCGACCACTAACATGGTTATTTTCTATCAAAGATCCCGGAAGTAGACTTGCGAGATGGCTCCTGAAATTAGAGGAATATGACTACGAAATCATTTACAAACCTGGAAAGATCAATAAAAATGCCGATGCACTTTCTAGAATCAAAATCGACTCCCCTACAAAATGCTTCTCTTTAAATTCCAAAATATTCACCCCCTGTTCATTGGTACTACCTACAAACAAAGATACCGACACACAAATAATTTCAGACAGTGACGAAGAACAAACCACGCCTGACCCAGAACCGAAAGAAAAACCTCCCGATACTGACAAACCTCCCGATACCGAAAATCCTTCCGATACTGAAGACATTCCTGAAAATGACCCTCCAACATACTCTTCCGAACAAATCGAACGAGAATTCCGAACCTTTATAAATCTGTATCGAACTAAATCACTAATTGACTATTCGAAAGTCGAATATTCAAACTGTCAATTGCTCGACAAAGAAAACAAACATATTATTGTATTTCCCCGACAGAAAAAATCTAAAACCTCCACCATACGATTTTTGACGATATATTTGAACAAAAATGCGACATCCAAAATTTAAAAATCAATACCGTTTCAAGCAACACAGTCAAACGTCGAAAATACTACATTATATTTCTCCCATTTGATGACGACTTAGTGATAGAACATTTGTTTCTCACCCTGTATAGAAATCAACATGAACTTGACATATCACACATTTATTGCGTTGGGAATAACTCAGAACTTCCTATTCTTGAAATACTTTGTTTCATTTTCGCAGAAAAAGATATTAAATTCAAAGTTTGTCAAAATTTAATTAGAACTCCAGACGCTGACCAAATCCCAATAATAATCGATCAATTTCATAATGGAAAAAATAATCTCCATAGAGGTATCAATGAAACCATTCGCAGAATAAAAGAAAAATATAATTGGCAAGGCCTTACAAAAGAATTCGAAAAATATATTAAAAATTGCCAAATTTGTCAAAAAAGCAAGATATGTAGGAAAAACCTTAACAACCCGCTAGTAATAACCGAGACTCCTAGAACTGCCTCCGAAAGAATCAACATAGACATTATAGAAATCCCGACGAAAAACTATGCACTTAGTATACGCGACGAACTAACAAAATTCACACAAGTTTACGCTATTGAAGACAAATCTTCAAAAACTGTTGCAAACGCCCTACTCTGGTATTTCCAACATTTTGGCACACCCTTAAGAATACATTGCGACCACGGCAGAGAATTTGACAATGCAATCATGAAAGATCTTTGCGCACTCTACGACATTAAATTAACATACTCCAGCGTAAATCACCCTCAATCAAATGGATCAGTAGAAAGATTTCATGCAACCCTTCTCGAAATGATTAGAGTATTTCTAGCCGAACACCCAGACGAAGAACCATTAAACGTACTTCCTCATGCAGTTATTTGCTACAATAACTCGGTGAATAAAAGTCATGGTTTCACCCCCCATGAGTTAGTTTTCGGGCACACATCTAATAGACCCCCCGAAACTCTATATAACTAGGAACAACTGATTACCAAATACGTAAGAGATCTGAATAACAAAATTTCACATTTCTATAAACTTGCTCGTGAACGCATACTGAAACAAAAACAAAATGCCAAAATTCGATTTGACCGAAACATATCCGGAGAAACCCCAAATTATCAAGTAATGGACAAAGTCTATGTCAAAGAATCTCAAATCAAAGATAAATTGCAAAATAAGTTTAATGGCCCCTTCATAATCGAACAAATACTTCAAAATTCGGCAATTCTTTTGAATCCCCGAACCAATCAAAGATCGAAAGTAAACTTCGATCGTATGAAGCCGTACAATGAAAATTGATTTATTTTCAGGTTACCGCTGCTGTTCGGATCAGTAGTCTGTCAATACCAAATCCAATCAATCAATAATACTATTGGCGTCTACTACCACGAAAATAACAACATCGTACTCACCAATGACAAATGGACTATACTCGTGAACAAAGACATTTCAGTATTCAACAATATATACGAAAATAATAGGAACATTTTAGAAACCCTTATCAATACAACTCTATTCACTGGTCAGAGTATGAAAGAATTTCACTCTGAAGTAAAGACCCACATCAGTGTTCTCACCCAAATTTCAAATTCAATAAAACAAAAACTAATAGAAATTGTTTTAGATACCAAAATGTATAAAAGAGGCCTTATCAATGGTATAGGTAGTATTTTCAAATCAATCACAGGAAATCTAGACGCTACCGATGGTGAATATTACACGAACTGTATCAATAGATTAAAGAGCGATGAACACCAATTAGGAAACCTAATGAAAAACCAAATTTCGGTAACAGCATCCGTAATCCAAAATTTCAATGACACCATTCGAAAATTGCGAATCAATGAGGAAACTTTCAACTATGACATAAAAATCGTAGAAAGTTCCATTAATAATTTGAGCGATAATATAAACAAAATCGAAGCAAAATTAAAATTCTTCGACATTTGCGAAAAATTAATGGAAAGCTTTTTATTTCTCGAAGAAAACATTGATGATGTGTTGGACTCGATCACCTTCGCCCGATTAAATATCATTCATTCTTCGATTATTAGGCCTGATCAATTAGTTACTGCTTTGCAAGAAATTTCCCAAAATTTACGACGGAACAACCTTCCTCTCCAACCGAAACTTTCCAACATAGCCCAATATCTTGAAATCATTGAACTTGAAGCTTTTCAAACCAATTCAAATTTAGTTTTCATCCTCAAAATTCCTCTCATCGAACCTCAAATCTATACTCTATACCAACTATTTCCTATTCCGATTTACGATAACAGAACTGGCCTCCATCACATTCTTTCTATTTCTCAAAAATATATCGCGAAAGACGATGATTCTTTAATGTTTATACCAGTGACGGACTTGAAGCAGTGCAAGCCACTTTCATATAAAACTGAACTATGTTCCGATATGTTCGCGTACCCCATCGACTATAATTCGATTTGTGAAGCCCAAATTTTCAAAAACAATAAAGACATTCCGCGAAGTTGCAGAAGTTCGTTAGTTTTCAGCCAAGGTTACAATGTGCAAAAACTTGAAAACAACCTTTGGCTAGTGATCCTTTCTGAACCATTGCAAGTTACTGTGAATTGCCCAAAAATGAACTCGAAAACTGAAATAGTGTATAATAATTCTATAGTTAAATTACAGACAGAATGCAGTGCCTTCATTGGAATAACCAAAATTCAAGCAAACTCCCAATTGTCAAAAATTTCAAACGTAACCTACAAAACACATCCAATTTCAATTCCGTATGAATGCTGTGCTGACATCCCGGAAAAATCAAAACTTCCAAAATTACAGCCACTCAAGTTAGACGACCTCAACATCGATGATTTGAACATCGCCAAACACAAGTTGGATTCGTACTCCAAAACTTTGGACGACCTAATCCAGAGACCATTCGTCGAGAAAAACATTTCGTGGTTTACATACACCACCATAATATTAATCATACTTTTAGCAGGCCTTTACCTCATCTGCAAGTGTAGAAGAAAACTAAAATTGGCACCAACTAGACCCGACGCTTCGCCGCTTCCTCCGACTAGATCGTTCAGACCGTTCCAAAGGATTCCAAGCATCTTTCCAAGGAGAAAACCAAACCTACAAGAAGAAGTGCAAAACGAATCCTTCAATCCAGACGCAGTCGCCTAAGCAACCCCCGTCTGAGGAACCCTAAAAGTTGTTGCATAGCATCAACTTTTCTAATATAAGGGGAGCTGTTATATCCAACATCTACAGTAACCGTCCCAGGCATATCAGGTTACATTCCAGGAAAACCGCCGACTCGACAGTCTCACGGACCCAAGCGATGGATATCCAATTCTAACTATCGAGCAGCATCGTCAGCATCTCAGATGTTATAAATTCACGTTTACAAATGTAGATTGTCACTTATTCATTTCATGTAGTAGAATAAAGTCATCTTAGTATTTTCAATTTTCTGTAATTATTAAACGGTGGTTCGAACCACCCGAATACAATTTTTTAAAAAGTTCAAAGTGAAAACCCAGATATAACATACATAACGTATGAAACGTGTATAGTCCAATGAAATTCATGTCAGTATTTGTGTAACATTTTGTATGTCTCACGTGCGTAAATTTTCGTTTATGACCTTCATGCCCTGATATCGTGAGTTTTCATATTTTTTATGCAAACCTAATTGAATAAATAATTTTCTCATCAGCAATCGGTACTTTTTTTTCTCAAGCAAGCTATTTTTTTTTTGTTATTAATGTGAATCATTGGATATTTGGATATATCATATAGTCAACAATAATCAACTACTTTCTGACCAATACGTGTTTATGCATGTATTTGAGAGAATATATATTATTATTATTGTTATGTTCCACGTGCAAGCGCTAATTTTGCTTGTTCATTGATCATTATATTTATATCTACTAAAACCCTAAGGGGCATGCGTTATAAAATCATTACACCTTTTGGCAGCGGGCTGACGGGCTAATACATTTGGGATTGCTGTTGAATATACATTTTCTCATAGGTAATATTATGTGCCTGAGTTGTACGAAAAATCGATCGTTTTTTATCTAAGAGCTGCGTTTCTAGAAAAAATAATGTGAGTATTTTGAGCACAAAGTGTCATTGTCGCTCTCCAAAGATTACCACGCTCCGCTTGGCGTCGCGCGGTTACTTTCTTTGTTGAGCGACAATCACTTTGCTCTCTAAATACACAAATAGCTATTAATTTTCTTCCGCAAAACTAAAGAGAGATACGAAAAAAATTTATGAGTCGAATATAACAGTGAAATGATTTGTACTAAGTAATATCAGATAGATTTCTCCTTCGGAACGCTACTTGAAATGATAAATATTGAGTACTTTACTTTCTCAAACAAGCACGCCAAGTTATAAAAACTTCGTCACCCTATATCTCGAAAACGAAGCAAGTTAGACATGCGTGCAGTGAAAAAAAATCTTATTATTGCCTAAAACTCCAATCTTGAAGTGCTCCACCTATTTCATATTTCAAACCATAATTGAAACCATTGCAAATTACCCCGAATTCTCTTCCTCCTACTCTGGGTCGGCAGTAGTTTTCATTCAGAGCATGGTTGTAGTGGCATTTTTCTAGAAACGACGAGTCCGACGCCTTCGGAAAATTGCTTTCATCATCCAATAGATGTAGTATCCCAACAGGTTTCTTGCCTAACAGTTGGATAACTGGTGTATTATCAGCCCAATTGAGATTTGTCCACTCTAGTCGTTCCTTGGTGTACTCCTGTTGTTCTGAAAATGAGATAACTTGGTTAACTATATTGTTTTGAGTTCATAGTGTGGTGAATTGGGATTTGTTTACAACTAACTAGGTATATATTGATTATATAGATTTGGAATACTTTGGGAAAAATATGGAAACAACATTAATTCAACTTTGTACAAACATGAGATTAAGAATATTGAAATGAATTTGTGAACTATTGAATCCCTCCTAGACTAGTTACTTTTACTAGGAATATGGGCAATAGCTCAATTGAAGTGGAAGAATCAAGTTTTCTGCAATATATTTGGACCCTTCAGCCTAAACTGGAAATTGATACAAATTGTAGGGAAATAATATCAAGGTGCTCTTGTCGATTGGAATCCCAAGAGAAAGTAATTGTTACATTTATCCTTTATCGACATGACCTGATCCATTGTTCTATTCTATCTCAATTAAACGAACATATAGTTCCTCTATGAGATTACTGACATTTTTATCAAATTGATACAATATTCTATTTCACCCCAGCATGTCAAACATAACAGTATCAAGTAAGAGTACCACTAAAAGTATAATTTTAAGAACTGGTCCATAACTACCTACTCCAAACGAAGTTGGACTGATTAAGAGAATTAGAATATCTCCATAATATCAATCTGGCTATGGAGTTTTAAGTTCAAATTTGATTATTTCATACGTTTTCTGTCTGTGGAATTCATACTGTATATAACTATTATTGTATTGTATTTATGTAACACAGATATTATCAGCCAGTATTTTGCTTATCCATTTTTACCAGTGTGAAAAGAGTATTTTTGAGGTCTTCCTACTCCTATTTAGCTTACCAAGTTTGAAGACGTATTTGTTGAAATACAGTTGCAATGATTCAGAAGCGAAATTAATGCAAAGCTGTTCGAAAGAATTCTCGTTCAGGTTTTCGAAACCAAAAATATCGAGGAGAGATATCCTGGCTGCATCATGTAATCCTCCTTTTTGGACAATAGAGTTGACCCTTGTAACTAACCTGCAAATAAAATTTGATGTTTTTACACTAAATTTTTCATAGGTTCGGCTATGCAATTTTCTAAAGCGATAAGAAAATACTTAATTATTTTTTGATCACTGACAATTATGTTTTTTTGGGTGCCATACTGTTGTTTTTATGTTTTTTGGTATGATCCAAAAAATTAATTTTCAATTATAAAGTCACTATTCGAAATGGGGTAGAGGATTCAACTTGAGGAGAAACTGAGGAAACGGGATTCTTTTCCAAATTAACGTTTGTCTGATTTCATTGGGTTAATAATGAAATTTCCTGAAAAACACCGAATCATAAGTGGGATTAGGACCATATTCAATGGAAGTAGAAGGTGAAAGAATAGTCATAGTCCACCAAAAAATATGCTTCCTCAAATATAAATTGACGTATCTTATATTAGTAAAGATAAAGTCTCCGATTGGTGCAACAAAGTATTCCAAAGAGTCTATCTCCCGAAGATGGCTTTAAAAATCTTGTTTTGATATTGGGATAAAACTCCAGTGTATCAATAATTTTTACAGGAAAGTTTCAAAACGGTGTAGAACAAGTAAGAGTTACGTAATGAATTTGAAAAACAAAAGAAACTAACGTTTCAAACTGTATTTCACAGAAAAAGCTCATGATTAATGACATGTAGTATGAAAATGAAATTATATAGGGACACCTCGAGGGACACCAATCAGGTACTAATTCAATTTAATTGTGATATGTTCCTGCCAATTTTCCGTGAAATATGTTTCAGTAGATTCATGACAGTTATAACAATATTGTGCAGAGCTGGTATAGGGGGTACGCCACTTTCTACTATTTACTGACAGGTACGGGCTCCCATATAGCACACGACGTCCAGTGGACGTCCATTTTGGGTCCAAGATTGATCCAAACGTCCAGGGACACGATATGGATGTTCAATGGACGTTCTATTCTGGATGTGCTTTGTACATTGCGTATTGTACGTCTTGTGGATGTTCAATGGACGTAAAATATTGGACCAACATGAAACATCAACTTGAGAACAATTTTGGATGTACCATGAATGTACAATAATGGTCCAATAATCCAAATTTTACTTATTATATCTACGGGTATGTACGTCCATTGGACGAACATTACTGGACCAACCTGATACGTCCATGAACTGTACGTAATTGGATGTATATCTCAAATGTTCAATATTGGCAACAACTATAAATATACACGAAATATATAAATCTTAATCTCCTCAAATTAGAAATCTAATCTTCAATAAATTTAGTGACTCACGGAAGTTTGCGGAAAACAGCAGACGTCCAAAAAGACCACAAGGACACCAAAATTCATGAATGTGTCTTCGTTGTTAGGGCCAATAATTCTAAATTTTCAAGATAAAAAGTCTGAAAAAGTGACTACAAATTTTCTTCTAAAAATTCTGATTTTACCAATAGATTCCCGACATTTTTGAAGGGTTCAACGCCACTTTCTACTATTTACTGACAGGTACGGGCTCCCATATAGCACACGACGTCCAGTGCACGTCCATTTTGGGTCCAAGATTGATCCAAACGTCCAGGGACACGATATGGATGTTCAATGGACGTTCTATTCTGGATGTGCTTTGTTCATTGCGTATTGTACGTCTTGTGGATGTTCAATGGACGTAAAATATTGGACCAACATGAAACATCAACTTGAGAACAATTTTGGATGTACCATGAATGTACAATAATGGTCCAATAATCCAAATTTTACTTATTATACCTACGGGTATGTACGTCCATTGGACGAACATTACTGGACCAACCAGATACGTTCATGAACTGTACGTAATTGGATGTATATCTCAAATGTTCAATATTGGCAACAACTATAAATATACACAAAATATATAAATCTTAACCTCCTCAAATTAGAAATCTAATCTTCAATAAATTTAGTAACTCACGGAAGTTTGCGGAAAACAGCAGACGTCCAAAAAGACCACAAGGACACCAAAATTCATGAATGTGTCTTCGTTGTTAGGGCCAATAATTCTGAATTTTCAAGATAAAAAGTCTGAAAAAGTGACTACAAATTTTCTTCTAAAAATTCTGATTTTACCAATAGATTCCCGACATTTTTGAAGGGTTCATGTCAAAATAACGTTGAAATACGTTCATCAATAGAAAAGTTATGAGAGAACAGCCTATCACTTCAATTTCATAACTGTCATCACTGTTGCAACACAACTAGATTCAGGAGGTCTCAATATTTGTGTAATCGATGATTCGTTTATTTTTTGGAAATTCATGATAACTTTAATGAATGAATGAAAAACACTTTTGTCTAATCTCCAATATTTTTTTTAAATTTTTATCACCGGTTTCGGGTTTTATCCCATTATCAAGTATTAGTATTACTTAGTTATTATACTTGATTAAGGGATAAAATCCGAAACCGGTCGTAAAAATGAAATAACTAGTTGAAATTAGACAAAAGTATTTTTCATTAATTTCTGCAAAGAATTCCCAATATGTCACTCACAATTGCATTGATATCTGTTCATAAGTAAAAATATTAGGCAAGAATAAAATTTGAAGAATATGTTGCTTGGTGGAAATAACCTAAAATTCCAAGTTTTTCAAATTTTATTTTTTTTATATAATTTTTGGTTGTTGAAGTAATCAGAATTACGATGAAAGTTCTGAAATTCAGGCATATTTGTCAAATTTTATTTCCTTATCACTTAATTATTGATGCATGTATTTCAATGTACTTTTGACGTTATCCTTTAAAAATATCCTGAAACAACTGGTTTGGTCAGTTTTTTTTTTTTTTAAATGAGGTAATATTTTGTCTTTGAAAGAAAGCTTTTATTTAAATGCACTGAAAAGTAGAAAATAATTCATTTAGATGTGTAACGTAGGTTATTTTGTTAGTAACAGATTCCAAAATCTTGCCGTGCAAAGTTTTCAGCGATAAGCTTTTGAATCACCCACAGATTAATCTACGTCATAGATCTTAAAAACTTTACTTCTCAGTGAATTTGATTAAAAGCTTGTCGTTATGAAAAAAGTTAACCTAATTTTATTTCAAATTTCTTTGCTCTCAAGCTGAATATATAAGAGCCGTTATCTTGGATTTTTCAATGTTGACAATGTAATCATGAGATCCGACCTCAGACTTCCTCACCCACCAATTTTCAATAGAATCACAGAATTCGTCTTCCACCTTGGAGCCGCCATTTTGAATTTATGAATTTTAACAATATCCAATCCCGATAACCCACATATGCGAATTTTGAATCGAATCGGACCATGATCACAAAACTCGTGTGCCATCTTGGATTTGCCATATTGAATTAGTAAAATTTTACAAAAAATTCATATTTTCTGTCTCCGTAAACCCCCATAGAATCTGTCCATAATCACTGAACTCGTCAGCCTTCTTGGCGCCGCCATATTGAATTTATGAATTTTGACAAAAAATTCATAATATCTTACCCGGAAACCTCCACACACCAATTGTGAATCGAATCGGACGATGACAACAAAACCTGACGCCATACTGGATTCATGAAAATTGAGAAAAATGCATAATCTATGACCATGAAAACTCCCACATACCAATTCAGAATCGAATCGAACCATAATCACAAATCTCGTCCTCTATATTCGAGCCGCCATTTAAATAAAACATTATTATGCATTGTCACCGGAATTACACCGGAAACAAACATTGCAAGTTGAATAAAAGCTTCTAATAATAAAAATAGGAAAATTTGACCACGAAAATGAAGACTCGTTCACGAAATTTGGTGACCTCGTAGACTTTTTTAATGTTTACCTAATGAAAAAAAATATATTATAACAACCCAAATATAACCAAGGACGGTCCTGTCCCATCGACACCAACCCCCTCGAACAGTCAGTTAGCGAGACGATGTCAAGCCAGCAGTCAAATAGTTTTTGCCGTTAGAAACGCTTCTTTATGTAACTCCGCCGAATAAATTAAAATTCATAACATCTGTTTATTTTTCAATTCAATCAAGGCACCCACAACCCCCTAACATTAACCCAATGTTATACTGGCGCCCGACTTAGTGGCCTTTGATTGTATTTGATTAATTAATTATCGTGAGTTTGATTCCAAGAAACTGTACGGGTCTTTACGACATGTGCTTCTATTGTTTAGGACATATTCGCGAGCCATTGTGAACTTTCGCGAGTGGACAATAAGGACATTTTTCGCTTGTTAAGTGCTTCTATGGAATAGGACACTTTGAACCGGCAAAATAAACTATTTTATGTGTGTTGTGCAAATCTCAGGATAACCAGCAACTGCAGTAAGACAAGTTGGTATGAAATAAGGTTGACTATCTTTAGGAAGCAAAACTGTAAGTACTTTTATTACCAATTTTCTCACTGTTACCGTGGATTCCTCAAAGACAATTCGTTCGCTGCGTTCCCGCGATATTGTTATTTCGTTGCCTGATTTGCCAGATTCGCGCGCTTTACGAGAACAAGTGCAACTTACGAACTCTAGCAACAGCAACATGTCTGTAACGCTTACCGACGAACAATTCCAACAATTGTTGAATAGACTATCCACTACCACCCCCGCGACAGTGGCGTCCTCGGGTAATTTTTCGAAGTGTTCGTCCCGGTTCGATGGTTCGAAAGACGGTGACGTGAATGCGTTTATAAATGCGGTTGAAATTTTCAAAGACTGTACGAAAGTGTCGGATGACAACGCGCTCAAAGGACTACCAATGGACCGAAAAAACCGCCATATAAAGTGTACCGCGAGTTGTTTAAGAAAGAACAAGACTCTAACGTGAAAACGGACATTTTTATTTGTAATTGTCGATCTACTCTCGCGCAGTTGCCAACTGGGACTCTTACTGAAGAATCCCAAATAGACATGGTGTATGGTTTATTGAATGTTAAAATTCGCGAGAAAGTGCCAAGAGATCAAGTCACAACTTTCACTGATCTTCTTTCTAAGGCTCGCCTTGCGGAAGAGACATTTGTGGAGGACTCTATTGCGAACTCGGTCGGTTCCTCAGATTCCAAAAGCGATGTTAAACATAAATCCAGACCGCGATGTGCTTTCTGTAAAAACATTGGTCATACAAAAGATGAATGTCGAAAGTTATCGGGTAGACAACAAAAATATGAAGACAAATCGCCCGTAGAAAATTCGTCGACAAACGTTTCCGGAAATCAGGCAGTGGCGTCGACTTCAAGCACGACTGGACTTATTTGCTATGGTTGTAAGCGACCAGGCTTCATTCGATCCAACTGCCCATGGTGTAAAAATGCCTCCGCGTCTTCAATTGACTTTTCTAGTGCTGAAATGTCGACAGTAGATTCAAATAAAAATCCTGTAGCTGAACTTGCACCTCGCTCTAGACCACTACTAAAAGTGAATATTCTTGGTTTCAATGGTATTGGTATACTCGTTACCGCAGCCAAGCAGAGCATTGCAGGACCTTCCTTATTCAAGATCCTGCAAGAAACTAATCAAACATTTACAAGTAAAACTGTTATAATGAAACTTGCCGACGGCTGCTCGAAAACAGAAAACATTTTGCTTGCTAAAGTGGATGTTCTCCTCCAGGGGCGTATCATTCCAACCACCTTCGTTATTATTCCTGGAGCACAAAATTGTACGCTGCTCGGAATTGATTTTATTATCGATGCAAAAATACAACTGAACGTTGCTGAACGAAAATGGAATTTTTCTGATAATGAGGCGCAATTCGAGTTGGAATTTGAACCTAACACACCCACTACTGGGTTAAATATGACTAGTTTCGAAACATTGCGTCCTGAAGAATGTCGTATGCTTAATGATGAACAGCGGCTACGATTATTGAACTGTTTAGATAAAAACAGTGATATTTTTGAAAAGAATGGTGAACCTACTCCATATGCGGAGCATTCCATTAATACAGGGCACCATCCACCTATATCACTGCCACCATATAGGATGTCTCCAGCTCGAAAAGAACAGCTTAAAATTGAGCTTGACAAGTTGCTGGAAAGCAAAATTATTGAAGAGACTGAAAGTCCTTGGGCAGCTCCTGTAGTGCTGGTTCCAAAGAAAGGAGGGGGGATACGTCTTTGTATTGATTACCAAATACTGAATGCAGTTACTGTTCCCGATTCATATCCTCTTCCTCGAATGGATGACCTCCTACATGCAGCGAAACACACACCTTTCATGTCCACCATAGATTTGCGATATGGTTACCACCAGGTCAAGGTCAAAGACATTGATCGTGATAAAACAGCGTTTACGACTCCGTTTGGGACTTTTCGCTACCTACGCATGCCATTCGGATTACGCAACGCTCCGGCCACCTTTCAGAGGTTAATTGATCACTTTCGCAGAGGATTGAGCAATGTACTAGTGCTTGCGTACCTAGATGACCTGATCATCCTCTCCTCCACCTATGATCAGCACATTAATGACCTTACTCTCATTTTCGCACGTTTGAGACAATTCAAATTGCGTGCCAACCGAGAGAAATGTGTTTTTGTCTGTGCAAGTGTCCGATACTTGGGCCACCTGTTAACTCCGACCGGCATAGGAGTCGATCCGGAAAAAACAGCAGCGATTGCCAATTTACCTCCTCCCGTAATTTGAAGGGAGTACAATCATTTCTACAGGCTTGTTCATGGTATCGCCGTTTCGTTGAGAACTTAGCAGAAATTTCCCGACCGCTCAGTGAGCTCACGAGAAAAAATTTTGTATGGTCCTGGACGGACAGACAGTAAAATTCATTCGAAACGTTGAAGAAACTCCTTACGACAGCACCCATTCTTCAACAAGCTGATGAGAATAGACCCTTTTCTATAAGGACCGACGCCAGCTCCTTTGCCCTAGGTTCGGTCCTTGTGCAAGGAGAAGGAGCAGAAGAACACCTCGTGGAATACGCCAGTAGGCTCTTAACAAAAACAAAGCAAATTTATTCCACAACGGAGCGCGAGGCCCTTGCAGTCGTATGGGCCTTAGATAAATTCAGAGGGTACATCGAAGGATCTGAAGTAACCCTATCCACTGATCATCAACCCCTTCGCTGGTTGCTTAACCTCAAATCCCCCACAGGACGTTTAGCCAGATGGGCTTTGCGAATCCAGAGCTACAACCTCAAAATCGAATATATTCCCGGAAAGTGGAACGTCATAGCAGATTTTCTCTCACGACCGCCATGTGGTCACGATAACGAATCCACTTGTGATATCTGCTTGGTATCCATTGACATGCCTTGTCGATCGGCTGGTGAAATTCGAGCCGAACAGCTCAAGGATCCCGAAGTATCAAAAATTATTGAAAGCTTCGAAGATCACCAGGATGAAACTATCACCCAGTGGACCAACAGAGGTTATATAATGTCAAACGGCGTACTTTATAGGTACTCCTGGGATGAAGAGTGCGAAGAAGCACAGTTAGTGGTTCCCGCTCATGAGAGAACGAGAGTGATGCAAGAGCACCACGACGATGCTACAGCTGCCCACTATGGAATTGAGAGAACTTACTCACGAATAGCGAAAAAGTATTATTTTACTGGCATGAAGAAATTCATTGCTGATTATATCAAGACCTGCGCAGATTGCCAGAGGTATAAAGCTTCGAACCAGAAACCTGCTGGTTTACTACTTACACCCATTTATGCACAGCGTTTTGAAACGTTAGCCATAGACCTCTTCGGACGACTTCCAGAGTCAGACGAGGGAAAACGATGGGTCTTTATTATTGAAGACATCTCTACAAAATGGGTAGAGTTGTTCGCATTGAAAAAAGCAACTGCTGAATGCTGCGCCCAAGTACTTCTAGAAGAAGTTTTCTCGAGGTTTGGTATACCTCGAAGGTTAATATCCGACAATGGCGTGCAGTTCATTTCGGAAGTGATGCAACAAGTATGCTATTTATTGAATGTGAAACAATCGCTGATTCCTGTCTATCATCCAGAAGCCAACATGGTTGAAAGAAAAAATAGGGACTTGAAACCACGACTTGCAATGTTGGTCAAAAATGAACACAACATTTGGCCCCAAATGTTGCCTACTATCAGGTTCGCAATGAACACTGCTAAATGTGACAGTACCGGCTGCACCTCAGCATACCTTACCTTTGGTAGAGAACTGAGAACGTTGGATGAGGTTCAAAATGACCTACGAGTAATAACAAACTCAGATAATTTCGTCCCTCAGATCACCCCATATTTGCAACGCATGGCACTTACTTGGCAAGACGCGAGGAGTATACATGATAAGCAACAAGATCGTCATAAAAAATATGCCGATGGAAAATACAATAAAGGTACTCCATATGCAGAAGGAGATCAAGTGTGGGTGACTACCCATACGCAAAGTTCTAGTGCCAAACGGACAACCAAGAAGTTAGATCCAAGAAGAGACGGACCATATGTCATCACAAAAATAATTTCACCTGTCAGTTACCAGGTAGCAGCTCCAGATTCCTTAGAAGAACCATTAGGAGTATATCATATCAGCTCACTGCATCCATACCATGGGCCTGCTGAACAAGAGCAAGTTGTCCGTATCCGGAAGAGAGGCCGACCCCGCAAGAAGGGGAAAACCAAGAAGAAATCTTCGTGATTCTTCCTCGAGTCGAGAGCAGAACACGATTGGGGGACTATAACAACCCAAATATAACCAAGGACGGTCCTGTCCCATCGACACCAACCCCGTCGCCCAGTCAGTTAGCGAGACGATGTCAAGCCAGCAGTCAAATAGTTTTTGCCGTTAGATCAACGCTTCTTTATGTAACTCCGCCGAATAAATTAAAATTCATAACTTTTGTTTATTTTTCAATTCAATCAAGGCACCCACAACCCCCTAACATTAACCCAATGTTATAATATATTTAAATCGGTTGAAAAATGCATGTTTACAATGGCGTTTCTATTTGAAATGGGTCACACTGTGGATAAAAAAATATAGAGGAGGGCTTTTCTGGGTGCCATGCTCCTGGTCAAAAGATTTTGCACACAAATGGTGAATTTATGCAGCAGTCATAAGTCATAAGTTTTAAGTCATAAGGAAGAACATTCGTCAATGATAGGTTGAACCGTTCATTCCAACCAACCATTGAAGAATATTCTTCCTTATGACTTAAAACGTATGACTTATGACTGCTGCATAAATCCAGCATTATAGTTCAAAATGTAAAAAAAACATTTTCTTCTTTTACAGCAGAGTTTGTTAAGTGAAAAATTGCTAAAATAGACATTTTGGCAACACAGCTAATGAAAGTATCCAGTGCCTTCAAAATAATTGAAAAACAAATTTTGCCTTTTGCCACTTTACATTTTTGAGAATAATTGATAAGAAGTTATTAAATAAGATGACTCATTCTAGATTGAAAAACAGGTACTACTACATTCCTCATTTCTGAACATTTAATTTTTTTATGAACCGCCCAAAGGACCCCGCTCGAAACCATAGGGGAAATTGGCTCTCTGTCAAATTGGCTGATATCATTTCATTATGTTATAGTGGGATAAGTCATTACAAAAATGTTTGAGTTCAAATGATTTTGCATGTGTCGTTTCTGAGATATAAGAGACCAAAGTTCGTAGAAACGTCCTACTTGGGTGTAGGATTGACAAAGAAAAAAACTGTTTTCTTAGTCAAAATAAGACAAATCAATGATGAAAATGTATTTATCGGAACTCGTTAACATCTCCATTTATAATCTTATTAATAGTTATAGTAAATACATCGGAGCATAGTAAAAAAGTCGTTTCTGGAGATTTTTTTTCTAGCTATATTCCAGAACTAACAAGTTATATTTTGGTAGGACATCATAGTTTCAGTCTATTCTATGTAATAAAAATATGTTTTGTCTCTTGATAACTGTCTCTGATTGAAATACGTTTTTTTAAATTTTGGATTAAACCCCTATACTGAAAACAATTGACATATCGTTTTTGAGTACAAAAAAAATATATTTATTGCTCATTTTGATTGAACAGAAGATAAGGTAACTTTCCGATGAATTTAGTTGTTCGATATTACCTTCCATTTAAATACAGGGCATGTAATTTTTTTTCAGTTCATTTACAATGTTTTTATTGAATATCTTAAAAACTGATGCGTTAATTCGGATCTAATTTTACTCACACTATTTTGGAAATGTTGACTACTATATACAAGTATCGTCAACTTTATATGTTGCGTGTCTAAGATATTAATTTTCAAAGTTCTCGGTATTACGATTTAACCTCATACAGGGTGTCCGGTAAACCTTGTACAATATTGAAACTGGTGATAGACCAGATCATGACCTTTCAGAATATCGGAATTTTACTTTAGTAAAAATCTAACTGTTTTCGAGATAATGAGCATTTTTTTAATTTCTGGAAAATCACTACCTCACCTTGAATTTTTTAATGCCATGTATACAAATTGGGACGAATTTAAATATCTTTGCTGCTGAAGATTACTGATGAGTGATGCTCTCAGACGTAAGAAACAGTTTTTCAGAAAACAAAACAATTTTTCAAGAAATGAGGGTAAAATGACAGATTTGAGTTACACTACTTTTTTTAACAACAGTTTGACATTATTGTTTGAAAAAACATAACCAAGTGGAACTGGATATACATTACAAAAGAATGCCCATTTTGTCCAGGCTTTACTATGGTATAAAACATCATTATTTTTGGAAGGAGTAGAATTTCGATAATATTAGAGTGTGATGTTATTCTGAGCTAAAATCAACTCCATTAGACTTTGTCAGTAATATCTTTTATTTTTATCCTATCAAGATGAAATGATTAAATAATTATGAGTGATAACGAATCAACTGATTAGAAGCATTCAATGAGATGTAATGAAGTAAATACTAATCCAACGTTTTTTTTTAATCAACATAAACTATAAACCACAATAACGATTATTCAACATCGCACTGAATAATATTACAAAAATGTTATTTTCCATCCACTCGTACGCAGAGACGACATATTTTCAAGAAAAACCTTTTCAAGTGCGTTATAGCCCCCAAATCAACGATTCTATGAGCGGCATTGTGCAATCGGATATAGTTCTGCATAAAGCGCTGCTGCAGCAGTAGCACTACCTCCACATTCACCATAAATGTTATGCATTTGAGCATATTCTCGGGGAGTATAACGTATGTACGGCATGACAAAGAAATAAATACCATTGAATGAAACAAGCGGAATGATTTCAAAAAAATACGATAGAAGTCACAAGTTGTTCAAACAAAAGTTTTTAATTTTCGATAAGTATTCATCTCTTAAAAAAGTTTGCACTTATTTGGTTACACCCTGTATATCTGTCGGTCTCTGAAACTTCGTTGGAATCTGGATGTTGGACAATTGAGACATTTATCACAAGAATTCGTATTAATCGGTGCCATGTCTGATAATCGACATTTAATTTTGATAATTTCATTAGGCCTAATTACAAGAAAAGCAAATTTTATTGACATACTATTTAATGCTACCAAGCATTCTTTATTATTAATAATTATTTCCACTTTTTATCTTGATAAAATCTAAATAAAATACTTTTTGGGCGTAAGTATAAAAGTTTATCAAATAAATGAATTATTTTGGAACCTTTGGTATGAATTCAATTCAAGAAAAAAAATTACACAAACACTAAAACTACGTCACAATGTTAAAATCTTAAAAGCTTACTTTTAGCTCCTGAAGATGCTAACTTTGTTGGCGAAACGCGCGTCGAGTGTGATTGTGACGTAGTTTTGGTGTTGGGTAGTTTCCTTTTTTTCTTGAATAAAAGTTGATAGAAGCCTAGATTAAAACCACGCCTAATTCAATGGAAACCACTTCTTCTAAAAATAATTATAGTTTGTTTTATACCATGGTAGAGTCTGGAAAAAATGAGCATTCTTTTGAAATGAATGTCCACTTCCAATTGGTTATGTTTCTTTCAGATAATAATGTCAAACTTTTAAAAAAAAAATTGATGAAACTCAAATCTGTCATTTTACCATCATTTCTTGAAAAATCTTTTCACTTTCTGAAAAACTGTTCTGTACGTCTAGATTCATCACTCATCAGTAATCTTCAGCAGCAAGGATATTTGGATTCGTCCCAATTTGTATACATGTCACTCAAAAATCCAAGGTTAGGTAGCGATTTTCCAGAAATTCTTAAATGCCCATTATCTCGAAAACGGTGATATTTTTACAGAGGTGAAATTCCGATATTCTGAACAGTCATGACCTGATCTATCACCAGTTTCAATATTGTACAAGGTTTACCGGACACCCTGTATATTGGAGTCGTTAAGCAGTTGATTTCGAAAAGTTATACAGGGTGTACTTATCCTAAATGATGTCATTAATTTTAGGTGCTGAATCCTTGTCATATTTTATGAAGAACATTTCATATAAACGTGTGTCCTAACTTGCTTCGTTTCCGAGATACCGTGTCAAAGTTTCATTTAAAAATCGACATTTCATCAATTACTCAAAAGTCTTTTCGACGATTTTTATAAAACATTGCGTGGTTATTAGCAGTAGCAAGGGTTTTTTTCTCATGAAAATTTCAATTTATAAGTGGCAGATGGTTACATTGTTGATATTTATAGTAAAAATCATTGTACTTCACTGTTTTTCCCTAAGTTTCATATTTTTCAAGAACAAATGATTAAAAATACAGCGTTTCTATAATGCTGTGAATTTGAAATAGCTGAACTTTGTCCAATCAAAGTCATTAATGTAGAAATGGTGGTTAATGATACAACGTACAGAGTCCTGCCGGCAGTACGAAAATGCCTAATTTGAGTACGCTATAAATCGCTTAATATCAGGATTATGAAACCTACCTGTACGACAATTTGTACTCAATTCAGAAGCCAATGAAATGCTCTATAAGCGCATTTTTGTCCTAGTGCGCTATCTTTATTATTTCCAAAGTTATGCGTGCTTGAACTTGTCAGTCAGTTACTCTGAAATGATGAAACCATGCACGCGTATTTCCACGCCGGCAACGGTTTTTGATACGAAAAATTAACATTTATTTGTGGAGTATATCGTAATTTGGCAAAGACTGGAATACCGCCAGGTGTTTCGGAGTGATAAAAAAGGCATTTAAATCGAGAAATCTGGCAAGTGATAAATAATCAATGGGCAGACACTATATCAGAAAATCCTTCAGTTCTGCATGAACATACCTCATAGGCAAGATTGGTTACCGGGAGTACACACACTTATCGCTCTAAGCAGCGAAGATGTTCGTCAAAGAGTGCAGAGAAAGTGTATTATCTGTAGTCTAATAAGACATTTACAACAAAAGTCCAGTTATAGGTGCAGTGCTTGTAGCGTACGTGCTGTCATGTGTTCCCCAACAACAGAATGAAATTGTTTCACCTACGATATTCAGCATAGTAGGTATCCCAGCCTAAAGGACTGAAAATGTATTTTTGTAACGTTTGACTTCGTTTTCTCCTCTAGTTTGAAATTCAAAAATAACATTTTTTTATTTTAACTTGCTACTTCAAATAGAATACAAATTTATTTGTATTAATAAAGATATTTGAATTCATATCAAATTATTTCAATTACATAACTAAAATTATTTTTCCGTTTAAGGCGATGGAGGTACTTCTGGCAGCACAATTTGAGATTAAAGTGAGTCCTGCCAGCAGGTCTTCGATTTATGGAAGTTATATTTTATTCACATTTTGCTAAATGTACAGCTGGTAGTACGTTACGTCCTGCATGCAGGTTAACTTTATGAGCGAAATAATGTCCTGCTAGTAGGACAGGGCTCTCTGTACAAAAGTCATTCCGGAAGCGCTTCCAGCAGGACAAAGCTCTGTACACTCTATCATTAAACACCATCAAAATTCTGAAAGTTATTTCAATGATCCTTTTTTCAGTTACTCCATATTTCCTTGAAATTCTATTTAATTTTTTGCACAATTTTATTGTTAAGTTTTGATAGAAACAGTTGACAATAATAGGCCCAAGAATACAACGAACAACCAGTCCATCAGAGACGAAACCAATAAACGAGTTCAGGTGGAAATAAATTAATTAAGGAAATCTATTAATTGATAAAGTGTTGCTATTCCAAATTTACGGTATTATAAGAGAGTTGTATTTTTGAATGTTCAATTTTATAAAAATATGAAACTTAAAGAAAGACAGTGGCGTACAATTATTTTTACCATATTCATCAATCAGGTGACCATTCGCTGCTTGTAATTTAAGATCTAACCTCATGCAAACAAAAAGACTTTTGAGTAATCAATAAATAACCGATTTTTTATTAAAACTTTGACACTCCGTCACTTGAAAACATAGCAAGTTAGGACTTACGTTTATTTTAACTTTTTTCTATAAAATATGACAAGAAATCTCCACCTGAAATTAATGACATCATTTAGTATACACCCTGTATAATAGAATGTAATTTATGAATAGTTTCCCTGAAATTTTGTTTGATCGATAGTAATATACTCATATATCTTAATACCGTAAACAAAAATGCGTATTTTAAGTTAAAGTAGGTCCAAATTAACGAAACAGTTTCTGAGATATTCAATGAAAACTTTGCTAAAGACCTAAGAAAAAATGTAACGCACTATGTATCTAAATGCAAGGTAACATTGAACAAAGGAATCCATCAGGAAGTTACCTTATCTTTTGTTCAATCCACAGCAGTGATAAATTATTTTTCTGTAGTAAAAAAACGATTTGTCAATTATTTTCAATGTAGAGGTAGAATCAAAAATTTTGAAAATTCATATTTCAAACAGAGGGTAATCAAGAAACAAAACACATTTTCATCAACTAGAATAGACTAAAACTATGATGTCTTGCCAAAATATAAATTGTTGGTTCTGGAATTGTGCATCAAGAAAAAAAATCCCAAAAAACGATTTTTTTTACTATGCCCCGTATACACCCTGATATACTATCATTAATAAAGGACCACGCACGTTTCTTATGGAAAATGGCTTTCCGTGAATTTGTCCAAATGGTGTAGATCTGGATGCACTGATCAAAAGTGTCCATTGCCAAAAACTCCAAAAATGGACAGTTTTCGAGATATGGCTCTATCAATGTAATTTTTTTTGCATTTTTTGGATTTTGACACATAATCAGTTCACTCTCATACTTAGGAAAAACCGAGTTTCAATGATTTTACTGCAGGAATCGATTGAAAAATAATTCTTTCTTCGTTTCAAATACTACCATTTGAAGAAATTATTATACACTGCACGTCACTGACGATGTAACTGGACTATTATTTTCAATTTCAATAGTCCAGTTTTTGTAGAAACAAAAACTTCTGAATTGCTCAAGGTATCACAGAGTCACATATATTCAACACCTTTCGATAGGGGCACTGGAAAAATAATATTCGATACACACTATAGGAACTGAATCTGAGAAACTTTTTTTGTAAATAGTTTCCTAGTCGTCAAAGAAATAGTGGTAAATACAAAATGAGCATATAGAAAATGGTTCATAATGTAGGCTGACGACATAATTACTCGTATCGAATGCAGTTTGTTCATACCGAGTGTTAAATATCAATAGGAACAAGGAAATACATACCCAATAATCATTTCTAATCGCTAATCGAACCGTTAAGGCAAACGGATCCGTGAAAATGTCTGAATATTTGATATGATGTGGATTTCGATGCACTGATCAAGTGTCTATTGCTACAGACTACAAAAATGGACAGTTTTCAAGATATGGCCGTATCAATATCTGATTTTTTTCGTTTTCTAGATTGTGGCCCACAATCGCTTAGCTCTTATACCCAACAAAAACGGAATTCTATCGATATCTGCGCAGGAATTGACTGAAAAACAGTTGTATTTCATTTCAGATACATTCATTTGGAGAAATTAGCATACACTGCTCGTCACTGGCGATGTAGCTGGGCTATTATTTTCAACTTTTGTATTTCCGTGTTCGTAGAAACAAAAACTCTTGAATTCTTTTAGTTCTAACAAACATACTTATATTCAACACAATTCAATTATGGCATTTTAAAAAATAATATGCGATACACACTCTAAACATGTTTTTAATTTTTTTTCGAAATATTCTCCTGGCCATCAGGAAAATAGTGGAAAATGCAAAATGAGAAAGTCGAAAATCGTATTTATAATGTACGCTGACGAGATGAATACTCGTATCGAATGCAGTTTTTTTATACCGATTTTTAAATATATATACTGAAAAATCATTTCTAATTGTTAATTGAACCGATATCTGATGATAGAATGTAGGCTTTCACGGCCGGAGTCAATATATTCAATGTTGTCTGGGCCTAGCGGCCAGATTTTTCTCAGCCGAAAGCCTATATGCACCGGAGTGCTGTGGTATCAGATGTTTAACGTTCACGGCCATCAACTCTAGACAACATTGAATTTTGAAATAAATGAGTTTTCATGGGAAGAATATATAACTAATAATGGGAAAATTGTAAAACATTAACAATATTTATTTCATGAAAAATATCAATTCTCCACCAAAGTGATGATGATAGTAGTAAGAATAATAGTACGTAAAAGAAAGTTGGTTCAAACGTTCATCAAATCATCTATGCGTAACATTTAACGAGGGTCAATTGTTCAACCAACCAAATATTATTGTAATCACTCGAACTATTGCAAAATTATACATGGGGCAAATAAGATAACGTTATTCAATCTCAGTTCTATGTCTGTCTTCGCAGTAACTGAAATCGTATCGTATCGAATATTATTTTTCTAGTGCCCCTATCGAAAGGTGTTAAACATATGTTACTCTGAGATACCTTGAGCGATTCAGAAGTTTTTGTTTCTACAAAAACTGAACTATAGAAATTGAAAATAATAGTCCAGTTACATCGTCAGTGACGAGCAGTGTATAATAATTTCTTCAAATGACAGTATCTGAAACGAAAAGAGAATTATTTTTCAATCGATTCCTGCAGTAAAATCATTGAAACTCAGTTTTTCCTAAGTATGAGAGTGAACTGATTATGTTTCAAAACCCAAAAAATGCAAAAAAAATACATTGATAGAGCCATATCTCAAAAACTGTCCATTTTTGGAGTTTTTAGCAATGGACACTTTTGATCAGTGCATCCAGATCTATACCATACCAAAAATTTGGACAAATTCACGGAAAGCCATTTTCCATAAGAAACGTGCGTGGTCCTTTATAATTGGACATGTAAACGAGTTCTGATAAATGCATTCTCATCCTGAATTTATCTTATTTCTACTAACAAAACAGTATTTTTTCTTTTCGATACTACCCAACTACGATGTTTCAATGAACTTCGACAGCTTTTATCTCAGAATCGACACATACAAAATCATTCGAAATTATAAATTTTTCTAATGACCTATCCCACTATAACATAAAAAATCTTCAGCCAATTTGACTTATAGTCAATTTCCCCTATGTTTTCGTGCGTCCTTTCCCTATCAAAAGCATATCCTCCTTTTTCATGAGAATTTCAAAAATGCATTAATGGATAATTTGAGTTGTGTATTGAAAAAAAAACCGCAATTTTGCCCTAATTGACATTCAGCTTCCTGCACATACACACTTTTGAATTTTTTTTATTCTTCTTTTTCGAAATGATTAAGTAGGTACCTACAGAAAACATTTTAAGCTTTGACATTTAGCTTCCTGCACCTACACACTTTTGAATTTTTCTTATTCTTCTTTTTCGAAATGATTAGGTACCTACAGAAAACATTTTAAGCTGTCTTCAAAAAAATCCGTATAACACGGAAAAATACGTAGAAATTTTCAGCTAATGACGAGTCGGATGTTTGGTGAAATATACATACATTAAAAGAAATTGTAAGACTTACCAATTGAACAACGCCGAGTACAACGCTTTGGCGAAGGCATCTCTCGCGTCTAACGCTTGATCTATACTCAGGGGGGAAAAGACTCGTTCGGCTCTTGCCTCCGTGATTCTCGATGTCAAGGCGCGTTGCAGCCCAGATGCAGAAATTTGCAAAAGATGAGCGGCCCACTTGATTTCGACATCGGATCCGACTTCCACTCCTTCTTGACCATGCCTGGAGTAACATGTTCAATGATTATGATGACAGCGAGAGAATTAATCGGTACATTACGGTAATAGGTATTGTTCAATTCGCATTCCTGATCAGAGTCGAAGAAACAATATTACAAAATGCATTCCGTTGTTGATAATTGTTTCGTCGTCCGAAAAAACGCCTTAATAATACTAAATATGGACTATAAATAACAATTTTACCAGGAAAGCCTCTAACCTTGACGAAAGGAGGTTAATTCCGCCTGCAGAGCATTTCAAAACCAACTTTTCTTATAGTTGGTGTAGGATTACAGCCTTATTTCGTATGCCCATAGAATTATCTAAGAAAACAATTACTTTTTCGAAGATATTTTAAAACTAGGTAGTAATAAGTCCTTTAGACCACGTCTCATGATATGGGTAATGATTATTACTTCATTGGAAATGCATTGAAAACAGTGAATGACAGCTTAATGAATTTCAAAATCATGTACTGTGAGAAACATTTTTTCTCACTGCATATGGCACTTTGCCCACATTGGCCAATCAATAGAGTATTTTTTCCTAACAAAAATACTAGAAGAAAACCGACTGTGCATCACATGAGAGTCCGTAGTTATAATCTGTTATGTTTCCGACTCGTAACTTTGCTCCAATGACTCGCAACTGTCATTTATCAATTTGTTATAAACACTTATATAACAAAAACGTGTTTTATGTTTTGCTTATAAAATGAAAACTAATGCACTCTGGTTACTCTATTGAGAAGAATTATAGATATTTGAAATACGAACAAAATAGAAAGTTTTACGACCCGATCGGATCATTATTAACGGAGAAAAATCGAAAAAACCGCAAAAGTTTGCAATTTTTCAAAAATTTCGTTACCCCTCCATTTTTCCAAGATATAGGGTTGGCCCTTCTTACGAAAGTATTGAATCATGTGTACTTTAGAGTGCACAAAACAGGCTCTGTCAGATCATTAGTTTTGGCACAATTGCAATTTGATTTTTTTTGCACTATCTTGCAGCGTGCCTGGATGCTCTAGTGAAAGACCGATTTCGATTTCTAAATCAGATTTTGAAAGTAGAAGTACAGTAACACAAAACCTATATTCTCATTTTGCGCTAAAATGCTGCGAAATGGGTAAAAAATGCTTGCAAACAAGACTGAAAACGGCCAAGCTCGCGTAAGCGGTCGAGTGGTAGGAGAGAGCGGACGATGAGGGGACGCGTATTATCATGTAACCCGTTCATTAGAAGAATTCCCCTCATATCCCGTACTCTCCTACCTTTCGTCAGCTAACGCGGTCTCGGCCGTTTTCAGTCATGTTTGCATGAAATTTTCAACAATTTCGCACCATTGAAGCGGACAATCTATTTGAGAAATTGAAATCGGGCTATAACTAGAGCATCCAGAAAAGCTACAAGATAGTGCAAAAAAAATGTCTATTGCAATTGTGCCAAAACTAACGATTCGACAGCGCCTGTTTTGTACAGTGACGTTAAATTTGTTGTAGGAAATTTCAAGAAAACAGTTTCAATTGGCATACGAAAAATTTATGGAATGAAGAAGAAATTGAAGAAAATAGTTTATTTCGGAAAGTGTAAAGAAAGTGAAGAGATGTCGAAAACTTTAAAGGCGTCTACACTTTGGTCACAATATTCAATGTTCAAATTTACGTTATTTTTGGAAAGAACGTCTGACAATTACTTTCCCAAAAAATCAAACATATTTACAGCAGACTCAAGGGCGTCAATATGGGGGGTAATGGTGGTAATAACCCCCCGGGGACTAATGGCAATAATAAAATGGTATTTTTAGTAGAAGTACTATACATTACCTAAACCAGAAACCCTTTTGCTTTGTGCTATCATCAATTATTTATATACTTGTGTTACATGCAAGGAAACGATATTTAAATCATTTCTCAAAAATTAAGTGAAATAAAACGAAAATATTATACAGAAAAAAAAATTGTACTTCTAATTGCTCAATCCTAAAAAAGTTAAACCTCCAAAAACACAGTGAAATACAATAATTTGTCTTAGTATCTATCAATAATTATTACCTTTTGGGATGCCAATGTAATTGAAATTTTCATTATAAGTAGGTTCGAAGAAAGCCCTTATTGCCGCACATATGCATGCCAGTTTTAATTAAAATCAGCAGAAAGGTTTTTGAATAATTGATAAAAAACTGTTTTTTTCTAAAAATGTAGAACACTATGTATTGCGAAAACGAAGCAAGTTAGAATAAATTCTTAAAGAAAAAAAGTTTTCTTTTCACCTGTAAAACGATCCTGAACCTATGGCGGTTCAATCCTGGGTCACCCTGTATATTTCAATAATGTTTGCTAGCATGAGTTTGAAGGATATTATTATTATTCGATATTGTCACCCTTGTGTGGCGGAATGTTTTTGAGTAGTCACGAAAGATTCCAGTTTCGAAAAGAACATTGATAACGTTTGCTAAGGCATGCAGAGTTGTAACGGTTACATTTTCGAAAAGTTTTATCGATATTTTGTCAATTCCTGAGGTTTTCTTAATTTTTGATAGTTTCAATGATCTCTAACCATTCATAGACATCTGTTTTATTCATTTTAAAATTCTCAACAAGGTACACATCACCGAAATAAATAAGTGTATCGTTTGTAGTTGCAGTCCTTGTCTTATATAGATATTTTCGTGGACGATGTTCCTCTGCAATATCATCAAGCTCAGTCATCCCATCCCTTTGTCGTCACTTTGGAGACAAGTCGAATGTCTCTTACCCAGGGTTCGTTCTTCCAACGAACAGCAAAGCTTAGGAACTTACTGCCCCAGGACGTGTTCCCTGAGACATACTGCTTCTGAAAATTCTGGTAGAATACCTATACTTGCCTACTTTTACTTGGCTCTCACGATGTTTTTCGAACATTACTTCGAATATCGCGGAAGACAAAACAAAAAAAATCCTCGTGAAAGGTATTTTCTTCGAAAAATGTAGGTAAATTACTCGAAAACGAGTTCTCTTGTGAATTACAAAAATATATCACTTATTCGACACTGAAAAAGACATATTTTTACAAATCTTCATGTAAATTAAATTATTTATACGCGAGAAAAAAAAGTAATACTGAAAAATGGGGTTTCCGCCATTTTGACGGTTCATTTGAGGTTATGTCAAAAATTATTGATCACAAAAGTTTTTGAGTTTTTCATTATCTACAACTTTTCTCTTGAACATTTTCCGCTAGAAGGTCACTTTACGCCTCAAATCGCAAAAAAACGTTATCAACTCCTAAATTGCATCCCCATTTCACCATTTTGAGTGTTTTCGTGTTTTAATTTGTTTTTTCTCAAAGCTGCAATCTCAACAACATTTTACACCTAGTCCTTGCCTGTTACTTCTTCCTTTTTCATAGAAATAATATGCAATATTTAGTTCAATTTACAATTATTATTCATTTCTACAATAATTTAGATCCAAAGAGTGCCATGATTCTTCCACGACAAAAACCCATCTGGCATTGTTGACAAGAAATAATCGAAATTATTCAGACGACGCCAAGTAGCGTCATGTTAAATTTCGCGTGAAAAACGGAAGAAATAGAATTGAAATTTGTATTTCCGTGTGATCAGACTGATAATAGTGATTTTAGTGTTGTTTTGTGCAATAGAGAATGGAAACTATCGTCTGCTTTTCAAGATTTGGAGCAAAAAGGTTAGTGATTGTTGCCGGCTTTACATATTTTCGTTATACTCTCTTGGTTTTCCTATGAAAAACTCGTAAATAATGATCTCGCTTGTGTTTTACAATAACAGATCAAGAAAAAGTTTCCAAGCATTGTATAGTAAGTACCAGAATGTAAAAATTCATCCAAATCAGCACCAGAATAGTATAGTCAAGGTAAAGTTAGGTTAGGTTCGGTACGAAATTACCAGAGAAAGCCAACATTCGGATTTTTCGTTCAGGAGATGGAACTACGTGAGTCCCATAAACTTTTTTTAGAACTTTTTCAAAACAGTAATCTTTTGGTTTTAAAATCGAAAACTAAAAAACAAAATATAACCAGTTGAAATTATCTCTCTAGTTTTTTGACATTGTGTTTTTGGAATTTGTTGAAGGATTTATAAACTCAACTTCACTAAGAATTGGATTAAGAAGTAAGAATTAAGAAATAGGAACACAAGAAAATACCATCAGCGATTTACTTAAATGAATATGTCAATCAAATTAACAATTATTTGCAAATAAAAGGCCATCTTTCTTCTTGAAATAAGCTGTTCATGCAACAATTTTTATACATTTTGACATAACTACGTGAGTTCCATAAACTTTTTTTAGAACTTTTTCAAAACAGTAATCTTTTGGTTTTAAAATCGAAAACTGAAAAACAAAATATAACCAGATGAAATTATCTCTCTAGTTTTTTGACATTGTGTTTTTGGAATTTGTTGAAGGATTTATAAACTCAACTTCACTAAGAATTGGATTAAGAAGTAAGAATTAAGAAATAGGAACACAAGAAAATACCATCAGCGATTTACTTAAATGAATATGTCAATCAAATTAACAATTATTTGCAAATAAAAGGCCATGTTTCTTCTTGAAATAAGCTATTCATGCAACAATTTTTATACATTTCATTTTTTTTTAATATATTTTGTCGTGTTTTGTGCAGTGTTGTTGCTAGCGGCACAATTATACGTTTTATTGTAATTTTAGGCTCGAGAGTGCAATGTTTCCAAATTTTATGAATATAAAAAATAGCTACTATTAAAGGTTTGTTCATTCAGAAGGGACTATTTTTAGAATTTCTTTCGCTTTTTTCTCGAATTAACTTTCAATAAATAGTGAGTTTTTTAGTAGAATTTGACTATTTACTATAATTCAAATTGACTTATCTAACTGTTAACCAGCTGGTTAAATTTAAAGTTATTTTAGTTTTGCTAATCATAAAAATAAATGTTAAGTTACATTAAATCTATTCTTTAAATTTGTGCAGTTGTAGAAAAGTGTGTTGCGGCACTTGCACTTTTTTCGACAATCGCCCTTCAGGCTCGTGCCACAAACTTCCACACTCGTGAGAAAAGTTGAACTTTTCCCACTTGTTGCTACAATATACCTACTATTATAGTACTACTGGACTGGTGCCTTTAATGTTTGTGAAAAAAAAGTTACAAGCAAGGTCCAGGTGGACAATGTTATTGAGGTTTTTACTTTGAGGGAAGAAATATTTAAACATGAACCCACACAAAATGTGGAAATGTGGATGCAGTTTAGGAGTAAAAAAACGGTTTTTTGCGATTTGCGGAGAAACGTCACCTCTTAGTGAAAGATGTTTGACGGCAAAGTTGTAGATAATGAAAAAATAAAAATCATTTATGTTCAACAGTTTTCGACATAACCTCAAATTAATAGTCAAAATGGCAAACAACCGATTTTGTACTATTTAATTTTTTTTCTCGCGTATAAATGATTTGATATACATGAAAATTAGCGTACATCTCTTTTACTGTCGAATGAGCATGATTCTTTCGCAATTCAGAAGACGACTTGTTTTTGAATTATGAACATTTTTCGAAAAAAATACCCTTATCTTCCGCGAACAAGTTTCCTGGTTTTATTTTGTATTTCGGAGGTCTATAAGTGATCATTCTTATTCTTGAAATGTCAACTTTCAAATGGTCTATGTAACTTGGTAGTTTATCGGTCGTTAAACCGCTTAAAATTGAGATAAACCGACAAGTCTCTCTGAATCATGGTTTTCACAATATTTTCAATGAATTTCAATAGTTGTAGAAAAAAAGTAACAGACAAGGACAAGGTGGAGAAAGTTGCTGTGGTTCCAGCTTTCAGAAAGACAAATGGTAACCACGAAAACACCTAAAATGGTGAAATGGGGATGCAGTTTTAGGGGTTGAAAACGTTTTTAGCGATTTGCGGCGAAACATGACCTAGCGAAAAATGTTTGATAGAGAAGTTGTAGATCATACAAAAATCGAAAACTTCTTCATTAAACACTTTTTGACGTAACCTCAAATTAACCGTCAAAATGGCGAAAACCCGATTTTTCAGGATTTCATTTGTTTCTCGTGTATAAATGACATAATTAACATGAAAATTTGTGAGCATGTCTTTTTTGGTGCCGAATGAGCATGATTTTGTCGCAATTCAGAAAACGACTAGTTTTCTAGTTAAGTACATTTTTCGAAAAAAATACCCTCATTATCCGCGAACAATGAACATTTACATTTAAGAAAAATAAATTGCAAAACTCTTTCAAATCGATTGATTCCAGTATAAAAGGTCCATTTTGAAAAAATATCTCATTTGAAATTATGCCGCTGACGTCACGTTCATCGGAAACAACCCCCACCATAATCCACGTTCCGAAACATTCAGTACCGTTCTTCTCAAAAATATAGATTCTAGCTTGGTATATGTCATTGAGGAATAATTGAAACTTCGTCACTTGATCAACTCATAGAAAAAAATCCACATATTAGCTACTTTTTATTGTACTTGTAACTTTCAAATTTCCTGAACGGACCATCCTTTCGATGAAAAACGAGCATTGACAACGCCGAAAATCATTATGACAGTTCTCATGCAACAAAAGTGATCTCGAGATTTGAGGTTAATTTTTGTTTTTATTTACATTCAACATTTAACTGATATATTCATTAATACTGTAACGAGGTGTTATTATGACCGATCTGGTGTGAATTTATTTGTGTATTGAATATGGAAAGTCTTCGTGAAGGGAAGTTTGGATAATTTACCGAGGGTAGATTAGGAGAAGATTGACTCTTTCTAAAATCGTTCCTTGAACGCTGCTTGAATACTGTAATATTCAGTTGGAAAGGTTCTTCACAAAAATATTATATTTCCGCTTTTTACACAAGGTTTATTCATTGCTTCGAACCTCATTTTACAATGCGCTTTATATTTAGGAGCATAAAAAATTAATTAGAAATTATTAGAATATTCACTGGTGTTCAGACAACCGGGTACGAAGCACCTTTTCGACATGTTCACAGTTACTGCAGGGATACAGAGATAGGAATTGAGAAAAAATTTAGAGCACAAACAACAAAAACATTTGAAAACTTTGAAAACCGCATTAACCTCAGAAAAAAAAATCAAGCTGGGCCTGTATACATATTTGATGGAACATGGAACTGCTCTACTTGTATTAAATATTAAAGTAGGCAAACGAGTTAAACAGAGACAAACGATTCTTATTGATGCTCCGTGAAACAGGCAACTGTCATACGACACAATCTTTTACAAAGTTCAAGTCTAGTTTTGATGAACATGACGTCACGAAACCACTTTTCTTCTGATTATAAAGAAGCAGTCAGAAAAAATAAATAAAAAATCCCCAGTGATATGAGCGTATACACTTTCTAATTACAATGTTCTCTCATATGTCGTGGAAAGGTCCATTGTTCTGGTGTTTTTCTGTAGTTCGAAGGTCTATAATTGAACATTTCAATTGTTGAAATGTCTACTTTCAAATGGTCTATGAGATAAAGTCTCTCTGAATCATGATTTTCTCAATATTTTCGACTTCCTTATTATTTTTATAACAAAAACTAGTTCATATTAAATTTTTCATAATGAAATATTTTAATACATACTTAATTACACTACAAAATGGAATTATTAATATCATTTTTATTCTATTGAAAATCATTGAAAATATTGAGGAACTTATGATTCAGTCGGTTTTTCTTAATTTTAAGCGGTTAACGACCAATAAACTACCAAGTTACACAGACCATTTGAGAGTAGATATTTCAGCAATCAAATTGATCACTAATAGACCTTCGGAACCCAAAATACACCTGAACAATTGTTCGCGGAAAATAAGGATATTTTTTTCTAAAAATGTACATAACTCGAAAACTAGTGTTCTTCTGAATTGAGAAAAAATTATAACTATTTGACACCAAAAAAGAAATAAGTATACAAATTTTCATGTAAATTAAAGCATTTGTACGTGAACAAATGATTAAAAACTGAAAAATAGGTTTTTCACCATTTTGACGGTTAATTTGAGGTTATGTCGAAATTTTTTTTATTATCTACAACTTTGTTATCGAAAATCTTCCCATAAGAGGTCACGTTTATCTGCAAATTAAAAAAAACGTTTTCATCCCATTAACTGCATCCCCGTTTCAGTGTTTTCGTGTTTAAAATTTTAAAATTTATTTTATTTGAAGTTGGAACCTCAACAACATTCTCCACCTGGTCCTTGTAGGTTACTTTTTTTCTTATTTTAAGCGTTTAAATTTTGTTTCGGCACCAACCTAAAGGTGGAAACTTCAGTGTTGACATTCTCGACCACTGTAACAATAATACGAAACAACTTCCTGATTTTTTCGAAAGAAATATTTTATTTCAACAATTTAAGGAACCTACTAGAATCACAGCTACAAGCAGAACTTGCACTGATCTTATAATCTTATCTGTGTTTGATATGGATGGCATTTCAGACCACCATCTTGTTAAATGCGGAATAAAGTTTAAAAAAGAAAAATTTCACTCAAAGTTTTTTAGCTTTCGCGATTATTCAATATACCGGGTGTCTGAGGAAAGTGGCTCGCCTATATATCTTTCTTGTATTTGAAGATAATGGAGGATCTTTATAAGACTCCATGGTGGTCGCCTGGTAAAGCGTTCGCCTCGCAAGCGTGGGGTCGTGGGTTCGATCCACCGATTCACCGGTCTCGTGCATGGCATCACACGTTAAAAGGTAAGGGCTGCGTCTTTCCTAGCTCACACAAGTCTCTCGAAGACTTCCGAGGGTTGCGCGTAGGGGTGCAATCGGTTGACGGAAATAACTGTTTTAACAATATTAACAACAATATTTATAAGACTCAAAACTGCATCTTTTGACAAGTAACTCAGCTTCATGCAACTTCCTGTTTCATCAGAAGTGACACAAACTTTTGATTTTCAATACACCCGGTATGTTTTCTCTTGATTTTTCTCCATATGATTTACTGAATTTTACTTCAATTTTGAAATTTGTTTTTCATTGTAAAGTGCTACGGATATCTTCAAATCATTAATTCTAGCTCCAAAATATTGAGAATAGGTAATACAACTAACCTACTTACTGTTTTTGAACAAAATGTATCTGCTATGCAAAATTTAATTTTTAAATTTCTATTACTAATTTTTTTTCAAATGGCATCATGGTGGCTCGTCGGTTCAGAAAAAATGAGCATTTGATTCCCATTAATTTGATCCTGCACAATATCAGGTATCAAACAAACTTCCATCAAAAAATCAAAAGTTTTCATTAGAAACTCGAAATGAAGGATCTTAAGAGATTAAAGTGACATTTAAGTGCATCGAGCAACCTGTAACTAACACAACTGATAAAACAAAATCAATAATCCAAAAGCTAATAACATATGTTCTTAGATGAATAATATCATTTACATTTTCTTTAAATAATTACACAATACATACCTAATTCACTTTTGCAGAACCGAAGCAGAATAAGAAGTCGTCCACCTTAATGATTTTGTTTTATCAGTTGTGTATGTCAAAGGTTACTCGATGCATTTAAATCTTATTTTAATACAGAAAGATGCTTTATTTTATGAAACATCTAACATAGTTTTTTAAGATCTTCAACGAAATTTTGTTTAAAACCTATCATTGTGATGTATCAAATGAATCTTAAAAAAATGGTCGTTTTTCCTAATCCAACGAGCCACTAGGTTGCCTTTTCAAAAAAATAGTTATTTCAATTTCAAAATAAAATTTTAGATAGAACATACATTTTGACAAAAAACAGAAAAGTTTTATATTTCCCAAAATAGCACTCTAGACTGAAAAATAAAATAATAATAAAAAAAAATTGGTGTCAATCAAGAGGTTTTCCAGTTTTGTTACGCCCTCTCTCAAGTCAATATGAAACTATTGGACAGATTCGATTCCACAAAATGATTGGCATAAGAAAATATGTGCGGTATTGCAGTAGCTGAGTTTATTTATAGATTATAATAATTACGAATATGGCGTTTGAATTTTTTCCGGAAAATACTAATGACGTGAAACATGAATAAATGCAATCAGAACCGAGACTGTAATCTCTCACGAGACAAGAGTTTTTGATTCAAGTCTCATGGAAGTAGACAAGTAGTCATCCCGATATGGAGAAGGACATAAATAGGCAATCTGTTATTGCCGGATTCTGTGAGGAATTCAAACTTGTTTTTGTTGTTCGAATCGATTGATGTATTTGTTTCCATAAATGAATCTCTGAGGCAATTTTTTGTTGATCGCATGTTGAAATGTTTCTCCTCTGACAAATTATGGATCACCAGTATGAATGAAAGTAATTCTAAAAGTCAAGGAATTGACAGAAAACGTGGGAACTGGATTTCTGTTGTATATTTTGGATTTTATTCAGTCCAATCAACTTTGGAATGAAATGAAATAAAGAAGATTCACACCAAATCAGATTACTTGCATTTCGGACTTCCATCGTCTTGATGGTTGAAAGATTTCTACTTCTTCAAATTTTTCACTACGTTTCAATTGCTAGAATCTGCAATCGTCTTCAGGTGAATACTGGCAAATTAGGAATCTACACGATGTTTCATATGTCTCTCGGTATGGTGTAATTACGTTGTAATTACGCGTGGTCTTGTGGCGTGCCTGTTTTTGGCGCTTCTTCTCCCTCCATTTGCGGTCTCCATACGTTTTTAATTTCCACGGGTTGGGTCTGCCCCCGCTAGTGGGTTGATGTGATTTAATTGACAAGAAGCCTACAAAATGTCCCCTTAAAAACGAGTTAAACGTGTTTTTGCATATTTTTTCTATATAGGGGCCGAAATATAAAGGGTGTTGACACCCTATATAACTAAAATGGAATTTAGAGTACGGGTTCCGCACGAAATGATTGATTTATCAAAGATTCTCAATCTCTGCTTGATACAAATTTTAAAAAACATTACTAAGGCATTTCTTCTTAATATTTCGATAGCGCGAGTGGCTAGCTTCTTCACAGGCTACATCATGAATAATCTCAGATGACTGGAGATTCCGTGTGCGGAGATTGTATTTATTCTGACTTAGGTAGTATTGTGCGTTTTTTTATCGTATCTGGATTTGGTACATTCTCACTAACCCTAATTGACACCTTTCTCGTTGATATCCTTTGTTATCTCAGAATTCCTTATTATCGTAACTGGGTTAGGCATATTTTCGATAAAATTAATTGACACCTTTTTTCCTGCTGTCTTAATGTCGTAGTTTTCTTTTGTTATTTTGGAATTTCTGAGAATGGGATTCCATATTCGGTTAAGGTTCACAGCTTCTTCTTTTCTGTTGAAATTCTCCGTGTTTTGTGGATCTCTATTGCGCCTCCCGTACAAGAAAGGGGTCAATTAGGGTTAGTGAGAGTTTACCAAATCCAGATACGGTAATTAACACACAAAACTATCTAAGTCAGAATAAATACAATCTCCGCAGACGGAATCTCCAGTCATCTGAGATTATTCATGATGTATAAGCCTCTGAAGAAGCTAGTCACTCGCGCTAGTAAAACGTTAGGAAGGAATTCCAAAAAACGACGGCCTTCAAACCCGAGTGAAAATTGTGACACTGAAAACTTCGGACGCGAACCATTTTGTCATTTGATTTTAATGGTTTGAAACTCTCCTGATGACATGTGGGAAATAAATTTGAAAAAATATGATTTTGTTGTTTTGAAATGAGTTTGTAATGAAAGTATGGTGTGCAAAGTGTAAAATGAAATTCAGAATAGTGAATTGAATTTCAGAAAGTGTTCATTGTATTTCAGAAAGGTGAATTGAATATCAGAATGTGTAAATTGAAATTCAGAATAGTGAAATGAATTTCAGAATGTGTTCATTTTAATTCAGAAAGGTGAATTGAATTTCAGAATGTGTGAATTGAAATTTAAAATCGTGAATTGAATTTCATAATGCGTGAAATGTTATTCAGGAAGGTAAATTGAATTTCAGAATGTTTAGTTTGAAATTCAGAATTGTGAATTGAAATTCAAAATATGTTAACTGATTTCCAGAAAGCGTAACTTGTAAATCAGAGGTTGCGATCTGTTAAACATGTACATAGAAAACTCCACCAACATTGTGAATATTATCATTCCATAAATTGAGATATAAGTGGGTTATTTTGAGCACAACAATTTTCCAACAGGAACAAAATATCAGGAAAATAATAGGTATTGTACTTGCTTCGAAGTAATTCAATCGAAACTTTGTTGCTATCGTTATGTATGCATTTATTTACAAAGTTCAATTGATTTGAATTGTGGTAAAATGTCACGTTGTTTCGTATGCATAACTTTTATCTATTGGAGTTGGTCGATAGAGGCTTGTAAATTTTGAAGAGATAAAAAATAGAAGCGCCATGGCTGCACAGGATACAACATCTCATGTGGCTGCTATAGCATTGCTCGATTTGGAAGTAGGGCCCTAATTTCTCAAAAGTATATTTTTGTAAGGGCGAACGAATCTCTATAAATAGAGTTTATTACTTGATGGAGGTTATATGTACCTACGAAAAACATTTTGTGAAAATCTTTTTGCTGATATCTTCGTCATGTGTATTATAACTTTTCATGTTTGAGTGAGGTTATTCTGGACTTTCATTGTCTAAAAAAGAACGACGTTTCACCTGTTAAAATCTACAGTCATTCTCAAGTGTATAATGCGACAATCTCAAGGATACTTCTTATATATGCTGTGGATAATTTTGTGTCATTAGCCTAGGGGTAATTTGGCGGTATTCAGGTAAGCTTGTTAATTACAGTGCCAGGCCCCTCAGGGACAGCATTGTTGATTCTTATCGCAATTTCAATTGATCCATGCCACTAATTAAGGGTTTTCACACATTACGGATTTCTATGCTAGCTTGACTAAAGACTTTGTTGTTCATAATAACTCTCTTTAAACTTCCTTCTATACCAGCCCTCTTCTTTATGGATGACTTCGGCTTCAGTCCATTTTATGTTGTGTTGGGTCGTCCAGACATGATCCGCTATCCCTGACTTTGATGTTTCTCCTCGTTGAGCGTTTCTCTTGTGTTCAGCGAGTCTAACGCTAAGTGGTTTCTTAGTTTCTCCAAGATAAACTTCGCCGCATTTACAAGGGATGCGGTAGATGCAGTTTTTGGAGTCAATGTCAGCGTTACGTGGTCTGGTCTTTGTGATATGGCTGCGAATAGTGTGACCTGACTTGAAACATGTCCGTATTTTGTATTTCGACCCAATTCGCTTTATTCTTTCCGATAGACCTCTAACATACGGAACGCACATGGTGGCTTGTGTCGGCTCATCTGGTTTCTTGTTCTTATCCCCCATGCAGGCTAGAACCTCTACTATATGTTTTTTGGGGTACCCATTTCGTTGCAGATCTTTCTTGATATTGTACAATTCGATGGTAAGACTTTTATCTGTGTTACATAGGTTGTAGGCACGGTCCACCAGCGATCGAACAACCCCTCTCTCTGTAGCACCATGATGGTTCGACTCGAAGTTCAGGTATTGTCCGGTATGAGTCGACTTTCTGTATACTGATGTTTGGCACTTATCATTGTTCTTTTGAACTTTCACGTCCAGAAAAGGTAAACCGTCTTGGGCCTCCTTTTCCATCGTGAAGTTTATGGACTTTCTGATGTTATTCAGATGTTCCAAAAAGACGTCAAGGTCCTCGTCTCCGTGGTTCCATGTGACAAACGTGTCGTCAACATATCTCAACCACATCTGAGGTTTCTTACGGGCTGTCTCTGTAGCAAAAGTTTCAAACCATTCCTCATAGATGTTTGCTACCAAGGGCGATAATGGGGATCCCATCGGTGGTCCGTCTTCCTGGGAGAAAAAAGCGGTCTTTTTCTTGGAAGTAACAATTTCGAAGGAAACAATCCTGCAGGACCATAATGCCACGTACTGGTAGGTTCGTCCTGTTCTTCAGCTCTGTGTCTTCTTGCAGATTTTTCTGAATAATTTGCAATGCCTCTTCTACCGGGACGTTGGTGTAGAGACTTTCCACGTCAAAACTGACGAATTGGTCTCCTGGTACTACTCTGACCCCTTCCAGGAACTTGGATAGATTGTAGGTAGCTGAGTCTCTGGAGCTGGTTATCGGTCTCAAAGGAATTTCTGCCTTGTGAAAAATCTGCAAGAAGACACAGAGCTGAAGAACAGGACGAACCTACCAGTACGTGGCATTATGGACCTGCTAGAATGTTGCCTGCGAAATTGTTACTTTCAAGAAAAAGACTGCTTTCTCTCCCAGGAAGACGGACTACCGATGGGATCCCCATTATCGCCCTTGGTAGCGAACATCTATATGGAATGGTTTGAAACTTTTGCTACAGAGACAGCCCGTAAGAAATCTCAGATGTGGTCGAGATATGTTGACGACAAGTTTGTCATATGGAACCACGGAGACGAGGACCTTGACGTCTTTTTGGAAAATCTGAATGACATCAGAAAGTCCATAAACTTCACGATGGAAAAGGAGACCAAAGACGGTTTACCTTTTCTAGATGTGAAAGTTCAAAAGAACAATGATAAGTGCCAAACATCAGTATACAGAAAGTCGACTCATACCGGACAATACCTGAACTTCGAATCGAACCATCATGGTGCTACAAAGCAAAGAGAGGGGTTGTTCGATCGTTTGTGGACCGTGCCTACAACCTATGTAACACAGATAAAAGTCCATCGAATTGGACAATATCAAGAAAGATCTGCGACGAAATAGGTGCCCCAAAAAAGAAATAGAAGAGGTTCTAGCCCGCAGGGGGGATAAGAACAAGAAACCAGATGAGCCGACACAAGCCACCCTGTGCGTTCCGTATGTTAGAGGTCTATCGGAAAGAATAAAGCGAATTGGGTCAAAATACAAAATATGGACATGTTTCAAGTCAGGTCACACTATTCGCAGCCATCTTACAAGGACCAGACCACGTAACGCTGTCATTGACTCTAAAAACTGCATCTACCGCATTCCTTGTGAATGCGGCGAAGCTTATCTTGGAGAAACTGAGAGACCACTTAGCGTTAGACTCGCTGAACACAAGAGAAACCCTCAACGAGGAGAAACATTAAAGTCATGGATAGCGGATCATGTCTGGACGACCCAACACAACATAAAATGGACTGAAGCTGAAGTCATCCATAAAGAAGAGGGCTGGTATAGAAGGAAGTTTGAAGAGCGTGTATATATTATGAACAACAAACTCTTTAGTTAAACTAGCATAGAAATCCGTAATGTGTGGAAACCCTTGATTAGTGGCATGGATCAATTGAAATTGCGATAAGAATTAACAATGATGTACAGGAGGGGCCTGGCACTAATTAACAAGCTTACCTGAATACCGCCAAATTACCCTTAGGCTAATGACACAAAATTATCCACAGCATATATAAGAAGTATCCTTGAGATTGTCGCATTATACACTTGATAACGACTGTATATTTTAACAGTTGAAACGTCGTGATCAAAAATTGCAGAGAATTGAATTTTCTTTGTTCTTTTTTAGACAATGAATGTCCAGAATAACCTTACACAAAGTGAAACATTTGACACAACACAACCACTTTCAAACAAACATAACTTTTTATATCTCAATGGATTATTTCTGTACATACAAATTATTGTTTCTGAATTACAAATTACCTTTTCTCAATTTGGATTTACACATTCTGAAATTCAATCAACCTTTCTGAATTACAATTCACGCATTCTAAAATTTACTTCAGTATTATGAATTTCAATTTGTACTTTCTGATTTACAAATTACCTTCCTGAATTACAACTCACGCATTCTGAAATTTTCTTTACTATTCTGAACTTCGATTCATACTATCTGAAATACAAACCACCAATCTGAATTACAATTTATGCTTTCCGAAATCAACATTACCGTTTCTGATTTACTACTTGAAAAGGTGTAGTTTATTTTGTTTAGTACTTCAATTTGTAATATGCTATAGTCCAATAGTTTTAACTTTATGAATTTCCGATTTAATCAATGGAGAGTATATAACAGATTGTTTTAAATGAGAAGTGACACCAAAAAATTGGTAAATTGGATATTCACGATACTCAGATATTTAGGTTAAGTTAGGTTCACCCAGTGTTTACTCGTAAAATCAATATATAAGCTGTTTCTTCGCGTTGCCTCATAATAGGATTGTCATATCTATTAGGCAACCTATTTTTGTAAAATAAAAATGAAAAATTGGAATGAAAGTTCAAAAATAATAACTCAACATCAGCAACATTGACCCATCATCATAATACGAGATCGAAAAAAAGATCTTTAGTCATTGCAATTTTCTCACACTCTATTGCAACATTTTATGCCTAGTTAACAGCGATGTCTCATCCTCATTAAAAAATGTTTCTGATTGCAAATCAATATTGCCCAAGGACATTAACGCTAGGAATGTGAGGAATGTCTGCCAATTCACAATGCCACCACATCGGACAGCAATGTTTCAGACATCCTTCTTATATAGCGCTAGTATAACTTGAACTGACTTGAATATTCATAATATTAATAACAGTAATTTGAGAATAGTAATGAAGATTATCACATTTTATTATGCCGCTGATGAGGAACAGAATAATAATAATTATTGCTTTATGAGTATTGAGCTAATCACTTTTTGGCGATTTTTTGTTTCAACCTTCTTTTTGTTGCATCATTTTGAGATAAACTTCGACAACATTTTTTTTATGATCTCGTTCCATCTAAAAGGAAAATCCTGAAATGTTTAATAAAGAATATCTTCACTACAACTCTTCATATTTTAATTGATTATTTTACTACATGCATATAAAAGATTAGCGGATCTTTACTATTCTGATTTATAATTCATACTTTCTGAAACACAAATCAGCAATCTGAATTACAATTTACGCTTTCCGAAACTAACATTACCGTTTCTGATTTACTACTTGAAAAAGTGTAGTCGTCTTCTGAATAATGAAGAAAGTCAAAAACCATTGAAAATATTGAGAAAATCATGATTCTGAGAGACTTTTTCTCGATCAATAAACCACCAAGTAACATAGACCATTTGGAAGTAGACATTTCAACCATTAAAATGATCACTTTAGAACATAGAAATACAAAAAAACACCAGAACAATTGTTCGCAGAAGATTAGTGCATTTTTTTTCCGAAAAATATACTTAACTACACCTTTTCAAGATGTAAATCAGAATGTGTAAACTGAAATTCAAAATAGTGAATTGAATTTCAGAATGTGTAAATTGAAATTCAGAATGGTGAATTGAATTTCAGAATATGTTCATGATAATGCAGAAAGGTGAATTGAATTTCAGAATGTGTAAATTGAAATTCAGAATAGTAAACTGAATTTCAGAATGCCTAAATTGTAATTCAGAAAGGGAAATTGAGTTTCAGAATGTGTAGATTGAAATTCAGAAGTTTGAATTGAAATTCAAAATATATGAATTGATTTTCAGAAAACGTAACTTGTAAATCAGAGGTGACAATCTGTGAATTGTGTACACATAATACTTCATGAACATGGTGAATATTGCCAATCCATGAGTTGAGATTAAAGTGGGTAATTATGAGCACAAAATTTTTCCTATCTGCACACCAAACTTTGTTGCATGCATTTATTTACAAAGTTGAATTCTTTTGAATTGTGGTCAAATGTCACGTTGTTCCGTCTAACTTTATCTATTGGAGTTGGTTAAAAGAGGCTTGTTTGAATTGAAGAGATAAAAAATAGAGCAGTTGAAGGAGATTGCGAAAGTGCTGAACAGCATACTACATTTCATGCAGCTGCTAATATAGCATTGTACGATATGAAAGTTGGGCGCTAATTTTTTACAATCTTATTCTTGTAAGGACGAACGAATTGAAACATCCATAAAAATTAAATAACCATGTACCTATGGAAAATCTGCTGTGAAAAACTTTCTTCTGAAAGCTATCTTCGTCATGTGTTATACAAATGCATGGTCGTGTATTATAACTTTTCATATCTTAATGGATTATTTCTCTACATAGGTACATATGAAAGATTAGCAAATTATTTATTTTTGAAATCCAAATGATTTTTTCTATTTTAAAAATTATTGTTTCTGAATTACCTTTTCTGAATTTTAATTTGCACATTCTGAAATTCAATTCAATATTCTGAATTTCAATTTATACATTCGGAAATTCATTTTACCTTTCTGAATTACAATTCACGCATTCTGAAATTTACTTTACTAATATTAATCTCAATTCATAATTTCTGAAATACAAATTACCTTTCTGAATTACAATTCCCGCATTCTGAAATTTACTTCACTATTCTGAATTTCAATTAATACTTTCTGAAATACAAATCTGGATCTGAATTACAATTTACGCTTGCCGAAATTTACATTATCGTTTCTGATTTACTGAATTGCGAAAAAACCAAAAACTAAAAAAGACATTCCTACAAATTTTCATTAGAATTAAATTATCATTCGAGAGAAAAAAATTAAATACTGAAAAATCGGTTTTTCACCATTTTGACAGATAATTTGAGATTATGTCGAAAAGTGTTGAATACAAAAGTTTTTGAACATTGCATTAACTACAACATGTGTTTTTTCAATGAAAGGATGCTGCCGATGGTAATACCAAGCAATGAAATGGAGAACTTCATTATTATGGATATTCCTGACATAATAACACTGGCCATTGTGAGTACGACCTTTCTACAGAAAGGACAAGCTTGGGATTTGTTCACATTGAATACTACCAAGGTATTGGATCCCTATTCTATAAGTCCATTTTCAATCGTTTACGTTCTTCCCCCGTCCTAAGGGAATTTGATCGTATAAATACTGACGCTCTCAATGATGTAGGTATCTAATAATTTTCATACAAATGAGTCGATTTTTTTTTCTCATGGATATTTCAGTCAGACCCTTTTTCTGAAGCTCCGATACATCCGTAGAAGTGCTGATATGATTCACCTGAACAACCATTAGTCACGTACCTATTATTCCACCAAAGAATTCCATGATCACAACCACCAAATGCTTTGGGTAGAGCATGCGGAGTTCAAGAGTAAATCTCGATGTTTTGTCAATTTTTGCTCCTCTTTTTGGAGATATTAGTTTCATCTGTAGCGAAAAACTTCAAGGCAAAAATCGTCCTACTTTGGTGGTCAAGAATGATCAGGCTTATATGTTTGTATTTGCCTGAGTGTATTTCAGATAGCAAAACTTATTGGAAAGGCAAAGGAAAAAAATGTATAGCAAAACGTATTGCAAATGTATAGGGAGTGAAATTACCTCAGTTGCCTCCTGTGGAAATAGACGTTTCCCAGGTGTAACACTGCCGCAAGTATTTTGACAATTCCGTCTTGTTCAGAATCGCCAACTCCTAGAACTTCCATTGCTCTCGATAGTGCTCCCCAGTCCGCACCCGATCCAGAATGTCCTGGCGCGCAGTCACCACCTCCTGTAAAATCACCTTAGTTTCAAAACGTTTCGAATAGAGCGCCAATTTGATTTTTTTTTTAAACATTTCCTTTTTTGGTGGTAGTATTGTATTGATTGGTATAATAGTTATCTTTAAATTATTCCAGAGTTCTGAATGAACCCTGGAGTCTAATAATTTCAGTGGTGATAGGTACAAAAGCTTAAAGGAAATATTAAAGACTCTACCTACGCACTTCTATGAAATGACGCTCATATATTATAACTAATGAAGTACCGATAGTTCTTAATAGTCCATAGAGACAATGAAACATTTAGAGGCAAATTTGAAATTTGGTAACGTTTCTTTCACTTGAATCTTTGTACGACTGTCCAATAGGTATAATTGAATGGTCGGATAGTTGCTTTTGTGAGAAGTGAGAAGAGGGAAAATGTTTGAAACTGAAAGTGTAGATAATTTTGATTATTTTATTACTGCAGACATTTTGCAAGTAGAGTTTGACCTGAGATTTTCAAAATTGTCAAAAAATCTGACCTGGTGACCCACAGCAGCTCGGTTCGTGTTTTTTTTTTCAGCATTTGAATAGGAACCCAGATTACAATGTCGTCTATAGAGCAATGAAGAAGTGTGCCAGCTCCTCGGGGGCGGCATTTCTGCATTGTAAAAAAAATTGCATGTCGTTTATGAGAAAATGTCTGATTTTGAAAATAAACTCAATTTTATTTATTTTATTACTAAAATGTGCGTTTGCAGACATTTTGCACATAGCAGCAGGATTCATGTTTTTTTTAAATCGTTCGTATGGTTGTCCAGATTACAATGTTGCAACAACGATAGATTAAAAGACCCTAGAACCGACTAGGTGGGAAGTGAGGTAAGAACTCGCATCTTCTTGGCGTGAGAGGGGCATTTCTGCAATTTAATAATAATTACATGCCGTTTATGACAAAATGTCTGATATTGAGAATGTACATAATTTTAATTATTTCATTACTGAAATGTGCAGACATTTTGCTCATAGCAGCTAATAGCAGCACGGTTCATTTTTTTTTTCAATTATTCGTATGGGTGCCCTTATTACAATGTCGCCTATAGGACAAAAAAATTTTTGAAGTCGCCCGGCAAACACTGCATCGGTTACGCTCCTATTTCAAGAATGGATAATTTTCCTCCGGAAATCGATGAGGGAGGCAAAACACCAAAATTGAAAGAAAATATTTCCACAAATATACGTTTTTTCAAGAAATGAAAAAAAAAATTATGAGAACTTTTTTTAGACCTTCTTGAGGACAATGAAACTGTTTTCGTCATCTTATCTTTACGATATCTCGTTTCGTTTTCGAGTTATTGGTGTTAAAAAAATATATAAAATTTCTGTCCTTAATGTTTCGTTATTTCAAAATATTTTCCGGACTATTGATAGTACGGAAAAAATGCATTCAAATCTTAGGTAGGTTTTCAGAAGGTGATCTAAAAAAAGGTAACTTGAATTTAAAAATTTGTCGCCACCTTTGAAATTTTAGTGGGTTTATAGAAAAAAATGTATAATTTCGTTTATGTTTCAAGATATGAAAAACTTTCATGGGAACTTTTTGTAGATATTTTTAAGGACAATAAACAATGACTCAATACATTTTTTTGATTTCCTGTTCGTTTTCGAGTCTTTGTTTTTATGGAAAAAAATCGGTACAATTTTTCAAACTCCTCAATTTTTCATTTTTTTCAAATATTTCCCGGGCTATGGATACATCAGCAAAAATGTTGAGATTGTAGGTTTTCAAAAGTCGATCAAAAAATGTATCTTGTAAAATTTGAAAAATCTGTTGCTATAACTTTGGACGGTATTGTTTTTTCCCTAGGATTGACTTGTTCTTCAGAATCGAAAGGACGGTGAACCTAAAGTGGTATTACTGTATCAGGAAGTGGTCTGCTTAGGTTTATGCTACATTCAATTCTTCTGATATAATCTTTTTCTACATCGTAACTTTCAATTGTTTCCGACAAATTTCAGACATTTCGCTATGATTCAGTTCAGTCACAATGGTCAGTTGGTCAACAACAGCATTTTCGAAATACTATCAAAATGTATGGCGACGTGATTTTTATCTGAAAATTGATTTTACGCGCTACTCATCGGTGTCTGAAACCTTTTTTCTCACTATCTCAGGAATTTCATCTAACTGCCTACTGGAAATCAGACATTTTAGTATGGGTCTCTTCAGTCAGAATTTATGTAATTTTTGGAAAAACGCTCAGTTCAGACGCTACGCGCAAAATTTCTGAAGATCATATCTAAGGTAAAGGGTTATAATATATACTCTGCAGATTTCATACGGTGTTAGTCATTTTGCTATCTAGCAAAAATCCTGGTAACTGGCTCTCGTACCATTATTGTATACAAAGTTATTCGGTTATCAGGTTGTCCACTATCTGTAGTATTCCTTTCTTGACTTTCAAGCAACACAATGCATTTACCTCACTTTTCGTAGCAAACGTCAAGATTCAGTACAATTCCAAGTGCCCCCATTCAAAAAGAAACATACTAGTAATGGAGGATTTCAAAGAAAAAATATAGAAACCAAAGCAATTTTCAAACTATTCATAAACAATCTAGGTCAAGGGAGCAAAAACCCTTGAATAAAATAAATGTATTGTTTCACAGGGGACTAAATCAGTAATAAATCATGTTTAGTTACAACAAAGTTGGCAAACCCTTCATACACAGTAAACAATACATAATAAAGATATCATAGAGTAGACCATTCATTTTAGCATTTAAAATCAAACAGGTAAAAAAATTGAAAAACAATGCAACGGACCAGGCAGCAGCCTTATGGAAAAATTGTCACCGGTTGATTTTTACGAATTTTTGGAATGTTGATGAATATGACCCCCTGAACAAGAGTGTCTATGGGCTCAACTTAATCCTATTACTAGTTTTCGAAATACAGGGTGTCGAAGTTGGAAAATGGCCTTTTCTTTGAAGTAACATTGCTCGTTGGAAAACATCTTGAATGAAAGAGTTTTGCGCGACTAATATTGCTCATCCATGACACAGCAGTATGCTGAATGGTTTGTAGTCAAGTATCCCTAGAGCTCAAAATATTAAATAAAATTATACCAAATGTCACCAAAAAACTGTGACTTTTTGACTCACCCAGTACAAAATTTGAATTGGTCCATTAATATACAAACATTTCATAGGGTCGAATAAGAATTTCATTTTGAATAATGCTTGACGCACCCCATATCTAATGATGTTTTTTATTAAAAACTAGTCTAAAATTATTGCCTTATGGGTAAGCAATATTTGTCGCGCCAAATTATTTCATTCGAAATGTTTTCCTATGAGGAATGTTACTAGAAATTGCCATTTTCCAACTTCGACACCCTGTATCTCGAAAACTAGTCATAGGATGGAGTTGGTCCCATGGACACTCTTGTTCAGGAGGTCATTTTCTACAAAATACACAAAATTCAGAAAAATTAACCGGTGACAATTTTTTCATAAGGCTGCTGCCTGGTCCTTTCACAAATGTTGTATTTTAGTGCGAAATAAAACTATAAAAATTTGCGCCATAGTACAAGGTCGGCAACATTGTTAAAAATGTAAACCATATACAATTTTAGTTATTTTGTAGAGAAAAAATACAAAAGAGTAGCAAAATGACGAAAACGAAAGAATATATTATATTTTACCATTTCCAAGTTTGGCATCAGTTCAAATAAATTATTTATCTATTCTTTTGTACTTTTGTTAATAACTCGGCCGAATAAAATCTAGAAGAGTGACAAACGCAAAGAAACGTTTCTCTCTATGTCATAAGTCTAGACGAAAATTTGTCACCTCCGCCGATGAAGGCAACATATTTTTTTTTTGGTAATTTTACACTAAATAATTTTGTTTGGCAACCCGAATTGATCATGAAAATATTGCAAAAGTTTTTTTAGTTGGTCAGAAACGGCGGAGGTGGCAAAGTTTTGGCGAAACTTGTGACATAGAAAGAAACGTTTCTTTGCGTTTGTCACTCTTTTAGATTTTTTTTCGGCAAAGTTATTAGAAATGGTATGAATTAATGATTTATTTACTAGGATGCCAAACTAGGATATGGTGGCAAAATTGGGGAACAATAAAGGATATTTTCTTTAATTTCGTCATTTTGCGACTTTTTTCATTTTTTCTTTACAAAATAACCTTAATTGTTTAAAATTTACATTTTTACCAATGTTATCGACCTTATAAGAGCTGAAATTTTAATTGTTTTATTGAACACAAAATTACAACTTTTGTGAAAGTTTGCATTGTTTTCTTGTGATTTCTACTGCTAAAGTGATAGGCAAACAGTATCTATGGTTCAACTCACCTTGATTCAAGTAAAAATATTTATCAGCTTCAATGAGTCCATACTTCTGCTTCTCGACATTACTCAAGCCCCCAAGTAGTTCATAGAACACGTGGTAATTTCTTTCGCCGGGAGCTTGCGTTACTATTCGAGACTTTTCCAGCAGATACTGCGTCATTTTAGCGCCGATAATGGAGCCATGCTTGAAATAAACTTCCAGATATTTTCCGAATCGGGAACTGTTATCGTTTCGCGCTGTTCGTGCGTTTCCGAAAGCTTCCAACAGAGGCGCTGCTTCTAGAATCTGTTCTGTGACCAGGGCTTGGCCTCTCGGGGCTGAAGGCGCTACGGCAGCTAGATATTGCATCACTAGTTTCGTTGATTCCGTTTTGCCGGAACCGCTTTCTCCGCTGATTACTACCACCTGGGGAAATAAATCCTATCAAGTCACACATATCAGTATATCATTTCTTTAATTTATAAAGTTGCAAACTTTGCCTTTCTGGTGTGATAAATATTTCGCAATAATTGCCTATAGTCCAGTCAACAGCCATTTTCCCGTGGAATTTTGAGAATCAATGTCGATTTCCTTGAAAATTTGGATGTAATTATAACCTTTTTTAAAATCTACCCTACGCCGAAGTGGGCTTCTGCACTGGGGGTGAATTCAACCCCATCTAGAGGATGACATTTTTTTCAATCAAAATAACCACGGAAGTCGATAGATTGCAACTTTTTGCTCAAAAGTTTTTTTTTTGTAAAGTTGATTCTTTCCGAGTTTTTAGCGATTGAAAAAAAAAACACATTCTTAACCGTTTTTGATGTATCACATAAAAAAATTATTTTATCGAAAAAATTACTTCGACTGAAAGACCTATGTAAACCCAATAGCGACGGAGTTATTCTTCTTCTTCTTCTTCCAGTGTTATGGCATTAGCTACTAGGCTACTTCGCCAGTATCGGAGGCCTATAAAGGAGGGGGCCACGTGGACCCTAACCTCCCTCTTTCACCTCCCTTCGATGGGCAAACTGAGAGTCTCACTCAGAGTGATATCATGAATGCCCGAAATTGTTCACAAGTAATAAAAGTTCACACCAACTAAAGTTTTTGCGATACTGAGGCACGTATAACGGCAATGTACTCTCACTCACTAATACCCCCCTTTTCCGACAAATCCGTTGTCATCCGGCCTGGGTACCGGCGTAGAGATCCAGGGGATTCGACAGCTGCACTCTCAAATGTTAAACGTCACACACATACATATATTTCACATGAAATAATTAAATAATATTGCAATGCACATTTAAAAATGGCAAACATTCACACCTCACATAACATGACTTCCGACCTGTACCATGGTCGTAAGGCGAATCCGACGGAGTTATTGCTCTTTGAAGGTTATTTTCGAAGAACTCCAAAATTTAGATACTTCAATATCAAATAACTCGAATATGGTGAAATTTTTGGGGAAAACTCAAGAGAAATTTTTTAAAGTACATTGAAAAACCTTCCAACCAATAGAAGTCCTTTGCATAACAGTTAACTGTGCCATGACCAAAATAAAGTCACTCCCTGTTTTTTTTTAATGTTACAATTAATTTCTCGTCATTACAACCCTAATAGAATTTGATGGTTCCCCACTAGCAATTAAATTTATTTAGGTATAGTTGATATGATCCATGTGATTTTAGAGGTATAGAAAAAATAATTGATTAAATTGAAAACGACATTTTTATAATTTCGAAAACAAATGCATTTTTCTTAAATAAACCAAAAAGTATTCATAATATAAGAAGAAAATATTTCAAATATTGATTGTAGGATTTTTTCAAATACTGATTTTTTTTTTATTTTGCATTCATGCATACTAATTGGGACTTACCCAACCCCTTTTCAAAAATAAGAGTTGCAAACATTTTTAATTATCAATACCTCAAAGCCGTTGACAAAATGCTATTTTTTTTAAGTTAGAAAATGAAGGAGACGAATAACCAACTGAATTTGTTTTTTCAATCAATCATTAATAAATGTGTGAATAAATTTTGCAATAATATTAATTCATCGCGCTTTTTTTAGGGGTAATTCTTGCATCATATAATAGTGTGTTAATTTAAAAATACCATGGACCAGCCCAGTACAAGTAACGGTAACGTTGATTCTGTTTCGAATGTGTGTCAAATTTTCATAAAAAATTACCCTTTTCGGGCTTGAGGGGTAGCTTTTATAGGGGTTGAAGGTTCGAAAAAATTTATTTTATATCATTATTGAACTATCCTCAATTCAATATAAATCCAGTTCAAAATTACTTCTAATTATGAAAAAAAACTTTAAAAAGGATGATTTTTTAATCATTCATATTCCCAAATGCTTCAACCCTTATAAACGGTTGAAGCATTTTGGCAAATAATAATACCATTCTAACAATAATTCAAATTTAATGACGTAATTTTCAATCGTTTCAAATTATAATAAACATCTTCAATACTAGTTTTGAAAATTACTACCCCTTAGGGGATGATTTACAGGGATTGCATCTGTCTGATTAATTATAAACTCATTTGAGAATGTCAAGTAGTCTACAAATAAATAATTTGAACTTTATTTTAACCAAATATATGCTATAATCTAGGTTTATAAATTTTTTTGGGATAAGGGGTAGTATTCACCCCTAAAAAATAAAATGCCCGGTTGGGCACATGGTAAATTTTGAAGAAGAGGGTCAGTATAGCTTAATTTAGTATAATTTAGCACAAATTGTGCTCGTTTTGTATTTACTCTTTCTTTCACATTCCGAAAAACGAATTCTTTCTCATAGATATTCAGTTTTCTAACTTTTCCATTTTTGTATCGTTCCAGTATACATATGTCTTATGGGAAATGGCTTTCGCGGAATTTGTGGAAATGGTTCTCGAACTTCCTAGATTCATTCTTGTTGGGTCTATAGAAATCGCTACTGAAATACTTGTGAAATAAATAATACAGCTTGAGCCAGGAATAATACAGTTCGGCCAGTACCATAGAAATATAATAATCACTAGAACGCCAAACCCGCTGTCCGAGATTCAGTTAAAGGACCCCTCACAGGGAATGATGACAAACCTTTGCATTTGCGCATTATTGCTGTTTCTGGTTACGTTGTTGCCAAGTTTTCTTTTTTTTTTCGTTTTCCAAACGAGGTTCGGAATATCATCTGTGGTTAGGGCAGGTAATTGTGGGAAGTCCGGTAACTTGGCAACACCGCCATAAAATCATATCGTGGCGTATCAAGCGAAGAAAGATAACAGTGTCGGCTTCTGAGTTTTGGCGTTGTTGTTTAGCAGTGGTTCAGGGCAATTGTGTGAATCTGGATAACACCAATATATTGGCAACATCACAGAGGCAAAAAAAATGTATGTGGACTTGAATTTGGATGATATGTCCATTATAAAAAAAATTGACATTGATGTCAACGACATGTTATTCGAAGATGGAAAATTTTATCATTTAATTTCATTTCTTCCTTTTCTTTTAGTACTCTGATTGAAAATGTGGTTACACATGTATATCAGGATTTTTTATTAAATCTATAAAAAATTATCAAATGTAGAGTATGTTTGTCTACTTTGGAAGACATTACAGAATCTTCTGCAGATGCAGAATACTATTATTGAATTGAAAAAAATGTGGTCTCATAAGGCCACAAACACACAAACTTTTATAGATATTTGTATTTTCCATGAGAGAAAAATCAGGTAAGTTCTTGCAATTACTGATAATTTTATGCCAAATGAAACGAATTTTTTGGAAACTTTCATACACCAAACTTCATCATCAATATTATTTCAGAATGAAAAATTATTCTATGAGGTGAGTCACAAATTGAAAATGATGAAAGCAATAACAAGAATTTACACCAGATTTTTCAATATTGTAATGTCGCAAACTGAGAAAACTAGAGGTGAATTGAAGTGAAGAATACTTACAAAATTTATGATATTTTCCCATCAATAGATTGAGACAAAATTTCCGTTTGATAGAAATGAGTTTGTAACATTTAAAAATAAAATGTGTTGAGAATTATTATAGTCCTTTTTCCTCCAATCCTACCATTTCTCTTTATTTAAAACAATATGAAACAAATATCCTTTAACAATTTGAATTTATGGCTTTTTATATTTATTTCTCTCAACATTCGATAATCTAATTCTTATTACAAAAGAAGCTATTTGAATTTAATACAATTCAACAACATTTATAGTGATAAATGAGAACCTCTGACCAAATGCAAAAATGTAGTTTCTTACCCGAGAAACTATATTTGGCAGATTTTTTCCCAATTTAATATCTCCAATCATTGACATTTTTGTTTTGAAAAAAAAAGGGTAAAAAAGTGATAACAAGAGCAAACAAGTAGTTTGAACTCCTGTAAAAAAATTGTAATGTCTTGTTATTATCATTATTACATACTTTTTAATTTAATTATTCAACCGATTTGTATATGTGGAAAACCAACTTCAATATCCAGAATTTCGAAAATATAAAATACGACTACATAAAGAGAGTGTTTCCTCTCGGTTTCCTCACTCTGATATGGATTTTGACTATAATAGGCGGTTTAGGCGTGAAGCCGATGGACACACAAATTGAGTTTTTTTTCAGTTTCACAGACTGAGTGGAATCAATTCCCATCAAAATATCAAATTTGAATCTTTTGACGATCGCAATATTTCTATTTCCAAAAAGTGAACTATTGATTTACTGTATATATCATTGAAGGAAAACTCTGTTATCTTGCAAATGCTATTACCGACAACTTATACCAGACTCAGGAACAGGAAGTCAAATATCTTAAGACCGTCCCTGGCGACACTTGCGCTCTATTGCGCATACTCATAGGTTTGTGTATCTACCGGAGGGAGACCACGTTATTCTGAACTAATTGGCCATCTATGTATTGTATTTCTATGACCAGTACGGACCGTCCGCGACCGTCCACCTACGACCAAAATTTCCAACACGTATATTCTTATCGCAAAAAGGCGCGTATTCACTAGAGCACGAACGAGACAAGGCGAGGCCGAACGAATGCCTCGTTTGTGTTTTTTGTTTTTGTTGCGAATGAAGTCTAACGTAGCAACGAATGAAGCACTCATCCAATTATGCGGAAGGGATTCGGCAAGATGGAAGACGTCGATTGTTTAATAGTAGCGAGTGCTGCATTCATAGTAGTATAGTAAGTAGCATCGTGGATGATGAAGAAAATCGTCACCTTCGAAACTTTACCAGAATTTCTTCTGAAGAATTTCATTTTGTGCAAACAATAATCAAAAACAGAACAGAAAAGAAGCGCTTGGTGCATTGGACATGACTGCGATACGAAGCGAGGCAGTTTTGTCCACAAATGCCGTCCACATTTACCTGAATTTTTCTTCGATGCTGACAAAGTAACCGACTCTCATCGGATGGTGTTCGAGCTGCGACGGTCCGTGCGTCGCACAACCGCATGCGGTTGGCCCCGCCTCGATGACACGTCCACATATGTATGCTCGTTCGCATTTGCCTTGCATCGTTCATGTTCGTGCTCTAGTGAATACGCGCATTAACTCACACTGTTCGATCATTCACGACCGTCCTCGACCGGTTTTCAAAGACCGTGTTTGAAATTTCAACCGGCTGGACATTTTGGTCGGCCTCAGACTACCGTGCGAAATGCCCATGTGCTAAATTATCATTTGGACACATGTATGTGATAAACTTTCAGCAGTTTTCTACATAAACAAAAATTTCAATCTTATTCATGTGAATTTGTGTACCTCCTATAGAAAAAATAAAGTATCTGTCAGGAATTCGTAAGTACCATATTAATAGTATATTAAAGTATAAACAAGCCCTAAATATATGGGCATTAAACTGTTCAATAAATTACCGGCCAATGTGAGAACATCACCATTAAATAGTTTCAAAAATGGTGTAAAACACCTATTGTTGGAAAATGATTTCTACTCTGTGGATGAATACTACAATACAATACTACAATGTCTAATGAAGAAAGGATGTATATTCTGATAGTTTGTAAGACCTAGCTGTAAGTAGTTGTAGAATAGACAAAATTCCGTCAATCAATGTTTTTCTTTAATTTTTTTTAACCAGTATCTATATAATTTTCTATATGTTGCATGCCATTTTATATGATCAAAGACACTGATAGTGATTCATTCATTTATCTGATAAACACTGTCACTACTTATCTGCACCCAGTATTGTTGTTGTGCATTTGAATTGTAAATCTGTAAGTTTTATCGTATATGACCAGTCCTATAGCTTTTTGTGAGTTCCAAAGGATGAATAAAGTGATGTGATGAGTGGATAAAAAGGTCTTTCAAGCGCTCGCGATTTTTCGAGCACGACGGCGCAGCCGGATTGCTACGAGTGTAAGAGAGTATGAATAAATATTGTCCATGATCAGCCATTGCAATTCATCTGCTGAGATGTTTTCAAAGATCCAGATATTATTTAAAACTGTTGTATCTTTGCATGTGATACAGCAGAAATTCTACTTCTTCAAGTATGACAAATCAGAGAGCAAGTCTACAAATAATGTTACTAAGTTGCAGTAGCTTGTCCATGATCCCAAATCTTTGGGAGAATCGATTCTTGAATCTATGGTTATAACCAAAATTTTGATGATGCTACCAAGCAGATTTTCAATTTTTCAAAGTGCAGATCTCAAAACTTCAAACACCTTTCAAAAAAATATCATAAACATGGATAACAAAACAAAATCCATAGCCATTTACAACAAAAAATTATTTAATTTCAACACTCCCCCGAAATCGTCGTTTTTTCTATCTTCATTTTGAAATTCCAACACCAATCCTAGACTAGATCTCTACTTGATAAATATTGGAGTAGAATGACATTTCGTGAAAATGTCAGCTATATAATTATCACCTTCAACGTGACATAAACTGACCGCAAAAAGTATGTACGATATGGGAAAAAGTTTATTATTAGAGTATTGAAATAGTATATTGTGTTTCAAGTAGTAAAAGCAATACATTACCGGACGACAATGTAAATTGTTGGCCGAGGCGTTAAGCCGAGGCCAACAAGCATTGAAGTCTGGGAATGTACTTTTACGACGAGGTACACATACTATTTTTTATGAAATCGCAATCAGCATTATCAAAAACTAAGGAATCCTACATATTGTTTGCGTGAATTCAATAACTGTCTAAAATGTAAACAAGCCGGCAAAATTTTTCTCGGATCGTTTTCTGTACGGGAAAGTACTTTTTCTGAAATCGTTCAAGAATGCCCACTTTCTCGGAGCAACTGCAGGCCTCAAAATACGCTAATCCAGTATTTTAGTCCGTTGCTAAGCAACGAACTTTTCCGGACCGTTTAATACTTTCCCGTATCGAAAACGATACGGGAAAGTACTTTGCCGGCCTAGGCCGTCAAAATCGGTCTATGGTTTATAGTTGTCACTTTCTCGTTTCAGTAAAGCACGTAATTTCGAATCCTCAATTTATGATAATGCTGATTGCGATTTCAGAAAAAATAGTATGTGTACCTCGTAGTAAAAGCACATTCCCAGACTTCAATGCTTGTTGGCCTCGGCTTCGCCTCGGCCAACAATTTACATTGTAGTCCGGGAATGTATTGCTTTTACTACTAGATACACAATTTACTATTCCCGTACCGTTTAGGTCCGAAAACGGTCCGGGAAAGTTCGTTGCTTAGCAACGGACTAAAATACTAGATTAGCGTATTTTGAGGCCTGAAGTTGCTCCGAGAAAGTGGGCATTCTTCAACCATTTCAGAAAAAAATATTTCTAGGGAAAAGTTTGTGCATGTCCGATAACCTAATAATCGATTTTGACACGTGACTCGAGACCAAATTGAAGAAAAGTACCGTGAAGAGGCCAAAAGTGGGGTAAGATGGCAGGATATCGAAAAAATTAATTCGAAAAAGTGGCTTGGAATTCAATTTTATACTTAAGCGATGAATTGGAAAAATTTGGAATTGCAATTTTTGTTTTAATATTTTGCGATCTCTTTACAAAAATCAAAGTTTTTTTCTTTGAACGGCTTGACTATAGTGGAACATTTGTATTCTGATGATAATGACAAAACTTTCCTGTTTTCTCCGCCATAGATGGCACTAAATAGAAAAACATGGTTTTTGCCAGAACCCTCGCTGTTACATTGGTTCGTATCTAACAGTTATATCAGAATTCCAAGAATATTGTGGTAATATACCAATCTGAAAACATTCTGGTTTCCTGATCGTAATCAAGTTTCGATTAAAATCGCGCATGAGCGTTTTATTTCGCACATAAACTTGAAAATATTGAGTCAAATCAAAGAGGCTCAAAGTTTATGTGCGAACTGAAACGCTCATGCAACATTATCATTAAAACTAGAATAAAATCAGGAAATATGATGTTTCCAGATGGTCATTCTTGGAATTCTGATATAACTGTTAGATACGAACCAATGTAACAGCGAGGGTTCTGGCAAAAACCAATTTTTTTTCAATTTAGTGCCATCTGGTACGAACAAAATGAGAGAGTATTGTCATTCTCATCAAAATAAAACAGTTCGACTATAGTCAACCATTCCAAAAAAAAATTTTTTGGTTTTTGTAAAGAATTCGGAAAATATTTTTCAAAAACGCAATTTCAAATTGATTCGATTTATTTCTTGAAACTCTGTATGTGAGTATGAAATTAAATTCCAAGCAACTTTTTCAAATTACTTTTGTCGATATCTTGTCATTTCACCCCACTTTGCCTCTTTATGGTATTTTTTTCCAATTTGCCGCCATACTAGTGACCACGTGACATGTGTCAAAATTTTATTTTAGGTTATCGGACATGCACAAACTTTTTCGCAGAAATGTTTTTTCGGTACTCTATCAATAAACTTTTTCTCATATGGTACATACTTTTTGGAGGTCATTTTATATCTATTTCGCGATCAAGTTTTTCACGAATTTGATGATATTTTCTGTCAATATACTTGATGAAAATTGTCGATGGCGGTGTTAAATATTACCCAGGAAGACTATTTGTCCGTCTGGTTATGGGCGCAGAACATCTAAATTCCATACCATAACCCGAAAAGACAGCCCTCCGATTGTTGAGCAAATACCGAAAAAATATTTCGAAAACTTACTATTTTTGAGATTTGTGGCTATGTACAATTTTGATCAGCCCATCATTTACTGAAATATTTCAAATTCAGCAAAATTCACTGAAAGCAATTTGCCATAAGCAATATGCGGGGTCCTTTGCATATTCCAAGACAAACGAAATATATGTGCCTTCAATACATCCTTCGGGGCAAATAGAAGATCCATACTAAATGAAAATATTTTCTCCAAATTTATTCTACTTTCTTTATATCAACAAATCTCATTTCGATTAGTCCTCATGTGATTATTCTGACTAAATTGTGTTTTCAATACCCCTGTATAAATTTCAGAAACAATTTCACTTCTCCAAAGTGAATAAAAAAAAATACATTATTATACAGAATATAATACCTGCATTATATTAATTTGGTTCATGAGTTATCTCACCTGGTTACGGTTGACTATATCTTAATGCAATTCAATTAAAAATTTCTAATAGCTACATCATGCCATTTAATGCAATGTGATTAGAATGAGCCAGTAGTGGTCTAGATTGGGTTTGACACATCGATGACCCCGACTTGAATCGATCTTAAAATAGTTTCCTCGGGGCATTTTCTGGGGTATGTTTCCAGGCGTTAAAATCCCCTATAGACCTTTTATTAAGCTCTAAAGAGAACAGCAGAAGTTGTCTACAATTAATAAAACCCCACTCCTACAAGTATCATGATTAATATCTATCTTATCGATAGACGCAATAGTATGACAATCAAAAACGACTTTTAATTTTTCAGGAATTGCTTGCGAGTACCTACTAGAATGGTGGAAAAATGGGTTGAACTAACATGTAAGTATGCATTCTATCTACATGGAGTATTATAACGTAATGAATCATTTAGAAACAATTGATATCATACCGAAAACACAAGCAGACATCCGAAAAGAAGTCAATGCTTACAGTCACGGATGATATTTCCTTCAAACACAATATCAAAAACAGCTCATTTTGTTAATCCTACACTACACTAAAGATTTCGATCGAATTGAGCATGAATTATTTATTCCTAGCTATTCTTTACTTTATACGGATTAACCATTATATTACGCAAGAATTGTGCACATGATCGCCACCAATCTGTTGAAATCGATGGAATAACTCAAGTTCATTCGCTTAGAACTTGGAGATCCCCATGGATCAATTTTAGTTCCCATTTCGATTATACTATACACTTTCGTATTTCATAAACATCTAAGACACACTAACTCCCACTTTTACATTGATGATACTCTGATGTACACAACATTTCCCGAAAATGACTGTGCTATTGCGGACCACAAAACGAAGATCTACAATCACAGCTGCATATATCTGATAAAGTTTGTCAAAATGAAAAATAATTTTATTTGTCAGAAAAGTTGAAAATTTAAGATACTTGAACTGGTGCGAATAATCGCTTAGGCTGATGAGACGATGAGACTCTTCAGGGCTAGGATTCTTTCGTGGATGACGGTAAATGAAACATAGATATCTGACTGCAACTCTACTTTTTTACGCATTTATACAAGTTATATAACTTAGTACAGATTAACAATAATTATCAAACGGAATAGGTTTCCATTTATGTTGTTTCGGACCCCGCCGACGACAGCTGTCAGCCTGACAGCTCCCTTATCACCTATCTTTGTCTTCCAAGATCCAGTTTAATACTGGGCGTAGTATGAGAAAGGACAGAACCACCACATACTCCAGAAATAATAATATCTTAATCGCTAATGAACCACTTTCCCTAACAAAAACAGCCAAAAACTTGCGACCCGAGATAAAACAAACATGTATCTTTCATTTTCAGAAGAGCATACTGCAATCTCAAACTAGTCTTTTCGGGAAGACATAGTATGATAACCCAAAAGAGGAAAATCATTATATCATAATCATTGATTCTCTTCCGTACCAACTGTAACAACGTTGATTGGTCTTCAATTAAATCTGATGACTGCAGACGCCTGAAAGTTCAACTCCTGAATCTGTCTATGTATGGTCTCAGATGACGGGTTCATACATCTGACTATACAGAAAAAATAGGTAGGTTGAACATGTACCAACGACGCATCCTACCGTCATGTAGGCGTTTCCATAATATAATTAATTTTATAAAAACATCCGTACCTTTATGATAAAATAAATAAAACAAATTGATGTGCATAATTTGCATTTGCTCTACATACTCAAGTTTGACTTCCCTCAGCTCAGAACACATACAGAGACACCTTAAACCGACTGGCGCAATGCAACAACGTTACCCTAGTCTGGATACCAGGTTACACAGGCCTAGAAGGAAACGAAATAGCGGTCGCCCTGGCAAAAGGGGGGCCGAAACAACGTTCACTGGACCAGAACCGGTAATCGGTTTAGCATATAGCACTGCCAAAAATGTCAACAGCTTGGGCAGACAATAAAAGACTCGAATACTGGCGTAGTCTACCGGGCCTAGCCCATTCCAAAGCATTTATTGCTAGTACAAGGAAAAACAGGACTCTGACAAACTTCTAGAACTCAGTAGAGCGCATCTCAGAATTATAGTAGGTTTGCTTACTGGCCACTGCAAACCCAAATATCATATGCATAAAATCGGACTTGCACAATATGCAGAGTGCAAGCTATGCATGGAGGATGATGAAACGGCTAAACACATTATGTGTACATGCCCTGCAGCGGCCAGAACCAGATTACCAATATTTGGCGATACGACAGTAAGGCCAGAAAACCTGGTAAATTGTTTTCCGAAAACATGTCTACATTTCGTTAAGAGATTGGATATACTGGAAGAAATATAACCATAGGCCACAATAGGCCATTAGTGGAGGGCCAGGTACAGGCCACTCACGTTCAAACCTAACCTATCGTCATCAGGACTCGGTCGATACAAAATATTGTAGAAGTATAGAAAAAGAGATAAAACCTTGTTAAAACACACATGAAATGGTCGGTTTTCAATGTTGAAAGAACGATACTCCATAAAAAATTTTAATTTACATAACGTACAAACATGGAACAAAAACCATGTTGGGTATTACCTATTTGAAATAAAATTCTTCATGGTGGCCCAATGTCGGGGCGGGGGACACATCAATTCAAAATTTTAAAATTACACGGTGGGGTCAAATTACAAATCGTTGAAAGGAGAATTCAATTCTCTTCTCAACCAAAAACATTTATTTTTATTTTCGTTATTGCAAATACTCACAATTTCGATCCCTTTGCATTAAAGAATTTTCAAGTTGATGGGCCTCCAGTGCCATCTGTTGAGTAATTGCAATGAATCTTGTTTCAAAAAGTAACATTGGTAATACCATTCAAAACATTTTTTTATCGATTGTTCAACATCAAACCATTCAAATTTATCGAAATGAGAGTACCATTCACATCTGCACTTATACTTGATATTTCGAGTGCACATGATAAAAATAGATAAAGAGCCACCATCACCGAAAAGTCAAATTTCTTCCTCATCTCTTCTACCTTTAAGTTTTGTGGCATACTTATCAAAAATGGTGGTGAAGATAATGAATTCGATGATCATTGGCAACACAGCACCTGTCCGTTCTCGATTACAGCGCAAATCAGATAGAAATTTCCCAATCGTAGGATCCGTTTCTTGCAAAAACCATTGAAGACATATTTTTTGTATGGGCTTGTTGGTTCCATGAGAATGCCGGAATCTCTCAATTTTTTAAATTCATCATGTCATTTAAATTGTTTTTCTCAAAAATTATCATGACCAAAAATCACTGAAGTTCCGGAATTTACACAAAAACAATGAGCAATGCAAAAAAAATTAAAAAATTCTCAAACAAAAACAGTGGCGTCAAAACGGATTCCCGTTTTACCAAGGTAGTGTTTGCTCTTAACTAAATCAGAAAAAATGCAGATGGTTGAAAAGAGAATTGAATTTAAAAGAAGTTGTTTCGTATGGTACTATAATTCTGATTCATACTGGGCCACATGACCCCTCCAAATTTGGCCTGGGCTTGTCTATTACTGATGAACCTATCAATGTTACTTTCTGAATGCATTTCAACATAATCCATTGATAATCCACTCCAATCTTAAGTTCATATTTCTACCAGTTTGATATACAGAATTTGAAAAAACTCTTTATTGTTTAGACAAAATGTGTATCCCGAATAGCTATGGAAACGTGATGAATGAATTTTGTTAATCAATTGAAAACTTTTGGACCTTACGCCTAGTTTATGTAAACGTAGGGTAATGTAACGCAAGAACGGAAAAAATTGAAACTATTGTAATCGTGTTGACACGTTCACGGTATAACGCAAGCTAAGATATGAAACGTAAGGAAAGGCAAAAGTATACCAACTTTTAAATTTCTGCGTTGCGTTTCTACCTCTAGCCAATCAAAGGGGTTTTAAAAACGAGTGAAGACGACTGGTGTAAACCATAAAAACCAGAAAATCTAGATTGGTATTGTTTTGGTATCGATACATTATTTACTTCAGTTATCTGACGGTTTAAAAATTGAAAAGGATGAAATTCTGAATAAATAAGGATAATACTTACAATTACAAATACAGAACTGTCAGTCGATTGTCTTATGCCAGTTGCCACGAAAAGTATATTCTATCTTACGTTTTCGTGAACCGTTCATTTCCATTACGCGTTCTTGCGTTACCTATTGGAATCGTATACACTCGTTCATATTAAAACGCAATGTGAGGTTTGAAACATAAGGTAAGGCAAAAGTTGACAAACTTTGAACTTTCTGTGTCGCGTTCTTATCTGTAGCCAGTCAGAGGGCTTTTAAAAACGATGTATTCCTAGTGAAGATCGTAATAACCAGAACATCCTAGATTGGTATTGGTAGAGCTTTTACTTCAGTCGCCGTTGGATAACCAACTGTCAGTGGTGTCAATTCCACCTTAAGTTTTTGTAAACCGTAAAGGATCCTACACCATTCTTATGGGTTTCTGGGTCCCGGTGGAATTGGCTGAAACTACAGTATGTTATTCTCTTTATTATCCTGATCAAAAATTATCATGGGCAACTCGATCCTATGACTAGTTTTCGAGATACAGTCCCTAAAAGATATGATTTTGTACCATGGGTGCGAGTACGACAATAGTAATTTACGTAACAAGTCCAGAAAATACTGTTTTTTTGGACGAGTAGACCAAATTCTAAAGTCTACGAGTCCAAAAAAACTGTTTTCGGACGTGTAGAATAACAAATCAGTGAGTCGCATTTAGTCTAAGAGACGAAGAGACTTTCACCCATCTGTTAACCGGATGAAACGATTCCAAATTTGAATATTTCAAACATTTCAGTTCTTATTTGTATTATATATTGAAATTCGAACAGAAGATATGTACCAACAGAAACATTCTAATTCTTATTTATATTAATATTTGTATTAAAATTCGAGCACTTCCCGGCCTAGTCCGGGAAGTACGTACTTCCCGGACTAGGCCGGAAAGTGCTACTTTCCCAAAGAAAAAGTGTCCGGGAAGTGAACACTTCCCGGATGATTGCCGAAAAAACATATTTTTGTAATTCTGTGCATCATAATGAGTTTTCAGTATGAATCATCAGAATCATTTCGTTCGTTGAATACTCAAATTACTTGAACACGAACCACAGGGTGTTGGCTGAATTCATGACAATAACAAATTCAATATATTGACTATAACTTTTATTTTCGTTTAGCAAACACAACATTGAACTAAATATTTAATTGTGAAGGTACAATTCATACTGGTATAGTATATTCTGTAACAAGGTTAGAATGAAAATTCGATGCGAGTGGAAAGTTCCGAGCGCGAGCCGAAGGCGATCGTGAGGAACCACGAGCATCACGAATTTTCATTCTAACCGAGTAGCAGACTATATTTCCTCCACGATCAAAGATAGGAAACGTGACAGCAATCATTTTGACAAATACTCAAATTTTGCCACTACAATGACAATCAACTGCGTCAAGGCTAATGTTATTATTGCTAACCAGTGTGAGAATATTATTCTATAACAAGAGAGAGAATGTAAATACATTTTTCTGCAACTATCAAAAAAAGTGCACTTTTTTGTGTAGTTTTGAGTTCCTAAAGTATATGAATATTTTGATATCAAATTACGATTTCAGTATTACACGGAAAAGCGTTAAAAAAAGTACACTTTTTTTAACGTTTGTCTAGGCAACAACACTGACAAACTGATTCGAATAACAACGAAATCCTGAATGTGTCAATGTGACAGTACTTATTTCAAATTAGTAAATTGCATCTCTCACAATCTTTCGAAATTACGAATCAAGCACCTACGAAAATGGAAAGCGATGATGAGTTAAACACCAGACCAGAGGAGATCACAGATAGTGCGAAAGCAGCAGTAATGAATTTGCTACCAGAAAAATCGATGGAGACGTATTTGAAAGAATATGAGTCTTTCTTAACATGGCGTCAAAAAAAAGGGATTGTAAGCTTTACAGAGAGAGTATTGCTCGCCTATTTCGAAGATAAATCCAAGAAAATGAAATGTTCATCTCTATGGTCCAGTTATTCGAAACTGAAGTCCACGATATTAATACATAGTAATATAAGCAAATATGCGAAATTGATTGCATATTTGAAAGAATTTCCATTGGCAATAATGCAATTAATTGTGTTTTCAACATCAATTTTTCGAAATGAACCCTGGGACGGAAAAATTGATTCTGTCTTTTTGTATTTCTGTGGTTTATTTTTTTGTGTTCTTAATTTGAAATAAATTGAATGAGGATGAAAAGTAGGTAATAAATAGTATAAAAACATTGGTTGGATTTCTTTTTCTGGCAGTTGTAGAAAAAATATTGTATGAAACTCGTGAGTAAACGTTTTTTCTTTACTCGTAGGAATTGCCGCACTCCGCCTACGGCGTCGTGCGTCAACTTTTCCTACTCGTAAAAAAAAGTATCACTTTACTCACTTGATGCATAAATAACTATTACATTGCATGGGGGCAGAGGTGTTGCAGAATATTTCTTTAATCTCAAGAGAGAGAAGAATTCCAACATTTTGTAATCAAATTTGATTTCAGAATTGGCAAATTCTGTGATGATCGAGGAGAAAATTCATTCTGAGGCCAAGATATGTTTTTTCGTAGTTACACTCATAGGTACAAAATGATGTCCTTGAGGGGATGAATCCCGAAAATTGTCATAGGATCGAGTTTGGCCTATGGAAGCTTTTGATCAGGATAATGAAGAGAATAACATTATGCAGTTCCAGACAATTCCACAGGGACCCACAAACCCATAAGAATTTTTGCAGGGTCCTTTTCATTACGATACCTCACGTTCTTGCGCTTCCTTCCCTTACTTTCACATGAACTAGTCTATATTCTGGCAAAGCTGGTGGACATTTGGAAGTTGCTCTCATAAGCTTTAAAAAAATATCTTGAAACTCAGGGTTTCCTTTATTGGCTTCCATATGAGATTAGATGCAGGTTTTCCTCGTCGTCTACCTATCAATGTATCAGTTTTTCTTTACCTGTGGCGACGGCAGTGCAGCATACGCGGCAGCTCCCAGAGCGAACAAGTGCGGGGGCAGCTCTCCGATCATCCTTCCTTTGTACCTTTGTGCGGTCTCCAGGCCATAACTCCCCTCGAACGTCCTGTAGGGATTCACCGCCACCAGGATGCTGCCGGCGTAGGTGTAGATCAGATCGCGATCGTATCGCAGTTTGAGGTTCCATAGCAGGGCGGCTTCGTGCAAATCCGAGAGCTGGATCATGTCCTCGACGCCGAGGTTGCCGAGGTCCTGGCGGAGGCGCACTTGGCCTTCGCCATCGGCCAGCGCGAAAGTTTGGGGCTGGAACAAAATAAACCGGTTAGCGTTATTGAACTCGGAAAGTCTGTAAGTTTGTGAGAGATGGTTATTATACTGATGCTGTATACGTTACTTAACCAAATAATTAATTTATGGACCGTTTTATTGTAGGCAGAAATGTTCTACTCGTAGAAGTTGAATTTGACATAGCTGCTTTTTTGACATCGAATATATCTACTTTTTCTACTTTCACTACGATATAATTTGAGGGTAGCGAAAGTAGATAATTAGTTGAAAAGGGAAAATTCCTAAATCGTAGCAGAAATTAACATTAATGACATTTCAGTTTGGTTATATTTTGAAGCTCAAAAAACTTCATTTTACTCACATTAAAACGATTTTGATAGTGAACAGCCTCTAGTTGAAATGAATATGAGTTTTACGGACGTAATTAAAGTTATAGATGAAAATGTTCAAATATGTATAGGTTGTATAACGAGTTTTATTTACATAATAAAGAAGGTGGATGTATATTGATTCTCAATTCATTGAAAACCTCTGTCTTTCCGTTTAAAAATCAAATCATAAAAAATATACAACTAGATACCAAAAAAGAAGATGATGACCCCGATAGTATAGCGTTAGTTCAAAAACATCAGTGGGATTTGATACAGAAGCTTTTAATCGATTTATGTATGACAAATAGAGAAAAATTGTCGAGATACATATCAAAAAAATAATTTTCAGTTCCTATTTTGTTCGCAACCTTCAAATATGCTCCTATTTTCTGAAGATTATTTCTGCTTATTTGCTCGTTCACTCGAAGCTGCCTTGAAAGTGGAAGGTGTGAAGGCTTAGGAATCACTTCTTCATTATAATTTTTATATTCTGAACAAGTTTTCTTAGTGAAAATTATTCAAGGAATTCACATATATGATGAGATTATTATTGCACTCGAAACATTCCCGCCTAGATCGAATCTTCGAATAGATATAATACTGCTCGTACCTTCTTCCATTGTCTATTTGGGCTGTAGTAGTTGGTAATGTAAGAAAATTATTCATATTGAATATATCATTATTCATAGCAATGAAAACTAAGTTTCAAACTTTTTACAAAGATTTAGGAAATTTTAGAATTATCTGACTTCTACTGGAAACCCTGAAATTATGTTTTTATGGAACTATGCTGCTTCTACTAGTAGATGTAAACTCTAGTGGTCAATAAAATGTGGCTTTGGAATAGGTTATTTTTTTACTCTGACACAATTAATAGTCTTCTTGCACACATTCGAGTGTGAACAGTATAGTTTACTTTTTGTACTATTGCGAGAAAAAACAGACACACTCAAATAATTTAAATAAGTTTCAAATGATTCATGATATCCCCAATCAAAAAAAACAACTCTCCAAAAGTTATCTAAATCAGGTTGTAACTTTGCTTGATCTAAACGTGCAACCAACCGCAGACCAGCTGTTCCGGAATTGGTATTATGGGCAAGCTATTGATAAAAATAAGAGGCTATTTCCACACAAAATAAAAGACGCAAACGGTCATTATTCATGAGATACTTCGTAGATGAAAACCCCGGTTTTAGCCCCAACATAATCGTTTTGTGGAATTTTTTAAACAAGAAATTGTGAAAAAATTTATAACTTTGTTTTTTTGCTAATATCTCAAAAATTGTTCGAGGAATCGTTTTACAGTCGGTAGTATTTTTGTAGAGAATTACCCAAGTAACAATTTAAATGTTATTTGGATTTATCCTAGTTTTATGAAAGTTTCATGAAGGTTAGGTAATGTCCAATTTGATTTATGCATATATTAGTCTTAATACGCTACCAGAGCAAACCGATTTATGAATCAGTTTCAAAACACTCCTGAAGGCTATAAAATAAAACCATTCAGCATTTAAGTATATTTGTTTTTATGATGGTTTTACAATGGCTTATACACATACACGATAAATCTTTTTGGTATTTAAATACTCTACATAGAAACTTAGTTTTGTGATGGTTTCATAGCACTCCTAAAGTCCATGCAATGGTTCTGTAATAAAACTAACGATGAGGTTTTTTAAGGTTTTGAGATGTACTCTCGAGAACCGCTATAAAATCAAAGCATAAAACTATTTCTACTTAAATGCTAGTAGCTCCCCCTAACCGGTAATAAATAAATCACATTGGGTAAAGATAACTGGAAAAAATAAATAGTAATTAAACGTTTCACAAGACTTAGACACCAAATACTTATCACGGGAGTATAGACACTGACAGCCGTATGCATAGTCAATCGCCAGCGACTTGCCAGAGTTTCGCCGTTCGATACACAAGGATTATAATGCACAGTCGAGCTCCAAAAAAGTGACAACTACGCGATAAGACACATTTTGGCGAAACGCTCGCGATGTACCACTTTTTTGGAGCTCGACTGTGCATTATAGTTCTTGTGTAGCGAGCGGCGAAACTCTGGCGAGTCCCTGAAATTGACTATTCATACGGCTGTGAGTATACTGACCACGTCGATCACGAAAAGACGAATGTCAGGCGGGATTGACAATTCAGAGTTGAAATATTTTGGAAATTGGAATAAATAATACCAAACGCAGTTTTTGCACAATCTCTTTATATACAATTTAGCGGCAATTCTTTCTATTTGAGGGAGATCATCTCATTCAAATATCTGTAAACGGCATATTTTGTATTTTCACCTGAGAGGTGGAAAATATGTTGGAAATGTCACTGGAAGTTACTCTACATGCTCAACTCGAGTTAACTTCAGTGCGACTTCGGGTGACTTCGCACTTTGAATTGTTTTGATCAACTTTCAGTGACATTTTCTACACATTTCCCACCACTTAGGTGAAAATCCAAAATAAACAAATTGTAGATTTTGATCTCTACTTCCAGATGCCGTTTACATAATATGAATACGACGATTTCTCTTAAATCGGCGCATCTTGAAAGATGTGCCCTTGAATTATTTATAACGTGCAAAAATTACACATCGGTCAGAAAATAACTTACACAGTTGAATCACATATTATTATCTATCAGTTTCCGCAATATTGTTTATCCAGCATCAGATTTTTTTAAATAATAAATTTTTGAAAAATGGTCTCTTTTTCGAGGTTTCCCTGATTTTCTCAGTCGAAAATGCACTGATTTGGTTATATGGAAACCCATTCTGTAGGTTTTATCAATTTCTCTTGCTACTGCTTGTTTGAAAAATTCCACAAAGCTATTTTGCTGGGCGAGAACTGGGGTTTTCATTAACGAATCTTATTAAAATTAGTATAGGCTATTCGCGTCTTTTATTTTGTGTGAAAAAACTCTATACCTTGGTCTATTACCTAACTGTTCGTGCAATAAATTGACTATTTTACTTGAATCTTGAATAATTGACTATTATTTATTCGCACATGGTCATAAATAAAGCAAATTCAAACAATATTCTCCTTTATTATTACAATTACTTGGTATGAAATTTCAATATTGATCTTTTGACAGAGATTTACAATAAGAAATCATATCATCGGTTATCAACATGGCATTACCCAACATGTTAACGAGCCGACACGTGTCACAAGCGCTTCTGTGATTTTAGTGGATTAAGTATTATAAAACAATTATTATATTGAAAAGAATGTACACGAGTGCCCAAAAATCAAAGATCCATCCACTCAATCAATTTGACTAATGTCGCTTACATTCCATTTGAGAGCTTTGTCGAGCACTGACAAATTGTTTTCGCGAGCTATTAGCACTGAACCCTGAAAAAAAGTGCTCGCGAGCGCTAATTATTGATTACTTTCAATAATAGTTATTTAAGTAACAAGGAATGTAAAGACGTGTTAACATTCGAGGTGAGCGAGTACGAGCCGAGGCAAAGCCGAGGCTTGTCGCTTGCCGAGGATGATAACAGTCGATACATTCCGTGTTACTTATTACGTTTTTCCCGCTGCTTGTTGACATTTCTCAAAATTTGCCTGAATTGAAGTTTGTTTTCTTACCCTTCCTTCATGATTATTCGTTCGCTATTTCATTCTAAGTTGCTTGTGCGTGTAACTAAGTTACCGAATAAGCAGACAACAATAATATTCAAAAGGTCTCATAACCTAAAAATTGATATGAATGAAGCTGAAGGTATTACTTGTCAAAGTCAAAGTCATTATTACCCTAGGCATATAAATGACACTATTAAGTTCCGTTGTCAAGATGAATTAGTAAACGAATGATATAGGCCATTTACCTGTTTTGTTGCTAAGCATGTATGGACTATTTACAGTGTCGGCAGCGGGAAAAATATAGTAAAATGCTGGCGAGCATAGAACACTTTCAGAAATTGCTCAGAAATTTCGAGCACTGTGCACTTTTGAATAACTTTTTAAATTGAATAATGGAACATAACTCACATTAGTTTAATTTGTGATACAGAATAATGACCAATAAAAATTATCTTTGATAACAGTATTGAGATGGAAATAGTCATAACGATTCTAAATTAATTTATAACACGTAAAATATAACTACTAATTCATATCATCATTAAGCCGGTCCCATACACATCGCGAGTACTAAGGAGCACAAACATTTCCGAGTATGATCAAGTGCGAGCAACGAGCAATCGGAGCCCCAACATGACTTGCACTTTTCATTCGTGAGTTGCACGCATACGCACCTTCCCGAGAAGGTTGGTCAGTTGTTTTACTATCGACGAGACTTGAACGTTGAAACAATATCAATTTTTTTTTAATACTAAAAAAAAATTTCTGAACCTTATTCCAGCAATCCTTGATTTCATTTTTGTTGCGATGCAATGAATGATTCAGGGTTCCACAACACTGGCTCGTAAAGGTGCAGAAATTCATATATTTGGTCGGACGACCACTCCATTATTAATAAATAATAATCTTTTGTAGACACTTATTCACTTCTGCAAGCCAACTGAGGACCAGGACAAATAAAAAATCTCTTCCCACACACATTGCAAGTGCCCGTACCTGCAAATATTCGCGATGTGTAATGTAATGTAATGTATGGGGTGTTGCCAGCCCTCAAGAAAGCATTTCCCCAAATTTTGTTCCGTCAGATAGTCAACATATACAGCAAATCATACATTCAAATAGGAAAGTTTTAGCACACATTTTTTTGGAAAAACCTCCGTAATTTTCGAATTTTTGATGTAGAATTACTTATGAAAATTGCAGAATTTATAGATGCACAAAAATTAATAAAATGACCGAGTAGGGTAGTTTCATAGATTCAAACTAGGAACCAGCGGTGAAAGAACCGACGACTTTTATGAAAAATTATAGTAGGACGCAAAATATGTAATTTACCATATAATACTGATTCACTTCCTAAACAAAATAAAGTTCTGAAAAATCGAAATTTGTTTCTCTTCTTAAAGAAACAACGCAAAGACTTTGTTTTATTTTATGTATATAGATTTGTACATTTTTGATATATCTATCGATTTTGCAAATTCCACAATTCTACGTTACGGAAACACCCATGAGAAATCCAAATTTGATTTTCTATTAGAACTGAATTTTTTTCAGGAACGACGTGAATACGCGCGTTTAGTCAAGACGTCAGACCGTCAATTTTTGTTGGTGTAAGTCAATGTTGCAACTTTAGCCAATGGCCGCTACGCTTTGTTTACATGCAAGGTGATTTACACCAACAAATTCGGCGTCATGTCGTTACACTAAATGCATGTTTTAGTAGTGAAATGGTCTTTCTGATTACGAAACATAGGGTGAGCAACGTTGGCCTTGAACCGCCTGTTGTTGGTACACTCACATCTAAGCACAACATAACAATGCAATCATCTAAACTGTCGAGTGTTTGATCATTTATTTGAATTTGTACTTCCTTGCACGGTCTTTGACGATTGTGGAATCTCCCCAACTCAGTTTCATCAGCATTGAGGTACAATGAATTGCCTCCACACCAGTTCACAACTGACTTCAGAGTACTTTCACACTTTTCAAACAGTAGATGATCCACATTATCGTACCCCACAAAGTATGTGTCATTCGCAAACATCATTATGAATGAATCTGTGATAAAGTTGTCGATTTCATTTATGTGAAGTAAGAATAATATTAGACCCAGAACAGATCCTTGCGGTACGCCCATCATGGCGTCCAAGCGTTCAGAATCAAAGTTAACAGTAGTAGACTCACTATTTTAGTCATTTATTCAGTGACTCAGCAATAACATTCATTTCATAACACAATAACACACTATTGCCTGACTGAAAAGGGCTATAGTTACTTTCAATGTGCATATGGGCATATGGCATATGGGTGCATGGGCCGTGGTGGTCGGCTGGTAACAGCGTATGCTTCGTAAGCGTGGGGTCGTGGGTTCGATCCACCGATTCACCGGTCTCGTTCATTGCACCACACGTTAAAAGGTAAGGGCTGCGTCTTCCCTAGCTCACACAAGTCTCTCGAAGACTTCCGAGGGTTGCGCGTAGGGGTGCAATCGGTTGACGGAAATAACAATTCTAACAATATAGATGTACACTGACACCAATCTTCCCTATATGATATTTCATACTGACAAACTGTTGTCTATTCTTAAAAAATTACAAGGTCTAGTCAAAAGCAACACCTCGTATAACATACGAATAAAGCTTTGACAAAAGTTGATATTGGTTGACACAGTCGAATGCCCTGGTGAGGTTGCATAATATGCCAACGGGGCATTCTCCTGATTCCAGAAACCTTGTAAATGTAAATGTTTCAATAAGTGAAATTACTGCACTATTTGTGGATTCGTTTCTGCGAAAACCATGTTGTTTATCTGAGAAAATTTTATGTTTATTTTTGATGTTCACCATTTTATCGACTGGTGCAGTCCAGTGTATTTATTGAAGAACTAATGTTGATTTGGTGCAGTTCATATACATCGGAAAAATTTGCTGGTAATTGGGAAAGAAAATTCCAAAATCTGTCTTTCAAGGGCTTTGTGAAAATTCGACTGAAACTAAACCGAAAAATACAAATCTCTGAAACTTCTTACAAATAATTGAAAATCCATTTCATTGGGAACTAAATCCAATACTTCAAAGTTGTGGAAACTTAACACTTTCTGTACCCTCGTAAACAATGGATATGCGAGTTGTGACGAATTCCGACATAAGAACCTCTGAGTAACGATGTATTTGAACTTGAAAACGAATGTGATGCAAGTTGCATCCATATGAAACGTTTTCATAATGTATGGGGCTTTGTACTGAGTATTTCATCAGATTTTTCTCAAGATGACTTAGTATCTTTCAGGTAACAACTCATTGTTCATCATCGTTTCACGAAATCATTACAAAACAATGCGAGCAACAAGAGAAATGCAGCTTTCTATTGTGGAGATATTCATGGACTTATGGCTAATACTTATTGAAGATCGAATCGGTTCGTTTTGTGATCGTAATGTTTGAATTGGTAATGAGACGAACGTAATACAGAAAAAGCATGAGAGAGATTTGTTTTTTCTTGCCATTTGCACAATGAGTATTGTAACGAGTAACGAGAATGATGATGATTATAATAATAATAATAAAGAAATTCATTCAATAAGCTGAAAATACATTGAACGTTAAAGGAAAAACTAAAACGATCTGCTCATTAAAAAAACTGCATTGAAATATACCTGTTTTTCAATACAACTACTCCATAAATATAGAAACTATTTCACTATTGAAAAACACTTGTGACATGATAGTAGTACTGCTTGCCTTCATCTGAAGGAGTTTTTGAAAACAGATGGAAATATGCCAACGTCATTCCCATCTTCAAAACCGGGAACAAAAATAGATGAGGAATTATAGGCCAATCTCGATTTTATCAGGTCCTGGAAAATTATTTGAGGCAATCATTACTTCCGAGTGATTTTTCTCTACAAAAAACCTAATCGATGCAAACCAATATAGATTTTTCCGAGGTCGCTCTGTACTCACTAATCTAGCATTCTTTACTCAGAACATCTTGAACAAAAATGAACGAAAGAAAACAAGTTGATGCCGTGTATACCGACTTCTCAAAAGTCTTTAACAAAGTTCACCACAAGTCACTTCTCATAAAGTTGGAAAACATCGGTGTACACGGTAAGTCATTGAGTTACTGAGTTATATAATTAATAAGACCCAGACTGTAACTATGACCAATTGGTCTTCTGAATCAGTGTGTGTAACTTTGGACCACTCCTGTTCACCCTATTTATCAATGACATTGGTTCATGTTTTGAATATTCTGGCTTCTGTCTGTACGTGGATGACTTGAAAGCGTTCAAAACTATTAACGATGTCACCGACTGTCATAAGTTGCAGTCCGATCTTAACAGGTTACAAGTTTATTGTGTTACTAACAAATTACTAAATGTAACTCGATTACGATTTCTAGACAATAACGAATCTTTCGACTACACTATCAGCAATGCAGATCTAGATCATTTATTTAATTATTTATAACTTTATACAAGAATATCATATGTGATACTTCCCTACTGATTTTTAGTGATAGTACATTGAATTTCTCCCTGAGGTATGTGGTTCTTATTTCAAGATACGTTTGTGGTTGTGAACTCCAAATATCTGATGCAAATCCTAGTTTTGGTCCGACCAGTGTGAAGTATAATAATTTTTAAGACTCTATTCCAGTGAATCTTTGGGTATTTCTCATGATAAACCCTAACATCTGATTAGACCTTTTACAAATCTCATCGAAATGCATCGAGAAAGATAGAGCGCACCCCCAAGTCCTTTATCTCGGTTTTCCATTCAAGTGAATCATGTAATCAAATTCGATTATATTCTTTTTTAGCGAGAAGGTTACCACATTATACTTTTTATGTTATAATTAAGACCAATTTTTGAGCTCCATTCGTGTATTTTAATGATATCTTTTTAAAGTTCCACACAATCGCTTATAGTTCTGATTTCTTTATACATTTTGAAGTCATCCGCAAAAAGTTGGCATTGAGATTTTTCTAGACTAGATTCCAGATCATTTATAAACAAAATAAACAATAAGGGTCCCAAGTTTGATCCCTGCGGTACACCAGAATTGATATCCTGAAAATCTGACGGTTTATTGTTGTATTTCACAGTGAATTGTCTATTTTGCAGATAACTTTTAAGAATACCGTGGGTAAAACCAAAGTTACCTAACTTATTCAACATTTTTTCATGATCAACTTTATCGAAAGCCTTCGCGAAATCTGTGAATATTGCGTCCATCTGTTTCTCATTCTCAAATGCATTATATATTGCATTAGTAAACAGAAGGAGATTGATACTTATTGATTTCTTATTTACAAAACCATGTTGATGTTGACTTAAACCCTCTTTTACATGAATAAATTTTATTATACAGTGTGGGGCACCGAAAACAAAACAGATAGAATATCTTCAAAACGCATGTGTTGTAAAGAACATGCAAAACACGTCGATTTTTAATTCAAAGGAGATATCTTCCTATCATATCCTCAACTGTCATACCTCTCCCCCCACCCCTTGGTCACTATCAACCAAACGATTTGAATAGGGAAATTAGTAAGTGTGACACATCATTGAAAAGGTAATTTCATAAGGAATTCAGCCATGTCAATTTTCGCTATCTAACTTTTTATTTTGGCGCCCTCTTGCGGCAAAAACACCTGTCCCGTATTCCAAATTATGATACTTCATTTGCAAAGTAATTTGTCATAAATTCGGTGACAAAGCATTGTGGAATTTTTTCTAAAGGAAAAAACAAAATGGCGACTCCAAAATGGTGGACAAGGTTTGCAATTATGGTCCGATTCGATTCAAAATTGATGTGTTAGATTTCAGGGTTATAAATTATGATTTATTTGTCAATGCAAAAAAACAAGATAGTGGCTCCAAGATGGCGGACGAAATTTGTAATTATGGTCCGAAGTTTATTTTGTCCCACACATACATACATACTCACTAACAGGGCAAGTTGAATGAAAGCGTTTGAAAAATAAAAAAATTGAACTTGAATACACATGCGTTTTTAAGATATTCGCTCTGTTTCGTTTTCGGTGCCCCACCCTGTATAATATCAGCTCAAACAGTTTTGCTGGAGCACAAAAAATCGAAATACATCTATAATTTGTTATATCTGCCTTGTCCCCTGATTTGTGAATCGAGACACTTATGGCCTTTTTCCATTTTTCAGGAAATGTTTCATATTTGATCGCCAAATTGTAACTATATCGCACATGCTTCTAGAATAGGAGATATGCAGTCAACTCCACTAGATTTTTCTGGTTTGAGTTATTTTATTGCCATGTGATAGTCAGCCTCATTCACATAACCCATTATTAAAGAGTTACCAACTAGTTTATCTGAACCAGAAATGACATCATAATTTGCTTTCTGTGGTGTGTATCTTGATAAAAAGTATTTTGCGAAATTTTGTGCTATTTCATTAGTTGGTATGTTCATAATGTTCAAATGAAATTGTTTCGATGCAGTGTTCTCACTTTTTCTACTTTTATTCACATAATTCCAGAAGACATTTGTGTCTGTTTTAGTTTTTCTTCAGTGTTTTTAATATAGTTGTTATAATTTAATCTACTTGAATTTGTTATCCTTCGCCTAATTTCTTTGTATTTTTCATTTAATCCATCCTATACATTTCGTTGGTTTCTAAATTTATTTTTTTCTATAATGAGCTTTTTTGCTATTTGAAAACCCCCTTGGATGCCGTTTTCTTTTAAATTTTATTTTCGAAAACATAGGATTACTCTCATCGAGTATTTTGTTTATAATTTCATAGAATTTTTCAACGGCCTGATTCACGTCTATTTGGTTTACATTTCATCCCATTTTGTGTCTATAAAACTTTCGGTTAATGCGTTGAAATCTACCCTTTTGAAATTATATTTATTGTGGAGATTAACATTTTTATCTACATCTGCTTCCTTGCAAGGTACAAGTAAAGTTATTTCATGTGATGGATGATATGTATCCTCCTTAACTAGAGGTTGTGAACTTCTGGTACTTTCGTTTATAAATGAGTTTTCAATTCCGATAACAACATCCAGTGTCTTCCCCTGATTATTATTTACATCATTTAGAAGACTATATGAATTAAAATTTAGAAAGTCATTAAGTAATGTCAAATTGGTAGTTATATTACGCAACTTTGTATTAACGCCTGTTGAATCCGGAATATTCAAGTCCCCAAATACAGGGCAATTCAAATTCGACCCCCACCATTGGGATCTCCTAAACTACAGGAGATACGTCGAAGCTTAAATTGGGGCAAAGTTACGTATTCTGGTGCTTAACAAAATACTGTTTTGAAACTTGGAAAATTCCGAGTATTTCCGGAAATATCGGGAAAAAACTGAAAATCGGAATTTTCGTTTTTATTTTTTTCTATCGTTATTTGACAACATAGCTCAAAACCATAAGTACATTTTCATTGATACTTTTTTTCAGCTACACGTCTTCATGTTCAGATTTACTATCCGACGTTTCGTCTTCTGGCATTCATCATCAACTTTTTTTTCTGTTATGGGCGCCATATTATTTTTTGATACAGAAAAATAGTTATTCTCATTCTAGTTTCATTGATGTATAATTTGTTATGATTTGCACTTCTGAAACCACAGATATTAAAAAAAACAACTTCATCTGAGATGGTCATGACTCCAACGAAAAATTTTGTTTAATAAACACTAGTTGTCAGAACTCATTAAACATCATAAGTTTGCACAAATACTTCAGTCGAAATATCCTCATTTTCAAATGAAGAAAAACGAGATATGTTGAAACTTTATAATAAATTTGATAGGAATAGTACGAAAACAGCACAAATTTATTTTGAATTATATCCGGAAAGACAACAGCTGGATAGAACATTATTCGGAATTTTGGACAAACACTTGGCTGAGTACGGTGAATATGGCGCCCATAACAGAAAAAAAAGTTGATGATGAATGCCAGAAGACGAAACGTCGGATAGTAAATCTGAACATGAACACGTGTAGCTGAAAAAAAGTATCAATGAAAATGTACTTTTGGTTTTGAGCTGTTGTGGAGTAACGATAGAAAAAAATCAAAACGAAAATTCCGATTTTCAGTTTTTTCCCGATATTTCCGGAAATACTCGGAATTTTCCAAGTTTCATAACAGTATTTTGTTAAGCACCAGAATACGCAACTTTGCCCCAATTTGATCTTCGACGTATCTCCTGTAGTTTAGGAGATCCCAATGGTGGGGGTCGAATTTGAATTGCCCTGTAGGTAGGCAGTTTTATCCTGAATTGCATACCGTATAGATTCGAAAATTTCAGTGTATTTTTCTTGAGAACTTTTTGGTGGTATATAGAATAGTACTAATGGGCATTTATGATGATTTTTTATTTTTATGTCAAATACTAACACCTCAAATACTGTCGTTTTTTGATATGTTTTCAAAATTTTAAGTTTGTCCGATTTCAACCCAATCAATATCCCCCCGCCCATAGTTTTTCCAGTATACCTGGGAGATTATAAGTGAAAAAGACATACGGATAGGTATCACATGAAAACAATTATAGAGACTCAAATTTTAAAAGTATCACCAATATGACATCACCATGTGAATTCGATACAACAGAAGTTTTCACAAAATATAATTACAAAATGGAACTAAAAATGATAATACACAAACTTAAAATTATGCTGCGCTCCAGGCAGCTTACTGGTATACACAAGGTGAATTAAATAATTTTGCTAAGAAATATTAAATTCTGATTTTGTTCGATCAACTACTCAATGAACTTCCCGGTATACTGGCGCAAATGAGGGCGTCATAAGAATGTGTTATGTATTGAGATAACATACAGTATTGATGTTGTTCATAAAACCATTATCAAGTATTTGCTTGTCATAGTTGTTCTCAAATATAATTAAAATACATTGTCACGTAATTTGGATTTCTTCATAGAATACCTTTCTAGAACCTTTCCCGTATACAACAATTGGCGCAGTCGAGTGGAGAAGGTAAAATCTCTATTGAGTTGCACAATGAGCAGTATTGGAACGATCGAAAATTTCAATCCAAAGGAACCGTTGAAATGGAAGAATTACGTGGAAAGATTCAAATTCTTTCTCCAGGCCAATGGAATTACTGATAATGATAAGAAACGTGCTGTTTTTCTAAGTATCTGCGGTCCAGCTACGTTTGATATTTTGCATTCAGTGGTATCTCCAGTATCGCTGGATCAAGTGACATTCAAGGAAATTATCGAAAAGCTATCAGATCATTTTTCACCAAAAGCTTCTACAGTAGTCAGCAGATTTAGATTTCACAACAGGAATCAACATGAAGGAGAAGATTTACCTACCTATATCAATGAGTTACGTCGTTTAGCAGAGGATTGCGTTTTCGGAAATAATTTACTTCAGGACATGTTGAGAGACAGACTTGTGTGCGGCGTCAGTGTAACAGTGTTACAACGCAGATTGTTAGCTGAAGTCGAACTGACATTTCAAAAAGCCCAAAATATTGCCATTTCCCATGAAACGGCTTTGAAAAATTCAAATGCTCTTCGTGAAATAACTCATAACTCACCTACAATCTCAACTGTAAAAGCAACTGGAAGTAATAGGCAATTACAAGGTAAATTTATATCTTGTTTTCGTTACAATAACAATCATTCGTCAGACGAGTGTGGATTCAAAAGTGCTGTATGTAATTTCTGTAAAAAAGCTGACCACATTGAAGAGCATGTATTTCGAAGAAAAGGAAGCAGAAACATAGAGCTAGTGAGCAAAAATCTGTTGATGTCGATGACACTGACATTAGTTCAAGACAGGCTAGTTCAATTCATGTTCAGGGTGATCCCATCAATCCTGATTATGAAATTATATACAGGGTGGATAAGGGAACTTCTTATTTCAAGATATGCGTTGAAATCAATGAAAAAGAGGTGCTGATGGATATCGATAGCGAAGCAGCTTATTCCATGATTGGGAAAGATACTTTTTTTTCAGAGTATTTTTGGTGACAGAATACCTCCACTACAAAAAACCTCTTTTATCCTTCGAGATTATCAGAAGAATGAAATTGATACGTTGGGATTATGTAACGTAACTGTCAAGTATGGAGGAGTTGTTGCAGAGCTTCCAATAATAGTTTCTGGTACTAATACTGCTAATTTATTAGGAACAAACTGGTTTCCTTCATTGAACATCAGTATTGCTGGGATAAATTCTATAGAAAGTCCACATCAAGTTCACCGTGACCAGATTTTCGAAGAGTTTGAGGATGTTTTTGCAGAAGGTTTGGGCAGTTTTCGAGGACCTCCTGTATCTTTGGATTTAGACCCAGAAGTGAGACCTGTTCTCCTGAAAGCTCGTAGAATTCCTTTTGCTATGAAACCGTTAGTAGAAGAAGAGCTGATCAATCTTCAGAATCAAGGCATATTGGAACCCATTGATTATCCAAAATGGGCAACTCCTATAGTACCGGTTGTTAAATCAGACAAAACAATACGGATTTGTGGTGACTATCGTGTTACTATCAACAAGGCTATTCGTAAAGATATTTACCCCATTCCATCAGTTCATCACATTCTTGCCACTTTGGCAGGTGGGAAAATCTTTGCAAAATTAGATTTGAGGCAAGCTTACCAACAATTGACAGTTGATGACAAAAGCGCTGAAGCTCAGACTTTAATCACTCACAAAGGTGCTTTCAAAGTGAATTTCTACAGCTCCTCAGATATTTCAAAGGTTCATCGATGGAAGGTTTGTTGATATTCCAGGAGCACTGCCATATTTCGATGATATCCTGGTTGTCGGAACAACAATGAATGAATTACTGGATCATATCAGAACTATTCTTAATCGATTCAGGGAGGATGGAATCAGACTTCGCAAAGACAAATGTTTGTTATTTGTTGATGAAGTAAATTTTTTGGGATTCAAAATTTCCACTAGAGGTATTCAGCCCACAAACGAGAAGGTGAAAGCAATACTAGAAGCTCCATCACCTGGTAACAAGCAAGAACTCCAAGCTTTCTTGGGTATGCTGAGTTTCTATCATATCTTCCTGAAGAATAAAGCAACGTTGGCGGAGCCACTGCATCGTTTACTTCACAAAGAGGTCACTTGGAGGTGGGATGAAACAGAAGAAACTGCTTTCAACAAATTGAAGAGTTTACTGTCATCACCGTTATATCTGGCTCATTTTGATGAAACAAAGCCGATTGTACTAACATGCGATGCAAGTCCATATGGGGTCGGAATTGTCTTGAGTCATTTAGAAGACAATGGAATTGAAATGCCAATAGCCTATCACAGCCGAACTTTGAACTCAACTGAGAGAAATTTTTCACAATTAGATCGAGAAGCTTTGTGAATAATAACTGGGGTGAAAAAGTTCCATGATTACATTTATGGAAAATCTGTTGAAATCCGAACTGACCATAAACCTTTGTTAGGTTTGCTTGGTGAAAATAAGCAAATACCAGATATTATATCTCCAAGATTACTGAGGTGGTCCTTGCTACTATCTTCATATAACTATAATCTAGTTCACTATCCAGGAAAGATGATTCCTCATGCAGACGCATTGAGTAGGGTACCTGTTAAAGTACCAGAGCAGATAGTTCCCAATGCTCAAGATGTTTTTATGCTTGAGAATATTCCCGAGCCACCGTTTACTGCCGAAAAAGTTGCACGAGATACGATCAAGGATCCAGTACTTTCGAAGATATTGAATTGGACCCAGAAGTTTTGGCCGATGAACTGTGCAGATGTGCCAACTGATCTTAAGATTTTCTGGCACAAGAAACATGAAATCTCTGCATATAAAAATTGTTTACTCTGGGGCACCAGAGTAATAATTCCTCCTCGAGGAAGGAATCAAGTACTGACTATTATTCACATGGCTCACCCAGGCATCGTCCGAATGAAGGCTCTAGCACGTTCCTATGTTTGGTGGCCTGGTATAGATACCGAGATTGAAGGAGTAGTTGCGAATTATCAGATTTGCCAAGAACTCCGTCATTCGCCACCAAAAGCACCAATTCATCCTTGGGAATGGGAACGTTCGCCCTGGATACGGATCCATATAGATTTTGCTGGAGCTATGCATGGTCATTATTTTTTCTTAGTGATTGACTCATATTCCAAGTGGTTGGAAGTCAGAGAAGTTCCTTCCACCTCGACACAGTCAGCTTTAACAGTTTTGAGAGAATTATTCGCAACTCATGGAATTGTTCAGGTTATTGTATCAGATAATGGAACAGCATTCACTTCGCAGGAATTTGGTAAATTCGTATCAGATAATTCAATAAGACACGTGAGAATTGCTCCTTATAGTCCTGCTTCAAATGGTAAGGTGGAGCGAATGGTGCAGATTACAAAAGAAGCGCTGTTGAAATTATCTGAAGGCAACGTAAAGACTAAATTGAGTCGATTCTTGCTGCAACAGCATCTCACACCACATTCCACTACTGGAAGAAGTCCATCATAGTTGCTCATGTCTCGGAAACTCAATTCAAGATTAGATCTTCTACACCCTGTCTGCATTAGAAGGCAAATGGATGAGGCAGGAGTTAGCAACGGGGGAAGAAGTTTCAAGGTGGGAGACGTAGTGTACGCTATGAATTTTGGTAATGGTCCAAAACGGATTCAAACCACAGTGGATTCGCTTTCTGGTTCTGTTATGTATTGGTTGAAAACTCAATCTGGTTCACTCATCAACAGACACATAAATCAGATGAGAAGTTGCCATAATAATACAATATCCACTGGATCAGAGTTCACTGCATCAGGAAACGAAATTGAGAGTCCTGTTCCGTTTCCACAACAAACAAGATTTCGGCACGAAACTACACCTGTACAGTCCTCATCTCGTCCGACACGACAACGGAATGCTCCAGATCGTCTTCAATATTAATTTTAAAGAAGATTGAACTGGAAGGGAGGGGTGTTATGTATTGAGATAACATACAGTATTGATGTTGTTCATAAAACCATTATCAAGTATTTGCTTGTCATAGTTGTTCTCAAATATAATTAAAATACACTGTCACGTAATTTGGATTTCTTCATAGAATACCTTTCTAGAACCTTTCCCGTATACAACAGAATGATATTAATCAAATAAATCGTCTGTAACGATAACGGGGTAAAAGCTAACTTAACAATAATTAGAAGTCTAATAAATCGATTTGTTTTCCTTATAATTTTTACTGCTTCCTTTATCACTTACAAAGCAAGGAAAAGTTATTTCACCAATTAAATCGGATGTTTTTCTCACGTATTGCTTTCACTGAGATATTTGTAGAAAGCAGAAACTGTTATTCATGTCTCGCTGCGAACTTTGCCACACAAGGTTTTCTTTTATTGGAAAATGTTTGTTGTAATTTGTCGTGAAATTGTGATCTTCATTCAGAACTTGTGAGATCTCCAGCCTCCAGCAACAGTGATGATAAGGATACTATATTATAGGAATAGCTCCGATTTGTTACTAGAAGGGAAAAATATGAATGCATTTTTGGAATGACCACTCAGTTGAATAAACAATTAACATGTGGTAAAGTCATAGTTCCGGCTTGGCCAATCTGTTCACGAATACACGAAGAAATAATGAGGATGATGTCATTCTTTGTATATGATGTTATTCTGGAATTATTATTTTTATTTGTAAAATGTGAAGGTGCGATCATCATGTTGCAGGTATTCATATTATAATACAGGTAGTCAGGTAACATAATATCGGTAAACAAAATTATCAAGTTTTAAATAATATTGATGAAATTATCGGGGATAACACCATATAAGTGCTTTAAAAATTACTGATAATTCTAAAAAAATCGTATTTTTCAAAAAACTGCACGAGTTTATTTTTTTCGTTGTTTTTCGTTATTTTTGGAACAACGAAAAAAATAACCCAGTGCAGTTTTTTTCAAGAAAAAATAATTCAAAAATACACATTTTTTCAGAATTGATTGGTTAATTTTTAAAGCACGAATAGTATTCAGCAGAAAATTTCAGCAAAACAAAAAATTCAAATTATTGATTGTTAAAGTTGATATTACAATTATTTTGAGTAATATTGTATACATTTGTATTTGTCTTCTCCGTAACTGAAGTTGATCTTGAACCTCCTCATTGTGCGCATGGTTGTAGATTTTCATTGCCACGCATTTTTTCAACGATAGCCTTATGGTGTTCTTCATCTATCTGTAGATAGCTTGCAATAGATTTGGAATTGACATGTCCTGTCTGTTAAAGCTCATTTAGTATTAGTTTTAATTTACTAATTTTTTCTTTCCTTTGTTTCAATTATTATTGTTACATGTTCCGTTCCTCGTTTCATTGAGAATTTGAGAGTAATCATGGAAACAATCATTGCATAATAGCGCGTACCAGTCGAACCCTCGGTATATAGTGTCCCAGCTAAAATTTGCCACCCCCCAAATTTCTGAACTCGTGAAAAAAATTGAACATCGCTCAGACCCGTCGATTTTTATTTCAAAGAGGAACACTTTTACCGAAAACCTCATCATGGTGTTGTCAACCCCCTCATCCCCAGTACCCCCTATTCAGAATTTTCAATGAGAATACTATACCTACACAGAGATAAATATTTCTTTGAAATTAATAAATATTGTTAAATTCAAAGTAAATCTGAAGTTTGAATAGGTCCAACAAACAAGCTTGGTTGATTTAAAGTTTCCATTCTTTTGGATTTTCAAACAATTCATTATTTTGTTTTCATATAATTTCTTCAAAATGCTATATTTCATTATTTGAAACAAAGCATATATTTGTTTCGATCAAAAATGTTTTTTTCAATTCATGAACAGATTCATTTGTGGTGAATACATGTAATTTGAATCAAGGAAATCAATCCTTGAAACAAAAAAATAATTGTTTGGAAGAAAGAAATACGTTATTTGTTAGAAATGAATATATTGGTTCTTTGGAAAGAATATATATTCAGTCTAAAGGAAGTGTTTGTTTATTTCAATCAAAAATGTTTTTCAATTCCTGAAAATAATGATTCGTGGCGAATAAATGTTATTTGAATCAAATAAATCAAACATTCAGAGAAAAAAGAAACTTGTTTGAAAGAGACAAATATTTGTTTTTGAGAAATTAATATATGGTTCATTGGGAAGAATGGATATTCAGGTCAAAGAAAGTGTTCATTAGTTTCAATTATAAATGTTTTCGTAGTGAATAAATGTAATTTCAATCAAAGAAATCAAACCTTGATAAAAAAGAAAATTGTTTGAAATAAACAACTACTTATTTGTGAGAAACACATTTGTTCGCAGGTGGATGGTGCTTTGTTTTTTTCTTACTGATGGTTCTGGTTAGTTTGTGTGTCACGGAAATTTTAGAAGAATAGAATTTGGGTCATCTGATCCCTAGTTTCAGAGGTAAGTAATCTTAATCCTATCCTGATTATCTTGATATATAGGTATAAATATATATTTGAATTCCTACCTATGCCAGTACTGGTGTAAATATTTTTCTGATATCTTGATTTTCTGGTGCTTTCATACCGATCCACCATCAAAAAAAAGGAACTCACAGTGCAATTTGGAATGTTATAGTCAATGATAATTGTAGGTTACCTACTGCACATCTGCACAATAACTATTCGTATCTAGGTAGGTAGATACGTTGATATATTCATTTTGAAATTCTACAAGTGAAATGGCGTTTTAATTATCAAGGGGGGTTGAAGATTCCATACAGTCAAATAAACATTTTTTCATTCAAATGTCATTAGCGTAGAAACAAATATTTGCGTCACTTGAACAAATATTTGTTTCTATAAAACAAGAAACAAATATTTGTTTTATATAAACAAATATTTGTTTTATAGAAACAAATATTTGTTTCAAGTGACGCTAATGACATTTGAATGAAAAAAAATTTTATTTGACTGTATAGAATCTTCAACCCCCCTTGATTATTAAAACGCCATTTCACTTGGAGAAATTCAAAATGAATATATCAACGTATCTGTTTACCTAGGTACGAATAGGTATTTTGTAGATGTGCAGTAGGTACCCTACAATTATCATTGACTATAACACACCGCAAGCAAATGCGTTGTGCCGTTGGGATTAGGCGGTTGATTGATGATCGAACCACGTGACAACTGACTTCTCGACCTTCGACCAGTCTTCTGTTACTGAGGCACAAATTAGGAAATATTGGGTGGTAGGAATGAAAGCTGGCAAATACATTTGTCCCTCTCAAACATAATCAATATCTCAGTTTCAAGAAATTTTAGTGAAAGAAGTTTTCTCAAGATTTATTTATTCGACATTCGACCCAATATGCCCTGCTCTGCATTTTTTATTATAAGCGTCCTTGATTCTATTCGAATTGGGTAAAACAACAGAAAAAAGCGGGGAGCGGAGCGGGCTCCACACATTCGGATACCTATTTGGAAAATACACGTACCTAGGTATATTTGTCTGTATTCTTGGCAATTTATGTAGGTATTGGGTTATTTGATGCGGGAAGTACAAATGAAGACTTTCCAATGGTAGCTGGTGAGCTTATTTGCATTGTACCTTATGTAGTTTTGTTAGACCTTTTTTCGACACACTAGAAGTATTCAGAACTGCTACTATAACTGATCGTACGAGTATGTGCAGTATGTGAATCAGACAGGCATTTGCTTGTTTTGCAAATATTTGTTTATGCCTTTGATTTGTTTGTGATAGCAAACACGAATAGATATCAATATTTTTGGTAAAAAATTATTATATTTTCTTGTAAACTCTGCTGTCGTTCAAATCAAACAATTCTATTTTTTATTTCAAATATGCATTTGTTAGTGGCAAAAGACAGGGTACATACTCTGTTTAATTAATATTTTTTAAATTAAAATTGAAGATTTGTTCGTGACAAATCAATCAGTTGGTCAAATTTGAATCTCAATCTCAATTTCAACCAACCATGTGATAAATTTGCACAAACAAATAATTATTTGAATCGAATAACATTTTTTGTTTGTTAATAAATAATTTTTCAACAAATGCAATTGTTTCACCCAAACAAATCTAATTCAAATGAACCGATAACTTGAAACAAAGAATATGATTTGGTTCTTAGGAAAAACACTCGTTTCTTACTACTAACAATTATTTCTTGCAAAGAAATAAAAGTCAAACAAATGAGATTGTTTCTCGCAAAGAAACGTTTTTCTCTGTGTACTTGTGATACATCATTTTGAAGGTAATTCAATCCCAAATACATCGCTGTACTGAAATTGAGGATCGATCAAGTGTTCTTGAAGTGTTAATGAAAACTAAGTCTTGTCAAGATATTTTTATTTTTCATCGCCTAAAATGTAAATCATCGTAGGGAAGGTTCAAAATGTTAACCGATCAGTTCCATACAGAAGTATAAGCGATTGTCGAAATGTCTTCGCACATTGCTCAACATTTCTGGAGTCACTGCATGACACTCCACAACAATTCTCCTGCGTAGATCATCAAGCGAAGTTGGGTGTGTAATATAAACTTTGGATTTCAAATGACCACATAAAAGTAAGTCTAATGTTGATAAATCAGGAGATCTAGCCGGCCATTCTATTGGTCCTCGCCTTTCAATACATCTCCCTGTCCTCAAGTAACTGAGTGATTCACAGTTGTATCAAGAAGTTTAAGATACGTTTGTCCGTTGAGGTGACCATCAATAAAATATGGACCTACGATATGGTCTTTCAGAATACCAGCCCAAACATCCAATTTCTGGGGAGTTTGTGAATGAGTTTTCCTGTACCAATGGGGATTTACGTCACTCCAGTATCTGCAGTTGTGCCTGTTCATTCTGTATTTTATAAGGATGGAACTTTGCTTCTTTCTGAATTCGATGTACTCTGCTTTTAAAAACTACAGAAATAGTCTCAAGTTGTCTTAAATATTGAATGTTGTACATCACTGCATGGCCTTCAACTGCAAAAGTCACCGCTTCATTTCTCATAGGCTTGTGCAGTAAAGAAAATGGTTTATTTTCGAAAGGTTTCAAATTGTTGAATGAAGTGACTCGAATACATCAAATACCCTGGGGGTAAACAAAGATATGCGTATAAAAACACACAAGGCGATAATTTTTTTCCATAAAAACGTCTGTCTCACCTTCTAAATGATTATTTCTGACAGCATATCATTTTTCAATACAGTGACGTACCCACAGTGAACCTTTCTTACGATGATAACATTTTAGGTAATGAAAAATCAAAATATCTTGATAAAGCTTAGTTTTCATTAAAACTTCAACAACACTTGATCAATCTTCAATTTCAGTACTCCGATGTATTTGGGATTGAATTCCCTTCAAAATAAGGTATCACAAGTGTAGTAATTCCATTAAAAATTCTGAAGTAGGGGCACTGGGGCTGAAGAGGTTGACAACACGATGGTGTATTTGGTATGGGCGATTTTAAATTTTTTCACGAGTTCGGAGATTAGCTGAGACACACTGTATACGCGCCTATCGCCAAGATTCGACATTATCCTAATATAAATTAACAAGGCAACAGCTCGGATCGTGCCGGCATTGATGTCCTCTCATTGTGCTCAACTACGAGGATGTATTGATATCTAGTTAGTCTAGACCAGTTCTTTGCATAAACAAAATATTGCGTTACCATAGCAACGAACAATAACTTATTAGAAGTGTCAGAGTAAAGTTTGACGTCAAAAAAGTAAACCAGAGTTACACAATGAAACAAAAGAAATAATATGTCCACCGAAATTGTGAAAATCGAAAAATTGGAGTGTCGAGCCATAATCAAGTACTTACCTGTATTTAAAAGGGTTAAGAGGTAAGCAGATTTACGAAGATATGCTTAATACCCTTGGTGATCAATGTCCTTCGTATGCGACCGTGAAAAATTGGACTGCAAGCTTCAAAAGAGGTAAATTTTCCATTGAAGATGATGACCGATCGAGAAGGCCAGTTTCTGGGTCAGTCCCCGAAAATATCGATGCAGTTCATGACATGATTTTAACAGACCGTCGAATTGGGCTAAAACGGATATCTGAAGCACTGAATATTTCATACGAACGCGTTCATCATATAGTTCATGTCAATTTGGACATGAGAAAAATTGCTGCAAAATGGATCCCCAAATGTTTGAATGTTGACCAAAAGCGTGCAAGGGTAGTAGCATCGCGTTCGATCTGTGCTCGATTTGAAAACGATGTAGAATTCTTAAACCGAATTGTTACTATGGATGAGACTTGGGTACATTTCTACGATCCAGAAACAAAGCAACAATCGATGGAATGGCGACACTCCGGTTCTCCAAGACCTAAGAAGTTTCGTGTCCAAAAACTGCTGGAAAAGTTCTTGCTTCAGTTTTTTGAGATTGCCATGGAGTAATCATGATTGATTTTTTGGATAAGGTAGAACAATAACTGGAGATTACTATTCGACTTTACTGACCACTCTACGGGAAAAAATCAAAGAGAAAAGACGCGGAAAGCTGAATAAAGGTGTTTTGTTTCTGCAGGACAGCGCCCATGCACACAAATCTCATTGTTGCCATGCAAAAAATTCGTGATTTAGGGTTTGAATTACTAGAACATCCCCCTCAACTATCATCTCTTTCCTCAACTGAAAAAAATTTTAATAGGTCGTAAATTATCTTCCAACGAGGAGGTAATAAAAGCTGTGGAGGTCTGGTTTGCAGAGCAAGAAGAAACATTTTTTTCGAAAGGTCTAGAGACGTTGCAGGTTAATGTATTCAATTAAGTTGAGAATATGTTGAGTATTAAAATATTTTGACATAGAAATTTTGTTTGGTTCTATAGTAGGCTTAGAATTTTTCAATATATCCTCGTATATACCGCATAAAAATCACATTGCGTCAATCCAAATCAAGAAAGAAAAAACTACAGTTCATTTCAACTTCTCTAGAAGATCGATGACCACCCCTCTCGAGAGGAAATCTACGTAAGAGAACCAGGAAGTCCAGGTAGGTGCATCTCACGGGGCCGCCCTGGTTGGGGGAACCGCGGAAAGCTTGGCCATGCTCTAGTAATATCGAGATTCCTCCGCAAGTATATGAAGAAGAAAAAACAATTTTGACTAATGAAGAATATTCATCTAGAAGAGAATCAAGATAATATATTGAGGTGAAAGACGTGAGAGGAATTGTTTTTTCTTCTCCATTTACTTGCGGAGAAATCTCGATATTACTAGAGCATGGCCAGGCTTCCAATTTTCCATCTTTCGTAAAGAAAGAAAAAACATCTGCACCAGATAATTAATTTTCTATGTGTTTTAGGCAACGGAATTCCAGAAAAATTCTACACAAACTGATACATTGTCAACCTCTTTCAAATAAACAACTGAATAATTAAATAAATGTAAGTGCTATAAAAACATACGATTTTTCTCAAATTTTTCTGGATGAACTTCTACCACGTAGTGGCTGTAGCCATCAACTGAATAAAAGTTATTGCTATAAAAACCAGCGTGTATTATGAAGCATCAAAATAAAGGAGAACGAATTGTACCAATTTTTTATTTTAGCTCATGAAAAAAGATTACCTTGGCTATATAATGGAATGTCTCACAGATCTAATTTCATGTTCACATGTCTTTTAATATGATATACAGCAGTTAAATTATGAATCAATTGAAAAACTTGTCGTCGAGAAAATGTAAACTACTGACGTGAACTGAAAACTCGATAACCATTATATCGTTATGAAATAATGAATATTTCAATCTCTGACATAGCTAACAGTTATTTGGCGAAAGGTTACACATACTGGTTCATTGTGTGACTATATATCCTTTCACTCTCAATTCTGAGTCGCTAGTAATCAATTACAAAATATTGCACATAATAGCTTGAAATTAGTCGTTCATGGTCGATGAATGAAGAATGTTAACTGAGAAATTGAATAAGAATACAGGGTCTTTCACGACGAGCATTCGATAGGAATTTATGGAGAACCATTCAAAATAAAAACTTGAAATTTTTTGAAAGTGGGGTTTACAATAAGGCCTCCTCAAATAAAACAATTTTATTTTCTGGTATTTTTCAGCTATAAGGGAATTACAGGGCAACTTCCTTATTTCAAATAGAACACCCTACATTTCATTACATTTTTGAATTTACCAGCAGATCTTAGGCCCACTTTGCGTAACAATACCTATACCCAAATTTGTTAGTTTTAGAAATAATAATTATTTTCCGAAAAATTTGACAGTTGTAGCAATATTCCGAAAAAATCATAACTCATAGACAGTAATAGTTGAAAATATGGAATTTCACTAAATTATACCTGAAGCATCAAGTCATGGATAGTGAAACATAACATCGAAAAAACTGAGGAAAAACAATTTTTTCAAACGGAAACCATACACTATTCTATCATTTTTGGATAATACGAAAAAAAAAATATCTCAAATTCATGAAGAATACCTATACCTAAAATACACCCATGGCAAGATATATTCGATGTTGGAAAATATTTGAAATGTAACTCATTCAAAGCAATACCAAACCAAGAAAGCTTTGAAACCAAATGAATTAATAATAACTCTGGTAATTCCACTATCGTTGGTAACCTAATAATCATAGTGTTTGTGGAGATTCCGACGAGGAATAGATGACTTCGAAGCTATCTGTAGTGATTTTTCCTTACACCGAGAATAGGAAAAAACTTCTAAACTAGTCAGAATAGTTTTCTGACATACATTTGCCGTAACTGATACACTGTAGCTGGATGTGAGAAAAAATTGTAAAACCTCGGTCGGTAATGATGCCGATGAAGATAACTGCCACAGTTGCAATCGAAACGTTTGGATATGTTTTGATATGTGAGAGGGCAAATCTCGGAAACCAACCAGAACATTGACGTCAGAGAGAGTGTAAATCCTTATAAAAACTCTTTATTTTCACAAAAATATATTTACTACAATAATGCTTACATATATTTGACACACAGTGTCATTCTTGGACTAAGTTATAAACTAGGTTACATCCAGAACATCAAATCTTAAACTCGATCAAATTGCTTTGAGAACACCACTCGTCCTAAAGGAGCCGTATATTGAGAAAACACTAAGAGGACTCAGATTTCTTCAATAAAATATTATGGATAGATGATTCATCGTGCCACCGTCGCGCGTCGGGGTGTTTTCAAAATACACATCCTCTACAGTTGGCATATAATGAAACCAAACACGTTCCAAAATGAATTGGATACAGAATGGCCACGTGATTGGTCCGTTCGTGTTTCCACCGACACTGAACTCCGAAAATTATTCAGAATTTTCACAAACTAACCCATCTAATGAGAGATGTACCTCTGGAAGTCAGACGGACTATGTGGATTCAATATGGTGGGTGTCCTGCTCACTACGGCATACAAGTAACAGAAAATTATATTATTATATAGATAGATATGACATATGCTCAGAGACGGATTGGGCGACTTGGGACACTACTGTGGCCGACACGGTCACCGGACTTGAACCCGTTATATTTTTTTATTGATGGTGTTTGAAGGAGAAGAATTACCACAACCTAATCACTAGCGAAAGGGAACTACGGAACCGAATACGACATACAGCCCAAGCAATCGATAATAAACGAAGAGCTCTGTGTTTGTTGTAAAGGTCGCGTTTGAGAAGATGCAGCACTTGTATCAGAGCAGAAAGAGAATAATTCGGGCATTTGATGTGATCTCTTATTAATTTACATGAGGAATATTGAAGTGTACATTGTTGTGTTGTTTTCATAAGAATCAATCCATTCTCATTTAAATTTTTTTCGTGAAAGTTCATTTAACTGTTATATCAGTCCAGGTGCCTGTATAACATTAATCAGATCGTCAGTCGCTATGACAAATGAACAACAAACTGCAGCTCACACTTCGATAAAATAAATATAAAACCCATTTCGAACGAAACTGCATCAATCCTTGTGATTCACCGTAAAATACTCCACTTTCGTATTCTATAAGAAATATATTTTTTTCGAGAAAGAACTATACTTCTATACTTTTTTCTGATTTCAGAGCAAGTTTTTAAGGCCAATGTCCAAGTTTTCGTAGGAGAATAATTTGTCACAAAAGAAGTTCAAAGTTTCATAATAGAAATCTTCAATGGTCCAAATCGGAGGATAATTTTTTTGTAGACCATAAATGACTGCTATCGAAAATGTGTGTTCTGCAATATTACTATTTGGTAATATTTAACAAAAATAAGAATTGCCATGGAACTCTCCTCATTTGCTTGTAACATAAAAAAATGATTTGAGATAGGAATTAATTTTTTATATGAAAATTCTAATATCTCGAAAACCGTAAGGTTCTTACTGAGGTAAAGTTATGGTTTTCTGATAGGTTATAATTGTTTATCTCCAGCTACACCGGACAACCTGTATTTATCAAACATTATGTGTCATCCAAAAAATTATACAATGTCCTTAGATATTATAGTTTATCCAATCTCAGTTGAATATGATTTCATTCAGCTCAATATATAGGTTTAGTTTAAAACAGCACATGGTGTAATAACGAATGAAGGATGAAAAGGGAAAATTAAATAAATATTATTCCCTATATAAAGAAAACAGTAGACCAGATTGAGTATTTTTCACGTGTAACCTGAGTATACATATAAGTCGCGGAAAAGACTACGCCAAACTCTTTTAGACTGTGGTTTCAAACACAAAAAACTAAATCAGCGAATGGCAATAATGAAATCACCCCGGCTCGTTCTGCAAAGGCTAGATTACTTGAGACAAATAAAAGAACATCGGGAATCGAAGAGACATATATTATATCTTGACGAGACTTGGTTCGATAGTCATGATGTGATTCGGTATGGATGGGAAGAACTCCAAGCACCATGTTCCAGAGGAAAACGTATAATTATTGTACACGCTGGTAGTGAAGATGGTTTTGTACCGAACGCGTTGCTGTTGTCAGCAAAACAAATAAAAAAAATTTCTGCAGATAATCGTGAGGATATGACTGCAACTTTATTCGAAAAATGGTTCAGTGAACAATTATTACCAAATACTTATATCATCAACTTCTGTTATTGTAATGGATAATGCGTCATACCAGTCGCGTCAAAAGAAAAAATACTGACGAAAGCAACAAAAAAGGAGACGTTTGGAATTTATGGCTTATAAAAAATTGAATATTCCCCAAAAAGCCACGAATGAGGTATTACTACTCATAATTAAAAATGAAAATTTTTAAAAAGAAAATATCATTGATGAACTTTGTAAACATTCTGGTCATACGCTTCTGAGGTTACCTCCGTATTATTGTGTTGTCAACCCCATTGAATTGGTTTGGGTATTTATAAAAAAGAAATTGAGAAAATCCAGTCAATGTCCAAATCATAGCGGAGAAGTAGTAGAAAATGTTAGGAGAATCTTAGGAGAGGAATATAAAGATCTTTGGACATAATGCATTTTACATGTGATTTCAAAAAACGAATAAATTATCAATGTTTCCTGATGTTTTTTTATTCTATTTTTTTGAACGACTTATTTTCGGTGTATCAGATAACTGGTCAATAAGTTACGAGCAACGTCTTGTACCCATACACGCGCTATCCTACAATTCTATTTATTATAAGAACAAGGCACATTATATTCGCAAATTTCTATTCAGCAAGCAATACGCAAAGTTATACCCAAGTAAGAGAAAATATCTCCGCTTATGGTCGGCAAGTACGTTCAAAGAGGCGAAGTCATTGAAGTGTTAATCCGGTTTTACTGCTCATTCAACTGAGATTGGATAAACTATAATAAATATGAGACAAGATCAGCTTACCAAATACCGCTAGGTACCATTTATTACACTGACTAAATCAAATTTGAATTCTGATGATTTGAAACTTTACAATAAGTTGATTTCAGAGTTGAGGAATTTTGAAATGAATTTATTACATATTATAACGAAAATTTGTTTTTATTATGTTGAATAATTTTCAACTTCGTAAACAGTTTTGTGTTTATATTCTACTTGCTGCTATTTTTTGACTATAGCTGAAACTCTTACTAATTTCGATGTGTGCGAGTATTTTACAAACTGAATGTTCTTTAGATAGTATATATCTTTGTATCATAATTTTGTACTTATTGACGTGTTTAAGTCATTGTTTAAAAAGCAAAATAGATCTATAAAAAATGATGGACGAACCTTGGATAAAAAATAAGTGAATTAGTAAGTAAATGAATTAATTCAAGAAAAAATCATTGCCCGAGAATTACTAAATTTCATTTTGTCATAAGTCTCTCCATGCGAACATGAAGAATAATAAAATACCTACTGTTTTTCATTAAAATCCCAAAGGTTTGCAACATTTTCCAAGCGTTTCTTTTTGAACAATTTTTTCTGAAATCTTCCTTATTCATAAAAAGTAATGATTGGATATGACATTACAACCCATTTTCATCTCACTTTCAAGATTATTGAACATAATAATTAGCAGAATATTTAATAATTTTTGTAAATTTCTATTAGAAAGTTCCTAATGAAAATATTTGTTATAAATTGTGTTACCTTTCCATTAATAACTGCTTGTACTGTGAGGACATTGGCACTTCTATGGCATTCGAGGACTTCTCCTGGAAGCCAATGTCCAATTCCTGGGTCGAACCATATCAGATCGCCCGTATTCCATTCCATGTTGCACAAAACTCACACTAACACCAACACTAACACTTCTCGCATGATATCTGAAAAAAAATAAAATAAAAATTAAATTGAAAACAGGAATTGAATAGGTAATATAAAAATGCATGAAATAGAAGCAAGGTAATATTGTGTGTACTATATTTTGGTTGGTGTACGCACGAAAACAAAACACTTTGATAACATTGTTGTTACCTTAGTAATGGCAGAACTATAATTCATTACCAAAAATTCAGTTAAACTGTCATCGAATAATCTCATGCGTTCCATGTTTTTCATTACATCAATTTTACAAGAGTATTTATAGCTTTTAAAAGTTCACAACCACAAAATTTCTGGACAATTTTATTGGGGTTAGGAATCCGTACGGGGGTTATAAATCTGTATGGAAAAGGAGCAATTATTCTATTTTTTTCAGTAGGGTTCAAGAACGTGGAATATTAGGAAAAATATATTTAGATAATTGTTTTCTGCTTTTCAGACATGTGTGTGTGCGAAAATTTTGCAATCGATTTCAAATATCTTGACGAAATTATATGACAGAAACATGTGGCAAACTTCAGGATCATTCCAGTTTCTTCTCACCTGATCATATCTGAAATAGAAAATTGTTATCTCTACCTACCCATGAAAAATGAAATAAAGGAGCAGGCAAAGATTTTCATTTCGATATTAAAACAAATAAATGCCAATCCCTATTAGATACCAATTTTAATTGACATATGGCACTCGGTGCGTAACCGTAGGGATCCAGTCTCGGTCTACACTATCAATTTTTTTCTCAATTTGTCCACAATTATTAGGAATCATTGAGAAAATTCCTAATTGCTTCCCTTTATCCTCATTCCCATTGTATAGAAGTATTTCACTAATTATTGGTCTGTTAATATTGAAAACATTATGATTAATATTATGTTATTATTAACATTCATTGCAACAATTTTTCATTTTGCATCGGGAATATATTATTATTTGAAAAAATTTCTGTTATGCAATAGAATTGCTTTGTCGTCCTTTTCTGAAGGGGGCGGGAATCCGACTGGTTAAAGTGCAACTGTTTCAATCACTTTCGCTGTCAGTCAAAGGTTCAAACCATAGCTACTGCAGAAGTTTTTCTGATCGCCCGAGAAAGTGATATAGGAATCGCAAGTAAAAAGGTCCCACAAGTTTCGACTTCTGAGCGCTGCCGTTCGTAAGGAGACGAATTCTACTTCTACTTCTTTCGATTTTTCAGTGAAAAATCGAAAGAAGTAGAAGTCTTTCAACCAGTGAGACGATGGAAGTCCGAAATTCAAGTAATCAATTTATTACATCGTCTACAACCTTCAAATAGTTTTTTTTTTATGGTTAAAGTTTCAAGTATCTACCTCTTGGGAAAGTAAGCTTAAAATCAAGGGCAAATTTATTATCATTGTTATATTATATTATTAAAATAGTATGCAATAGTATCGCACTGTCAACCAGTTCTGAGCTATGTTTGTCTAGCTCATCTGGAAGTTAGTTTGAAGTCGATTGCAAAGTTTCTACCGAACAGACAAATAAATAGACTAGAAAGCGAGTGAATAAAAACGTGGGAATGATAATAAATATACGAAGGTAGTAGTCCATACTCGAAGTGGGAGTGTTTTTGGAAAAATAACAGTCGTCTCCACGTAAAATTTAATTGAATGATCCGAATAAATATCCTACTTAAGACATGTTTCGAACATATATATGTTCATTATCAGTTACAGTGAGCTGGCATAATGTTATGTGTGTATGAGAAATTACAAACAGTACTTCCATTGAGTGGAGATAAAAATATTCAAATCTAAATTAGACTAATATAACAGCAAACAGTATGTGGTCATACTGCCCATAATGTTGAAATAACTTTTATGAAATAAGGGGTAGACCCCCAAAAAATCAAATCTAAGGACATATTATCAAAAGTTTTCCACTACCATACATCTTAGCATACGTTTTGCCCATAGTCACATAATAAAATGGACTGGCTGTCACGTGACTTGCACACACTGTTCCTTGCGGCCAACGTAAAAGTGAGACATGTTGTGAAGGATAAAATAATATGGAAGATTTCACTAATATTTAATAAAACACCTTTGTTACAGATCTGTATGTACATATACAATAAAATTTGTTTCAGGATTGAAAAAGTGATCAGAGTTAATAATATGGTTTGCAAAAGAATTATTGGTTGAAATTTCTACAGTATTGTCATGATTTTTATGTTTGTCTATGATTCTTAAGTGTTCTCTTAGACGAATACTAAAATTATGACCAGTTTGGCCTATATAAACGCTATTGCAATCAGGAGAAAACCAATTTGTAATCCACAGACCATTACGTTAAAAATTCTACCTTTATTGTTAATCAATTTTGCAAATAGAGTTGTTTGTTTTGAAAGAAATTAAGAAATTTTTATCAAAGGAGACCGCACACTTTAATAGGGAAAGTGGCCCAACATCGAATTACCAGAATTTTTGATATTTTATAGTCCAACTCATTCCAAACAAAAAGTCCAATGGGCATAACTTTTTCTATATGCTAATTTTGACGCTGAAAACTCTCATTTTTTCTCCATTGTTAAACAACTCAAAACGTTATCCTGACTAATTTTCACTATTCTGAGTAGTCATTGATATGAGACACTATTAAAAGTATTGTTCATTGGTGTCATTACAGGTCGTCAATTATACAGTATGTTCCAGCTAGTTTGGTCAAATTAATACTTCAAGTTGATGATGCGACTCAAGGAAGATATATCAAAAAGTAGTCTATTTCATTTCGATAGGGTTGTGGCGAAGAAACTCCTCCTAGCGGGTCAACCTAGCCTCCATTCGCATATATAGTATAAGTATAATATAGCCAAAATAATAGGCAATAACTCAATTTATTGAATGTTACATTTAAGGTACCTATTGAACCTGGTACCGTTGACCCTAATGAAAAACCCTCGAAACTTTGACATCGTTTCCAAAGCCATCTACAGAAAAATGTTTATTTTCTACATTAAAGGGATGCAATGTTTTCATATTATCCACAATTTCGAAAATATTCGAACAAGTTTTAAGACAAATCTGGACTATAACATTTTTATACAGGGTGGAACAATAGTGCGCCAAAGTTCGATTTCTCAAGTTCTATTGTGATGTTGATTTAAAAACGAGAGTTAACTAGACAACTACATCCTGTTGAACAAAAAGGTGGAGGGCATCATTTTAAACTGAAATATTAATAATAATAATATGTATTAGTAAATTAAAATATCTGCGTAACCTTCACTCACCCCAAAACTATCATTGATTTTCTCTGAATCGCTTGGATGTTACGAATATTTGGTCGAAATGATGCATTCCGTAAAAATCCCTGACGTTACAATGATAGACTTAGAAACAAAATAAATTATAATGCCATTTTATAGACAGATTTTTAATATTTCTTATATTTTCTCATGCCTTGAAATTATACAGGATGTTCGAAAAATATTTTTCATACGGAACTTTTCGAATATAACTTTAGCTTTCTGTTAAGAAGAACACTTTATATAATTTTCGACTATGTGACGTAGAATATGGTGTAGAATAGGACTCATGAACATTTTTTGATTGTAGATCCCGAAGGCGATTTGTAACCATTTTAGAATTACTGAACTCTAAAAATTGTAAGTAGCTGGAACATACTGTATAAATGACCAAATATAACAAAACACTTTTAATAGCATCTCATAATAACGACTGTCTACATTTTCATCAAACAGAATAGTGATGATTATCCAGGATTAAGTTTTGTATTGCTTAACAATGAAGAACAAATGAGAGTTTTCAGGGGCCTCTAGCGCCAAAATTAGCCTATAGAAAAAGTTGTCCCTATTGAACTTTTGGTTTGGAATGACTTGGACTATAACATATAAAAAATTCACCCAATTCGACAGGGGGCCAATTTTCCTATTAAAGTGTGCGGTATGCTTTGTTGAAATTATTTTTAATATCATAGGATCATTGTTTATATAAAAGTAAGATAGTTGCCAATCTTATGGGTTTTTTATTGGATTCAAATGGATGCGACATGTAGATAGCGACAGTGATCTCGCATCGAAATCATGTTGTAACATCAGTGATCTGGCCTCTAAGTCATGTCGTAACTTGATTGAAACAATGGGACAGCATTAAAATCGGGGTTTTTTGAGAAACCTGCATTAAAATGACGTCAAATATTCATGTTTGTAACTAATCACGCTAGATGTCACTCGCGTTTGGATCCAATACATTTTCCACAGGTATTGACTATCTTCTATTTAAATAATGATAGGATAATTTTCCAAGATAGGAAATATAATCAAATTTGGAATATTTAGGGCCAGTTTCACAGGTTCCAGTAGGGGTCCAGATCAATTAACTAATGGTTAGAATGTGAACCTGTCAACGCCATTGAAAGAATGTCATTCACCGTCTAAACTTTCAGTTAGTTATCCGAAGGTTAACTGGGACCTGTGAAACTGGCCCTTAATGGAAGAGAGAAGGTTGTGATTTTAACATTTTTATTGACATGACGTCTGTTTATTTTTTCAATAGAATAAGCAGAAATACCATTGTTTGCACCTATTTGTCTGATGATATTAAGTTCTTTATTGAAGTTGTTTACATTCATAGGAATGAAAAAGAGTCTAAAAATTAGAGAATCAAAGAACAGTATATTCTGTAACAAGGTTAGAATGAAAATTCGATGCGAGTGGAAAGTTCCGAGCGCGAGCCGAAGGCGAGCGTGAGGAACCACGAGCATCACGAATTTTCATTCTAACCGAGTAGCAGATATATTTTCTCCACGATCAAAGATAGGACACGAGACAGCAATAATTTTGACACTTACTCAAATTTTGCCAATACGATGACAATCAACTGCGTCAAGGCTAATGTTATTATTGCTAACCAGTGTGAGAATATTATTCTATCACAAAAGAGAGAATGTAAATACATTTAAATTGCATGGGGGCAGAGGTGTTGCAGAGGTGTTGTTTCTTCAATCTCAAGAGAGAGAATTCCAACATTCTGCAATCAAATTTGATTTCAGAATTGGCAGATTTCTGACAGAATTATTGATAGTATCGTGAGCACGAGTAGTATTTATCGGGATAATTTCACGAACCAACAAAGTAAGAAAGTTCCATTGTCGTGAATTCTTCAATAGTTATAGATAATGCCTGATAGACATGAAGTCTGTCAGATAGACATTCATATTAGTGCACAGAGAGAAAAGACTGCAGCAGGTTCGTGCACAACGTTGTGTAAGACACAGATGTGTAGATATTTTACACAATTGTCTATTCTTTCATCATACGCGTTTTGTGAAATTCAATAAATATTTGTGCAATTCAATTTGTATAGTATTCATGCACTTCCATATTGCCTAAAAATACACAAAAATATGCACATCTACCATAACATAATTTATATGGAAAAATCAACAACGCATTGAACTCATCTTACACCCGTTGTGCACTTTCTATTTGATATGCACAAATTGTATACTATTTCAACACAATTGTGTAATTTGCCACAACTTGACCAAGGCGTCGTCTCACCCAACTAAATACGCATGCGCGGCATTCCAAATGTCCAGTACATCATTGTTTGATTGTTTTATGCTGATCGAAGGGAAAAGCTGGTTAATTTTACTTACCTATTATTTATTATTTGTTCATGTGAAGGTGGTTTTGTGTCAAATGGAAGTATTAGAATATTTGCAAACTGATACCAATATTTGAAGGTTAGTATTGCTATTATTTTTTGTTATAACATGAAACCTACAAACTGACTCATTTTTATCATTTTTAACGGTTTGAAAGGTTAAAATTGTTTTTTTCCGTTAACCAGCTGTCGTCCCCTTACGAACGGCAACCCTCAAAAGTCGAAACTTGTGCGAGCCAAGGATTAACGAGGTCTTACCTTTTTACGTGCGATTCCTAGCACTTTCTCGGGCCATCAGAAAAAATTCTGCAGTCGCCATGGTTTGAACCACCGCCGACCGGCAGCCAGTGACTAAAACACTGTCGCTTTAACCACTCGGCTACCTGGCCCCATCATCATACCTCTTGAATAAATATAGTTCGACACGAAGATTACTGTAAACTTTATTATTATTCAACGTGTTCCAAAATAACATAATGTAACGTTCATTTATGTTCTGTTTGATATTTTGTGTTTCTGTTATTTTATTTGTAATTAGAGTTTATAGTTCAGTTATTTTTGTTATTAGTTCTTTGTGATGAAATAAACATTATTTGAATGACATTTAAGTTTTTTTCAAGATATAAAGAAGCGAGCAGATTGAATCTGATGCTTATTCTTATCTTATTCCGTTTGGATGTTATGTGCCTCAAGTTTATCCTTTCTTAAAATTATAAATAGTACCTATAAAAATTGGCCTTGCTTTGTACACAAATATGTACAATATACCTACACAATTCATGTATGCGGAGTACACAAATTTGTGACATTTTTTGCATCCTATATTTGAAATACCTACACAATTTGTACAGGCTTGTTACACAAATTGTTGCCATTCATTCCAATTTATGCATAAACAGAACACAAGTTGTTGACATTCGTCGCACAACATACCGATTAATTTTGTATATTTTGTGTATATAAAATTAAAACAAAACTATTCAGAATAACACAACACTGAAGTGTATCGTTTATACACAATATCTCTAATACAATATTATAGAAAAAAAATGAACAAAATGGTGCTGTCAACTTTTTAGACACAAATTGTGCTGAAATTATTCACAACTGTGTAGAAAACATACATTTATTTCTCTCTGTGTGGCATGATGATATTAAGTTCTCTGTTTTTGTTTGGATACGCAGTTGCCATGACAAAGTGGTATTACCGGCTCGAAAGCTAGGAACTGCGTATTATCGAGGCTTACGTCCCTCATTGGCCCTAATATTGCAGGAAAGGAGGGTTTCATACGGCGAGTGAAATTATCAGTATGAGTTGGTTTCATATAAATGGACTATTCAAAATCCTGAATTTTCTTAGTAATCAGTGAATCCAAGTAAACGAGTGTATGATCGGTTTCTGTTTCCATAGTGAATTTAATGAAATATAACTTAGCAAGTCAGTATGATAGCCATTAAATTAAAGATCAAAATATCATGTATGGAAAACATTGATTTTGTTGAAATCATAATATAGATTGAGTTTCTTTTCTAGATCAAATAGAAATATAACTGCCAAGAGAGAACCAATGGCTAAGCCTGATTTTTGGAAAAAGAATTTATTATTGAATTGGAAAAAGTTTTATTTGAGAACTGTCTAGTAAGAGACAAATGTTTAAGCAGATGTGAAAATTAATGTTGACTTCGAAAAGAAGGTTTCTAACAATTCTAATACAATCCTCACAGGGAATGCTAGGAAACAAGTTAACAATATCAAAGGAAACTAGAATGGAGTTTTTTGAAATAATACTGTTTGAAATTTTGTTAGTTGAATCTTTAGAATATTTAATGGAGTCAGGGTTCTGAAAATCTAAGAGATATTTCAGTAAGGTATTTAGCCACGAAGCTATTTTTAATCTTTCGATTAAATTTTACGTGGAGACGACTTTGTGTTATTCTAAAAGAAAATAATAATAATAATAAATATCTTAGTACTGTAAATGATAGACATCGTAATAGTAAATATCTCCCAGCAGGCCCTTCATCTACTTTCAGGATCCATAATTCCAATAAATTGAGCAACGTAAAAAAATTAAATTAATACGGAAACATGGCGGCATATAAAAACCAAACTCCCGAAATACAGTAATATTTTTCGTGTGAACTTAAGACAAGAAAGTATCAAGCAAATTAAATGAAAGTCGTTCCATTCGGGCACGTGTTGGTCGTATTAATAGATCTTTTACTTTTCCAATTCACATTAATGGGTCACGTTGAATATATTGCATAACCACTTCGGTCTTTGTCACTGTATATTCTAGTTTTCAGCAAAAGCATATAGAGTATATTTATCTAAACACAGTATGTGGTGTTGAAACTAATGCGGAAAACAATTCCAGTACACTGCAAGGTTACAACCAAGATAATCCAACAACGTACCTATTTTCGTTCCATTTTCTGAATTTCTTTGTATGGCATTAGTCATTCGCTTATCTATGGAATTACTTCGTAATTGCTTTAAATAACTACCTGTTTGTTTGTCAATAATGATCCGAAAACATTGCGATTTTGGAAACTAGTTATTGAAATCAATATTCAGATATTTCCAACTTACCATAAATTTGGTGAAAAAGTATGTACCATATGGGAAAAACGTTTATTGTTAAGGTGTTGGAAAATCATTTCTGAGGAAAAGTTCGTGCATGTCCAAAAACCTGAAAATCGATTTTGACACATGTCACGTGAGCACTAGTATGGCGACAAATTGGAAAAAATACCATGAAGATGCCAAAAGTGGGGTAAAATGGCAAGATATCGATAAAAGTAATTTGAAAAAGTTGCATGTAATTTAATTTCATACTCACATACAGAGTTTGAAGCGATACGTCATAAAAATTTGAAATTGCATTTTTTTTTAATATCTTCCCATCTCTTCATAAAAATCAATTTTTTTTCTGGGTGGCTTGACTATTGTGGAACATGTATTTTGGTGATAATGACAAAAGTATCTCTTTTTCTCCTCATCAGATGGCACTAAATTGAAAAAAATTGGTTTTTGCCAGAAACCTTGCTGTTACATTGGTTCGTATATCAAAGAGTTATATCAAAATTCCAGTTTAGTGATGACATTTAGTGATGACATTTAGTGATGACATTGCAATCTCAAAATATCATGTTTCCTGACTTTAATCAAGTTAAAATGATAATGCTGCATGAGCGTTTCACTTTGCACATGAACTTTAAGCCTCTTTGATTTGACAAACTGTTTTCAAGTTTATGCGCGAAGTGAAACTCTCAAGCACGATTATCCTCGAAACTTGTTTATAATCAGGGAAGCAGAATGTTTCTAGAATGCTATATCACCACAATAGTCTTGGAATTCTAATATAACTGTTAGATACGAACCTATGTAACAGAGAGGGTTCTGGCAAAAACCATATTTTTCTATTTAGTGCCATCTGGGGCGGAGAAAATTAGAAAGTTCTATCATTATCAGTAGTAATACCACCACCACAAGTGATTGAATTTTCGGGATAAGTCTGTCGATTCATTTCTGAACGAAACTGAATTGCGTCGAGAAAACATCACGAGTCCGCAGGACGAGTGGTGTTTTCTCGATACAATTCAGTTGAGTTCAGAAATAAAAGACAGACTTATGAGATAACTTCAATCACGAGTGGAATTTTATTAGACTATTTCACGAAGCATTAGAAGTATTATTATAAACATGAGCAATCAATTCATCATAACCATAATCAATCAACTATAATCACAAAAAATGTATTATAACTATCAATAATTTATTATATAGTTACGATGCTACTCATTTTGACGTTTTCTCCTACAATTAAGATCTGTCAAAATGTCAAACTTTGCTTTGTCATCTATGGTTACATCGTTGAAAACACCAACGCTGACAGACCAATCAGAATTGAGAGACAGCTGGTGTTTTCGCGATAATACAAGTTGCCTTTGATTTGTGATTGGTCAGATTACGTGAATATCTTGAGAACAGTGGACTAGTCATCAAAATACAATTGTTTCACTACAGTAAAGCTATTCAGAAAAAAAACTTTTATTTTTGTAAAGAGATCGGGAAAACATTGGAAAAAAATATATAATTTTTTTTTCGATTTATTGCTCGAAGCTCTGTATGTGGGTGATAAATTGAATTCCAATAAACTTTTTCAGATTACTTTTGTCGATATCTTGCCATCTTCCCCCACTTTTGGCCTGTTCGTGGTATTGTTTTTCAATTTGCCGCCATAGTAGTGGTCATGTGACATGTCTCAAAATCGATTTTCAGGTAATCGGGCATGCACAAACTTTTTCCCAGAATTATTTTTCCAATACTCTAACAATGAACTTTTTTCCCATATAGTACATACTTTTTGCGGTCACTGTATATTCATCTAATTTTCGCTCATGACTTTTCCTAGCTAATAAATTTGGAAACATTCAAATCGAGTTACTTTATAATCTAGTAGAATTCGAATCAAGTTAAAGCAAACAATATTAGAGTCGTTGAGAATATTATTGAAACAGTACGTATGGATATCCTCGCGTATGTGTATTCTTCCAAGCGACCATGTGCCTAACTAGAGGAAGACGAGAAAGATTTTTCGGTTAATAGCATTGAGAACACAGTTGGGTTTTATAGCAGAGTTAATCTCAGCAAAAGTGCTATTCTGTGAATCTTTTTGTTAAATGAGAGTATTTTGTCAAAAATATAACAAAACTAATTATTATACTAGCTTAAAGATTTCACACGCTAACGGCCAACCGGCGCTATGGATCATATGTGAAGAACTAAGGGGAGGGGACATCAAGAGTTTATATTCGACTAAGAGAGTACACGTCGCGGCAGTAATACGAGACTCATTCTTAACTGATATTCCTTTGAATAAATATTCAACCCGCCTTATTAAGGACATATATTTCTAAAACATAATTACCATTCTTCACAATTATGTCGAAAAAAGTTAATTGTTCTGAAATTGAACTGAATATTTTTTATACATATTCAACAAGCCGTTACTGTTAGGAAAATTTACCGTCATGAAAAAACATTGTTCATCTTTTTTCTAAAAAATAGAAAATGAACAAAAGTGGAGACAATATTATTCTTTCAGATGATCGGTTCATTGTTTTCAAAACACAACTCTTCCCTGTTCATAACAACCTGAGTGTGTTTTCTTCGGAGACTGGCTTTGTTCAACGTCTGACACTCAATGCATATTATACTTGAGGTCTTCGATATTTGCAAGGGCTCTAAAGTGAACAAATTATTTGAGATAGGACCAGATGAAAAAGTCCAGTGGGGTATGATTTGGCTACCTAGCAGGCCATTTACCCCCCGTACTATTCGATGTAGGTAATTATGATGAAAATTTATAGTGCTTCATATGGTTGTACTCGGAATGACAGCCTCTATCATAATTCACAATAAAAAATATAAGAACTCCTTTGAAATCAATTCTTTGAGTTTGAAATTCAATATATTCAGAATTAGATCTTGGGTACGAACTCGCCGTTATCTAATAACGAAAACAATTTGGACTCCTGAATTGCAAAACACCGAACTGGATAACTGTTTTTATTATTTGGTGAATTGAATTTCTTTATTATTTAGTGTATTTCTTTATTAAATCGTTGATTCTATCCGTTATCGCAGGATAACATTGGAATGAAAGTGAAAATTATTTAGAATAATATCAATTTCAGTGATCACTGCTATTCGATAAAAGTAAAAGTTAGTAAAATAAAACGAACAAGAACATATGCCCTCTCAACAGATGCTTGCTTGACCTCGCACATTGCAAATGTTCCGCTTCAATTAAAAACCAGCTCGTTTTATGGAAGTTACGTGAAAACTGGCGACTAGCAGTTATGATACCTAACCGCTTATCGCAATATTGTTTTGTGTTTATCGTTTTCTAGTAAACTGTTTCTCTGGTAATTTGTATTGTGCGTGATTATCTTTCGAAATATCGACGATAATACTTGCAATCATGAAAGAAATCATAGGTCTTTGCAGAAAAAGGTCATATTTTCATATAACTTGTGAAAATTCACTAGTCAACAATTGCAACTGTGCCGACGTGTCTGATATTGTTGAGCTGAAGAGTTACTGAAGAATTGACTTCAATATTTAAATCAGTTGAGTTTATCAAGCTATAGTATGCCACGAGTTTAAATTATCTCAGGCTTTTTAGATGGCAACTAAGCTGTCAGAGTGACAGGGTGACTCGCGACTAATGGTTGATTTATGCACGCCTTCCTAAGAACTAAACTTGAGACTAAGAACTAAACCTAAGAATTATGTAGTCAAAGAATAGGAGTTATGAACTCTTAGTTCTTAGTACTAGTTAAAAATGCCATATGTAACCAAACGTCTTTTATGACCGGAAATAATGATTTAGATGAAACCAAACTCAAAGTTGTATAATCCTCTCAGCTCATAAAATTATCGGGGCCGACTTTATGTTATTCTATCAAATATTCTCAGTAATACATGGGTTACCAAGAATCCTCTTAAAATATTACTTTTAAGAGTCTTGTAAGAATATTTCCAAATGGGACATTTTAGAATAATAGAGAAACAAACATACGAATAATCTCCTCATATTCATGTTCTTGTGAGAGGCCCAGATTCTTATATTTTCATAGACCACCCAAAGTTCTCAAGGAGGGCGAACCGGCCAATTTTGAAATTAGGGTCGAAAATTAGGTAGTCTTTCGTTTCATTCGTTGAAGTTAACATGTGGTCGCGTAGTTATTTTATTAGTTTGCTTAAATTATTGTGAATTGTTATAACTCAACTATGTTCAACAAAAGTTCTCAATTATTATTATGTTTATAACGACTCCGCTCGGTCGAATCAGTTGTGATAATGCTCTATTTAATTGTTAAATCAGCATTTGTTCATAAACGTTCGCGTTGTTTAACTATTCATGAACTCTAAGTTCTTAATTTTGGGTTTAGATTCAGTTCTTAGGTACGGGTGCATAAATCGACCTTAAGTCAAGTGGTGACGGAAGTGGTTCATAACAAAATAAATGGTGATGAGATGATAGAATGCAGACGCCAGATATACGAACTCAAGCTCACCCTACAGATTATTTATACTGATTCCCATATAACACGAACAGTATTAAAAAGTAAAGTTATCACACTCTAAATGATGAACAGCTTACTGTTTAAAGAAGTATAATTATTAATATAACGAATGATAGTAGCAAAATGGTTGTTACTTACACAAAACTAACTAGCTAAATAAATACCTGAATAATATTACAATTGTAGTGAGTAACCCAATATGTTTCAAACATTGAAAAACCTCTTAGGTGAGATGATACAGGCACCAGTAAATAGATAAAGGTTAAATGTATCCAATATCACACACAAAATACATCTACCGCTGTAGGGTAGGAGAAAAGAACCCGCAAAAGTATAGTGCACCTCACCTTGTAGCGTTCACACATTAGCACATTAGCAAAAAGGATATCAGTGCATGGTAGGTAGGGTAGGTGGTACTTGGAGTGCCAAGTTAGGTCAACTAAGGTGGTACAACCAGGTTGATATTAACTGCAATGATGCTTTTCCGCTACAAGTACAGGAAACTAGGGTGGTCCAACCAGGTGGATCTTAGCTGAAAGATTGCTTCTCCGACAGTCTATGCTACCGGTACATGAACGCCCTACTCAATGGCTATAGTAGGTGGAAGATCGTCACCAGGAAGACATACACTAACGGTGGGTCATGAAACTTCCTCCAGAAAGGAATGAAATACTGTATTAGGGACAGAACTTTAGTGCCCTATAAATAAACCCTGAAATGCAACAAGAACTTGACATTTTTTTCAACAACTTGGATGACCTAATAAATACCTCTGACTAGAACAGACTTAAGTGCTCCCACAGTGGAAGATGCTTTCGATAGGCTCTTTCAGATGTCAAAATATCCTGGGCAAAGTGTTAACTGCGGCACATAGGATCAAGTACCCAAAAGGCCTTACTAATCAGATCCTAAAATACATGAAGAACTGCCAAATGATAGAAGAATACCATGTGCGAGGAGACTTACCCGAGGTAACTGGTTTATAGAATCCCCCAAGAGACGAGGTTCAGATATATGTATAAAAAGCAATTCAAATGACTAAACCTTTTGGCAGTTGCGAAATATATTCCCTTTACGAATGATTCGAATGGAATCAGAATTTTCAACAACTCGTTTGCCCCCATTAAAAAAAAAAAAAAACTCAAGCCAATTAATCTTCTTCTTCCAAAACTTCAAGTCAAAATGTCAAATCCGTGTGCATTGTTGCCAAGTACACTTTTCGAACTTATTAATTTTTTTTCACAGAATAGAAAGATATTATGAAGGCCTATCCCCAAATGAAACACGCCTGAGTAATATTGCATGGTATAACCAATTTCGACTCTTCGGTTATGAAGCTAACAAAAGTCATTCCAAGTTACTCCAGCTGAATGCATAAGTCATAGCAATCACAAGTTTATGGCCTATTCGTTTAGTGCGCACACTCCAGGCGTGGAATGAAAAATGTATACAAGTCCCGCAGAAAGTAAACAGCTGAATCACGAATGACAAGTAATAACTCTAACCTTGGGATAACTTGAAATATGACGTAACCAAAACGCGATGACGTAAATGTAAAACGGATATACCTGGTAGTATTATGATAATACGTATTGGGGATGTCTACACAGGTGAAACAGTTCTGTTCAATTGAGAAATAGCGGAATGGATTACAAGTGAATGTACTCTTGAAGAAGCAACATTTTGATAGCAATAAAGGTATTGTTAGTGTTTGAAAATCATTGAATAAATGTAGAAGGCAAATCGTGGTAAAATGCATGTAAGATATGATCAAAAATTACGATATACCCTGAAAAGTTGATTATAAAAAAAATAACGTTACAAATAAAGACATCTTTTGTGTCTGGAACTACTGAAAAGTAATAATCGAGAAATGTATTGTCCTTCAACTCAAATATGGGAAAGAAATAGATAGAGCAAGATCCCAGGGCCGTCAGACGTTACGTATTTTTAAACGAACGAAATATGTACGATTGAGAAGTGTTCGCATGCCGACCTGCTAGCTTGACCAGATGACTATTCTTCAGATAGTAGGGAATCAAGATACGTAAAAAAAACACTACTCGCTTAGTTGAATGGCCACTCTCATATATTTTTCTGTAACCCACGGTGGGTTAGTAGACAGAGTCACTAGCTACCACCCCGGAGCTACGAGTTCAAATCTCGTCTCCAACAATTTTTATTTTTAAACCCAGCAGACGCATCACACTAGGGTCAGTCATCTCGGTTGGAAACGGCTTCGACTCTGGGAGGATTTTTGTTCAAAAAGAAGTTTAAAAGAAAACAGAATTTTGGTAAATAAAAAACTTTAATTTATATGGCTGATTTTCATATGTATTTTGTAGATTATCACTCTGAAGTAATCTCAAATGTGTCAGACGCTTTCCATAGACCAGAACTTTTGTCAGACGCTTTAAAGCTCCACAAATTACTTCAGAGTGATATTCTACAAAATATACCTAAAAATCAGTAACACAAATTTAATTTAAGTAACTCTTATTTTTAGTTACCTTTCTCACCTGGTAACTGCCAGATGTCACAGAGCGAACTCCACAAGCACGCAGGTATCAAAAGTACATGAGACACCACTCTTCATCTTTTCAAAAATAAGTCTGAAGGCCCTGGGATTTTACTTATAAGGAAATCTTAACAAAATCTTTCATTTTCCAAAATTCGGTTTTATTTTAAATTTCTTTTTGAACAAAAATCCTCCCAGAGTCGAAGTCGTTTCCAACCGAGATGGCTGACCCTAGTGTGATGCGTCTGCTGGGTTTTAAAAAAAATGTTGGAGACGAGATTTGAACTCGGAGCTCCGGGGTGGTAGTTAGTGACTCTGTCCACTAACCTAGGCATGCGAACATAGTACATACTAACACTAGTCAATCGTACACATTTCGTTTAAAAATAAGTAACGTCTGACGGCCATGGGATCTTGGACTAAGAAGTCTATGGACCTTTACCATTTAATTTTTGTGAACTTTTAGGAAGGAGTTCTGAAAAATCGAATGTTTCAAGAAAGCAAAGCGGAGGAAGACAAAAAAACCGAGAGCTACAATCTAAAAAATATTTCCCGTGTATAATAGTTACACTACTTTTTCTGTGGCGGGAAAAACTAAGATTTAATATTGAATTGAACATATTATTACAGTAATTTAAGTCAGAAAATTATCGATGTGAAAATTGAATTTTCAAACTGGCAGGCTGTTGTATCTATAGCGACAATTTATGGACTTGCTCTAAGGAAACCTTTGAAGGAATCAAATATTTGTCAATTTAGTTCTGTGTTTTGATTTTGAAATTATGAACTGAGTGGTTATTTTGAATAATATAAAGTTAAAAAATGTCTGATTCCTAGATTTCTCTCTCCACCGGACTTAGTAGAAGCAGCAAAAGTAGCGGCACAAAAATTAGTGCCAGTAAAAAAAATTACGAAACCGGGTATTCAAGATTCATGGAATGGAAGATGAAAAATACATGCAATTCTTTCTCGGAGACGGTGTTATTGGCTTATTTTTCGGAACTGGCACTACAAAAGCCATCAACTGTGAGGTCAAATTATTCAATGATTAAAATAATGTTACCATCCAATAATAATGAAGACATTTCAAAATATTTCAAACAAAATGGGAAAGGTTTCACGCCCAAGAAAGCTGCGATTTTTAGTAGTACACAAATTAGTGATTTTTTAAATAATGCTCCCGATGAAGCTTATTTAATGATAGATAGATAGATAAGCTTTATTGTCTAAAATGAAAATATTTTGTGGACAAAGTCAATAAAAGTTAATAAATTTCACAATACCTTACATATAACACAAAATGTAAATAGTATTTACTTATATACATATAAATAGAAAAGTTATTATGGGTATAACCCTCAAATTGTTAAGCAACCATAGACACGTGTTTCGAGCTTAAGCCCTCATCAGTACGGTAAAGTCAAGTGGAAAGATGTACAACACTTGGATGTAAAAATAGAATCAAAGGAAGTCAACAACAGGAAGCCAACCACACATTTGTGGCTTCGGTTAGAATACCTTGAGCTTTCAAGGCAACAACTAACGTCACCACGGAGGGCAGCTATAGCTACCAGCGTGACAATTTTTACATCCAAGTGTTGTACATCTTCGCACTTGACTTTACCGTACTGATGAGAGCTTAATCTTGTCTACGGTTGCACAACAATTTGAGGGTTATACCCAATAACTTTTCTATTTATATTTTCATATATTGCTCCTCGATAAATCGATTCTGACCTATATACATATATAGATAAAATGAAAATGCATAAATAAGAACAATATAATAAATCAACGTACTACACCTGTTTTGAAAAAACAACATTTTAAATCCTTATACTAGCCACGTTTTATTGACCACCAGAGTGTTTATATCTACTAGTAGAAAAAGTAGAGTATCATAAAAACGTAATTTCAGGGTTTCCAGTAGAAGTCAATTTATTCTTAAATTCCCTAAATCACTGTAAAAATTCATAACTTATTATGGTTCATTATTAAAAATTATAGTCATTATGAATAATTTGTTTGAATTAACAACTTCCACAGCCCAAACAGACAATGGAAGAAGGCGCGAGCAGTATTATATCTTATTGGAAGATTATTTAGGCAGGAATATTTCAAATGGAGTAATGAAGTTATCATATATGTGAATTCCTTGAACAATTTTGTCTCAGAAAACCTTATCAAGATGTAAAAATTAAAATGAAGAAGTGATTCCAAAACCTAACACCTTCCACTTTTGAAGCAGCTTTGAGTGAACGAACTAAATAATAAACCAGAATCATAAATAAAAATTGCATATTTGAAGATTGGGAACAAGTAGAAACTGAAAAATATTTTTTTGATATGTCTCTGGTCAATTTTTCTCTAATCATCACACATAAATCGATTAGACATATAGAATAGAATCTTTATTATCCCACTGACTTTTTTGAACTTTCGCCACTTTACTAGTAGATATAAAAGGAAGGTTCAACAGAGATTCTAAATTAATTTCAATCAATCAATATGAACCCACCTTCATCATTTTCTTTTCTTGTTTCCTTTTTTATATTGTGTAATTTTAAAATGGAGCTTCAACAGAGGTTATCAATTAATTGAGAATCAATATGAACCCACCTTCTATATTATATAAATAAAACTCGTTGTACAACCTATTCGTTAAACATTTCCATCAAGAACTTCAATTACGTCCATACCACTCATATTTATTTTAACTAGCTCATACTTCACTACCAAAATCATTTTCATGCGAGTAAATAAAGTTTTTTGAACTTCAAAATACAACCAAACTGAAATTAACAGATATGGTCCATAGTCTAATGTAATGTCAATAGTGTCAATTTCTGCTATGATTTAGGGAATTTAATTTTTCAACCAATTATCTACTTTTGCAACCATCAAATTCGATCGTAGCAAAAGTAGAGGAAGTAGATATATTTGATGTCAAAAAACAGCTGAGCGAAATTCTACTTCTACGAGTAGAACATTTCTGCCTACAATAAAACGCTCCTAATTTCTCGCAGTTGAATCATAGAAAGATTGATATGAATTGATATGAGAAGTATTCATTCAAATTATAGAAGCATTTTTCCTTCAAGAGGTACAGAGGTACAGTTTTTCTGAAATTTTTAGGACCCTTGATATCTGTTATTTGACTCGGTAAGTGATTGCAAGTTTGTTTACTTCTATAACTTATTGACTGTCTCGTCAGAGATGAAACAGGGAACGGAAGGGAGAGTTGTCTCTCATTGCGAGTATGTCTTTCCCTGTTGACGTTCATAATGGCCAAGGTTGTTGTCATGTTGTCGTATTTGGGATTTCAGGAGCTTGACGAATTTGTGAAATCAGCCAAGTAACACGAGAAATGATATTGAAGATTCTGGAATGGTATTATTATATTAAATTTTTCCGAATGTAAAGAATGGAGAGAAGCGAACATAGATGGGGTGGGGGGGGGGGGGGTTGGATTGACGTTAGTGGTAGCCAATAACAATGACGGCCCTGATGGTACGATTGTCATCTGATAACCAGTTCTTTCAGTGGATATACCAAGAAAGAATGGCGCTTGAATCTAAAGATACATACCTATTTAACTAAAAACGCCTAAGAGTTATGGCAAGATGATCGCACGGAGGTGCTTACCGGAACCAACAAATCCTGCAAAAGCAAAGATGATTTCCTCCGTAATATACCTCATCCACAATAGAAAGGAGTACGAGGAAACATCTAAATATAAAAATCGAAATCCAACAAAAGATGAACGGAAAAGCGAGGGAAATAATTCATAGTCTAAGGTCTGTAGGTACCAACTAGTACAAGATGAATCTGGAAAATAAAATCGGAAACAGTCAGTTACCCGCCAAGGTCATACCATAAAAATATATATTATATACTTGCTCTAGAATGCTAATCCCCATGTCAAAAGTGTTAAAAGTTAAGGCTAGTCCGCAATGCGCATTCGCGTCATTAGTGATTTTTGTAACAGGCCCGGTTTTAGTAAAATATGGTACTTGTGAAGATTAATAAACGTCAATTCTGAATCTCGGAGAATGAGGTTGGAAACCTCTTTGTACTCATACCTGTTATTTGTATTTAGCCGATTTGAATACATATTTTCACATATTTATGATCCTAAATATTCAGCCCATCAGAAAGTAGAGTACAGTTATTATCATTATTTATATAAAACCTTCGGAACCACTCCAAATCGTCGGTGCGAATTTCAAGAAAGCACTGGATTGGAAAATAAATTGAAAGTACAAAAAACTATGAATATTCATTTCAGCTAATATCATGAATAATTTCAACTCAAATTTATGAAATTGGATGCTTGGAAGTTCGAGGTTTTTTTTTCTACATCGATTTATGTCAAAATATGCAACTGCATTTAATTTAAATCATTTGAAGAGGTTAACATACTATTTCTACTAGTATTTATGGTTGTTTATTACCTTAGTGCAATTTCCACAATGGGAGTGCATGAAAAAGTGAGGCCAGAAGAATTTTCCTTTTCATCAAAGAAAAGCACTTTCATATTGACATTAATTTTCTGAGGAGATTCTATGTATGTTTAGTACTCTTTGTAGGAATCTAGAACTCATAATATAAGCGGTGTGGCAGAAAGTTGTATTACTCGCCATGCATGCTTACGCAGACACAGTATTGGTACTGCACTAAGGTTTCAAATTATTCTATTGTCGTTTTCACACGAATCTTCATGAGGAAAATGTCTGCCACAAATTACAATTTTCTCACTCAAATGTTCTGCTGGGGTCTCTCCTTAAGAACAATAACCATAAATCATGCCTTTTTTGTCAAGCTAAAATAATATATAGGCTATTTTGAGCAAAGCATATAGGTACATAAAAAAATTCCTTATCTACCAAAATTGATTTATTTCAGGTATTTTTCCTTTGCACAACACTAAACAGTTCATTGTTTATTTGTAGGAAGAAACGGCTTTATTAGAAATTGTCTTTGAAGGAACAAGTTTAATGCAAATTCACGAATGATGAAAGAATAACCAACGACAACAAACCCCACACAAAACGACAAGAGAGAATCTGAAATTCTAAAAACCGTCTCTGATCTCTGTCATGAGTGACAGATCTTAGTGACAAGTCTTGCTGTTGATGAAAAAGCACTGTTGCACGGTCATTATAATTACAGTAGCATAGGGTACATTATTGTTTCAACTAAGTTTCTTTCGCGCCTAAAATTCGGAGTAATCTATCTCTAACAGGTTCTTTTCGGTTTTAAAAAGTCCTAAATGCTCTGTCAAATTTCTCTCTTTCAAATGACATGTGCTTTATTGCCTCATAACAAAAAACTCTGAATTGGAACACCAAATTAATTTCAAACTTGGCAACGATCTACCCAAACTACACTGATGACGCGCATGCGCACATCGTAAACGGGTAGCTCACGCGGCATGCTTTTCGCCGTGAAAATTAGCGGTATTACCATTCTAGAGTAAGTATATAATAAACTCCGGAACTATATCATCAATGATAACTTCCAGTTGAGGAAATATAAATGTCATGATTTTATGAATATATTACTGTAGCTCATAAATTATTAAATTTGGATTCGATGATGTTGAATTATACGAAGAAAATGGACAATTGGACTGATGTCATTAGGATATAATATGTTCGTTTGGATAGAATTCAGAAAATTCAAGTTTGTCACCTGAATCTAGATGATTTAATCTGAGAATATCACCTCATTCTTTTTTATTATCCAAACCAAAGTCATGCTATACACAATAGTCAAATCACAAAGACACATATTTATAATCCATTTCAATGATAATATATCTTTGAATAACCAGAGATAGCTGAAGTAAATTCATAGGACAAAATTAGGTTTAGAAAATTAAGTGTTCCGATCAACTCGCTTTGGCTTTTGGTGATGAAGCACCATCTGGAGCCAACGTGATTCACTTGTTTTCCGAAATCAATCGTGGTCGCTTTTCGCTACAGTAAGAATTTTGTGAAGATTGTCCAAAATCTGCTGTTGTACCAGAAAACATCGATGCTGTGCGTGAACTGATATGGCAAGATCGTCATGTCACGTACCGTGAGATTGGAGCACAGTGAGGCATAAGTTCTACTCGTACATACATTCAATATTGCATCGCGTTTGATACCGCATGATTCAACAATCGACCAATAACTAAAGCTCGTGTTCATGTGCAAAGAAATGGTGAAAAAAATTCAATCACGTTGCTTCAAATGACGTCTATAAGATCGTGACAGGCCACGAATCATGGATCTATGCATATGAACTCGAAACTAAACAGCAATAATTGACTGTATGGGTCTTTCAAGACGAGCCAAATCAAACAAAAGTTGTTCGCGCAAAACGGCATCCTGTTTCTTCGAATTAAGTGGACATATCGCCACATTTCCGTTAATGCAACTTAGAACGGTCAATTCACACCAGCATTTTTTTGCCATCAGAAGTATTTGGAAAAATCAGGGAAACCAGTCGCAGAAGACGAATCATTCTCCACCACGACAATGCAAGCTTTCACACATCATCTTGGGGCAGTCAAAACATCGAACTAATATGACATCCGCCGTACAGTCCTTGTTTGGCACCTAATTATTTTTCTTATTCCCGAAGATCAAAAATAAATTGAGAGGTCAACGTCTTTCAACGCTTCAGCAAAAGCGGTTAATGTGTTCAAATCACATGTTTTGGATGTACCTTAATCGGAATAGAAAAAGAAGAAGAGCATATTTTGAAAAGCAATATAGTCATTTCTGATTATAAATATTTGTCTGTCTCAAAACTTACGTAGCCACCCTCGTATTTGAATACATTTGATTGCCATGAATGTTTTGTGCCAAAACTTTTGAGGGTTACGTTATTTTGAAATGATTTTTTTTAAATCGGTTTTGGCTGTTAGAGATCTATCGGCATCGGTAACACGATTTTTTCAAAAAGTCTTGAGATGTTCAAAACAGATTTTTGTTTGATATGAATAAAATCGACGGTGGAGAATATGAGGCAAAAACCTGACAGAAAACAACTACTTCCCTGGCTAATACCACGACGGATATTGAACTATACATGACAGATATTTGTGCAACGTTCTTCCAAGAAAACTCAATTGCCTATTGTGAATAAGATTTGTTTGTTTCAAGTAATCATGTCTTGAAATTACAGCGTTTACCAGTTCTTCTAAAAAAACTCACGATGTTCGTATCTCCCAAGATTCTATCATTAATGTTAACTGTTTCACGGACCTGATTGTAGCGTTTCCAAATTGCTTGAAGAGGCAAATAAATCAAACTATCTATAAAAAGAAATTAAAAAGTGTTAATTTCAATTTTATCGACTCGAATTCAGACGAATTGTAGTTTCTGGTACATTGTCTGAAGTTCTTTTGCAATATCTGGCGAAAGTGGATCATCAATCCAACATCAACAGTTAAAACTAATTAACAGAAATAAATGCAGGCTGTGAAACAAATACAATAAAATAATTTATTTAGTGCACCTCGTTTCTACAAAACGTTTAGGAACTGTTCAGTCATAAATAATAAAAAAAATTCAGATTGGACCTCATTGGTATTCATGCCAGTGCTGGAAGCAGAGGACGGATATACGAATTCGTCTTTGATAACTGTTAAAAATAGTGTGTTGAATATCGAATGGAGTAAATGACTAGACAAATCCTAATAGTTTATTGGCATTTCGTACATATTTGTAGTACGTTTAGGAGGTAGGAGAATAGAAAGAATTTCAAGAATGCTCAGTTCTACGTTTTCAGTTCATAATAATAATTCTCTACATTTTCTGAAATTTACAAAGTGAGAATATCGACTGCGATTTGAAGATAAACATAATAATCACTGAAGCTTGAACGTTTATGCGTGATAATTAACAATGTTAATGAATTACATGAGTTTATGTAATTTTTTTAGAGCAATTTCTATTATACATATTTTCGGCATTAATATTAAGTCAATTTGAATGACTCAACTCAGCAGCAAGAAAACACCACTATTTACACAAATTAAAACTCGATCTTATGATAACATTCTGTGTAGAAATAATTGTCAGTATGAAAGATATGTTATTTTGTGTAAACTGTGAAGTTTTTTCCACTGTTTTCATTCATTTTAATGATAAATTTATTCGACATAATTTTGAGAATAACTCAGTATTCAGTGTATTTTCAGGTAAGGGTGGATGGAATTTATGCTCAGTTCCACGGTTTTAATCCATTATAATAATTATGAATATTCCCGAAAATTTACAAAGAAAATCGACTAGAATTCAAAAATAAACATGATATTCACCAAAACTTCAACGTTTATGCCTGAGATTTAACACTACAGAACGAAAAAACAATAAAATTAAATTACATGGTATGTTTAAGGTTGATTATTAATTGAAAGATTGATATTTTCAATGCATTCAGCTTGAGTTTAATTATTTTCAAATTGTTGAAACTTGATAATACAGGGTGTGGCACCCTATACGACACGGTCCCTGTGAGCCACATCATTTATTATTTCGCGAATCTCTTCATTTCATTATACAGTGCGGCTTTTAATAGCCCCCCCCCCTGTTAACTTTTGAACGGTTCTTCGACGTAGAAACATGAAAAAAAAAATCGTTTCGAGGGTTTCACCAATACTACTTTTTGAAATAAAAAAAATAGTGATTGCACGATAGGGGGCGCAAGGGGGCCCATCAACTCAAAATTTTTAAAGGGCATGTGGGGTCAAGTGTCACGTCGTTGAAAAGAGAATTCAATTCTCTTCACAACCATCTAAATATTTTTGAATTTTGATTATAATTTTTTTCCCAATTTCGATTTTTATACCTTTCGAAATTTTTAAATTAATGTGCCCCCAGCACCATCTGTCGAGTAATTGCAATGTTTCTTCTCTCAAAAAGTAGTATCGGTAATAGCCTTCAAAAAATTTTTGGTTTCATTGTTCCACATCAAACCGTTCAAATTTATCGAGATATGAGTAGTATTCAGATCCGCATTTATATTTGATAATTCTCCATTCTGAATTACAAAAAAATATTACCGAAATTCAAAAATATTTAGATGGTTGTAAAGAGAATTGAATTCTCTTTTCAACGATGTGACACCTGACTCCACATGCCATTCAAAAATTTTGAGTTGATGGGTCCCCCTGCGCCCTCTATCGTGCATTCACTATTTGTTTTATTTCAAAAAGTAGTATTGGTGAAACCCTCGAAACGGTTTTTTATGTTTCTACGTCGAACCGTTCAAAAGTTAATAGGGGAGGACTATTAAAAGCCGCGCTGTATGTATATTGATTAAGGATACAACAGGAAATTATTTTGGAGTCTACAGCGTGTTAATTGATCTGAATTCCTTAGCTTTGATAGTGCTAGGAATTTAATGTATCGAAACAATAGTACTACTTTTCAACCTTTTAGGTATATGGCCAATTCAAGGTTCAAAATAATATAACCGACGATCTAAAAACTTTACTTCAATATTTTATTGTTTAATATTTCATGTTATTCACTGCACCATGATCTGTATAATTTTTTTTTTTTCATTTGTATCATTATTGAGACAGACAGGAATCCAGAATTTGAAAATAAGGATTCAGATGCGTTCAAGTTCAGCAAGTAATTTGAAATATTCATAAATGCTTGAGAAAGGAAAACTGTCACACTTCACAAAACGGAGTTGTGAAAAAAATGTGCGAGATAACGATACTAACTCGTTCAACAGTTTTTCGGGTTATTAAAACGGGATGTCATCGACCATTTAATGAAACGAAAACAAGGAAATAAAAAAGTTTGCCAACGTTGATGAGGCTTCAAAATATATGATTCGTCGAACAATTTATGGTATATACCAAAAAAAGTTAGTTCTAACCTTGGAAATAATTCGGTATAAATTTGGTATGCTGTCAAAATCGATCATGTCCATTTCACTTATTCCTGAAGCTATAAACAATACCAAAAGTCGGTACCAAATATCTTATTTTAAACGGTAACATACATTTGTTTTTACATGGTTCGATTCGCCTTCTAATTCTGAGTTTAGATTACCTAATTTATCTAAACTTAACTATTTCAGTTTTGACATATGCCGATTTTTCTGGAAAAACTAAAAAATACCGGTGTGTAATTTACAAAAAACATTTGTATTTCATTGACCGATCAAAATTAGGAAACCAAATTTTGTACCATGGTCGCTGGGATGTTTGTGTAACTCATCCTAATATTTATTTTTCTTTCAGATGGTGCAAAGTGCCATTTGAAAAAATTGAGGCTTTGTCAATTTTGGAATGTACCATTAGAACATCGCCTGCGCCCATATGGTACAAAATGAGATAGTCGATAGTTCATCAGAAGTTATCCCAAAAAACGTTAGCCTAAACAACCAGCTGTAACTGTTTCTTAAATTAGATTTTATAATTTTGATCGGTTTGTGATATACAAATTTTTGCGTATAGTAATGAATCAACATTGTTAAAGAACAAACGAAGAAATCTTTCATCTTGATGAATAACATCCACTTTCAGATTTGGAAATACTGAATATAATTTAAAACTTTTTTAAACACATTTACGTTACAACAGACGCGAAAAGCATGCGTATCTGTGAGAAGTTTGAAACAGAGAAATATATCAAAAACTGTAATAGGTACGTTGACATCACTCATATGATGAAAACTCAAAAATAGAAGGCCAATCAAACCATGTAAAAAAAAAGAATGTTCGTATCGACTTTCGTCAAACTATGTGGGTATAGCTGTAGGACTAAAATAGTTTTAGATAGAACGGACATGATAAATTATGACATCATAGCAAACTTATAATTTCTAATACAGCTGCAAGATGAATAACTTGTAATGCACGGCCTAAGTAAATCACACTGTATAGGTACTCTTCACCTACTGTTATATACTTTCACAAATGACATAATGAATAGGTTCAAAAGTTGAGTGGGATCAAATGTTTTTCCTCCCAAATAATCTAGTATGAATGAAGAAAAACTTTTCGCCTCTATTTTGCCTAGCGTATAATCCGGCTAAAGAATGCATGAATTATTCCGGTCTTATTTTAAAATTTTTGCGAACACCGGACATGTCCAGAAAGTATGCATTTTATAAAATAATGAATTGTATAAAATTAAATATCTGAATATTGTTAGAAACACATACTGTCATTTCCTGAACATATCAAGTGGCGAAAATAAATGTAATATCGTCGGTACTATGCCAAAACTACGAATGTACAATTTGTCTATTGTGTATTGCAGGCCGAGGAAATACGAGACCAGGTTTATCTTTTCATAAGAGTTTTAAGAATATTTGTGCTTTTTGTTTTGAAAACTTTGGGGTAAGTTTTCACATCCGCGAATTCACTCTCGTTCACAGTAGACAACCTGATAAATAGCACATTCGTGAGGTTGGCATTGAAAAATTTGGTGGAAAATTAGTATTTTACATTTTGAAGCCAGAACCCTAAAATCTGTTCGTTCCCAATTATGTATTTTCAGGTATTTTGCAAATACACCAGTCTCAATCAAAATGCATATCTACATAAATCCAGCTGCACCAAAAGGATTCAAAACTAATAGGGATGTGGCCAAGTGCTCCAATATAACTACGAATTTCTAGACTAATTTTATTTTACCTTTGTTGGACCTGACAGTAATGAACATGGCAACATTGGATTGTATTTTCAAACATTGTGTTTTCGGAATAAATATTTCACGAATCACTTCTTTCTGAATAATCTCCAGATCAAATGATAATTGATAGTCAATGACAGCCATTACATCGAATGCGAAACTTTATCGGCAACAGCACCCACCGGCCAGTTCTCTTGTAGTAGAAATTAGTTTTGACTGTAATATGTCATTTGCACGGTGGGAGACTTGGATAAATATTCAATAAAATGCACGGATTAGTTTTTCAAGCATTATTTATTTGCGACCTTATGTGGTTTATGCACTACGGTATACCTGCTCATTTTAGTGCTCTGGCTCGCGAATAGACTACCTAAGCGTGACGTCAAAGTGGGTGAAACTTGGTAAACCTTTCCAAACATTGAAATTCTTTTTTTCGGCAAAAGGTTTCAACTAACTGAGTCTTTATTGAAAATAACATCCTTTTTCTTATCCTTATTCCCGAAGGAATTATGCAAAATCATCAAATCAATAATTTCTTATGGGGTTTTAACACGTATTAACAGTTTGTTTGAAAAGGTTTTATAAGCTCCGCCCATTTGTGAATGCAACATTAGATGCCAGCGCTAAGGTGGCGAAAGATCGAACCACTTGTGATTTGTACCAAATAGGGCAGATGCAGTTGTCACTTGTCAGTTGTCAAACAAGTACATGGGGGGACAAACAAAGCCATTTCCGATAAGACTCTGTGTATCTCTTTACTTAATTTTCTGGAAAACTCGGCATTTAAAGACATTTTTATCGATAACATTGTGATTATTGGTTCATTGTAAATACTGTGAAGTAAGTGTATAGTCTGTAGAGGTGTTATTAACAGAAAATTTCTAGTTTGAAGATTCGTTGTCACATGAGTCACATATCATAATAGGTTTCTTTTTTGGGTTTAATAAGGAAAACCATGAAGTTTTGTGCTGTTGTGGGTCATAGAAACCGATCATCGAAATGAAGACGTAACATTTTTCCGATTTTCTTCAATTCAGTCTAAAAGGAGGCAGGTAGTAGTTGCAAGGAAAGAGAGACGGGCAAGTTGGATTGCAGCTCTTCATAGGGATGGTTTTACAGAAAACAAAGCAATTAATTATTTTGTGTGTTCTACTCATTTCATTACAGGTAATACAATGACAAAAGCTTATGAACTATGTGTAGATGAATATTTTTACAGGTCAACTGTCTGATGGTCCCGAACATCCAGACCACGTTTCTTCTATAAATATGGGGTACAAAACAAATCTTGCAGTATCTGAGGAGGTGCGATGAACAAGGTATAAAATATTGATGGACAGGAAATAAAAAGATAACAGAAGTGGCACCCATCTCCATCAGACATTGTTGTAGATCGGCTTTCTTTTTATTCTGAGTAATTTATCACCGGGAGATTTAATGTTGGCTGATTGTGTTTTTTTATGAGGTGATATGGTTGGTCTGCATTGTGCCATGGTCAAAACACCTGAGTTTTTGAAATCTGGAACCATAAGAATTGGAACAAACAAGACACATTGCAACTGTGAGGAAGCTTAGAAATTGAAGGTATCACTCTCTAGTTAGGGTTTTCACAATATCTATCATTTGTCTAATAGGTATCATTGCTATTTTTTTTACAAATGCACATTGGGTACTTCATTTTAATTATACATATATTTTGTCTTCATGCATTGACTGAATGACAGACTGGAAATTCTAGACGAATAAAACTCAAAAGAACATTATTATTTGTATAACAATATGTATACTAAATGTACAATTTATAGTTAGAATTTTTGATCTTATTTTAAATGTACCTGAACTTCTGTGATCAATCTGTTCATTTCAAATACTAGTTTAAGAAACTGTAGTAGTGTCAACTTTTTCACCAGTCTGGAAAGAGAAGAAATAAGGCAACTCATAAAATATTATTGTACTTTTAATTATGTATTTTATTTACTTTTTCCAAATACAGAAATATATATATATATATATATATATACTCTATTTTCACTTATAATATATATATATATATATATATATATATATATATATATATATATATATATTGTGTGTGTTTGTTGAAATTTATATTTTTTTAGAAAATAACATTTGGTAGTACTAGATATATATATTTTCCACTGTACATGTTATTAGGTTTTAAAATGTTTGTAATATATATTCTATAGATATATGATATTACTCAATGTTAAGAATCAATAAATAAACAAAATATTTTCTGGGGCAAGTTTTGCAAAACTATTTTCCCTTTGGTAACCTCTTGATTTCGATGCACCTCCGAAGGAACCATTGAATTTTGCAAGATGCATTTTGGCAGTTGATCATCTTTGTTCTTTCATCTAGTGTGTTGCAGTGTAACACTATAACTTGGTGCCTAAGGAAAAAGAGCTTGGTAATCTATGATTTGGAGTTTGTATCGTCCTATATCATGAAATTTTTCGATAATACAACAGCTAATATCTGCCTCTCTTCATATCGTATTGAAGTAAATCGGAAAAATGTTACGTTTTCATTTCGATTTGATCGGTTACTAAAACCCACAACAGCACAAAACTTCATGGTTTTCCTAATAAAACCTAAAAAAGAAACCTATTATGAACTGTGAATCATGTGATGTTAATAACACCTCTACAGACTTATGCACTTACTTCACAGTATTCACAATGAACCAATAATCACAATACTATCGGTAAAAATGCCTTTAAATGCCTCGTTTTCCAGAAAATTAAGTAAAAAGATACACAGAGTCTTATGGGAAATGGCTTTGTTTGTCCCCCCATGTCCTGTTTGACATCTGACAAGTGACAACTGCATCTGCCCTATATATGTTGATTAGTCTGTTCAACGTACGCGAAAGTGGTTTGACATGCTGCCACCTCAGCGCTTGCATCTGAAGTTCAATCCATAAAAATCGCTGAATAGGTCGTGTGGGAACAAAGACATCGTCAGCCAGATCCCCTGCACTAAATACATTGCATTACTTTTTTGGCGATATCATAAGACCTTGGTTCAAACAGAAGGAGAATTGCGAAACCTCGTAATAGTTTTATGTGAAGCTATAAGGAATACCCCAAGAGTTTTCCAAAGAGTACGCGTGTCAATGAAAAGGAGTGTTGCAGCGTGCAAACTTGCAGGAGACGGACATTTAGAAAGGATAATTTAGATTTCGTATTTTTCGTTCAAAGCAGTTAAGTACAAGTTATTAAAAATAACAAATGTACTTTTCTGGGTATTTATTATATCAATCTTGGCTAGATGCATAGGTTAGGTACTGCAAATTGTGAAATTGAGACTGCAAATGAATGCGGATAATTATGAAAATGAAATTAAATTTAGAAAAAACAGTGGTGTATCATTATATTTTATTATAAAATATTGCAGGACATGTTAACAGGGACGCCATTGAAAATAAAAAATTTAAACCAAAAGAAATCATATTTATGCATACTTTGCATGTACTAAAATTGATAAAAAAGAACAAAGCAGTTTTAGAGAAATTGGGGAATAACTGTTTTTTTTTTTGGTTGAATTCCAGCACCCTGTATCTCAGAAATACAGCGGTTGAGGACCAATGTTCATATTCGTGTTTTGTTTGTTGAAATCATCCAAGCCCTTTCGGATCAGAATTCAGTTATGAAACTCCCTGTATATAGGCTTTAAAATCATTAAGATTTTTTCCAACACATCCCGTACTAAATCAAATACACATACTTTTCAGTTATCAGGCACTCACAGTTTTTTATGGATAATTTTCATTTAAATCTTCATTTCTGTTCAATTTGCACTATTTAGAACGAACTGTAACAACCGTGTAATAGAGCCATGTAACGGGTTTCAAAGCAATCAGTTTGGCAGTACAACTCGTATCGTTTTGTTGAAATTATCGAAACGTGAAGTTGGTAGAATTATAATTATCATTCGGAATAATGAGTTATACTCACACTTTTTTCAGACTTGGTGTGAAAGGACTCCTTAAGTTTTGAATTGTTTTTGCATATCGTGAATTCATTTAATGTATCCCGTATTTTTACATTCATTCACCGCAATCACATCAGTTCGAAGTACTTGTATTCTGTGATCAGAATTATACAGGGTGTCCATAAATTTTGGAATAAATTCCTTTCTCTATATACGAAGACATTTTGGAAAAATCTTCGAAGAAGTCGATTATCTTATCATACCCAAAATAAATCGTATAAATAAGTTGACATTGTTTATATTATTAATGAAACACTTAGTATATTCTTTCATATTTGGTTAGCGATCATCATTACAAATAAAATAAGTGTAGGAAAAAAAATCTTCTCTACATGCCCAATTACAGTCATTGGGACTATCAACCTTCCGAATTGTCTGTAGTCTGAGTGACACTCATTAGTCCTACAATAACTTTTTTGCACATATTTAACATTATATACCTGGTGATTCAGTCATGTATTCGCGGTCCTGTAACTTTATTATTTGAAGAAAAATCATACCTTACGTCATAGAGTTTTTGAATGGTTCACTGAAAACAATTAGATGATTGATTCTAATTATCATCGAGCAGTAAGTATGGCCTGCTAGGTCGCCAGATCTTACCCCGCTGTACTTTTTCAGGTTCCTATGAACAGGGAATATAGTTGTGTTTCGAAAACAATGGAGGTCACTTCAAACATGTGATAGTCTTATCCTTGTTTCTGATTGATTTTTTTTTAAATCAATTTCTACTTTCTTTTTGATGTTCCATAACTTGAGCAATTATTATAACTGGTGATGCAGCCGTGTATTCGCGGACCTGCAACGTTTTTATTCGAAGAAACAATCATACTTAACTTACTTCAACCGTTTTTGAATGGTTCAATGAAAGAAATTGAATGACTGATTTCGATTTTGCACATTTGATCACCTGTCAAATACTTCTAAGTCAACTTTTTAATAATTAAAGTAATTAAAATTACAGAAATAGCCAAATGGGACTTTTTTCAATTTATCACAACAGTTTCCAATATCACATGACACCGAAGTTATTGCGGCCACTTGATTTGTTTGGTGAAAAACTGATATAACGATAATGGACATTGGGGTCGTTATTATTGAAATGAATTAATTAATCTTTGAAATTAGTTAAAGACCAAGTTTATAGCTATTCTTAATCGGCTCTGATATGTATTTGTTCATATATAAAAATGTAACATAATTTTGACATTATCGTTTCTTTCATGACTTATTACTTGTTACAAAATGCTATTACAGTAATGTACCTTCAGTATAATTTTGTTCAGTGATAAAATATATATTATATTTTAATAATTAACATTCATGTCGGGGCGTGGCGCAGTGGTTAGAGCGTCCGACTCTGAGTAGAATGGTCCAGAGTTCGAGCCTCAGTTGCGGCTGGGATTTTTAAATTTAATTTGACCGATTAAATTATCGAAATCTCGTGGCTCGACTGGGGTGAGTTCTGCACGATTCACAGTTGCGTTCCAATTAACAGTGCTGCTCCTAAGGTGGCGTATGGAGTTAGTAACAAGGCCTACCCATAACACATGGCTAATGACCATAGCAATCGATTCCAAAACACCAAAGGAAAAATATCAACATTTAATCTTATGTTCAAATTAAATGCGTGTTTCAAGTAATATTTATAAGCTCGCTTTAGGTTCCATATGATATTTCATTTCTTTATTGCAAGACTTATTTATATCTTGCTGTAATTTTACTTTCTATATATTATAAAAAGTTATAGTACCTTTTAGCTGAGAGTGCAACTATTGTTTATTCAAATCAAATTCAGGAGTTTTACACCAATTCTTTCAAAATTTTCATGCATCAACTGTATTTTTTTTTTCAAATCTGAAATTTAATATGTATTAAATTTTTTGTTTCCAAAAGTTATTCAATATAAAAATTATAAGGATGAATCGGAATCAGACAATGTAGACAATTTTTTCTCATAATAATTTTTCAATATATATTTTCGTCAATTACTATAGCTAGGTAGCCGAGAGGTTAAAGCGACATTGTTTCAATCACTCTGGCTGCCAGTCGACGATGGTTCATACCATGGCTACTGCAAATTTTTTTCTGGTGGCCCGAGAAAGTGCTAGGAATCGCACGTAAAAACGTAAGACCTCGTGAATCATTGGCTCGTACAAGTTTCGACCCCTGAGGGCTGCCGTTCGTAAGAGGACGACATCCGGTTAACGGGGAAAACAATTTAAATAATATTCATTCTGTTTTAATACATTGTTATCATTTCCAACGGAGGCGATCCATAACATACAGTGGAGGTGAGATCTTACTGGTTAGGTAAAAAACTTACAGTCGAACTCCACCAAATAAAATCTTTATTGATAATGTGAGTGTAGTCAGAGGACACACATCAGCACATTACGAGATGTATTCGAAAGACTTACAACAGCAGCAAGACATGTTTCGAATGATTAAACCTTAATCTTCAGCGAAAAGAGGGTTACAAAGTTATGATCTACAGAAACGACAGTATTAAAGTCTCTCTACACCTTTACAAGTCATACTCGACCAACAACCAATGTTCTACATTCTACATTACAATTTTTTTTTCTATAATTATATTCCAATATTACTGAAAGTCGATGTTGTATGATGATTTCTCTTTACCATGGGTCCACAGGTCCACAGAACAGTCACTCTGTTACTTTGAGACGTGACGTCTCACTCGACGGATGACAGATGTTAACCTCAAATTTCACTTTCATTCTTTCATAACATAAACCTTTTGTTTTGCATAAAGAACACGTCTATGGTCAAGTTTAACAAATATTTTTTGTGTTAAGATGATTTATTTGGCGAGATCCAATTATACCTCCTAACAATTAGGGATCCGCTCGTAATGCGGCTACCGTCATGTTGACAGTTGTTTTAATTTAATTTAATTTTTCTACATTTACATAGAAGCACTTTTTCCACCACACATGGTATGTTCGAACTTTAATACTGTTATTCTCAATATTGTAACATTTCTTTTTTCTGTAGATCATAACTTTGTAACCCTTTTTTCCTTTGAAACATGTCCTGCTGCTGATGTAAGTCTTCCGACTTGATCTCGTAATGTGCTGATGTGTGTCCTCTGACTACACTCACATTATCAATAAAGATTTTATTTGGTGGAATTCGACTGTAAGTTTTTTTACCTACCCAGTATAGTTATTATTTATATGCAACGTTTTCTATTTTTGTGTTGAACTGAACTGGTTTCTACCGTTTCTTCTGTTTCATGTGACTGACTGATTTATTTTCCTCTGTTTCTTCTTGCTCTATTGGTTCATCTTTTTCTTTTTCGTTGCATTTCTCAGGTCTTCATTTTCTTGTTCTTGGCCCGATTCATTATCAAATAAAATTGTCTTGAAGGTCGATTACTGTATTTGCAACAAGTTATAGGTAAGTCATAAAAGATACGAAGGTGTCAAAAAAATCTTCACTTTTTATAAACAAATGAACATAACAGCTGATCACCAATAGCTACAAACTCGGTTTATAACTCATTTCAGATACTAATTAATACTTCATAAAAATGACCTGAATGTCCATTATCGTATCTTTAATAGTTTAAAAGTTAATCATTTTAATGCTCACTATAACTTCGGTATCGTGTAATATTGGAAAGTGTGAAAGATTAAAAAAAATACACATGGCTGTTTCTGTCGTTTTAATTACTTCCTGGAAAAAAAACATTTGTTAGAATTTGTTTATGACACACTGTTAACTCAATAAACACTAAAATCATTGGTACATTTTTTTTGGTACTTTACGGAGAAATGCCAATATGATATTTTAACTGATTATTAAAATATTATTAAAATAATAGAAATATAAACAAGACGATTATAAAAACAATAAAAAAAATTGTTTCTACAAACGTCAAAAAATGACAAGGTTCGCGCATAGACAACAATATGCGAAGTGACCCTTTTTTCATTTTCTTTCGTTACCGTGACACCGTGTGCAAAATACTTGCTTCGCACACTGCATGTAAACTATGTGGGATTTTTATATTTTAAACTTTATGCTCCTCAATTAAGCAAAAAAAGGTTATTATTATTATTTCACTGTTATAAGTATCATACACGAAACTGTCGCGAACAAAAAGTCACTCTGAAATAATTTTCAACAACTGTCACTGTGAAATAATTGTCAACAAATACCATTTTATTTCCATAGTTAAAAAAATTACTTGATTTGGAAAACTAGTTTAAGCCAGTTCAATACTATTTTTCATATTGAGTCAAATATTTCGCGTTTCTGAACTGTAAAATGGCACTGACAAGATATGCTTCTCATGCGTCGACTCGTATTCAAATTCAAACAGATGAAATGCTTCTTCAGGGTGAATCATCTCAAGATAATTTATTATTCCTTGGTACTATCATACAATATGTCATAATAGGCTGGGGAGAATTGAGAAACACCAAACTGAGGCCTCTGGAAATTGTCCAAAAACGGATCTTAAGAATCATATTCGATAAACCCCCTAGATACTCTTCCGATCTCTTGTTCAATGAAATTCAGAGAATGAACTCAATACAGCTCTTTTGTAAATCATTTTTAACATTCACGTACAAAAAAAAAAACTCTCGTCTGTACTTGAACACCCATACCGCACAAGGGCAAAAATTTCAGCAAACGAGTTATTACCCCGTGCTCTTAAATCAATAGGCCAACGATCCTTTACTTACATTGCTCAGAGGTTGAGGAATATGGTACCAGGCCTAATAAAATCAATCAACTCCTTGAATTTGTTCAAAAAGAAAGTGAAGGTTTGGATTTTGTCCATGAATAGGATTAGTTTACACAATCTTATTGACTCTATACAAAAATGGTGTTTTACTAACAGTATTTCCTACACATTTTGATGTTTTTTGAACCTGATTTCGTCATAATGTTGGAATTTTATTTCAGCGTTTCGTATATATTCCATGTTTTTGAATTTTTTATTTCACTTATGTTCAACCACTGTAATTCAATTTATTTTAATGCTAAACTGTAATAAATGTCTTGAAAATCCTAATTCGTAATGTGAACATAAAATTATATAATCTATGTATGTAGTCATAAAGGTTTTTCAGCCATTCTATTCAGATATAGTTTTTACTCGTATTATTGTTTGTTGAGTCCCATTTTTTAAGAATTATATGAGAGTTTTTCATAATTCCTACCGACATTTATCCACATGCTCATGAATACGTACTTATTACTTATTGAATACTCAATGTAAATTTCAAAAGCCTTTTATTTCATAAAATATTCACATGATTGATTCAACTCATCTTGTCCATAGCATAGAAACTGCCCATATACAAGCTCCTTGAGATCTTTTTTGGACCATTTTGCTTATTTACCATATGTCAAAAATCTGTGTAGGTACTGTACAATTCATTTATATTTGTATACTTATGGTGAAGAAAATTTACTATTATTATTATTATGCCATAGTGACAGCCATCTTTTATAATATTTTCAAGTAAATTACAGTGTTCTGCTGGAATATCTACCGAATATCCAACGGTCAACCCTACTGCTAATGAATTGTTGCCAAATCTCAACATTATTCGGAGAACTGCGAATAGCTCACAGCTAATAATTATTATTATTATTACATTTCTTGTTGGAGATGATTTTGTGATTTCTTTCTCTCCACTAATTTATCTACTGTATTATCTACATTGGAGATATAGAATATATATAATATGTATAAGGCGAAGGGTAGTCTTGACTGACCAGTTAAGGAAAAATGCGGATGGATCTTGAGGATGCAGTCAAAATACTGGGCTGTATAAAAGAATACTCTTTGTTATTTGGTCGAGCTTATCACATACGCACGCACTTATTCAACTTAAAAAATCTTGAAAACCGTTGATATTTTTAATAATGAAACCTATCCTTTTTTTCTATTGGAAATGTTGGGGATTAAAAAAAAAAGAATATAAAATCGACAATAATCCAGTGGCGTGAAAATTGGGGCGGGGCGATTAGGAGCACCCACCTCCCGTACGCCACTGTTCGAAGTTACAAACTCATGATTCACATTAAAATTTGGAACTAAATGCTGTCATGTGACAAACCAAATTTCATCAAGAAAAGATGAGCCGTTATGGAGTTATATTGGAAAACCTTTTTTTTGTCATTTTCAACACCCTGTAACTCGGTTATTATTCATCTTAGGGTATATGTTTATTCTTTGAAATGAAGTGAAAATTCTACCATTGGAGTTTGTCCCCTTTATTCTGAGACACCCTGTATCATTCATCCAGGATATACTTTTCACCGACGAACGTATATACATTCACATCATATGAAATTATTATTAGCTCTCAGAATTGCCGATGGTGAGCGCACATAGTCCCCATTTTGTCATAGAGGCACGTGACCAATGGTCATTCAAAACTAATGTTTGGTGTGGTATATTCAACATCCAAATTATTGGTACACTATTTTTAAGAAAAAAACTAAAATCTGAGAGGTACTTGCTCCTACACCAATCTTTTCAGATTGATTTATTTGACAATATGTCATTAAACCTACGTAGAAGAATGTATTTTCAACAGGACGGTGCTCCAGCACACTCTACAGTTCAAGTGATGGATCGTAGATGGATCGGGCTACATTGAGTGGATTCAAGGCCTCCTAGATCTCCCGATCTAACCCCATGCGATTTCTTCCTATGGAAATATTCGAAATCTGAGGCCCATGCCCATGCCGTACCATTCTCGCCGAGCCCTATTTTCGGCGTTAAATTAAAATTATAAATAATAGAGATAAAGTTTCGGGAATTAGGACTTTTTTATTGAAAATGTCCTCCTCTTTAAGAATATTTTTTTCAAATTTCTCAATTCTTAATAGTTTTTTAATTATTCGCGCAAAACTAAATGAATTGTTTTTTCATCTTCATTTGTTAATAATAATAATTATTATTTTACAGTGAAATATGTGACAATTCATTTGAAAAAAAAAAGATGACATGTTAGTCTTTGATAGGTGACAAAAAGTAGATAAACGGAATCAGTCAGTCATTCAATTGCTTTCAATGACTGTATGACGTATACTATGATTTTTTCTTCAAGTTCCATTGTCGCAAATATCTGACTGAATCTGGAGGTATTTTACTAGGTCAAACTAGGTATTTATCATTTTTCTTCTAAGATGCACATACTCTAGTAGTGCATACAATTTTTGTTGAGTTGAGCTCTCGAAAATATCAGATATTATGAAGTACCAGATAACCGTTCCTAAAGAACTTGTCTCTATTTCACAAATATTTCACTGTTGGAATTGAAGTTATGCACTGAAATAAAAAAGGGATTTTTCTTTCGATTTGATACTTCAAAATTATTTTCTTGTTCAATTGAAAACAGTTTCTCGATATCTTACTTCATTAGTATTCAAGGAAATCAACCACAACACTAAGCACTTAGAAGGCAACAGGTACATGTTTAGCTGCGTATGCATTATCAGGTTGCAAATATTTGAATAATTTATAACAATTTTTTTTTATGGTGCTACCTTTACACTCATAAATTAAAAAATATTTCGATTAAAAAAGATGAGGGTTTATAGTATACGGGTTAACTTGTTTGATAACGATATGATGCACAGTTTTCGGGAAAAACAGATATTGGTCTCGTACTGTTTTAAAGCAGAGATTCAAAGAGCAAAGAAAAATTTGCTGATTTATTCGAGAAGTACATAAACATTTCGAAATCACCTCTTATGCAGTGTGACACATTTAAAATTTAGATACCAGAATATTTTCGTAATTTTTTTAATTCCAGATTTCAGCTTGGCCAAATTGTAGTCCTATATAATACGAACAGTTGATAGATGATAGAACGAACCTACGTCGAAGTATCAAACTGAGAAAACGATGCCATCCCCCCCCCCCAAATAGAACCCACTCGAGATATTTTGCGTCGCGATGAAGAGATCGATCGAAAAAAATTAATAGAAAAAGGTGTTCAGAATCTGATTTTGATCCCCAATGCATAAGATTGTCACTTGGTGACTGAAACACTTGTAGTAGAGGTGTTAAACATGGTATTTCAGTATAGGGACAAAATTCATACAATTTCTGTTTTTCATAGCTTACTTCAGAGGTGATTTTCTTTTCTATCATAAGGAAAAACAAAAAGTTTTTTGATCTTGAAATTCAATCGAGTTTAGGTTCAAGAATAAGGTTGGATTGGTTCTGAAAAATTGTATTCAACTGAGGTGGTGCTTCAAAGTAATTTCGAAAGATTAAAATGCCTACAGTTATTGAATTTGTTGATAATTGTTTGAATTTGTATTTTTTTACTACTTTCTACGTCATTTATAATGATTACAGGAGAGTTTGAACAGCAAATAAAATGAAATAAGGAACAAAATTAAATAAAATGAGAAAGTTGAACATGTAGATTTCTATGAAAGCGTTTATACAAGAAATAAGATAATATAAGAAATAAGAATAAAATCAAGAGATGGCCAACTTTTATCTTTTTGTCTTATTTTATTTTGTTTGGAAACTGATACTGCGCATGACCGAAATCTTTTCTGTTCTAAATGTTCCGAGTTCACCTAACCTAAAAATGACATTTGTTGTTGATTGTAGTTGTTGATATTTTCTGGCAATATTGAAGTTGAATAGAAAATTAATAGAAATACTAAGCTCGGGACGATGATGTTGATGGTAGGCACTGCGGCTGTAGCCTTATTACATATAAAGCGAAATAGGCATTTCAAAGTTCGACCCTTGAATAGGAACAAAAAGTTTAATGTGTACGAGAATTTGTTGGAATATCCATTTCACTGAGAATATATACACACTCTAATCTCCAAAGTTCAAAACTTCAATATAGAATTTTCAAATAATGTGGATATTATTTTTGGCATCCGTCAAAACGAAAAAGTAAAATTCACAGAACTTGCAAAGAAAACAAAAGTCATTTTCAAAATGGCTGCAATTTGATTGGTTAATTTTTATTTCTTATTTTTATTTTATAAATTTATATAAACCAATGTTCTTTGCCCTTACTCTTAATTTTATTTTAATTAGTTTCTTATGTTATTTTATTTACTGTTTAAACTCTCCTCATAAGTTTAATTTCAGCATGCTACATTCAAATCAAAACTTGTCAAAATGTGACACGTCTACAATATTTTTGTAATATTTTATTTTGATTCCTTTGAAATCAGTGCAAAAGAGAGTGCTAGTGATATCGTTGTCATCCGGATATAAAGTGAGTTAAAGTAATTTCAATCAGAGAGCTTACTTCTCCTGATCATGCTTACTTGTCAAAACGCGCGTCGATAGAATTTGCAAAGCGTAGTTTTGTTATTTAGGTAGTTTTCTAAGTCTCTGAATATCTAACATGTAGTATAATGCCATTCTCGCTTCGCTTCTCAGATATATCCTATAGAGAGTTTTAGTCTCCCGAATCGTGTATAGTCTGAACCATACTCATTAGACAGAACGAAGAAGTTTTTTGCTCAAATCTTCGCGGACATAGAACCTGGTATTGACGATCCCCAGCCAAATGTGAAAGAAAATAATGGGTGTCTCATTAAAAATTCCGACTTAACAACTCGGAATTAGTATAATTCCGACTTTATAACTCGGAATTAGTGTAATCATTTCGGTTCCATTGGAATGATAGTAAAAGTATAAATATTGATTCATAAGGTCAAAACTCGACAGTTCGTGTGTATTTGTGTATTGTGATTACTTGATATTATTAGAACCTTAGTTTTTCCGCAAGCCACTTCTTGCCCGAACTCCGCTTTATAAAGTATAACTTTCCGCACTTAAGTAGTTTTAATAGAAAAGATCATACTTTATTTCTGATCATTACATTTGTTTTTTTACTTGGCAAAACTTTTATTATTGATCATTACATTATTTCATCTTGCCAATCTGACAGATTTTAATTTTATTATTTGATGCATTTCCATCAAGAAAAGGGAAAAAATACGTGTTCAACTTTTATGCCAGGTCCACATCAAACCAAAAATTCAACAATTTAACAGCAAATCTGAAACTTTTCATCAACAAAACATGTTCTGTTGCAGCAACTTTTCGCGGTCCTGTTGGAAGGCGTCAAACATCAAAGGGTTTCTGTTTTGTTGTCATGGTTGGCAACATTGTCGGTGCTGTCTACACAATGACATATTACGGCTAGACTCCGTTATTTACATTTCGAGCTACGGTCACAATCTAAGCAAAATTTTTATTGCCGCTTGTATCGCGGAAAATACTTGCCATTCAACCCAAAAGCTGAGTTTCTGCTGAATTATCTGCTTCTAAACAATGTGTATAAGCAGATAATTGCCGCGAAACAAGCGGCAGTAAAAATTGTGCTTAGAATGTGACTCTGTTTGACCGCAGCTCGAAATGTAAATAACGTAGTCTAACGGTAATATGTCATTGCGTGTACATAATTGGAAAACAAAAAAGAAACAAAAAAACATCTTGTATATGGCGGTCTTTGCGGACTCTCTGGGTGTTGTGGACGATAATAAATATGCAGTATGTCGGGTGGACTGGTACATCATTCAAACTAGGATTAGAATGAATGACATATTACCGTTAGACTCCGTTATTTACATTTCGAGCTGCGGTCAATACAGAGTCACAATCTAAGCACAATTTTTACTGCAGCTTGTTTTGCGGCAATTATCTGCTTATATACATTGTATGTACGCAGATAATTCAGCAGAAATTCAGCTTTGCCGACTTTTGGGTTGACTGTCAACTATTTTCCGCGATACAAGCTGATGCAATAAAAATTGTGCTTAGATTGTGACCGCAGCTCGAAATGTAAATAACGGAGTCTAGCCGTAACATGTCATTGATTAGAATCTACAGTTTCCAAAAATCTTACAGCCATATGCATAGTCAATTCCGGCGACTCGCCAGAGTTTCGCCGCTCGCTACACAAGAACTATAATGCACACTCGAGCTCCGAAAAAGTGGTACATCGCCAGCGTTTCGCCAAAATGTGACTTATTGCGTAGTTGTCACCTTTTTGGAGCTCGACTGTGCATTATAATCCTTGTGTAGCGAACGGCGAAACTCTGGCGAGTCGCTGGCGATTGACTATGCATACGGCTATTAGTGTTACCGCCAAGCGTTCAACCACATTAATAGCATATCTAAAATTGGTATATTTTTTCACAGATCTCAGGGCCCACCAGCTGTATTAAATCTTCAAATTTTTTGCTGGACGGTTCAAGTTTACATTTTCTCTTAAATCCAATGCTCGTGTAATCGCAATGATTACACTAATTCCGAGTTATGAAGTCGGAATTATACTAATTCCGAATTGCGAAGTCGGAATTAAGCTAATTCTTAGTTATGTAGTCGAAATTAGGCTAATTCCGAGTTGTAAGTCAGAATTATACTAATTCTGAGTTGAGGAGTCAGAATTAGGTTAATTCTGAGTTGTGAAGTCGGAATTAGGCTAATTCCAAGTGGGAATTATACTATTTCCGAGTTGTGAAGTCGGAATTATAGTAATTCCGAGTTGTCAAGTCAGAATTAGGCGAAATATTTTTTTTTATTCTTTGTGGACCTTCTACGCTCTCTTAGACTTGTGTCTGTAGGAACTTTTCTTCTTATTTTCACGTCAACAACATGCTCCTGAATTTCCTACACGTACTCAAGAAACACCCTGTATATGTAACCCCAATAGGAAGAGGAAATTGTTTACGCAACTTTGGCAAAAACGTGTCAAAAAATTGCATCACAAGTAAATCGTTGAATCATAAACATGTCTTCGAGCATAGTTATGCTCATTTTCAGTTGAAATGAACATAATGTAAACTGAAAACAGTAAAAAACACTATTCATTTACAATTTTTGAAAAATATGAAAAATAAGCAATAGAATAGGTGAACTTGGAATCCAAAATGGATACTTACATGGCATGGGAAACGTTGCAGAATAAAAATTCACAAAAATGCTATTGAATACATGTAGTAATGTATGTCCGTTCATTCTCACTCATTTGACATCCTTGTATAAATAACTGATATAACAGTATATTCTTTCGATCCCCAGAAATTAGTCTAGGGCGCGTACACATCTGAGCAAAACAGCCGAATGCACGCCGCCGCCCCCCGAATGAGCACGCCGCCCGCGCCGAATGAGTATTCAGATGTGGACGGAGAAACGCACCACGCTCATGTGGTGCGGCAACCGTTCCGCAATTTGGAATTCCCAACGAACGCTGAAAAGATTTTTTGGTTTAATTGGGAGAACTAGCGTTCGCTGATGATTGGCAAGAACCATGAAACTGGTACGGGACGGAATTGAGTCAAAAACTAATTTCAGCTATGGTATTTAAAGAGCACTGCAAAGTAGTTCTTGTAGAAAACTTTGCCAAGAATCTAACAGATATAATTCAACGGTCGTAGAGGGCAGTAGTTGTTTTCTGTTGTAGACTTACCGATGAATACACCTATCGTATAGGTTGAAGCGAAAGAGTGGATTATGTAATCCATTTTCAATTATTTGAATAATTGTCTTCAAGTGGTATCGACATTGTTCTTATGAAACCATAATCTTTGTTTGAATCATGATTGGTGTGCGGAAATTATTTTATTTTCCAACATGTGTTTGCAAAGTAAAATTTCTATTGATATTGTTGGTAAACTGTTTATTGATCTTATACTATTATGAGAAGAAATATTGGATATTTTAGAAAGAGGAATCACTCTAGCTTTCGTCCTAATGGTTGGGAAGACAGAATTTTGCAAACAAAAGTTGATAACATGTGTTAAATAAGGCAAAGCAAAGGGGATACATAATTGTATACTTGAGATTTTCATATCAACCAATCCTGTAGCTTTACTCTTCAAGCTCTATCCCAAACCCTAGGAAAATAGCTGAAGCTCTCTCTTGCTTGTTTGTCATTTCTAAAAACCATTATTACTTATGTCTTTTTTTCGTGTCTATTTGTATGCCTATTTTCATGGCTATTTGTTGGCTCTATTTCTCCAAATCACTGGCTCTATTACAAAAAGCCTTTTCAATTCTTGTTTCAAGCAGTAATTTCAGACCTGCAAACATGAGGAAAGTTGACACTGATTTTTGAGGTTAGATTCATTATATGTAAATGTTTGACAGATCAAAACATTGTCGCGAACACCACAAGATAAAATAAAATTGGGAAAACATTACTTATTACAGCTATGGCCACTGTTACTACTACTTAAAAAAGGAGGTCTTATTAGATGGTGTGTAGAGCCTTGGATGAACCAGAAGTGGTATTTACTGCCATGATATGAAACACATATTTACTTTGTTGGCGAACCTGACACCACAAATTTCCTTGAAATCCCCTATTCCTATTTATTTTCAATCCTGAAATAGTCTCGGGCGCATGCGTTCATGTTTTCAATTTCAGCCATCGAAAGTCAGACAAATAGGCACGAAAAAGGCATGCATAGTGTTATAGGAGCTTAAGGAAAACAAACTGAAAGCAAATCTTTTATCCGGCAAAGAAAACTGGCTGACAATTAAGTCCTGATTTATCGGTTACAAAAAGTTCAGTGTAGCTTCTGCGCTATCAATACAGTGGTCCTCGCTAGATGTTCATTATCTATCAACAATCTTCAATATATTTTTCCTGAATACGTTGGTCTTCCAAAATATAACAAATATATGCAAGTCGTGATCTAGAAGTTTGAAAATACGTATAATCGGAAATTTAATATACAAAAACATAAAATATCCAGTCACCTTTTTTACGATAATAAGAGTTACGTAATACCTTTATGCATTTTCCTAAGAATAAAGCATTCTCATTGTAAATCGACGACTCCTCAAATTGTGGACAAGACAGAAATCAAATGTTCATCCCCGATTCATTAAAAAGTTAGTCTTCATTACGTGGAGAGTCCTCGTAGAGTTATCGTAAGTTTACAACATCCGCTACAAAATCGCATAAATATCGGAATGGTGCATTTTACAACCCTCATTGTCAGATATATCAATTAGCTGAGTAGTGTTTACTATAATGGTCAATGATCCCCGTAGGCTTGATCAGGGGCTGGCCTGTTGGAGAAATGTGTGTTACCAACTGCAATAGTAATAACAACTGAATTAGAAACGAAGTTGGCAGACGAAAGGAACCTTCTGGAAATGGGAATTTATATTTTAATTTCAATAAATATTACTTTGAGGAAATTGACCATTAGATATTGTGGTCAGACTAGTGCGTTCGGCAAGAGTACAACATTTTCTGATATTTCTTATATCACTTTTGTGTGAAGTGATTCGGTCTTTCAGTAATTTACCAGTCTGTCCTACGTATTTCTTGCTGCAATGACCACAAGGTATGCAATAAACAACATTTTATATTAATTTGTGTTCATCTATTTCTGTGCTTGAGAAATCTGCATAAAAATGATGATTGCATGATAGGAATATTTTTGTGAAATTGAAAATGTACAAAGAGAATAGCAACGGTCCGAGTATTGAGTCTTTTGGACCATCAATGCTATTGATTAGATCGATAGATAGATAAATATACTTTATGGTCTAAATGAAAACATTTGTCGACAAAGTCAAAACCACCACACTGTCAATTCTTTACATGTTGAGAAACTGTCCTATAAAGATAAAACTACTTACAATTTTAAAGTTACAAAAAGGATATAAACAAAATGACATGTAAAATATCAGTATAGTATCACTGTATATAATATCAAATAAAGAACGACTAGAATGCATATGCAAGATACTCCTCTAAATTGTAGAAGCATTTCCCGATCAGAATTGCTTTAACTGATTTTCGGAAATACTTCATGTCGCTGATGTCTCTGACTTGATTAGGTAAATGATTGTAAATTTGCTTGATTCTATAAATAAAAGACTGCTTCGTGAGAGTTGAAGTGGGAAGACAATGGGTAAGTTTATTTTCCTGTCGTGTAAATCGCTTCGTGTTGGAGTTAATGAATTGCTCCCTGTATTTGTGCATCCAGCAAGCTGTCTCTAAAATGAAAATTTCATAAAGCGTTCGTATTTTATAATTAACGAAAATTGGCCTGCACGATTCACTTTGAAGATAAATTTTAAACCTTGTTTCTGGAGGGCGAAAACACTTTGGTATAAAACTTGACTGCCAGAACCCCAGAATGGAATTGCATACCGTAGGTGGGACTCAATAAATGAGTAGTATGCAGTTAAGGAAGGTGATATTCCAAGTTCGCGAGATATTATACTGACAACGTAATTACCAGAGGACAACTTTTTTCTTTGAGCCATTATATGAGCCTCGAACTTCAGATTGTTGTCAATTTGTTCTCCAAGAAATTTTGTTTCGGGCTTGCGTTTAATTATTACTTGAGAACCTAAAGGTACTTGTTCTAGATCCATCTTGAAAATGAACAGATTTGTTTTAGAAACATTTAATGTCAGCACGTTAGCTGAGACAGTCTGTTATTGTAACTCACTCTATTCTATGATTTAAATAATCCATAATGATAATAATACATACTAGTATTAATGAGTACAAAAAAGTATGGAATGGAAAGAGGCGAGGTGTCAGCTGGTTGCGATAAGACTAGTAGCACTAAATGATAATCTACAAAACTTCATTGAAACCACAATTATGTGGTGATTCAGAGTGGCGAACGCTTTCAAATAATCGAACAGAACCATTAGTTAGTTTTTTCTAATCATTCTCCCTCATCAGTGCATTACAACAACAAGGTTCATTTTTTAAATCCTGATTGGTTCGCGGTAATAATTTCATTTGCCAACATTTGTTTGCAGAGTAGAATCTGTTATATTTTTTCAAGTGTCTTTGATAATGTTGGTAAAATTTTTATTGGTCTTATATTATTACGAGAAGATGGATTGGGTACTTTACACAGAGGAATTACTTTGGCTGTCCTCCACATTACTGGGAAGACAGAATGTTGCAAACAAAAGTTAATAACATACAGTAAATGAGGCAAAGCAAATCATATCATTTAATCCTGTAGCTTTACTCTTCAAGTTTTAAACCAAACCGAAAATAGCTAAATTTCTCTCTTGCTTGGTAGGCGTTTTTAAGGAAAACACACTAAAGGCAAGTCTTTATATTCAAATTAAGTAAACGTTTTTATCGCTTACAAACAGTTCAGAGTTGCTTCTGCGCTATAGATACACTGGACCTAGCCAGATGTAAATTATCTATCAACTATCTCTAATCTTTTTTTCCTAAATATATTGGTATTCCAAAGTTTAATAAATATATACAAGTCGCGATCTGGAAAGTTGAAAACATGGAGAACGGAAATTTGATATCGAAAAATATAAAATTTACAGTCACCTTTTTTATGATTATAGGAGTTACGTACTACCTCTATACAGCAATCGATAGATCAAAAAATAAGTGATTTTTCTTCACTGTATATAATATCAAATAAAGAACGACTAGAATGCATATGCAAGATACTCCTCTAAATTGTAGAAGCATTTCCCGATCAGAATTGCTTTAACTGATTTTCGGAAATACTTCATGTCGCTGATGTCTCTGACTTGATTAGGTAAATGATTGTAAATTTGCTTGATTCTATAAATAAAAGACTGCTTCGTGAGAGTTGAAGTGGGAAGACAATGGGTAAGTTTATTTTCCTGTCGTGTAAATCGCTTCGTGTTGGAGTTAATGAATTGCTCCCTGTATTTGTGCATCCAGCAAGCTGTCTCTAAAATGAAAATTTCATAAAGCGTTCGTATTTTATAATTAACGAAAATTGGCCTGCACGATTCACTTTGAAGATAAATTTTAAACCTTGTTTCTGGAGGGCGAAAACACTTTGGTATAAAACTTGACTGCCAGAACCCCAGAATGGAATTGCATACCGTAGGTGGGACTCAATAAATGAGTAGTATGCAGTTAAGGAAGGTGATATTCCAAGTTCGCGAGATATTATACTGACAACGTAATTACCAGAGGACAACTTTTTTCTTTGAGCCATTATATGAGCCTCGAACTTCAGATTGTTGTCAATTTGTTCTCCAAGAAATTTTGTTTCGGGCTTGCGTTTAATTATTACTTGAGAACCTAAAGGTACTTGTTCTAGATCCATCTTGAAAATGAACAGATTTGTTTTAGAAACATTTAATGTCAGCACGTTAGCTGAGACAGTCTGTTATTGTAACTCACTCTATTCTATGATTTAAATAATCCATAATGATAATAATACATACTAGTATTAATGAGTACAAAAAAGTATGGAATGGAAAGAGGCGAGGTGTCAGCTGGTTGCGATAAGACTAGTAGCACTAAATGATAATCTACAAAACTTCATTGAAACCACAATTATGTGGTGATTCAGAGTGGCGAACGCTTTCAAATAATCGAACAGAACCATTAGTTAGTTTTTTCTAATCATTCTCCCTCATCAGTGCATTACAACAACAAGGTTCATTTTTTAAATCCTGATTGGTTTGCGGTAATAATTTCATTTGCCAACATTTGTTTGCAGAGTAGAATCTGTTATATTTTTTCAAGTGTCTTTGATAATGTTGGTAAAATTTTTATTGGTCTTATATTATTACGAGAAGATGGATTGGGTACTTTACACAGAGGAATTACTTTGGCTGTCCTCCACATTACTGGGAAGACAGAATGTTGCAAACAAAAGTTAATAACATACAGTAAATGAGGCAAAGCAAATCATATCATTTAATCCTGTAGCTTTACTCTTCAAGTTTTAAACCAAACCGAAAATAGCTAAAGTTCTCTCTTGCTTGGTAGGCGTTTTTAAGGAAAACACACTAAAGGCAAGTCTTTATATTCAAATTAAGTAAACGTTTTTATCGCTTACAAACAGTTCAGAGTTGCTTCTGCGCTATAGATACACTGGACCTAGCCAGATGTAAATTATCTATCAACTATCTCTAATCTTTTTTTCCTAAATATATTGGTATTCCAAAGTTTAATAAATATATACAAGTCGCGATCTGGAAAGTTGAAAACATGGAGAACGGAAATTTGATATCGAAAAATATAAAATTTACAGTCACCTTTTTTATGATTATAGGAGTTACGTACTACCTCTATACAGCAATCGATAGATCAAAAAATAAGTGATTTTTCTTCAAAAATAGTAGTAGAAAACCGACTATGCCATCACATGGAAGACAGTCCGTAGTTATATTCTTCTGTGTTTTCGACTCGCAATTGTCATTTATTAATTTGTTATAAACATTTGAATACAAAAAAAACTTGTTTTTGTTTACTGTTTCGCCTACAAAATGGAAACTAATACAGTAATCTGGATATTTCAATAGAAAAGAAATTAGAGAATTGAAATACGAACAAAATGGAATGTTCCACGACCCACTCGGATTATTATTAACGGAGAAAATCCGAAAAAACCGGAAAATTTTTAAATTTTTTAAAAAATTCGTACCTCCGCCATTTTTTAAGAAGTAGGTGTGGCTCTTCTCATGAAAGTATTCAATCATGTGTACTTTACGTGTGCACAACAGGCGCTGTTACAAACGGCCGAGTCCGCTTAAGTTGTCGAGTAGAAGGAGAGGCCGAGAGATGAGGGGAAGCGTATTATCACGTAATACGTTCATTAGGAGAATTCCCCTCATCTCCCGGACTCTCCTACCACTCGGCAGCTAACGCGTGCACGGCCGTTTTCAGTCATGTTTACAAGCATTTTTCACCTATTTCGCACCATTGTAACGATCATACGTTTTGTGGTACTATAATTCTACTTTCATAGTCTGTTTGAAAAATTGAAATCGGACTATCACTAGAACATCCAAGAACGATGCAAGATTGTGCAAAAAAAAATCAAATTGCAATTGTGCCATAACTAATGAACTGACAGCGCCTATTTTGTGCACACATGAAGTACACATAATTCAAATGTTTATAACAAATCAATAAATTACAGTTGCGAGTCAAAAACATATCAGAATACAACTGCGGACTGTCTTTCGTGTGATGGCACAGTCGCTTTCCTACTCAACACTAATTTCGTCGCACCCCAAAATTTTTACCCTATTAAAATCTGAATAACTTTTTTCTGCATTGAACAATTTGAATTCTGTAAATACTGTTCGCTAGCCCAGTCCTTCAGCTATAATCTCGTACTTCTTCAAAACTTAAGGTTTTCCGCATAAAATCGCTACAGGGTATTATCTGAAACTGTGCAAAATTTCTTAATTTTCAAAAGGATCCCAAATGAAGAAAAATTTTTTTGTTCAAATTTGACAGCAGTGGCATGAAGATGAACTCATTACCTCAAGATATTTTTCGAATTGTCTTATTATCTCTTTTGTTTACAGGGTGATCTCAAAAAATGAACTTTTTGGTTTTGCAGTCATAACTTTTTTCCTCGTCAACTGATTTTCAAAATCTCCGGCTCATTTTGAAGCTGAAACTTTAGATGAAGAGATATGAAGATCAGAATAGACTCAAGATGAAGATTGAAGATCAAGGGTTTCCTCAAAGGTGACCTAAATCTGAAACACCCTCAAAATCCAGTTGGGAGGAGAATTAAATGAAAATCAACTTGTTTTCGGAATGATAATCCATTCTGAATACGTCCAGATCTATCTTGCTGTCAGTAGTCAAGAATTGTGCATGAAGAACCCAATTATAACTGCAGGATTTTGAAAAAATAATAATAAAATCAACCCATTGTTCGCCTGAAATGCATGGCCCTCAACCAAGGTAACAAGAATCACATTCAGTGACTGACAAGCCTGACCAGCTGAGGCTCATTTCACAAGTTCGGTTTTTTTCTCAATCGTGAAGCATTAATCGTGTTAGTGAGCAAGAACAAGAAAACAAGTTTTATTGAGTTTTTATTGATCAACAACAAAGAGAAAATAACTTGGATAACATTAGAATTGAAAAACATTGATGATATTCAGTATTTAGTGGGCCCTCCCATTTTGGCAATTACTTCATTGACCCTTTCCGGCATGCTGTCTATCAGACTATCAATGAACTCCTGTGGTACAGCTGTCCATTCTTGCTGTACCGCATTCACCAAGTCATCCAAATTTTCCATTCGCCCTTCCCTTTCTTTCAATTTCAATTTCATACGACTCCAGACATGTTCCATCGGATTCATATACGGAGAGAAAGGCGGCCAGTTCCTTCGCTCAATACCGTGATCCCTCGAAAACTCGTTGACAATGTGAGCCCTATGCGGTCTCGCATTGTCATCAACGAAAAGAAAGTTGTTGCCGATATTTGCGGCGTAAGGGGCCGATATTTGCGGCGTGAGGGACCGCGATTTCTCTCATACATAAATCTTGATACCTCTCACCGTTCATACTCTCTCCTTTCAGAATCACCAATTCACCCCTCCCATTCATCGATATTCCACCCCACACAGTCACTCCTCCACCTCCATAAGCCACCCTCGCCTCCATATTTCCATCCAAAAACCTTTCGTTCCTCCCTCTCCAAACCAACACACGACCATCCTTTCGAAACAAGTTGAACCTAGTCTCATCCGTAAACATAAACCTATTCCACTCTGCTATTCCCCAGTTTTGATGTTCTTCCCCCCATAATCGTCTTGCTGCTCGATGTACAGGTTTCAGTAAGGGGCAGGCAGCTCGTCTCCTTGCGTGTAATCCAAGATCGTGGATCCGGCGTCGGATTGTCTAACTTGATACCTGAATTCCCGTAGCATCGATCAATTCACGACGAATTTTGGGGGCGGTTGAAGTCCGAGTCCGCCGTACCAATCTACCAATAAGGTGGTCTTGAGCGGGAGTTGTTCTTCTTCTTGTACCCCTTCTTGGCCCCCTAGGTCGATACTGAATATCCCCAGCGTTAGCTCGGAGGTGGGCCCTTTGGACGGATCTAACTGTTGTTACAAGCAGATTGGCAATTTGGAGGGTAGATAATCCTTGTTCCGTCATTCGTGAAATCAGTTCCAGCTGGTGGGCGTTAGATGCGGCATCGATATGATAATTTTTTTTGCAAACGAATCAAAATTGACGTCTAACCTAACTTGTCAGTCATAGATTGTGATTCTTGTTACCTTGGTTACAGGCGAACAATGGGTTGATTTTATTAATTTTTTTCAAAATCCTGCCGTTACAATTGGGTTTTTTTCATGCACAATTCTTGACTTCAGACAGCTAGAAAGATCTGGACGTATTCAGAATGGATGGTCATTCCGAAAACAAGTTGATTTTCATTTTATTCTCCTCCCAACCGGATTTTGAGGGTGTTTCAGATTTAGGTCACCTTTGAGGAAACCCTTGATCTTAAATCTTCATTTTGAGTCTATTCTGATCTTCATATCTTTTCATCTAAAGTTTCGCTTCAAAATGAGCCGGAGATTTTGAAAATCGGTTGACGAGGAAAAATGTTATGACTGCAAAACCAAAAAGTTAATTTTTTGAGATCACCCTGTAAACAAAAGAGATAATAAGACAATTCGAAAAAATATCTTGAGGTACTGAGTTCATCTTCATGCCACTGCTGTCAAATTTAAAAAAAAAATTTTTTCTTCATTTGGAATCCTTTTGAAAATTCAGAAATTTTGCACAGTTTCAGATATTACCCTGTAGCGATTTTATGCGGAAAACCTTATGTTTTGAAGAAGTACAAGATTATAGCTGAAGGACTGGGCTAGCGAACAGTGTTTACAGAATTCAAATTGTTCAATGAAGAAAAAAGTTACTCAGATTTCAATATAGTCAAAATTTTGGGGTGCGACGAAATTAGTGTTGTGTAGTTTAGAATTTTTGTTACAAAAAATCATCTTTTGATTTACTAGGCATTTTCCTAAGAAAAAAATGCATTCTCATTGTACATCGACGACTCCACAAAAATGGTAATGAAAGCAACATAGAGTTACCAAACATTTTCGAATCAGTGGACAAGAAAGAAACGGAATGTTCATCCCTGATTCATTAATAAATTAGTCTTCATTACGTGAAGAGTCCTCGCAGAGATATCGTCAGTTTACAACATTCGCTACAAAATCGCATAAATATTGGAATGGCGCATTTTCCAACTCTCATTGTCAGATATATCAATTGGCTGAGTAGTGTTTACTATAATGGTCAATGATCCCCGTAGGCTTGATCCGAGGCTGGCCTGTTGCAGAACTGAACAGCAAGAGTACCCATTCCGGACGTATGCCGACGGCAATAAGGCTCAAAAATGCTAGGAGAAGAGTAATTTTCTTCGACTGAAGCATTACTCCGATCGCCTTGCGGAGCCCCGAAGAAAACAAGATTCTCTTGTGTGGAGGTCAGCGCGAGGATACGAAGGAAAGTTTTATAACAATTATTGGGTGCTGGGTTCGGCTGATGTTAGTATGTGGGCCACATTGTTTTCGCTGCATGTTTCGATATTTACTGGAACACCATTTTCACGGTGTATTATTAGACAGTCAGAGAGTTAAGTGGTCACAAAGCAAATTTACATTGGAAAAGTCGTTAGAATAGCATGTATATGAAAAGTAAATAACATGAAATGAGGTTGATGAAATTATAAATTATCTGTCTGTGTGACAAAATGAGAAATAAATTCATCAATTTATTGAAATTCGTCGTTTTTGAAAACCACTGACGATTGAAAACGACTTTAGTCTACTTCTAAATCTGTTCATGCATGGTTGGGAAATAAGTTGATAATTAAGTAGTAAAGTAGGCGTGGCCGGAAAAAAGCGTAATTGGAAAAATCGCAAATTTTCAAAAGAAAGAACTGTTACTATTAAACAGGAATATAAACTACTGTAGATTGGCTATTGTTCTTAAGAGGCCATGAGAGCGATAATATTTGTAGCGTTTTTTATGGTGAAGGACCAATTGATAACTCAAAAACGGTTGGTCGTATGGATTTCAATCTTGGACAGGATTCTAGAGGATGTTCCATTCTAGGTACGTGCTGTAATGGAAATTGAAATTTCAATCCGCTTTTTCACAAATATCTCAAAAATGTAAAAAAATCAGTTACTTTGAAGCAATTTTTCGGGTAGATAAACAAATAATTTCAAAAAAAAAAACATTGAAGCACGTACATAGATCAATATTTCACCTTTCTTTTGATACCAAATTCATTTCGATTGGATAAAGATTGCTTCAAATTTTAATGAAAGAGAAATACCATTGTAGCTACCTCGATTATCTGTGAAAAGCACCGTAAGGTGCTACCGCAGACGTATGTACAGGGTGTCCCAAATTCGAGCCTCATCATTGGGATCTCGGAAACCAGAAGATATACGAGGTCGGTTAAATGGAGGCAAAGTTGCGCAATTTGGTGCTCATTGAAACGCCGCTCTCATATTTGAAAAATTCCGAATACTTCCCAAGATTTTTGGAAAAAAACAATTTTTCGCGATTTCATTTTTATTTTTTTGTGGCTCTATTTGAATAGATATAACAAAACAAATTTCACATTCTCATTGCTACTTTTTCTGTTCTACAAGATGGTGTTATCAGATTTTCAAATAGACGTTTCGTAATTGAGTTGCCATCATCAACTTTGTTTTTTAAACACGGCCCTGGATTTTTTATTATGGATTTTAAAATCTTCTAAAGTCCCAAAACAAATGATGTTTCGCACTTATTCGAAAAGTTTATATTAATAGCATTTTCCATAAGAACTCATGTGTTAGAGACAGACAGACAATATATTTAGCAAAACCTTTTTGTACGCTTTCATGTGGTGAGATCAGTTTTACTGTTTGACGTTTTGTTATCGATCAACTGTCATCAACAAAATTTTTTTTTGAGGCTCTGTTTTGAACAATACAGTTTTTTGAATTCAATTAAATATCATTATTTCGATACGTTTCAGATCTTCATCAGGAATTTTAGAAAGATGTTCTCCAAGCATTTAACATATCAACCCAAACTTTCGCTATTCTTTTTCATTTCATTTAAAAATTGTATCCAATTCATGCCCGTATTCTTAAAAAAATCGAGATGATTTGACACATAAGAAAACCGCCATTTGTTCATCACACATCACTGATTCAAAAATACTATAATCTGCATTTACCTTTTCTGGGCCGTATTAAAAAATTATAATTTGATGATGGTTGCTCGTTAACGAAACGCCTTTCAGTAAAACTGATTTTACCACAGAAAATCTTATAAAAATGTTCTACAGAGGAGTTTTTTTATCTTATTCCAGCGTTGACAATAAAACCAGAGAAAATAAAATGAGGAATCCAAAATTTTAGTTTTCCGAAATAATTTCAAAATTGAAAATCTTCGGAAATTTCATACTTTCCTATAGAGGGCTCTTCTGTTACACAACTTTTTTCTGTTCTACCAAAACTGTGTCTATTACCGTTTCAGATATCCCAGTGGTATAAAATGGCATCGTAATACCTTGGACTTTATCTGGATAATTCACTGAAATTTGAGCAGTATGCTGCAATTCTATGTAAAAAGCTCTCTTCTGGTTGTTACTTATTGCGAGTTGTATCGAATGTGTTCGGATTTTTAGTTTCCGATATAGTGTATCATTCTCTTATTGAATCATATCTGCGATACGTTATAGCACTTTGGGGAATTTTCTGCAGTGATTGTTGGCAGACGGTTTTAATTTTACAAAAGCGTACTCTGCATTTTTTTCTGATTTGTGGAATCTTATACGTACCCCTCAATGACAACTGAAGTCCTTTCTTCTAGACGTTTGATATCTGTCATATCTACACCATAATCAGCAAGTAAAGTGTTCGAGGAACACCTAAAGCTGTGACTAGTGTGAAGTTCCAAATTTTGAAGATACAGATAGACTGCGAGTATATTTTTCATATGGTATTGATTCCCACACATACCACAGTAAATTTTCCATTATATTTATAATACAAAAAAATCGAGAGTGAAGAGTTTGTTTTGGACATAAATATGCATACGTTCAAAAAGTAACCATTATTTGCTTCTGCATATGTCATATGTCAGAGGAATGATTTTTGGAGTCCTTAGTAATGACAATTATAAGGTTTTCTTTGTCAATGTCGTTAATGTTGAGTTTCGTGAGCCCTTCTCGTCTGCATAGATACCAGCTAATCCAAAAGTTGCTACCAACTTAATTATGAGGTATGGGTGTATTTCATCAGGTGCTTTATTCATAAACTTTGTTGCGCTCTTAGTGGAAAATTTGTGGATTTTTCGGTAGAAAGCATTTACCTCTTTAGTATTTTAACTTTTTAATTGTTGTAACTTTCAACCAATCGCGTGTATTTCTTCAATACTTTTCTTTAGACTTTGTTGGCTTTTCTTCTAAGTTTGCATGCACAATTTCTTGTGGAAGTTCTTCAACAATATTCTATTGTGGCAAATCAATGAATCTTAAATTCGGTAAGAAACACTTTGTCTGTCAGTTACACTTTCATTTAAACAAAAAGTTTTACATTATAGCGTACATTATATAAATCTTAGTGTATACAGGGGGATTTTCTTAACATTGATTTTCTTTATGTCCTTATATTTACAATTAATGGTGCAAATTGATGGACGATTTTGAACAACGTTCTTACTTCTACAGCAAACATTCATAATATTTTTTCTCGAAACAGTGTTAAAAATAAATCCGCTTCATTACGGAAAAATATTTCCAGCAGTAGTCAGGGAAAATTACACTTTCCAGAATGAATTGCGTGCTGGTGTAGGGAGTATCACGCACGCTTGCAAAATAATATCATTATTAAACACTATTTTACACAAAACTTTGCAAAAATTAAATGTTCAAGATAAATAGGATACCTAAATTATAAAAAATGACTGAAATATGAGCCAAATAAGATTTTTTATCGAAAATGTTGAATGATCTGAATACATTGTTAGGAAAACTTCATGTGAATACAACAAACAAACCTATTGTTGGTGCGATTGCGAAAATATTTCAAAATATAATTCAATGAAATTTTTGATTATATAACTCACCCTTTACTGACGATTGGCCAACACTTCGGGAGGTTCTCTCTTCTATTCGTTCCTCTGTGGTAATAGGTAGGGTATGTTGGAGGAGAGAGAAGGACGAAAGAAAGGATTTCGAAGATTCGAATTACCAGAAATGTTTTCCTTTTACACGAAAATTACAGGTGATGGTAAACACTGTTACACTGATTCAAAGCGGTGAAAACTGATTTGAAGACACTATTCTTGCGAATTCAGAAATATTGAAAATGCTCTTCCGATCAGATAATAAGTACATGCGAAAAGTGATATGTATTGAACTCGATCTCTACTGAACTGATCGAAAATATTGACTGATGAGGGCGACACTCTTCAATTACATTTCCTGAAAGGAGTGTATATGCGCCCTATCTAACGTCTTACAACGGAGTTAGTTAAAACTGTTGAGAGTGTTGAGAAATTTGATGGCTTGCGTATCCACCTATATTTGAGGATAGGATAACGAGTACTTTACTTTAGTTAACCAGACTTGTTTGGTTTTATTTTCATTTCTTATTTTTTGAGTAGGAAAGGATAATCCAAAACAGTCAGAAAGTAAAAAGAAAGGAACGGGTTTTTAGAGTACAACACCGCTTCACATTGTTTGTTCAGACATTTTGTGTAAAATTTATCACAGTTACTTTCGCTGAATAATCTTCCAAATTTGAATTTACATTCAACATTTTTGCAGAAGATTCTGAACTTACAGTGGACGGCTTCATGATCAGAAATGTTTGCTGAGCAAGTTCCATTCACTTCACTCAAATAGGTGCATATGTAATCAATTTTGCTATCCGAAAATTGTGAAAATCTGGTTGGACCATTTGTATGCAAGGATAGATTGAATGTTCTGAGTAAATTCTGGAGTTATTGGGTCTTCCATTACAGTTAATGTTAAAGTCGCCTGTTAAAATAACCATTGCCTCAGGTGGTATTTTGAAAAGAAGTGACTCCAGTTTTTTCTGAATAAAATACCATCTGTACTCTGTAGGTACTAGGTGTTCTGTATATACATAGCACGAATACATAAGCTTTACCAGCGTAGGCCATGGAAAACTAAAATTGTTTTTATCAATGATATTGTCATATTTATGAATAGCAGTAAATTCTAGCGAGTTTAATGAATCATTATGAATCGAGGTTACAGTACCACCACACTTGAACTCAGTTCTACAAAAAATAGAGACTACAGTGTAGTTTGGGACATGTATGGGTTGATTATTTTTTGGCCAATGTTCAGTAATTGAAATAACATGAGGAAAGTTTTGGCTTTCAAGGCGCATTTACAAATCATCTTGTTTATTTTGAGTGGATTGAGCATTTAGTCTCAAAACCAAGATTATGTGTTCATTTTTTCGAGATGTGAATGGTCTAAACAGTTATTTTAGGTAATATTCAAATACAGGGCAATTCAAATTCGACTCCCACCATTGGGATCTCCTAAACTACAGGAGATACGTCGAAGCTTAAATTGTGGCAAAGTTGCGTATTCTGGTGCTTAACAAAATACTGTTTTGAAACTTGGAAAATTCCGAGTATTTCCGGAAATATTGGGAAAAAACTGAAAATCGGAATTTTCGTTTTTATTTTTTTCTATCGTTATTTGACAACATAGCTCAAAACCAAAAGTACATTTTCACTGATACTTTTTTTCAGCTCACGTTTTCATGTTCAGATTTACCGTCCGACGTTTCGTCTTCTGGCATTCATCATCAACTTTTTTTTCTGTTATGAGCGCCATATTGTTTTTTATACAGAAAAATAGTGATTCCCATTCTGATTTCATTGATGTATAATTTGTTATGATTTGCACTTCTGAAACCACAGATATTAAAAAAAACAACTTCATCTGAGATGGTCATGACATGTCATGACATGTCAAAAATATCATATCTTTTACTGGTCTCAGAGGCATAAACGAGAAATCGTCACCTGAAATCTGTCACCATCTCCCAGTCTATATACACACTTGACTTGATGTATTTGATATTTATGTTAATTTCTTTGTCTTTCTGATCGATCAGTTGGTAGGAAATTGTTGTTCTTTCTCGAAACATCGTTTTCATGGAATTTTATAACATTGCACAGCATGTCTATAATATTGAAGACAATTTGTAAATAACATTTTGGCGAGACTGCAGCCAGGTAGTCAAGGGTCAATTAAGTCGTTAGCCAGTACCTGCATTCAAGCTATCAACTCCGAATCACGTCCATGTTTCAATGTTCCAGACGTAAATATAACCTTTAATCATCAGACACGAAACATGAAATTTCACTTGCATACAAACCAAACACGTTAAACTGCAGTTTCGACAAATTAAAATCGACGTTCAAACGAAATTTCTCAACTTTTTCGGTCAACATCACGACGTGCAACCATTCGACCTCGGTCCCAAATGCACGTGACTTCAATGCTGAAACGTCTACCTACATATTTCAACTTAAAACGAACCGAAACAGCTTTATTTGAACAAATTAGTAGGTCACTTCGGGCCCATGAATAGAAGAGAGAAATCATACATAATTTATTGTGAGAGAATTTTGACCTTTGTTGAAATTGGTAATTAAAACCGTGTTGTGGTAGAAGAATGAGTGCATTTCTCTGTGGGTAAGGCAACGTGCTCGAAATTCACCAGGAAGTACCTATATACCAATCGAGATTCAGAGTACCCTCGGAATTGGCAAACAATATTTCATGTCTTCAAGGTCTTCGCCATAAGGAAGTCCGCATAGGTCATACGGAAAATTAGTACAAAACAATCCTACACGGTGTTTCCGAGATAGGGTAAAAAAATTCGTAAACGAATTCTACATGCAAAAATATGACAAAAAGTTCCCATAAATATAGGTCCGTCAATGCTTTCCAAGGGAGCAAAGGCTTTTCAAAGGTGGCCTCCATAAACTTATATTTGTTCATTTCTGAAACCCTCGAAGATATACCAATGAAAGTCGGCACACCGAGGGGGAAATATCTAGGTAAAATGTACGCAAGACTCAAAATATTTAAAAGACTCAAGATTGGGACTGAAATGACTCGGAATAAAATTTAAGTGGCTCAAAGACTCAAGATAAGTAATCAAATGACTGGAAGTTAGATTCTATTGGATGAAAGACTCAAGATTGTGACAGTTTGCAAAATAAATCAACAATGGGCGCAACGCTTGCTTGTTACATGATTCTAATATCATTAATTTCAGGAATACTGACTAATTTTGAGTAAATAATTAACATTATTGATAGTAGGTAAAATAATGTACTATATTCGTATCGTAAATTCATATCACGATACTCAATGGGTTATCAAACTCGGCCTAACGGCCTCGTTTGACAAATTTCCCATCTCATTTCGTAATATGAATCTTTACGACACTTATATCGTAAATATCTATTTTGTACTCGCGTGTTTGTTGAACTCGGCTGCGCCTCATTCAACAAACTTTACGCTCATACAAAAAAGTCCTACTTTACGAACTTGTATCATAAATATCTATTATTCAAAAGTTGGTGTCAGTGATTTCATTCTAAATGGTTTTAATTCCATTTGTGTACGTCAAACCGTTCAAAGCTTAACAAGTGGGTGAGGGAAAGTATAAAAATCTGCACTTTATAAGCAACCACAACGCAGTAATTTTTCTTACAAATATCATATCAATACTTTGAGACTGAATATGTTTAAAAGGTCTTTATGGAATAGTCGCTGTCTAGTTCGCGTGGTACCAATGATTGATATCTAAATTTTGTTTACCTAAATACGCAAAAACCACAATTTCATTGAAATTATCGCGAAATACAGAAAGTTAGGTGAAATGGGACGGTTAAAGGGAGAAAGATAATTCGGTACAGTAAGAATAAACAAATTCAAAAATGCTTATTACGTATGTGCGTAATTAACGAACGAACGATTAATTTTTGTAAAGATTTAATCTCCAGGTAAATTACCATTTTTCAAATGGTCCCAGAATGGTTATGAATGGACCAATTAATGTTGGATAGGCATTCAAAAATGTAGCACACTATTTCTTTGTAGTCTATAAATGTGGGCACTGATATGATTTAAATATTCAGGCAGGAAATAATATTCAGTTATTTGAAAAATGTGTAATGAGTAGAGATATAAAAGAATACAAAACTGAACATGTTCCATTTTATGGAAAGATCGAGAAAACTGTTCAAGGAGTTGGTAGAAGTTAACACTGGACAGAATACTTTGGTATTGTCAATAATTATGTGTCATGTCTACTGCTCATTGCTTTTGAATGTGAATTATGGAAAATTCTCATAAAGGACCACCTACACTTTTTAGGGAAAAATACCTTTTAGTGGAAATCAGTTGAACTCGATTCCATAGCAGATCAAGTTACAGGACAAAAGTACCCAGGAGCCCAAAGTTCACTAATGGCCAGTACTTTTCTGTCGACAGTTATGGGGCCTCAACGTTTTGAGTGCCATATATTCCAAACGACAAAGATTGTGATAAAATTATGGGCTGTGATGGTACAGCGTTCGCTCTTCAACCCAACGGACGTGGGTTCAAATCCGAGCACGGCCGCTGGTCCCGCATTTTCCTTGCTCGCACAAGCTCTCAGGAGCTTCTGGAAGATTTCCCTCTGGAAATCTGAATGAATAACTGGACAATACAATGGAAACTATGATGCGTTCGTGACATTTGCTGAAATTCACCCTTTGCAAAAATATCCTTAATCTGAGAGATTGCTCACCCCTATTTTCCAGAGAAATAATCTGATTTAAAGCACGATCATATACATGAAAAAATATTGTTGGAAGACTAAAATGATTTTTTGAGAGAAAATGATAACTGTATAACTTCCGGTTTTACTGTAAATGGTCCTAGTATTAATTTTTTTCTAATGGGAATTATGCTTGTTTTTTAATTATATTTTTGTATGTACTTTTATTTTCATAATTTTTTTTAAATTCATGTTTATTTTTTCACATGTGAAATGTTCTTGTCCGATGCCATGTTGTTCATGAAAACATAATTATCAGTTTGATTACATACCATATTTTGATGAGGCTAAAAAAAACAAAAAATTTTCGTATCGATTTCAACTGCAGATTTGAAAAACTTTCATCAAGACCATGGTCTGTGATACAATAATTTTATCTTTATTCAACAGTGGGAGATATGCTTATGCTGCAAATTCAAACAAGCTATTAGAGAAATAAAATCCAAAAGTTACGGTAGACGTTCGAAAATTCCTTGCAAACTGCTCGACAACAACGGGATGAAGATAACCATCAGTAAAAGGCACCCACATCAGAGTGCAAGTCTCCCACAAACTGATAGTAAATAAGACACCCACAATTTTTGTGCGGGGTTCAAGGACATTTTTAATAACCTGGATTTCAGTACAGTTGAATAATAATTATAATTTTTTTCCCATGTCGATATCTAACATTTTGGTGGTTTTAACCAATAGCAATGCATTATTCCAGCCAATCATTCGATATGTTACTCTGACAAATGCACTCACGCCATGAAATCATTCGTGATAAACATTCATAAGTGCATTATTCCTGATAAAAATCAGGCAATTTTTCAACGTTGTCAACTGAATTGATTTTCCTTACATTGCTAATGACTTTCCGTTCTTTGTTGAATGTCTAGATTTAGGTATTATTTGTGATCATGTGCAAAGAATTAATTTTTGAGCATTTGTCTTGACGAATGTAATCTACCAAAATATTGTAAATTTTGGCTGCATAATAAACGAGAGCAATAGCACGACAGATCTGCAAATATAAAAGTTTAGAGCGCTTAAGCGCTAGAGATTTTTTAAATGCGCGTCGAACTTCTTTATTTGAAAAAAAAACATTCAAACAAATCCAAACGGACTATTAATCGTTTTTTTTATATCTTTGCCAAATTAACGAATTTTTGTGGAAAATTAAAAAATATCGATGAAATTTGAAGAACTCCTGGCATTACCTTTGAAATTATACCCTTCATAACACTCACATGGATGTAATCATATGCACCCAAGTAGCACACCAACATTGGGACAATATTATTGAAATATTGGCAAAATATTCAAACGTTTCTACTATTGGCTATACAAAAAATTGAATACTTCGTAATATTGATCCAATATTTCTTGGACATTTTAAAAATAATAGGGAATGGTGAAATATTCTTTAGTACACCAAGCAATAGAGCATAAAATGATCGAGTTTTTAACAAAAATACTAGTAGAAAACCATCACATGAAAGACAGTCCTTAGTTATATTCTAATGTTTTCGACTCGCAACTTTCATTTATTAATTTGTTATAAACGCATTTAAATAAGATAAAACATTGTTTTTAATTGTTTTGCTTACAAAATGAAAACTAATAGAGCTCCGATGGCTATACAAAAAATTGAATACTTCGTAATATTGATCCAATATTTCTTGGACATTTTAAAAATAATAGGGAATGGTGAAATATTCTTTAGTACACCAAGCAATAGAGAATAAAATGATCGAGTTTTTAACAAAAATACTAGTAGAAAACCATCACATGAAAGACAGTCCTTAGTTATATTCTAATGTTTTCGACTCGCAACTTTCATTTATTAATTTGTTATAAACGCATTTAAATAAGATAAAACATTGTTTTTAATTGTTTTGCTTACAAAATGAAAACTAATAGAGCTCCGATGGAAAGAATTGTTGATAATTGAAAATAGAGACAAAACGGGATATTTTTCGGGGAATACTGGAAAAACCGGTAATTTAGGCGATTTTTTTTTAAATTCAAATCTCCGCAATTTTTCAAGAAGTAGGATCATGTGTACTTTATGTGTGCACGAATTGTTAGTTTTGGCACAATTAGGTACAATTTAAATTTTTTTTGCACTATCTTGTTGCGTGCCTGGCTCTAGTGATAGCCCGATTTCAATTTCTCAAACAGATTATGAAAGTAGAACTATAGTACTACAAATCGTTTGTACTCATTTTGCGCTACAATGGTTGAAAAATGCATGCAAACATGACTGAAAACGGCCGAGTCCGCGTTAGCTGCCGAGTGGTAGGAGAGTGAGGGAGATGAGGGGTATTCTCCTAATGAACGGTTTACGCGATAATACGCTTCCCCTCATCTCCCGCTCTCTCCTACCACTCGACCGCTTCCACCACCTCGGCCGATTTCAGTCATGTTTGCAAGCATATTTCACCCATTTCGCAGCATTTTAGCGCAAAATGAGAAGGTTTCGTGGTACTGTACTCCTACTTTCAAAATCTGTTTTAGAAATTGAAATCGGACTATCACTAGAGCATCCAGGCACGCTGCAAGATAGTGTAAAAAATATCAAATTGCAATTGTGCCAAAACTAATCATCCGCCAGAGTCTGTTTTGTGAACACATCAAGTGCACATCATACAATACTTTCATGAGGAGGGTCTACCCCATTTCTTGAAAAAAGGCGGAGTAATGAATTTTAAAAAAAATCGTAATTTTTTTCGGATTTTCCGGTTTTCCTCCGTTACTAATGATCCGATTGGATCGTAAAACATTTCATTTTGTTCGTATTTCAATTATCTACAATTCTTTCCATATTGCTCCATTAGTTTTCATTTTATGAGCAAAATAATTTAAAAAAACACGTTTTTTGGTACATAACAAATTAATAAATGACAGTTGCGAGTCGAAATCATAACAGAATATAACAACATGTGATGGCACAGTCGGTTTTTTACTAGGGAAAAATGTTAGGGAAAAATGCTTAATTGATGGGCCTATAGGTAATATTGGCTCCATTACAGTAATTCATTCAACATTATTGGACAGGTAAATACATTATTAAAATATTTTTAAAAAATGATGAATTATTTTTTCAAAAAAATCGAACAGCTCAAAATTTCTAAAATAAACAAATCAAAACAAGTTGTAGATAATAAAAAAATCTAACACTTCTTTATTCAACACTTTTTGACATAACCTCAAATTAACCGGCAAAATGGCACAAAAATCGATTTTTCAGTATTTACTTATTTTTCTCGCTTACAAATGATTTAGTTCAGATGAAAATTTGTGTATATTTTATTTTATTGTCAGCAGCAAGACTTTTTCGAATTATTCAAAGTTTTCAAAAAAAAAATACCCTTACCTTCCACGAACAATTGTCTTGATATTTTTTGGTATTTTGAAGGTCTATACGTGACCATTTTAATTGTTGAAATGTCTTCTTTGAAATGGTCTATGTAACTAGTTGGTTCATTGATCGTTAATGCCCTTCATAATTGAGAAAATAGTCTTTCTGAATAATGATTTCCTGAATATTTTCAATTATTTTCGACTTTCTTCATTATTTTTATGACAAAAAGTAGTTTATATTAAATTTTCGAGGGGCAAACCGCTGGTGAATTCTGGTGTACAAAATCAAGAATTCCCGATGAATTACCGATGAATTACGTGAATTACCGATGAATTACATGAATTACCGATGAATTACATGAATTACCGATGAATTACATGAAGTCCCGATGAAATACATATGAAGTCCGTGAATTACGAGGTGAATTACCAAAGAATTTTGTGAATTCCATATTACACATAATTCAGATTTCTTATTATTCTCAATGAAACTGAAAAAACTCGATTGCTAAGAAATAAGTTAACTATCTGGAGTAAGAATTATTAGGTTGAATGCTTCGCTAAAGCGTATGCTAGTGAAAAAATTGCACCCACCCTGCACGTAACAGTAATTGTGCGTTCAATTATTTCGTTATTTCATTTAAAAGTGCCTATGTATGCGGCGACCTGCGAATGGCAGATAGAGACAGAGACGAATAGACATGGGTAGACTAGTTTGAACCGCTTTGAACTAGATTCGCTGGATGCACCACTACCAAATAGTAGGGGTCATCTACTCTTTGCCACTACTAACTGGCCTGTTTCGCGTTCACCCTTCACCCTCAGTCCTGTCTGCAGTCACGGGCGGCATTGCTTCTCATCTCAGTTCAATTCGAATCACAGGCTGCAATAGATCACTATTTGTAGTTCAAAACGACTGAAAGAGTTTACGATAGAATAGAATAGATATCTTGATATTTCGGTAAGTGAACTCCAAACAAAAATATTTACTTTCCTCAGGTAATTTCGGAGGTCCAATTTACCAGAATATCATATTGAATTAACAACTTAGAGAAGGGATTAACTATCCACATTTCTTTAAGTATGTGAAATTTGTTGAATCACCATTTAAAATTAGGATGAATTTACCAACATTTTTTCAATCACACTTTCACCTGTGCCACCAAAAGATGTGCGGCATATTATAAACAAATTATTCTCGGGTGTGCGATAACATTTACTGTCACAATTGGCATGTTCGGAGAAGTATTTTATGTTACTATTGTCGGAATTATATGAAATAATGCTTCCCGTGAACAAAATCCCATCTCGAGTACGTAATTTCCCTTTAGTGGGTAAGAAAATAATTTATTTCATTTTGAGTTTTGTAAAATGAAAAATTATCTTTTACCTGTCCTCGAATGCACTTTTTTAATAGAATGCCATGAAAATTAGAACATTTTTTAAGCAGGCCATGCAGTGAGCTCCATCCACCTTTTTATCATTGACTATCTATCTCCCAATCACTTGAAAGTGGGCAATAGTATGCTTCCATGGTTTGTATTCCATATTATGCTACCTATTATGCCAATCAGTGGTATATCGGACGGGTCATCGCAAAGGAAGATAGCAGTTACAAAATGAAGTTTCTCAGGCAGAATATGGGGGAATTTCATTGGCCAAAAACTGAAGACCTTGATTTTGTACAGATAATCTACGGGCCATTGAAAATGCTTGGGTGTGCACCACTCACCATATCAAGAGAAGATAGAGAGATCATAGAAAGGAGATATAAAACAATGAAGAAGGGGAATTGATTTATCATATATTTTTATTTCATAAATTTACATATATATTTATAAATAAGGATGGATATAGCGAGGGGCAATATATGAAAATATAAGTAGAAAAGTTATTGGGTATAACCCTCAAAATATTGTTAACTTTTGAACGGTTCGACGTAGAAACATGAAAAAAAAATCGTCTCGAGGGTTTCACCAATACTACTTTTTGAAATAAAAAAAAGTGATTGCACGATAGGGGTGCAGGGGAGGCCATCAACTCAAAATTTTTAAATGGCATGTGGGGTCAAGTGTCACATCGTTGAAAAGAGAATTCAATTCTCTTTACAACCATCTAAATATTTTTGAATTTCTGTAATATTTTTTTGTAATTCAAATTCGAAATATCAAATATAAATGCGGATCTGAAAACTACTCATACCTCGATAAATTTGAACGGTTGGATGTGGAACAATGAAACCAAAAATTTTTTGAAGGGTATTACCGATACTACTTTTTGAGAGAAGAAACATTGCAATTACTCGACAGATGGTGCTGGGGGCACATTAATTTAAAAATTTCGAAAGGTATAAAAATCGAAATTGGGAAAAAAATTATAAACAAAATTCGAAAATATTTAGATTTAGATTTAGATAGAAAAAAAATATTTAGATGGTTGTAAAGAGAATTGAATTCTCTTTTCAACGATGTGACACTTGACCGTTTAAAAATTTTGAGTTGATGGGCCCCCCTGCGCCCCCTATCGTGCAATCACTATTTTTTTCATTTCAAAAAGTAGTATTGGTGAAACCCCTTGGAACGGTTTTTTTTCATGTTTCTACGTCGAACCGTTCAAAAGTTAACAGGGGGGTGGCTATTAAAAGCCGCACTGTATAGGTATCTGTTATTTGAGTTTTCATTTTGATAGAATATTGATTTTTGTTTATAATAAGTTTTGACTAGAGTGATCTGTTTTATCAATCGAAACGAATATTTGGTTTTTGGTTCATCACAAATGTTGATTTATGTACTTGTTATGTTTTTTATGTTAATGTTTATGCTAGAAGGAAATATTAAATTATGATTGGTGTACCTGACTTGTATTATATTCCTTCAATTTGTGACCAGTTCTTTATTGGTTCAATAAGATTCCATACGTACTTGGCGATTTCAAAAGGGTTTAATCTCAAAATTACGAAATATTCCTTGTGTATTCTGAGTGACCATGAAACAAGGCTGTATCTTCTTCATTCATGAACCAATTTATGTTAAATGGGGGGTAGTGATTTAATTCATATAATAATTTTCAACATGATCAAATGAAGTAATTTACGATGGATTTTCACCTAATCAGTCGCGGATTTTCATTAAAAAAAAATTGAAAAGCATACAAATAATCGTTCGAAAGTGAAACTTTGCCAAACCATTTCCGAAATTCGACTAAAATTCAGGATGATCCACTTGCATTTTTTTTACCTTCCTATTTCTGAATAGGAGATTATTCTAGATTTGAAAGCGAAAATTTGTCCACTTGGGTTGTACAAGAATTTTGAGATCTACTCCACAATGGTAAATATACTTTTAAAATTAGCAGTCATTTACTTGAAAATTTAGGTCGTTTATTTCCATTCTATATGGGAAAATTTTCAAATCATGCAACAAATGACGTCATTTTACTGTTACTGCAGCTCAATTCAGACTACCTAAAGTCTGGATGAATTACCGATGAATTACATGAATTACCGATGAATTACCGATGCATTACATGAATTACCGATGAATTACATGAATTACCGATGAATTACATGAATTACCGATGAATTATTAAGGTAATTCAGTGAATTACCATGAATTAATCAAAACGTGAAGTCCGGTGTACAAATTTCACCAGCGGTTCGCCCCTCGTAAATTATCCATAATAAAATATTGGAATACATAATTACACTACGAAATAAAGTCAATAACATATTTTTTGTTCTTTTTTACAACTATTGAAAATCATTACAGGCCAGGTAACCGAGTGGTGAAAGCGATATTGTTTCAATCACTTTGGCTGCAATGGTTCAAACCATGGCGACTGCAGTCATTTTTCAGATGGCCCAAGAAAGTGCTGAGAATCGCTCGTAAAAAGGTAAGACCTCGTTAATCCCTGGCTCGCACAAGTTTCGACTTCTGAGGGCTGCCGTACGTAAGGGGACGACAGCTGGTTAACGGAAAAACAATGTTATCAACAATTTTAACAACAGTTGAAAATTGTGAAAGGCTTTCGCGGCCATCGTCACTTACATGGTGGTTCTTCGGGTAGTAAGGCCGACGTGTTTTCAGAGAAGAACTCGACGTTTCGCCAACACGAGTGGTTAGCATTTTCAAGAGTTATTTAAAAAATTTCGCTTTCTGTAGTCGCTGTCAAGCATTTGACAGCGACTACAGAAAGCGAAAATATTCGAAATACAAAATAACACCAGAACAATTGTTCGTGGAAGATAAGGGTATTTTTTTCGAAAAATGTACCTAACTCAAAAACTAGTTGTCTTCTGGATTGCGAAAAAAACATGCTCATTCAAAACCAAAGAAGACATATTTTCATGTGAATTCAATAATTTATACACGAGAAATAAATTAAATACTGAAAAATCGGTTTTTCACCATTTTGACGGTTAATTTGAGGTTATGTCGAAAAGTGTTGAATGAAAAAGTTTTCGATTTTTTTCTTATCTACAATTTGGCCACCAAATATTTTTCGCTGTAAGGTCACGTTTCGCCGCAAATCGTAAAGATCGTTTTCAACCCCTAAACTGCATCCTCATTTCACCATTTTGTGTGGTTTCGTGTTTAAATATTTTTTCCCTCTAAGTTGGAATCTCAACATTTTCCACCTGGTCCTTGCCTGTTGCTTTTTATTCTCAAAAATTATAGGCACCAGTCTAATATGAATTATTATGATTTGTTGAATATTGGTCAAATAATATTCAACAAATCATAATAATTCACGTTTCGCCGCAAATCGTAATAGATCGTTTTCAACCCCTGAACTGCATCCTCATTTCACCATTTTGTGTGGTTTCGTGTTTAAATATTTTTTCCCTCTAAGATGAAATCTCAACATTTTCCACCTGGTCCTTGCCTGTTACTTTTTATTCTCAAAAATTATAGGCACCAGTCTAATATGAATTATTATGATTTGTTGAATATTGGTCAAATAATATTCAACCGATATCAAACTTGCATGGATGTAAAATATTGATTTTTAAACCCCGAATCAATACGAGAGAAATATGTATTCCAGACATTAGAATCAATATGTAGACAATATTGTTTTATCGATATTGGTTAAAGTTATTGAACCAATATTGACCCAATAAAGGTTAATATGTCTATTTCAATTTTATTGTCTAGTTTTTTCGATTGTCTTATTTAAATGTGATATTTACAATGTGTATCTGAGACCGTATAATAAGAAATCAAAATTCTGCCAGTATGAGGTGATACCTTGGCAACCAACGTTGTTGATAAAAATCTGTACCTATCTGCTGTATTCCACAGGAAATAATTTTAAAATATGTTTACCATTGTTTGAAATATGGGGATATCGTGCATTCTCAATTTATTGTCAAGTCTTTTAAGTAGTAAAGTATTGCAATTGTAAATCAATCATTTTCTAGTAATTTCCGGAGAATTCGCCGGGTAAAATTTGCAGGATAATTTGTAAAGGAAGAAAGGGAATTTCAATTAACTTTAACAGGTAGTCTGAAATATTTGATTTTTTCAGTTGATTTGAAAATAGCTGTTTATGATACAAGTTCGTAAAGTACGACTTTTTTGTATGTTTGTTGAATGAGGCGCAGCCGAGTTCAACAAACACAAAACAAACAAAACAAAAAAGCCCTTTAAGAAAGTGTTTCATTCGAAGTTTTTTCTTCGACAGTTATTGTATAGCCAAATTGTAGCAAATAAATCTCTAATTTGAATGTTTGATGATATGAATTGCCGTCGTATTATCAAATAAAGTCTTCCGAGTTATATTTGACGCAAAATACTGTATTTTTCAAAAATGCATGAACAGGGTGCACAGGTGATTTTTTTACGCACTACTGTCAGCAGTGCGTAAAAGCTCAGTTTACGCATAGTCGTAGAAAAAAAAGTGTATTTATCACTACTTATATCTGATGTATATACGGACATATCAGTATAAATATTCCACATTCCAACATTATCTGTATGTATCTGAAAAAATATTCAGTCAAGGTTATAAAAGTCTAAACTTTCATGTCTTTGGTCAATGAGTAAGTCATATTAGCTGAAAGTGCCTATTATGAATGTGAAATCGTACTCTGAAACGTCTTTGTTCCCAGAATTCTACAAGAATTAAACATCACTCGCAAATTGGCTGCCAAATTCTCAGTGGAATGATTCATATGACCTTTTGCTGAGTGACAAGTAGTCATATTTACTTGAATGAAACTCACAGATTGTAGAATTGAATTCAATTACAATATAGCCTACAGAGAAATCAAAATATTCACAAAATTTGGCAAAAATTTCAAATATTTCGAGGTTTCCGTGGGACCTCCCATTGAAATCACGTCATTTTCTCAAGAATGTCGACTGACAGAGAGGCATGTGTACCACAAATAGTAAGTGCGCCATATGAAAATGATGTACATATAGGAGGAAGCATAATAATATGGGACTTACTTAGTATTACAATGTCTATCCAAAAATATGTCACAATCGTGGAACTATCACTTCATTTTGTCTGAAAACTTCACTTTAAAACATAAACACTTAACTCAGGTAAGTCTGCGTTGTACACTGTCGGTGGGTTGACTTGAAAGGTGAGGTAAGGTGCGTCCCGTTAGGTTGGTATGCAGAGGGCATGGCTCAATTGCACTCGTGGTTTCATTCTATAGTCTTGTGAGGCGCAGTTCGCGAAAATTAAATGAGATTCTACAGAAACTTCCTAGAAAAGAGTTCATCTGATGTTTCGCGAAATCTGTCGGTTGAAATATATTATTATGATTCTTCTGATTTTTTCGGAAGTGCTGGAAATCAGCATACCATCAAATATAATAATATAATGTATTTTTTATTTCACTCCTTGGTTTTTCAGCTGTAACCTGTTCAATACATATTAGAATAGGGTGGGGCACCAAAAACGAAACAGCTCGAATATCTTCAAAACGAATGTGTTGTGAATAAATTGCAAAAACACGTTGATTTTTGATAAAAGGGGGACATCTTTCTATCATGACCTCAACTGCCATACCTCTTTCCCCACCCCTTAGGCACTATCACCCAAACAATTTGAATAGGGAAATTTCATAAGGAATTCAGCTATGTCAATTTTTGCAACCTAAGTTTTTATTTTGGCGCCCTCTTGCGGAGAAAACAACTGTTCCGAATTTCAAATTATGATACTGCATTTTCAGGGTAAAAAATTATGATGTTTTTGTCAATGCAAAAAACCAAGATGGTGGACGAAATTTGTAATTGTGGTTCGATTCGATTCAAAATTGAAAAAAAAGCTTTTATACATATACGCTAAAAAGGAAATATATTTTTTAGATGTGTGAAGTAGGTTATTCTGTGCGTAACAGATTCGAAAGCTTGCTGCGAGTACAAAATAGGTATTTTTGCGAGGTAAAATTTTGATTCTGTTACGCATAGAATAACCTACGTTACACATCTAAAAAAATATTATTTCCTTCTTAGCGTATTTGTATAAAACCTTTTTTATCACAACTCAAAGTTGTCGGACCTACCCTTGCACTGATGAGAGGCAACAACTTCGAAACATGTCTGCAGGTGGTCATACCCAGCCAAATTAAGGATAATTTTTTGTTTGTCTACAATGAGCACTTGCAATTGAGCCTTCTTTGAAGAACGTTGCACAAATATCTGTAAGATGTAGTTCAATATCCGTCATGGCATAAGCCAGAAAAGTAGTTGTTTTATGTCAGATTTTTGCCTCATATTTTCTACTTAGTGGAAATATGTGGAAAGAAGGGTATTTCGACTTTGTCGATTTTATTCTTATCGAATATAGTGGTATTATAATATATAACTGATTCAGTTTTTTGCTTTCCTACATCAATTTTCTTGCAATGATTTCGTTTGCAGAGATAACATTTCATTCTTCACCATAAAGAACATCAGTTACATTAATATATTTTGAAAAAAAATCTTCTTAACTGGATTTCATCCTATTAATAGAAGTTGTTTATTTTATGTGTAGTGAAAACTGTTTCTTTGTAATAAATGCAATATGGAAAATCAGTTTGGCTCATTTTTTTTGGTTTTCTTCAGTTTTGTGTATAATACCGACTGGCTAATAACCTCTTAGTCGATGCAGCAAAAAAATTAAAAATAGCCAATGGAATTGTTTCTATATTCGATTACAAATGCGACACTAAAATATAGTTATCACAGAAATATTCTCATATATAGATAGATAGATAGATAGCTCTTTATTTCCAACAGGTATACACCCAATTACAGGAAATGCTAGAAGGTAATATTTAACGTAACGAATTACAAAACGACAAATATAAACAAATGTATATACGTGCATGTAAATAAATAATTGATTATATATTGAACGACACTGCTTAAAAAACTGAAATAAGAAAAAATGAGAAGTTTACGATCTATTGATTATACATTTCAAAATATATTTGAGAGGGCTCACATTGATATCACATATATCACAGACCAAATTATAATTAAAACACATTAACGACACTGGTGCCCTGCGCATAACATTTGTTCGAATATTTTCACAATAATAGGTCGTCTCACTTCTAGAATTAAGGCGAGGAATATGAAAGTTAATTTTTTGTAAAAGTGAGGCACAGGAAAAACTATTGTGCAGTAAATTGTAGAGATATGATATTGTAACAAAGATACGACGAGTGTGCAAAGAAATTACATCGAATCGATTCAGAAGGATTGAATAATCGATCCCTCTTTGGGGATACGTTCCTGTTTGTTTGAATAGCAGGCATTTCAAGAATTTCCTTTGAACAGCTTCCACAGAATTGATTTCAGAGTTGTATAAAGGATACCATATTAATGTTTGGACATCACATACGCATAGAACAATGTGAGAATTGTCCCAACATTGCGAAACTCCCTAGTACTTCTCATAATAAAGCCCATCATCCTATTTGCTGAAGATACAATTTCATCAATTTGCAGAGAAAATGTGAATTCACAATCAAACTTAATCCCAAGGTCTTTTATCTCCATGACCCTATTGATGGTACTATTTTCTATTTGGTAGGGAAACTCTATCATCTCTTTCATTCTTGAAAATGACATAATGAAACATTTTGAAATATTCAATTGTAGATGATTATGGAGACACCAATCGAATACTAAATCTACATCTTTTTGTAAATTGCTGCAGTCTGTATTCTCTTTGACAACTCTGAATAACTTCAGGTCATCAGCGTATAGAAGTTTCGAACAGGTAATTTTTTTTGCTAAATCATCAAGAAATAATAGGAATAAAAGAGCCCTGAGGAACACCGGAGCGGGGGGTATACAAAGGGGACTAAAAGCTTTCGTATTCCACGTATTGTTTTCTACCAAATAAATAAGTTTATTAAATTTACAGAAAAACCAAATGACGTTAGCTGATAGAATGTAAAAGTCAATTTGGTCAAAGGCCTTTTGAAAGTCAGTGTAAATAACATCGATTTGTAATTTTCTATCGAGGGCCTCGGTAACACATTGTGATAAGCACGCCAAGTTGGTAATACAAGACTTTTTTTCTACAAATCCGTGTTGATCATCTGATATAACATTTTTGATCGAGTCATAAAGGAAAACATACATAATTGTTTCAAATACTTTAGAAAAATTACTCAGCACGGAGATTGGTCTATAATTTTTTAACAATGTTCTATCGCCTTTATTAAAAATTGGGCAGACACGGGCTATTTTCCGCACATCGGGAAAGGTAGAAGTTCTTAATATCAAGTTATAGATATGGCGTAATGGGGTCAATAGAGGCTGAATGCAATCTTTAACTAAAAAACTTGTTATTTGATCGGGACCAATAATGAGTTTATTTTTCATTTTCTTGCATTCTTATGGGGTAAACTGAAAAATAGAGTTTATGGTCCGAGGGAATATCAAAATATTGAGGACGTTCAACACAGTATTGTTCAGAAGATTAAGGAGGGAAATTAATCGTGCAGTGAATTATACGTAGTCGAAAAAGGACACAGTTGTGTTATCATGAACAATGCAAGCATTTTGAATATTTACTGTGATTTACTTTTGTCTTAACATTTTAGGTAATTATTGTTATTCGTTCAAAGTTCATTTCTGTTGTAAGTTCATCCATAATAACTTGAACATAGTTCAATGTGGTTGTCGTCTTTTGAGATACATGTTCAAATACATTTATTTTTCTCTTGTGTTTGGCATCGACTGCTATGGTCATTAGCCATGTGTTCTGGATAGGCCTTGCTACTAACTTCATACGCCACCTTAGGAGCAGAACTGTTAGTTATTAATGCAACAGTGCATTGTATAGGATTATTCCCAGCTAGCATGAGCCTCAATCATTCAGACTTTCACATCTTATAATGAAAAAAGCCTGCAATGGTTGGAAACCGAAACTGGGACCTCTCGGTCGCCAGGCTGGCGCTTAACCACTGTGCTAATCTCGGCCCTTCCTTATTTGTAGTGAATGTTTATCATCTCTTTTCGATATTTTCGTGAAAGCTATTTCTGGCCAATAATACGATGACCCACAAAGTATTGAAATGTGAGCAAGCCTAATTTCCATAGTAACAAAAGTCTTCATTCAATATCTCGTTTTTTTCGAAAAATATTCATATCTTGTAATGCAACATTAAAAAGGTAATGTCTGGTTCTATTCTTAACAGAAATAATCCAATGAAGAGCCTATGAGAAAAATGAGGTTGATGATGGTAGCCGGAAGATGAAACGTCGGATAGCAAATCTGAAAACACCATTATTTAGCAAGTGAAAAGTGGAAATGTGAAAGTGCGATTTATTTTCCGGATATCTACGGATATAATATTAGTCAGGTGAATTCGCAACTGTGTTCCAATTTAACCATCTTCGTGTTTCTTATAGTTCTCGAGATCCCAATGGTAAGAATCAAATTTGAAACACCCTGTATATATTTGCCATATATGTTAAACATGTTTCCGCATTCTTGAAACTCGGATTAAAAAGTACTGACTCTCTGCAGTTGGTTCGTTCGTGTTCATAGTGATATTGATACTAGTACCTGGTTATGACTGACACGTTATTACCACTGGTCTCTAATCTTACTATTATTGCTGCTTATTGGAAGGATGTTCAATTTCAATTTTATTCTAATTCAGGTATACATTTCCAGGATTCAGCGTCCGAGATAATGTCTCAACAGGTATTGAGTAGGAATTTATTCTCAGATTTGCGATAAAGAACTGTATAGTATTGATGTTGTTAAAGAGAAAAATAATTCAATGAACATGATCACTACACTATGTCTACAACTACATATCTGTAGTGAATTTGACAATTTCATTGACAAAATAAAAGATAACAAGTTACGAAAGTGCAGAAGTTCAAAATTTCGAGAAAAAAGTTTAAATTTCCGAGTTATTGTGGAAACTTTCAATTTTGGAGATTACATACAATCGTGAAGAGGTAAATATTGGTATTTTTCAGTATTGCCATTGACAATAAGGGAGTGAAACCGACATTTTATGCCCGAATCTTTTATTGTGGGTTTGAATTTTGTGAATTTAATACATTGTTCAGAATTCCAGCTGTATGTTTTCCTTAACTTTTTATCTCCAGTTTTTTTTTCATTCATCTAATTGTTTCGCACAAAAATATTAATATTATAAATATATTGTGAGGCACACACCTTGTTTTGAATCACAAATTAAATTCAGATAGTAGGCTGCTGTCATATTAAAATTTCACGCTAATCCACTAATTTTCCGTTAAATTATAGTAGATTGCTGTCAAGGTGATTTGTACTTTTTGGCAAATTTTAGTCTTTAGAGGAACGCACAAAAATATAGATGATCGACAATGTATATTTCGTCATCACAGATCAACTGATTATATCTCACATACAGGGTGTCCCAAACTCGATGGACTATTAGACGTTTCTGAAAAAATGGACGTGGGATTATTTTGAAAATTTGGTTTTGTGGATAATCAGGTCTGCTCTATTGATCTATATTTTCAGCGCTGCGGCGTTGCCACTTCTATCGAAAAGTAGCAACAACTTTGATATTTCAAATAGAATACCCTGTATATTATTGTGTTTTTAGCTCTGCTATTGCTTTAAGATTATTTTCATATGATACTTCTCTATCTATCTCCAGTGGTTTTCGAGAAAATCATTAATTTCCTTATTTTTTGTGCGAAACATTGAATGTTTATTACTGCAGTACTTAGATAAGTAGAAATCTGAAATTTAGGATGTAGTTTGACAATGTTCTGTGTATTATTTGTGACTAGGGGAATTCGTTCTTCATTATACAGGGTCGTTGAAAATTTGCGATTTTACCGGTGGATACAAAATTGGTGAAAAGTGCATTTTTTTTTATTGGAACACCCTGTATATCATGAGATATCCTGAAAGACAATTGAATTGCCTTTCAAATGATGTTGTTCCTATACCTAAAGGGTCAGGTTTTCCATAAAAATTGGATTATTTTCCCATAATTTGTATTGGATAGATAGGAAATGTCATGAAATATGTCATTATGAAAATTCGAAAATAACTGCATTAATGATACAACGTTTACGCGTTCATTAATGTGAATTCGATTTGAAAAGAATCAAAATGGAAGACAATAATTATTCAAATGAAGTTTTGATGAAATTGTTCATTTTTCATGGTTAATGTGATAAATCATAGCAAGAACATGCAAAAGGTTGTACAAAGAATGATTAATATACAGGGTATTACAAACTCAATAGCTTTTTTGGAGACCTGGAAGATAAATAGTTTTTATACATCTTTCTGACAGAAACTCAAATAAATTCACTGTTCGTCAAACTAACAGATTATTTGGCTCCTTTCTGATCACGGCATACTACAGATTGGGAAATATTAGAGTAAAGTTGCCTAATGTGGAATACCATTTTATTTTTAATGAATAAAACATTGAAATGATCAATTTTTTCTCGAGATATCTTGTATAAGTCTAGTTTTAGTTATTGTTGATACATATTTCTTGCCACAAAAATATAAAATCAAGTAAAAATTGTAAAAAGAAATTGATATCGTAAAAAGTAAAATTTTTATGTTCACAAAAATGCCTAAATTCGAATTTATTCTTCAAGGAAGCAGCAGAATTTGCAAAACAAGTTTATTCAAAGATCGATCGTGTACACATTTTCATCAAAATCTTATAAAACACATGGAGATGGTTATTAGCAATCCACGTTCTGTAGATGTAGGAGTTCCTGTTTGAAGTTGTCCTTTCATTGCCAATATTTGGGGAATTTTAGATTGGATGATACATATTATGATAGTTTCAGCTACTTTGAAAATTTGTTTAGGGCCCTTATCTTCCATTCATTTTTTAAGCAGATCAAAGAAATTGTCCACACTTTATTGAATCCGGTAGCCATTACAACCGATGTCCCTATTATCCTTCTTATGCTAATTTTATCATCATATCGCTTCAGAAATCCCTCAGCCATATTTTTACAGATTCTTGAAGCAACGAAAACTTATTTGGGATATTATTTTATCTTGCTGCTGGAATGCAAGAGAACGTAATCTCGTTAATACATACAACTGTTTTTCCATCTTAAGAATTTAAAGTCCAGAAGTTTAGCTTCCAATTCTTGCGGTAAAACATTACTTCTTCCTAAGTTTTATTTCTTGATATTAATGACATTTTTGTTATTTTGACAATAACCGCAAAATGTAGCACCAGGTACTTTATATTGTTTTGCAGCTTTCAAATAGTCCATTTTATGAGTATAGAGTATAGAGTATTTTATAACAAATTCTACAAATTCATGTTTGTAGCACGTCGTAAAGACAATACTAGTAATGAATTATTTAAATATAAAATATAGTTGACATGACAAACATAACAAATAGTGTAAAAAATATATTGTAAATTATTGTAAAAAATATTGTTAAAAAGATGAGTAACACTAAACTTTACATAGACAGAATGGAATTTTGGTGAGATGGGTTTCATTCTCTATACGGTCTGAAATGTCCAATTTATTCCTCTGTGCAATAAAAGCAGTGTGTAAAGAGTACATTTTTTATTTTATATTTGAATAAGTACATACTTGATGAGTTCAATGCGGCTGGTAATATATTGTAGAGATGGTAATTTAATGAATTTTTCCTGGATTTGCTCAGACGGAACCGGTTTAATTTTAAGTTATCTGCTTGTTTAGTACCATAGCTGTGTATATCAGTTTGCTTAGTGAGCATCTAAGACTTTTTATGAATCTCTATCAAAACTTGAAGAATATATAAACGTGGCAAGGGCATTATTCTGAGTTTGATAAAAAAGGTTGGCAGTGTTCCAGATAACTTACGCTGGATAAAATCCTAACAGCTTTTTTCTGCAAACGAAAAATTAAGAGAGATTCAGACGAACCACCCCAAAGAATAGTACCGTAACTGATGTGAGAATGAAATGACGAAAAATAAGTTGTTTTGAGTGCATTTAAATTAGTTACAATTTGAAGTTGTCGTAGGACAAACAGCGAACTACTCAGTTTACTTTTCAATTTGGTGATGTGAGTTTTCCAAGATAGATTACTGTCTAGAGTTGTACCTTGTGAATTTGCGGCATGCATTTCTGAGGCATCCGTAGTAGATGAAACATAAAGAGACTGCGAGTTATCGTTGTTGAGTTTAATTTTGTTCGCTGCGAATCAATTTTTGGATTTATTAGCTAATTCTTCGTGAGTACTGTACAGCTCTGATCTTAGTTTATCAGAATAAATGATGGTCGTATCATCTGCAAATGAAACAGTTTTTACAGGAACCATATGGTTGCTCAAATCATTGGTGTATATAATGAATAACAACGGCCCTAAAATTGACCCTGGAGGAACTCCATGCTCAATATGTTTGAAATCAGATAATGAATTTCCAATATTTACAGCTTGATAGCGGTTCTGCAGATAGGATTGTATCGGATTGATTAGTACTCCCCTAACCCCGTAGTAATTTAATTTTTCAAATAATATGTCATGTGATACGCAATCAAATGCCTTGAAAGGTCGCAAAGGGTAATGGCAGCTTGCATCCTATCTTCCAAGGTTGAGACTATATCATTCACGACATTCATGACTGCGAGAGCAGTAGAACGATTTGATCGAAAACCATATTGTGTGTTGCTGAAAACATTATTCGATTCAAAGTAATACCTCAATCGTTTATTCAGAATTTTTTCAATTATCTTCTCAAAAATTGAGATAATGGAAATCGGAAAGTAGTTGTTGATATTAATTCTGTCACCTTTTTAAACAAAGGTGTAATTTTGGAATACTTGAGGCAATCTGGAAAAGATTGCATTTATTAGATGAGTAAGTGCTTAACCAGAATGATGTCAGTAGTGTCTGTTATTATTTGAGAGTTTAGTTCATGTATATCGAGACACTTCGATTTCTTCAAAGATTTTATTGCATTCGATACTTCTTGGGGTGCTAACGGCGATAAATAGAATGACTCACAAGGGGCTGGAAAATTTTTAAAATTTAGAAGTTCACAAGTCGATACGGTCGGTAAGGAATTTATAATATCAATAGCAATATTGACAAAAAAATCATTTAAATCATCTGGAGAAAGATCAGGAACCGATTCGATACGGTAGAATTTATTTCGCTCTAAGTTTATTATCTGTCAACATGCTTTCGATTTGTTTTCAGCTGATATAATAAATCGATCATATGCTGCCTTTTTCGCTTACTTCAGTTCACCTTTATACAGGTCCGGTAAACCTTGTACAATATTGAAATTGGTGATAAACCAGGTCATGAATATCGTTCAGAATATCGGAATTTCACCTCAGTAAAAATATCACCGTTTTCGAGATAATGGGCATTTTAAGAATTTTGGAAAATCGGTACCAAACCTTGGATTTATGAGTGCCATGTATACAAATTGGGACGAATCCAAATATCTCAGTTGCTGAAGATTACTGATGAGTGATGCTTCTAGACTTACAGAACAGTTTCTCAGAAAGTTAAAACATTTTTCAAGAAATGAGGGTAAAATGACAGATTTGAGTTTCATCAATTTTTTTAAAAAAAGTTTGACATTATTATCTGAAAGAAACAAAATCAATTGGAAGTGGACATTCATTTCAAAAGAATGCTCATTTTGTCCAGACTCTACCATGATATAAAACAAACTATAATTATTTTTGGAAGAAGTGATTTCCATTGAATTAGGCGTGGTTTTAATCTAGGCTTCCATCAACTTTTATTCAGGAAAAAAAGGAAACTACCCAAACACCAAAACTACGTCACAATCACACACGACGTGCGTTTCGCCAACAAAGTTAGCATCTTCAGGAGCTAAAAATAAGCTTTTGAAATTTTAAGATTGTGACATAGTTTTGGTGTTTGGGTATTTTATTTTTTTCTTGAATTGTAGGTTCCAAAATATTCATTTATTTGATCAACTTTTATACTTACGTCCAAAAATTATTTCGTTTAGATTTTATCAAGATAAATTGTGGAAATAATCATTAATAATAAAGAATAGACTACTTGGTAGCATTAAATAGTATGTCAATAAAATTAACTTTTCATGTAATTATAGGCCTAATAAAATTATCGAAATGAAATGTCGATTATCCGACATGGCACCGATTAATACGAATTCTTGTGATAAAAGTCGCAATTCTCCAACATCCAGATTCCAACGAAGTTTCAGAGACCGACAGATATACAGGGTGTACCCAAATAAGTGCAAACTTTTTTAAGAGACGAATCCTTGTCGAAAATTAAAAACTTTTGTTTGAACAACTTGTGACTTCGTCGTAGTTTTTTGAAATTATTTCGCTTGTTTCATTCAGTGGTATTTATATCTTTGTCATGCCGTACATACGTTATACTCCCCGAGAATATGCGCATATGCACTACATTTATGGTGAATGTGGAGGTAGTGCTACTGCTGCAGCAGCGCTTTATGCAGAACTATATCCGATTGCACAATGCCGCTCATAGAATCGCTGATTTGAAAAGGTTGTTCTTGAAAATATGTCGTCTCTGCGTACGAGTGGATGAAAAATAAATGTTTTGTAATATTATTCAGTGCGATGTTGAATAATCGTTATTGTGGTTTATAGTGTATGTTGATTTAAAAAAAACGTAGAATTAGTATTTACTTCATTACTTCTCATTGAATGCTTCTAAGCAGTTGACTCGTTATTACTCATAATTATTTAATCATTTCATCTTGATAGGATAAAAATAAAATACATTACTGACAAAGTCTAATGGAGTTGATCTTAGCTCAGAATAACATCACACTCTAATATTATCGAAATTCTACTCCTTCCAAACATAATGATCGAATGTTTCACACCATAGTACAGCCTGGACGAGCTGGGCATTCTTTTGTAATGAATATCCAGTTCCACTTGGTTATGTTTTTTCAAACAATAATGTCAAACAGTTGTTAAAAAAATTGGTGAAACTCAAATCTGTCATTTTACCCTCATTTCTTAAAAAATTGTATTGTTTTCTGAAAAACTGTTTCGTACATCTGAAAGCATCACTCATCAGTAATCTTCAGCAGCAAAGATATTTGAATTTGTCCCAATTTGTATACATGGCAATCAAAAATCCAAGGTGAGGTACTGATTTTCCAGAAATTAAAAATATGCTCATTATCTCGAAAACAGTGAGATTTTTACCAAAGTAAAATTCCGATATTCTGAACAGTCATGACCTGGGATATCACCAGTTTAAATATTGTACAAGGTTTACCTGACATCCTGTATATAGTTTTCAGTTGAGTGTAAGATTTGAAGTCGGTAGAATATTTCTTCAATAGGCAGTATTTTTTATCACATCATTGTAGGTTTTTACCATAAAATTTGACAAATACTCAGCATTTTCACTGGACTCAAAAATTGCCCAATCAACAGAAACTAGAGCATTTTTTTATTTTTGAGATGGATTTTTTTTCCAAAAGACCTCTGATAGAAAATATTTGTACTTACAATCTCGTTTTTCTGAATACTTATAAGCTGACCACGATGATCAAAAAGGCAAGGTTCTATAACCCTGCTGTCAAGTGTAGATTCACTGAGATTCGTTGTTATATCATCCAAACATGTGGACGATGTATAACTGTAATTCTTGTGTATTCATTTATAGTAGCTAACAAACCGAAAGACGTTAGAATACAACTCAAATTACATGAGTTCTCACTGCCTCTTCGGCATTCTGCATAACTTTCCACAGATGCACCTGCAATCTTTTTTTCAGCATTCACCTGAAAATAATGGAAGGTCATCGCGAAAAAGATTGAGTGAAGAAAAGTTTCCTAATGTGGAATATTTCACAATTGCAACCCCGTACTATTCCACAAAAGGAGCATTTCAAATTTTTATTTCATATCAGCATCATCAAATATCACATTGTTGATTGCGTTGAATATTGAGCACATATCGAAACTACAGACTGTCTACCTTACCCCCAAAAGAATATGTTACTCTCAATATCAAGAAAAAGGAATATATAATACTTTTTCTATGAAGAACGTAAAAAATGTCGGCCGTCACCAAAACTACACAGATGAAAAGGATTTTTTGCATCAACGCATAATTGCATTGATTCAAAGATATTGAATTCTTGAATAGATCCAACCAAATATTAGTTTGATTTTTTGACGGATTTCCCTTTTGCCACTTACAAGGAAAATATTTTGAAACAAGTTGGTTGAGGCAAGAATATTTTAGCTTCAATAATAAGCACTTTTTTTGTTGAATCGTGGGAGTAGGTTGAGACAAGAATATTGCAATTTCAATAATGAAAAAGGTATCTGCGCCAAATAAAGCCCACCTAATTTTGAAAATTTATATGTCCCGCTGTTTCAATTTTTTTCTTTCAAATTTTAGGTATAGTACATAGTAGAATCCTTGAATAATAAACCCCGGTGATAAGATTCCATTAAAAAACTGTGATTTATAAGAAATATTGGTTTCAAAAATATCTTCCACTGGGTTTTATTAAGACACTATGTTCCAAATAAGGCCCACCCCGTACCCCATATAAGGCCCATAACCAAAATCCAAGTAAAATTAAAAAAAAAAACAAAAGTCTAAAAATATAGTGTGTTTTTTTCAAATTTTTATTTACATTTTACAGGTATAAAACTTATAAAAAAAAACAAATGAAAGTACTTTATACTTTCCGCCTATCTTAAAACTTAATAAAAACTTTTAAGCTACACATTAACAGGGTGGGTCCTATCTTTAAAACATAAAAACAAACATTTTCCTAAACATCAATACGGTAGATGCATGTACTGGAACTTAGAAAACTTAACAAAAAAAAATTACTTAGGAGTGCAAGGAGGACATAGGAAGTTAATCCTACACAATCCTCATGTACATAACGGAGGCACATATTGCACAACCGCATGTCAGCCACCCTATCCTCCTGACATAAATGACAGTACCACTTTTCTATTACTTTTTTAGTTTTTTTTTGTTTGCTTTTCTTCAAGTCCTTTTTTTCATCTTTTTCTTTAAATAAATCTTTAGTAACTTGCTGTGCTCTGTAATTTAAAGATTTTCTTCTGGGCGTAACTTTCTTCAACATCGGGGGTGGGAAGAAATTTTTTGAAAGAAATTACGTTTTCCTCCGTCATAAGGCTCACATTGTCTTCAGGAATAATGCAATTTTTTTGTGATTCATTTTCTGTTTTCTCTCGCGTTTGATGTTCTGGTTGTTCCTCTTGATCCTGATCATCATGATGGTTGTCTATTTCCCCTAAAGACGAGTCTGAATCGTGAACAGAAAAACTGTCAGTTGATATGTCAGATGAACTTGAATTTTGGCGCTTCATCTACAATTGTATAATCTAAATGACCCGAGGCTCCATCAAAAATAAGCAACACCTTTTCATCACACTTAAATTTTGCGAAATGTTGAATCCATTTCACAAATGATTCGGTTGTCATGCTCCCTTTTTTTGTCATTTGGATGCATGATCCAATTGGCAAATTTTCCTTCCATTCATCTTTTTGCCTCTTTCCTTTAAATAGGATCATTGGTGGAATTATTTGCCCGATTGCGTTGCCACATGCCACAATTGTCACATTTTCGGCATGCTCATCGGCTATTATACGAACATCTTCAGATGCCTTTTTAGCAAACAACATTGGCTGTTTATGTAGGGAGAGTTGACACCCTTTCTCGTCCATATTATATATACGATGAGGGTTTGCTAAAATATTCATCTCAGTCATTATGCTTCTGAGCTTGTCAAAATGATCTGTGACAATGAATTTATTTAATTTTGCAGCTCTGGCCTGGTTCATATGCTGTGCTTTGCGTTTGGTAAGATTTGGGTGACGTTTTCTAAAAAGGATAAACCATTTCTTGACTGCCCTAAGAAAATGGGTTATTTATGTTGTTTTCCTGGCAAAAAACAAATACAGATCTTCTAATTAATTTTCCAGTAAGAGGATAGCCAATACTGGCAAGTCTAAATATGCGATTGCAAAGTTCATTTTCTTGTGCGCTAGTAAGTATGGAATTTCGTCCCATTTTCTTTATTTCCACACCAGTTTTAATATGGTTCCTCAATGTTCTTCGTGGGATCGAATAAACAACAGCAGCTCGTCTTACAGCCATTCCTCCTTTTACCATCCTAAGAGCTTCTCTCAACTGATCCTCAGTCCAATGGCCTCTGCATACTGGTGATTTTCTTGTAGCTTTTGTATTCATTCTGCAACAGAAAATAATTTAGTTAAGACAATAAATTAGGTACCTAATAAGGCCCACCAAATTACCTAATAAGGCCCACCAAAATGTGGGCCTTATTTGGATACAAAGTCAAGGGCTTAATTTGGATACCATCTTTTTGAAGAAAACGTTAGGTTAAACATTGAAAAAAAAAATACCGATTCCATTTTTAAACATATAGAGTATGCTGAACTGAAGCCTAATTATCAACGATTATAATCCAAAAAAAGTTAAACTTCTATACTTACTTTTAAGATTTTGATCAACGGAACAGTAAAATAGGCTATTTAACAAATGAGCAACTACACTCACAACCCAAAGGTTTAACTGTAACTGACCAACAACCCTGCGCGCTATTCTAACAATCCCTGTGGCCTGATTGTGTACTAACGAAAAGCAATGTTCGGTACGGAAACCGTTTCGCCATGTTGCCACTGTTCGAAAAAAATAAAGGTGGGCCTTATTAAGCAACGGGCCTTATATGGCGCCGGTACCTTACTATTCTTCTATCAACTTGCAAGTTGAGCTCCAATCTGCATTTTGCACTTGGTAATAAAATATAGAATGGAAGCCATTTTCATTTGGGCAACATTGGATAGATTAAACAAAGCATAGATTCACAACAATTTAGGTATAAATAATGGTTTTAAATGAGAATAGTTTTAAGTGCAATAACTATATTCTCAATAAAACCAGTCAGTAGTGACTCATATTGTAGTTTGATTGAATACATAAACAACGCCACTCGCTTTGAGACACAAAACTGTAGAAGACCAAAATATAATTCACTCATTTTCACAACTGGCCCATAATGAGCCAAATTCAATTTTCGATATTGCATTTTTATTGTATGGAAACAGTTTCCACTTGGCACAAAACTAATATTCATATAGGTACGCATAGCCTCATAACCTCCAACCCAAATGGTCAAACTGGATGAAATGGTCGAAATGGAAGTCGTATTCACAGGTCGCGGTGCCGCCACCATCTTTGATCGCTCATTGGTTGAATGTGTCACGTGGTATGGGTAGTGATATCTACCAAGGAATTATATTCTTGTGTCAAGACGATTATGTTTCACAATGAGTTATTGTCAGTGTTTTCTAGGATGAAGAGTAGAATGTTTTCACTGCAACCAAATTATTTTCAAGATAATTTATGTAAAGCAGCAAACATCTCAATCAGTCTGAAATGGGAGTACATTGATCAATTAGAAATAATCATTACTTTTAGAAGATTATTCTATTCAAGAGTATGTATATTTTTGATTGAAGACATCTTTTTAGAAGTGGTTTTTTTGAAGTGGTCTATGTTGAAAGCGATTATGGGAATGGCGGTTGGTGAGCTGGTTTGTAAGTATATGGCATCTGTAAGTCAGCGTATAACAGGGTATTTCACATTGGGAACCTATACCACAATAGGCGACTTTACTCTACCTATTCCGAATCGTTATACTGGGAATTGAAAATGATGGAATATAATGCACATTGGAACGCAGATGTTTCGATCCTGTTTTATATTCAGTGTTAGTGCAAAAACATGATATCAAGAACACGCAGGAAATTCAATGAACTTACCACAATTGAATAGAAAAAATTAAGACGAATCGAATGGAATTATGCTGTGTTTGGGAATGTTGAGGCGCCAAGAGGTGATCCTTTAAAACGTGTTGATTTCTGTGAATGGATTTCAACATGGACTTATAAAGTTCCAAATTTCCCTCTGAAAATTATATGGAAAATATTTGAACAATGTGAGAGAAACAGTTAGGAACTATGGCAATTTGCCGCTTCATGTATATCGAAGTTGTTTGTATCAGTTGGACGGTGCCCTCCCTCACTGTAGACAGGAAGTGAGCAGAGAACTGACTTCAATCTTTGAAGATCGGTGGATGATACGATTGGCCACCGCGATCCCCAGATTTATCTCTTCTATATTTTCACATTAAATAAAATTAAAATGCACTGCGAAAAATGAATTAGCGATCGAAATGACTCTCATTTGTTTATCGATTGTATTAAAATTGATTTCTACTAGGGTGAACCATGATTTCTCAACAGACAACAGTTTTTCAGATACCCTGAATGGGAGATCAAATTATCTTGGAGATGAAAAACCGAATCAAAGCATACTTTGTTCGAATTTGAATTAAAATTTCGTATCAGTGTATTTCTCGGTTCATGTAATATTAGTTTTGGAAAAGACAAATATCTATCAGATTTTCATTTGAATAGTTATTGTATTCCATTTTGGTTCTTTTTTAATCAAATTTACGTTAATGAACGCGCAATCGTTTTATTATTAATGTAGTGATTTTCGAATTTCTGTAATGACATGTTCCATGACATTTCATATATACCCAATACAAAATAGGTATGGCAAAATTATCCAATTTTTATAGAAAACTTGCTTTTATTTCGAAAACCTGACTCTTCAGGTATAGGAATATGATACATCATTTGAAAGGAAATGCAATTGTCTTTCAGAATATCTGATGATATACAGGGTTCTATTTGAAAAAATTCACGTTTCAATACTTTTGTTTCTATCGGCGAAATCACAAATTTTCAACGGCCCTGTATAATGAAGAGCGAATTCCCATATTTATAAATAATACACAAAACATTGTCAAACTATATCCAAAATTTTAGCTTCCTACGTATCCAAATACTGCAGTAATTGCAGTTATAAACATTTAATTGAAGCTTTATTTCGAACAAAAACAAGGAAATTAATGATTTTCTCGAAAACCATTGGAGACAGGTATAGGGAAGTATTATATGAAAATAATCTTGAAGCAATGGCAAAGCAAAAATGCAATCCAATAAAGGGTATTCCAATCAAAATATCAAAGTTGTTGCTACTTTTGGATACAAGCGACAACGCCACAGTATTGAAAATATTGTAGATCGATAGAGCAAAACTGATTGTCCAAGAACCCAAATTTTCAAATAATCCCAATTCCCTTTTTCCAGAAACGTCCAATAGGCCATCGAGTTTGAGACACCCTGTATAATGGCAACTCTCTATCAAAAGATATAGTGAAACACTGGCCTTGTCTGAAGACATATCCAAGACATTTGATCATTCATCTCATCTTGTCCCCTAATATTAATTTTCACAAATTCGTATATCCTTTGCGTTCTAGCGCACAGTGTATATCACTCATATCAACTACAGACAATTTTACGAATTACATTGACATTCTTTCTTTTTTTTGAGAGCTCCTATACTAGCCCAAGACTTCAGAAAATTTGATCCTCTCTGCCCCCTAATATTAATCATTAAAAAATTGTTACTCCTGTCAACCGATTGCACCCCTACGCGCTACCCTCGGAAGTCTTCGAGAGACTTGTGCAAGCTAGGAAAGACACAATGTTTCAAAAAATTGGTATTTCCATTGCCTCTAGCGCGCAGTGTATGTCATTCATATCAACTCCAGACAACTACTCCAATACCAGCCCAAAAATTCAGAAATGAATTCGAATCCAATAAAATTTGAGCCTTTCTTGTCCCCTTACATTAAAATTTTTGCAAAAGTTGGTATGTACATTGCCTCTAGCGCGCACTGTATGTCAGTCATATCAACCATTCTACTATAAGATATTCTTCAAAGTTATGTCGAATGCCTTAATCACGAATTGATAATGTTATATAAACTTTTTATTACTTCCTGTCATGATAGTTTTGTTTTTGTTAGATATGCACTGCGAAAAGTTGGAATGCGAAAGCGCAGGAGTGCCACATTATTTTTATCATTTTGACTTAAATGTCGAAATCTCTAGAAAAATGTCTAAATTTCGAGAAAAGGTTAAAATTTCTACATTAAATTTCGAGAAAGAAGTTGAATTTCTGAAATTTCGACGTAAAGGTCGATATTTAAAAAAGTAGCATTATTGCCATAAAGTCAAAATAAAATAGTCCATTGAGACTCTTTGAATTTTTTTCAATCAGTTGGTTCATCGTAACTGACAAAGTAACATAATAGAAATAATGATGTGACCAAAAATAATCTCCAGTACCTTCTAGACGTAGACTAATTGAGTTGTGACTTAATGAAACGAGCTAATTACCAAGTATCGAGAGTCGTTAACGACCGAAATTCAACCCGTTTTCATCCCATCCACCTACACTGCATGCCAATATCGCAAATATCTGCCAGACAACTAGTCCCCCTGCTAATACCAGGATTGCTATTCAATTAGGTAAATCAAACAGATGTACTACTTTATACCTAGCAGTGGTTGGGCGAGCAATTATCTTGGGTTCTAGCAATACGCAAACCAAAACAAAAAACAAACAACCACTCTAAAGTCGCTCACCCTAGGAAGTACGGTAGCGCGGACCAACATTGACACAATTTCTAATAGACCGTCAGATAGTGACAGATTTAGGTGCCCCATTTTCACATACAAGCCTCGAATAGGGTTGAGAAGTACATCGATGTTGAGTAAAATGGAGGGAAATTTACGAGTGGCTCCTGGGGATAACATATGGAAAATTCGATTTTCCATATTTTAACGCGAGCCGTGTTGACCTAATCATTAATTAATAGAACCTGGCTTCAGAAGATCAAAGGCTTGAGTGGTGAAGGTGGCTAAAGGGTTAAAATGGGGCTGTAATCTTGTAAAGAAAAATCGAGATTTCAACAGGTTTTCCCACGCAAGCCCATCGAAACTATGAAAACCTACATCGTCACTACACCGAAAAACATAATGGCTTGAGTGGCGTGAATGGAAAAGTAGATTTTGTCGTCGGAAAATTTAATGGAAATTCTTTTTGATTTTTCCATATGTTTTCCCCACGAGCCAATCGTAAATTTCCCTTAATTTTACTCAACATCGACTTACTTTTCAACCCTATTCGAGGCTTGTATGTGAAAATGGGGCACCTAAATCTGTCACTATCTGACGGTCTATAAGTCTAATCAAAAATGTGACTACATTGGTAGCCATACTTACTATTTTCTCCTTATGGTGCTCTATTACCATCCGAAAGCTTTGTATAGACGTAATGCGCATGCTTCGCAGCAACCTGTGGATTTATAACGGCGGCCTTTTAACAGCTGATGTTTAACGTGCTCCCAATATTTGCGTAGAAAACTTTGTGAATTTTGAGTCAACAGGCCCGAAGTATTGGTGTTAAAGGTAATTTAAGCACTACATTTAATATTACAAATCAGTTTTTGTATCAGTTAGTGATTTTGTAAAACTAAACATTTTTTTATGAAAATTTATTTAAGGTTATGTTTGACAGTGTCAATGTTAGCTCGTAGTCCAACATTGACACAGTCAATTTAATCCTTAGGCCAACTTTGACTCTCAAAATTTTTTGAAAATGGTACACACAAAGAAACCCAGACGCCCTAATATTCGAAAGTACAAGTCCTATGATCACGAGGCTATGCAGAAAGCTCTGCAAGCGGTAAGAAATGGTGACAGCGTTAAGGCAACTGCTCAACGTTATGGCTTATACCGGACAACTTCAATGAACCATTTTAAAGGATTTAAGTGTAAAGCTGTTGGTCATTCTACAGTTTTAACCTATGAAGAAGAGGAAATGTTGGTGCATATGTTAGTTGAGCTTGGCGAATAGGGCTGTGGATTCGACCGATTACAACTCCAATGATGTTTGCAAGACTACGTGCAAAAACTTGCTCGACCGAATCCGTCCCGCAATGGAATGCCAGGTATTGATTGGTGTATGATGTTTGAAAATAGATGGTCTAAAGAAATAAGTAGAAGAGTAGCTCAAAATCTTCCCAAGAATAGAGCTCTAGCGGGGTCACGGGAGGTAATGGAAGATTGTTATAATAAATTGCAAGCTGTCTATTTGCTTTTCGGTTTGGATAAAAATCCATAGAACATCTTTAACAATGATGAGATTGGTTTTCAAACCGATGCAGGAGTCCAGAAAGTGTTGTGCAAAAGGGGTAGCTGAAATCCAAACAAATTGGTCGGTAGCGTCACAAAAGCTACGTACACGGTTATTATGAATTGCTATGCTGTTGGAGACTTCTTACCAATGTTTATCAACTAGAAAAGACTTCACCTGTATTCCACTTGGTGCGTGGACGGACCGGAGAATTGTCGTTATAATTGTTCACCGTTTGTTTGGATAGAGTCCCATCAGTTTTTTGTATTGGTTCACTAACTGTTTTATTCCTTCAACTTTACAGATTTAGAGGGTACTAAGCTTCTCATTTTAGATGGGCATAACTCACATTTATCTTTGGGCTTGGTAGAAACAGCCGCAAAACATAATATCGAAATATTCTGTTTACCAGCTCACACGTCCCATTTAGTTCAGCCTCTGGATGTTGGCGTTTACAAATCGGTTAAGGCGTCTTGGAGAAAAATACTTCGAGATTTTTATCAAGAATCGGGTTATAAAAATGTCGATAAAATTATATTCCCTTCTTTAATGAAAAAATTGGCCAACACTCCAAGTTTGTCCAGAAGTAATGTAGTAGGTGACTTTGATGGATCGGGCATTTACCCGTTGTCTTTAGAAAAAATAACAAAGAAATCTCAGATGGCACACATTGTTAACGGTGAGAATTCTGCTCAGATGCCATCCACATCTTCTGGGGACTCAGGGGAAAATTCCAGTTGCCGTCGACATCTTACGACATAAGGAATAAAATAGCAGAACGATACCCTGTCCTTTTACAACAGAAGATATTAAAACAATTTTGGCAAATCCAATTTTGTCAGTCATATGGGCTGAAAACACAAAGAAATCGACCGTTATAAAGAAAAACAGAGTAAACAGAAAATTTGCTGAAAGCCTAACAGACAAAGATGTTTTAAAAAGACTTCGTAAAAAGGAAGAAGAAAGGCAATCTAAAAAAAAACCAAAAGCAACCATTGGCAAACAAAAAAAAAAAGAAAAGAAAGGCACAAGACTCACAAGGACCTAGCCCCAGTTCGTCAGAAACTGAGGTCATTTATGATGATTACAGTGACAATGAGCCGGAAGATTTTGAAGATTCGATCACAGCATAAAATGAACTAGTAGAGAATGAGATAATTGAAGAACAAGGAGAAAATGAGGTAATTGAGGCTAAAACAAACAGAAGTCAAAGAAGTATCCATGCTGACATTCGAAACGTTAAACTTGGGAATTGGGTGGTCGTTAAATATCCTGGGAAAAACGATAGCATTCGTTACATAGGAAAGGTTGTAGGAGTAAAGGATGGCGATATTAAGATTAACTTTTTACGTAAAAAGGGTTTGTATTTTGTATATCCTGATGTTGAGAACACAGCGCCGGTATTACTCAATGCAGTAGTTGCAATTATTGACGAAGCGGCGATAAATTCAATAGAGGAATGTATTTTTTTTAAGTGCCCCACATTAGTGGAGTTACCAAAATTTATCAGTTTAGTATTGTTCCCTTGCCAAAGTCACGTACCTAAATTCAGTTTGTATGTTTGTAAGATGCAATTCCTAGTTTAAGTTTCAGTTTTTGATAAAAAGGTTCCTACATTATATTATTCTTGCGGCATTCAGAGTAAAAACATGATTTCTTTAAAACAACAAGGTTTTTAGGCTGTTTTACCCATAGAAATATATATTATATACTTACTCTAGAATGCTAATCCCGCCAATTTTCACGGCGAAAAGCATACCGCGTATGCGACCCGTTTACGATGTGCGCATGCGCGTCATCAGTGTAGTTTGGGTAGATCGTTGCCAAGTTTGAAAATAATTTGGTGTTCCAATTCATAGTTTTTTGTTATGAGGCAATAAAACACATGTCATTTGAAAGAGATGAATTTGACAGCGCATTTAGGACTTTTTAAAACCGAAATGAACCTTTTAGAGATAGATTACTCCGAATTTTAGTCGAGAAAGAAACTTATTTAAAACAATAATGTACCCTATGCTACTGTAATCATACTGACCGTGCAACAGTGCTTTTTCATCAACAGAAAGACTTGTCACTAAGATCTGTCATTCTTATCAGAGACAGAGTCGATTTTAAAATTTCAGATTTTCTCTTGTCGTTTTGTGTGGTGTTTGTTGTCGTTGGTTATTCTTTCATCTTTCGTGAATTTGCATTAATCTTGTTCCTAAAAGGACAATTTCTAATAAAGCCGTTTCTTCCTAAAAATAAACAATGAACTGTTTAGTGTTGTGTAAAGGAAAAATACGTGAAATAAATCATTTTTGGTTGATAATGAAATTTTTTATGTACCTATATGCTTTGCTCAAAATAGCTTAAATATTATTTTGGCTTGACAAAAAGGCATGATTTTTGGTTATTATTTTTAAGAACAGGACATTTGAGTGGGAAAATTGTAATTTGTGGCAGACATTTTCCCCATGAAGATTCATGTGAAAACGACAATAGACCTAGTGCAGTACCAATACTGTGTCTGCGTAAGCATGCATGGCGAGTGATACAACTTTCTGACACACGGCTTATATTATGAGTTCTAGATTCCTACAAAAAGTACTAAACATACACAGAATGGCCTCAGAAAATTAATGTCAATATGGAAGTGCTTTTCTTTGATGGTAAGGAACATGCTTCTGGCCTCACTTTTTCATGCACACCCATTGTGGAAATTGCACTAAGGTAATACAACCAGAAATACTCGTAGAAATAGCATGTTAATCTCTTCAAACGATTTAAATTAAATGCAGTTACGTATTTTGACATGAATCGTTCTAGAAAAAAACCTCGAGCTTCCAAGCATCCCATTTTATAAATCCAATTTGAGTTAAAATTATTCATATTAGCTGAAATAAATTTTCATTGTTTTTTGTACTTTCAATTTATTTTCCAATCCAGTGCTTTCTTGAAATTCGCACCGACGATTTGGGGTGGTTCCGTATGTTTCTGTTGGTTAACTACAGCTGAAAAGTGAATGTGATACCAAAAATCATTCGCTTCAGAGCGGTAAATAATAATAATAACCGTACTCTATTTTCTGATGGCCTTTGCTGAATATTCGGGATCATGAATATGTTAAAATATGTATTCAAATCGGCTAAATACAAATAACAGGTATAAGCACAGTGAGGTTTCCAACCTTATTCTCCGAGATTCAGAATTACCGTTTGTTAATCTTCACAAGTACCATAATATTTTACTAAAGCCGGGCCTGTTACAAAAATCACTAATGACGCGCTTGCGCATTGCGGACTAGCCTGAACTTTTTACAACACTTTTGACATGGGGATTAGCATTCTAGAGTAAGTATAAAATATATATTTCTATGGTTTTACCCAATAAGTTCTTAGTTTTGAAAAAAAAGAAAAATTGTTCGTTTCTACCTAAAAAGGTCATAAAACAAATTTATGTGTGTCAATGTTGCTTAGCGATTCCTCAAGATTGACTTAGGCTTCAATTTATATGGGGTGTTATACTATCTATGGGATAACATTGACACCGTAAAAAAAAAGTTTGGATAAAGTAAAAATCAGAACAGTACGTACATCATTGCTCAGTATTACTATATAGTATGCCTGTCTCAGGAAATTATAAGAGATTTAAAAAAAAGTCAGATCTAATAAAAAGAAATTATGAAGATATGTGAATGTTTACCCCTTTTACCTTATTTTTATATTATTTAAATGGTAGTTCAAGATGGTAGGTTATATTTTACTGGTCACCACTAATCTACACTTTGAATATAATCCCTGGAAGTTTCTTTTCTTCTTCTGGATATCTGCAATTACACTACACTGACTGTATAGGGTCTCTCAGGGTGAAGCCCTTGAAACCACTTCTTGAAGATTATTCAAAATGAATAAAAGGAAAAATGCTGTCACCATCTCGATATTTGGTTATTGGAGTTGTTACAGATGAGCTGAAAGAATATTGCTGGCTGATGGATACAGCTGTTTTTTTGCTAAGGCTCAAGGATCTTTTTGTATCTCAAACTTCCAAAAAGCTCGGATCCGTCCGTCTGCACTAGGAGTCGGTGTTGTGACTAAAATATCTCTGTATTCGGGATCTTACAAGGTAGTTGGACTTTCAAAATAACAATTCCTGGTTTGAATTGACAGATTTAATGAATAAAATAAAATTACGGAAAATATTCAAACAAGGAATACCGTAAACGTGTAAAATCTATAAAATAACATGAAATCAACTCAGTTTTTAAAGGGAACTATATCCCGATGTAGATTTCATCGGATGAGTTCATATAAAAATGTGTCGAAAATTATATAAAACCACTTAATGTGATACTGTTAACACTCCCCCCTCATCCTCCGTTATTTATAATGATTTTTAATGAGACGATTACTGTAATTGATTATTAGTTTTTCAAGAAAAACCCTTATATACCTTACATAGTTTAAAGTTGGCAGTATGTTTACTTTCCGAGAAATTTTTCAAAATTTTCAAGTTTCCATTTGAAGTTGGCAGTGTGTTTATTTTGGAGAAAATATTTTTTTCAAGATATTCAAGTTTCCACCCTGTAGTCGGCTTTGGCTGATAGTTTCGGTAGTACTTTCAGACTCTTCTTGCAATGAATTGTATTTGTTCTTAATTTGACGTTGGCAGTATGTTTAGTTTTTGGGGAAATTACTCTGGAAGATACCGAATAATTTTGGTATTGGGTTGCGGAGGTGAAAAGGAATGCACCTTACACAGAAGCCTCTGAAGAATCGTCTGAGAAAGGTTTGAAAAAAAATTAACACTTAAAGAATTTTTTTTTAGTGTGGAAGTGACGGATTAATTCAAAAATCCACACAGCGTGATTCACGTTGTTTTTCTTCAACATGTTCTTTCCGTCTGTGCATACCGCCATCGAGGCATAAATACATTTTAAATTTCATAATTTTCCAGTTCAATTATATAATTTTCTGTCACTTTCGTATAATTTTCCATGCCTATTAAAATTAACCACCAGTAGTTTTATTTCACGAAATCCTGATTTCAATAACATTTCAGTACCCGAAAAAACAAGGGGAAACACGCCACTGATCAATCGAAAATGTTCGGAAAATTTTGCTGCTAGCTCTGGCTGCCAACTTCTCATTGGTTTCATAAAGACCTGAAATCCCTTTTGAAGTTGTAACTATTCAAACAATGCTTTTAATCGGGAAAAAGTATTTACCTGAATGACCGGAATTAAAAATTTCGTTGATTTCAGACTTCAACTGCGAATATCGAAATGGCAATGCACCATTATCAAAATTCAAATACACCCCCATATAGTAGTTTATTCTTGTAATATTTCGAAAATCTTTGCTGGCTGAGGGTTGCCAGTGAAGATATTTCGTTGATAAAGTAAATTTCTCAAAAGCACTTTTTGTGCCCCCATACGAAAATTTAGATCAGCCCCCACAAGGGTAGCTTATTCTGATAATTTTTTGAATAACTTTGCTGATGGAGAATTTCCAGAAAAGATATTCCATCGAAACTGTATATCGTGATTTTTTAAAAAGTTCTTCTTGTGCCACCATAGAAAAAAATTGGATCAGCCCCCACATAAGGGTAGTTAATTCTTGTGATTTTTTAATAACTTTACTGACCGAGAATTTCCATTGAAGATATTTCGATGAAAGTGTAAATCGAAATTTCTTAAAATGTACTTCTTTTGCCGCCATAGAAAATGTTTGGATCAACCCACACATAAGAGTAGTTTATCCACTTGATTTTATACAAAACTATGCTGACCGCGAGTTTCCATTTCATTTCACTGAAAAGGTAGATTATGACTGCTTAGGATATACATTTTATGCCACCAAATAGAAAATTTATATCAGCTCCCACATAAGGGTAGTTTATTCTGTAACCGAGAATTCTCAGTAAAGAAATTTTGTTGAAACAGTAGATTATTATTTTTCAAAACGTACTTTTTGTGCCACTATAAGAAAAATTCGGATCAGTCCCCATATAAGTGCAGTTTATCATTATAAATGTGATTTTAAAAAAATTATGCTGTCCGTAGATTTCCAGTGGAAATACTTCATTAAAAAAAAAGTAATGATTGCTCAGAATATACTTCTCATGCCACAATGGGAAAAATTCGGATTAACCCCCACATAAGGGTAGTTTATTCTTGTAAATTTTTGAAAATCTTTGCTGACCGAGGATTTTCAGTAAAAATATTTTGTAGAAACAGTAGATTTTGTATTCTCGAAAGTTCTTGTGCCACTATAAAAAAGTTTGGATCAACCCCCACACAAAGGTAGTTTATTCTTATGATTTTTTAAAAAACTTTGCTGGCTAATGATTTCCGTTTTTTTGTGTATGGTGACACAAAAAGTACATTTTGAGAACTCATTATCTACTGTTTCAACAAAATACGTTGACTGGAAAGTCGCGGTCAGCAAAATATTTTTAAAAATCACAAGGCAAAACTACCCTTATGAGGGGGATGATTTTTTTTTTCTACTGTGACACAAAAAATACGTTCTAAGAAATCATAATTCGCTGTTTGAAAGAAATATCTCCACTGGAAACCCTCGGTCAGCAAAGTTTATTAAAAAATCAGATTGATAAACTACCTTTATGTGGGGGCTGATCCAAATTTTTCTTATGGTGGAACAAAAAGTACGCTTTGACAAATCATAATCTGCTGTTTCAATGAAATATCTTCACTGAACACCGTTGCTCAGCAAAGTTTTTCGAAATATTGCAAATATTAACTACCCTTATAAGGGGATTGATTTTGATATTTTCTACGGTAGCACAAACACATTACCATTTACAACTCAGTTTTAGAGTTGGGTTCGATTATATGCTTCCTAAGGTCCTGTTCGGCAGAATAATTCTGGTCAGCACTTTGGGATTAACATTTTAAAGTTAACATCTTAAAGTTTTTCCTCAAAACGTCCAATAGTTTTGGCATGTAATATGAATAAATTCATTCACTATTTCCTTTCATCTGATGACTAAATATGCTTTCTGTCCTGAGTTTCGTGTGAGAAACTCAAAATTCATTTATTAAATAAAATTCATTACATATTAAAAGCAAGTACGAGTACAGAGTATAGATAAAATAACACATAATAAAATACTATATTTTTCCCGTCGAAAGGATAGGAAAAAACAGGGAGTCTCGACCATGCTGGGTTTGGATGGGTTCTTGCCTGCCCTTCCGAAGAACCGGCGGGCCGGCGAACCAACCGTGGGACTGACCTCTTATTCGAAGGGATGTTGGGGTCCACCTCTGCAATGTTAGCAGATACCGTTATCTATATGCCTGTGTCTAAGGTGATTTAAGACCTTCCCCACCTCCTCTAAATTATGTGGGGGAACTCCATGTTTTTTGTAGTTCTCAATATTATGAGCTCTAATGCTGGACATGTTTCTGGTCAAGGGGATTCCCAAGATGAAATATCTGTAAAATTTCTCTGATGTGTTTTTAATATAGTCGGCGATGGTTTCTATCTCGGCAAGTTCAAGTAGCGTATCTAGCCGAATGTATCTATCACTTTACGTGTCGATACGGAGCACCTTGTTCTACATCCTCTCCAATCTCAGCATCTGAGTTTTGGGGAGGCTACAGAACACGGGACAGACGTAAGTCATCGTTGGTCTGATTATTTGTTTATATATTAATACTTTATTCTCCATCGACAGCTTGGAGCTCCATGACGATCAGAGGGTAGGTCGCAGCCGATCGCTGGATCGCCAAGCTGACGTAGGAATTCATGTTCAGACGCCTGTCCAGTTTTACTCCCAGGTACCTCACAGAGGGCGTCTCCCTAATCACTTTGTCCAGAACCTGAAATTCCACCGAGATCTTTGTGTTCGTAAATTTCTTGGTGAAATTTATCACTATATTATTATTTGCCATATACGGTGTGACCAACCTATCCAAGTGGGTTAGAATTTTACGAGCAGCCGCCCTGCTGTAGAATGATGTGCAATAAATTGCAGTATCATCAGCGTAGACGGCTGTATTCGTTTTAAAGGATGTGGGAAAGTCATACGTATATAGCGAATATAGTAGCGGAGAAAGGCTCGATCCTTGAGGAACACCTGCTTCGGCCAGATACGTACCCAAGTTGGTATTGTTTGCTCTCACTTGGAAAGCCCTGTCGACCAGATATGAATCGAGAAGTTTGACCTTGTGTTTAGGCATGTCTGCTCTCAACATCTGGCAGCTCTATCCAGACTGTATCAAATGCTGTCTTGCAGGACCAATACTGTATTGGGCTTTTCTTGAAAGTCCCCCTTATTTCATCTTGTCTGAAACAAGCAGTCGTGATACCTCTCCATAAGGGCGGTGACTCAGACGAACCCGCAAATTACCAACCGATACCAATTCTGTCAACATTATCTAAAATTATAGAAAAATTAGTAAAAAGAAGAATGATGACACACCTAATGAATAATAATATAATAAACAAATTTCAGTATGGATATCAAAGCGGTAAAAATACAAATGACGCAATCTTCTCGTTGCTCGAAAGTACTTATGTGACTTTGAATGATGGAGAAGCAGCTGCAGCAAAGTTCTGCGATTTCTCGAAGGCTTTCGACTGTGTTGACCATGAACTACTGCTGCAAAAGCTACTGCTATAGGAATTCCTCTTTGAACTGGTTTCGCTCATTCTTATCAGAAAGATGTCAGATAGTGAAAATCAAAGAGAACCATTCTCAGATATCCAAAGTTACAATGGGCGTACCACAGGGGTCAGTCTTGGGCCCAATCCTATTTCTTTTGTATATAAACGACCTAGCCACTATTCGCATTCAGGGAAAGTTCACCTTTTTTGCGGATGACACCACTATTTTATGGCACGGGAAGGATATAAACCACTTGAAAGAAAATATTGCTACAGACCTCACTAAAATAAAGCAATGGTGTGACTCAAATTCACTATGTTTCAACATGAACAATACAAATGTAATCTCCTTCAAGTTCAACTTTGATAACCTTCTCTTGGAAAACCACACAATTATTAATAAACCATACACTTAGTTTCTAGGGATGCAAATAGACAGTAAACTGAAATTTAATGAACATATTTGTAGCTTATATAAAAAGATATCTTCGGGCTGCTTTGCAATCAAAGTTGTCTCGAAGGAACTTAACATAGCCTCAGCTAGGGTATACTTTTCATTAATTGAATACCACTTGAGCTACGGGATTGCATTTTGGGGATTATGCAGTGATTATTTGTTTAAATCAGTATTTGTATTACAGAAAAGAGCAATTCTATATCTGTGTAAAGCTCAGTTTCGTGACCACTGCAAACCACTATTCTTTAAACAAAAATGTTTAACTCTACGTTGCCTTTACCTACTTGAAACGGTATGTCTGATACACAAGAAATACGTTATTACTTCAAACCTTACTGAAACTAGAAAATATGAGACAAGAAATAAAAGTTGTATTCCTTTACCCACACCAAAATCTAGCCTAACTAGAAACTCAATTATATACGAAGACAAAAAAATATATAATCATCTACCAGCAGTCTACAGAAATACACCATGCCTGAAAAAATGTGAAAGAAGCACTTTTACAGAAGGCTTACTATAACCTGCAGGAGTATTACAATGACGTACTCTAGCCTTTAAATTTTTCCAAGTGATCTTGGATATATAATTAAAATGAATAATGGTACCCTTACTTTAATTTTAATTTAATTTTTATGTAATCTTTATATATTGTTTTAATTTTTTATGATTACTGACAATGCGATTTCGTGTATCCGAATTTTATGTAATTTACTTCTCAAAATATTGATGATGGGTGATTTCTCTTGACTAATGTTTGGGGGAAGATGTCCAACGTTCATGATGACAACCGATGATTGGTTTCAAGTTATGAAGGTGATAATGCCATTTCCGACAGTTAGGTACCATATTATTTTCTGTTTTTATTGAAAGCTTTTATTTAACTTGCTCTGTGTGTGTTAGATGGGTACAAATCTTGCAAGCTGACTTAGAACCACTTCCCCTTATCCTATAGAATTGAAATTTTACGTGTTGGTTCAGTTCCGATGACCAAACATTAATGTCGAAGAAATTGTCCCCCCTGCCCCCGAAAGTTAGATAGAGAACGCGTAGGGTTTCAGAAGTTTCATTGACGGATTTGGACGTCAGAAATAACAGCGAAAAAAATAAGTAGTGGGGTGGGGCTGCCCTCCTTCTCTCGAAAAGTTGGAAAACTAACTCATGAAATTAAAATCGAAAAAATCTGTAAAAATCGTTAAAAATTTCTGACAGTCGAATGTTATGGTTTATAAAAAGAAATTGCCCCCCCCCCCGTCCTCTCCGAAATCTAGATAGAGAACGCGTAGGTTTTCGGACATTTTCTTGAAGGATTTGGACGTCAAAAATTACTCGAAAAAAAAATGGACAACACGCGAAATTATAATCGGAAAAATCTGTAAAAATAGTGAAAAATATCTGACCGTCGGAAATTATGGTTTAAAAAATTTCGCCCCTCCTTTCCCCCCTCAAAAGCTAGATAGAAAAAGCAAAGGAATTCGGAAAATGTTTCAACAATTTCGGACATGAAAAATAATGATGAAAACAAAAATAGATCGGGGGGCTCGCCCTACTTTCCTGTCACAAAAAAAATAGGAAAACTCGTGGAAAAGAATTCAAAAAAATTCGTAAAAATAGTGAAAATTATCTGGCCATTGAATAAAATGGTTTAAAAAAACATTATTCATCTGCCCTCCTCTAAAGCTATTTAGAGAACACGTGAAAATTTGGAAAAATCTCCAACGATAAATTAACAGGCAAGTGCCCGTGCATTGATTGAAATGAACAGACTAAGAAACATATTCACTGAAAACTAAAAAAGAAATAAATAAACAAACTTAAAAAAACCTTTTCAGATAAAAGCTTTTATTTAAATGCACTAAAGCGAAAAACCCATAATTTTGTTACATTATAAAATTTTAAATGATATGAAAGCTTGTCGTGTGAATAGATCTTGAGGTAATTTTAAATTTAATTTACTATAAGAATTACATATATACTTTTCATATCATTTAGAATTTTATAATATAACAAAATCATGGGTTTATTCACTTTGAAATTTATTTATTCTTTTTAGTACATTTAAATAGAAGCTTTTCTCTAAAATGTTTTTTTTTTCAAGTTTATTTATCTACCATAAAGTCAAAGTTGTAAAACCTAATAAGGGTTTTCTTTCGAAATTAGGAACTGAGATAATGGCATTATCTGCAACTGAATTTGAAGTTTAAGTCGATCGTTCGAAATAACCTCTATAAGTGGATATCCTTATCAAAAATGAAACTTTATGACTTCATGACCAATATGTACAGAAAACTCATATAAAGAAGATGAAATAGTTATTTATATATGATACAAAAGTTCGTAAAAGCTCTTAACGAAAATGTATCTACAATTTTATTTCTACGACTGTTATTATATTGGAAAATTGTAGCAATTGTTGAGTATATTTTATTCTATGAAGTTTTCATTTGATGACTTCCGAGTAAAATCTAACGCAAAATACTGTCTTTTGGAATTATATGAACGATGCGTAAAACATAACTTTACGCACATTTGAATTTTTCACATACGTGTGCTGAAAAGTATCACTTTAGGCACTGTAAAACCATAAATATTTCCATCTCCCCGATGATCGTGCATGGTCAGTATAAACTATATTTTTTTCTACAACCGCTTACCAAAGTAGGTAGCTTTTGACGCATTTAGATCTCAACGCAAAGCTGATGTTTTCTCAGAAATGTCATTATGTGACAGCTTTTTCGCTCTAGAGCGATATTATTGAAGAAACGGTCAATCTCCACAGCTTTTGTTGAAAACGAACCTATTCTTGCATGATGGTTAGGATAGACAATAAATTCATAACACTCTTAGGAACTGTGGTGGTGTTGAGAGCGTAGCTGCTATCAAGCTGAATGCCTGTGATTCGATCTCGGCATTCGTTTTTTTTTTCAAGCAAGTTATCTTGTTTTGTTAGAGATGTAAATTATTGGATATTTGGATAGCTTATTCATTTGGGATTACTATTGAGTGTTTATTTTCTCATGGGTAATATTAGGTGCCTATGTTGAATGAAGTGTCAATCGTTTTCTATCTTTAAAAGCTGCGTTTGAAGAAAAAAAAACATGTGTTTATTTCGAGAACAAAGTGCCATTGCCGCTCTCCATAGATTACCGCGCTCCTCGCGCTCTAAATACAAAAATAACTATCTTGTACAACAAAAAATGTATTTTAGGCCCCTGTTGGGGAGATGAATGATTTCTGGTGACAACCTCCTTTGAAACTCTCCTTATAAGTTCTAAATTGTTGATAACATCGAAACATTAATTAAAGAACACATGTCTGCCAACACTTGAATTTTCAATTTTTCCAGTGTCCTACCCAAATAATTCTGGATATCTATCATGGACGGATTCGGACAAGAATCACAAAATTTGTCCTCCATCTTGAATGTTCGTATTGGTCTCCAACACAACAAGCCCCTGTATAGGTACCAATTTTGAAAGAATCTAATCAAAAATCCTATTCGCCATTTCGAATTTTGAAAAAATACAAAATCTACTCGAGATTCGAATTATGAATAGTTGGACAATAAATCACAAAAACTGTTCGCTATCTTGTTTTTTCTCTTGTGAATGTCGAAACGAACCTGGATGAATTTAATGGACACCTGCCAAATTTAAAGATGATTGGATCACTGGATTTGACCCCGTTATAGACAGTAGATACCATACCTGTTACCTATGAGTGAGTGAAACGAAACAAAAGCTTGTACAAATAATACTGATATATTATTATTTACCTACTTATTAGGTACCTTCAAGCACTAGTGAATATTCTTTTATGTGTTTTCAAAAAATATCAACTGCGATAGAATATCGTAATAGAACATTTTTTTGTACCTATACCTATACATCATTTTTCAGTAAGAATATTGCTACATTGATCATCATCTGATATTCGAAACATCCGGATACAAACTTTGACTCGTCTTTTATTCTGCTAAACATCTCACCAATGACAATATTCTGTACATTTCTGAATGAAGAGAATGAAAACTGGCGTTTTATTTTAAAAAGAGACAGAAGGATAGTTTTGCGTGCCATCCGATGACGGCGCCTCATTACTGGATACATTTTCAATGTTTCCAGTAAAATAGTATAGATGTCTCAGGTAACGGACATCCATTGCATTTTGCACAGGGATTGTTTGACTATTCTTCTTTCAGGCAATGGTATAATACCTATTCAGAAGGATTATATCCACCACTTTTGCTATGGCGCTAAGCAGTGAGAAACTGCTCGGATCCTGCTATAAGACTACCGTTCTGCCATCTCCCAGAAGTTATCAGAACTATCTGCATAAAGTATTAAAATAATACAGGCACCTCTTCTTGTATATAGGTACCTAATTTATTCTACTTCCGTTCGCATGCTGTCGAAAAGGTTACGCCATCTATAATGTTTCGGTTGAACTGATATAAAGTATGTCAGGTCGTTCTTGCCATGAGCGGTAGTGAATCTATTTTAATTTTTCTTGAATTATTATCGATTTTTGGACTACAAATTGTGTATAGTGATATTCTCTATCTCTAGTACTCAAAGTTTTAGAATAGGATAACTTGAAATGGAGACAGAAGTCAAGAGATACATTATCATGCGTATTTGCTCAGTCCCCGATGCTGAATACATTTAACACTCCGATGGTCGCGCCCGATCTTAGAGACGCAGCCGTTGCCTCAGGCTCTGTTACTGTGGCCTATGTGACAATATCGACTTGCCGCCCCACCTATCTTCCTAATTTGGATAAAAGCACATATAAGTACAATTGTGACTTTCGTGGGAGTCAACCACGGCAAGCACCAGATGCCACGCGACTAAACTTGAAAGTAGTATTAACTATTGTTTTGATCGTAATATTTTTTGCACTGAATTTTTTGTGTTTGTTTTGATTATTAATATTTTTATTTCACGTTTTCATTTATAAATTATGATTATCTTGCTTTAAACCAAAACAAAAAATTTTGGTCAATTTTAAGTAATGCATCTCTCAGATGCAGCGCGACTTTATTTGTTAAATTATCGTAGTGTTGAGAAAAAGTCGTTTTTTCGGTTTTATATTATATTTTATTGATGAATAAAAATTTCATTAATTTCTGATCTTGCCTTAACCCTAAAACAAAGAATCTGGTCAATTTTAAGTGTTGCATCTCTCAGATGCAGCACGACCATATTTGTTAGATTATTGGGCGCGACTATCAGAGTGTTTTGTACCTACCTACCGCACGGACAAAGTTTCTTCGCGTTATTTTTCCAATCCAAAACAAAGATTTATGCAAAAAGTGGATATGCCTGCGTGGATGAAAATAACTGATGAACTTAATTAAATTTTCGACATATTCAGCAATTTATCAAACTTTCAATGAGAATAAAATTAAACAACATGGTCTCTTATAGAATTTGGTTCACCACCATACCTCTTCGCGATTAAATTCTGAGTGAGTGAGTGGGCACGCATTTTTCGAATAGAAAACTAGTCCCAAGTAGATAAATTATGAAAAAAACATAAGTAGTAAAGTAAGCAAAGCCACTTTGCTAAGTTTATATACCTACAAAAAAAACGTGGAGATTCCTTATTGTATATATATTTTTATTCATCCCAGAAGCTAAGGAAACTTCCGACCAAAGTATCAGCGTTGCATAAAGATGATGACATTGTTTAAGTAGAAATAAGAAAGTTAGCATTGTTTAAATTCTCTTTAAACAATGTAGTTAGTCAATACCAGTGGAATTGGTATCAGACCCAACCGCGAGTGACATCTAGCGTGATTAGTTATAAACATGAATATTTGACGTCATTTTAAAGCAGGGTTCTTCAAGGAACCCTGATTTCAATGCTGCATGTACCAGTGTTTCAATCAAGTTACGACATGACTTGGAGGCCAGATCACTGACGTTTCAACATGACTTGGAGGCCAGAGCACCGACACCATCAACATAACGCCTCCATTTGAATCGATTTATTTGGTAGTTTTGGATTTTCATTTATAGATGGGGCTGAACTCACATACCCATGTCTATGCAAGCATGATTTATATGAAGCAAAACAACATAGTTTGATTCAAAGATGAACTGAATCGAAAAATTTGATTTGAGGTACTATAATATAAAATATGACTCATCCAGATATGGAAAAAGTCTATTGAAATCATTATGATGACGATGCAGACTGCTGAGTTTAGTTTCAAGTAGTTGATCTTTTAATTCAAAGATGGCACAGCCAGTACCCTCCTCTCCAATTACTATTGCATTTTTGTTGATTTATTTTATTCACACAATTTATTAATAGATTTAATTATCTTCAGTACTTCTTCATTTTTCAATGCTACGAAATCAAATTTGGTATGAGCAGAGTTGAAATTGAATTGCAAAATGTGCTTTTTTGTTTCCCATTTCTTTAATCATATTTAAAAAATTTTGGGTAGGCAAACATTATTCTTCAAAATTACAATCTCAAACAGTATTTTAATACTTTTTGGTTTGAAACACTTTCGTTTAATCCAATAATGTTCAAAGAATATTGATGTGAGAACCAAATAAAGAAATTCAAATACGTAGATGGAAATACCTATGCAATGCAAATTTAGATAAACTTATAAAAAATAATTTGGTTACAGAAATAAATAATGTAAAAGTTGGTAAAATGAATTCTGTGAGTCCTGCGTTATTGGAAAAATGAATCGATTGAAATTTGGTGCTCGTACTAAAGCTAAGAGATTATTAGAAATCATACATACATATGTAGCGGGTACTGTTGATCCATTATCCCATGAAAATGGCAAATATTTTGTCACGATTATTGATGACTTTTCAAATTTTGTCTATGTGAATATAATAAAAAGTAAAAGTGATGTTTATAATTGAAAACCTTACAGAATAAAATTATGAAATGTATTTTCAAATTACCCTTCTTGGAACCTACTTCTAAATTATACAAACCGAGAAATCTTCTAGATGTTGATTCATTATTCAGAATGAAAATTTGCACGTTTATTCACCTAACAAAAAATAAAAAAAAAACATTCCAATCTCTCCTATGTTGTTGCTTCTGATGGTCAAAGTCATCTAACCAGACAATCTGATAACCTAAAAACTATCCAAATCAAAACTCAATTTGTCAAAAATTCATTATATTATCGCGGTATTTTAGCTTATAATAGCATGCCGAAACGAATAAGGTCTATAAATTACCTCACAAAATTCAAAAAAGAATTAAAAAAATTTATCATTTCTACTGAAGATGAAGTAGTACAATGTCTCTGGCCAATTTCTGCTCAATACTGATTTAACTATTATAATTATATTAATATTTAATTGTTACCTATCAACTATAACTAATATTGTTGTTATTTTTTTTTTGTTTCATATGTACATTTATATTCGTTGTCCCTGTATAAGCATTCAATGTTTCTTGGGATTGAATAAATAAATAAATAATTGATTCATAGATTATGCTAAAATGGTACAGTCAAAATTTAATTTAAAAATTTCAGTTTTGCGATGCGATAATGGTGGAGAATATGTTTCTCGTGATTTTAAAGCCTTTTGTAGGAACAATGAAACTTATATAGATTATACAACACCGTATACGCCTGAGCAGAACAGCAAGGCAGAACGTTTTAATAGAAGTTTATTAGATAGAGCTAGATGCATGATTCAAGAAGCAAATATGCCCTAGAATTTTTGGAGTGAGACAATTGTGACTGCTGCTTATCTTATGAATTGAAGTCCAAGTGCACATTTAGAAAAAACTCCAGCAGAACTTTGGTATGGAGTATGTAAGTAACATAAAAATTTTTGTGTGTGCAGCTTACTCTCACATTCCAAAACAGCTCAGAGGTAAGTTTGATGAAAACTCTCAGAAATGTATTATGATAGGATATACAACAACAGGTTATAGGTTATGTAGTTTGGATGAGCAAAAGGTTATAGTAGCTAGGGATGTAGTTTTCAATGAAAATCATTTTTATTACAAGAGAAGTGTTGAATGATGAAACAGAAATGATATCAGACAAGTATACGAGTGAAAATGAACCTGAAAGAACAGAAGAACATGCAAATGGAGTTTAGTATGAATGAGAATGAAAATAAAGAATGTGAAAGAGAAAATAAAAGGAATGTAAGGTTGCCAAGTAGATATGATGAATATGAAATGTATATGGCCTTTGATGCAGTCTCGTATGTAGAGAATGTACCAGAAAAGGTGGATGATTTGAATGGGAGAAATGATGAACATTATTGGAGAAATGCGATGAATAGGTAAATAGAATCGATAAAAGAAAATAATACATGGGTAGAGGTAAAAATGCCTGAAAATGCAGAAATACTCAGTACAAAATGGGTTCTCAGTTCAAAACTATTGGAAGAAAAACAGGAAGATAAATACAGGGTGTTTCATAATAAATGCGCAGGACTTCAGGATGTGATAGCTCGTCCAAAATGAATGAGAATGAAAATAAAGAATGTGAAAGAGAAAATAAAAGGAATGTAAGGTTGCCAAGTAGATATGATGAATATGAAATGTATATGGCCTTTGATGCAGTCTCGTATGTAGAGAATGTACCAGAAAAGGTGGATGATTTGAATGGGAGAAATGATGAACATTATTGGAGAAATGCGATGAATAGGTAAATAGAATCGATAAAAGAAAATAATACATGGGTAGAGGTAAAAATGCCTGAAAATGCAGAAATACTCAGTACAAAATGGGTTCTCAGTTCAAAACTATTGGAAGAAAAACAGGAAGATAAATACAGGGTGTTTCATAATAAATGCGCAGGACTTCAGGATGTGATAGCTCGTCCAAAATGAATGAGAATGAAAATAAAGAATGTGAAAGAGAAAATAAAAGGAATGTAAGGTTGCCAAGTAGATATGATGAATATGAAATGTATATGGCCTTTGATGCAGTCTCGTATGTAGAGAATGTACCAGAAAAGGTGGATGATTTGAATGGGAGAAATGATGAACATTATTGGAGAAATGCGATGAATAGGTAAATAGAATCGATAAAAGAAAATAATACATGGGTAGAGGTAAAAATGCCTGAAAATGCAGAAATACTCAGTATAAAATGGGTTCTCAGTTCAAAACTATTGGAAGAAAAACAGGAAGATAAATACATGGTGTTTCATAATAAATGCGCAGGACTTCAGGATGTGATAGCTCGTCCAAAAATATGAAAAACAGTTTCTATTAACTTACCCTCTAAAATGCACCATTTTCGAGATACAGGGTGTTGAAATTTTATCGCACAGAAAACAGATTTCGTAGGCATTTTCTACTCATAATAAGCTATGTTTTTTGCGGATTTTTCATTTTTTAAAATTCATAATTGGTGAAGTGGTAGTGGGTGTTTTTTTGTCCAACTTCTACGCCACTGGAAAAAGTACAGTTTTGAGCCTCCTATATGAACCGCCAATGTTTTCTACACAAAAAAGGTATTGTTGGTCATAAGCTCTAATGTTGACCGTTTTCAAGAAAAATCAACTTTCATGTTGTTTAAATAATGTTTTTTCCTCGAAAAATTGCTGCGTGCATTGAAGCTAACGGCGGACATTTCCAACAATTCAACTGAGTATGGTCGTTATTGTTTTTTTTTATTTTGCAATTAAGAAGTCAACGTTTGGTTTTGTTACTTGTTTTACGTTTAAATAATTTTTTTTATAATTAGGAAAAAATTATTTTAAAAAATTTACCATTTTTTTCAACATGAAAGTTGATTTTTCTTGAAACCGGTCAACTTTAGAGCTTATGATCAAGAGTACCTTTTTTGTGTAGAAAACAAAATCGTACTTTTTCCAGTGGCGTAGAAGTTGGAGAAAACAACACCCACTACCCCTTCAAAATTTTCAACAATTATGAATTTGAAAAAAAAGTCCACAAAAAACATAGCTTATCATGAGTAGAAAATGCCTACGAAATGTGTTTTCTGTGCGATGAACGGTTCCAGAGATATTCGCAAAAAACGATTATTTTTTTTTAAATTTCAACACCCTCTATCTCGAAAAAGGTGCATTTTAGAGGGTAAGTTAATAGAAACTTTTTTCATATTTTTGGACGAGTTATCACATCCTGAAGTCCTGCGCATTTATTATGAAACACCCTGTATAAAGCAAGACTTGTTGTAAGAGGGTTCGCTCAAAGGGACTCATTTGATTTTAATGATATATATTCACCCGTTGCAAAAATGACAACTATTAGAACTTTATTGACAGTAGGAAATCAATTCCAATATTATTTTAGACAGTTGGATGTTAAGACAGCTTTTTTGAATGGAGACTTAAAGGAAAATATTTTCATTTATTCTCCAGAGGGAGTAAAATGTGATGAAGAATGTGTGTTGAAACTTTAAAAGTCATTGTACGGTCTAAAACAAGCTTCCAAATGTTGGAATAATAAAACAAATGTTTTTTTGATAAATTTAGGGTTTACACGATCGAATAACGATTATTGCTTATATATACTCAAAGTTATCTTCAACTAAACCAGTATATATGTTGACGACATTATAATAGCAGGACCAGATTTAGAAAAGATTGAACATTGCAAAAATCAGTTAATGAATCAGTTCCGTATAAAGAGGAAAATTAAAACATTTCCTAGGTCTAGAAATAGATTATGAAAGGGATTTGGGAATTTTAAGAATAAATCAAAAGAGATATATTCAGGCAATTTTAAAACGTTTTAATTTTCAAGACTGCAATTCTTGTGCAACACCAATTGAGACAAAGTTGAAATTGAATTTCACTTCAAGTACTAGAGAGAAATTGCATATCAGAGAGTTGGTTGGTTGTCTGATGAATCTGATGCTGGGATCTAGGCCAGATTTTACAGTAAATTATTTCATTAGGCCAGATATCAGTTTTACAGTAAATTATTTCATTAGGTATCAGGATAGAAATTCATTAGAAGGATGGACACAATTGAAAAGAGTTTTGCGTTATCTGAAAGGATCTGTTAATATGAGTTTGAAGTTTGAAATACTATATATATATATATATATATATTGACGAAGGGATTAAGCAGAGTTCAGTTTTGTCAACTAGAGAGAGTTAGATCATTTTTCGAAAAGCATTAAGAGAGGGTGTTGATATGTAATTCTTTTCTCCACTTAGAATTAGGTTGGTAACTCGGTAATTAAGAGGAGTTGGTAACACTTGTTGTCAGCGGATGACAGTGTAGTAGTAGGAGTATGGAAGATGAAGGTCGATGTACGTGAAAATAACTTTTACCGATATGATGCTTTATATTCAAATAACTAAAATGTGTACATATTATTGTAAATAAATGTATATAGAAGAATGGTGTCCACTCAATCAGTACTTCGAAAATAACAGTTATTTCGACTGTAAAACGATTCCAAAAATACTTTTTGAGATATTAGCAAAAAAACAAAAAAGTTGTAATTTTTTTCACCATATCTTGTTTGAAACATTCCACAAAGCGATTTTGCTAGTGCGAAAACCAGGGTTTTCATTTACGAACTATCTTAAAGAGTTGTTCAAGCCACATTAGGCAATCCCTGCCAAAAATATCACATATATTCTTATAAAAAATATAGACGAATTATGAGAATTTATAAGGATCTACGTGGAAAGTCTGTAACCTACACGTACGTAATCCCTGGCACATACACTTTTTGGAAGGATGTATGAGGATTTATAAGTAGGTATAATCTATAAGCATATCCGAATACATGTCATACGAGTTTGTATCAGGCAGTGGTTGTTTGAGGGGAATATGAGATTCGATGAGGAATTCCACTTTCAATCACAACGATATTATATGCTCATTCACAAACTTGTCAACGTATGAGAAATGTGTGGAAATTCACAATTACTAATCTTATTTGGTATCGTGATGAAAGTGGATTCAGTATTCGATGATCTGAATCAGAAATTCCGTATCCAATTTTATTGGGTATCTTGTGGAAAAAGTGGGATCAGGAAATCCTTACCTAAATTTATGCGATGCCTATAAGTTTTCATACAACTTTTGTTTTAGGCAATAGTGGTGCAAAGAGACTGTATACACGATTCGATGATGTATTCCAATGTCAAACAAAATAATATTTTATCCTCATTCAAAATCTTGAGAACCTATGTGTGGAAATACACAATTTATAATCTCATTCGGTATCGTATAAAAAAAGGGTGTTAAGAACTTGATGGTCCAATCTGTATTTGGAATTCCGTATCCAATTTTATGCGAATCCTATGAGATTTCATGAGATCCAACAGTAGGAACATTACGAAACCAAATGGAATATTCTAAACAAAATATTCTTGAGAATAATTGAATAGATTATTATCATATCGTACTAGAATATTTCAAAAATATTTCAGAAAGATCAACACAAGATCAACGAAATGCAACATTCCAGGAATATTGCTGAAATATTCGAATAGGTTAGTATTATCATATTCCTCCAGATTTTCAAAACATATCAGGAGAATCATAATGTACCCTAGGTTATTTTATCTACGCCTACAAATAATGATATTTCAAATGATATTTCAAAATGACTTCAGTTGCAAATGATCAATTTTTATTAATCATAATCAGATAATCGAGAATGAATTTATTTACATATTAGTTCTCTCGTATGTCGAATGTATTCGCTGACAAAAAGTTTTCGTTTCTTTTCGAATGAACTGCATGGTTCTTTCACAAGTCTTGACCTCTGAATGTCTGAATTGTTGTATGAGGAGTAATCTTCATACAACGTCTGAATGTATGAAATGAATGAATCTCTAACCGGCTACTCGGAGAGCTTCTTCCTCTACTCGGAAGATGGTGCGGCCTAGACCACGTTTCATGAAGCGGGATCAGAGTAAGTAATTACCAACCACGGTAAGATGAGTGTTGTCATAATACAGACAAGGAACAGATGGTGTTGAAACTGGCTGCACAGATCTACCCGATCTACCTCCTTTTCGTTTCTGTTGGAAATGAATGTGTAATTTACATATTTTTTCTAATTTAAAAATTACTTTATTCTTTATGTGCATAAGTGCATATAAAATTATAAAATCCATTGGATTTCAATCTTCATATGGAAATGGAGCGTGCTAGGAACAATCTGGCAGACCTCGCAGAATATCAGTGATTTTTTAAAAAATATTCAAGTTACTGCCATGAAATCTCATACGTTCTAATTTATTTTCAAACTGCAGGACCTCATAGAAACATGTAGCATCCATCCCAGTAATCGCTGATAGAAAAGGATAACAGTTATGTCTAAGAACTCATTAGAAATTAAAGGAATATGTATCTGTAATGTCCTTTAAATACTGATGAATATCGAATATGGCTCTATAAGGATTTGCGGTTTCACTATCCAACTTGGATCTCATAAACTCTCTTAAATATTTTTTTATCAGTCTCTATGAGATATTTTTGGCATAGATTGGCCGCAGTGTATGTAGGGCCTGATAAGGGCCTACTCACGTTCAAACCAGAAAACCTATATAGGCCGATTGCGTCATTTATTTTGTGTGAAAAGAGCCTCTTATTTTCATCTACAGCTGGGCTTATAAGGTCTTTATTTTGGGTATAACAAAAAATATTTTATTTTATTCAAGGTTTTGGAACCATTTAATTTATTAAACCCAAAGCCAAGAAAACACTGAAAAAAAATTGATTTTTGTAACATACTACTAAAATTTGAGGAAATAATCATATTTTTGCTCGAAAAATATAACAAATAATTGAGACTAAAGAGCAAGTCCCTTCTTCCTAACGAAGAATAGGTAATTATATAATATTTTATTATGTATCTCCGTTAACTTTACTAATTAGATCGTGATGAATAATAGTTCTTCGTTTTCTTCAGTGCGGCTTTTTTTAGTCTCCTCCCCCCCTTAACTTGTGAACGGTTTGACGTAAAAACATGGAACAAAAACCATTTTGAATGGCATCATCGATAATATTTTTTGATATAAAAGAAATTACGCTTGCCCATTAAGGGGCGCAGTGGGGCACATCAATTCAAAAATATCATATGGCTTGGGGGTCAAATTACACATCGTTGAAAAAAAAATCAATATCTCCTCTTTTTGATTTGGTATATGAATTTTTTCAATTTCTGGTAAAACGTATTTTTACAATTTCGGTCTTTTTACCTTTCAAAATTTGGAAGTTGATGTGCCCCTAGCGCCATCTGTCGAGTAACTGCAAAAAGTAGTATCGGTAATACCCATCAAATATTTTTGTCCCATTGCTCCACATGAAACCGTTCAAATTCATCGCTATAAGGGTTGGTACTATTCAGATCCGCACTTGTGCCTACTTGATAATCCGAGTTTACAAGGTGGAAAAAATTTCAAAGAAATCTGAAAAAAAATTTGATGGTTCAAAAGATAAATGAATTATCTTTTCAACAATGTATCACTTGACCCCCTTGCTGTTTGAATTTCTTTAAATGATGTGCTCCCGGCCCCCTGTCCCCTGTATCAAGCTACCAGATGTCTTCCATTTCAAAAAGTTGTATCGGCGATGCCATTCAAAACAGTTTTTGAACCATGTCTGTCAAACTGTTCAAAAGTTTAGAGGGGGTCTAAAAAACGCCACACTTTATAAGTGAATATCTTAGCAAGATAAAATAACATTAACGAATGGTAAAATTGCATAGATTTTTTGTAGTGTAGGTCTACCTACCTGAAGAATTGATGATATACTGAGCAGTGATAAGGTGATCGACTGTGGGGTACCTCAAGGATCCGTGCTAGGGCCAACACTTTTCAATATATATATATATATATATATATATATATATATATATATATATATATATATATATATATATATATATATATATATATATATATATATATATATATATATATATATATATATATATATATAAGTAGAAAAGTTATTGGGTATAACCCTCAAAATGTTCTGCAACCGTAGACACGTGTTTCGAGCTTGAGCTCTCATCAGTACGTCGCTTCCTGTTGTTGACTTCCTTTGTTTCAATTTTTACATCCAAGTGTTGTACATCTTCGCACTTGATTTTACCGTACTGATGAGAGCTTAAGCTCGAAACACGTGTCTACGGTTGCAGAACATTTTGAGGGTTATACCCAATAACTTTTCTACTTATATTTTCATATATTGCCCCTCGCTAAATCCATCCTTATTTGTATTTTCCTGGGTAGGATTGTCACGCTGGTAGCTATAGCTGCCTCCGTGGCGACGTTAGTTGTTGCCTTGTAAACACAAGGTCTTCTAACCGAAGCCACAAATGTGTGGTTGGCTTCCTGTTGTTGACTTCCTTTGTTTCAATTTTTACATCCAAGTGTTGTACATCTTCGCACTTGATTTTACCGTACTGATGAGAGCTTAAGCTCGAAACACGTGTCTACGGTTGCAGAACATTTTGAGGGTTATACCCAATAACTTTTCTACTTATATATAAATATATATAAATATATATATATATATATATATATATATATATATATATATATATATATATATATATTAACGGACTATTTTTATTGGGCAACGGGATCATAGTTGGATTCGCAGATGAATCAGCCATATTTTATAAAGCAGAAAACTGGAATTCTCTGAAAATTAAAGTTGAAACTGAGCTCTCACTTATCAAATGTTGGCTGGATAAGAAGTTGCTGACGGTTAATATTGATAAAACGCATTACCTACCGTTCTGTTGTAATGCAGCTGGAGAACCCCCATTCGATGAACTGATAAAAAGAAATGATCCACCCTTTCATATCTTTCCTGAAAAGAAAGTGAAATACCTAGAATTAATTCTTGATACTCATATGAAATAGGATCTACATATCAAATATACCGTCAACAAATTGAGGACCATGTTATACAAATTTAGAAAACTTAAGGAACTCCTGCCACTGAAATATCTCAAAACTTTGTATTACTCACTTGTGGAAAGCCATAAACGCTATGGAATTGCGGTGTGTGGAGGAGCCTTGAATGCTCATATTCATCAAATTGAAGTAATTCAAAGGCGTTTTCTTAAATTAATATTTTCAAAAAACAGCAGATATCCCTCTGAGTGTTTATACACCGAAACTGGTATACTGGACATGAGACAGTTGTATTTTGTATGATGTAGCACTAAATATCGTACACACAAACATACAGCATTGCTTCCCTCAGATCAGTACCACACACGCCAAAGAGATCAGTATACTACACCCCTAATGGTCAGGACTATTACTCAAAGATCATATAAGTACCTACTTTGCGCCTAAATTGTACAATCAATTTCCTGAAAGTATAAAATCAATCATAAATATCAATTGCTTTAAAGCAGATTTGAAAAAACATATCCTCCAAAGTCAACTACTTGAACTACTACGTCTATTTGAATAAAAAAAAAATCATATTATTGCCTTTGCTATATTGTTTACTAAATGTTCTGAAATGCATGTATATATATGGTACCGTTTTACTTACTTTTATGTATCACGTCCACTTTTAAAATTGCTGTGTCGATTTTCCACGTTTTTATTTTTAAATTTTACTCAATATATTATGTATTTTTAATTACAATTTTATTATGTATCTATAACGAAACAAGTACATCTGTCATCTGTGTACTTATCGTTGTCGAATAACTCTTTTCGCTGTGTGAGTATTGGGTCTTAATTGTTTTAAGTTACTGCTGTGAATAAAGTTATAATCTACTTCTACTTCTACCTATCTCTACCTGTAGTTCCAATGTGAATCTTATCAATTTATGTTTCTACACAGAGAGAAAATAGTGTTTGCTTCTAACGTATTATAGGAATAAATCCAATAAACTATTATTTTTATTTAAAAAAATAATGTTCGACTCATCGAATAATTTTTTTCTCTATGTGTAAAATTCCACACCTATATACGTACTCATCTCCATTTTCAAAACAAAGTGAATACGTACCCAAACGAGAAATTAATAGTTTAGTGTTGACAAAATAAAACAGTAAACCGCGATTTAAATGACAATTCATTGAAAGTAGTTATTCCCAACAAAACATGTTCAGATAGTGGGAACAAAAACCCGAACATAAGCGTACCATAAAGAATATTAATTACATTTTCAGCTGGAACATAATACCTCCAATTAAATGAATATTCTTATAAAATTATATGACATAATAGCTCTATAGCATAGTTGATGGATATAAAGTAGGGGAACTTTATAGCTAGTTAAGCTAAACTGTGGGCCGTTCACGCCAAGTGGTGACAAAACGTTGCGTTGCTAAGATACAACTAGGTGTGGTTCGAAATATCGACGCCTCTTTTGTCCCCACTTTCGTTAGTATTGTGAGGAGAGGAATCGAGGGATAATTTCACTTAGTGTGAACCGTTAACAGTGGTCGGTGTAAGATGTCGTTGTTGGAATATAGTGGAGCAATAACGAACTATCAATAAATGTCCAGGAAATCCAAGTTTTACTCAATAATAAATAAATATCACATGTCCTAGGAATGACGGTAACTGATGAAATTTCAATTTATCATAAGTTATTTAAATGAAATGTATCTACTAAATACAATCCGAACAATTTCTTTGATCTTATGAATAACTTATGAGATTGAAAATGGGATACTGGACGTTGGTGCGGTGTCAATCAATGAGAACAAATAGGATTTTCCCCTCTACCACACAAGTATTTTCACTCCTAGATACCTACTAAACATACAGTAAATAACCAAACCAGTCGAATTTATATCAAGTAATTAATTATTATGAATTAATATTGATTTGGAATTTGAGTATGAGACCATACCTTTCATCAAATCTGATTGGTGGTCTGGTACGATTTCACACTTGGGCTGATGCCGATAATTGGTAATCATTCCTTTATAAGAATTACCCGACTCAAATACTTTAAAATTCAATGGATCATTATCATTATTGAGAAGAGATTTATCATTATATTCTTGTGAATAGCAATACATTCTTAACAATCTAATTTCCTGTAATCATCAACTGGTTTAATCAATTTTGAATGTTGATTTTATGGCGAGTTTCTAATAAATGAGATACGGAAGTAATTATGAACAATGGATTACTACCCAAATATAATAGATGATTAGCTGAGAAAGAAAATGTTCAAAATGTCCTTAAGATAAATAACCACACTGGATCGACCTAAAAACAACAAATTCTTAAAATTTACACACACGATACCCAGCTTATGAGATGTCTCAGTTCTATATTCTATATACGATCCGTCAGCTTGTACACCGCAAAAAATGATTATTTATATTGCATAAAATTTATTTATATTCAACAAATATTTGTATTGGATAGCGCCAAACTTATGTAAATTCCATTGAAACATATGAAAAGTTGTAATTGTGCGAATAAAATATTTATTACACAGCAAGCAATATACACATATGAATTTAGAAATCATTCATTACCTGTAAACTTTTCCAAGCTGGATGTTGATAAACATAAAGTTGAGTGAATTATAGAAACTTGTTCTGAAAAGTTTGATAAATGTTATATTGAAATATTAGTTATCTTTCAGAATATTTCTATTTGTAATGAAAATATAATGAATTCTTTTTTTGGAGTATGTGATCAATTATCATAAAAATTGATGTTTGCAGCAATCCTCCATATATTTGATATTGATTTGTATATATTTCATTGACCAAGAATATTCATTGGTGTACACTATGTACTGAAATCAATGTTTAGTAGCATATATTGTTGAATGATGTTTAAAAATTCGTTGTTAAATGTAAAGAGGTATATTCTTGATTAAGTATATTGTTTTGGTTGCCATAGACAAATTTTATATTTTTCGTCTTTTGATTGACATTATGTTTTATTGATAGCCAACCAATAGTTATGTATTAGATATAATATTGTACAGTGTGACCCATTTAAGATGGGAGCACCTTTTAAAACGTACATTTTTGAACCGATTGGAATGATTTTTTTTCAGTAGGTGGACATTCAGAAAGTCTATTAGAACACCGAATTTCATGGATATATCTCAATTTCCAAGAAAAACTAATCTTATTTTTCAAGGTCAAAAATCTAAAAAAATTACTAGCGATTTTTTTCAGAAAAAATCTGACTACACCACTGGATTCAGACTGTCTTGAAATATCACTGATCACGGTTTCATCAATATCTGTTTGGTAATAAAAAAGTTATAAAGGAATAAAATTTGAAAAATATGTCGTTCAATGGAATTTTAGCAGCGTTCTTACTACACCACTGCATTAGGAGCAATATTCAACAAAATATTATTTAAATAAATATATTCATGAAACATTTATGGGAGAATCAATTTCCTTTCCTATGTATGTCGAACCATATCAATCAATCAGTTTATTACAACAAACTTTAGTGTCAATAATTTCAAATAAATCTACAAAAAATAACTGTAAGTATATTTTTCTAATTGCTACAAACTAGTGGAAAACAATATTTTATTCACAATCAATGTAAAAACAGAAACCAAGAAGATACCGAATTGAAAAATAAATGAGTACAATTCATATTCTGGTGGCCTCCACCAAACTTCCATCCAATTCAATGCATTTATCATATCGCTTACGAATATTTTCAAAAGTATTCCTCTATTATTGTTGTGGAGTAATTGCATCGCAAGCTTGTTGAATTCTGGTGCATAGTTCCACTCGATTCCTTGGTCGTGATTTTTAACCTTTTGTATAACATAACCCCAAAGGAAAAAAATGGAGTGAAGTAAGGTCAGGCGATCTTGGTATGGCCATCCAATTAATGTACTCCCCCTTCCTGGGGCCAGGTAGCCGAGTGGTTAAAGCGACATTGTTTCAATCACTTATGGCTGCCAGTCAAAGGTTCAAACCCTAGCGACTGCAGAACTTTTTCTGATGGCCCGAGAAAGTGCTAGGAATCGCACGTAAAAAGGTAAGACCTCGTTAATCCTTAGCTCGCACAAGTTTCGACTTCTGAGGGCTGTCGTTCGTAAGGGGATGACAGCTGGTTAACGGAAAAAACAATTTTAACAATTTCCTATCCAACGATTAGGGTACTTTTTATTCAGCCAACTCTTCACAATTGCCGCATTATGTATGGAACAACCATCTAATTGAAAATATAAATTTCTTGTTTCTGCGAAAGAAAGTTCATCTATTGCGTCCGAAAATTCATTCCTTAAAAATTGTAGGAAGATTGCGGCATTCATGATGCCGCCGAAAAAGAATGGTCCAATTATCCTTTCATTCAGTTTTCCACACCAAACGTTCACTTTTTCTGAATACTGCCTTTTACAGTTTATCACTCAGTTAGGATTTTCAGTGGCCCAATAGCGAATATTTTGTGATGAAACCACTCCATTTGTTGTGAAACTAGCTTCATCACTAAATAAAATTTTCTTTAAAAAATGCCCGTCATTGAGATACTCGCCATGGGCCCATAAGCAGAATTCCAAACGTTTTTCTTGATCACCTAGTTCCAGAGTATGTAAAAACTTTGGTTTAAATGGCCTCAATTTATTTTTCCTCAGACATCGCCTAACATTCTCCCTAGGAAAGTTTAAATCTAAGCTGGCAACCCTCAAACTACTATTTGTATTATTTCTGGAGTAATCTAATATAGTCTAGTCATTTTCGTTCCTTCTTCGTATTTTGTTTTTTAAAATATAGGTGGCTACTGCTCCAGTCCGATTGAAAATTTGGATTATTTGATGTACCGTGCTGTTATTTATGGCTGGACGATTTGGGTGTCTTTCATTGAATATTCTAGTTACTTTTCTTTCACTCCGGCAATCATCAACGGAAATACGTATAATTTCGATTTTTTTTGAATTAACAATTGAGCCATTATCTGTTTTTATTTTGGAATATAAATTATTCAGTTCACTAATGGAGCGTAACAAATTGACAATTCATGCACAAATAAAAAGATGAGAAACTGTAAGTCACAGCTAACTTGTTTTCGTTATAATTTCTATTGGGAGTACATTAGACTTGTCTTATACTGTTGAAATTGTTTTCATGAAGATTAACCTGATTAACCAGGAGTTCTCTTCTAATTGTACTTCGAGAAATGCCTATAGACTATTTTTACCATCATGACTTTCAGATGTTATAATTGTACAACATTGCAATAATCACCCCAATGATTTTATCAATAATCAACAGTGGTGTAGTAAGAACGTTGTTAAAATTTCATTTTCCAATATATTTTTCAAATTTTATTCCCTTATAACTTTTTTATTACCAAACATATTTCGATGAAACTGTGACCAGTAATATTACATTTGATCCTGAAACCAGTGGTGTATTCATAAAATTCATGAACTTGATTTTTTTTTTAATTTCATTCCTTTCTAAATTTTTTATTGATTGACGCATTCCAACGTGATTTACATGTAAATCATTTGAAAATGTCGCGAATCTAGTGGTGTTGTTAGATTATTTCTAAAAATATCGATAGTAATTTTGTTAGATTTTTTGCCTTGAAAAATAAGATTAGTTGGCCCTGGAAATTGAGATTTATTTATGAAATTTGGTGTCCAATAGACTTTTTGAATATCTGCCTAAAAAAAAAATCATTCCAATCGGTTGAAAAATGTAAGTTTTATAAGGGTGCTCCCATCTTAAATGGGTCACACTGTACCTATATAAAAAGTAGAACGATTCACTCATCCAGAATATTGTTCCAAATAAAACTGAAGACGTAACATTTTATAAATCAACGGAGCCTGTAATTGTTTTCAATGGTGATTATTTCAGTGTAGGGATATATAACAAAAAAAAAATTACAGAAAATAAATTTTATTAAGGCACCATAAATAAAATGTATTAATTAATTAATGATGGTATATAGATAATAATGCCAGAGCCTACCGAAAAATTAAGTAAAATTATCCGTCAAAATTACCTACTATACAAACATTCAATTTGAAAACTAAAGATTTCAGAGTTGATCAAAAACACTTACGTACCTATTATCCTAAAATAATGAGAAAATGTATACTGTACCCTGAGTAGTCAACGAAAACACCCTCCTTTGTGAGGTTCTCTAGTTTCAAACAATTATAATTTTATTTAAATAAATTGACTTTTCTTCGAAATTGTGCAATATTATATGAAAAATGTATACTTATATTCGGTAAAAACTGATATCGTGACCACAAACATATCGTTTTCATTGCCTGATACAAACTGTAATTTTCTACTAGTTCCTATGTCGCCGAACTGAATGAAATAAGCTAATACTTATATACCTATTCTGGAATAGGCAATTGAGTTTATCACTTCACTGCAAAAATAATTAGTTATCTACGTTTCTAAAACTCAAAATACCCTAGCTACCAGTAAGCTGATTTTAAAATGAAAACATGAATTTTACATAGGCATAATAAATTTTTGTTACTCATTTCTTCGAAATAACCTTGAAATATTTCACAACAATAGTCCTTTAGCGACCCCCTTTTCTCTAGCTCAACGGGTTCCTGCGACGCCGACGTAAGAAATCCAGTGATGCACTGAGTGGTATTGTACTAGGCCTAGAAAATTTGTAATTTCAAACCAACGTTGTTCCTGTCAGTAGCTTCGTACCAGATCTAGTGTGTTTTGATGTAATTCAGTACCTTCGTACGGTTATGGCGAAATCAAGTAAAATCTAGTACTTTTAGGACAAAAGCAAACCGAAAGATTTTCACTTCACTTTCAACATTCCAACAACAGACAGACCTCATAAATGTCTGTTTATAGTGTTTATGAGTTCTGTGTTTTCAACCTACCAAACACCAAATAAATTCATGTGCGATCAGTCAACATTTCAAACAATATTTCTCTCTCTCCATTGAATCCGTTTGATTGGTATGCTGTATCTTGTTTCCCTTTTCCTTGTTTGTAACTTACCTTTGGATTTTACGTTCAACGATAATTTTTCAATTTACTTGATTCTTGTTTCTTGTGATTCTCGTAAATACACTCGAAAGTGTGATAATTAATTGGGACTTTTTTATTTTAGCGAGTCTCAAATTTTATTACTCAAATTGTAAAACTTAGAAATGGACAGGTTAAGTACTGATGTGTATTAATTTCAGGGTTTTTTACTGAATTTTTATCTTTTCCTTATAATATATAGTGACAAAACTACCCAAGGTTCTGAGGATGCTAATGAGATCCCCCCTACTACCCAAGATAATATTTCTGAGACTGAACCTGAACCTGAACATTTGAAATTGGTAGACCACGAGGAAATCATAGAAAAAAGAAGTGATACAAGTGATAGTGAAGATGAGTTTTCAGCCGAAGAAAGCCAGTCAAAGAAAAAAAAATACAAACAGAAGTGGAAAGAAGAATATACAAAGAAATTTGGCTCTTGGTTGGTTTCTACAGAAAGAAAAGAAAGTTACTGTAAAGCAGCAGAACAATTATTAATGGAGGAGCAAGTCACTTGAAGAGACATAGTCAAACCCTAAAACATATTCATAAGTTAAAATCCTTAGTGAAGACTCCAAAAATCACAGATTTAGTACAATCATCCACAAAATTATACCAGCAAGTGAAAATAGCTGAAATTTCTCTCATTATGTTTGTTGCCGAACACAACCTACCATTTTTGATATTAGATCATTTAAGTAAATTTCTGAAAACTTCCCAGATTCAGAAGTAGCAAAAATATTCAAATGGGAAGAAAAAAGGGGACATATCTATGCAAAACAGTAATATCTGAAGAACAAAAGAAAATAATGCAATCAGAATTAATTTTTTTTCTATTATTATCAATGAAACAACTGATTGTGAAAGGCTTTCGCAGCCATCGTTGAATGAATGATGGTTTTTCGGGTTTTTAGGCCGACGTTTATTTAGAGAAAAACTCTACGTTTCACCAACACGAGTGGTTGGCATTTTCAAGAGAAATGTTTACAGTTTCGATCACTGAGAGAACGCTTTTTAGGACTGATTGAAGTAAAAAACAAAACTTCAGAAGGTCTATTCAATAGTATTACTGATTTTCTGAACCACAACAAACTTGATACGACCCACCTAATAGGTTTTGCTGCGGACAATACCAATGTAATGATGGGTAATAAGACTGGACTGAAAGCAAAATTTAAAGAAAAATATCCAAATATTTTCATATATGGTTGTATCTGTCATTCATTCAGTTTGTGTGCATCAGCAGATTCTGAAAAAATTCCTTCATCAGTAGAAAAATTGGCAAGGAATATATATGGGTATACTACAAAATAAGTTCTAATCGTTTGGGTCATCTGAAGGAATGTCAAATTTTTCTCAACATAAAACCCCATCGTTTGTTGAGGCTTTGCCAAACAAGGTGGCTTTCGTTACAGCAAGTAGTTGACCGAATTATAGAGCAATATGATGCTCTCATTAATTTTTTTCACAAATGAATCATTTGTAATAAAGAATGAAGATAATCCAGATGAGATTCTGCAAGCATTAAAAATTCCAATTTTCAAACTATAATGTTTTTGAGTTATATTTTGTATTTAGTAAATATGTTAAATCTAGAATTCCAGTCTGCTACTCAAAAATTGCATAGACTCTTAGATCATGTATCCAGTACATTCAAAACTATTGCTAGAAATTTCATTAGGCCCCAAAAAATATTAGATGATGTGACGGTAATTCCTATCAATAATCCCCATTGAAAAAATATATTTGGGACCAAAGTGTGAAATGTTCATTCTTGAAAATAATGTTGCTTTCCAGGAATTGAAATATGTGAAAATCTGCTGTTTAAATTTTTATATTGAATTATTGAATGAAATCAAAACCAGAGTTCCTTTCAATAATCCTACCTTAAAAGACCTTCAGGTTTTGAATCCCATTAACGTTTTTAATGGAAAATTTGTATCATTAATCCCACTTATTCGGAGATTTCTCATGCATGCTAACTGAAAATTATGAAATGGTAGAGACAGACTACAGATTGTTACAAAACTGTAAGTACCTACATTGCAGAAAAATCTAATAAACCAGTTTTACAATTTTAGAATGGCGTTTTCAAATTGAAAAACGAGATAGATGAAGTAATGTTTCCTAACTTGAAAAAAATCATTACGGGCTTGCTGCATTCATCTGCATGTGCGGAAAGAATTTTTTCACGTTTGTTTTTGATTAAAAGTAAAACAAAAAATAGACAAAGTATAAGTTCCTGTGATTCTTTATTGAGGGTCAAAAAGTTACTGGGTGAAACTTATTGCTATAATTTCAAGCCCAGTTTATCTTTATTAAAGCAAAAAATAAATTATAAAGAAACTGATGCTGAGTCTGATTCAGAAGATCTTACTTTTTGAAATTTCAGTATTTTCAACTAGAAACAATGTAGATAATTAGATAATTATTTACAAAATGTTTTTATTCCATTGTACAAATACTGGCAGGCATACCTTTCCCACTGGTTGTGATGTATATTTTAATTTGTCTTATTTTCGTTGTAAATGAATTTTAATAGAACTCAATTGTTATTTTTGTTGTTTTTTTCTGTTAATTTTCAAGAGTATGCTAGTTAAATTATCATAGTGATATCGGATCCTCCGAATGAATATATCAAGAATCAATAAGTCCTTTTTATTTTCATAAACAGATGACGTGATTTTGCTGCTTGGGTTGTCTAAATTGTGATTTATTTGCAGTTGAGAATTATGAATTTTCAAATTTAAATTCCAGTTATTGAATATTGTTGCTGGGGTTAGGTCGTCTTGAAGAAAAACCAGTATTTTTCAACAGGCCAAGGTTTTTAAATAATTGATAAAAAACTGATTTTTCTAAAAAAAGTCTCTGTATTTTGAAAACGTAGCAAGTTAGGTCACATTTTTTTGGGGAAAAAAGTTTCCTTTCTACCTAGAAAACGTTTGGTGATTTAACCCTGGGTCACCCTGTATCTTTCTCCCCAATGGGAGAGGGGAAAACTTTTCAACGCAGCTTTTGCAAAAAAATTGTCAAAAGATTTGCATCGCCAGCAAATCTATGTTTTCGAGCATAGTAATGCTCATGTTCAGTTCAAACGAACAGTGGTTCGTAAGACCTAAGATCCATTATAGGTGGCCAGGCGCACAGGGTAGCACAATAGGCCGAAAACTCAGCAAGGTTCAGAGGTTGGCCTATTTGGTAATAACGGGCGCAATGAGAACGACTCCAACCGCAGTGTTGGAGGAACTGCTGAGGCTGCCACCGCTTCCAGTCTGGATCAAGAAGGAGGCAATGGCAGCCCATTTGAGGATGCGGGACTCGGGAGTCGGGGTGAACGAAGGAGCGATGATAGGTCATGCGGAAATCGCCAAGTGGGCAAAACAGGAGATCCCTATCTCTGCCCTCAGAGTGAAAAGCGCACAAGACAGACTGCGATGGAATAGAGAGTTAACTCTTACTATTCCGAGCAGAGAACAATGGGAAGGAAACACGGTGGAGTTTCGCACAGGAAGCCTAATATGTTACACGGACGGTTCGCGCCTAACTGACAAACAGGCTTCGGGTGCCGGAATCTACCTGGAGGGAGGAGGGAAGAGAAGTACGAGAGAGCTACGCTTTGAGCAGATATACAAAAGTTTTTCTAGCTGAAGTATTCGCCATCCTATCCGTAGCTACGAGAAAAGAGGTGAAAGAAGGATCCGAACAAAGAATTTATATCTGTTCGGATAGTCAGGCAGCGCTCAGAGCCATATGCCATCCTAAACCAAGCTCAGCGCTTGTACAGGAATGCGGAGATGCGCTCGAGAAGCTAGCTGAAACGAAGCAAGTTCAGCTGGTATGGGTCCCGGGTCACAGAGGGGTGCGTGGAAACGAGGTGGCAGACGGACTTGCCGGATCTGGATCCGCAACGCCGTTCTGTGGACCGGAGCGTGTACTAGGCATCGCAAGAAGCCAAACCTCTTCAGCCCTCGAAGAGTGGGCAGAAGAAGAGCTGAATAAACTTTGGAGAGATAACATAACGGCTGCAGGCAGTCGAAATACTTCGTGTCCGGCTCCAATAAGTCGAGGTCGACATGGCTCTTAGGCAGAAATCGCCAAGCACTACGCCTCCTTATAGGAATACTAACAGGACATAACAAGTTAGGCAGACACCTATCACTCATTGGTATTGAAGACAGTCCCACTTGCCGAACATGCGAAGAAGGCGAAAAAAACTTCATCTCACTTCCTCGGCGAGTGTGAGGCATACGGGAGGCTAAGATTTGGGACCTCCGGAGTTGACAAACTCCAACAAGAGGAACTAATCAACTTGGAGTGGTCGAACATACTGACCTTCATTAGGAGGTCACAAAGGTCCGAAAAGAAAAACTAGAAGGATGAATGTAGATAAGTGGAGAACAGGTGATGGCAAAAGGTGTACATGAGGGCCTACTTGCCTGGCTGCGGTTGCGGCTTCCCCAAAGAACTACTACTACTACTACTACTTACTCTTCCAAAATGTCAAATGGACATTGTGCAGCTATTTTTTCGAATACATGAACCAAATTAACTATGCATCAATTATTCATATGGCCGATACAATAGAGTATATCAGTTTTGGCACATACCCAAGAAATACAGGGTGAGCCAAAAGCTAGCAAGTTTTTAGTGATTTCTAAAAAATTGAGAGGTGGAATTTCATTCATATCCAGATATTTCGAAGGAGACTAAGACCAAATCGAATTGATGATGTTAGTATTTCCTGAATCAGCCTGACATGTTATGCACTAGATGTTTTATTTCTCTTGAAGCCATACCCGTCCTGCTTGTTGATATATCTAAATGCGTGGAATTCCGGATTACTCGGTGATAAAATCGATTGTTTTTGAAGAGAGTTCACTCTCCAGGTACACAAAATATACAGGGTCTATAAAAAATAGTGGCCCTTGCTGATGATTTCATTGAAGTAATTATTTAGGCTTGAGATTCATTTTATTAACGCAGTTCTACTCTACACAAATCTTCTGAAATATTTTACTAAGGAATATTTTGAATAATTTGTATGTCTTTATTTACTATAAGTAATAGAATAACTTATAAAATATTTCAAAAAATTATATAATACATTTTATTACAACATATAATAGAAAACGGAAAGTGCTCATTCTTTGTTACAAAAGACGGTTCGTACCCATACAGAGTGTGTCACATTAGCGTAACAACAAACAATTTCATTATTCCTAAGAGAATATCAGATGCGTCATTTCCAGATTCTATATAAATGTATGTGGAAATTCAGAATGAATGATACGCCCTCCCACCAATGACTAGCAAAACTACATATGCACAAAACATACTCATTGTTCGAAATCGTACCTCAATGGGTGATTTTTTTTAAAAAATATATAGCAGAACTTATGATACTGATCAAACTATTACACATACGCTTTAAATTCAAGAGTTTAATCAAATCTCACTGGATATGGACGGAAACATAATGTGTTTCTTATCCGGCTCTAAACGATTCATTGCCCATATAAACAGTGTCTTTCAAAAGTCTGGGAACGGTCTCATATTTCAGAAACGTCAAAGAGGAAATTCATGAAAATTTTTACAGGGTGATTTTTGATGATGCCCGATTCAATAGTGATAATGGCAATGTTGCCAAATCAACGATTTTTTAGATATTGAGGATAAATCAATTTTTTCGAGTGGAACACCCTAATTATTTTTTTCTACATTCATGCAAATAGCAAAACTTTATTGAACTATATTTAGTGGAAAAAGAAGTTCTTTATTGCACTAGTGCGATAAAGTTTTTATTGCACTCATCTGTCATTCTACTTCAACGTGCTGTCATCATGACAAACATAAACGTTTAAACCTACTACATATTTAGCAGATATTCTGTGAGATTGGCAATAGGTACTTCACTACGAAATATTCATATTGAAAATTGCACCAATTGTTCATTCAATTTCAACATTGAGGGTAAAAATAAAGTTTGAGTTAAATTGTTCGTAACGTATTAGTTCCTAACGAACAGTCGTTACCGACCGATGATGAACCCTTTACTCCCACAAACACCTAACTATGTAGGCTTATTATGGCAAGAACCTGTCAGAAAACAACTACTCCCCTGGCTAAGACCACGACGGGTATTGAATTAAATCTAAAAGCTACTTGTGCAACGTTCCTCAAAACATCAGAGGACGCAATTGCAAGTGCCCTCTATGACCAACCAGCAGAATTATGTTTTGATTTGGACGGGGTGACCACCTGCAGACTAGTTTCGAGGTTGTTGCCTCTCATCAGTGCAAGGGCAGGTCAACACAGACAGCACTGAATCCATCTGTTCCCCGTCCAAACCAATACACACTCCGCTGATTAGTCGTGGTCTTAGCCAGGGGAGTAGTTGTTTTCTGACAAGTTCTTGCCATAATAAGCCTACATAGTTAGGTGTTTGTGGGAGTAAAGGGTTCATCATCGGTCGGTAACGACTGTTCGTTAGCAAACGATGTCCCAAAGATTTCTGTCTTCTTGTATTAGTTCCTGTTTCAATGCAAATCGATATTAATAATAAAGTATTCAAGTTGCGCTTTTCATTTTCCTACACCTAGTGCCGCACCTCAATAAATAATTTTTTGCTTTTTGCATGAACGTAGAAAAAATGTTGTATGCAACTCGTGCAAAAATTGTTTATTGCACTCGACGTGTTGTCCAACTCGGCCTAACGGCCACGTCGGACAATTTCACGTCGAGTGCAATAAACATTCACTTCTTGCACTTGTTGCATAAATAACTATTATTGCAATCAATTCAGCGCTCTCTCATTAATTGTGTCCAAATATCAAATTTCAAATTATTGTGGTTTTTGAAATATAACAACATGGCCAGAGTTGAAGCAGAAAATCTATATATAAGATGTGGTCACTGGATGTTACTCAGACAAGATCATTATATTGAATTCCCAAGATTAGATTTACAAATGGTACGAGATTTAACTGTTGGCATATACCAGGTAGAATTGGCACCATCGTATATAAGTACGAAATACTGTGTATCATCATGATGAAAATGAATTTCAAATGGATGCAAATATGAATGAGCATGGATTGGTACTCAACATTCCGTAATGCCACCAAATATCAAATGTTTATAGCATTCAAAACAGACACAGAGGCTATTGAACAAATCAATAGTGTTGACGATGTTATTTTTGGGTATTATTGCACTTGCAAAATTGGAACCAGGACCTTTGGATGTTGTGCTCATGTGGCCAGTGTTATCTGGTACTTTGGCTACGCACGTCATGAACAGTACATAACGTATCCGTCAAATGCCCTTCCCATTCATATAGATGATGTTGCACATAGAGTCGAACAAGTTAATCAGGTGCTCTGACTCTAACATCCATTTTCGATCATATCATCATTCGTTTCAGTATTTGCTACCGCGGCATGAATTGTTTTTTCTTTCAAATAATTTCACAGTTTAGATTTCAAAGTATGTAATATCATACATGCCGACTTGTTTGTTAGTTGCTACCAATCTCTTCTACATAATTTATGTCCATTCAACTCTTGCCCAAATTGAGTACGTGTTATTGCTCATTCTGAAATTCCATATACATTTATGTAGAATCTGAAAATAAAGCATTTGAAATTATCTTAGGTATAATAAAATTGGTTTTTGTCACGACAATGAGATGCACTCTGTATGAGTACGAAACGTCTTTATAAAATATGAGCATATTTCGATATCTATACTATATTTTGTAATTCAATGTTTCCATTTAATTTCATGCAATACTCTACTTTTTATCACTGAAGTTATTGTACTACTTTCAGTGAATAGCTATATACATATTATTTAAAATATTCTTTTAAAAAAAATCAGAAGATTTGTGTAGAACTGCGTCAATAAAATGAATCTCAAGCATAATTGCTTCAAGGAAATCATCATCATAGACCACTATGTTTGATAGAACTTGTATATTTTGTATATCAGGAGAGTAAAATTTCATCATAAACGATCGAGATTATCACTGAGTTATTTGGAATTCAACAAGCAAGACGGTTGTGGCTTCAAGAGAAATGAAAGACCTTGTATATAAAATGTCAGTTCAGGAAATGCTAACATCATCAATTGCATCTGATCTTAGTTTCCTTCCAAATATCCGGAAATGAATGAAATTTCAACGCTCAATTTTTTAGAAATCGCTAAAAAAACTTGCTAGCTTTGGGCTCACCTTGTATTTCTTGGGTTTGTGCAGAAATCGTTACACTCTATATTGGATTACTATCGGCCATTTAAATAATCGATGCATAGTTGATTTGATTTATATATTCGAAAAAATGGCTTCACAATGGTCATTTGAAGTATTGGAAAAGTTAACTTCAGCTCCCTGTGAAATCTAAACCGTTGAATTTAGAGCTTTGGCGCCATCGAGAAATTTGATCAGCATAACGAGTTCTACAACATACGAAAAATTCGAGCAAATTTACCGAAATCCAATTTCCCATTGAAATGGTGCGAGGTCTTTTGTCACTTCAGTTTTTGGCAAATTATATTCACACAATTCGAATTTTTTTAATTAATCCAACCTGAAAATATCTAAGAAAACCGATTAGAGTTTAGTTCAGAATAGTACGCAGTACGCCAATGTCTGTGCTGAACAATAATGCACATTCTGTGTCGAGTTAAAGTGCCAACTCAAACCGACAAAGCGGCCTCTAAACGAATCCAGTGATTACAGAGCACTCCACGGAAAGTACGCCTTATGGCCGAACCGTTTTTCCAAATTAATATTGTATTAAAGCGAATTTTTCTGTTGGCTCGCTCTCTTAATATGCCGATTACGTGCAGATTTAATTAAATGGTTATGTAGTCGCAAAACGATGTAACGAGATAATCGTTAAAAAACAATATGCACGTGGATTCGTTTGTGCTTTTAAGTGCCATATTGCGGCTGAAGTGGGCGGCTGATTGATAAATGAAGGTTTAATGTTGTTGTTACATTAATTGAGTATGGGTGATATCACTTATTGATTATTGATTCTGGTTAGAAATAATTTTATTTAAATCATATGCGATCTAACATATTTTGTTTTCGTTTTTTTTGTCTATGAATACTTTAAGATAATAAATGTTTCCTTGATCGATCCACTCGATTAAGTTGCTTGTCCTTAGTTTCGCGTCATCTCTTGTACTATTGTGCTATTATACTTTGAGATTCCTGTTTAATTATTGTCCCTTTTAAATGAGTCTTGTCGAAACATTTAGATTATTACTTAGTATAAATGCTCACTGTCTTGAAGAAATAATCCAATTTTGTCAGTAACTTTGCCTATTCAAAAAATAAGTTTAAAATAACTTAATAATAATCCTTTTTACAATCTACGTTGCCGTTTCGGAGAACAAATCTGTCCCCGTTATTGAATTCGTAAAAAAGCTATTTTTTTATTTCTGTATCTAGTGAAATAGGTATTTCTTTGATGAAAGTCGAAAAAATTCTGTCAAAATAACTAAATAATACTTTTTCACAATCTATACGTTAACGTTTCGGAGACCAAATCTGTCCCCGTTACTAAAATCGTAATAAAGTATTTTTTTTCAATTCTGTATCAAGTGAAATAGGTATTTTTTAGACGAGAGCCGAAAGAAATCTGCCAAAATGACTAAATAATAATCCTTTTTCACAATCTATACGTTGACGTTTCGGAGACCAAATCCGTCCCCGTTACTAAAATCGTAATAAAGACTCTTTTTTCAATTCTGTATCAAGTGAAATCGGTATTTTTTTGACGAGAGCCGAAAGAAATCTTCCAAAATAACTAAATAATATCCTTTTTCACAATCTATACGTTGACGTTTCGGAGACCGAATCTGTCCCCGTTACTAAAATCGTAATAAAATGTCTTTTTTCAATTCTGTATTGAGTGAAATAGGTATTTTTTTTTACGAGAGCCGAAAGAAAACTGCCAAAATAACTAAATAATAATCCTTTTTCACAATCTATACGTTGACGTTTCGGAGACCAAATCTGTCCCCGTTACTAAAATCGTAATAAAGTCTCTTTTTTCAATTCTGTATCAAGTGAAATAGGTATTTTTTTGACGAGAGCCGAAAGAAATCTGCCAAAATAACTAAATAATAATCCATTTTCACAATCTATACGTTGACATTTCGGAAAACAAATCTGTCCCCGTTATTGAATTCGTAAAAAAGTCTCTTTTTTTATTTCTGTATCTAGTGAAATAGGTATTTCTTTGATGAAAGTTGAAAGAAATCTGCCAAAATAACTAAATAATACTTTTTCACAATCTATACGTTGACCTTTCGTAGACCAAATTTTTCCCCGTTACCAAAATCGTATTGAAGTCTCTATTTTCAATTCCGTATCAAGTGAAATAGGTATTTTTTTGACGAGAGCCGAAATAAATCTGCCAAAATAACTAAATAATAATCCTTTTTCACAATCTATACGTTGACATTTCGGAGAACAAATCTGTCCCCGTTATTGAATTCGTAAAAAAGTATTTTTTTTTATTTGGGTATCTAGTGAAATAGGTATTTCTTTGATGAAAGTTGAAAGAAATCTGCCAAAATAACTAAATAATACTTTTTCACAATCTATACGTTGACTTTTCGGAGACCAAATCTGTCCCCGTTACTAAAATCGTAATAAAGTTTCTTTTTTCAATTCTGTATGAAGTGAAATAGGTATTTTTTTGACGAGAGCCGAAAGAAATCTGCCAAAATAACTAAATAATAATCATTTTTCACAATCTATATGTTGACATTTCGGAGAACAAATCTGTCCCCGTTATTGAATTCGTGAAAAAGTCTCTTTTTCTATTTCTGTATCTAGTGAAATAGGTATTTCTTTGATGAAAGTTGAAAGAAATCTGCCAAAATAACTAAATAATACTTTTTCACAATCTATACGTTGACCTTTCGTAGACCAAATTTGTCCCCGTTACCAAAATCGTATTAAAGTCTCTATTTTCAATTCCGTATCAAGTGAAATAGGTATTTTTTTGACGAGAGCCGAAATAAATCTGCCAAAATAACTAAATAATAAACCTTTTTCACAATCTACACGTTGACTTTTCGGAGAACAAATCTGTCCCCGTTATTGAATTCGTAAAAAAGTCTCTTTTTTTATTTCGGTATCTAGTGAAATAGGTATTTCTTTGATGAAAGTTGAAAGAAATCTGCCAAAATAAATAATTAATACTTTTTTACAATCTATACGTTGACGTTTTGGAGACCAAATCTGTCCCCGTTACTAAAATCTTAATAAAGTCTCTTTTTTCAATTCTGTATCAAGTGAAATAGGTATTTTTTTGACGAGAGCCGAAAGAAATCTGCCAAAATAACTAAATAATAATCCTTTTTCACAATTTATACGTTGACGTTTCGGAGAACAAATCTGTCCCCGTTATTGAATTCGTAAAAAGTCTGTTTTTTTATTTCTGTATCTAGTGAAATAGGTATTTCTTTGATGAAAGTCGAAAGAAATCTGCCAAAATAACTAAATAATACTTTTTCACAATCTATACGTTGACGTTTCGGAGACCAAATCTGTCCCCGTTACTAAAATCGTAATAAAGTTTTTTTTTCAATTCTGTATCAAGTGAAATAGGTATTTTTTTGACGAGAGCCGAAAGAAATCTGCCAAAATAACTAAAACATAATCCTTTTTCACAATCTATACGTTGACGTTTCGGAGAAGAAATCTGTCCCCGTTATTGAAATCGTAAAAAGTTTTTTTTTTTATTTCTGTATCGAGTAAAATAGGTATTTCTTTGACGAAAGTCGAAATAAATCTGTCAAAATAACTTATTAATAATCCTTTTTCACAGTCTATACGTTGATGTTTCAGAGACCAAATCTGTTTCCGTTATTGAAATCGGAAAAATGTCTCTTTTATTTCTGTATCGAGACAAATAGGTACTTCTTTGACGAAAGTTGAAAGAGATCTATCAAAAATTTCGTTAAGGTAAAATTAGCTGTCTTTATACAGGCGATGTGCGGTATGTCAAGCACCATTCTGTTATTTCTCACTTTTTCTCTATGGAGAGGTAACCACGGACTTCTGAAGTATTGTACTGGACCAAGCTGTTTACATCCTGGTTTGAAGTCGTGTATGGCCACAATCTGTAGTCGTGATATTGAGTTGGGCGTTGTCACATCGCGAAGGTAATAAGTCGTTATCATAGACAAAATTATGTCACTATACGTATTCCATTCGATTACAATCGAAGAAAGAAGAATGGTGACATTATCACGCAACTCAAACCTGTATTACTTACAAGTTTAAAAATCCAAACTATCGAAAAAAATCATTGCTTGCGTCAAAAGGTTATGAAGAAATTATTGTATCTGGACGTTTGTCGACGTTGTCGAATATCAATGTTTATGTATTCCACAAAGTAAATTTCTGACAGTTCTGTCATGTTCTGTCATTGATTTTTTGTGGGATTATTGCTGAAATAGTGGTTTTTGAACTAATTCGTGATATATAGTAGCAGTACAATAGTAAGATAATCATAATGGTGCAATCTTGTTGGGTTTGCGAACAATCCATGTGTTCGAACCCGAATATCAGATTCCATTCGTGAGTACCATCTTCAACAAAAACGTTTGGCTGGCGGGAGGCGAGAAAAATAGCATGGGAATGGGAAGTAAGTTGGTGTTGACTCGAGAGTTGGTATGGAGTTTCTGAAATCATTGTTCTTGGGGTGATTGTTTAAATATATTTTTGTGTCGAAGTGATACCTATGGTTGGAATAAAAGGTAGGAGTTATATTTGTTTGAAATTGCTTGGAATTATCTTCGACAAATGGCTATAATACCTGTTTGAGTGAGTAATTGTTGGAGTTTATTTTCAATAAAAGAAAAGCAGGTTGTTATTCAGAATCAGTATGTTTCATTATACTTTTCTTGGATGTACTTTCCATTGCTGGTTGATTATTAAACAAATAAAATCATATGGGAGTTCCGTTCGTGGCAGCATAAACATTTTGAAGAATTTGTGTTTTGCTCTTACGATCATTGGTACGGAGCTTTCCTTCAATACTGAATATTTAATACTTGTTGATATTTGTATTGATGTTTACAAAAGTAATGTTTTGAAAAGGGGTTTTATTTGGGTATTTATTGGTTGTACATGAGTCTCAGCACATTGGTATTGAGTGAATATATTCAGTTTAGCTATCGAAAATTCAAGGACTTGTAACGTGCCTCTGTGAGAAGTTACATGTCATTCGGTGATTTGCAACGTGACTGTGTGAGAAGTTGCATTTCACCGTTGTATTCATTTCAGCCTGATGATTTGTAACGTGCCTGTGTGTGAAGTTACCTATTATTGGGCTGATTTGAGTTTTTATTGGCTTGCAACGTGCCTTTGTGAGAAGTTGCCTGCTTTTGTTGGATTTTCGAAAAACCAAGGACTTGTACGTGCCTGAGTGAGAAGTTACATGTCATTCGGTGATTTGCAACGTGCCTGTGTGAGAAGTTGCATATCACCGTTGTATTCATTTCAGCCTGGTGATTGTAACGTGCCTGTGTGTGAAGTTACCTATTATTAGGCTGATTTGAGTGTTTATTGGCTCGCAACGTGGCTTGGTCAGGAGTTGCTTGCTTTTGTTGGATTTCCGAGAAGCGAAGGACTTGTAACGTGCCTGTGTGAGAAGTTACATGTCTGTGAGCTGTATTGGAAATATAATAATTTCTAACGTGCCTGTGTGAGAAGTTACGTGTTATCATTTGTACAGTACTGAGATGAGGTACATTGACTTGCAACGTGCCAGTGTGAGAAGTTGCAAGTCAAAGTGTAGACTCATCAATTCATTTTTATGAGTTTATTGAAAATGAGATTTGCTTAATTTGAAAAAAAGCTCTAGCATTGTTAAAGAAAATCTATTGTGTTTTGGCTCATGATATCAGCCTTTTTGAAGCCTACCCAATAATTCTTTGGATTATTGATATTTGATAATTCATACATTCTTATTTTATTTTATAATTTTTTTTTATATTTTGGTTTTCACTGAAAGGAAAATCCAGTAATGTTCTTAAAGAACATCGTGAGAACAGAGGGAAATTAGGTAGGAATTGGTATTGAATTTTTGCAGATTGTATGCCTCAGGGAACACCTCCCGAGGCAGTAAGTTCCAAAGCTTTGCAGTTCGTTGGAAGAACAAGCCCTGGGAAAGAGATGTTAGGGCATATCTCCAAAGTGACGACAAAGGGATGCGAAGACTGATGACCTCAATGGGTCAGTCTTCACAGCCAACGGTGAAACGATTGATGATATTTAGAAGAGCATCGTCAACAGAGACAGATTGCCAAAATTATTTCGGTGTTCCATCAGAGAAAAAGGAAATTTTTCTTGTCCAAAATAACCAAATTTAACATCGTTTCCACTGCTTTTGGTATGGGAAAAGCACAATGTATAATTTTCCGTATTTGGTAGTATTTCACCCTGTATAAAGGAATATAAAAAGTTGAAATATTTTTCCTTCGATTTCTAAAAGCAATATATCAATACATTTCCTTAGCTGAATGTAAAATTATTCATTCTGAAATATCGCACGTCTACTTCCTGAAAATTACCTTCTCATCTGCGTCATATCACAAGAACGAGCGACACTTACAGCAAGCGGTTTCCATGGAAATTCACGAGCATTTCATTCAAATTGTCTGAAACCCGGTTAATATTCATATGGAGCGGATCCCCTCCGAAATTAACGTGACAACGTAGTCGCCCAAAAATGATTTTCACAGCTCCTCGTTTCAGTGGAACGCACTCGTGGTAATTCACTAGGATTTAATTTAAATTAGTTTTCGCGGTTACGTCGGGAGCACGAGCACTGTTCAATATGTTAAAAGATGGCAGATTACTTGGGAGAGTTTCAACGCGTCTGGAAAGTGGGGTATAATTCCTGAGGAGTAACTTATTATGATTCCGTTTATTATGTCGTGGGCTTTAATGCTATTTATTTGCTGTAAATGTATACGCTGCTGAAAATTACACTGTTTGTTTTTGTTTTTGGTAGATTTTGAATAACTGAGTACTAATTATACTCTATTCAGTTGTAAGAAATATTAATGGAATTTCAAGAATTTTTCGGCCGGTTTCATCAGTATGACACTCATAGACGTAACAATTCCCTGGGATGGAAACTCACGCACAAAGACAACCCAGGTAGCACATCATATCGCCTGAATCTTGGTTCCATATTGGGCCAATATAGATATATTGTAAATGAAAAAAGAATATTGGTCCAATATGGGTGAATATTCAAAGAACAATATTACATTAATAATATTGGTGGAATATTGGTTGAACCTGTTTTGAATGTAGATTGTCACATGTAATATTGGGTCAATATCGGTTGCATCATTTCTACCAATATCGATAATATACTGTCAATATATTGTTATCCACATCCAGAATAAATATAGCAATCCCAATATTCCAGTCATATCGAAAACTGTAATTGAATTTCCAAGTTTGATAGCACATTGGTTGAATGTCATTTCAACTTTATTCAACACAATGTAATGATTCATATTGGGTCAATATTGGTTCAATGATATTTACCAGTATCGATTAAACAATTTTGTCTTCACATTGTTTTCAACATCTAGAATAATTATTGCAATTATTCCAATATTCCCCTCATATCGATTCTACGAATAAAAACTATATTGTATATCCAAGTGTGATTACACGTTGGTTGAATATAATTTCGCCAGTATTCAACAAATCGTATTCATTAATATTGGGTCAATATTGGTTCAATAATATTTACCGATATCGTTTGAACAATATTGTCTCCATATTGTTTCCTACATCTAAATTAAGATGAATTTTGAATATCGGCCGAAAATTTAATGCAACATATTAAAATTATATCATGATCTAACCTGGAAAAAAATTTGCTAGGTGGCTCTACATATAGAAAGTCTTCTAAAACCTACGAAAATATATTAAATACTTTCCATAACTTGTTTTCAAGACAGAACTCAGTGATTATGGCGATCAAAAAGCAGACTCTGTTTAGTCTGATGTCACCTTGATCAACTAAAAGACATTTAATAATTTACCAAGGTAGGTATATTCACTTCCACCGATATATCCTAATGATATTGTACGAGGATTGCTATTTATGTATTGAGAATGAAGAACTAAAACAATAATTGGGGTGTAGAAACTTCTTTATTGTTTTTCAAAATACTCTCCTTTCAAATCTACACATTTTTGCATTCGATTAAACCAATTGGCAGAGCAGTTTTTCCACTCCGAAGTAGGTATCTCCAAAACATGGTTTTTGAATGCATAAACATCGTCTTGTGGCGTCGAAGAGCGTTGACCACGTAATTTGATCTTCACTTGAAGTAACAAATAGAAATTATTGTGTGCTAAATTAGGGCTGTACAGCGGATGATCCATCAACTCAACGTGTTGAGTGCTCAAATAGCAGGTTGTTTGAGCCTATGTGTGTGAGCTCGCATTGTCATGATGGAGCATTATCCTTCTTCGACGGTTCGTTTTCCTTATTTCATTGATGACTTCTGGCAAACAAATAGTAGTATACAATTCAGAGTTTACCGTTCTACGTTGCTCTAAAGGCACGGTTGCCACATGACCGTTTATACCGAAGAAACAGGCTACCATTTGCTTCGAAGTGCTGCAAGCACGAACAACTTTTGTTGGATTTGGTTGATTTTAAAAGACCCATACAGTCGACTGCTGTTTAGTTTCGGGCTCATAACAATGAATCCAAGATTCTTCACCTGTGTATATGTTATAAACTGCATTTGATGCACCGCGGTCATATATTGTAATCTTTTCCTGGCACCAATTTACACGAGTCTTTTTTTGATCGATTGTCAAATTGTGCGGGATCCAACGAGAACAAATCTTTCTGACTGCCAAATGTTCATGCAATATCTTATGTAAACTTGTCATACTAATGCCCAGGGATGCCTCGATCTCGCGATATGTCACATGACGATCCTGCATTATCAGTTCGGACACAGCATCAATGTTGCACAACAACCGATTTTGGACGTCCATCGTTAACTTCGTCCGCCAGCGAAGTACGGCTACGTTTGAATTCACTAAACTATCGATATACTGTGGCCTTGGATGCTTCATCAGCTGCTGCTGTTGAGATAATCTACGTCGAAAATCGTAAAAAATCATGGTACGAAAATGTTCACGATTTAGCTCCATTTTTTGGCCGAGATAAAATTTTCAAATGTCTATTACCAATACAAAGAGCGTATGTATGACAAATAGTTCTGATTACGTATACTGTCAAAAATGTCAAACTTTGCGATTGCGCAGTTGGATCGCGCCTAGCAACATCAGTGTTGCCAATTCTCAATACATAAATAGCAACCCTCGTACTAATATCGATGAATGTTTTGAGGCCATTATTGCTTCAAGAATATTTCACCAATAATATTTTTGAAATGTCTAAACAATATACGACCAATATCGCAAAATGTTCACATTTTACTTCTTGACAATGTAACGTTTGAATATTATGCCAATATTGTCAGAATATTTATGGACTAGCGATATTGTACCAATATCGCCGAATATTTTGAGGCCAATATTGCTTCGAGAATATTTCACCAATATTATTTAAGTAATATTGAACCAATATCGCCGAATGTTTACATTTTTTTTCTCAGCAATATTGCATTTCAAATATTTTGACAATATGTTCACAAAATTATACCAATATAGATGCACAACTTGGGAATGTTTTTTATACCCATCCATCATGAGCCTCATGTACCTCACCGAAAAGTTTGAGAAAGCAGGTCATAATATTTTTCCGACAAACAAAATCTTCAAAGGAATCTGCCTACGGGAAGCATTCTAGAGAATGCAGAGTGAACATCTGACTAACAGTATTCCTTGTTGGGAAAAAGCATTATATCCTTGATGAACATAACTCGAGAAAATTATTTCATTTTCTGAACCAAAAATGAGGTAGTGTGTAAAGAAACGATATCGTTTTATTGGGCAACAACAGTATGGGAAACTTGAAGGATTCCGTAAAATTATTCTAAACTAATTTGCTCCTCATTATTAAGACACCATGGTGAACTTCGAATACTAGTAAATTCTTTAGTAAAAATAAATTTTTCTATAACAATTCTCAACTGGATTAACTTATAAATTGAATGAAGAAAAGTTGTATTTCGTGCAGAAATTTATTTATAAAATCATAGCAGAGCGCTTTCGACTATAAAGTCATCATCAGTGCGTACCTGTAAGTAAGTGACATCGAATTGAATTTAAGAAATTTTGATAAAAATAATTTTGAAAATTGAAAAGTTACTTACTCGTCAGGTCTACTGTTAACAGTAGACTAAGCTCCAACAGACATGTGTTACTCTGCCTGTTGAAACTTTTATCCAGGTGAATCCTGGAATAAGGACTTTTTTAAAATGTTATTAATATGATGTCCCGTTTTTAAATTTTACATGGTCCTCTGGACACATGATATTTTTATGGTCTGGCTCTTGTACACCTGACGAGTAAGTAACTTTTCAATTTTCAAAATTATTTTTATCAAAATTTCTTAAATTCAATTCGATGTCACTTACTTACAGGTACGCACTGATGATGACTTTATAGTCGAAAGCGCTCTGCTATGATTTTATAAATAAATTTCTGCACGAAATACAACTTTTCTTCATTCAATTACATTGGAACGTGCACACAGCTGGACAAATTTCACTTAACTTATAAAGTTCAATTTCTTCTTCACCTAATGATCCCTTTTGTTTTTCTTGAGTTTTTGTGTTGGAATAAAAGCAAGGGATTCAACCAATAACTTTTACTATTTTGGAGAAATTTTAAAAAATTAGTGAAATCAGATGAATTAGGTCTATCATAATTTACCAGATTTGTAGCTGGAAAAATTTTTTTTTCCACATTAAATTATTCTTCAAAACAGATTATCTCATTGAATAGCCAAAGATCTAATTATTTTTCAGCTATTATCATCAGTGGCGTGCGTCTAAGCTGAAATCAGCCGATATTCTAATTCTGAATTCACTATGAAAAAAATGTCAGTGAAAAAAGTTTTTTGCAATCGGATAATAATTCCAGTGATCCAGTTTGGTCTACCAATTCCCAATTTAAAAAAAAATTAATTCATTATCATTCTATGATTGTTTTTTGCTCATATTCAAGATTTTGTTAGATCAGTTGATTGCATTGACAAATAATGCTAATTTAACACCTTGACTGCCGAGAAATTCATACTGACTTTCCCATGGTACCACAGAAAACGGGTACTGTGTAACATTGATATATGAGATAAGCCTACCATTCAGTTATCGCTTCACATCGAGATTTCAAATTTGAAGTAGAGGTATAGGACTGAAATATACGAAATGTTATTGAATCGTTTCTGACATAATCCTACAGGACGAGTCAGAAGTGCTGACAACTTTTTCATAGAAAATTGCATCTTGTACATTTTCATCAGCTCAACAATTTTCTCAGAATGCTCATTACAAAATTGTATGGTTTGTTGATATTCATCTACTACACGGAAGAAAATGGTCCAAGTAAAACATTTTCCTGACTTTTTTTCGATTGTGGTAAGAAAATTAATACCTATATTAAAAAAAATAACGTTCTGTCTCTAAAAGAATGAGAATTCTGAACGCATGAACTTGTAGCTCTAATATTGTTTACATACAGCAACTGCTCCAAATATTAGATTATTCACTTTGTATATTGCCAGGTCAACATTTTACTAGCGCTGGAAATGTGTATATTCATATTTATCTACTTTCTGTTTCTGAAAAGAATATCGTAACTACAAATACTCGTGTTACAGGCATAATACAACAGCTTATTTGCAGAAGAGCTAGGAGTTCCTACGATAATGAAACTGTTCACCTACTTGTTGATATGCGGCCAGTTCGAGATCAATCGGTAGTAACCGTTGCAGATCATCAACGTTTTCGCAAAACTGGCCTCATTCCAATTCCAGCAATTGAGTTAGTAGTTATGTGGAGGTGTTACATAGTGTGCCGGAATTATACTATTATTACTGTTGTGAGTTGTGTGGATAGTGTTAGTTTGATTTATGTATATTTACTTGTTGGTATGTAGAATGTGGATATTGACCTAACATTTCTAGAGTATTGACATTTTATGTATAACAGAATCAGGAGAATTTTCCAAAAGACTGAACAACAGTTTTGTTTCAATAAAAATATTAAAAATATACATATTTTTATTTCATTTCTTCATTATCTTTTATTTTCAATTTTCAAAACTATAATTCTACATTGTTATGCATAACTTGGATCAGTAATGATCATAATGAGGAAAAACATTAGCTTGCCTGCTTGTTCGTTCACTCATACTAATGAATACGAACATATTCAACAAAGTTCCGAAATTTTTAATTATGAAACAGGTTGTACTGGTTGATTCAGGAAGGGTATGGCCCAGAGGCGATGATTTGTTTAAAAGAACCGTCAAAATGTTATAAGCTTCTTTCCACATCAACTCATAGTTCACGAAAAAATATTGTCATTTCTCCAGTTTTTCTTGATTAGTGTATTTTGCTAGCCTGTATATGCCATGCAAGTCTGTTTTTTTTGGTATAAACTGAATCATTGCTACCTTGGTGCAACCGAACCTTTCATATCATTTCAAATTCAAGAAAGAAATAAATGTATTGAAAATAATGATTTAAAAAAACAAATAATCGTTCTTTAAAGAACTAATTACTCTAAACTGAGGGCAAGTGGATATTTCAATTAAGTCCATTGTATCCTGATACCAAAGATGGAATGAAAGCTATTGAAGGTAAGACAATAATAAACTACCCAAAAGTGAGTCATTTGATAAGGCCAAGTAAACTAAAATTACTATAATAATCTAAAAATGTTGCTGCAGTAGAATACTGTAAAGTAGCAGCTAATATATTTTTTAGTAAATTTAAGTATATGAGTTATTTGAGAGTAAATAATTCTTCATCAATGGTAAATTTACTTGTCACTAGTAGTTATCAAACTGAGCACCAACTGCAGATAAAACGTAGATTGAGGCTTATAAAATAAAAAGTTTGCTTCTAGTAAAGAGTTTAATATCTTTAGGTTACATTGCGTTCCTGAAATTACATCAATAACAGCAAGTGATCAAATTCAGGAATCTAATTTTTCTTGTGGCTAATAAAGCCACAAATTTTCACTTGGTGGTATGCAAATTTTATTTGTTACTATTAAATATTTTTTTCGTGTAGATGGAGCTGAAATCGAAAAAGTTTAATATTCGAATCGAACAATTCGAATGTAGTGGGTAGGGTGTAGGGATGTATTCATACACATATTTCTGTCTTTTTAGTCCAAAATGATAATAATAATAATATTAATAATCACAAAATAATATGTACTTACTGCCAAATAAAAAATAAATAGTTCACAAAAAGAATAAAATTCGAAACGTAAATGAATTATTAACCGATAGGTAATTCAGAACTGTTTTCTAATGATAAAATGATGAATTCTGGTGAATTTCATGGACGAATAGACCAAGCCACATGAACACCTTCAACATATTGATTAGAAGTTTGATTTTATGGAGGACAGCTCCTGAATTGAATTTTGTTGGTTTGTTACCTTCCAAAGTCTGAAAATTAATTAATGTGAGTTCAAGATAATCTATAAAAGTGTAGAAGGACAAATGAGTAAATTGTATATTGTGCAACAGGAAGATATCCTACTCTGAAGTAAACTTTACAAACTGAGAGTTCATGAAATATAATATCCAAATTGGCTTTTCACAGTGGCTCTGTAGCGGTAGTGATCAAGTCAGCGCTTACAATTGATTTTTAGTAGAATGTTGCTATTATCCCAGAAAGTAAATTCACTGATTTGCAGCTTATTCATAACATTGTTAAAACATGTAAGTGCCATTCATATCACGAAGAAGTAGTGATTTTACATAATATGAATATTTCTGGGTAGACTTAGTTTATTTATCAACTGAAAGGAGGAAGTTCTGGTATTCCCAATAAATATCTAAAAAAATTCAATGAAGGTTAAAAAAATCTGAAAAAATTCGTGGGCTTCGACATCTGAATAATACAAAAGAGATACAAAATGATGATGAATGATGAACCAGAAAATTAAGAAGATATGTTCAATTTTTAAAATAAAATAATGGGATTTTTCAGTTTAAAAACGAAAGATCTGAATAGTTGAATTCTGTTTGGTTAGTGTAAAGACATACCATTATGATTTTATCAAATTTATCAAATTTGGTTGAATAACAATAGTACTTCTACTCAGTCAAGGCTTCATGAATGGACCTCTACCTATAGAAATGAAATCCTGGGATTTATCTGGCTCACAGGGTATATGAAGGGTTAAGGTCATAAGCTACATGTTGCCAATCATTGGCCAACCGATGTGTCCTTTCGTAACCTGTTCGCTCCACAAATCATGACAAATAAAGGAGTTCAATTCTTTTTGAAAGTGTGTAATTTTCCATTTTACTTGCACTTTCCATAAAATGAGATTCATAACTGGAGAAACATTTTGTAATTATGTGGATATGAAAATATCACCACTTCCATTCAGAGGACGGTTGATTATAAAGCAATATTTCCCAGAAAAGCCTATCAGGTATGGAATAAAACTATTCAAACTGTGCTGTGGAAATTAACATACATGAAATTTCAAAATACATTTTGTGAAACAACGTGTTTCTGATACATCAGTCGCAACAAATATTGCGTTGTTTTTGTCTGATAAACTTTCATATTCCAGAAAAAGACCCATTGCTGATAATTTTGATAGTAGTGTACCGCTGGATACCAAACTTATTGGTAAAAGAACTCACTATATCATAATTTGACAGGCACTTAGAAAGAGTACTTATAACTGACGAATTCAAAAACAAAAGTTTGCGAAAAGATAATATTTGTTTAATATAGAATGATCTCGTAATTTGTGTCATTTAGTGAAAGGTTGAATAGGATATATTCGGTCTCAATACCAAACACCGTCAAACACGGTATCAATGAGTCAGTCATTCCCCACTTGATGAAAGCGAATGAAAATCAAATAGATTAAAAATTTAAATGTGCAATTGACGAACCTAGAGCAGCATAATATAAGAAACGCTTCTGTACATGTTTTCTTATGTATCTGGCTATAATTAGCTACTCAGAAATTCACTGAATTTGTAAAAAAATAGCAGTAGAACTACTCATTTTCGATATAACGCTAGTTCACCACGATAGATTTATCCTAAAATATAAGAGCTCATCAAAAAATCACAACTCCTACGTGTAACCCAAGAACAAGAAACACCTTAATCAATTATGAAAGATCTTCGAATGAAGTCCATCGTCTGCTCTTACAGTACAAAATGCAGTAAGAGTCAAAAAACATTATGGTCCAATTTTTCAGTAGTAAAATGGATTTTATATTTTTCTGAAAAATTCATTAATTTTGAACATAATCCATAGAAATAAACATTAGGCCTACCTCACAATCCTTACATTTACAGTCTTGTCCTAGTCTGCTTTCAGTGTGGTAAAATTTTCTTACATGTTTTGAGGTGAATCACCTCTTCATCTCTTCTATTAATTGTGTCGTGAAGTTCACGATCATTTATACAGTGTTCGACAGAACCCTCCCCCTTATGTAATATTTGAACCAGAAAGAGAATTGAATCAAAATGGAGTTGAAATGGGAATGGATTTTCACAATAACTTGAAATTTTAAAAGTGGATAAAGTTTCCTGCAACTTAACCAACTTCCAATTTAAGCTTTCTAAGTCGATAATGTTCCATTCGGTGCATATAAAAGATCGATACCATTCTCTTTTCAACCATTTTCACAACAATTCATGTGTTGATTCATCACTTACAAAAAAATAACGAGTTCAATATGACCTATAGGTATCCTGTATCACCCAGTACAATGACAGAGTTTTATGAAATACCATTTTGAGATAAAATGTTTTCATATCGATTATCACGATCCCTTTGTAGAAAAAGTGTTTGAAGCAGCCGTTGTAGAGTTGCAAAATCGGCGGTCACTATGACCGCTATGGCACCACGGGAAAGTATCGTAGCGGTCATAATGACCGCTATGGCATTCAAGGTGTTAATGATTTACTACTCAATAGTAATTGTCGATAATACCCATTAAAAATTGAGGCCAACTCATTAAGCAGTTATTGAAACTAGTAATTGGTAGACTGAACTTAATAAATGGAAATATCATTCAATTCCAAACAACTTTTCTTGATAAATTTTTTCGATAATTTGCATATTAATGTCACTTTACAACATAGTGAATTTAGAATTTAGGCCGATTTCCGCCTATACCGTCAGATAGTGACAGATATAGGTACCCCATTTTCGCATACAACCTTCGAATAGGGTTGAGTTGTACATCGATGTTGAGTAAAATGGCGGAAAATTTACGAGTGGCTACTTGGAAGATTATATGGAAAATTCTATTTTCCAGAACAGAAATAAGAGGAATTTGTTGCCCATATTTTCACGCAAGCCAATATGTTTTTCGGTCTTGTGACGATGAAAGTTTTCATATTTTCGATAGGCTTGTGTGGGAAAATCTATCAAAATCTCGATTTTTTCTTCTAGATTACACCTTAATTTAAAGCATTTGGTATTCCTAATCCAGGTTCTATTTATTGATGAGTAGGTGAACACAGCTCGCGTGAAAATATGGGCAACATACTCCATTTTGTTCTGTTCTGGAAAATCGAATTTTCCGAATTTTGTAAGCGAAAATGGGGCACCTAAATCTGTCACTATCTGATGGTCTATTAGCCGCACGTTAATAATAACGGCTAAGTGCGTAAATAGTCTAATTGAATGCACCCACTTTTATGAGGAATTAAATTCTCTGAGGAACTATTAATGTAAAAGTTTTCCATATTATTCAAAAATTTTGACAGACACTGTAGAATCTTCTCCTGCTGACTTGAATAAACTCCTTTCTCGTGAGAGCATTTATTGCTGTCAGTTTAAAAGGAAAGTATACTTATAGGTTTCAACAGGCCAATATACTCATTTAGGTAACTCCCTGTTTTCAGAAATTTCCATAAATTTACTTCCATAGACATTAATAAGTAATCATTAAATTTTTAAATTGTGCAAGCAAAACATACGTGGACAAATATTACCTCAAGATCTGTCTCATCTACGGTCTCATCACACTGATAAAAAGGATTTTTTGCATCAACGCATTGTATTCTTGAATAGGTTCAACCATATATTAGTTTGATTTTTTGACAGATTCCCCTTGGCCACTTACGAAAAAAATATTTTGAAACAGGTGAACACTTTCTTCATAAGTTGGTTGGGGCAAGAACATCTCAGCTTCAATAATGGGCACTTTTTTTGTTGAATCATGGAAGTAGGTTGAGACAAGAATATTGCAATTTCAATAATGAATACTATTCTTCTATCAACTTGGGGGTTGAGTTCCAATCTGCACTTTGCACTTGGTTATAAAATATAGAATGGATGCCATTTTCATTTTGGCAACATTGAATAGATTGAACAAAGCATAGATTCACAACTACGAACAATTTAGGTATAGATAATGATTTCATATGAGAATAGTTTTAAGTTTAATAACTGTCAATAAAACCAGTTACATAAATGTTATATTGACCAGTGAATAAAAAGGCTGGAATCAACGAACTGAACAACTTTATTTTCGCTTTATCCCTTAGACTCCCGTGCATTCATTATGAACGCAAATACCCGTGAGGGGTACCTCAGGGACCCCTAGTCATTATACACGTTTGAACATATATTATGGAAAATGTTGTTCAAGAAAACACTCTGTTGCATTTAGATTACAATTTCTCATTACCTAACACAAAACAACACATTTCTGACAAAGTAAATAACACAAAATGGACATATTTTTATTCAAATACTTTTCGTTAGACAAAGGAAAATATTACACTCCTATAGATCAAAGTAACAAGTACAAGATACAGTGAACAATAATTTATACATACTACATAGATGCACAATTGTAACAGATCGTAGTTTGATGCGTTTTTCTGTGGTTATCACATACAAACTTACTACACTTATGACAAACTGTTTTCACTTTTTTGTCTAATTTTCGCGGGCATTGATAACAACGTCCACGCTTTCTAGGTTGGTTTTCCACTTCAGCCACATGATCTGTAATATCATCCAGAACAGGTATCCCACAGTCTCGCAAAGCAGATTTTACAAAGGACTTATGATGTTTCGTGGCACGCTTCTCCATAGTCTTGCGAGTGAGATCATCTCCTAATTGCAGCAGGAAATAACGTCGTCTTGCTGTGGTTTTCTTTTTCCAATCAGGATATTTTTCTATGTATACAATGAAGGCATTTAATGCACAAATATCTATTATATTCATGAACATCCTATAAGGCCATGGGACTGTTCTTCTGCAACATGAATATTCCCTTATAAGCTTATCGGCTGTATCAACGCCGCCCTTGGTTTTGTTATAATCCAAAATCATGAGGGGCTTGTTGTCATCTCTATCAGAAATAGTATCTTTATCGTGTTGACTGGAAAGCAGATGGACCATTTTATTTTTTTTAGGTATATACGAAACCATCACAAGATCTTTTGTAGATGCAAACATCGATGAATGTGGGGGCCGAGATGTAATTGCCAATTGTGCTGGAGTATCTGGCTTGTTTTTGCGAACTGTGCCCAGCAGAGTTAGTTGTTTTGTTAGCAGATATTGTGCTAATGGAACACTGGTGAAAAAATTATCCGTTGTTATTCCTCTCCAGCTACCGTGATACGGCTCTGCCAAGTCCGACACAACACGCAATCCTTGCTGTCTCTCTGCTGCTCCATTAGGCGCTTTTCCAGTGTAGACCTGCAGATTGGATAAATATGAGGTCTTAGTATCGGCAGCTGCCCAAATTTTCATCCCATACCGACCAGGCTTTGATTTCATGTACTGTACAACGTCCTCGAAAACAAACTAGCTGTTCATCAATAGTGATGTTTTAATAAGGTTCAAATTCCTTTTTGCAATTGTTAACAAACATTTACCAGATATCTCTAATAGCTGCTAGTTTGTCCTGTTCTTTTCTTTGAGCTCTAGTGGATTTGTCATCAAATCGTAGGAATGTTGAAATCTCTTCAAATCTGTTTCTAGAGAGAGCTGCGGTAAAAAACGACCTACGTATAGAAGTGTTAGTGCTCCACATTTCCTTGGTTGATTCCCTTCTGCACCTCAATGCACCTGCTTTTACAAGTACTCCTAAGAAACAGTCTAATTCTTCTGTTTCAAGTAAAGTCCATACTTTTGGTTTGTTAGGATTTTTTTCATTCCACTCAGCGTAATATCTGCAAGCTTCTTGGTTGGTATGATTGCATATAATATCCTTCATTTCAGTCGTTACAAACAAGTTGAATATTTCTAAAATTGTTTTAGATGTTCTGCTGTATTCTGTAAGACCCGGACGTGCATTTATAAAATTTCTTTGAAGTCTTCTTGTTGCCGGAAACGGTTGACTATGCCATTCCATACCAGATTTTGCAATAAATTTAGGACCTACGGACTGAACATTGTGAGCTTCGTGGTCTTCAACTTCTTCGTCTGAACTTTCCTCGCTTTGAATTTCTATGTTGTCTTAAGTTTCTGAAATATTTTCCTGTGGAAAATCATCGTAGTCGTTGTTATCGGAGTTATTGTCACTATCATATTCGATTTCAGAATCAGAAGTTAAATTATTCACAATATTTTCCAGTTCACGTTGTGACAATGGTCTACTTCCTTCAAAACGCCTCATCCTTGATGCTAAAACGAAAGCGACGTGCATAAATATTTTGTTACTTAATATCCCATGCGGGGTTCCTACAGTACCCCACTCACCTTTTTTAGCTCTACAAACGACACGCACACTACAAAATTTCCATATGCACTGAGACCACATGCAGTAAACATAGACTGACACATACCTGAAAGCAGCGTTGCCGGTCTTATCAAATAAAAATTTTGTTTAGGGAATTATACCACTGGGGTCCCTCAGGTACCCCAGATGGGGATCTAAGGGTTATTATAATTACGAAAATTCAAGCAATTTCCAATTGAAAAACAGTGACTTTTCTCTCGTTGTTTATAATTCCCTATTGTCTTTTGTCACTATCTAATGTCACGATTGTTCAATCATTTACAGAGTGTTGAAAAGATATACCTAATGAATCATATCGGAACATTCTCCCACCATGCAATTTACATCAAAACTAAATTGCAACAATAAAAAACATAAGTATACATTTCATAAAAAAGTTACAATGTAGACTAAAATAAAGAAGCAATAATATAGACTATCATCAACAAGTAACTATGTATACTATCAAAAACCAAACCTACTAGGAGTCTTTATGACACGACCACTTCGTGTTTTTTGAATTTTTTGATCAATGTCAACCTCATTTTTTTCTGCGTTAATATCAGTCGCAACCATCTCATCAATTAGAGTACCAGATCCATCATTACAATCTTGATTTGAATCGTTTGGCATTTCTTGCTCTGGTTGTGAAAATATTTCTAAGGGAAAAACTCTCTGAAGCGGTCTCAACAAAACTCCCGTGCTAGTACGCAAACGAACAAGTCTTACAGTACCATCCCTACTAGTAATAAGATCCTGAATCCAGGCTAACGGCCAGTCAATCCTCTTTAGATTATCATTTTCCACTAAAACGATCTCACCAACTTTCAACTGTCCAGAAACCTTACCATCATGACGATTTTTCAGTTGCCCCAAATAGTCAATACGGAATCTTTTCCTCAACTCATCGCAAAGCCTTTTCCTATAATTAGCACGTCTAGTCAATTTACCAGCATCAATCGTATCACAATCAGGCACACCTATTTCCCTAATGTCTTGTATGAACATAGCAGGAGTCAAAGGGGACAGTTTTTCCAGAGAATCGGAAACAAATGTTATTGGTCTACTATTAATAACTGCTTCGCAATCGCACAATACTGTAAGCATCTCCTCGAACTTCAGACAAGCTCTACCCAATGTTCTACGCAATAAATCTTTCAGAAGTCGAATTAGTCTTTCCCAAAAACCACCCCACCAAGAAGCTGTTGGAGGATTGAACTTCCAATCAATTTTCTCTGCAGAGCTAAACCTAGAAATCTGTGTCCAATCCAATTTGTTAAATGCGTTGGAAGCCCCTACAAAATTGGTCCCGTTATCTGAATATATAACTCTAGGTCGCCCTCTTCTTGCTATGAAACGTCGAAAGGTTAGTAAAAATATTTCTGTGGAAAGTTATGACAATAACTCCAAATGAACTGCTCGATATACTCCACAAGTAAAAAGAGCAATCCATGCTTTCTGACCACACTTCAGGAAAAGAGGGTCAGCGAGATCTACACCGACAACTTCAAAAGCAGCAGCATCTCGAACACGGTCGGAGGGAAGAGCAGAAGGAGTTACCCCTAAACTTTTACTCGAAAACCTCTTGCAACGAACACATTTAGAAATTGCAGATCTAATAGTCCTACGTCCTCCCATAATCCAGAACTTTTCTCTAATACGACTTAGTAAACATTGAACACCCACATGACAAGCATTTATATGTTCTTCTAGAATTAAACTGTCTACTAAGGGATGCTTTGAAGGAAGTAGTATTGGGTAACGAAAGTCAAAACTATCTTCACGGTTGACTAATTTCGTTTTCACTCTGAGAACACCTATTTCATCTTTAAATGGAATCAAACTCACGAGTGTACTATTATTTTCACCATCAGGAGAACATTCACACTGAATACATTTCAATACATCTATTTCAGCCTCTGAGATTTCGGAAACAGTCAGAACACCACAAAAAGCTCTAAATTTACAGTTTTTAATGAACCTTTTGATCCAACCTATCATTCGGACAACTTTGTGAAATTCTGAAAAATATCTATAATACCAATTCCGATCAACTCCATCACAATTCAGCAAACAAGACGTTATGGTTTTTCTCTTTTCTTGAGCTATTACATCCTCATCGAAACTTGAAATATCAGCAGGCCAACAGTTCGAAGGTGACTTTAACCACTCGGGCCCCTCCCACCATCTAGAATCTAATAACTTTTTAGCAGTACAACCTCTAGATGGTAGATCTGCAGGATTCATACACCCTGGAACATATCTCCACTGCTTCCTCAAACTGATTTCCAGGATTTCTTCTACCCTATTTCTAACAAAAACCACCCACTGTTGATCACGAGAAATACAAGCCAACACAGTCGACGAATCTGTCCAATAAAAATATTCAACATCGGAAAATGTATGCGCCCTGCTTATCGATTTAGCTAAACGAGATCCAACTGTAGCTGCAAGTAATTCTAAACGTGGTATTCACATCTTCCTCACTAGTGAAACTTTAGATTTAGCCTGTATTAACTGCACAACTACACCATCTTCAGTTTGTATCCTTAGAAAGCTAACAGCAGCATAAGAAAACTGGCATGAGTCACAAAAAGTATGGATTTGAACTTGACGCCATCTGCCACTACTGCTTGTTGAGAAGTATCTGGGGATCTCGATTTGAGTTAAATAAGACAGGCCTTTTACCCATTTCAAAAAATTTGTTTTCATTGGTCCACTCAATTCACATCCCAACTCATATTTTCTCCCCAAGTAAGTTGAAGAAGTAACTTAGGATATAGTGTCACACAACAAAAGAAACCTATCGGATCAAACACCCTATGAGCCATGGACAAGATAGTTCTTTTCGTGACTTTCTCCAATTGAATATTGATCCAGTTTTCTGGATTTATGGAAAAAGTGTCATTTTTTCTGTTCCACACTAAACCCAAAACATTAGACCTTTCATTCATACCATCGGACAAAGAAGAATTACTATACTCCCACCCTCTCAAATCAAATTTACCTTCACTCAAGATACTTTTTGCTTCTATTATGAAATTTGAGAGTTCATCTACACTATCTACACTCGTCACACAATTATCCACATAGAAGCTACATTTTAATTGTTCAATGACATCAACGGAATAAGAATGTACACCTTTCACAGAATCATCAAATATTTTCTGTAGATGATACTGTATTACAGCTCCTAGAAGAAAAGGACTACTTATCACCCCAAAAACTACTCTGCAGTGCCTGAATACCCTAATATTACCATCGGAATCCTTCCACAGAAATCTCAAATAATCACGGTCAGAAACATTCAATCCTATCTGTAGAAATGCTTTTCTGATGTCAGCTATCACTCCTAACTTTTTTAATCTGAACCGAAATAAGATTGAATGAAATTTGTACCTTTTTCTAAACAAGCATTCAGATAAGGGGATTGTTTTTCATGTGCAGAAGCATCAAAGACTGGTCTGACTTGAGTAAAGTTGTACTATTGGGTTTCAACACATGTCTATGAGGTAAATAATGTCCACAGATGACAGATTCATTTGAGGGAACCTCCTCAATTATACCTTCAGCCATCCACTCTCTGAAAACATCATCATATCTAGAATAACATCCATCTAATGTCAATTTACGAATTGTAGATTCTAATCTGTGGAGAGCTAAACTATGATTTGTTGGAAGTGGAGGATGACCTTCAATCCATGGAAGATGGACAATGTACCTACCATCTGAATCAGTTGCAACAGTATTCTGAAAATGTTCCAAGGCTGCTTGCTGCAATTGTTCTTTGTTTTTCATTTCATATGGATCTTTGATACCTAAAACGTCTAGTTCCCATAAGTCTTTTATCTTGAAATCATTCACGAACATCGAAGTTACCACCATAGCAGTATTATTATCACCATGATTGATTACATTATACCTACCCATTAAAGTCCAACCTGAATGAGTTTCAACCGCTGTTAGCCCAGAAGGTAATTGAACAACTTTCCCCGTCAACAATTTACCAGCAATATCAGCCCCAATTAAAATCTCAATTTCGAGTGGTTCATGGTCGGTAAGTGTGATACCATGGTTTACTAAAACCTTCTCGTATAAATGTTTACTCACCGCCCTGATATCCCCACAAATCTTTGGCTGATCTAAAGTAAGAAAGTTGCAATAATAGTTTTTATTTAAATCACATATATGAATTTTGTACGACTTATGAGAACTTTCAGCAGTATTCTTCCCACCAAATAGGGAATGTATTATTTTTTCTTCCCCTAAAACTGGAAGACCCAACTCATTTGCCGTACTAGATAAAATATATGATCGTTGAGAGGCTGAATCAATTAAAACCCTTACTTGACGTTCAGTGCCATTTATTCCTCTCAAGATGACGACAAGCGTTTGTAAAAGAACCCCCGTATCACGAGTGAGACTGGTCAGAGAATTTTCTTTAGAAACTTCGATTTGTTTACTGGATTGAGGTTTTTCAGAAGTGACATTTGATTTGTCACTGACGTTCACAGACGGACACATCACCAAATAATGTCTTTTTTGACATTTCTCGCATTTAACATATTTTCTACATTTTTTGGTGAAATGGCCATATCGGAGACAGAAGAAGCAACATTTATTATCAAAAATACGTTGTTTTTTGTCAGCAAGAGACATATTTTGCAAATTCAAATACTCAAAACTTTTATGGTTTGTACCATTACAGAAAATGCAAAAGGATACATTGTTACTTGTTGTCAAAAGTTCAGCCGCAGTGCAAGTATTCCTTTTCTTGTCCGTGATTCGTTTTCTGTTTTCTGCTGTGGACATAGAACCAATGCCAGTCATCGCCATAGATACTTTTTCTTCATTTTCAACTTCGGTTCTTATGAAACACATCAATTTCTCCAGTTTATCTTTCGCTTTCTCCTTAGTCGAATCTGTAGATAACGTTCTCTGCCACACTCGCAATAGTTCTTCCGGAAGACATGATTCTACCAATGGAAACAGCATGGAAGAACATTTATCTGAAGTCACACCTAGTGACTCCAGAGCCCTCAACTGACACTCTAATTTGTCGTATAATGAGGATAAGGAAATAGTAGTGGATGTTACTAATCCCAACAACTCCCTCACGTACAACTCTATGAGCATCTCTTCACGTCCAAAACGAGTTTTCAAGGCATCGATAGCTTTAGGATAGTTTTCCAATGTTGGGGGAAAGCTTTCTACAACACTTCTAGCGCTAGATTCAGGTAAAGTTGACTGAATGAGGTACTGAAACTTCTCTTCGTTATCTATCGAGGGATCTTCATCCAGCTTTTTGAATAATCCCCAAAAATGAAGCCAATCTCGAAGGTCACCTCCAAATTTCTTCAACTCAATACGTGGCAACTTAAACTTTCGAACAAGGGAAAGAGCGCTAGGAGCACTACCAACTGAGCAAGCGTCTTCAACTGGTCCCATGAACATAGATGCGAGCTTCTCTTTCATGACGTTGAACTTCATCGAATACTCATCAGCACTTTCACAATCAGCTTGTAACTCAGCTTCACTAGCTGTGGCTTCTAACATGAAGTTGAATACTTCCTTGTTCATCGAAACTATGTCATCATGTTTGTTTTCCAGAATACGGAAAGCTGCTTTCAACTCTACAGTATCACTTTTTCCACCACTTAGCATATCAATGATACTATTATACTGCTTCGTGAAAGATCCTCGATGGACAGTTCTTGCTTTCTTTGCCTTGTCCATACTTATAAACACTGGTACCAAATAATAAGTCCGTCACGGTCGCCAAATGTTATATTGACCAGTGAATAAAAAGGCTGGAATCAACGAATTGAACAACTTTATTTTCGCTTTATTATAATTACGAGAATTCAAGCAATTTCCAATTGAAAAACAGTGACTTTTCTCTCGTTGTTTATAATTCCCTATTGTCTTTTGTCACTATCTAATGTCACGATTGTTCAATCATTTACAGAGTGTTGAAAAGATATACCTAATGAATCATATCGGAACAATAAACATAAACATCGCCACTCGCTATTAGACACAAAACTGTAGAAAACCAAAATATATTTCACTCATTTTTCGATACTGCATTATTATTGTATAGAAACAGTTTCCACCAGGCACAAAACTAACATTCATATAGGTACGCATAGCTTCATAACCTCCAACCCAAATGGATGAAATGGTCGCGTTGCCGCCACCTGCTTTGATTGCTCATTTGAAATATATTCTTGTGTCAAGAGGATTATGTTTCACAATGAGTTAATGTTAGTGTTTTCTAGGATGAAGAGCAGACTGTTTTCACTGCAATCAAATTTATTTCAAGAGAATTTATGTAAGGAAGCAAACATCTCAATCAGTTTGAAATGGGAGTATATTCATCAACTAGAAATAATAATAATTATTATTATTGTATATTTTTGATTGAAGAAATCATTTTTATCTATGCACTGGAACAGAAAGCTTCAACGTATCCAGATAGATAGATAGACAGATATTTATTTTAAATAGGAATCCTAATATACATAATATGAGAGATATAATATAATATAAAACAAAAAAATAATGTAAAAAAATTAAAAAAGACGTAGTGTATATATCAAAGCATACAAATAGTACTTTCTCCTAGATAAGTTACATCACCAATTATAATATAAATCCAAGTTTAAAACATTAAAATACATGAAGAATAATTTTAAATTTTCACTACATATTTATGTTTTACTCATATTTAAAAAATGATACCCTGAACAAACAGTTTAAAATATTAAAATTGCACGAGAAAAAGAAGAAACCCTACTGACAAATAACCAGACATTCACTTTTGCGAGTAATGAGAAAGTGCCTCAACGATCCAATGGATATTTTCTCTTCTCCAGTGCCTGCAATTTTGACGGTTGACTGTACCGTTCAAGCAGAAGATAGCTTCATCCAAAAAAGCGTTTTACAAGAAAGATGTGGGAAATCACAACAAAAATGTTTATAGTTTCAAAAAATTGAAGTCTGCTGTCAGCATTATCTTCATTGAAATACGGCACAACTCTGATTTTGTATGGATGGTACTTTTCTTTTTTATCACACGCTGATTTGACTTTCAGTTCCGAAAATGCTAGAGGATCTTCTTCCATGAGTAACAATATTTCAATTTGTTTGTCTTCACTTATATTCAAATTGCCAAATTTTGGAATATGGTGTGTATGAAGAATTTTATCCCGAAGAATCGAAACAAGGCACCTACCTCCTCCATAGTCCTTGGACTAGGGAGTCCAAATGGCGCCTCCACCATATCTCGCGATTATACCGTTAGGGTTCACCATATGTCGCCTATGGGGTTGCTCCCCTTATACCATATGCGAACCTGTGATTATAGCTACAGATTATAGTATAGTTTGAACTAGATTTGGGCTAATCTCTGTATTGAAACTCGAAGATAGAATATGATACAAACATTTCAAACACATTCGCGGACACTTCGTTTATTTTTAATCTACCCAAAACGTCACTTACTTTTTTCTTGAAAAATACGTTATTTGGCAGAAATAAGTTCTAATTAGCATTTAGACAAGTGACTCTATAATTTTTTGTCAAAAAAACAAATGTCTGCCATTACAGACATGTCCCTCTATACAACATATTTATATGGATTGGGATGCACAACTTCTATTGCAGACATGGATAATATAAATATTAAAGAAATGTTTCCTAAATAAAAAAAATCTAAGTACTTTCTTATTTATAAACTTTATTGTACGAACATTTCAAAACAAGAATAGGTAAATTCTATATGAAAAACAAAACGAGAACAAAACAACGTAACAATATTTCATTTGCTGACAAGCCGGTAAGAAAAAACATATATGTGTGAAAACTTGCGAACATTGTCTACATCTCAAAAGGTAACTTCTCCTGTTGTAACTGGAAGGCAATGTAATTTTTCCAAAACATGTTGTAAACCAGGTTGAGGCCCAGGAAGCGTTGATTTGGATCATATGAGAAAAGTTTTCGCAGAATTGGAAATCGAATCTGTCCTTGTAATGAAGAAATCCAAGTTTATATATTTCTTCTTTGGTAGTGTCAGTAAAGCTAGAATTTCTCGGTTTGGGAAGATTCGATAACGCTAGTTTTTAACCATATGTACTGGTACAATAGAGAAGGAGATCAATTACTCCGTCAGTCCAAAGCGACTTGAAAACTTCTAGAGGTGCAGGTTCATGGTTAAAATGTTATTGTACCCCTGCAGCAAACTGAAAATCCAAATGAGTAAATGACTAATTGTATTAACCATTTCTTCCAAACTTGTATTATAAAACAAGTGAAATATCCAAACGTGCTTAGACACGAAAATATTTCATACACACAGCAAACGATCTCTTTGTATAAATGTCATGAGGCGACTGTCTGCTCCAGCAGACGTGACGCACCTGGTGCGGAGGATGGTGTTGGTAGCGCAGTACTTTCAAAGGAAAAATAAAGACCATCATGTGTCACTTTCCTGAAAACAAACCAGATGTAGAGGGACACTCGGTTTCGCCTTTCATGAATTCCTCATGGGCGTTGCGACTGCAACACCAGACGTGAGCTTTTGTGTGGTATAAAAATCGTCTACAATTGCAGTCCTGTTCCTACATATGTAGCTGCAATTGCAGTCACGCCCGTCAATGTGTTCAATAACAGTTTCATACCTAGTTAACACAGGATATCCTAAGGATATACATTCCATATCCGTGATTGGTCCATATGGACATGGATAGTGAATGCATATCCATGGAATTACCATTTTCTAATGTTACAATGGATATCCGTTTGGGAACATCCAGTGGACATCCAAATTAACTGAAAATCCAGTTGGACGTCCATTCGTCACCCTTCGTTCGGACCAAACACTGAAAAGTATAATGTATAACGAAAGTAGATGAAGAAAATGAGATGTTCTGAGGACTGTTATAAGTATTCACATACATGCTGATTCCTGTATAACATGCCAATTTCAAAGAGGGAACCAAATCTGGAAAGTAGCATACCACACTGCTTTAATGAAACATTTGATTCAAGAATATGTGAGATATAAATGACAATTCAAAATCACTGTTCAACTGTGTCAATGTATTCTGTTGAGTATAGACAGTATCACAGCGTAAACAAAATCGCTTTGTGGAATTTTTAAAGAAGCAATAGTGAAAAAAATTAAAACTTTTTTGTTTTTTGAAAATATCTTAAAGATCATTCAAATAATCTTTTTACAATCGATAGAACTTTTGTAGAGATTTATAAAACCTACAAAATAGATTTTCATATCACCGCATCGGTGCATTTTCCACTGAGAAAATCCGGGAAAACCTTGGAAAAGAGACCATTTTTCATAAATCTGAAGCTGGACAAACAATATTGCGGAAACTGATAGATAATGATATGTGATTCAACTGAAGGTAAGATATTTTCTGTCCGATTTGCAGTTTTTGCACAATCGCGTTATAAACAATTTAAGGGCACATCTTACAAGAGGCGCCGATTTAAGGAAAATCGTCGTATACAAATTCTGTAAACGGTATCTGGAAGAAGTGGTAAATATCTACAATTTGTATATTTTGGATTTTCACCTGAGAGGTGGGAAACGTTGTGAAAATTTCACTGAAAGTAGATCAAAACGCTTCAAATTGCGTCCGAAGTCACCCGAAGTCGAACTGAAGTTAATACGAGTTGTGTTCGGGCGACTTCGGGTGCACTTTAGAGCAACTTGCAGTGACATTTTCAACGCATTTCTCACCTCTCAGGTGAAAATCCAAAATATACAAATTGTATATTCACTTCACAAAAATGGACGTTGCTTCTACGTATCTTCTACAAAAGTGGCGGCAAAAAAAGAAAATTTGACATAAATGTGTGTGGAATTGAAAAACAAAACAAGATTTTCTTGAGAAAAAATAATGGGAATTTTTTTAATGAATTTCTTCATACTTTTGACGGTCACTGTAAAAGTCTCAACATTTTTGGAAATTTTATGCAAACCAAACAAATTCGACTTAACTTGAATATATTTTCACTTGATGATTTTCATCAGTAATATTGATTTTCATTTTTTAGTATTGACTCGAGTATTTCGTTAAAAAAGTTATAGTCAAAGAAACGAGGAAGCGACCCAATGTTTATTTCATGCGACTCGAACCTGATTACCGAACATAACCTAAAAAATTGGCAAAGTTGCAAAAAGCGGTTTTTTGTTGATAATTAAAAAACTACAGCTCCGATCGAAAAAAGTTGAAGAAAGAAATTGTAGGTATTAAAAAGATCTATCAATCAAATAACTTACAATTTTTCGATATCATCGATACTTATCGAGTTATATCGGAAAAACCGTAAAAAATCGAGTTTTCTATAACTCGCTTATTGCAAGGTATTGAAAATTGTTATTTACACTTTTGTGTAGCCTATGGCAAGCCAAAAAAAGTCTTCTTCAAAAAAATTGATGAATATTGATTATTTTTCAAAATATATGAAGTTTTCTCAAAAAAGATGCTCTCTCAATATGGCTACTCTTGCTCGGGGAATGATGCTACAGTAACGATTTAGGGCTTATTTTTTTCTGTAAGAGTTGTACTTTCATATTATCGAATGAGTATATTGATTTTATTTATTTTTAGTGTTAAAAAATTACTTTAAAAAATTGCACAATTTTTTTACATGTTTTTTCTAAATAAATTTCTTAATTATGATTTTATAGAAATGACTTTTATGAAAATAGATTTCTAGCATGACTTCACCCATTAAAAAAAATTTAATTCCTACGATCACTTAGGAGCCGAGATAATTTTTTTTATTTCAAAAGAATCTGGAAGACGCAATAATCATCGTACAGCAGTCACCTTCATGGAAATTGAGGTTGAGTACCTATAGTTTCGATAATAAAATACAAGGATATGTCTAGTTCATTTGCAGTATTATTAATTGAGGCACAAAGTGAGGCGTGCAGGCGCGGAGCGATGCAATTTTAGCGGGTGGCGCAGTGGGGATACAAATACTGTTGACATTAAAGACACTTTCGTCCTGACAGTGTTATTGAAAAAGAAAAGAAAAGAAATTGGTTCAATTTCAAGTACTAGTGTACATTGCAAAAGAAAACGTACGTGAACAACAAGCCGAGATACTCAATATTTTTCAAGCACAAGCCACTTTGAACGCACGAAATAAGTTTTCAGTGCTATCCCCACTCTGCCACCCGCTACAGCTATCGCGATCCACGCCTGCACGCCTAACTTTATTCATCAATTAATAATACTGCAAATGAAACATATCCTAGTATTTTTTTATTGAAAATATACGTATTCAACCTTAATATCCGTAACTGCTGTACGATGATTATTGCGTCTTCCAGATTCTTTTGAAATAAAAATATTATCTCGGCTCCTACTGATCGTAGGAATTCATTTTTTTTTCTGAATGCTTGAAATCATGCTAGGAATCCATTTTCATGAAAGTCATTCATATAATAAGAAAATTGAGCAATGTATTTGAAAAATATGTAAAAAAATTGTGAATTTTTTTAAAGTCATTTTTTGACCCTTAAAATTTAAAAAATCAATATACTCATTCGATAATATGAAAGTACAACTCTTACAGAAAAAAATTTGCCATGAATCATTACTGTAGCATCATTCCCCGAGCAAGAGTAGCCATATTGAGAGAGCATCTTTTTTGAGAAAACTTCATATATTTTGAAAAATAATCAAAATTCATTAAATTTTCAAAGAAAGGCTTCTTTGGCTTGTCATAGGCTACACATAACGGTAAGTAACAAGTTTGAATACCTTACAGTTAACGAGTTATAGAAAACCCGATTTTTTACGGTTTTTCCGATATAACTCGAAAAGTATCAATAATATCAAAAAATTATTATTTATCAACAAAAAACCGCTTTTCGCAACTTTGCCAATTTTTTAGGTTATGTTCGGTAATCACGATCGAGTCGCATGAAATAGAAACTCATGCTGAATTTCAATTTTCTATACGCTGATAATTTTTGTTTTCGGATATTAATTTTTGCACGCACTTTTTCCTATTGCTTGGACTAAGGTTGCGCAAGTAGAGTACAATAAAAATTGTTCTAGCATATGCACTCGACAACAAATATATGCGAGGTAAACTGAGATCTGCATATTTCCTTATGATAACTACAACGAAGTTATTCTCAAACTCCAAACAATAATCTAACGAGTACTATCACGATCATGTGCAAATACGAAGATTGCTTTACAAAGTGGTTTAGTATTTCACAACTGCATTCGGCCTAATCCTGACAAAATGCAGATTAGATAGTTTATAATTTCATAACTATTTCTGGATAATTTTGGAACAACGATCAGAGACCATTCGCTCTTATTGGTAAGCTTTCGTATTTATCCAAACTCATATTAAAGTGTTAATCCCAAAGGAACAATAGGGGAAGGTTAGGATATGCATTCAAAGTTATTGTATTAGGATACTCACGTTATTTCTCCAAATCCCCTCCGCATAACCAGGATTAATGTAAAAATGATAGGAAAAGTTAAGAAAATCAGTACCGACTCCTAAGTCGAATTGTTATTGTTATTTCCGTCAACCGATTGCACCCATACCCGCAACCCTCAGAAGTCTTCGAGAGAATTAGGTGAGCTAGGGAGAAGCAGCCCTTACCTTTCAACGTGTGATGCCATGCACGAGACTGATGACTATGCGGGGATTTGAACCCTCGACTCTTCGCTCCAAAAGTGAACGTTATGCCAGCTCGGCCCCCACGCTGTTTGAACTGACATAGTCACTTTTGAGCTGTCAGTTGTGACTTTTGGACTGACAATGCGCCGATAAAACATATTAACCTGTTAACTCCTGTTATAGGTTGAAATACGTTTAATGTATTGTAAGAAAGACAAAAAAATAATCTGTAAGTATTAAAAGCAGCTATCCCCGATAAAATCAAAATAATGAATTTACAACCTAAATACTGCAATCTCCAGCATTTCTGTTGCGTTCAGGTTTAGACTAGCTAGGTTTACTCTCATATTTCCTAGTAAACGTCTACGTTTTTGTAAACGTTTTCTTTTCCTCTGGTGATTGTTGTTAGATTTTTAATTTAATATCTAGTTGTACTCTCTGTATATTCAAAATATTGGATTTTATTGACTAAAAAAAAAATTTTGGTTGATGTCACATTTTATGTTCAAGTATTTGAAATATATTTTCACTACTTTATTTTGTATTAATTCGACCACGACACTGCCGTTTCAACAGGTTATGGGCCCAGAGTCAATAACCCAATTTGAACTGGTCAATGTGGACAACATAGCAGTTGTTAACAGAGTTTGGCTATTAGCACTTCTTTGTACCTTATTGTCGATACATTTTCTACCAAATTTCCGCTTTTTTGGGCAGTCGGGTTTTTTATGACCTTTTTCTCCACAGGAATAGCATTTCAGCTTCTTTTTCAAGGCATATTTATTGAAATTATTTCTTGTATGGAGTATTGTTTGATCACTGCTCACCTCTTGGGAATTCTTTCTTGCTTTTTCCTCAAATAGTTTGGTTTTCACCTCGTCTGAAGAGAGCTTCACATTATTATAGGTAAGAGCCATTATCAAGGATTCATAATCACTATTAAGCCCATTCAACATCACAAAGGCAATAAAGTCATTCTCGATGTTAACACCAATATCAGCTAACTTATATACAGTTAACGAACAGTCGTTGCCGACCGATGATGAACCCTTTACTCCCATAAACACCTAACTATGTAGCTGTTAGATTTAATTCAATACCCGTCGTGGTCTTAGCCAGGGGAGTAGTTGTTTTCTGACAGGTTCTTGCCATAATAAGCCTACATAGTTAGGTGTTTATGGGAGTAAAGGGTTCATCATCGGTCGGCAACGACTGTTCGTTAGCAAACGATCTCCCAAAGATTTCTGTCTTCTTTTTATATACAGTTGTTAACACATCGTGATATATAAAAATAAAGCTAAAAAGGCCAGTGTACTATTGGAACTCGTCCATACTGATATTATGGTACCAATGGAGGAATTTTCATGGGGAGAAGCTAGATACTGTATCACTTTCATAGACGACTTTAGCAGAAAAGTTTTTGGTTATATGATGAGAAATAAAACTGAAGTTCATTCAAAATTTAAAGAATTCAAAGTTTTAGTAGAAAACCAAACCTCCAAGAAAATAAAATGTCTTAGGAGCGACAACGGTACTGAATACTCGAACAAACATTTCAAAGATTTTCTTCGAGATCATGGAATTCTGCACCAGACAACCATCCCATATACACCACAGCAAAACGGTGTAGCTGAGAAGATGAACAGAACTATTGTAGAGAAGGCAAGGTGCATGTTATTCGAAGATGGGAAAAAGATATTGGGGAGAAGCAATCAACACTGCTATTTATTTGAAGAATAGATCACCAAGCAGCTGCTGTCAACTGAGCTGTTCCAGAGAAAATTTGGACAAATTGCAAGATTGATCTCTCCCATCTTCGAATATTTGGTAGTAGAGCACAGACACATATACCAAAGCAACTCAGAAAAAAGTTTGATCCTAAATCATATCAATATCTGATGGTTGGATACTGCGAGGAATCTAAAGGCTATGGACTAGTGGATATCAATAATCCTCGAAAGTTGATCAAAGCAAGAGATGGGATCTTCATTGAGACAAATTCTGATTTTAATGAAATTGTGAATACTACTACTAGTGAGGGTTGTTCTGTTGGAGAATCTCAACCTGAAATTCAGCTACATCTGGAAACACAACTTGAAATAATTGGTAATAATTCATTATCAAATGATGAATTACGAAACGATGATCTTCTGGATCGTGATGACGAAGAAAGAGGTATTAGTGACAAAACTACTTCTTTAGATGACGATAGCCAAGAGGTCAACGTGAGCCAAGGAATAGAATCCAACCAAGAAAGACGATTCCCTCAAAGAGAAAGAAAATCCAAAAGAGATGAAGATATGGACTATTCTTTTTATCTCAAAGGAATGCACAATGATCCTGTTGATGTTGCTGACGCTTGTCCCAGTTCTGATAGTATTTTGTGGAAGCGTGCAATGAAGGATGAAATGAAGGCACTCATTGACAACGGAATATGGGAGATTGTGGATCGTCCCATCGACAAGAATGTTGTGAAATGTAAGTGGGTCTTCAAACTTAAAGTGGGTGCTGATGGTAAAGAACAGAAATATAAAGCACGACTTGTTGCCAAAGGTTTTTCTCAAAAGTGGGGAGAAGATTATTGCGAAACTTACATTTTGGGATAGCTGCAGATTCAGATCTAGAAGTTGAACATATTGATATTACAACGGCATTCCTCAATGGAGAACTTAATGGTTCAGGTTTCATTTCAGCTGGAAATGAGAGTAAAGTATGTAGACTCAAGAAAGCCATATACGGACTCAAACAGTCTGCACGATCATGGAATACAAAATTCCATTCATTGCTGTCAACTATCGGATACAAGAAAAGTAATCATGATGCGTGTGTCTACATCAAGAAACATGATGGACAAGAAGTATATGTAGCATTACATGTAGATGATTTCTACATATTTTCAAAGGATAAAAACAAAATCAAAGAATTGAAGGATGAAATATGGAAGAAATTTAAAATGAAAGATCTAGGCGACATAAAAGAATGCTTGGGTATGAGAGTAACAAGAAATAAGGAGTCAGGAGTGATATGTCTTGATCAGAAGAAATATTTTGAGGATATATTAAAGAAGTTTCATAAATGAAATGCCAAACCAAGCGGTACGCCGTTAGAACATAATGTGAAACTAGGAATACCTGATACTGATAACAACCAATACCCTTATCAAGAATTGATTGGAGCCTTGATGTATTTATCGACATGTACTAGGCCAGATATAACACATTCTGTTAGTTATTTGAGCCAATTCAATAATTCACATAGTCATGAACATTGGGTTGCAGCAAAACAGTTGTGTGGCGGGAGATCTTCATGCTCTGAATATTATTGTTGGATTCATTTCCTCCTTGATGGTTCTGTGGGAGGTGGTCTCTCGTCATAGTTCTGTGTCAGTTTTGACATAGAGTAGTCGTGACAGGTGACAGTGTTTCCGGCTGTGTTGTCACTTATAAGTTCAAAGTTTATATCCGCTCAGTCCGATACTCACGTGTATTCGTTTTCTAATATTAATAAAATTTTTGCTCCATAATCGATGTGGGATTGCTTGTTTTCCTTTATAGGAATAAGGGGTTCAAGGCCTCACAGCCTCCCTTTCCTATTTCGCACCTGTTGTCTTTTTGACGTTTTTGATTTGAAATTAAATTTAAACACAGCCAAAATAAAACTGCTCCAAAATGTGGTTTTATAACTTTAATTAACACTAATTGTTAAATTTTTTATATATTATACATTTATTTTCTTCTCCATGTAAATAATCTTATATTGGGCTTTTTGTTCCTTAGTTACATTGTCTTCTCCTTTTTTGTAGAATTTCTTGAATAGCTGATGATGGTCCTATATAGGACAGAAACATGTACTACTGTTTGATGGCTATCTGATTGATAGCTGTCAGTCACCGTTCACCATTCTATCATACTAGATGGGATATTAAATTGTGGAGACGACTTTGCGTTTTACAGATTTGTATATACAGTGCGGTTTTTTAGCCCCCCCCCCTGTTAACTTTTGAACGGTTTGACGTACAAACATGAATAAAAAATTGTTTGGAGGGTTTCACCGATACTACTTTTTGAATACAAAAATATGGTGATTGTTCGACTTGGGGCGCGAGGGGGCACATCAATTCAAAATTTTTAAATGGCATGGGGGGTCGAGTGTCACATCGTTGAAAAGAGAATTCAATTCTCTTTACAACCATTTAATTTTTTTTGAATTTCGTTAATATTTTTTTCAATTCAAATTCTAAATATCAAATATAAATGCGGAGCTGAAAACTAGTCATATTTTGATAAATTTGAAAGGTTTGTTGTGGAATAATGAAACCAAAAACATTGCGAAGGGTATTCTCGATACTAATTTTTGAGAGAAGAAATATTGCAATTACACTACAGATGGCGCTGAAGGCACACCAACTAGAAAATTTCGCATAATAGTCGAAATTGGAAAAAATTCCTTAATTGATTAAAAAAAAAGCCGCACTGTAGATATCAATACATAGTCGTATTTACACCACGCTGCGATGCTTGGATTAATGCTTTGAAACGGGAACCTCTCAGTAAATCACAACTTAAAACTTCTCGTGTGTTCTCGAAATTTTATCGAAGGTTAGTTAGTGTATATCAGTTAATTTTTGTACATAAATGAGTTTCAAAAATAATTTAAGGAAAACGCAGTGCCATAAAGGAAAATATGCATCCTAATTAGATTCCTACCCAAAATATGGGCTATACCACAAGTGGTAAACCAGATGAGTCTGCAGCTTCTTTTTCTCGGCATTTTATAGAAAATTAGTTAGTGAAATGTTAATTTTGGTACGGATCGCGATATTGTCCATAATACGGAGTTTTTCATCGTACCGTTACTTGATATCATCGCTAAGGAATAAATAATAAGTACTTCGAGGCATATTTGTTACAATTTTATCAAAATAGAACCATAAATAAAACTAAAATACACAAGGTTAAACAACAACTAATCGATATGTGTCAAAGTCACCTGTTCTGGAATGGTCTATTGCTTGGTAACCCCACGAGTCCGTCAGTGGTGTCACATAAAAGCAATCGAGTTCAATATTTCTAAAAGAATTTTAGGTATTGTGAGCACGAGTTGTATTTATTGCGATATTTCCACGAACCAACAAAGTCAAAAAAGTTCCATTGTCGTGAATTCTTCAATAGTTATTATATAATGACTGACATTTATGTTGGTATCAAGATGATATTATTTTCTCTGTTGTTGTTTGGGTATGTGGTTTTCAGTGACGACGTGGTCTTACCGGCTCAAACGGAAGGACCAAGGCACACCGTTTTTATTGGTACTTATTTCGCAGTAGAATTAGAGATTTTCATATTACACCAAGCAATAGAGCATAAAATAAGGGAGTTTTTTACAAAAATACTATTAGGAAACTTACTATGCCATCACATGGGGGACAGTCCGTAGTTATATTCTAATGTTTTCGACTCGCAACTGTCATTTGTTAATTTGTTATAAACATTTAAATAACAAAAAACGTGTTTTTTAAAATTATTTTGCTTATAAAATGAAAACGAATAGAGCAATCTGATTGCTCCAATGGAAAGAATTGTAGATAATTAAAATACGAACAAAATGGCATATTTTATAACCCGGTCGGATAATTAGCAACGGAGCAAAACTGGAAAAACCGGAAAATTTTGCAATTTTTTGAAAAATTCCTAACTCCACCATCTTTCAAGAAGTAGGATTGGACTTTCTCCTGAAAGTATTGAATCACGTGTAGTTTATGTGTGCACGAAACAGGCGCAGTCGGATCGTTAGTTTTGGCACAATAGCAATTAAATATTTTTTTTTTGCACTATCTTTCAGCGTGCCTTGATGCTCTCGTGATAGCCCGATTTCAATTTCTCAAATAGATTATGAAAGTAGAAGTATACTACTACAAAACGTATATTCTCATTTTGCGCTACAATGGTGCGAAATGGGTGAAAAATGCATGCAAACATGACTGAAAACGACTGAGCCCGCGTTAGCTGCCGAGTGGTAGGAGAGAGGAGAATTCTTCTAACGAACGGGTTACGTGATGATACCTCTCATTTACCGATCTCTCCTTCCACTCGACCGCTTCTGCAAGCATTTTTCACCCATTTCGCAGCATTTAAGCGCAAAATGAGAAAATACATTTTGTGGTACGGTACTTCTACTTTAAAAATATATTCTTGGAATTGAAATCAGACTATCACTAGAGCATCCAGGCACGCTACAAGATAGTGCAAAAAAAATTCAAATTGCAATTGTGCCAAAACTATGATCCGTCAGAGCCTGTTTTATGCACACATAAAGTACACATGATTCAATATTTTTATAAGAAGGGCCAACCCTATTTCTTGAAAAATGGCGGAGTTACGAATTTTTTGAAAAATCCTCAAATTTTCCTCCGTTACTAATGATCCGATCGGGTTATGAAGCATTCCACTTTGTTCGTATTTCAATTATCTACAATTCTATCTATTGGAACAACCAGATCGCTGTATTAGTTTTCATTTTATAAGCAAAACAATTTTTAAAAACACGTTTTTCGTTATTTAAATTTTTATAACAAGTTAATAAATGACAGTTGCGAGTCGAAAACATAACAGAATATAACAACGAGATGTCTTCCATGTGATGGCACTGCCGGTTTTCTACTAGTATATTTGTTAGGAAAAAATGCTCTATTGATTGGCCTATATAGCGAGTGAAATTATCGTAGGTACCACAAGTGTATCGGTGATTATCGAAATAGCAATTCCTTTGAATTTGAGAATCAAATTATGTTGCTTGGCAACCACACGAGCGTTGCGCGAGTGTGGTTGCATAAAGCAACATAATTTGATTCGAAACCGAGAGGGAATTAACGATAATCGCCGATAACACGAGTTGTATTTGTTAAGATTATTTCATGAATAAAATCAAAACCATTTTTATTTATTTACTATTCAATTCAACTAGGAACATTAATCCCGCATTTAGTTCTGAAATTATGCAACTAACAAAACATTTACTTGATATTTCAAACATCCCACTATTTCAGTTACCAATGACAGAGCGCGTCATTCGTAGTTTCGTCATTGCATGTCTAGTCTACTGCTTCTCGCTCGAGGTTATGTTTTGATAACATTTAGTGATTTGAATAATCAACGAGTATGCAAAATTTGTCGAAAATTGTGAAGTTGATATGAATTAATAGTGAGTGCTCATTTAGTTTTGTTCAAAGTTTGGTGTTGTGTCATTATAGCAGCTTGCTAGTGGTAAGTTTGTGTTTTGATAATAACCAATCAGGAATCGAACTACAAAATCGAAAACACATCATATACATATCCAGTAGCCAATCAAGAGCCGAACTACAAAATCGAAAACATGATGTTTTCATTTATCAACACAAAAATTTCAACCAATTTAGCATAAGTGAAATAATCAGATCAATACAACGGGCCCCATAACTTTTTGGTATTTGGATGATCCTTAATGAAATTCATTCTCTCACACTATAACCAAACTATACACAGATACAGATATAATTTCACACAGCCACTAGCTAACGGTTTATATTGAGTAGTAATGCGATTGTGTATATTGGAACCAATTAGGGAGCACCGAATTATTAACCAATTGGCGTTTCATTACCGTATTGTAATTATTGTCATATATTCTAAATCGGTAATGTCCTGCGGCATTATCAGATATAATCGTGCTGCGAATATGGAACAGGAGTATTTTTTGGTAACCAATATCTGATCTCAAGGCTTGAGTTCTTTAAGAGAAAAAAAAACAAGACTAGGTATTCGAAAAATGTGAACAATGAACATTTCGTGAAATCGAGTATATTGCCAACAATCGTTTTCAATTGAAAATATATCATGGTGTTCTAAATAGTTATTTTTCTACGACCACATAGGAAAGTAACGTATATATGACTACATTTATCTCACAACTTTGGATCCGCTCAAAATGGGTTTGACTTGACTGGATTCAATACACCTAATCGATATATACAGTGTTCGGATTGGATTGAATCATTCAAGTCAATTCCATAAAATATAGGATTGGACCGAACCAATCGCCTTGAAGAAAAGTGAAATTACGAGATAAACGAGTTTGAAATTGACAAATGACAGGTAAAAGTAGCCAAATTCAGATTAGTGTTTATATTGACAATTGTCTTTCTCAAAATGGAGAGCAAAATAATAATTAGGAAAGGAAACGTATGGTCCAAAGAAGAGAGCAGTTTTTTCATTCAGATGATTAAGGAAAAACATATTATATCGTGATTTAATTCGCAGAACACAAGAAATTTAAGGTTACGAAATTCGACATTCTGCTGTGAAGTTAGCTTTTTTCAATCGGATTGAAGAATAGGATTCTTCGATCCACTTAAATATTGCGATATAAACTGAAGGGTGGTTTCACTCGACTCAATGCTATTGAATTTGAAGCGGATAGAGATCGTCCAGATAAACGTAGTCACGATGGCATTCTACAGTCCCACGAAAATTGGCTTATTTTCACACACGTGCGAAAAGTAACTTTCCGCATTTGTGCAGATAAGCTGTCATATGCTTAATTTTTGTTTCGATTTGCCGCTGTCAAACTGTTAAATATTTAGGTTCTATTTAAATTCACCTACGTAATATTCACATTTGAAGCACAAATAAAGGATCCCGCAAACTCTTTATGGAATTTGGGTCCCAGTGTTTTTTTTTGAATTTATGGTATGAGTTAGTCTATGTAATTCTCAACCAATGTTACCATTGCGCCAACCCAAAAAAATTTACAGTTTTGCTGTTAGGGGACATTGAAATCACCCCTTGTGCAGAATAGATTAATCATTTTTGAATCGGGTAAGAATATTTAACTTTTTTCATTGTTGCTAATGTTGCACAATATTGTGCTGTTTTATAAAAAAATCTTACCTGCCCCCCTTCTTCCCCCAACTCCTATTACGAAACGCTAAAAAATGTTTCTTAAATGTATCGTCGAATATATAAATATGCATGAATAAGGGAAATGGCAGTTTTTTATGATTATCCCCCACCCCCCCGAAGAGCACGAAACGAAAAAATTTCAATGGATATTTCTGAATTTTTAATATGATGCAGTTCAAGTTATTTTGAATAGAAATTAACTGACCCCAAAAATTAATAGTTTTGATGCTAGGGGGCGTTGAAAGCATACCTTGCTCAGAATAGACTATTAATTATAGGCGGAAATAATATCTTTACGTATTTTAGTTTAGATTATGCTGAACAGTCATGTAATTTTTTATTAAATATTAAAAAATACCCCTGTTTTAAAACATGAAAAAATTAATTCTAGACACTTGTCAATGCTATATAAATATAAATGTTTTAATCAGCTCAAATTGAGGAAATCATACAGTTGTTTAATTTTACCTTTGGCTACCTTCAAAAAAATATTTGTGGATTTCGCTGACTTCTTATTAGGGCGTAGTTAATAATAATAATAATAATTGATTTTATTGTTAGAAATGCACACAAAGGTAATAGATACAATTTACATGCCTCCATCAAAAGGCAGAATTCAATTCCCGATTTCATCAAGAGATTTGATCGGAACTTGCTCTTCCATTCAACCTTGGACGATATATACGCATGCACACGCACATGTATATACAACATGTATACACACACGAGCTACACACCTATATACACTCGCACACACCCACATATACACACATATAATTTGTAATATAATTAACAATAGCTGAGTCGATCCTATTTTTAAGAATAAGAAAAGGAAAAGACAAGTTGCAATAATGTTAATGAAAGAAAAAAAAATTATCAGTATTCCAGTACTCGAGGCAGATTGTTGTACAACAATTCCGATTTCAACTTTTTCTTGAAACTTGGTATTGAAAGTTCTTTCAGTGAATGAGGTAATCGATTGTAAAGCCAGGCCATGTAGTAAGAGAAGGAACCACGGTACAGTCTCGTTTTGTGAGCGGGTGTAGTAAGTTGGTTCCTGAACCTCAGATTCAGATTGTGTATGTCTGTCCTGAAAGACAGTTTTCAGTGAAGATATTTTGGATTCTTCAAAGTCAAGATTTTGTGAAAATGGACACCGGCGTTTAGGACCCGTCTAGCTTCCATACTCAACCAGCCGAGTGACTTCAAGCAATGAGAGACACTTTCTCTTCTCCTTGTCCCTGTGATTAGTCTCAGACATGAATTTTGTAAAAGTTGAATCCGCCTTTGATCGCTCTTTAATAAATTCGGACCATATACAATATCTGCGAAGTTTGCATGTGATAAAACCAGAGCTTCGCACAATGTTTTCTTTGATTTTTGATTTATTATTTGCCTGTGAGAGTATATAGTTTTTAAATTACAGTAACCTCTCTTCATAACGAGTCCAAGATTTTTAGCGACGTCTGTAAGGGTTATGGGCGAATTTCCGATTGTGATATTGATTTTACTTTCACATCTCATTTTCATGGCACTTCGACCAAATAACATGGCGACTGTTTTAGAAGAGTTGAGTGATTGATAGTCAAAAAATATTTATTTGAAATTTCGTACAGTGTCTGAAGATCCTCATTTATTCTCGTGCTAGCATATTCATCATATCATCATCGTTTATTTACACAAGATTACAATTTCAATAAAAACAATTACAAATATTCAATAAAATCTGGCATAAATAAACCGAACAGGGCCAATTAGTCCGTGAGGGACTGTCTATGGCAGTGTGTTTAGTTTAATCTTGCCGTAATATAAAATAACTTATACAATACCCACAATACAATACAATACAATAGAATACAATATTTGAAACTTAAATATTTAAATGTCAATCACAGTAGATGTGTAATGAGCAATAGTATAAAAAAAGTATAAAAAAGAGGAAAGAAGAAGAAATTTACATATGTTTTCATAAGGACAGATAGGAAACATTGTTTAACGTACAAATAGAAAAAATACAATATAAATATAACTTGGGTATAATGTTATATTGAAGAACTAGGTTTAAGTTTTCGATATTTTCAATCAATTAATTCATGGAAAAAAGTTCTATTTTTTTTCAGGATCCATTCTTTAACATGTTTTCTGTAAGAGTATTTTGTTTTAATTATTTTGATATTTGCAGGTAAGTGGTTGTAAATTCTTGGAGCAATATAACTAAGGGTTCGTTGACCAATTGATTTTTGACTTTTGGGTAGATGCACGTTATCTGATGCTTCATTACGTGTGTTGTGTGTATGATCTAGTTTTTTGGGGTAAGTGAGTTTATTATTATATGTGAAAAAAGTATAGTTTTTGCATATATTTGTCGGAGGTCCATCACTTTCAGGTCTTGAAATAGTTCATCGGAAGGATATGAAGATCGTTTGAAAGCTATTATCTTCAAAACTCTTTTATCTTTCTAACACCCCCCCAGCCAATGATTCCATAACATATTGTGCGTCTACTTCTTCGAATGTACTATATAGTTGTGTATCGTCGGCGTAAAAATGAGATTTGCAGGATGAAATATATTTGTGGAATTGCGACGTATACACAGTAAATAAAAGTGGTCCTAATATAGAGCCCTGAGGCACACCTATGTTGGTCATAAGCTGTGAAGATACATCATTGCCTATGATAAACGAATGGCACCAGAAGAGAGACCTATATAGTGTAGCATTGAAACTAATAATTTATGATTAATTTTGTCAAAAGCCTTCGAGTAGTCAAGTAGAATCAAAATGCAGAGCTGATTGTCATCTATAGATTTATAAATATCATCCGTTACCCTGAGCATTGCGGTAGTGCAGCTGTGTCCCTGCCGAAATCCAGACTGATGTTCAGGGAGAATGCTGAAGTCGGTAAGGTGAATACGCAATTGTTCAATTAGAACTTTTTCGAAACATTTCGACAAGGCACACAATATGCTTATTGGCTCAGATCGCTGAGATGTTGAGGGTTGGCAGATTTGGGTAATGGTATTATATGAGAACATTTCCAGACTGAAGGGTAGACATCATTTTCGATGCAATAATTGAAAATGTGACATATATAGGGCAAAAGTACCGGATAAACACGAAGCAGCATTTTGATACTAATTTGGTCAACTCCGACAGCATTCGTTTTGATAGACAATAACTTTCTGTAAACGTCGGTTTCATTGACAGTTGAAAAGTTAAACAGGTTGACGTTTGGCAGAACGTTACTATCCAAAAATTCAAGGACCTGTTCATCTGGAGGGTTAGTTGTTGCATGGCTTGCAAAGAAACTGTTTACTTCATTTGGATTCTGAAGGTGATTGAGGATGACATTGGGTTTTTTTTCCATACACACCTAAGTTTTTTTAACTCTTTCCACATGTTATTATTATTGCTGATCTTGTATTGCGTATAGCATTTCTTTTCCCTTTTTATAGCGTGGTTCACCTCATTTCGAAACGATTTATAATAATTCCAGACGCGTATATCTTTGGATTTTTTGTATTTTGTGAGGGCTCTATCGCGTGATTTCATCATAGCCATTAAGTTTTCGGTCAACCAAGGTGCATTCGTTTTAGAAATTCTTACAGTTTTTATTGGTGCATGAAAATTGAATCGATCAAGAATAGTGTTATTCAAATAATCTAATTTTTGATCAACATCTCCAGCAAGTATAATAGAGGAAAAATCAATGAGTGCTAGATCATGTTGAAACTGTACCTCATCAAAGTTACGAAAATCTCTAAATGCGTACATGAAGGGAGAATTTTTATCTTTATTTCTGCATAGCTCACATGATACTATGCAATGATCTGAAATTACGGAACAGTCTTTCACCTTGATTTTAGAAATATTCAAGTTCACACTACAAATTATTAGGTCGAGTATTTTACTTGATGTACCTGTGTACCTTGTGGGTTCATTTATGATTTGCTTCAGCTCATTGGACTCTAATATATCACATAAATTTTTCACACCATTTCTACCATGTCTGTAAAATCCAAATTGAAGTCTCCAGTGCATATTACATAGTCATATTCGGGTGCGATAACACTGAGAGTGTTTTCGAATTCGGATAGAAATACATTCTCAGCTGTATCGGGTGGACGATAGACTGTACCCAGAGCAATTTTTTTGTTCTCGTAGGAAAAAGATAACCATAGCTGTTCAGTTTGCGATATCTCTAAATTTTTTATACACCTTGAATTCTTAACTGTTTTTGTGTAGACTGCTAAGCCACCACCACGTTTGGCTATAGTTCTATCACGTCGATAAAGTGCATAACCTGGGAATGAAACCATATCATCTGAAATATTGCTATTGAGCCAAGTTTCTGATACTGTGATGATATCATATTCGTTACAGAATTTGTCTTTGAAACTGCCAAAATCTGACATTATTGACCGAGCGTTAATATGACAAATTTTCAAACTCATAATTATTGTATTGGTATAACAAGTTCAATTATACAGATGGTAATGAAAATAAGAATTAACAAGTACATGAAAATCATTAAAACAGAAGAGAGGTTTGGTTACTTCGCCCCTCTGTTTGCACTCTTATTGCTCGAAGTAGAATTAGATCTGAGTACTTTTCTTCTCTCAATTTCTGCTTTTTGATCAGCCGGGGAGCTGGAGTTTCGTTTTTCAGCTGGAGGGGGTTTTTGATGTTGAATATATGAATTCTCAGGGCGTTCGAAACTTATTGGTTCTAATACGTTTGGATCAGGTTGAATATCAATGTTGCGTAGATGTTCAACTGTATAAGTTTCAGTACCAACCAGAAGGAGTTTTCCTTTGATATAAGCCTGGATGTCCCGTGACCTAGCCGCTTTCAGATGCCTATATCGAAAAATTATAGGTAATTCAATTGATAGATCTTTTTGATACCTACAATTTCCTAATTTGACTTTTATCGAGTGGAGCTGTGGTTTTTTAGTTATCAACAAAAAACCGCTTTTCGCAACTTTGTCAATTTTTTAGGTTATGTTCGGTAATCACGATCGAGTCGCATGAAATATAAACTCATGCTGAATTTCAATTTCCTTTACGCTCATATTTTTTGTTTTCGGATAATAATTTTTGTACGCACTTTTCCCTATTGCTTGGACTATTCACCAATATCTGAAGCCAAGCAACGCTAGGCGAGGTCGGCGTTTGGATGGGTGACCAACGGAGCTCCTTTCGATATTCTCATCGGATCGTGCTAGGAATTGCACGTAAAAAGGTAAGACCTCGCCAATCCTTGGCTCGCACAAGTTTCGACTTTTGAGGGCTGCCGTTCGTAAGAAAACGCTGGTTAACGGAAAACACGATTTTGACAAAACTATTTTTTTTAATAACAATTGCTGACATTTCAGTATGTTACACCGAAGGCATATTAGATTGATGATTGCATGCTACCTGACCACGATAACTATTGCATTAGTTGATACACAGAGTATAATATAAAATATAAAGTGGGTTTCTGGATATCGATAGGATTTGCTGAAATCATAATGTTATACGAAAGGTGAATGAGATTGATTAATGCATTCTACGCGACTACGAAAGCAGTTACATTAGTTGATATACAGAGTGTAACAAAAATATAAGGGGGTTTCTAAGAATGACAACAATATTTTTTTATTGTTGCGGGTACATGCCCATTTGCTACAATCCACCCTCCAGTAGAATCCTTCAGGTTGGTGGTTCGACAAACATTTGACTGGTGGCACCGGACTAACCCCAGTAGAACAACGGGATTTTAATAATTTGAACAACAATTTCGATTTCTCTTCCTGCAGAATCTGAGATAATCATTAATAAAGAATTATTAAGATATACCATGACCTATAGCTAACCTAGGAACCATATGACACTAGCAACGTGAGCACATACTCCAAGAATTCTTTCACCTACTTTGCAAGTGCAATGAGAACCGCTTATTGGATCTTCATCTGGCCCTTGGCTATGATTATTTAATGGGTATACATTGTAAGATATGTACAAAGTGTGCTTTCCTGCTTGGGTAAATCGGGAGTACCGTAATCTGTGGTGAAGTCTGACAGTAGGGGCTAAGGCGGACAGAAGGACGTTTTTCCATAATTTTTTTCAAGGACATTTAGCCGGTGTGCCAAATCGCGCTGGACCTGTCTAGATACGTTAGTAAACATCAAAACACATTGGTGGATGGTCGTGGCGACTGTAATTTCCTCTGGTCGCACACAAATCTGCTTTTATTTCGTATTGCGTTTTGTGTTGTTTTTTTAACTAGTGAAAACAAACTATTGCCTACAGGTAAGGTTCAGATATACAACATTTGTTTTACCACTAAAATGTTAACTAATTTATTGATAATATTTGGCGATAAAATGATAATAATACCACCTTTCATTTTTTGAAAAATAATTAAAATAAAAAATATTGTCCACAGGTGGGTTAAAGGCGGACACCATGATGAGGAATTACAAAAAGAAGATAGGCCTAAGTTTCATGAATTATGATGAAACAAATTTACAGAGAGCACTAGACGATGTGAAAAAAGGCAAGAAAAGTTTGAGACAAGCATCAGAATATTAAAAAATTCCTTAATCTACACTCCATGACACAATTAAGAAAAAAAAGAAGGAAAACATGGCGGTCAAACTGTATTTTCGGCAGAAGAAGGCATAATCAAATTTGGTGATTGGGGCTTTTCATTGACTCGCAGAGATATAAGATGCTTAGTAAAAAATTACCTTGATAGAGAAGGAAAGAAAATTAAAACTTTTAAAGACAATTTACCTGGAGTTCAATGGTTCTATAATTTTTTTAAAAGACAACATATTAACCGAACGATTAGCTCAAAACATTAAAAGATGCAGGGCTATAATATTACCAAAGACACTATAAGAGAGTTTTTTGGAAATTTAGAATCGACATTGGAAAATGTTGAGTCTACCCATATAGTAAACTATGACGAGACGAATCTCACGGACGACCCAGGTAGGCAAAAAGTTCTATGCCGCCGTGGGTCTAAAAGGGTAGAAGTTATACAGGATTCCAGCAAATCAAGCACCTCAATTATGATGGCAATCACTGCATCCGGACATCTACTGCCTCCGTATGTGACATTCAAAGCTGTCTGTCCACTAATATCCAACCTGGATAGAAGGTGGACCATAGGGGACATATATAACAGAACTAAAAGCGGTTGGTTTGATGTCCCAAATTTTGAAGTGTGGTTTGACAAAATTCTCCTTCAAAAATGTTCCCGGAAGAAAGGTGCTCATTGGAGACAACCTCACTAGCCATGTTTCAATGCATGTTCTGGAATGCTGCGAACAATATAACATCGAATTTGTGTTGCTTCCACCTAACGCCACCCATCTTCTGCAACCCCTAGATGTTGCCTTTTTCGCCCATATGAAAAAAGCATGGCGTGCCATATTGCTACAATGGAAAATAAAGAATAGAGGAACTATAGGCGGATTTATAGATTTAGTTGCAGCCGCAGCCGCTGCAGTTGACGCATTAGGAGCATTGAGCCACTAAAAATTACTCTGCTGCGAGAAATCCGTTCCCATCCGGCCTCTAACCGGCGTAGACAGCAAAGCTGGGACGCAGTTGTCTTGCTCTAGGCAATACTGTATCCCATATTAATTTACACTTTTTAATTTTTAACAAAGACTTTAAACTTTGGTCGATGCACGTCCTCAGACGGCGGACATTACACACATTAACCTGACTTCCAACACGAGGCCGCCATCTGACCTCAACCGCTGCAGGAAGTCGAATGGTAGATAACCATCTTTTATCTCGGGCGGCTGCGACAGTGGCAAATGACATGGAACTTGAAATTCCCGAAGCAGACGTTTAGTGTTCTAAGATTTCTGTGCCAAAAATCAAAAAAGGGGTCACAGAGTTTAGGTTATGTATTTGTTTATTTTAACGACGACACGGTGTTAAGTTGGAAGTGATAATTTTGTTTAGAAATGTCTGGCGTAGAAAATATAGATGTAGGAGTATTCCTAAACTTATTTGAAGGATTTCCACATTTGTATAGTCTGAAGGATAAAAACTATAAAAATCAATTGATGAAAGAAAATAGCTGGCAAGAAATTGCTATTGCAATGAGTGCAACAGGTATAATTTTGGATGTTTGTAATTTCCAAAGCTTTTATTGATTTTTTTCTAATTGATGATTTCAAGCGTTTATGGAAGAATTTAAATGACCGTTATACCCGGGAAAAGAGGCAACTGCCTTCTGAATCTGGGCTAGATGACCATGAATCGACTTGGGAGTTTTTCAATTATATGCTTTTCTATGATCCCTGCATAGCAAAGAGACGGCAGTTCCCAATTTGTTCATTATATAGAGTTGATAATTTCATTCCCAGGATTTTAGAACAATAACCACTACAAGAAAAGTCCTCCAAACTTCATGTGACAGTGAAAATGATCCATGCTCTTCGAAAGAAACTTCCACAATGCCATGGGAAACATCTTCACAACAATCACAACAGACTTCCACTGAGCAATCACCTTCAACACAAAGTAGTGACAAAGAAAGTGTGGTTGTAGAACACACACCAAAAAGGACAGTGATAACTAACAAGACCGATAAAGGTAATTAACATTGAAATAAAGCATCTTAAATGTCTAATGTAAATATATGAAGGTACATTACTTCACATATTCTTGTTTTGATGTAATCTCATTTATTGCAGACAAAAAAGTCCCATGAAAGGTACTGAATTGTCAGAAATTGTAGATATAGCAAAGACTATTGCTAGCAAAATCAGTGATACGACTAATGAAAAAAACCAATCATTTGCTCAGTATGTTGAATTGTCTCTCAATGAATTGGATGAAAACGAACCTAAAGAAAAGAGGAGAAAAATAGTTTTAATTTCAGAGTATTCGTTTTTTTAAGTGTTTTATGTGATATAATGTTATTTATAAATCTAGTTCTTATTTATGTTCAACAGAGTTATTTATTTATTTGTTACCTATTTTCATTTTATTTTGTGATATATTCATTTTTAAGAATCTAGAGGTTTTGTTTCTATTCAACAACCTAAGAGTTATTTATTTCTTTGTTATTTTCAACAATTGTAGATAAAAACGCTCACAAAACGGTTCCTATTCAATTCATACTATTAAACTATTCCTAATATGCAGCTATAGGTTTTATGAAAAAATTAACCCATGGAAACAAAGAAGGTACATAAATGGTTTATATTACAGAAAACAACGAATTTATAGTAACAAAGGGAAAAAAATAATCAAACAATGCCATTCTAAAGTTTTTTTTTTGATAAAATCAATCATCCAGAGATGAATGGGGTTCTCTTCCTCTAGTTACCCTTGCAACCTGCCAAGGGAGTGCTCCTTTAGGAGATGTGAAATATGTGAGAAATTTATCCCATATTATCTTATTAGCTATACTGGAATTGTTGGCTGATAATCTTCCCACTGATCTTAAAGATGTGCCACCTATTTCATTTCGCCAACCTCCATTGTTCTCATCATTGGAATCAACATATCCAGGTGGACAATAATTTGTGACGGGACTTTTTCCAATTCCATTAAGCTTACAATAGTTGTGGAGAACAACACATGCCTTCACAATATTGTCAATTCTTCTATTGGTTGCTTCAATATTCTCCACCTTGTTACTAATATACCAGAGGTGTTTTCAATCGTTCTCCTTGCTCGAGAAAGTCTGTAATTGAAAATTTTCTCCTCTAAAGTTAAATTTGTTCCAGCAAAAGGTCGCATTATATAATCCTTCAGGGAAAAAGCTGCATCTGCTACCAAGCAATATGGCACTTCAACGTCTGTCCCCAAAATGTTTTTTGGAGGAGGAACATGCATGGATTGATGATAAAATTTTTTACCAAAAGCTGAATCTCTACAAATTCCACCATCACTCTGTGACCCACATGCTCCAATATCTATCATTGTGAATAAATAATTGGGGTCACAAACCCCATTAAAACTATGCTAAAAAACTTTTTATAATTGAAGTATGATGATACACTTATTGGCGGACATTCTATAGCTATATGTTTTCCATCAATTGCCCCCAGGCAATTGGGAAAATTCCGTAATTTGTAGAATCCATTAGCGATGTAGATCCATTCTTTTTCAGAGGAAGGACTCTTCAGATACTTTGCTGACAGAACATCCCAAATTGCAATACACGTTTCATGTATTATTTTATGAATTGTTGTGTGTCCCATTTGGTATGCCCAAGCCAAATTCAGCATAGTTCCTCCTTGTGAAAGGAATCTGAAAACAAGTATGGTTCTTGAATAAAATAAAAACAATTATAGCCAATGAGACCTACTGTAGAGTAATCGCCAGTCGTTGTTGCGAACATATACCGTCAGTTATCCATCTTTTTGATATGATTGGATGGACCAAACGAAGTAACATATGGAACACCGGCACAGTCATCCTAGTTAGTTTAAAGAATTGTTCCGGATCAGAATCCTTCATTTCAAAAAATAAGTGTATGTATGCATTGTGTTCTTTTCTCTTTCTATTTATTGGTCTTGTTTTGAACTGTCGCCTTCTCCTTCTGTCTTTCATACCTTTCAAAATTCCAGCACATAATATAACACCAAATGACCCCAAGTGATTTTTTCTCATTTCGAATCAAATAAACAAAAATCTTATTTATATAAGGATTAAAAACAATTTCAAAATATGTCAAATGTCAAATTTCCGCATTTCAGTTGGATACCTGCGCACGCGCTCATTGAACGCCAAATAAAACTATAAATTGATAAAAAGTTTGCCTACTGCTGCGGCAACGGCTACGGATCTATAAATCCGGCTTATCGGAGTTTCCACGGCTTCTTGATGAAGCTATTAAGAAGATTGAAAATTTAGAAAACAATATAAGATCTGGGTTCAGAGCTTGCGGGATTGTCCCATTTAATGGTGACGTTGTGTTAATAAAAAATACCAGATATGGATGAAGGCGAACAAGCGGCTCGAACAGAAAGTGCGAACCACTGGACCATTTCAAGAATTTTTAAAAGTGACTAGGTAAGTTACAACTGAAGAAACACGACCAAAGCGAGGAAAGAAATTAAAAGTATCGCCCGGCAAAGGAGTTAGAAGAGAAGATCTGGAACCTTCAACTAGCCGTCCCCTTGAGGATGAAAATAGTGACGTTGACAGCAGTAGTGATAAAGGGAACAAGACTGATTCAGATGATAATTATCTACAGCTTGAGGATGTGACTGAAGAATCTCACCAAGATAATTTTGAGACAGTTGACTGTGATACTAATGATACTATACAAACGGGTAGTTTTTTATTAGTTAATTTTCCATGCCCAAACGAGACCCATAAATATTTTGTTGGATGCGTCTCTGAGATCATTGAGAATGAGACGACTAATAATTTGTATTGTGTCAATTTTCTAAGGAAGCAAAACACTGATAAAATGGGGCTCTATTTTATTTATCCAAATATTAAAGATATGTCTTTAGTAGATCACACTCAAATTTTTAAAACTCTTACAAATGTAAAATTTTTGAGGAGCGATAGGTTCCAATTCCCCAATTTGGAAAAATATGAAAATATTCGAAATGAATAAATCAACAACAGTTCAGTACCTAATATAAGGTTTATATTTTGTTTTTGTTTCGTGTATATGTTGTCAATACTGGGTTACATTGGAATATCTAACAGTGCAGTATCTTTAATCAAATCATTTCTGAATGAACGTCAACAAAATGTCTCTATTGATGGAAATAACTCACAATATTTAAATCTACGTTGTGGAGTGCCTCAAGGTTCCATTTTGGGACCCTCGCTATTCGCCATTTACACTTCACAACTTATGAAATGTCTTCAGTTTTGTAATATTCATCTTTATGCAGACGACACGCAGTTATACTATAGTTTTTCCTCGGACGTGGTGGATGATGCTTGCAATAGAATAAATAGTTATCTAAATTCATTTGTGGAGAAAGCCTCTGATCATTGTTTGATGATAAATAATAGTAAATCTAAAGTCATTATTTTTGGGCCCAAGCATACACGGAATACTGTTCGTTTCCAAACTGATATGAAGATGAATGATGAGCCACTGGAGGTAGTACATGAAACAAGGAGCTTAGGGGTAATTTCAGATGAAGATTTAAGATTTGAAAATCACGTAGCTCAACTTGTCAATCGTGCATATTATTCATTGAAAGTTATCTATGGCAACAAGTATTTTCTAACACCTAAAGTGAGGGCAAAATCATGTGAAGCCTTGGTCTGTCTGTCTTCAATTATGCTGATGTATTGTATGGCCCATGTTTAACCGTTCAGTTCAAACAAAAAATCCAAAAGGTTCAGAACTCGTGTATACGATTTATTTTTGGTATCCGAAAAAGAGAGAGAATATCTCACAAATTGAAGACAATCGGATGGTTAGACATAGATAATAGGAGAAAACTACATGCTGCCACTTCATTTCACAAAATAATCATAGAAAAAAAACCTCCTTACTTACATAAAAAAATTTCTTTCAGAACAGACGTGCCTAATCTCAATATCAGGTAAAAAGGCCGACTTACCCCTCCAATATTTCGTTTAGAGATTTTTCGAAGATGATTCACGTACCAAATATATGCAATTTATAATGGCATTCCTAATTCAATCCAACAAAAAAATCAATATAATTGCTTTTGCAGTAACTTATTCTGACATTCAAACCACCCATCTCATCCCTATGTTAACATCACCCCTAATTATCATTTAGTGATCTTTTTTTTTGTTTTTCACTCCTTGGAAATAAATTATTTCCTTTACATTATTATTAACAATTTTGGTTAAACTTAAGAATAACATTAAGCGATATGTTCGAGGTTGAGTGGAAGAGCAATTTCCGTGGTGATTCGTCACTATTGACATTGAACTCCGCCTTTTATTTTCTTCCGAAATTATATATGATATATATTGTATTTTCATTCAATAGACTGTACCGTTAAAAGGGAAGAAAAAATAGAGACGATATTATTATTATTGTTATTATTATTATATGTATGTAGTTTTATTTTCCTAGAAGGCAGTGCCATTCGAATTGAATGAGTTCAGAATAAGTAAGGTTTATGTTTTGTTTTTAGTTGTGTTATTTTCCTAAAATAGATTAGTTTCTTATTTAAAAATGAGTTTTTCTTTCTTGTGGATTGCTATGAATTATTATTTTTCATTTCTTATGCCCGCCTACGCCCCATTTCAGGGGTAAAGATGAGCTCTGATGCAAAATAAATAAGTGTACATGTTCACCCCACACATAGGGGCGAAGGCGGACAGCATGTAATCAATAAAAAAGTAGTAGGGGTAATATTTTTTTGCATATTTTTATATCGTATCATATTCTGGATATTTAGGGCTTCCTTCATTATTTTTTTGAAATTTTTTGCCCTAAAAGGGTACGAGTTATTGGCAAAAAAGACCAAAAACGGTCCGACTTCACCCCAGATTACGGTACAATCGTGCTCTTATTAACCACTGTTGAAATAAGTGAGTCCAAAAAATAAATTTGCGTACTTCATTACGACCTAATGTTGGATATATGCTGGTACCAAACGAATAGATATGTACCGAAAGTTTTGTCTAAAATATACTCGACATAAATGCAATCGTTCACGTTCAACTCTCATTTGGAATAAGTTATCATTTTGAGCTATTTGGTGCATTCTTTGGGCTAAAGCATTATCTGCATTTTGCAAAAGTATAGGTTGGTGAAATAAATTACTTCTGACACAAGTAATTTTCAGAAACTCTCCAAAGTTAAAGCTATGTTGTATTTGAATCATGTCCCGAAATAATTTGAAAATATGTTTTAAATACCCTTTCCACGATCCCACAATCCATTTCGTTTTAGTTTAATCATGATTGATTTGTCTTCAGTCGTGAATTGTTTTTGGCCTATAGTTAAAAATGGTGCCAAATCATAATCAATATTTATTAAATCTTCGAGAAACCCAAGTGCATCCCTGTAGCCTCGATCAATAATAAAAATGTCGCCTGTTCGAACCCATTGTCTCAGATTTGCCTGGTCCTGTTTCATGACATGAATTAAAATAGCAGTATGCTCATTTCGGATTTCTGAAAACTATGTACCTTATACATCCAACACATTGATATATTATTAGAAAGAAATGAAAAGTGTCTGTTTATCGACGAATGCAGTTGAATATTCGTCAGTGGTAACATATTGAAATCAGCAAATTCTGTCATTACTTAGAAACTCCCTCATTGTTTCTGTTACACTCTGCATATCGACTGATGAAATTGCTATCGTAGTCACGTAGAATGTATTTATTAATCTCATCTACCTCAGGTGTAGCATACTTACTAAGATTTCAACAAATTCCTTTGATACTCAGAAACCCCCTTTTATTTTCTATTACTCTCTGTATATCAACTAATGCAATTATTATCGTGGTCGCGTGGCTTGCAATTACTCATCTAATTTACCTTCGGTGTAACAAACTAAGATTTCAGCTATTTCTTTAGGTACCCAGAAACCCCATTATAATATTTATTTCACTCTGTATATCAGCTAATGCAATTGTTATCGTGGTCGCCTAACATGAAATAATTATCAATGTAATATACCTCCAGTATAACATACTGAAATTTCAGCAAATTCTATCGATACCTAGAAATCTCCCTTATATGTGTGCCTAGTCCTTTGCACTAAAAAACCTGCACAAATCGCAACTATTTCCAACAAACTTCGATATCTTGTCCAAATATTAAAATGTTATTGAAATGATGGTAGAGAGATCCCATATAGGTATTCTTTGTGAGTACAAAAACATATAAAATGCGAAAAGAAAGTTTGTTGCTTCAGGGTCTGTGATTCCTAATCTGGATAATAATTTCAATAGTAAATAACTTTCCTGGATAAACTTTTTTGATATTATCGAAATTAAGAGATCAATTCCTCCTGATTGAAAAAGTTTTGTTTGTCCCTATGTACCGTTTGGCAACTCAAAAATCTGATGCCTTCAATAAAAGTTTTATACAATATACCAACCATTTTAAAGATTAAAATTTTCTGAAAAATTAATACTGAAATTGTTATTCAAATTGTGAAACTTTTTTGTCATTTGCATTTGATTATAATTATTCAAAATAGATGAAGTTAGTTGAAATTTTTCTCAGTCAGCCTTTTATCAGTTGGTAAAATTATGGCGTGGACCTAGGAAAAATAGTATACATGACTTGTGCTAAAGTAATTTTTCACACACGTGCGTAATGTAGTATATTATATCCTAATAAAAGTGCGGAAAGATATAATTTCCCGCACGCCAATGCCGTTGCCCGACCGACGTCAAGTGGAGTTTGGTCTTAGCAGCTAAAGGCTCGGGAGTGATACTTTCCGCAAGAGTTATGATCGATTTATGCATCAGTCATAAGTCATAAGTTTTAAGTCATAAGGAAAAAATATTCGTCAATGATTGGTTGAACCGTTTATTCCAACCAATCATTGACGAACATTCTTATGACTTAAAACTGCCGCATAAATCAACCATTAGATCCAGATTTTTTTCCTATAGCGCATTAAAAAAACTTTTATTTTCAATAGTAATAAAAATATGTTATTATTCTTTCATTATCAAAAATCCATTATATTATAATTAAACGTACAATTTTCATAATTGTATTGAATGTCATTCTTCATCTTCACTGCTACCTGCATCCTGTTCTGTATTATCACTGATTGACAACATTTCATTGCATATACTTTTTTCCTTCATTTCCAGGTCTTCATGGAACCCGCGTCTGCCACAAAGGTCGACTTCCAGCCTCTATCCTTTTTATGTAAGTGATTTATTTCCCAGAATCAGCCAAAAAATAAGTCAAAGAACGCCAAAAACTTTCGCGTGTGTGAAAAAATTATTTTCTGAATTGAAATGTTCCCGAGAAAGTGGTATTTTCCGCACATTTGTAGAAAAATTGATTAATCGTTAGATTTCTTTTGACTTGTGGGTTTTGATTGCACTAAAACCAGATATTCAATCGTTGCCTATAAATTTGCCATTCAACATTGCTCCTGTTGAAGACTCGTGTCTTGCCAACAGAAGAAAATTGTTATTGTTATTGTTATTTCCGTCAACCGATTGCACCCCTGCGCGCAACCCTTGGAAGTATTCGAGAGACTTGTGTGAGCTAGGGAAGACGCAGCCTTTACCTTTTTTGTATTTACTCACTCTGGAGCAAATCTCATCTAGATAAGACAGTAATGATGTTTCTCTCGACAAGAAAAACTCTTGTGTTGACGTGTTTTAAGACTGTTCAGTAACAAACAATACAAATTACATATTTCTAGTGACTTTACCCAATAAAAAACTTTTTCACCAATAGAGGTAATCATAGTTCAGTTTTAGCATGAATCTCACTGTATTATTCAGTTATTTGACATTTTCATTATTTGGTATTTCATCTAATGTCACATGTAATGTTATGTTTTTTTCAGTTGAATAAAGCCAAGTTCTGGTTAGATCTATCATGAAATTCAAAACATCGAAGCGGGGCTCAACATATATCTAATACTTAAAATTGGGTACAATTGCAGTTTAGGGTAGTAACCCCGATTTTGACGAAATTTTTTTTAGGGGTTATTTCGAGGTCCTCGAACACAAATCTGAAGTCAAAAAGCCTCGTTCTCACTTACTTTTTAATTTACGACCAATTAAATATCACAAAAAGGGTATTTTCAACATCAAATTTTTTCCACAAAAAGCAACAAATTAGCCTTTGCCTTTTATCAGCATAATCTAGACACGTCAATTCACGCATTTTTGGCACATTTTGCAGTTTTTTCAACTTTTTATTGAAAATATAAGATTTAAATTAACATAACAATACATTTGATGGAAATCGTTTAGTGACAGCAAGTAACTAAAAATGACAGTATGACAGATATGGATAACAAACGGTCGTGTTCCGATATTCTGAAATTCACAAGACACTTTTCGCGCTACCTCTCATGAAACCCTGTTAAGTCTCGTTCATACCCGCGCGAATTTTGCAATTTTTCTGCGAATAACCATGTGTTCTGCATCAACGACTAATCGGGCATGACTGGTAACCATTTTATTCTCAGAAAAATTGCGAATTTCGCGAGTGTATGATCAAGTCTTTAGAAGTTGAAAATTTACTGACATTAATCGGAAACAAACGTTCTTCAGTGGTAACTGACGTTCGACTAGGTATATTGATGAAATGAGAGTGTTCAATTTTTGTTTTGATATTTTAGTATTTTTTGAATCTGTACCTTTACTTGGGATGCTTTAATTGGTAATAAATTGAAGCAACCCATATAAAGGTACAAATTGAACATGTACTAAAATATAAAAATAAAAATTCAAAACTCTTTTTCCTATAATATTCGCGGAATTGTGAAGCGCTCGCTTCGCTCGCGTATTTCTTGCTATTGATCTTCACCAAGAAATAAGGAATTAACCTTTGTACAAAAAGTAGAGAAAAAAATAAAATAATAGTAGAAAATACCGTTGCAACACCATCTAACTCCTTCAGCTTTATTCGTATCACCCATCAAAATGAAAACACCATCGCAATAACTACGTGGCATTTTATTACCCTACTTTATGGTATAACATCGTAATGTTGCAGTTTATCGAGTATTGCATTGTTATTTCTCCACGTAAAAATTGAACCTTTCTACAAAAAGTAGAGAAAAAAATAGTGCTAAAAAAGCGCGCGCTCGGCCGACATTTCGCAATTCCGCGCGCGCGGAATTGCTATTGATCTTCACCAAGAAATGAGGAATTAACCCTTTTACAAAAAGTAAAGAAAAAAACTAAATAATAGTAGAAAAGCGTGCATTCGGCCGACATTTCAAAATTCTGCTTCCGTGGCATCTCTTGGATTTAGATTTTTTTTCCGTACTATACCGTTGCAACACCATCTAACTCCTTCAGCTTTATTCGTATCACCCATCAATATGAAAAAAGCCGTCGCAATAACTACGTGGCATTTTATCACCCCACTTTTTGATGACATCGTAATGTTGCAGTTTACCGAGTATGGCATTATTATTTCTCCACGTAAAAATTGAACCTTTTCTACAGAAAGTAGAGAAAAAAAATAGTGCTAGAAAAGCGCGCTCGCTTCGCTCGCGTATTTCTTGCTAGTGATCTTCAACAAGAAATAAGGGATAAACCATTTTACAAAAAGTGGATATAAAAAGATAGAATAGTAGTAGATAAAACAGTAGTAGAAAAGCTTCGCTCGCTCGCGAGTATATCGTAACAAATGTCATCCTTGTCACAAACTGATTCCAAACAAAGAAATTTAGGTGACATTATTTGTTGATTATTTGCTGCTTTGCTTCTCAAATTGTGTTTGGTTGTTTGGATTTTGTTTACTCAAGCAAAAGAAGTTCAAAAACTTTAACAGAAACAATATCGGACAAGCTGATTTTAATTCGAAGAAGGTTTGTTTGGAATCAGTTTTTGACAAGAATGACATTTGTGACGTCATCACTCTCCTCGTTTATACTACCGTGCTTAGCCCAGTGGCGGTAACTGACATTAGTCTATATTATAGGAAAAAGAGTTTTTAATTTTTATTTTTATATTTTAGTACATGTTCCATTTGTACCTTCATTTGGGTTGCTTTAATTTATTACCAATTGAAGCATCCCAAGTAAAGGTACAAATTCAAAATATACTAAAATATCAAAACAAAAATTGAACACTCTCTTTTCCACAATATACCTAGTCGAATGTCAGTTACCTCCGAAGAACGTTTGTTTCCGCTTAATGTCAGTAAATTTTTAACTTGTAAAGACTTGATGATACTCTCGCGAAATTCGCAATTTTTCTGCGAATAAAATGGTTACCAGTCATGCCCGACCAGTCGTTGATGCAGAACACATGGTTCTGCATGTCAGTTATAAACATTCAGCACAATCGAACTTTAAACTATTGTAATGTAAATTATATAAAAAGATACTATAATGATAGGGTAGTCATCTGTCAAGTTTTTATTTTCGAACTAATGACTGTGATGCATAAATGTAAAAATTTCTAAAGACAACGACTAAGACTAGGACTGTGACGGTGATTATTACTATGACAATGATATGTTGCATAAATTGGCCCTGAAACTCCACACCTTATAGCCACACCTGACAGTTTTCCCGCTTCTTTGTTTGTATGAGTGACGGTCGTATCATTTAATCCTTCTATCATCTTAATTTATTTATTTTTCTGGTTTATTAGGAGCAAACATTTTGTATCTAACTTATCGACATATGGCCGTAGTTTCAAAATTTCATCATTTTCTTGAGGCTTAGTATCATCGACACAGTGCATACATACATTCATGATTTAGAAGAACCTGTGACGTTTCATTGCTACATAAATCATAGGATTGTTCATGTCGCCGTGAGTATTCCATATTGTGGCGTTGCTGCGGGCGAGTGCGGACCTGTCGCCTCCACCCATGAACAAGCTTGCGATCCGAACGAATATTCGGGAATCTTCGTCTCCTGCATTCCAGAAAGTACGACATCTAGATGCGAATAGAGGCGAATAGAGAACTGTTCGTCTAGATTTCCTTCGACTATGTATGCATACCAAAGCAGAGTTGGGAACAGTTTTAGTTAGGCGGTGCATTAACGGGAGTATAAACTGATACACTTCTCGCCTGTAAAAATAATAATAATAATAAACTGGTGGCCAGTGGAATAGACTGAGTGAAACTGACTAAGACGAAATGTGTTCGAGGAAAGTTCGCCTGGTCAATTTGAAGGTTGCAGAATTGAAGCAAGAACTGTAGGAGAGGGAACTTGACACAAATGGTAAAAATGCCGCGCTTCAGACAAGACTTGCTGACTATGTATGCATACCGAAGCAGAGGTAGGGGCAGTTTTGGTTAAGTGGAGCAACAGAAAGAGCGCAGCAGTTGGAATAAATAGTGTACTTTTGTGATGTAAATTTGAAGTAATAATTTATATTTGAAAATAAATTGGTTTAAAACCGTATAGACGTTAAATATATGACAATATATATGTTCTTCTTGATACTGAAACATGTCTACTAACAATGAGAGTTCCCAAAAAAACATTTGATCTCCTGAAGAGTAATTTTGGGGTCAGGCCAATTTTTGAAGAATGCATATCGGGAAGATTCCTCAATATGATAATATATCAAACCATCGTAGAAAAAAAGCTCGAAATTATCCTCCACGTGAAAAAATTATTAGAAGGTGATAACTTGAATAATATATTCAAAATATTCTATTTTCTGCACCAAATTATAATATTCAATAACTGAAGAGATATAAAATATACTAAAAATGATAGATCTATCGTACACTTCATGACAAATTACTTTCTCAAATTTTAAACCTTAGGATCCGAAAAGAAAAATTATTATTCATCACCTGAATCATCTGAATCTAAGTGACATATGTTCATTGGACTTTGTACTGGTAAACAAGAAGCGCCATCTGATAACAAAATTCGCAAAAACAAAAGACCCTGCACGGAAAACATGGTATTTTGGTTGATTGCGGAATTCAATGAAACTCTGGTATGTTGTGGACCATGACATGTCGGTAACACTTTAAATGGACCATAATCAAATCGTATGATTAGTTTCGGAGAAACAGGCTGATTTTGAAAGTATAGTTACAAAAACAGAAAATTAAGGTAATTTATCACAAATGGACACTAACTTAAATGTACCATGCCTTTGTGAACGCAACACCAAAATAAATTGAATTTATTTTACTGGAGTAATCAGAAACGTACTCAAAATATGCTATTTCGACGTTGTTTCCTTCACTCATCAGAATATAGATTTTTTCTAGTTTGATTTCGAGATTTTTTGGTTGAGTTATGTTGACTATTCATAAAAGAAATACTATTATGATACAAACAGTATTTCACCATACCGGGGTAATCAAACACGTACTCATATATATCCTATTCCGAACTTATTCACTTCATTCTTTCAACAATAACAATAGCAACCTTAAAAAACCATTTGTTTAATGTAGTAATACTTTAGACTAATAATTCAAGAAGCTCATTTTCTCCTTCCGCAACCTCACGAACAGCGACATCTTAAGAGCATTCCAACGTATTATTGGTAGATGGACTGTAGCTAAGCTACCAAATGGTACTGCCACATGGCAGCAATTCTCAACACCCTGGCACCCGACCGACATGTGCAGTAATGGCCTGTTATTTCGTTTGCAATGTTTGCATCCATATCAAATCTCACTGATATTTGACTGACATTTAGTATAATTTCTATGACTGGAAAATACTGTGACTCTAATAAAACAATTTTCATTGAGTTTCGTATCTGTATCAATTCCATTCTGGTCCATATTATCCTGTATATTTGATAGAGACAGTCGCAACTGGAAAGCTCATGTCGCAGGGAAAATCAATCTAATCTGATCAAATAGGCGAGAAAACGAAATTTCATTAATATTCCTAATAGATTCTGTAGCTTGTGAAAACTCTATTTCAATTTTTATATTTTTTAAAATCTTTTTATCTTTTTTATCTAAATATTCAAAATCAAATTGCTTCTTTCTCACGCCCGTTAGCGATATGACTGTAATCATCCTGTACAACAGTGTTTCACATAGAGTCTGAGTGTACGAACGTTACGCAAAGGATGACATGATGTATTTCTGTGGGGGGATTTGATTCATTCGATGTTAAGATATTGTCCAGTGAGGATGATAAGAGTAATTGTCGAATATATTGGTGTTAGTACGCGAGTGTTATCATTTAGTTCAGAGAGGTATAAAGGTGGAGCTCTGTACGATAGTGTTATTGCAGTGGAACACATGAAACCATATGTCGCCAGAGACGACTCAGCCTAGTAAGCAATGGATAATATTTGTCAATACAGGGCTAGAGCTGTGTCGGTCAGGTCCACTGATTGATCATGGATACAATCAGATTGCACGGACAGCCGCAGATGATGGGTGATAATTACGACGATTCTGTAGGTCCACTGATTGGTCAAGGATACAATTAGATTGCACGGATAGGCAGTAGTCTTGGTAATGTTAATATGTGAATGAGTAACTTGATGATTCTGTAGGTCCACTGATTGGTAGAAGAAACAATCAGATTGCACGGATAGGCAGTAGTCTTGGTAATTTTAATATGTGAATAAGTAGGTAACTTGATGAATCTGTAGGTCACTGATTGGTCAAGGATACAATCAGATTGCACGGATAGGCATTGGTTTTGGTAATGTTGTTATGAGAATGAGTGAGAAAGAGATAGCTTTGGCTATATACGTAAGTCCACAGATTGATCAAGGATACAATCAGATTGCATGGACAGGAAATAGTTTTGAACATGAGAATAACTGAAATGAAGTCATTGAAAACTTGGTGACCACTAGAACACCATATAATATATACAGTTCTAACATGACTATTATGTTTTACAGAACGTGGTGGTGTATCGAGGATGAAACACAAACCAGGATGGCCGGATGTTAACGATATGACTGATCATCATGTACACCAGTGTGTCACATAGAGTCTGAGTGTACGAACGTTACGCAAAGTATGACATGATGTATTTCTGTGGGGGGTTTTGATTCATTCGATGTTAAGATATTGTCCAGTGTGGATGATTAGAGTAATTGTCGAATATATTGGTGTTAGTACGCGAGTGTTATCATTTAGTTCAGAGAGGTATAAAGGTGGAGCTCTGTACAATAGTGTTATTGCAGTGGAACACATGAAACCATTTGTCGCCAGAGACGACTCAGCCTAGTAAGCAACGGATAATATTTGTCAATACAGGGCTAGAGCTGTGTCGGTCGGTCCACTGATTGATCATGGATACAATCAGATTGCACGGACAGCCGCAGATGATGGGTGATAAATGCGATGATTCTGTAGGTCCACTGATTGGTCAAGGATACAATTAGATTGCACGGATAGGCAGTAGTCTTGGTAATGTTAATATGTGAATGAGTAACTTGATGATTCTGTAAGTCCACAGATTGATCAAGGATTCATTCGATGTTAAGATATTGTCCAGTGTGGATGATTAGAGTAATTGTCGAATATATTGGTGTTAGTACGCGAGTGTTATCATTTAGTGCCCAGGGTCCTAACACGCCAATTCAAATTATTGTGACGTACTCTACCGAGAATTTCCGGCAACCAGTAGCATTGCAGTTTCACATCAAAATCAACCCGATTGGAATACGCCTTTTGGCTGATTGGGGTCAAATTTGCTGATTTTCAGAAACGAATGGGAACTGCTATAATAGAAATTTGACTCCAGAAATTATTTTCTGGGTTTATTTATATATGCGGTGTGTATTTTAAAGCATATTTGGAAAAATAGTAATTTTTCGTATTCTCGCCTATTATTAGTTCTACGCGGTCTTCAACGTGATGTTCTTCCAAAGCCTTTCGACGCATCTCTTTAGCTAACTCGACTGAGGCATCCTGCATTATGATGTTTCTGATATTTATTAATCATGGCACAGACTACTTCAAAAATGTCTTTCAAATGACGAATTTGAAAATTCGGGACATAGTCTCTCAAAAATATACGAAATTTTCAACTTTCAATGTTTTGAAATGCGTTCAAGATGTCACTGTTCCTGAGGTTCCTAAAATAGTCCGAAGCATTATTTATTACAGGTAGTGAGATACATATTTATGTAGAGTTACTTCTTGTAGGGCCCCTCCCTGTATTTCAAAAATGTAAGTTTAGCTTAAGGTTTCTAACATATTAACTTTAAGAGTTGACAACATATAGTTCATTAAGGATGCCATTGAAAGAATGAAGTGAATAACTTTGGAATAGGATATATTTGAGTACTTTTTCTATAACCCCGGTATGGTGACTGTGTTTGTACAATAATGTTGCATTTCCAAAGGAATGACATATTCAAGTCAAATCACGGGAATAAACTTGGAAAAATCTCAATTTGTGATAAATTACATTGATTTTCTGTTTTTGTAACTACTTTTAAAATCACCCTGTTTCTCCGAAACTAATCAAACGATTTGATTATGGTCCATTTAAAGTGTTACCGACACATCGTGATCTACAACATACCAGAGTTTCATTGAATTCCGCAATCAAACAAAATCGCATGTATTCCGTGAGGGGTCCTTTATGATAAATAAAAGTGTCCAATATTCACGTTACCTTATGGTTACGCCATGATTTTAGGGGTTAACAAGATTGTTGTCTTGAAATAAATTATTAAATTTTGTCAGTAACGTATTATATTCTGAAATTGCCTATCTAAAAAAAAGTTCAAATTAAAACTTTGAGGTTTCGGAGACTAAGTGAATTTTATTGTTCCTCAATCGACGAAAACAATCACAAGATACCAAATACCCTCAAAACTATTGCCATTTTTCACCATCGATGAACAGTTTTTCTATGATATCGTGTAACATCATGTCTTCCATCATATTTTAAAAACGGTATTTTTCTCCAAATTAAAAGATAAATGGCGGTATAGCGGTCCTAAAAATTGCATTAGAGTTTGTGTCACGTTTTAGCAGTTATTCCTCGTTTAGAGCATCCGCTTGCTTTTGATAACGCTGATTTACTCCAAAGGCATATATAGATAATGTAATGGAAAAATATGGAAAAGACGTGATGTTTTTATAGGCCGGTTGCGCGGAACGACTCTATGAATTAATCATTAGCCTGGAAATGAATTTTAATTGAAGAAAGTTGGATAAGTTGCAAAGTTCAGAGGGATAATTGTGTGAAGGAGGAGAAATAACTCTCAAAGTTAGTTATAAAGTTATAAATACCCAATTAAGTGAAGAGTGGGTTGCATACCGAAGTTTCGAACGCTTTTGTTCTTTGTTATGGTATCGAATATTGAAAGTACCTACCTGAAAATTAAACTTATTTTTGTAACACTGGAAAATAGACAATACGAAAAAAATTCAAATACATCACGTACATAAACATGTAGAAGCATAATTTCATATAATGAAATCCAGTAGCTTATCAACTCCTACAGACGGTTCGAAGCGGGGGTAATTCTGAACACAGACAATGACTACGAACAAACATTTATACAAACCAGATAAAACGATACAGTAAACAACCCAGAAGATGAATACATGATTGATGAAATAACATTTTTTATCCAACACATGACAGTTATGACTGTCATTAAGTATTAATGTCATTTTAGACAAGTTAACTATCAAATAACACAATAGTGTGTTATAATCCATAACTCTCGTTCATATTCAAAGGAGTATTCTATTTATTTATTACTATTACAAGCAGAATTCACATTGATATTGAAATCAAAGGAAAACGCTAACGGTTTATTCGAATATGGAGTCATTGTAAAATGCGTTGGTTCATTGGAACCAGACGCTCCCATATCGGTACAGCTGCTGGTAGTGCTGGAAGACGCCGACACATTGGAACCTTATAGTTTTCCTGCAATTTGTATTTTGTTATGCACCGATTCTTCTAGGTATCCTTCTGCTACGGAGGAAGGAAGTCCTCGACGGTCCTTCCTCCGTGACGCTTCAAAGTAGTCATGTTAGCCCCTGAATTTTATAATTGTGAATTTATATGGTGAATAAATATCATTATTATATTATTATTATTATTGGCCAAAAGAGTCGCCGAAGACCTTCTCAGGCAGTCACCGGTGTATAGCGCTGGTTCCTCTAATTTCAGAAACATTGCAATTCTTGAAGGTATGTTCGACAACGTATTTATTCCCACACACTGGCTGGTACACCTCTCATTTCTGTAAAAAAAGAAAAAAGCGGCTAGAAATAGTATTTTTTGGACTCAAAGACATGTATTTTCAACACAAATTGATCAGGTTGACTGGAAATCCTTCTTTAAGTATGGTGATTCTTCTCGTTTTTTTTATTTTAGAGTCTGGCAAAACTACGTGAAAATCTTTCCCTTTTTCTTGGATATTTTCTTTTTCTACAATCTCCGCTAATCCCCATTATCAAAGCCACTTTCATCAACAGGTACTCGTCGTCGAGAGCTTCTTTCTAAAACTTCTCTATTTCAGGTCTATCTAATGTCTTGGACTTCTTTGCCCTGTGATTTGCTATTCAAAAAGCTTGTTAGTTTGCCATATATTTATGAAGGTGAATAGTCGAGCGAAGCATCCAGTATTTGGTCCATAGCGACAATGGGGCAAATTTTTTGCAAATGTAAAAAATAAGCCAATAGAACATTTTCATCGATACCTTTCATCTTCCGTGGATTCATCCAAGACTCAAACATTTTGAACTCCTTGTCGTTAGCATCTCGGGACTTTCCTGGCAAAATCTGCATCGCTGCTTCTTCCGGTTCCGCGAGGATATCCCCAGGAACGTGATTTTCATTGGTTTCCTCCATTTTCAATACGTTTTTTCTCTTCAAAAATGCTTCCCTCTTCTGCAGGAAAAACTGACAATTGTCAGAATTTATTTAAACATTTGCTAACAATGTATCATGCCCGTGGCAACCAAACAAACAACCTACTTTGACCAAAATGTAAAAAAGTCACTGTCAAGTCATTCTGATATTTATATGGTACTGAGACGCAAGTAGCTTTGATTTGATCACAGAACTTAATAATTGTCTTATAAAGAAACGATTTTGTCCACTTGGTCGATAGAACATTGTATGCCACTCGTGTGTTATGTTTCCTAAGTCACTTGAGTATTTATGAATCTTTCTCGCGTGACTTATTTTCAACATAACACACGATTACCTTAAATAACTATTATGCTTGTATTTTATTAATTCATTCAGAACTTAGTGTCTATGTAAGTTGGCGACTTGTAGAAAACTTTTTAATTTTTCGTTTTCATACAAAAATTTGGCAGTTGTAGACGAGAAGTGGCAAACAATAAGAATTTGGTGAAAGAGTACTTTATTTGTCACAACATCTAAAATTGTGATAACGAAAAGTTAAACCGAATCATGTAGAAATACGCAATCAAATCTATCTACAAATGAAAAAATTTACCCATTTCTAAAGAAATTTTTGATAAATACTAGCTGAGCATGCGAACATTCTTTAACTTCATAATAGGCTTTTGTAAATTGTGTGTAAAGCCTTACATAGCGCACAGACATTGATATTTGACTTGTAGGCCAAGCTATACATAAAAATAAGTCTTTTCACACAAAATAAAAGGCGCCAGCAGTCAATACTACTTTTTATGAGATATTTCATAAATGAAAACCCTTGTTTTCGCCCCAGTAAAATCGCTTTGTGAAATTTTTTAAAATAGTGAAAAACATTACAACTTTTTTGTTTTTTTGCGAATATCTCAAAAAGTATTGGAGGAGTCGTTTTACAGTCGAGAGAACTTTCATAGAGAATTATAAAACCTACAAAATGATTTTTCATACGACCCGATCGGTGCTTTTTTCACTGGGAGAACCTGGGAAAACCTCAAAAAAGAGACCATTTTTCGAAAATTCTTAATTTTTATAAATGTTAAGCTGAACAAACAATATTGCGATAACTGATAGATATTAACATGTGGTTCAACTGTGCGCAAGATGGTTTTTGTCCAATACGTAGTTTTTGTACAATCGCGTTATAAACAATTTAAGCGCAAATCTTTCTAAATGCGCCGATTTGAGGGAAATAATCTTATTCAAATTCTGTAATCGGCAAATCGGAAAATGTCACTGTGGAAGTTACTCTAAATGCTTCAGAGTGCACCCGAAGTGGCCAGAACTCAACTCGAGTTAACTTCATTGCGACTTCGGGTGAATTCGGACGCACTTTGAAGCGTTTTGATCAAGTTTCATTGACATTTCCAACACATTTCCCACCTCTCAGGTGAGAATCCAAAATATACAAATTGTAGATATTGATCTCTTACAGAATTCAAATACGACGGTTTCCCTTAAAGCTTGCAAGATGTGCCCTTAAATTGGTTATAACGCGATTGTACAAAAACCACACATCGGACAGAAAACATCTTGCACACAGTAGAGTAAATTTTTACAAATCTTCCATCGATTGAAAAACGATTCCTTGAATAATCTAAGAGATATTCCAAAAAACCAATGAAGTTGTATTTTTTTTCACTATTTCAAAAAACTGAGGTTTGACACTGAAAAAAATATTTGGTTAAGGTATCAAAGAAACATGTTACGGTAACCATATACTTCTGTCAGTATAGGCACAACCAGATATATAATTACACTAACCATCTCAAAATTGTTAAGTGAATATGGTTGAAACAACGAAACAAGACATGATCAAAACAGCCGTATATAAGTAGGGTTACTTCAACAGTAAAATACTGTGAAAATAATCAGTTACTGCTAGCAAGCAAAAAAACAAAACAAAAATACAAGATCCACTGGATTCGAACACACGAACTTTGGATTACAACGAAGCCGGCAAATGCTCCAACTGCACAAGCCAAATCACCTTATTTATAATTTTATTATTGGTCAGTAATCAAGGACCCACAGTTGAATACTACTTTTTCAGTAATTTGACAGGGAATTAATATTACGAATTGCACAAACTACCAAATACATGTGAACTTTCATGAATAATCCTTTCTAAGTAGGAGGTCTCATCATTATAATATCTGATTAACTTGTTTCTATTAGTGAGATTTATATTACCATTGTTTAAATAGAACATAGTTAGTCAATGCCTGTGGAAAAGGTATTGGACACAAACGCGAGTGTCATCTAGCGTGATTAGTTACAAACATGAATATTTGACGTCATTTTAATGCAGGTTTCTTCAAAAAACTCTGATTTTAATGCTTTTCCATTGTTTTAATCAAGTTACGACATGACTTGGAGGCCAGATCACTGAAGTTACGACATGACTTGGATGCGAGCTCACTATCGCCATCTACATGTCGCATCCATTTTGATCCAATTATAATCCCATAAGGTTGACTAACTATCTTCTATATAAACAATGATATTACTGAGTATCCATCATCTCATCTGTCATTTTACCTTCAGTGATTTTGTGAAAACGCCAGTTTTTAGTTCATATGTCAATAGTCGCTGACAATAATGGGTATCGTATCTATAACTGAATTTCTCAGTTTTGGATAGTGATAACATGACAGATATTGCTGAAATAAATTTTAGTATTAGGTTAGATTTTTGTCTTGTCGAAACTATTGAGTAACATTGTTCAGTCAATTGAATTGTATTATCAAAATAACAATATTTCTATGACAATTTGCTTATTGTTCTTGTAACAATGAAATATTGTCCTTTCAACTGGAATGTATTGTCACACTTACAAATTTTCGATAACAATTTCCATATTGTTCCTGTAACAATGCAGTTTGGTATATTTCATTGAAAATTATTGCTACCCTGACAAGAAAATTGTTAACTGAGTCGTTTTGTTATCACTTACAATATTTTCTCTTTCAGTGCATTAACGAACTATCTCATGAAAATTAGTATAGGCCATTTTCGTCTTTTATTTTGTAGGTGAAAAAACCTCTATAGCTTGGTCTATTCGTATCTTTCAGGAGAGAACGATGATGTAGAAGCAAATCTATTGCAAGTTACAGGTTTTTTTATTGGGATAATCTGAATTATATTCTACGTTATTTTTGCTTAATCATTGAATCGAGATCTTTACAGAAAACAGAAATTTAAAAAGATTATCATAAGTTGGAAAACTTGAAGGTGGATTATTGAGTTCAAACCGTTTCAGAGATCCGGTTCGAAGGACCAAATAATAAAGATGTTATGTTTGAGACTAGTTAAGGTTGCCATATATTTTATTTTTCACTTGTCTATTACTGCTTTATAATACCATGGCAACGATTGCTATCAACAGACCCATTACGCCCGGGGCGTTATGGAGGTCACTATGAATCATAACGCCAGCTAAATGTTCTGATTCTGTAGTTCAATAAATTAATTACTCAGGCAAGTTCTATTTATAACTGTACATAAAGAAGGGACTAATTATTTTCCCTCAAATAGAGATTACAATTTTCAAATGTTCCTGAAAAATGAGTACCAAGTTTGAAGTTCTGTGAGTTGACCGATGATGAACTCCTCAATGTGCATTCGGTTTCGTTCGGAACGTAAACATTTTCTTTTTCGAAACGGAATGGGCTATCATTGTAGCAATTTTGTTCTTCGAGGAGATACTTTCTTCAATATAGCTCTCCTCTACCGTACTACTCTTCCATTTTCCAAGTAATTTTAGTGTTTCAAAGGAAGCACCACCTTGAACAAGACGCGTTGACGACGTTCGGCGTAGACAATGTCTGGTGTAACCCTTCGGGTTTTCCAAATAAAGGTATTTTGCTATGATAGAAGGAATACACGAAAAAAAAATGGTTTAGAAAGAATGTTCTACAAAAGTGTATTATATACTAGTTATATGAAATTCCTATATTCTGTAAATGATGTGTCTTTTAAACAGAAGACCCGTCGGTTACCGATAAAAAATCTAGTTATATTAGAAATCGTCATCCAAAGACAGATTTCTGGCGTGTAGATTCAAAAATGCTTTATATAAGCACTAAATGCAGAGTCCTACAGGAAATTTCGTATACCACCAATACTCCCGTTCTCTTATAGCAATCTTCTACGAAATTTAAAGTAGTTACATGGTATTCTCGATTAGAAGCCTTTCTTAAAAAATGTGCAGCGAACTTGTACGAACTGCACCGACCGTGTACGAAGAGGTTAACGGTCAACCCGGGTCACGCCATTTCGTCATTCGCGTTCGTGCATGTCAATCGGTCAGTAGTGCGTGAAAGGTTTTAAGCAATTTAAGGATTGCAATTCGCCCATTTTTCTCAATTAATCTGGAAATCCATCGAAGAAAGTTGGAATGAAGGTTGAAAGGTATTTTACTTTGCATCTTTTCATGTATAATTTATCAAGTTCAGTATCGTTCCAAATCTTGTTTTTTCTCACTTCAGTAGCACTTATTTAATAGAGACAGAGTATTTCAATTTTTGGTTACCACCCCTACTGCTTCTTCGTTTGAGACTTCACCCACTGGGGGAATCTAGCCAGACGAATATTCTAGCGATGTGACAATTTTGATTAGACAGTGGCATAATTGGATATCACTTTATCAGATGCTAATTATTCAAAGAGCCTTACTAGTTATTCTCATATTGAAAAATTTCACTCGAAAATGTTGCTTGAAGAACAGTTTATGAGTCCAAATTCCCAATTTTTATCTAAATGTAAATAAATGCTAATAAGTATATATTGCATTACTACAAAAAATAAGTTTTCTTGTTTTTTTTTTGTACTAATGAAACTATTTCGATATTTACATCTTATTCCAATTAGGAAATATTCAATATTTGTTTCACTTGCATTGTCCACGAGCAAGTTTTTTGAGTGCAATTTTTCAATAGGGACAGTAAGTACGCAACTGTCTGATTTGCATTATCTTTCTGCTAGAATATCTGTCTGGCTACATTCCCCGACAGATTATAGTTTTAAATTAATGAAGCAATATAGGAGATTGAGCTGAAAAGAAAACCAAAAGAAAGTAGAGCACTGCATCTATCAAACGAATCTCTCTGTTGAAAATAACATTAGTACTGCTGAAATGAGATGAAAACGACTTTTCCGAAGATAATAAACATGACACAATGAAAAATGTCTATGAGATGAAAAAAATATATGAATAAGTACATTAAAAGGTGCAAACTAAAAGACTATTCAACTTTTACCCCAACTTCTTTTTAATAACTCCCATATTAATTGAGAAAAATGGGCGAATCCATACCTTCGACTAACCCTGTATATTGGCAAACGAACTGCTATTTTGATATGACAAGGTTATTACCATTATATGAAAATTGAAGTGCGGGTTCATAAGACAAGCATGCTAGTTTCATATAACAGGATAACTAGTGTTATCGGACGGTAATGCAAGTTTTATATTATGTGATAACTAGTTTGATAGGAACAGCTTTCCAGTTCCCTCCTCCTAGCTACCAACCTTTATACTACAAGAATATCATTTCTATACGCCAAGGAATCAATTTTTGTAAAACGATGTCGCTAGTTTTATATGCTTAGGACAGCCCATCTCAAAACACTGGTTAATTGATTATATATGATTGTAGTATAGTCATAAGATACCAGAGTATAGCTGGAACAGTAACTAGCGTCGGATAATAACGAACAAGCGTTTTGATGTCACCCCGGGTATCCGCCATTCAGATGAAGAGTATATGAATTTCGGATACTGGGTATAGATTTTTTTTCCGTGTACTTCCTATAGTATTTTTACCTACAGGTAACTCAATGCATCTATTATTTCTGTAGGTTAAAAAAAACCCACGTTGTTTAAATCCATTTGGTAGTAGTGCAATGTACTGTTGCGTACTCAAAGTCTAATTCACTCTAAAATAATTTGTTTAACGAAATATAATGATTCACAATGCTCTAATTTATATAACAATCACTCTACTATTTATATTTGACTTTCACTTCACTGACTGCCCGTCTGTCTGCTGCGTCGTTCTTTTTATATTCACTGTTGACTTCTCCGAATACTCTAGAATTTTCCATCGAATCGTCCAGATTCATCGAATCGTCCAGATTCTTCTCGGTGCATAGCGTATCGAAGGTCATATGCGGCCTGCGTGAGTGTTCAGGCCCGGCATCACCCACAGCTTCGCCACAGTACTTTTTAACTAAGTTCAAGGCTCCTATTTCGCTTTCTCCAACAATGGCGTAACTTTTTGAGGTGCAGGTCTTGGTTTCTGGTACCTTGATCAGTAAAACGGCTCCTGCTCTGTCTTCAATATCATCAATTGTCATCTTGACCATTTCATCACGTCTTAAGTCTCCAAATACGCCCATTACCAGAACAACTTTATGTAGCAGAAAAGTATCATCTGGAGCTTTTCTTATGAAAAGTGATACTTATCCACCTTCCAACACCTTTGAGTTTTCAGGAATGTATCCTTTTGATTTAACTTTCAGAAAGACCATCAGTTGACTGAATGCTGATATATTAATGTTTTCTTTAACAATCAATGTTGATTTCAGCTGTACTTGGTCTATAGACTATTTGCACTATATTTTTCAAACTGAAATAATGTAAAATAAATAAAAAATAAGAATATTTTTATAATATAAACTCACCAGTTCCTGGAAGTATGTCATTAAGACAGTTTCATTTACGGTATTCACTCTGTTTACATTTCAAAAAATGGTCATACTCCTTCTCGTATAAGTATTTGGATTTCACAGGCCGTAAATTTCCTAACGCTTTTTCAGCTTTGAGCGTCACATTCTGTGGGATCTCCATAATTATTATGAACACAACCGTTTTTAGTTTCCTCCACTAACAAGCTTGTCAATTCTTACAGGAACGCAGCAGTCATTTTATTAAATAAACAACCCTTAGCAACCTCTTCGAAGTTTCCATGGCAATTGCATAGAGAGAGAGATAGAGAATATACTTTATTGTCATAAGAAAATATCTTGTTGACAAAGTTTCATTTAACCTATGAAGTCAGGTATATATATATAAAAAAGTATATGTCGTAAAAAATACATTTGAAATAAACAATTTCACTTAATAATTATAAGTCAGTTGTATATAGTATTATGATAAAGTAATGCACAAAATTCATAAATCGTACAACGATCACTTTTGAAAAAAATGCAAAAACACGTCAAACTGTTTTTTTTATTCCGCATCTTTTGACATAAGTTACAAAAATAACACGTCAAAGTTGGTTTAATGGACTGTTTAGTTAATTGAAAAGTTATTATGAAACTTACGTTTATTTCGTTTTTTATTCATTTTCTTGTTTTTTTTCTTATGTGAGCCCTACTACAACTATTTTTCCCTTGTGTAAAAACACAAGCTCTATCACATAATGTAATAAAAATCTTAGCTTTCCATTAAAAAATTTTGTTGATGACGTCATAACTTTGACGTGTTATTTTTGTAACTTATGTCAAAAGATGCGGAATAATAAAACAGTTTGACGTGTTTTTGCATTTTTTCAAAAGTGATCGTTGTACGTTTTATGAATTTTGTGCATTACTTTATCATAACCCTATATACAGGGTGTTAATTAAGTACGTTGACCAACTTCGGGAGGTGATTCTTTGAAGGTTTTCAGGACGAAAAGTTTATATAAACATATGTTCCAAACGGCTTGGTTTTCGAGATACAGGGCGATAAAAATACATTTTTTTCATGATTTTTTAGAGTTAACTTCGACATTTTCGACAATAATCAGTTCAAATTAGGCAGGTACAATCCATTCAATAGGGCGTACGATACAAAATAATGCATTTCTTAAATAATTCACAGGGTCCTCCTTTTTTCAGAGTCAAGCTTTGTTCAACCCTTCAGAATTTTTTTTCCGCCGCCACTGACATATTATGAGAAAGGAATAATCAATGTTGTTTCATTTAACATCTTTTTGATATCTTGCATTTTTTCATTTACTTGTACGGTTCAGGGGCTATAATGAAAATATTAATTTAAACATTTTCCAGTGTGGCATAACATTAGAAAATTTGAAAATTAAACATTTTCAATTATTGTAAATTGATGGAAATATTTTTTCAGAATTAGAAAAATCTACGATGAATAAAAATTATACAATAAAAAATTATAAAGACAAGCTTTTATACAAATGCACTGAAAATGAAAACATCATTTGTTTCATTTTTTGTAGGTTATTCTGTGAGTATCAAAATCTTTCTGTGCAAGATTACCTAGATCAAACAATGAAATTAATTATTTTTTTCCTTTTCAGTGTATTGTATAAAAACTTTAAAATGTTTTCTTTTTATAATTTTCATTTTTAACATTTTAGTTTATTTTTTATGTGAAACTGAAAATCTCCAACCCAAAAACCATCACATACCAATTTTGAACAGAATCGGATCATAATCACAAAACTCGTCCGCCATATTGGAGCCGCCATTTTGTTTTTTAACAAACATTTTTTTAATGCATTGTCACCGGAATTACGGAAACCTGCCAAATTTCAAATTAATCGGAGTATTAGAAGTGGGTCAAATTCAACTTTTATTAAATTGTTTGTTAGTTAGTTACAAGTGAAGCTAAATAAAAGCTTGTTATTGTAAAGATGTGATTTCTTTTTGTGATATCTAACAGAAAACTACTATCTCCCCGTCACTGCGGTACGCTGGATATTAAACTAGATCTGACAGATATTGGGAAAACCTTAACTTTCAACCTGAAGATTTTGATGGTAAAAATGTGCATTTTCATTGAGATATTTGATTAAAAATGTTTTTACCCATCAGTCTTGATAGAGAACTCATACAAATTTTTTGTTATTTAAAAAAAGATATTTTTTAGTTTTCAATTGAACGTTTCCTTTTCAACATAAAAAACTTCCGAAAAGTAATCCTGTAATGGAAGATAGTTAATAGGGTTTATCTAATAGTAGCAGATCATTACACATTTGATTTTCTTTTATGAATCTCTGGTCATAACTCCGAAAAACTAAATCAAACAAATTTTTGTTTCCGTACAGAGTACATTATTTTATCAGAAATATCGGTTTGTTTTTTCTACTGCAGTAACGCAGAAATTTTGTAATCAATTTGAATTCATAAAAATAGCAAAGTGGGCTTTGATATTAATTCATTTATTTAAATATCAACAACTTGACAGTTATCGAAAGTTGAGAAACTGTCTCATTGTTAATTCTTCATTAGTGCAAGCTATAAAGCAGATTCATTCAATATTCCTTTGGATAAAATGGTTGAATATACAAATTCAGAAATGGCAGACATGCACTTAATGTATGGAATGGCTGATGGTAACTTTCGTGCCGCCAGACGAATGTATCTAGAAAGATTTCCACAACGTCATATTCCCAGCACACAAATGTTCATTAATATTCACTCCCGTCTTCGTGAAACGGGTACTTTCAAGAGGTCTGCTGTTCTCATAGGAAGACCCAGGAGAGTTAGAATAGTTCAGATAGAAGAAGCTGTACTTAACGAAATTGAGCAGCATCCAGACACCAGTACAAGACAAATTGCGGCACAGTTTAACGTAACCCATATATTGGTATGGCAAATTTTAAAAGAACAACAACTTTATCCCTATCACATACAGCGTGTTCAAGCTCTTCTGCCAAGGGATTTTCCAAAGAGATTAACTTTTTGCACTTGGATTCGAAATAAATTGTTGGAAAATCCATGGTTTTTATCTCAAGTGTTATTCACCGATGAGGCATGCTTTTCCCGTAAAGCCATTATTAATTTTCACAACAACCATATGTGGGCTGATGAAAACCCATACGCCGTGATTGAAAACCATTTTCAAGAGACGTTTTCTGTGAATGTTTGGGTTGGAATTGTAGGGAATTTCCTTATCGGGCCACATTTTCTGCCTCATAGACTCAATGGTGACCATTATCGACATTTTCTTGAATTCATCTTACCTGGACTCATAGAAGAGATCCCACTGAGGAAAAGAATTGGAATTTGGTTTATGCATGATGGTGCTCCAGTACACTTCAGATTGGTTGCACGCCAATATTTAGAAGAGAATTATTCTGATGGCTGGATTGGGCGTGGTGGGCCACAACTTTGGCCACCAAGGTCACCCGATATGAATCCACTTGATTTTTTCCTCTGGGGGCACCTTAAATCATTTGTGTACCGAACTCCAGTTCAAAGTGAAGAAGACCTGAGGAATCGCATACAGGAGTCATGCGGAATTATAAGAAACACTCCTGGTATTTTTGAGCGTGTCCGCCAGTCTATGGTTAGGCGCATAAACGCATGCATTGAAGTTGGCGGTGGCCATTTCCAGCAGCTGCTCTGACATATCAATTTCAATAATGGTCCTTTTCTGAACTTGATTTTATTCCTAGGGAATTTATGCTACTTTGCTCTAGTATTTGATAATAAAGTTATTCACTCTTGAAAATGTCCAAAATTATTTTGCCATAATTAACTTTGTGCAATACATATTCAACCTGAGTTATGGTAAAAAATGTATGGGAGCTCCATAACATTACATTTTCTCTACACGAGCAGAAAATAGCTATTTGTGTAATGAGAACAAAATGACGTATTGCGTCACGCGCTAATCTTTGGAGAGTGGCAATGACACTTCGAGAAATGAATTATTTTATATCATGCGCACTATTGAATGGATTGTACTTGTCCAATTTGAACTAATTTGGATCGATTATTGTCGAAAATTTCGAAGTAAACTCCAAAAACTCCTAAAAAATGTATTTTGATCACCCTGTACTTCGAAAACCAAGCCGCTTGGGACATGTTTATATGAACTTTTCATCTTGAAACCTTTCAAAGAATCCCCCTTCAAGTTAGACTATTTGCTTCTCAAATTTCTTTATGTTATGCGTTACTGGAAAATGTTTGCGTTAATATTTTCATTGTAACTCCTGAACCGTACAAGTAAATGAAAAACATCAGGAAAGGAAAAAGATGTTAAATGAAACAACATTCATTATTCCTTTCTCATAATATGTCAGTGGCGGCGGAAAAAAAATTCTGAAGGGTTGAACAAAGCTTGACTCTGAAAAAAGGAGGACCCTGTGAATTATTTGAGAAATGCATTATTTTGTATCGTGCGTACTATTGAATGGATTGTACTTGCCTAATTTGAACTGATTATTGTAGAAAATGTCGAAGTTAACTCTAAAAAATCTTGAAAAAAATGTATTTTTATCACCCTGTATCTGGGAAACCAAGCCGTTTTGGACATGTGTTTATATGAACATTTCGTCCTGAAAACCTTCAAAGAATCACATCCCGAAGTTTGTCAACGTACTTAATTAACACCCTGTATGTATATAAAAACATAAGTCGAACAAAAATACGTGTAAAATAAATAAGTCTGACTCAATCAAGTCATATAAATAAACGAAATATAAGTAGTACAAACATACTCTACCACATCTCAGAATAGTATTTCTCCAAACCATAGTAAGCTCCATCAAGTAATGCTTCTTTAACAGACTTTCGAATTTTTTTTAAAGAGTTAATAATCTTCAGGCGTAAGGGTAGATGGTTATATATTTTTATGCCTTCGTATATAATTGACTTTCTGGTCAGGGTCGAGGATGGTATAGGTAGAGGTAGATTGAGATTATATGTCCAACGTGTTCTGTGATATAACTGGGGATTATCTAGGTTATCACGATTTTTAAAGACTAAGCACGCGCTTTCTAGTACTAATAAAGAAGGTATAGTGAGTATTCTCTGAGAGACGAAGAGCGGCCTGCATGAATGTTTGGGAGATATAGAAGCTCACTTGTGCTCAGTTGCCGACCAGAACGCAGTAGATACTATGAGAAGAAATTTATGAAGTAAACAACGTTGTTTAAGATTATTTTTTCGTGAAAAATAAAATCTTGTATGCACCACGAGCGTTACTAGATCCTAACGCCCATCGGGCAACATTCATCCCTCGGGCCAAAGGCCCACGGGTGAATGTTACCCTCCGGGCGTTAGGATCTATTAAACGCACTAGATACATAAATAGCTATATGAGCCAAGAAAAACGGGCTTACCCGGTTCCTTTTCAGTCTTTCCGCTCTGCTGCCTTTACTGTGGTTTTGTAATTCCTGCACGTACTTCGTACTTTTCCTGTCAAATTCTGCATAATGCGATCACTGGGAACTGACATGTATCTTATAATTTTTTGTAAATAAATTATCTGAATTATTATTACTAACTAAAAATATTACTATTATTATCATTATTATAACCGAGAGAATTCTGATAGGATTGGGAGTAAAATTAATACTGCTGGTATCGGTGGATTTTTCTATTTGTATAGCCGACTCTTGAGTAGTATGAAAAGAAATAATTTTTACAAGCAATGTGTTGTAAATTCAAACCAAAAGGATTCCCAATGAGTTGAAAGAAATTAAATTGATTACAGGTACTTAAACTATAAAAACCGACAAAATTATACTACGTGGCGTAAACAGCGAGTGCCATTAATTTAATAGATTAACTTGAGTGTTATTGTAGAAAAAAAATCAAATTTTTTAATGAAAACGAAAAATTTAAAAAAGTTTTCTACAAGTCGCCAACTTAAATAGACACTAAATTATAAATAAATTGAGAAAATATGAACTTTAAAAATTTAGTGTCTGCTACCGAGTAGTTTTTTAATCTTGTTTAAATTTTTTTAATACTATCGTGGCTCTCTCTTGTTTGAAATGGTAAATGGTTGAAGCCGCCGTTATAAGAAAAAGGTCCTTTATTAAACATGGTGAATGTAAGTATAATTTTAAATCATTTCCAGAATTTTGACTAGTATTACCACATGATGAAAATAAATTTGTGTTTTACAGACATAGGTGTCTTCAAAACCATCAGCTTGTACATAACATTACTAACAATCTCCAAATATTATTAGAAACTTTAGATATACTAAGAATTTACGATATTAGCTGTCAAAATTGTGATGAAGTTTAATATGGCCAAACCAAGAGATTTACGAATGTCCCTTTCTGTGAACATTTGGCCCATGCTAAATACCCTCGAGAGAATACTGTTTATACATGTTTACTGACACCACTACTGAATCTAGACGGCCTTCTTCACTACTAAGTCTCTAATCTCCATTGACCAAAGCATTCCTTTTTTTTTCTTGTGTACTCCATTTTTCATTCTATATTAAATTATACAGTGTGTCTCACTTTTCATGGAAGCATCCCCGTAACTTACGTAAGTAATTATCAAGGTAGAATGATTAATTAAACTCTCAGGACTGAAGGAAATTATGAAAATGCACCTACCGATTCAATGATGATGGACTAAGTAATATACACTGCCCGCCAGTCGCCGGTAAAAATGGATTGTTCTATCGCGACTGGCGGGCAGTGTATATCACTTAGGTCATAACCATTGAACCAGAAGGTGCATCTTCATGATTTCCTTCAGTCCTGAGAGTTTCATTATTCTACCTTGATAATTACGGAAGTTACGGGGGTGCTTCCATGAAAAGTGAGCCACACTGTATAGGAACTGTCCAAACTTTATCAAAAAGATTCTGTTTTCTGATAATGAAGAATTTTTATAATCATCATTATTATTATACATTCTTTCAACGAACCATGACCAGGCCTAAACCAATGATATTCAGTGCTTTGCGTAGTGCTTCATCGCCAAAAGTTATTTAATTCCATTTGAAAAAAAATGACAGGAAAATGATTTGTGGTTCATTCTAATTGATCAAGACGAAATTTTCAATTCGAAAATATTAGAAAAAACAGCGTTGATATGAAAAAACTCTCAAAAGTCGCAAAGTTTTTAATGCATGTAAACGTCATTGTTGGCGAATGCATAAAATGCAATCCTGGTATATGGTCAATAATAACTTTTCAAAGCTGACTATGTCATCAATAGTGAAATGCATTTCCATGTAGATAGTGAACAATAGCATAAATCACAATTAGAAATCCAAATGCAAAAATGATACATTTCAATTCCGACATAAAAAATGGCGACATTAATTTAAATTCAAAAATACAAACAACGAACGAGTGCTCATAAATTATATCAATTAGAGTTTACAAATGGCGACAGGCAGTTATTATTAATGGGTATGCTTAATTTTATAGTAAAAGCATTTTTATTAGGGCTGACAGAGGACACCATTTTTGAATTTTTGATCCGTGTTGCGAGACAGAGCGAATGAATGGCTTTTGACGCGTTTTCACCAGTGCAATTTAATTATTATGAGGTTTTCAGATTAATATTCATCGTCGCGTTATTCTGTTACACGTTTATGCAGTGGGCATTTTACTGTGGGTTCTAGTTGAATTATTGTAGAATGGATTCTTCCATGTAGAATATATTTTAGTCTCCATGAGAAAACATTGTTGATACCAATTGGCGGAAGTCCATTAAACTAATAATGAGAAATGGATTGCATAATCCAGTTTTTCGCCTTCAGTCTATACTATAGGTATATTTCTCGGTAAATCTCCAGCAGAAAACAACTACTGCCCCCTACGACCGTTGAATTATGTGAATCTAATAGATATAATTCATCGGTCGTAGGGGGTAGTAGTTGTTTTTGACTAATACACCTATTATATAAGCCGAAAGAGTGCACGGAAAAAAATTCAATAGTAGCAAGTAAAATTTGCATACTATATGGGGCAAGTATACGCTTTATTAGCCACAAGACAAATTAGATTCCTGAATTTGATCACTTGCTGTTATTGATGTAATTTCAGGAACACAATGTAACCTAACGATATTAAACTCTTCATAAGGAGCAAACATTTTTATTTTATTAGCCTCAATCTACTTTTTATTTGCAGTAGGTGCTCAGTTTGATAACCACCAGTGACAAGTAAATTTACCATTGATGAAGAACGATTTTCTCTCAAATAACTTATTTACTCAAATCTACTGAAAAATATATTAGTTGCTACTATGCAGCAACATTTTTAGATTATTATACTAATTTTAGTATACTTATCAAATGAATCACTTTTGGGTAGTTTATTATTGTCTAACCTTTAATAGCTTTCATTCCATCTTTGGTATCAGGATCCACCGGACTCAATTGAAATATCCACTTTCCCTCAGTTTAGGGTTATTAGTTCTTCAAAGAAGGATCATTTGATTTTTATATAGCCTTATTTTCAATATATTCATTCATTCTTGAATTTAAAATTATATGAAAGATTCGGTTGCAGCAAGAAAGCAATGATTCAGTGTATAAGAAAACGGACTTGCATGGCATATACAGGCTAGCAAAATACACTACTTAAGAAAGACAGGAGATAGCTAGAGATTGCAGTTTTTATGCCAAACATTTTTCGTGAACTATAAGTTGATATGGAAAGAAGGATACAACATTTTGACGGTTCTTTTAAAGAAATCATCGCCGCTGGCCACCCTTACTGCATCACCCAGTAGAACCTGTTTCATAATTAGGAATTTCAGAAATTTGTTGAATCTGTTTGTATTCATCAGTATGAATGAATGAACAAGCAGGCAAGCTAATGCCAATTCTCATTATGATCATAACAAATTCAAGTTATGTACATATAGCATAAAGTAGAATTAGAACGTCCTGAAAATTGAATATAAAAGATGATGAAAAAAGGAAATAAAAATAAGTAGATTAGTAGAGTATTTTCATTGAAACAAGACTGATGTTCAGTACTTTGGAAAATTCTCCTGATTCTATTAAGTATACATACAATGTCAATACTCTAGGAATGTTAGGTCAAAATCCACATTCTACATGCCAACAAGTAAAATACATAAATCAAACTAACAATATTCACACAACTCACAACAGTAATACAGTACCACGTCCACATAAAACTACTAACTCAAATGCTGGAATTGGAATAAGGCCTGTTTTGCGAAAACGTTGTTGAACAGGTGCGGCAGTTACTACCGATTAATCCCGAACTGGTCGAATATCAACAAGTAGGTGAACAGGTAACATTTTCGTAGGAACACCAAGCTCTACTGCAAATAAACTGTTGTATTATGCCTGTAATACGAGTCTCTGTTCTAATGATATACTTTTCACAAACCCAACAATCCCAAAGTTCATAAATATGAATATACACTTTTCCACCTGACATTATACAAAGTGTATTATTTAATTTTCGAAGTACTTGCTGTATGTAAACAATATTATAGCACATGCGTTCATAATATTCCTTTTTTAAAGACGAAACGATATTTTTTCTAAATAAAGGTAAGTATTTCCTTACCACAATAGAAAAAAAGTCAGTAAAAGGTTTTACTTGGACCATTTTTTTTGTGTGTATTATGTAAGCCATTTTTCATTATTATTATAATGGTCTTCCGACAAGTCGTGTCAATAATGTTTTCTCATAAATATTTGGCTTCCGAAGAAATAGATACTATAGATGGAGTGCTCTATGTAACCTGGAGATGGCGCGGATTGTTTCTTGGGAATTCCCAATTAAACCTAAAGTGATTTTTCGATTTATTTGGGTGAACTAGCCTCCGCTGATGAGTGGCAAGAACTTCGAAACCGGTATGTGGGTAATTTCCAATTTAAACCAAAATAAAATTTCAGCTATGGTATTTAAGATCATTCACAGAGAAAAATAAATGTATATTTTCTACACAATTGTGAATAATTTCAGCAAAATTTGTTTCTAAGAAGTTGACAGCATCAATTTGTTCATTTTTCTTTTACAACATTGTATTAGAGATATTGTGTATAAACGATACACTTCAGTATTGTATTAATCTGAATAGGTTTGTTTTAATTTTGTTTTAATTTGTTTTCAATGTTGTGCGACGAATGTCAACAACTTTATGCATAAATTAGAATGAATGCCAACAATTTGTGAACCTAGTTTGAACAAATTGTGTAAGTAGGTATTTTAAATATAGGATCCAAAAAATGTTACAAATTTGTGTACTCCGCATACATGAATTGTGTAGGTATATCGTACATATTTGTGTACAGAGCAAGGCCAATTTTTACAGGTTCCTTTTATAATTTTGAGAAAGGATACAATGAGGCACATAACACCCGAAAGGAATGAGATAAGAATAAGCATCAGTTTCAACCTGCTCGCTTCTTCATATCTTATTCTGTCCAGATGGTTGAATTAAAATTAAATGTCATTCAAATAATGTTAATTTCATAACAAAGAACTAATAACAAAAATAACTGAACTATAAACTCTAATTACAAATCAAAGAGAAACACAAAATACCAAACAGAACATAAATGAACCATACATTTTGTTATTCTGGAACACGTTTAATAATAATAAAGTTTAAAGTAACCTTCGTGCCAGACTATATTTATTCAAGTAAGAAGTAGGTTCGAGCATTGTTTAAATAGAAGTAAGATAGTTAGTCAATGCCTGTGGAAAAGGCATTGGACCCAAACGCGTGTGTCATCTAGCGTGATTCGTTACGAACATGAATATTTGATGTCATTTTAATGCAGGTTTCTTCAAAAATCCCTGATTTTAATGCTGTCCCATTGTTTCAATAAAGTTACGATATGACTTAGAAGCCAGATCACTGAAGTTACGACATGACTTGGGTGCGAGATCACTGTCGCCATATACATGTCGCATCCATTTGAATCCAATATTAATCCCATAAGGTTGGCTAACTATCTTACTTCTATATAAACAAAGGTTCGAGGATGCACCTTTCAGACCGTTAAAAATTATGAAAATGAGTCAGTTGTAGGTTTCATGGTAACAAAAAATAATAGCAATACTAACCTTCAAATGTTGGTATCAGTTTGCAAATAACACTTCCATTTGACACAAAACCACACACACACACACACGAGCAAATAATAAATAATAGGTAAGTACACTTAACCAGCTTCGCCCTTCGATCAGCATAAAACAATCAAACAATGATGGACTGGACATTTGGAGTGCCGCGCATGCGTATTTAGTTGGATGAGACGACGCCTTGGTCAAGTTGTGGCAAATTACTCAATTGTGTCTTACAGAACGTTGTGCATGTACCTGCTGCAGTCTTTTCTCTCTAGGTTGGAAAAGTAGGTAGTTCTTGTAGAAAACTTTGCCAAGAATATAACAGATATAATTCGAAGGTCATAACTGGCAGTAGTTCTTTTCTGTTGAACTTACCGAGGAATATACCTATTATATAGGTTATAGGAGAAAACTGGATTACGTAATCTATCCTTTCCAGTTTAATCTTCATGTTTACTTAGAACGGAATTTTCTGTAGTTTTAAGAAAACAACCCGAAAACTGAGGTTGGGAAGAAAAACAGGGTGGAAAATTTCACCAATTACCAATTTTTCACTCTTATAATAAAATATAAAATTTCGAAAATCTTGCCGGAGATTAGCAATTAAACGATTCGATTGAAATCGACAAAGTCAAATTACCCTTTCGCTCCAAATAAGTTCACCAAGTGGAAAGTATGAGCAAACATCTGACGGAAAACCATCTACTTCCCTGGGTAATACAACGACGGACATTGAACTATATCTAACAGATATTTGTACAACGTTCCTCCAAGAAGACCCAATTGCAGGTGCTTATTGTATTTGAACAAAAGATTTTTCTTCATTTGGCTGGGAATAGTCTAAGAGTCGGAAAGAGGTCGACCTTCACGCATCTGTTAACTGGATGAAACTTATATTTTATGATGCTTCATAATGGTTATTTATGCAACAAGTGCAAAAAGTAAGTGTTTATTGCATTCGACGTGCACTAGTTGCATACCGTATTTTTTCTACGTTTGTGCAAAAACCAAAAACTTTCCAATTAGGTGTTACTAAAGTGTGAGGAAGATATTCTTTGTTCAAATCTAGCTGCTAAAAGTAAATAATACTCAAAGATACAAATTTTATTTTCGTTGAATTGCGTTTTCTAGTAATGTTGTGCTAGATATGGCGTCGATTTGACTTTTATGTTTGTCGTGATGACAGAACGCTGTAGCAGAATGACAGATGAGTGCAATACAGAGTTTATTGCACTAAGTGCAATAAAGAGTATATTGCACTTAGTGCAATAAAGAACTAGTTTCTCCACTAAATACAGTTCGAGAAAGTTTTGTTTTTTGCATGAACGTAGAAAAATAGACGAATACGCCTGGAATGCCCTGCCTATAAAAATGTGGCCACGGCTATCTTTAATTGAATTAATTTTAATATATTTTTTTTACTTATTTGTTAACCAAATGAATTTTGATTCACCCGACAGTTTGAAATATAAAGAATATGCCTAGGTAGTATTGCCTACTCATTTCTGATCATGACTATTTGGCACGCAGCAAGAAGGTATGAACAGGTAAGTGAATATAGGTAACTTCACTGATCTGTTAACCAATCGAAACATTTATCAGAAGATAGATAATTTAATGATTGGTATAGTATTGTCTGCAATAATTCGTTCATGAAAAAAATAATTTCCTGGGTGTAAAGTTCGAAAATCGGAGTAAGAAAAGATGCGCGAGAGAGAAAGTAGAGCGTCCGAAGTCTGTGTAATAGAGGGACACATTTAATAGTTAAAGATACATTCATGATTTACTGACAGCTAAAGAAACGTCTGCTGGGCATGAACTAGCATTCTTGGTGTTGCCACAAGTCGCCTGGATGTAGTTTTAGAATTCCTCCAGGTCATGATCAAGGAGGGTGGGGGGCGTTTGAAAACCATTCAGTTTGTGACAGTTTGAAGGTTTCACATTTGGTAGATATGGTGCTGAAGACACTTTCTGCCAAGTTTGACCTGCGATCGAAGTCAATATACAGAGTTATTCCGAAAAAAACGTGATTACAAAAAATCACGTTGTTTTCGGCATAACTCTGGTTCTTGACCTCGTAAGCGGGTCAAACTTGGCAGAAGGTATGTTCAATACCATATCTACCGAAATGTGGAACCAGCAAACGGTCACAAACTGACTGGTTTTCAAACGCCACCCCCCCTCCGTGACCTTGACCTGGAGAAATTCTAAAACTACATCCAGGCGACTTGGGGCTACACCAAGAATGCTATTTCATGCCCAGCAGACGGTTTCCTTACCTGTCAGTAAATCATATAGGCAGCTCTTTAACTATAACATAGCAGCTGCGCGTGACATGTCCATTAAAAGGAAGAGAGTACGCATGCTCTTTTTTTACTTGCGACTGACAAAGATAGCATCTGTTTACTGCCGACAATCATTTTGGATCAATTAAAAATGATCAGCTTTGATCAAAATGTGGCCGAATTATACAGTTATCTGTAGTAATTTTGGCATAAATATTTGAATATTTGGAAATTCTAAAGGAGAAAAAATTTATTCTTATGGTTTTTTGGTTATATACTCAGCATGTTTATTCAAAGATTTGTCAAAATTGAATCCCAAATATTTCATTTCATTTACTAATTCAGTCAATTCACCATTGATGAATATTGATTATATCCAAGACAATACGAAATAAATGTTGCTTTGGTTTTATTTACTTTCAGTTTTTTTTTTCTTCTTCAATTTCCGCATCAACCATTACGGTTATTAGCGGGGTACAATATGTTTACAGTACATCTAAATCTAAATATTGTTCATTATATTAGTTCAAAAACAAAACTAGATTTTCCACATTTTCTAGGTTGAGGATGGTATTTATGTCGTTGGGCAGGTTTGCTGTAACTCTTTCTTCGTGATACAATGGGCAGTCTAGAAGGTGTTTCACGCTGAGAACACTGTCACAAATTTAACATGTCTTTGGGTCACTTTGTTGAAACAGGTGTTGGTTAATCTTGTGTGCCCAATTTGGAGCCGTGAAAGAGTGACCTGGTGTTTTCTGCCTAGTCCCACATACTGAAAAGGGTCAAGACTGGGGTTTAGTTCGAATAACATGTTGCCGATTCCTGTTTCTTGTCATCTATCCTGCCAAACGCCTTTAATGTACTTTTTTATGTCTGCTTTCATATCATCGTACGGGATAGAGTTCACTCTAAGAGATGTCGGATCTGTGATACCATTTTTGACGGCTTCGTCGGCTTTCTCGTTTCCAGGTATTCCTATGTGTGAGGGAATCCACACTAATTTTATGGTCTTTCCTCGAGATTTCAGTTGGTGAAGTTCATCTTTGATCGATTGCAGTACGGGATGTTTGGGGTACAGTTGTTTGACTCCTTGTATAGAGCTCAAAGAGTCAGTGAAAATGACTGTTTCTCTAGCATCAAGGCTATTTGATAATTCAACGGCTTTTGCTATCGCGTACAATTCTGCTGTGTAGATATTGCAGTTTGGTGGTAAACTGTAACAATATGTTTCATTGTTTGATATAACGGCTGCTCCGACGCGTTGATCTCCAGATGTCTTAGATGCGTCTGTATAAATTATGTTTTGTCCGGTGGTCTCAGTTTCTATTTCGTAGAATTTTTCAAGGATTTTCAAGATGGGGGTTGTGATCTTTGGGAAATGAGTAAGGGATGTATTGCAGGAAGGTATATCAGTTAACCAGGGTGGTTGTTTCATATTGAAAACAGGTAAAGTGGTGCTGAAATCGTGTCCGAATTCATTTATTCTTGTGCTAAATGGGTGGGGGATGTTGGTATTTTCTTTCGGTGGAGCATTATGGTGGATTGGTAAGATGTAATCATAGAGTGGATTATTTTTTTTGGCAGAAATTCTTGCAGCGTATGATAGGCTCAATAAATTGTCTTCTGATTTCAAGGGGTGGTTCATTAGCTTCTACATATAGGTTCTCAACAGGACTTGTTCAAAATGCACCAAGCGCATATCTGATTGCTGCACTATGTATGGTATCCAATTGCTTCAGGAGTGATTTCCTCGCAGTAGTATATGCTATAGAACCATAATCAATGTTTGCTCTTATCAAGTGTCTATAAATTGTCATTAGGGTAGTTCAGTCCGTTCCCCATTCGTGACTAGACAATGTTCTCATAAGGTTAAGTCCTTTCCTGCAATACTGTTTGAGGTGGCGAATATGAGCACTCCACTGTAATTTTTCGTCAAATACCATTCCTAAAAACTTGATCTCTTCAACGAATTCTTATTGAACGCCATCTAATTTCAAAATTGGGTATGTTGGGACGGATCGATTGCTAAACAGCATACACTTTGTTTTTTCACTGGAGAACTGGAAACCAGTTTCCAAGCTCCATTTCTCTAGCTTCGTTATGGTGTTCTGTAAGAGTTTGATTGCGGATGAGATATTGTTACTACTGATAAAAAGAACAAGATCATCAGCGTAGAGTCCGGTTTTGATTGGTGTTTCAATACTTTTAGAAATTTCATTAATCGAAACAAGGAATAATGTGGTACTCAGGATTGATCCTTGTGGAGTGCCGTTCTATTGCATTTTTTCTGTGGAGAGTGTGTTGTTCACCAGTAGGCGAAAGGACCGGTTATTTAGAAAATTTGTTATGAAGGCTAACAAATTTCGATCTATTACCCATGACTTGAGTTTTTCTAGGATGTTGTATCTCCAAGCTGCGTCCAATGCTCTACAAATGTCGAAAAAAACTGCGATGACTTTGCGTTTTGTTGAGAAAGCTTCATGAATAGTAGATTCAATAGTTACTATGTTATCTGTTGTTGATCAGTGTTTCCGGAAGCCACTCTTTTGTGGTATTATCAAATTATTCATTTCCAGAAAAAACTGCAGTCGTCGGTTGATTATTTTCTCAAGTACTTTGCACATGGTGTATGTGAGTGATATGGGCCTATATGATTCTGGATCCGTTCGGGGTTTGTTCTGTTTGAGTATGGAAATGACTGTGGCTACTTTCCAGTTATTGGGAAAAATTCGGTTGAGAAAGAACAGGTTGAAAATTTTCAATAAGTGAAGTTTGGCAACTACGGGTAGATTTCTGAGAAAAGCATATGGTATATCATCCGGCCATGGGCTAGAATCTTTAACTGAGTTCAGTGCGTCTTCCAGTTCAGCTACGGTTATCTCGTTATTCAGGGGATTGCTACAGTTGTCTGATATTTTGATGGGTTCTTCTTCTGTCGTTGCTTTGAGAAAAGTCTTGAAAAGTATCACCCAGAATGTTTGAAATATCAACCTTGTTTTCTACAGCGTTTCCATCCAAGTTCAAAGAGGTTATTTTTAGGTTTGGACATGTACCCTTTATCTTTCGGATTTTTTTTCAAACTTCAGCCAACAGGTGGGACTGTTGATGTTCAAGATGAATCTGGAGTGAGCTCTAAGCCTCTTAAATTCCAGTAAATTTTCTTGAGTGTGGTGTTTTTTGAGCCTGTTGAACGCATGTTTGGAGGATTTGATACTTTCTTCACAATCTCTGTTTCACCACGGAACTGGGTGGTGCCTAACAACTGATTTTGTTTTTCTAATGGCTTCTGTGGCTGCATCAATCATTATCTGACTGAAAAGTTGAACAGCAGTATTTGTTGCTCTTTCGTTCTCATCCAGCTGTGTTATTTTTTCCTCAATAAGTTCGGCATAGTATGTTCAATTTGCAGAGTTCATTTTCCACTTTTGTGTCATCTGAAGATTTATTATTCTGAATGTGTATTGGGAAATGGTCGCTATCGTAAAGGTCCGGTAGATTATCCCACGAGAGTTTTGGCAGTAAAGTTGATTCGCATAGTGTCAGATCAAGGACTGAGTGTTTTCCAGAAAAGGAATTTAACCTGGTTTTTGCTCCTGAATTTAGGATTGTTAAATTTTTCGAGTTGAACGCATTTTCTAAAATTTTTCCTTTTTTATTACTGTAGCCGCTTCCCCATACCTCACTGTGGCAGTTGAAGTCTCCGAGTATAATGCGAGGTTTTGGAATTTGTTTGAGAATGTTGGTAATATCTTGTTCATCCATTTCTGAATTTGGAGCGATGTAAATATTACAGATGTTGATATTAAGTGTGCTCTTGATGGCAACTGGTACAGCTTCTAGGTTTGTGTTCAACTAGATTTGCTATACTTGCACTGATTGATAAACGTAAATAGAAACTCCTCCGCTGGTTCTGCCCTGGTCTTGTCGATTTTTGTGAAAAGAGTGATAGTTTTTAAGGTTGTAGGTTTTATTATTTTCAAAATGTGTTTCCTGGAGGAAATAACGAGTGGCTTCAGTTCGTTCTTCAGTTTTTAAAACATCTCCAGATGGGTGTAAAACCCATTTATATTCCAATGTAGAATGAATGTTATGTGAATTTTTGTTTTTAAAATTAATTTATTCAATTAGTTTCTTGGCTCATGGTGTCGCTTTCATTTCCGGATAGGGAAGTATTCGATAATGCTTCGAGTTCTACTTGAAGTTTGTAGAAAATTTTCTTTTTTATTCTTGTAAGTCTTGACTTTATTCCTCTTTCTGTTATGTATGGGTATATTTTGGATGGCATGTCAAGAAGGCCGTGGATATCTTCAGTGTACTCTTTTGCTACTTTGAGGGGTCCGCTGAGCCATAGGTGTTGTCTATAAAGCTGGTGAATTGGTCGAAAGTTAGAAGTTGGAAGTGTGGCTTTCATCGTCAATGATATTTTCCGCAGGTTGGATTTATGTTTCGCATGAAATGAAACTGTCAAGTGTGGGGTTTATTTTCATCTTTTCCTGGACTGGAGTTGGTTTCTGAAAAGGTGATTTTGTTGTGGTTCCTGTTATTTCGGGAGAAGGAGTGGCGATATCTGAGGAGTCACGCTTTTGAGATGCTGTATTTAGTATGAGGGGTTCAAATGTTTGTTCTGGTAAGTCTTGAGCAGTTGGTTGGTTGCTACTTTCAGGAGTTATACTGATTTCCTGAGGTTCGTTGCATGCAGACACTAAATGGCCGGCTTTTTTACATTTAAAACAGGTTAGATTATCATCAGAGAGAAAAATGCGATACAAGTTATTGTCAAATTGGAGAAGGATCGATTCTGGTATGGAAGAGTTTTGGTTGGGATTTATATATACTTGGCGACGGAAACTGAGTACGTGGCTATAATCTGGGTTGTTTATTCCAGCACGTAAGAAGGAGATCGGAGAAAGTAATTTTAATCAACTGAGAACAGTGCCATTTATACCATTTGTGTAATTGATGACTTGTTTATTTTGTGGAAATTCATGATCACTTTAATGAAACGAAAGAAACACAATTTTGTCTTATTTCCACTAGTTTTTTATATTTACGACCGGTTTCGGGCTTTATCCCATTATCAAGTATAAAAACTAACTAATACAATTGTACTCTTAAACCTAGTTATATAGGGAGTTTGCAGGTAAACTGGATGGAGAGGATGAAAATAAATGAAATCAAATTAACATGGGTGAAACGATATAAATTCAATACTGGAGGTTATAGAAATTACCTGGGTTGTCAAAATCACAAATTCAAAAGTGGAGACCTACATAAATCGAGTTGATCATTGAGGGTTCTATATTTCGGGTTTTTAATTGATTTCCATGGCTTCCAACAGATTCATTTTCTTTCCTTCATTACATGTGTGTAGGATTTTGAGATTATCTTTATTTATCTTGTGTTTGGATTCTTGCAGATGTTCGTACATTGCGGATTACCTTTGCCTTACGTCAAAATTTCTACCGGTCTGGCCTGTATATACTGCAGAGCATTCCCCGCATTCTAATCTATATATCCCTGATTTTTTCATTCTATCTCGTTTAGGTTTTACATCGAACAGAATTATGCCTAAATTATTATTACTTATAATAGCTGTTGTTATTTTGAATTAATAAAAATAATTTTGAATGTTTTCTGAAATTTTACCTGAGTAATTAATGCTACCATATTTACGTGTATTGTGTTCTTCGATATTTGGGTATAGTTCACTCATAACCGTTTTATGAGTTTTACCTGATATTAACTTCTCTATTAAAGAAACTGGTACTCGATTGTTTACCGCAATTTGTTTAATGATGTTTAGTTCATCCTGGAAATTCTTATCAGGTAAAGGGATTGCGAAAGCTCTGTGTATCATTGATCTAAAGGCGGATAATTTGTGTGACATCAGACTGAAAGAATCAAAGGGAATTGTACAGTCTGTGAAGGTGTTTTTCCGGTAGATATTAAATTGAAAACTATTACTAACTCTTGAAATACTTAAATCTAAGAAGTTAAGCTTCTTGTTTTGTTCAATTTCTACTTTGAATTTAACTTTGTTATGTAGATTATTTAGGAAGTTCCAAAATTGATCAATTTGTCTGTTGGAACCATCAAAACCCACTAGTACGTCATCAACGTATCTGAACGTATCTGAAGGGCATATTAGATATACGTAATGTGAACCCATATATAACTAACGAATTTTGCAATCTTTTGAATTTATGCCTAAAACAAATTTTTTTCAAATATAATGATAGCTTTTACCTACAAAACTCTGGTCTCCCAATGGGCTCACCATTGAGTCCCATTCTGGCAGATATTTTCATGGACAACCTAGAAAATACCCTCATCCTTAAGAACCCCCTTTCTAAAAAACATATTGTGTTTTGCTTCAGATACGTTGATGACGTACTACACCTTTTTCATATGTAATTCAGAAAGTATAACTTGTAATTCAGATTAGTAAAATGTAATTCAGAAAACGTAACTTGTAATTCAGAATTGTTAATTGTATTTCAGAAACCGTAACATGTAATTCAGATTAGTAAATTGTATTTCAGAAACCGTAACATGTAATTCAGATTAGCAAGTTGTATTTCAGAAAGTGTAACTTGAATTTCAGATTAGTGAATTGTTATTCAGAAAGCGTCAATTGAAATTGAGAAACCATCACTTGTAATTCAGAAACCATCAAAGATCTGACCGGTGTGAAAAGAGCGGCCAAAGATAGCAGCCGAAATCTCCGAAGACACCAAAAGGGGGCTATTATGATAAATAATAACAAATATCTACAAAATAGAGTATGTGGACCTTTTGCATAACTTTACTGACGACAGGGTTGAAAGTGGGTGGGTGAATAATGCGGTTGTAGCGTCAAATGACTTCCGGCAAATTAAGGTATTGTAATAAAATAATTTTGCTTTTGGACTAGGGTTGGATATTTTGAATATGCAATTTTGGTAAAGTACTGAATAATGGGATTCAGGGTTGAAATTTCCAACCCTAAAATTTTGAATATTCATTTCAAATTGGTTATAGCATACACAGATTTTGACTGTCCATCTTTTGTTGTAAAAGGACCATTCCGTTAGAGAATTGTTGACCTCCGTTGGGATCCCGAGGTGGATTTTTCAACCCTACTATCGGGGGAGCCAGGTGGTGCATTTAGCACTTATTTTAAAAATTCGACTTATTAGTGAAGTCGTTGTCGGAGCACTAACAGATTTTGTCAAAATGTTGCAAATCACTTCTCCTTTACTGTTTGATCAGAAAATTCGACTTCCCGTTTGAGGATTTTTCCACTTCGGAGGGTTATTGAGGGTAGTTTCTGATTCACAAATTATTTCACCCGATAGACCGTGTTCAGTAGCTGTAGAATAAGTAATTCATTTTTGTCAAAAAAAATATCGAGCAACGGGTTTTTAAACTGTTTGAGGAATTTTCCACTTCGGAGTGATGTTGAGGGTTGTTTTTGATTCACAAATTATTTCACCCCATAGAACGTTTACAGTAGCTGTAGAATAATGCATTTCCACCAAAAAACATCGAGCAACGAGTTTATAAACTGTTTCAGGATATTTCAACTTCAAAGGGTTGTTGAGGGGTAGTTTTTGATTCAAAAATTATTTCACCATACAGAGCGTGTTCAGTAGCTGTAGAATAATGCATTTCCGTCAAAATACGTCGAGCAACGGGTAATTCAACTGTTTCAAGATTTTTCTAATTTAGAGGAGTGTGGAGGGGTAGTTTTTGATTTACAAATTATTTAACCACATGGAACATATTGAGCAGGTTCACAATGGTTCATTTCCGTCGAAAAACCTGGAGCAACGGTTATACTTGAAGCGAAAAGAAAAAAAAACCGTTGCTGGAAAAACCGTTGCTTTCACACCCGTGGTCTTCATTAGTTTTTCATAAATTCAATGAGAAAGGTTCAGGGTTTTGTTTGTTTGACTTGATTGATTTTTTGAGATATGCGTCAATATGCAATGAGGGTCTGTATAGATTTTGAGAAGGATCGGAAATTGCATAACGATTTCCCGGGCAATTTTCCGAAAGGAAAAAAACACGAATAAAAACCGTACCGATGACTGAGATGAAATTTTTGATAGTGCAATGGATAGAGCTGGAAAATGCAAACAAATTATGTCACTTGAAAATTTTCGAAAAAATGATTGGAAAACTGAGGAAACTTGAAAAATATGAATAAAAAAATTGAATTTTTTTAAAATTCGAAATATCTCGGAAACGCTCAAAATTTTTCAAATTTATCAGGACATCTTTTTTGATTGCCTTCAGAAAATCTACAAAAAATGTAAATGGAATTTTTCCACAAAATCAATGTACCGTGAAATAATCCAAAAAAAACGGGGAATCGATAGATCTCCCAAACTATTGAAAAAAATCCAAATTTTTTTTTTTTGCAGAAAATACCTTTTGACAAAATCTACCTACTCTTCAAGTTTCAGTTTTTAGAATTCGTTAACAGAGCAGGGAAAAAATAAAATCGAAAAAAAAACGGGACTTGGAAACTTTTTTTTATAAATCATCAAAATCTAAAAACTAAACGAGATATCAAAAAGTTTGTACGAACAATTTTATTGTACTAACTCAGTACTACAAAAAACTACGTATGAATTATTTTTATATTTCAAAAAAATATATATAAAATTTCACGACATTAGCGCCGTCTGGCGGGCCTTTATCTTCCACCTAGTATTCTGGCAATTTTTTTCCCCTTATTTGTATAACATCCGATTATTCTGCCAATTTCCAGCCATACACCTTATGACTTATTTTACGTAAAAAATGCATATTTAACCCTCTACCCTCGCGTTATTCTTCTGGGGTGCCTTCTGGCGGCCCGTCTCACGCTACGTTGGTGACACCCGAACCTATAAATGCTAAAATTCACTTTGCACCGAGTCACCCGTATTTCTACGTAGTCAGCTCTCCGTCTAATACGGGTTGTTCTTGGTTTCTGAATTACAGTTGACACTTTCTGAATTACAACTCACGCTATCTGAATTACATGTCACACTTTCTGATTAACAATTCACTAATCTGAATTACAAGTTACACAATCTGAAATACAACTTACTAATCTGAATTACATGTTACGGTTTCTGAAATACAATTTACTAATCTGAATTACATGTTACGGTTTCTGAAATACAATTTACTATTCTGAATTACAAATTATACTTTCTGAAATACATGTTATACTTTCTGAATTACAATTGAAAAAGGTGTAGTGGGTTTTGATGGTTCCAACAGACAAATTGAACTTCCTAAATAATCTACATAACAAAGTTAAATTCACAGTAGAAATTGAACAAAACAAGAAGCTTAACTTCTTAGATTTAAGTATTTCAAGATACCATATTATCTAACAATTCTTTACGGTCAATAGTCTCAGGAGCTCTCTTGAGATCAAGAAACACCGCAACAGTGAAGTTCTTTTCATCGATAGATTTTTTCTAGCTTGTAACTGTACGTTGCAGTGATGTTTCACAAGAATAACTTTAACAGAATCCTGACTGAAGAACGAGAAAAAAACTATTGGTATTGAAATATTCATCAATTTGTTTATATTTATATATAAAGTAATCTCAACAATTTTCTCAAGTGTTGGTAGGGTGTTTATTGGCCTGAAATTAACAGAGTCTATCGAATCTTTCACCTTTGGAATTGGTGTAACGTTACTGATAACTATCTGCAATATCTTTGACATTGTTTAAAAAAAGGATTGAATCTATTTGCAATCTCTCGACTGTCTGAACATAAATAATGTGCGTCATTTTCGTTTCCAAAAATTATTTTAAGGAAATGAAAATCAAATTTTGCGCAAACTAAAGTTTTTAAGTGTTTTCACATTTGTTAAGGTTCATTTTCAAAAGCATCTATTTGTTGTTTATAATAATTAATTTTCTTTTGTTCAAGTCAATACTATTTTTAAAATGTCTTCAAGCGATATCTTTTTCATTATCATCCATTTCCACAAAATAAACAAGTCATCAATCACACAAAATAAATTAGAATCTTTCCCATTTTGTTCTACAAATAAATATTACAATGAAACATGTTTTATTGATATGTTTTTCCAGTCGGTTTCGTAGTACTGTACACAACACGCCCGGATATAATTTTTTTGAACTGGCAAATCTTCCAGGAATCGCCTACGGCTCATCCTAGAGTCTTGTATACCCGTCCAAAAAGAAAAACAGTATTTTCCGGGTTTGTTTCGCAAATATCCATTTTTTCGAATCCTATTTCTAACCGATTGATTTTAATTGTTCTACACATACTTTCATTGTACAGTAACTATTACTTGTTCACATTATTTATTATGAAATTCACATTCCAATAATTCATTCCAAACCGGGAGCTTGAAAAATATTTTATATAGCAGCGCATTTGCAGAAAACGTCTATAAATCCAGAAAGTAATGGAGATAATTCTCACGAGGCGTACAATAATACATCATCAAAATAGATATATAAATTTTCCGTAAACTATCGGTCTGCAGTATGATATAAAATACTGTCAGTGTTCAGAAATCCCAGTGGCCTCCACAGTGTGACCAACATAACTAACTAGCCCGAAGCTAGCTGATACATGGCTGGCGAGAATCGTATTTATGCTGAATTCTAAAATTCGTTCCTTTCCGTTTGTTTTTATCGAATCGCTAAAGCAGATTCATGGATTGCACAGTCCAGAAAACTAATTACTGATAGTTGTATTTCATTTAATTGCTAAATTAATCACATTTATCCTGATAGTAGAAAATTACTCATTATCGCTTTGATAAGGCTATTAAGGATCGTTACTTTTGACTTTCAGAATACAAAAAACCTGATTGATGAATTCTTCTGAAGATTATATCACTATTTGAATATTATACTTTAGACTAGTGCCACAACGGATTTTAAACGCCTAAAATAAGAAAAAAAGTAACAGGCAAGGACCAGGTGGAGAATGTTGTTGAGGTTCCAACTTTGAGGAAAAAATATTTAAACACGAAAACACTCAAAATGGTGAAATGGGGATGCATTTTAGAGGTTGATAACGGTTTTTTGTGAGTTTTGGTGAAACTTGACTTCTTAAAGAAAAATCTTTTCTGGCATAGTTGTAGATAATAAAGAATTCGAAAATTTTGTTTTCAACACTTTTCGACATAACCTCAAATTAACCGTCAAAATGGTGAAAAACCGATTTTCCAGTATTCAACTTTTTTCTCGCTCATAAATGATACAATTCAATTGAAAATTTGTGAGCATATGCCTTTTTTGGTGTCAAATGATCATGATTTTTTGGCAATTCAGAAGACGACTGATTTTCGAGTTATGTACATTATTCGAAAAAAATACCCTTATCTACCACGAACAATTGTTCTTTTTCTTTGTATTTTGGAGGTCTTAAGTGATCATTTCAATTGCTGAAATATCTACTTTCAAATGATATACAGGGCAATTCAAATTCGACCCCCACTATTGGGATCTCCTAAACTACGGGAGATACGTCGAAGCTTAAATTGGGGCAAAGTTGCGTATTCTGGTGCTTAACAAAATACTGTTTTAAAACTTGGAAAATTCCTAGTATTTCCGGAAATATCGGAAAAAAACTGAAAATCGGAATTTTCGTTTTTATTCCGATTTTCAACGGCAAATTTGTAGAAACCTGTCCCGTCTCATGGCATCAGACACCAGAATATTTTGCATATTAGGGCTTCTTTCCCAGTAGCTGCTTTTAGATGGTAGCTTATTGTAGCCGCTTATTAAGAGAATTGCAATAAATACTTTCAATTCAGAAAGAGTCACGTTAGGGTTCGGTTGATTTATAAGTTGAGCATATTTTCCTGTTTCAGAAACTATCATTTCTAGCAACTCATCAGTAAAAAACAATTCAAACAGTTGCACACAACTCATCTCTAAATATTTATTGTAATCCCCTTTTGGAAAGTTGCGCGGCGTATAATGAAGGTCTCCGTCAATAAAAGTTGTAGATTCTGGCAGAGAAATTGCCAGGCGGCGATTTGCATCAGTTTTTATTTGGTTATTTACGTTTTGCAACTCGTTGTCATCATAACTTGCTTCTAGGTGTGACTGTACAACTCCTAGACGTTCAGAGTCTGCAAATACAACTTCCGCACCAGCACGAAGTTGACGAGAATTCATGTTATCCGGGTTACCACCTTCGTCTTCGTCACCTGAGTCCTCATCACATCCACTGAAATTATAAAAATATAAATTTTTACTACATAACCGCCTAGTGGGTCCATATGGGTACAGCAATATTTACACTAATTTTTAACTGTTACTTGTAATCTTGATACAAAAATATATACATTAAGTGATATTTGAAGATCTTTTAAAATATGTAAAATTGATTTGATCCTAATATTCCGAAAAAAAGGTACTGAAAATATACATACACCAATCGGATGTCCATTATCAAACACTTTTTACCACAATACGAATTTCTAACTTCCGTCGCTTGAGAAATCTAATAAACAACTGATGAGTATTCATCAACGTGGGTCCAGACAAGTCTAAATTAAGTGTTCATGCGGTAAACGTAATGTAGGTTGCCTATTTTATTATACGTTTATTGTGTTAAACGATACCTTTACAGCTGGGTCCATATGGTGACTGTAGGCGCTAATGGGTTAAAATAACAATAAATGAGTGGTTTTAGTAAAAATCATCAGTAGATACTTGAAACTTACGATTTCATAAGTTAATACTGAAATAGTTATTTATGTACCAAGGACGAAAAACTGTCTATTATAGTCGAGCCTGCAAATTGATAGCCGAGGCGCAGCCGAGGATAGCAAGCAGGCGAGACAGTAGACAGTTTTTCGCCGAGGTGCATATTACATTTTTTCGTCGACCTCTACATACCTTTATGAAAGTAAGTACTCGCATGTTTGCTGGCCTCAACTACGTCCAACTCTTCGAACTGCAGACTCGATCAATTCTTGATTATTATGAACACTAATATTCACACCACGGTCTAAATTCACACGTAAAATCTAGCGGATTTCGTAAATAATTAATTTGACAACAGCAAATGACAGTTATTGTCACAGGCGCCTATGTATTAATTAAAACGTGGATTTATGAAAATGACTCAATCGCCGCTCTCGTACCGTGCCGTATCATAGTGACCACAGCGGACGAAAAGAGTTTGCGGACGAAAAGTGTTTGCGGACGAAAAGTACTTTCCTTCAAAAATAGTCGATTTTTCGTCCGGAAATTAGTACGTAAAATGTAATTTTTTGCAGAGGTCGACGAAAAAGTATATTAATGAAGTTTAAGGACAAACTGATACTTAAAATATGTACTGATAGAGTATAAGTTTGTACTTATGCTGACCAGTTGTTACTTAAATCTATATTAACAAACGATAGGTAATACTGATTAAATTAAGTATTTTTTTTTCAATTTGTAAGTTTGCTTCTTAGGGCCAGTTTCACAGGTTCCAGTTAGGGTCCAGATCAATCATCTAATGGTCAGAATGTGAACCTGTCAACGCCATTGAAAGAATGTCATACACCGTCTAAACTTTCAGTTAGCTATCTGAAGGTTAACTGGGACCTGTGAAACTGGCCCTTAGTGTGCTGATAGTGCTTGCTGAAGGTGAATTCCCATTTGTTTAAAGAATATTTGTCGTGCAACGAGCTCCAAAAGTTTATAAAAACAAACGAGAAGATCCTCGTGGTCAAAATTATGTGAAATTGTTTCGTTTCAACCCCGAAAGTGTGGCGTGGTTAACGACACATTTTTTGGGCACTGACAGCGGGTGGGTCTTTAGTACCCTGGCAAGTATTAAAATAAATATGTTATTTATTTGAGTTTTTGTTACATTTGGCTTAAGGCTACCAGATCGGTGTAGCAGAAGATATTGGTGTAAGTCAACCAACGGTATCAAATGTAGTACATTTTGTGAGCCAAAATATTATTGAAAAATCTCATTTTAGGATAAAGTATGGTTGTACATTCTTTGTTCCCTACCTAATTAATTACCTTTGAAATCGATACAACAGGAAAAACAAAAATGGCAAGCAAAATTTCGCTTTCAAACTGCTACAGGTGCAAGTACGTTGCCAAGAAATAAAAAAGTTATGGAATATCATCATGGTAACGAAAACATTTGTCGCAAACAATTTCCCGCAATAATTAAATGTACAGTAACATGTAACGCTGATTTACAAGTGTCAGTGCAGAATGGCCAGGTTCTGTACATGATAGCAGGATTTCGAAAAATAGTCATAACTGTGGTATATTCAGTACATTTGACAATTCAGTAACAAAATTTTGAAAAATGAACGTGTTATTTTCGGAAGATGCTTCAAACAGTTAAAGCGATGATTCCCTTTATTACAAAATACAATTAGACTGCCATTAAGAAAAGTGCCATTCATTATGATAGCATGTTGTGTTCTTCATAATATCGGAAATTATATAAAAGATATAGAAGTGTTTGAAATTGAAAAAGGCTTACATTTAAGCCATGACAATATCGAAGATAAAGAACCTATTGGTCTACGTGCACTTTAAGTCATACGCAACCGTTTAGCCACAATTATTTACGCCCGTCAACATAACTTACATAATACAGCTTTTTTTTATTCCCAGTTATGTTAGCATCAGGTTTTTCTACTACCGCCTTCAGGTAATTGATTTTTTTAAATAATTTTTTGGAATCGGTAGGTTTTCCAAAATTATATCTACAACGTTTTCATAGTTAAGTTACAACATTTTATAATAAGGCATGATACCTTACTTTCATAATAGTGTTTAAGCGTGGCTAAGACGTTTTGTTTTTGTTATTTATTGCGGGAGTTTTCCCTTTATTTACAATTATAAGATTATCCCGCATAAATTAGACTTCAAATATTAAATTCCACTCTTTAGTTTGTGAAAAACTTTCATAATTTTTTTCACTTTCTGTCGAAACGAACGACATGGTGGTCGATAAATAAATGTAGAAGACTGATTTCTTTGAGGTTTGTATTAATCTCAAGTGTAAACTGACTTGAACAAGTGTTATCGTGCGTATTTTGAATTTTTTACATGTAATCAAATTTTGACTAAATAAGAGAATGCTCAAGAATAATCAGTAGATACTTCTAAGTATAGGCATTTATTTTTCAATATACAATTCAGTGTTTACTTATTGCTGATGCTCATACTTATAAGTAAGTACTTATAAGCAAATAATAAAAATCATGTTACCAGTAATTGACATATGCGTCCAACACTTGAACAATAATGTTTTTAGGGTTGAGAGTTGTTTGAAACCTCCATAAAAAGATGATTTAGAATATATTATGATGAAGTGATTTGAAAAAAATCTTAACAAAGACAAATGAGATGGAACAGTTGAAGACACTTCTCTTTTCAAAATATGGAAAGATATAAGACAAGAAAATATCCGTGAAATAATAATAAGAGCAGAAGAGATTTCTTACAATACTGATAACTCTGAAATTGATTGACAAATATTCCACAAAAATTCAATTATTCGATTCAAAACTATCTGCCATACAGGGGGAGCCACAAAGTTGCCATTTAAAAAAAAAATTATTGAAAAATAAAAAAAAATGTTTTTATGAAATAAATAATAAAATTGATCCATATGTTGAGAATTTCCTCTAGATTTAAAAAATGTGCAGATTAACAAGGATTTGAAAAACTATAACTAGGATCGTTTCCGCTGAAACAGAAGTATGGTACAGAATTCATTTTCATCTCAAAGAATCGAATTTTAGTTCTTCAATAGCGCCTAAATTTATGGTGACTTGATTCAGATTATTTGATTCAAAAATAGAGAGGCGCCATCCTCTTGACATAGAAGCAATTATTGAACTTTATCGATGCACGACCCATTACCATAAATGAAATTTATGGAAATATTTATATTAGTTGTATTGACTAGTAACATCTGTCAAAAATAAGATTGTTTCATAATTTTATAGTCTACTGATTAACCAGTTCGTTTTGAGGTCATAATCTGTCACTTTATAGGACCAGCAATGAAGTATAAAGTAAACTAGTCTGAAACGTAACAGTAAAAGCAAAATAGTTCTTTATGATTGACGTAGGGCTTTTTTATATGGACGAGAACTATGTGTGAACAAAACGCGAGAGTGCAAAAAAGCTCTTTACAAAAATGCATCATACAAAGTTTTTTCTACAACAGTTATTGTTTCGATGAATTGTATCATTAATTTGAATGTTTTATCTTGGGTTGAATTTTTGTCATATCAAGTGACTTCCAGGTAAAATTTGATGAGAAAAACTGTCTTTTTTGAGAATGCGTACTGGAACGGACAATCTGTAAAATATCAATTTTTTACTCACATTACTGAAATGACATTTATCGTACGTGATCGACTCGTTGCTAAAAGGATGTTTATAACACTTGCTACGTAATACTATTACGCACAGATTATGTGTTTAAGCTTTGATGATGTTTTTACGCACTTATGCTTATGTTTATGCTTAAGTAGGTATCACTTTATGCACTATGAACAGAGCGTAAAAATTTTGTTCACACACGGTCTCAGAATAGTATATCGAACAACAAGGTTTGAAAACAACTCTTTACACACGAGTTAGACAAATTGGTGGACTGAGCCAAAGAGAAGGTTTACATATCGAGAGAATGTGCAAAAAAGTTTTCGAATGAATTTTTCACGAAACTTTTTATGGGACTGCAAATGGAAACGACACATATCTTTTTTTCGCAGAATCCGTCATTTTCTTCAACAAACTTTGGAATTGTTTTTTTTTTTCAAATTACCCCATCAACAAGACCATAGAGCCGTGACGGTTGCCATGGAACTCAGCCATCTTGAAAGATTGCAGAATTTTGAGGTTGTCATCAGGGAGAAAACCAAAAAAAATTTACAGTGAATGAGAGATGCATGTGCAAAGATGACATATCCTTGAGGAAAGTGTTTTGCACATGCTGAGTGCAAAGTACCGCTTTCGGAGCAAGTTTTCTGTGCGAAAAATCCTAATTTTCTGAGGCAGTCACACAGAGAGAAATAAATGTAAGTTTTTTACACAATTGTGAATTATTTCAGCACAATTTGTTTCTAGAAAGTTGACAGCACCAATTAGTTCATTTTTCTTCTATAATATTGTATTAGAGATATTGTGTATAAACGATACACTTCGGTGTTGTTTTATTCTGAATAGTTTTGTTTTAATTTTTTACACAAAATATACAAAATTAATCGGTATGTGTACCTAGTTTGTACAAATTGTGTAGGTATTTTCAATATAGGATGCAAAAAATGTCACAAATTTGTGTACTCCGCATACATGAATTGTGTAGGTATACTGTACATATTTGTGTACAAAGTAAGGCCAATTTTTATAGGTACCATTTATAATTTAAAAAATGGATACACTTGAGGCACATAACATCCAAACGGAATAATATGAGAATATAAGTATCAGTTTCAACCTGATTGCTTCTTCATATGTTATTCTGTTCAGAAATTACAAGCTTCATTTTCCAGAAGGTTGAAATTAAATTAAATGTCATTCAAATAATGTTTATTTCATCACAAAGAACTAATAACTAAAATAACTGAATTATAAACTCTTACTACAAATAAAATAACAGAAACAAAAAATACCAAACAGAACATAAATGAACCATACATTTGGTTATTTTGGAACACGTTGAATAATAATAAAGTTTAAAGTAATCTTTGTGTCAAACTATATTTATTCAAGTAGGAAGTAGGTACGAGGATGCACCTTTCAAACCGGTAAAAATGATGAAAATAAGTCAGTTTGTAGGTTTCATGTTATAACAAAAAATAATAGCAATACTAACATTCAAATATTGGTATCAGTTTGCAAATATTCTAAAAAATGGAAGATGACTCAAAACCACATACATATGAGCAAATAATAAATAATAGGTAAGTACACTCAACCAGCTTCGCCCTTCGATCAGCATAAATCAATCAAACAATGATGGACTGGACATTTGGAGTGCCACGCATGCGCATTTGGTTGGGTGAAGCGACGCCGTGGTCAAGTTGTGGCAAATTACACAATTGTGTTGAAATAGTATACAATTTGTGCATATCAAATAGAAAGTGCACAACGGGTGTAAGATGAGTTCAATGCGTTGTAGATGTTTTCCATATATATTGTGTTATGGTAGATGTGCATATTTTTGTGTATTTTTATGCAATGTGGAAGTGCATGAATACTATACAAATTGACTTGCACAAATATTTATTGAATTTCACAAAATGCGTATGATGAAAGCATGGACAATTGTGTGAAATATCTACACAACTGTGTCTTACACAACGTTGTGCATGAACCTGCTGCAGTGTTTTCTCTCTGTGCATTTTCTGAGGCAGTCATTTTCTGAGGCGGTATATTCTAACAACAAAGAATATTAAAAATGTATATAAAAAAAATGGTGTTGCAAATATTTATGCTCAAGGATGCAGAGCTTGAAAACGATCGTCAATTGCAGGAACTGCGAAACTTTGGACGTAGAGTCAGCAAAAATAAAGAATTCTCCAGCAATGGATAAATTCGCCAAATCCTTTATACAGTATGACTCACTACTCATGGAAACACCTCCGTAACTTTCGTAATCTTCGACGTAGAGTTGCGAAATCTGTAGATTTGAGAGCTACATAAAAAATTATGAAAATTACCATCTATAAGGGGTTATTTCGAGTAGTATACACCGCACGCCAGCAATGATGAAAGCAAAATAGGTCAAAAAAGTCTTTGGATTCGTTGTCGAGGACTTCAAGATTCCCCAGTAGAAAATCCTCTCCACTAGAGAGCGATCACGATTTCGTCCGTCACACTGACATTTTTTAATTGTCAATTACTTGTTTTATGTAACTACAAAAAACTCTGCTCAGAAACGAAAAAATAGAAACTGATTCTACAATTCTGCATTCGCATCAATTCATTCATACACTTCAAATATCAAACATGGTCCATCGATCCAAATCTGAAACAGCGCATTAGAAGAAGTCATTTGCGAAATACACACCGAAACTTCAAACGAAGAAACAACTCAGATCTTAGCAGCGTGCGCTGGGGTGAGTCGTTTCCCTGCATTCCTTTCCTTTCATACAATTACAATATTGCGTCGACTTGTTCTTTCATACATTTATACTATTGTTTGCATTCATAATTATTCAAAAAAATGAGTTTAGAAAGTCATAAACGTAATCGCGGCAGTATTAAATCAAAGCTAACGATATTTACGAACTTTTTAGAGAACCTGAAAAGTAAACCAGAGTTGACAGTTACAGATTCAGTACAAATTTCAGAAAGACTTTCTAAATTTCAAACGCTTCTTGATGAATTCGATCAAGTTCAAAGTTTAATTGAAAGCTTATGTGATGATTCAGATACACAGCTTTTCGAAAGAGAAACATTTACCAATAATTTCTATTCACAATTAGCTATTGCAAAATCAATTCAAGACACAAAAAAGGCGGAAGAGATGGCATCTGTCAGCTTGTTATCATCAGTCACTAGCCAAAATTTGAATTCAATCAAACTTCCAACAATACAGCTCCCCACATTCGATGGGTCTTACCAGCACTGGCTAGAGTTCCGTGATACATTCGAATCTTTAATACATGAAAACGTCAGCATCAGCTATATTCAGAAGTTTCATTATCTGCGAGCTTCCTTAGAAGGTGGCGCGGTTCAGGTTATTCAGTCTCTCGATTTTTCAGCTAATAATTATGCAGTGGCGTGGAAAACTCTTCATGAGCGATACGATAATAAACGATTACTTGTGCACAATCATGTCAAATCTCTTTTTAACTTATATCATATTGGCAGAGAATCGGGTGAAAAATTGCGAAAGCTTTTAGATACTGTTTCCAAAAATCTGAGAGCCCTTGAACAGCTCAAACAACCTACAAGCCAGTGGGACACCCTCATAGTTTATCTCATTACGACAAAATTGGATACAGTGACAGTTCGTGAGTGGGAAAAATACAGGGTGGACAAAGACGTACCGACCTTAAAAGACTTACAGACATTTTTAAAATCGCGGGCCGACTTTCTTGAAACCTTAGAAGCGAATCAAAGCGAAAAACCATTTGATAAAAAATTCTCAAAGGTTAATACTAGAGGACTTCTTGTAACGAATTCTGAAAACAAACCAAAATGCGTATTCTGCAAAGGGGAACATTACAGTCAATATTGTGAGGATTTTTTAAAGCTTTCGGTTGCTGAAAAAATTGAAAGCATAAAAGAAAACAAACTATGTACAAACTGCCTTAGACCTGGCCACTATACGATGTTCAAACTGTAAAAAATGCAATGGAAAACATCATACATTAATTCATGTTGACAATAATAAAAATGATGCGTCAACGTCATATTCCAATGATATTCAAACATCCTCAAATAATGCTCTTTCATATTCTTTATCTGCAAATAAATCATATTCTTATGTATTGTTGTCAACAGCGTTAGTTGACATCATAGACAAAAACTCGAAATCACACACAATTAGAGTGTTACTTGATTCAGGGTCAGAATCAAGCTTCATTCGAGAAGACACATGCAAACGTTTAAATTTATCCATTTCCCCGATCAGTCTCGAAGTATGCGGTCTCAATCGGACAGTTTCACACATAAAATCAAGATGCGAAGTAAATGTACAAGCAAAACACATTCCGTTCATCACAAAGGTTCATTGTTATGTACTTCCAGAAATTACTGGAAAAATTCCAGATTCGAATATAATCAACTATAAGCGTTTGAATATTCCTAAAACTATCAAGCTTGCTGATTCATATTTTCATGAACCAAATACAGTTGACATGCTAATAGGCCCGGATATATTTTATTCTTTAATGTGTATCGGTCAAATATCTTTAGGTTCTGATAATCCTATTCTACAAAAAACTAAGTTTGGTTGGGTCATATTCGGACCAATTAGTAAATCAACACAAAAGCACGTCTCATGCAATTTTTCTCATAATATAGATATTCAAACTCAGCTTGCCCGTTTTTGGGAAATCGAAGAAATCTCCATTGAAAAACCTTTATCAGAAGAAGAAAAATTATGTGAGGAACATTTTTCAAAAAATACAAAACGGAAAGCCGACCGCAGATTCGTAGTAAAGATCCCATTCAAAAAATCTCTTAATCATCTAGGTGAATCTAGCGAGCAAGCTAAAAAACGTTTCTTTTCTCTAGAGAGAAAATTGAATACAAATCCCGTTTTCAAAACTTTATATTGCAATTTTATCTCGGAATACGAAGATTTAGGTCACATGACAAGAATCAACGATAGTAAGCCAGTAGAATTCACTTATTACATCCCGCATCACGGTGTACTACGCGAAAATAGTTTAACCACTAAATTACGAGTGGTTTTCGATGCGTCTGCTGTTACTTCATCCCAATACTCTTTGAACGATTTACAAATGGTAGGTCCCACTATTCAAAGGGAACTGATTTCTTTAGTGTTAAGTTTTCGCGAGTATTCTTATGTGGTTTGCGGAGATTTGGCCAAAATGTATCGTCAGGTTCTCATAGAACCCGAACAGAGAACTTTACAGAGGATTTTTTGGCGAAAAAGTCCCGAAGACCCGCTTTCCGTGTATGAACTTAACACTGTTACATACGGCGAAGCGGCGTCATCATATCTCGCAATTCGTTGTCTCACACAACTGGCAAACGAAAATGAATCAAATTATCCCGAAGCAGCACATATTATAAAATCAAATTTTTACGTAGACGATCTACTTTTCGGGAGAAATTCGGTAGGAGAAACAGCGCGTCTCTGCAAGGAGGTGTCACTGGTTCTTACAAAAGGTTATTTCGAATTGAGAAAATTCTATTCTAATGAACCAAAAGTACTAAAATACGTACTCAATTCTGAATATAACTTCAACATGGTCGATTTTGGTATAAATGAAAACGCGAAAACGTTGGGCTTAGCATGGATACCCACAACAGATATGTTGATATTCAAAATACAAACGCCAAATAACGAAACCATTACAAAGCGCACAATCCTTTCGTGCATTTCCCAGATTTTTGATCCCCTTGGCCTAATCAGCCCTGTCACGATAATATCAAAAATCATCATGCAGAAACTCTGGTTGGAAAAGGTAAATTGGGATGAGACCCTTTCCTCAGATTTACAATCAACGTGGACAGAGTTCAAATCTGAACTACCACTTTTGAATGAGTTGAAAATCAATAGGCACGTCATTTGTCAGGATCCCAGACTTATAGAAATGCACGGCTTCTGTGATTCCTCTCAAAATGCCTACGGTGGTTGCATATATATATATATATATATATATATATATATATATATATATATATACGATCCATTGACTCTGATGGCAATATTCATGTCCACTTGTTATGCTCAAAGGCAAAGGTAGCTCCATTGAAAACCGTTTCACTTCCAAAGTTAGAATTATCTGGAGCTCTAACTCTTGCAAGACTAGCAGATAAGGTTTCGAAATCGTTCGAAACAAAATTAGACAGAAGAGTTTCTTGGACAGACTCCTCAATAGTTTTAGGTTGGCTCAAAACGCCACCTAATCAACTGAAAATCTTCGTTGCGAATCGTGTTGCAGAGATACAAGAAAAAACGAGCCTTGACTCTTGGCATCACATTCCTGGTACCGATAATCCTGCAGATTTATTATCCAGAGGAGTTAAATCAAATAAAATGATCTCACTTTCATGTTGGTGGCACGGCCCTTCCTGGTTGAAGGAAGATGAATGCCAATGGCCAAAGGCAAAATCAGTTACATTTCAAGAGTTACCGGAATTGAAGAAAAACACGCATTCATTCCATACAACGAAAAAATCCCAACTAATACAATTTGGAAATTTTTCAAATTTGAACAGGCTTGAAAGAAGCGCGGCTTATGTTATCAGATTTATAAACAATATATCAAAGAAGCGTGATAAACAATCTCAATCAATTACTCTTAACGAACTTAAAACTGCACGTATTCTCTTAATTAAATTGTCCCAAATCGAGTGCGAAAGGCTAAAAAATAAGAAGAAAATAAATTCAACTAGTAAAATTCTCAGCCTCAACCCATTTTTAGATGAAGGAGGTATAATTAGAGTTGGGGGTAGAATATCAAATTCTTCATACTCCTTTCAGAAAAAACATCCTTTCATACTTTCTCACAAACACCACTTCACAAAACTATTATTCAGTCACGAGCATAAAAAGCTGTTGCATTCTGGTCCTCAACAATTATTATATTCAACTAGGGAACAGTTCTGGTCAACTTCTGGTCCCTCATTAGCAAAACATATCGTACATCAGTGCATAATGTGCTTCCGAAATAAACCTAAATCCATACAACCCTGGGTAATTTACCCCTCGAAAGACTGGAACCTCAACCGCCATTTTACATTTCTGGGGTTGATTACGCAGGCCCCTTCATAGTAAAAGATAGAAGAGGCCGAGGTTGTAAGTTGTCAAAGACTTACATGTGCTTATTCATATGCTTTGTAACTAAGGCTATCCATCTTGAGTTAGTCTCAAACCTGACGAAAGATGCATTTATTCTAGCACTTCGTCGGTTTGTTTCCAGGCGAGGAAAACCTCACAAGATATATTCAGACAATGGCAAAAATTTTGTCTCAGCCAAGTCTGAACTCAATGAGCTGGGTGATTTCATTCAGAAAAACGAAAACGAGCTGACTAATGCTTTTTCTTTAGAAGAAATTGATTGGAAATTCATTCCACCATATTCTCCACATTTCGGTGGTCTTTGGGAGGCTGGTGTAAAATCAACCAAACATCACTTAAAGCGAACGATGGGAAAAGCCCATTTAACTTTTGAAGAACTTTACTCATTAATCACTCAAGTCGAAGCAATAGTAAATTCACGACCTCTCACCCCCCTCTCATCCGATCCTACAGACTTCCTTCCTTTAACCCCAGCGCACTTCCTAATTGGAAGACCACTAACGGCTGTTGCAAATCCTGATCTCAGAGATATTCCGGAAAATAGACTTTCTTCCTACCAAAGGCTGCAGCAAGTTATTCGCCATTTCTGGGAGAGGTGGAGCAAAGAATTCATTTCCGAAACACAGCAGAGAGTGAAATGGAAAAAATCGCAAGGATCGCTGACAGAAGGTACCCTTGTGCTCATCAAAGAAATCAATCAACCCCCTATGGTTTGGAAGCTAGGGAGAATTGAATGTTTGCACCCAGGCAAGGATGGTATTAACCGTGTAGCGTCCATACGAACTTCCACAGGATTAGTTAGGAGGTCCTTTGCAAGAATATGCCCACTTCCTTTAGAAGACGTTGAAAGCCGATCCTTTCAAGGCGGGGGCCATGTCGAGGACTTCAAGATTCCCCAGTAGAAAATCCTCTCCACTAGAGAGCGATCACGATTTCGTCCGTCACACTGACATTTTTTAATTGTCAATTACTTGTTTTATGTTACTACAAAAAACTCTGTTCAGAAACGAAAAAATAGAAACTGATTCTACAATTCTGCATTCGCATCAATTCATTCATACACTTCAAATATCAAACATTCGTAATCAGAACAACCATTTTAATACTAGTTTATATTGTTCCTGAAAAAAAATCATTTCCGAAATACCCTTCTCTCCTCATGGAAACTTCGGTAATTTTGAAAGTTCATTTGTACAATTTTCAGAATCGCTAGATACATCGGAAATGTACAAAATGACCTAGAAGGGGTAATTTTAAGTGATAAACACTACTCGCAAGTACCTACAATATGAACAGCAATGTTCCATGAACAAACCCTTGTGGGAACTCGTAAATTATTTCCTTATGAACGAGATCAACAGATGTTACACCATTGAATTTAAGCACCAACAAAGTGTTTCATCTAAAACCATAAACTTCGAGTTCCTGCAGTAATAATATGTTGTGATTGGTACAGTCATCTGCCTTTGTCACATCACGAAATACTGCAGTTGCAACCTCTTCATTAATAAAAACAAGATACAGGTTCTTAAGAAGAGCAAACATTGTATGAGTTGTATTTCTCGAACCTTTCGACCAAACTGATAATAATCATAATAATATTCCATTATAAACACTCGAAGAGTGTACACAAAGGCGTAGCCTTGGCGGTAGAAGACGGCTATTGTTATTTTTTGCCGTGGTGCTCCGGGGTTATTTACTGATTTTTAGTGGCGTATTCAATTTTCAGTTTCAGGAAAACCCTCAGATCAGTAAGTAAACATGGATGGGCCCGATGCTACGTAAACATCATATTCTCTGAACCGAAGACAACTTTGTTTATTTACGTACACCTCTCATCCCTAATGTTTTCAAACATTGACGCCATGTTGTCAAATTGGTAAAAAAATATGATTTTGGAAGGAACCTACCAATAAATGCATAATCAATCATATTTTATACTCTGTGTTGTTGGAAATTTTCCTGTGTGTTTACGTGGTTTTTGTCCTGCTTGAACAACTTGAAGTTATATTTGGAATATTTTTCAAAATAGTGCAGTGGTTTAGTGAGGCACAATGTTGAAATACTGCTTTGGTTGCAAAACAAATGATAGTAAACAAACATTCCACAGGTGAGGTTCCAGTGGCGTCGAATGCACGATGCAAATCATGCAATCAAACGTATTCGTCAAATATAATATTGGAGGACAAAGAAACTCATTCAAAATTACAGATACGAAAAGCCTATGGCAAAGTGGTGAATTCCTCAATGTTTGTTATAAATATCTGTAAGCAGGGGGAAAAACATTGAGGCTTATGAAAGGATAATTTAATATATTTTCCAATAATATTGACATTGTTAAAATTCTAACAGTGAGGAAAATTAATGATATACCAAAGGACTTGCTTAAAATTTTTGGAAATCATTTCTTTGAGGAAGAACCTTCATAAAACCATAGTTATGCGTTGGTAAAGGCAATACTTTATATTGTTATCAATATTATTGGAAAATGAATTCAATTTTCCTGTCATAAGCCTCAATGTTTTTTCCCCCTGCTTACAGATATTTATAACAAACATAGAGGCGTTCACCATTTTGCCATAGGATATTCTTATCTATAATTTTGAATTTTGAGTTTCTTTGTCCTCCAATATTATATTTGACGAATACGTTTGATTGCATGCTTTGTATCGTGCATTTGACGCCACTGGAACCTCGCCTGTGGAATGTTTGTTTACTATCATTTGTATTGCAAACAAAGAAGTATTTCGACATTGTGTCTCACTAAACCATTGCACTATTTTGAAAAATATTCCAAATGTAACTTTAAGTTGTTTAAGCAGGACAAAAACCACGAAAACACACAGGAAAATTTTAACAACACTTCATCAACACAAAACACTTGCACTTGTGTCCTCTGATGCTTTGAGGAACATTGCACAAGTATCTGTTAGATTTAAATTCAATTTAATTAGGCAGGAGAGTAGTTGTTTTCTGACAGGTACTTGCCATATAAATAAACTGGTCCAAAATTTAGGAAGGATAATACTCAACAGAATGAACAATTTTTACAAAAAAAGAAAATGGGTTCTGAAAAAATAGATGTTGGAAAAGGTTTTTTAACTCATAGGGCCAGTTGCATAAAGAATTTAACAGACAAATAAATATTTGATTTGAGGATTACTATGGCAACGCATGTCTAAGCTCACCAGTTATGTTACCTACGTTAACGGAAGGCTTTATGCAACTGGTCCATATTTATTCAAATATTCTTACTGATTCGTTGAAACTTGATCTACACAACATAAACCCCCAGACTCCAAACTTGAAATAAAGTCAAGGAACTTGTTACCTCTCTCGAATTAATTACCGTAGACCATAAATAATGTTTTATTTTTTATAGCGGAAAACTCCTAGAATCCAACTAAGGAAAGAATATCATCATAAATCAGAAAACTAATCCGCTATCTTGAATCCCCAAATTTTGATCAAAAGTTATTTGCTGCCAACCCTCGGCTTTTTATTGACCCTAGGAATTTTAATACAAAACCGCGACATAACTTGTTGCAGCTCACAGGTACTGCATTTGCATAAGTAATTTTGACTCCCTTAAAAAGCACGGCACTGTGCTAGAGGTGTTTTGTTTTGGTTCGAATGTCAAAAACCCGAAACAAAACAGTTTCCGCAAGAATTATCTTCGGTTCAGTGAATATGATGTTTACTAGCATCAGGCCCATCTATGTTTACTTATTGATCTGAGGGAAAACCCGTAAAATCTACAGCACCACCCCGCGTGGTCGGTTCACATTTCAAGCGACCACCTGACGTCGAAATTGACATCTAGGCAACTCACTTCGCACTTGCTTTATGCGGTATGCGGTCGCCTATCGATACTGATGCACTTGAGAAAAATTCTTTCCTATTTCGGATTCGAACCGCTTCAGATGCTGGCTCAGATGAAGCTTCAACGTCCCGACACACCGAACCGCTAAGCAACGAAGGGACACCGCATGTAGAGCCATATTGTGGTTTTCCACTCAGGTTTGATCATAGTTTATTTCAAAATTATTTATTGAATATTGCGACAATATTCAAACTTCAATTATGGTAATAGGTTTTCCGGGTGTTCCTGCAGCTGAATGGGTTAGATCATCGTACATTTTTCAAATGGAAACTTCCGAAAGCGCTGAACGGACATGCTGGAAAAAATATTATAATTGCCAGTTCAAACTGGCAATTACACATAATTGCCAGTTCAAACTGTCAATTATACATAATTGCCAGTTCAAACTGTCAATTATACATAATTGCCAGTTCAAACTGTCAATTATACATAATTGTCAGTTCAAACTGACAATTATACATAATTGCCAGTTTGAACTGACAATTATATCATGCGATTATCAGTTCAAACTGTTTATTACCCATACGTTACGGTACAGTACGTTTGATTCATTGTTCTGCTAAGACTATAATTATTCAATAGCCCTAAAAAGCTAAAATAAGTGAGTACATTGGCAACAATGGGAATGAGACGAAACGGATTGAAACGGATTGGAATCTATAGTTCTCAAAATGAGTTTTATTCATTATATTTATTCATAAATTAACACAAATCACATATTAGAGTACCAAATATAGCATATAAGATTCAATGTAACAATTTCTGTTCTTGAAGTAGGTATTGTATAAATCAATGGCTGCAATAGGATCTGATGTTGAAGTTAATCCCTTTTCATTCATAGTTCATAGTCATTTTCTTTCAATGTACCAAATATATTTACCCAAAATTGGGCGTGATGTTATCGCAAAATAGCCCACCAAGCCCTAATTGTTTGATTTGCCTGACTAGTATCATATAAAAATGCTGGTATTCTATCTTGCGTAGACCAAAAATACTTTCACAGCTCGGGAGCACTTTTCGGGATCACTAAGCACTAAGTATTTTCTCAGCTATGGATCTATGAATGTTGTTGAAAATATAAAACGTGGTCAGCGACATCCCAACCCCCAAGAACTACTGAGTGCGTCCTTATATTATTCACATTCTGGGTTCGAGCGCTCAGTCTCTACATAAATGTAGTTAAAAGTGTTTATAGCGTTCGGAGTGAATTTAGTGCGCAGTTAGGTAAGTTCTAGAAAATCATATTTCATGGGTGCAATTGAAAACGATGATATTCTTTTAGAAATCTTCATTACAGTTGTAGACTGGACCAAACAAGTCGTCAAAGTGACTCTACATCGGAAATATTCCTAACCCAGTTACCGTAGTGAGCAATTCTGAAATAACAAATGATATCAACTACATTAAGCCAGCAGGTAGAAAGGGGTCAATTAGGGTTAGTGAGTATCAAATCCAGATACGGTAATTAACGCATAAGTCTACCTAAGTCAGAATAAATACAATTTCTGCTGACGAAATCTCCAGTCATCTGAGATTATTGGTGATGTATTATAAGCCTCTGATAGCCACTTTTTCAAGTACGAGTTAAACTTCAGATAACTAACTAATACTTTAAATGGTGAATAACATTATCTAAATGATGTTTGAAGGATCACATTCTAACTATCAGTTAATTAATCTTGAGTTTAAATGGAACTTGAAAAACTGACCCTGAAGAAGCTAGCCTCTCGCGCTAGCGAAACGTTAGGAATAAATTCAAAAATACGACGGCCTTCAAACCGGAGTGAAAATTGTGACACTGAAAACTTCGGCCGCGAAAGCCTTAACCATTTAGTCTGAAATTGTGCCAATCTCCAAATAGAATATTCTGCAGCCGCAAAGGCTTTATAGAGAATGTGATACCCAGCCATGGAGTTTCACTGGTTTAAGATTCTAATAAAGGAAGAAACGATGAACATTTTAGGCATGAAGAAAACTCGGCCAACAGCTCTACATCTCCAATCATACAGAATGGTCGAACGACATATTGGGACTATCTGACGATGTTTGTTGTGATTGGAGTGAGTTGGTGACAATAGTTCTTCTAACCTAATCTCATTATGAGTCCGGATATACCTCATCGATGTTGAACACTGGGCGAAGCAGTAAACTCTCACGTGATCTGCTGTTTGGATTGCCACCCAGACAAACAGAGGAATACATTTTACCCAGAATACCTCAAAAAATTGCGTGAAAATGCAGTCAATGTTGCACTATTTTTATGGGTATTTCTATTGAAATAAAACACAAGCAAGTATTGACTCATTTCCTTTAATTGCCGACCAAACAAATCTCAATTTTCGATATAAAATCAATATTAATATATTCAATAAGAACTCCAATCCTTTCTGAGTGCACCTACCAAATTTAAGTTTTCCAAGTGAAACCGATTCCAAATGCAATATGAACTTAGAATACACGAAATTGAACCTTAACGGTCTCGCCCTTTTGAAAAGTGCTTAGTTCTCGCTGAATCGAAATACTTTTTGAAAGGGCTTAGTAATCGCGAGCACTTAATGAAAAAAAGTCATTAGTGCTCGAGACTCCCGAGCACTTTTCAAGAGTGCTTATTGCTTAGTACTCGAAGCACTTTTTGTTAGTGCTCGGCACAGCGCTGCTCTCAGGCTACATGGCAGCCACTCAAGGCTCTTACAGAATCCAAATAGTAATTTGCAATAATTCTTGGATTGTTCGTGTTGTTTCCAGCTTTCAACCATATAATATGAAAATCCATCAATACACCTACTGATGCATATTCCAAAATGTTTGAGTTTATCATAACAATCCATGTACCAAAAGTAATTTGGGCCCTTGTTCTGACATTGTCTTCTGCGCAGTCTGCCTCTCGAACGTATTTCAACCCCTTCAGGATCAAGTATGTGTATCAAAAGCCTGATGTTTTCTTGCGTGATTGTGAAATTATTTTGCAAGCATTTCAGATGCATCCATTTGTATCCATGTAATTGACCATAATTTTTCAGATTTTCATCTAGAAACTTCTTCTAAATGATTGTAGATTTCTGAGTTTCCTTCTCAAATGTCGCTCACTAATGATAAAATCGTAATTCAGTGCTAGACAGGAAACTATTTTTACCCGTTGAAGACCAAGTGTTCTGAAGTAGAATTTCATAAGTTCATCTATATTTCTACACACCAAACACTAAACATCATCAACCTCAGCACTCAACTTCACTGCAAATCGTCAAAATGGCTAACGCGACCACTCACAGGAAGTATTATTTATAAATGCCAGTTTGAACTGACAATTATGTATAATTGCCACTTTGAACTTGCAATTATATATAATTGCCAGTTTGAACTGACAATTATGTATAATTGCCACTTCGAACTGGCAATTATGTATAATTGCCAGTTTGAACTGACAATTATGTATAATTGCCACTTTGAACTGGCTGTTGCGTCCACACGCAATTGTGTGTATTTCTTTTGTGTTTTAATTTAAATAATTTCTTATTTTTTCATTTTTTCTAAATTTAGTCTCGATTTTTTCTTTACTGTAATCTTATTAATTATTAATTATCATTTTTGAATGCACTCTGAATTTATTAATTATTAAGTATCATTTTTGAATGCTCAATCCAAGATTGGTTTATCGTGGTTCAGCGTGTATATTTTTTATCGCGATCAGCCTTTCAGATTTCAATTTTAACACCTAGCGGGGAACAAGTAAAACGTTCTTCTCTGTCTTTGCTTAGAAGATAAGATATTATACTTGGTAATCAAGTTGATCACGGACTGCCTAGTAGGGAATTAATTGTCGAAATTCAGAAAATAAATAACCCCAAAAACATAAACTGGTTCTGACTTGTAAAATCATCATCATAATCATTATGTACCTTATCTATGTGAAGTGATTAGTCAAGGACACTGTATTATTGACAGTGTATTCACAGTTTTGTTTAAATTCAGTTGAACCAGATAACAACCAGTGTTAGTAATATTCACATTTTTGAAGAGTTATTCAATTTGTATAAACAGAAAACATTTTAAGTTTAATTTGTATGAGTGTTCCTTTGTTACTATTATAATGAGTTGTATCGATTATTCTCTTTTAAGTCGCCCCAGAGTTCTCTTTATACAATCAATAACAAAAGAAACCGAGAAAAATAAGTGCATTTTGTATACCACCAAGAATCAGTAAGTGGCCCTTCAGCGCCACGGAAAATAATAATAATAGCTGTCCTGTACCCGCACAGGCTATGCCTTTTGAGTACACTCTTCGAGTGTTTGCGGGGATGTATTATTATTATTACTTAAAGAATGTCACCTGAAACTAAAGGAAAAAAATACAACTTTCTGTCAAGACAGTTTACTCAGTGATTGTGACGACCAAAAGGTAGAATCTGGTAACACGTTAATTGAAGCAGTACTAACTGTAACTGTAGAAGTTCCGAGTTGATCCACATTTTTTAAAAATAATTCACAAATTTTTGAAATCAATTACTTATTCACTTTGAATATTCCACCAATACCTGTATCCAAATGATATTGTACCAATATCGCTAAGTGTTTTGGGGCAATATTGTTTCAAAAATATTTTTCCAATATTATTTATAGAATTCCAAAGCAATATTGGACCAATGTATAATTTCGGATTATCCCAATAATTCCTGTCGAATATAGAAAATGTTTAATGGATAATTCTAGGCATCGTCACGTACAATCTGTAAAAAATGTAGTAAATACCGAAAGAGACTAAACTAACAAGGAGGGTTTAATAAGCTCGAGCCAATCAGAATCTTGTAGCATCAACGCGTCATAGTGACGTACTTGGATATGAGTACAGTGTCGAACTCGAACCAAGCAACAAAACTGTCAGCAGTAACTCTCATATACCCAGAGCTAGTCCGTCACTGTCTATAGAGAACGGCAGCCATGCAACGTCTAACTACGTCACATTCCGTCAGAAATGTTCTTTCATCTCTTTCTATCAGTGTCCCCATTGTCTTATGGGGATTAGACTCTCCTGTTAAATAACATTTAGTCTCCTTCGTAAATACCAAGCTTCTCAACATACTTCTGGGAAACATACAGGATCTTGATTTCAACTGATTTAAAAATAGTATCAGAACTCTGCTTCTGAAACACTGTTTTTATTCAGTCGAAGAATATATGAGAACTGACATGGTATGATTCTTTGGAATGTACTCACAGAAAAGGACTATAGTTCGTTTGATTATATATGTTTTTGTCTTACAATGTCTTTTGTCCATAGTAACTTTTAAATTGTTTTACAACACATTTGATTCTAATATTTGTATTGTATTGTTGTGTTTTTCGTTTTCTTTGTTTTTTTTTTCAATTACATATTTTTGTAAATCAATCCATTAGAGTTGTTACAAATGTAACCCTGTACGTAACGTAGTCAAATAAACATCTATCTATCTAACAGATTTAAAACGTTAAAAATAAGAAAAAAATTAACAGGTGGAAAATGTTGCTGAGTTTCCAACAAATTAAACACGAAAACACTCAAAATGGTGAAATGGGGATGCAGTTTAGGGGTTGAAAGCGGTTTTTTGCGATTTGCTGCGAAACGTGGCATCCTAGCGAAACACGATGAAAAAGTTAAGGGTAATAAAAAAATCGAAAACTTTTGTATCCAACACTTTTTGACATAACCTTAAATTAACCGTCAATATGGTGAAAATCCGATTTTTCATTATTAATTTTTTTCTCTCATAAAATAATTTAATATAAGGTACACCGGGGTAAGTGGAAATCTGGGGCAAGTGGGACCCAGGCCAATTCCTCTAAAATTATTTTCTGTAATACAGCGCCACCTATTGCACACTAGCCCTTCCACATCCTTCAGATGCTCTGTGGCATTGTTTATATAGAAGATAGTTAGTCAACTTTATGGGATTATAATTGGATCAAAATGGATGCGACATGTAGATGGCAATAGTGAGCTCGCATCCAAGTCATGTCGTAACTTCAATTATCTGGCCTCCAAGTCATGTCGTAACTTGATTGAAACAATGGGACAGCATTAAAGTCAGGGTTTTTTGATGGAACCTGCATTAAAATGACGTCAAATATTCTTGTTTGTAACTAATCACGCTAGATGACACTCGCGTTTGCGTCCAATGACGTCAAATATTCTTGTTTGTAACTAATCACGCTAGATGACACTCGCGTTTGCGTCCAACACCAATTACACAGGCATTGACTAACTATCTTACTTTATAAACAATGTCTGTGGTATATGGCGCCAACAGCGATTCATTTACACTACAAATTCGGCAGTGGCGTAAACGTTGGAGATTTACGTCGCATAGTGAGCTAGCACGAGTATATTGTTTTGTCTGTTACGACCAAGGAATTCGTGGAAAAATTTAAATCGATTCAAGTAAGGACTTCATAAACAATATCTCTTTGCATTTTAAACTCATTAGAAACGTATTTCAAGGCAAGATAAAAAAAGATGCATGGGTTACACTTGCCCCAAAAAATCACAAGTGGGGCAAGTGTAACCTACGATAGTTTCCACTAGCAAGATGCATGTAGGCCAGCTTACCGAAAAGTTAACATGTCTAAAAGTGAAATTTTGTAGAAGAATCGGAAAGACATCGACATTCAATTGGCCTCATGTTGAAGACAGAAGCATTATCAACGAATGGGAGATTTTTATGCATTTACCTTCGCCTACAATAGATAAGAGAGGGAAAATCAAATTCAATATATTATTTGACTATTATAATGTAGGATAAATGTCAATTTTGATATCTGTAATAAATTTGATTTGCAGTATATAACAAGACTAGTTGTTTACACTTACCTCGGAAAACTTTATTCAGTTATGAATGCTAAAAAGTGCGATGAGTTACACTTGCCCCGATACCACCGGGGCAAGTGTAACCCAATGATGACGAACAGGAGAAAACTCATAGACAAAAATTGATAACCATAGTGATTTTCTATACTGGTACAAACTTAAAAGTAATGTATCTGCAATCAGCTCACTAAATATGACGGATGTTGAGTAATGAGTTTTCTTGTTTAGTCGGATCAAAGTGGAGGTACTGAAATTCGCGGTTCCACTTCCCCCAGGGTACCTTACATGTAACTTTGAAGAAATGTCTTTTTTGGTGTAGAATATGCATGATTTTTCAACAGTTCATAAGACGACTAGTTTTCGAATTATGTACATTTTTAGATGAAAATACCCTTATCTTCCGCGAACAATATTTTTTTGTAATTCGACGGTCTATAAGTTATCATTTTAACTGTTGAATTGTTTACTTTGAAATGGTTTATGTTAGTAAGTGGTTTATTCGTCGTTAAACCGCTTCAAATTTAGAAAAAAAATCTATCTGAATTATGATTTTCTGAATAGGTATTTTCAATAATTTTTGACTTTCTTTATTATTTTTGTAACGAAAAGTAGTATATATTAAATTATTTATAATTTATTATTTGGATTACACTACAAAATTAATTTACTGATATCATTCTTATTCTTTTTTTACAACTATTTAAATTCATTGGAAATATTGAGAAAATCATGATTCAGGGAGAATTGTTTTCAATTTTTCTCAATTTTAAGCGGTGTAACGATCAATAAACCTTCAAGTTACATAAACCACTTCAAAGTAGACATTTAAACAATTTCAATGATCACTCAAAGACTGTCGTAATTCAAAAAAAAACAAGGCAATTCTTCTTGAAAGATATGGGTATTTTTTTCGAAAAATGTACATAACTCGATAAGTAGTTCTGAATCGCGACAAAATCATGCTTATTTGACACCAAATTGACACCATATTTCAACATAATTTCATTTAAATTAAATCATTTTTACCCGAGAACAAAATTAAATACTAAAAAATCGGTTTTTCGCCATTTCGACGGTTTATTTGAGGTTATGTCAAGAAGTGTTTGGTTTAAAAGTTTTAAATTTTTTTATTATCTACAACTTCTTCACTGAACATTTTCTCCTAGAAGGTCAGGTTTTGCCGCAAATCGCAAAAAAACGGAATCAACTCCTAAACTGCATTCCCAATTCACCAGTTTGAGTGTTTTCGTGTTTTTTTTTTTTCTTAAAGTTGAAACATTTTCTAACTGGTCCTTGCCTGTTTTTGTCTTTTCCACAAAAACCACAAAAACTATAGGCACCAGTCTCTTTAAGTGAATGTTTGTACTAGGTAGTTCAATTTACTTCCAATCAGAAATGAATTTCATCAATTTCCAAGATAACTCACTACCTACTTGTAAATTACCTGAGCACGTGAGAATGAGCAACTGTTGTGATTAAAACCACATCATAGATTCAGTGATTATCAAAATGACGGTTCGCACCATAATTATATTAAATAGCAACCTAAACTCGATAGTTTTCTTCGCGCATTTTTCAGTCAAATCATTTCTGTGATATAGTGATATTCCATAAATTATGAAACCCTGTACAATGTTATATATTCAATAGTTATTGAATAGTAGGTTTTTGTCAGCTCTTGTCAAGTTGTTAAATAAAATATTACCTGTCACAGAATGTGCAATTATATATTATAAGAATCAGTATTCTTTTCCAAATAACCACTTGGGTCATTTGAATTTCAATCGCCAAAGACAATTTTTCACAAAAATCGAGCTAACATCTGGACCAGAATATTAAAAATCAGTATTTTTTCGTTGAATATTGCATGTACCAGTCAGCAGATGAATTGGGAATTTGCGGGCATTTCTTTGATGAAAATCCTCACGACCTAATAAATGATCGCACGCAGTCTCCTCACCCAAGGGACTCATAACTCAGCAACCCGTGCCGTATGTTTGAACATCCCTTTATATGTGTTCCTTTCTAGTACACCCCACTGAATAACATTTCATATCAGCTCATCGTATCTCCATTCGAATGTCATTACAGTTAAACATAACTTTTGTTTTTGACGCCCCACTTCGCCTGGCTTTAATGTGAGTGAAATCAAGTGGAATATTAATTTTCAACTGTCGGTTTCTATCACAACCACATATGTTTGATGTTTGTCAAATCGAAATTGGTTGTTATTGGTAATGAGCTACGTAGTAGAATTTTATCAGTCTACTATTTTGTGAGCATGGTTACGATGGATTCAGTTGTAAAATGTTCATTCGTCATGATCGTCAGACGTAATAGAATACAGAATGTTGGATGATTTCCGAGAATTATGATTTATTTTATAGTTTATACAATAACAGGTTCCGAAATGTTATCGACAAATCTATCATTTCATCTTCCGTAAATATTCGTCACTTTACCACAGTAATTTATCGTCTCTTTCTAAGTTTCAGATTTGGGGAATTTTGAATTTTCCGATAATTTGAGAAATAGTGCGTGTCTACATTTCACCAAAACACCTTTTTTATACATGGACAAAAATGTATGGTGATATTTTAAATAATTTCTAGGGGTGTAACTTAAGTACGTTAAAATATTGAAGTGACGTATTCCTAAGACAATTTTAAGAAAAAAGTCTATAAAAACTTATGTCCGGAAATGCTTCGATTCGAAGATACAGGGTGATGAAATTGATTTTTTTGTTCGTTTTTTAAAAATACCTTTAAAAATAAGTTATTAGCAGAAAATTTAGTACCCGGGTTTTTTTTGACGTGAGAAATCATAATTTTGTAATAATTTTCATGTAACATCTAGAGGACGCTGCGTACGCTGTCATTAGTGATTTCAACTTGCCCTAACATATTTGACAGTAAACTTTTGGTACTTCTCATGAAAAAACCTAATTCCCACACCTTTTCCAAGTAAAAAAGGTAAACTTCCTCAACAATGCTGGGAGTGGTCGTTTTCGAGATATTTACAATTTTCTATATCGATGCATGTTACATAGCTCCTAGGGCGCTAAGTGAAGTTGCTGAGAACATTACAAAAACTAAGTATGTGGTAGATCTCGTCAAAATTAACAACATTTTTCCTATTAAATGTTTATTGAAAAATTATTCGTTTTCGAGATACCGATTGTTGAAATTTTTGTCATTAGTTCTTTGCAATTTCAGTTATTTTCATCAAACTTTATGCGCAGTATACCCGGGCACACTTCTTCTAAACTGAGCATAATCAAACTGCTTAATCAATCCAAATTTGAAAAAATTGCCAGGTTCAATTATTCAATTGGAAAGTGCTACATTTCGGAGTTTGTAAAAAAAAATAATTCGGAGAAGTACTATGTTATTTATAAGGCAATTAAACATATAAAAATTGAACGAAACAGCTATTACAAAAACTGTTCAAAGTGACGACCCCCAACAGTAATACAAGCTTCTGCTCTCCTCATTAAAGAATTCCGCACTCGTTGAAACATGCCGGGAGTATTTCTTATCGTTTCGCTGCAAGCTATGTTGCGATCCCTTAACATTTTCTCGTTTTCAATGGGACTATATATAGAATGAACTAGTGAATTCTGGTGTCCTCAAACGAAAAAATCGACGGGATTGAGGTACGGTGACCTCGGGGGACAATGTTGAGGGCCTCCTCTGCCGATCCATCGTAGGGGATATGCCACGTCTAGGACATTTTTTCTACCAGACTAAAATAAGCAGGGGCTCCATCGTGCAAGGAACAAGAGTGATTTCGGAGACCAATGGGAACATCTTCCATAAGCTTCCAAATAATTTTGGTAAACATCTCCATTCAAACTCAAGGGGAGAAAATAGAGAATCTGTGTTGGAAATGAGTTTGGGTTATCTTCCTCCCAAATGTGAATGTTATGGAAGTTCATGATACCATTTCTTGAAAAATTAGCCTCATCTGTGAAGAGAATTTTCAATAAAATCTGGGGACGTTCGATTTTTCTTTGAAGCTATTGAGCAAATTCGATACGTGGTTGGAAATCACGTAGCGTGAGTGCCTGGACACGCTGAATATGATAAGGATATAATTGCTATTCCTTCAAAATTCTGTAAACGGTCATGTGACTCACATTTAAAGTGTGACTAATTTTTCTTGTACTTGTTTCTGGATGTTCACTAATTTCTTCGAAAACCGCCCATTCCACAGTTCTTGTAGTCCGTGGCCGTCCTACTGCAGAATTTCTTTCAAAGCTTCCAGATTCGGAAAGTCGCTGGAAAAGATTCGCAAATGTCGCTGCACAAGGAGTCACGCTTTGGGGATACCTCTCCTGATAGAAGCGTCTGGCCTCGGTTGACTTTCCGTCAGCCAAGCCGTATGCAAAAACCATATCTGCTATTTCAGCATTCGTGAAGTCGGGCATGGTGCCAAAAAATCACTTTATAAACTCTGAATTGTGAATTTGTCAATGAATAATTAAAAATGTATCAGCGAACTTCTATTTTGATTAACAAACGTTCATAGCCTACTCGATCTGATTAACTTAATTTGCAAGCGGAGAGTGACAAAAATTATTGAAATCAAATTTGGCAATACCGATTAGGCAATTTGATAATGCTCAGTTTAGAGTCTGTCTGCGTATAAAGTTTGACGAAAATAACTAAAATTACAAAAAACTTATGACAAAAAACAACCATGTTTTGAACATTTTCAACAATCTATATCTCGAAAACGAATAATTTTTCGATAAACATTTTATAGGAAGAAAGTTGTTTATTTTGACGAGATCTCTACCACATGTAATGTAATGTTCTCAGCAACTTCACTTAGCGCCCTAGGAGCTATGTAACATGCATCGATATAGAAAATTGTTAATATTTTGAAAACGATCACCCCCAGCGTTGTTGAGAAAGTGTACCATTTTTACTTGGAAACGGTGTGGGAAATAGGATTTTTCATGGAGAGTACCAAAAGTTTACTTTCAAAAATGTTAGGGCAAATTGAAATAAATAATGACAGCGTACGCAGCGCCGTCTAGATGTTACATGAAAATTAATACGAAATTATGATTTCACACGTCAACAAAAAGTTATTTTTAAAAAACGAAAAAAGACGTAAGTTTTCATAGACTTTTTTCCTAAAAATTGTCTTAGAAATACGTCACTTGAATATTTTAACGTACTTAAGTTACACCCCGTATATGAGAGCAATATGTTACCAAAAAAAATTGTTATTTTCATGATAATTTTTTGATGACATCATTACGTTCTATAGATTTGTCTCAGTGCATGGTCACTAACAGTTGCGATGATCGATTAACTGACCAATCAATAGTCTGATATTGTTATTATAATTTGAAACTATTTGGTCTGTATATATTGTTCTTTTGGAGATTACATTGAGTTAAGATACAGATTTTGTTCAAATTGTTTTACTTGATAATTCTTTTTGTCACACATATAACAGCATTTCCTTTATTATGAAATTACATACATGATCGTAGCATGCAACAATTGTACATATACTGGGTGAGTGAAATTCGAGTAGATGCATGGGGATCTCGGAAACAGTAAGAGCTACAGAGAGGGTTAAATGGAGGCAAAGTTGCGTATCATGGAGCTCATAACTATGCTGTTGAAAAATCTGAGTTAGCCCTCTCACTTTCATAGATATAAAGGAAAAAACGAAAAATTCGGTTTTTGTTTTTCACTTATATCTGCTTTAATACAATAGATTTCCAGAAACTGTTTGCACTTTGTAATTGCAACTTTCAATGGACTGTAAAGATATGTAAACGAAAGCGTTCTACAGGGTGTCGTTTTCCTTGGGACACCTCTAACTATGAAATTTTAAATACGGACCTGGATTTTTTATCCCATCATTTTACGCCTCCTTGGTCGTTTTTTATCATGATTGTGACTACTACTTGAAATTTTCAGTCGTTTCGATGGTATCTGGTATTAAAGCAGATATGAGTGAAAAACTAAAATCAAATTTTTCGTTTTTTCCTGTATATCTCTGAAACTGAGAGGGCTATCTCAGATTTTCATCATTATAGTAATGAGCTCCATAATAAGCAATTTTGCCTCAATTTAACCCTCTCGTAGCTCTTACCGTTTCCGAGATACCCATGCATCTACTCGAATTTCACTCACCCGGTATATTGCGTTGATTGTTTTGATCAATGACTGAAACATATATGCGAGTAAGTCATAAACGTTTACATTCGATTTTCAAATTCATCATCACACAGGAGATGGATCCACGATAAATTAGTTTACACTTTATATTGATTATTTTGATCAATAAATGAACATATTTCTTACGATAATAACATTTTAGGTGATGAAAAGTAAAAATTTCTTGATAAAACTTAGTTTTAATTAAAACTTTAACAACACATGATCGATCCTCAATTTCAGTACACCGATGTATCTGGGATTGAATTCCCTTCAAAATGATTTATCACAAGTATACAGTGACCGGCACATTTATGGCAACAAATGGAAAAAAAGTTTATTTCAAATTTCAAAGAAAATTTTATTCTTCAGCATCCTCCCAAACTCAAATTGCACTATCCACATTTCAATTATATTTTTTCGTATACGAGGGAGGTGAAAAAAATTGAAAGTGGCCCAAGAGTAAAGTACCTTTATTTTTCAAAAAACACAAAAATATTAATCAAAGCAAAGACTTAAAATTTAGAGAGTGTTCAAAATTTGAATTCACAGCCTCCTATTCCGAAAACAAGTTTTCATTGATTTTCTCCTTTTTTTATCTCACCCGCCCTATGTATTATGAGGATTTGTAATATCAGAGTAGACTCATCATTGAATATTATCTAGACGACCGGATAAACTTAAGTTTCGCCCAACTGTCATCTAGAAAATTGCATTCATCGTACTTGGTGCTGACAAAACCTCATTTATTGTGGCCATTCAGAAAAAACAAGTATTTTTCGAAATCAGCTACAACAAACGACATCTGCAGTTCAAAATCAATTGAAAGCAATCCAACTGTGTTGTAACCAACGTGAAAACATGTCTCCCAAATGAATGGTAACCGTAAATGATCGTTTATTATCAAAACGAAGCTCTACATTGAACAGAAAATTGGTATAATACGCAAAGTTGGCTTTGAAAAACATTGGTAAAATAGTAGGTAAACATTATCTTGACATTTCATTTCTGTGTTAGTTCAATGGCTGCACACCTTAATCTTCAAGAAAGAATTGAAATAATTTTAATACACGGCGACAACTATCGAACTTGTCGCGAAACTTCAAATATATTCAATGAGAAGCATCCAAATAGAAATCTCCATCATGCAGCGGTGGCAAAAATTGTAAAAAAGTTCAAGAATTCTGGGTCAGTTGAGAACAAACATAAAATACCACACCAAGAAAATGTTATTGTAGATGAAGACGCTGCCCTGAATACTGTTTTATCTGCTGTGGAGGATCCGAGACTTCCGTTATCTCAAAGGCAAAAAAGATTGGCTTCTCCGAACGGTCAATTAGAAGAGTCTTGAAAACGAACAAATTCAGACCATACAAACCGAAATTCGTTCATACACTCAAAGAAAGAGACTTTGAAGCACGTTTGTATTTTACTTTCTGGTTCCAAAGCGAAGTTGAAGAATCTCTCCACAAAAATAATGTACTCTGATGAAGCAACATTCACATCGAATGGTACAGTAAGTTCACAAAATTGTAGATGGTGGGCAGATGAAAATCCGCATTTCAGAATCGAATGTAAGGATCAATTTAATTTCAAAAGAAACGTCTGGTTTGGAATTTTGGATGATAAGATTGTGGGTCCAGTGTTTTTTCGACAAAATTTTAATGCAGAAAGGTATTTGGAAATGTAAAACACGTTTTTATCCAATTACCTTGACATCCTCCCATTACGTGTCAGAGCCAACATGTTTTTTCAACAGGATGGTGCATCTATCCACTCAACTCAAGAGGTTAGAGCATGGCTGAATACGGAATTCCCAAATAAGTGGATAGGGCAATACTCAAACAATCCGTGGCCTGCCAGATCCCCGGACCTAACTCCTATGGATTTTTTTTGTAGGGGTACCTCAAGGAGAAAGTCTATAGACAACGGCCATTTAGGGATATCGAACATTTGGAGGATATAATGATCACCCCGCAAATGCTCAGAAACGTACACTACGAAATGCATAGAAGAACCATCAGGTGCATTCAAAATGAAGGACGACACATCGAGTGATACAATAGGAGCTCCGATTTTTATTATGTATAGTATGGAATTTGCTTTCTGGATATTTCTTCATTAAAAGTGAATTAAGAATGAAGTTGTTCCGAGTTGCCTTCTAATCTTCACTGATCATAGTATAGTCATATTTACAATTGTTACGACCTGTCTTTTCACGTTAGTTGCAACACAGTTAGATTGCTTTCAATTGATTTTGAACTGCAGATGTCGTTTGTTGTAGCTGATTTAAAAAAATACTTGTTTTTTTCTGAATGGCAACAAAAAATGAGGTTTTGTCAGCACCAAGTACGATTAATGCAATTTTCTAGATGACAGTTGGGCGAAACTTAAGTTTATCCGGTCGCCTAGATAATATTCAATGATGAGTCTACTCTGATATTACAAATTCTCATAATATATAGGGCGAGTGAGATAAAAAAAAGAGAAAATCAGTAAAAACTTGTTTTCGGAGTAGGAGGCTGTGAATTCAAATTTGATAGACTCTCTAAATTTTAAGTCTTTGCTTTGAATAACATTTTTGTGTTTTTTGAAAAATAAAGGTACTTTACTCTTGGGCCACTTTCAATTTTTTTCACCTCCCTCGTATACGAAAGGATATAATTGAAATGTGGATATTGCAATTTGAGTTTGGGATAATGCTGGTACCTTTATGAAGAATAAAATTTTCTGTGAAATTTGAAATAAACTTTTTTTCCATTAGTTGCCATAAATCTGCCGGTCACGGTAGTAGTAAAATTGAGGATTATGAAGTAGGGGGTGTTGGGGCTGAGGGGGTTGTCAACACAATGATGATTTATTTGGTGAAAGTGTTCCCCCTTGACATAAAAACCGACAGGTCTGAGCGATTTTCAATTATATTCACAAGATCAGTGATTAGGGGGTGACAAGTTTTAGATGGGACACACTGTATATGTTTTGTACATGTCAGGAAGGAGATTTTATATTTTCCTGGATAGAAATAGAAAAAGTTCTTTTTCATAGTTCGTGTGAAATAAATGTTATTTACCTTTTGTATCAATGATTCATTGTAATATAAGTTGATGATTATATTATATGTATATGGTTGCCTCAAATCCAGTACACTCGCCATAGTAAATAACAAGTTTGAGGTGTAAGTGTTTTTTTTGTTATAAATAATTTTAAGTATTTTATTCCGAATCATATCTTATTGTTTTAAATGAGTTTTTGTAGCGCCCAAAACGGCATATAGTCCAAGAAACGAGGAAGCGGCACAATATTAAATGTGCAAAAATTAATATCCGAAAAATAAAAATATGCGACTCGATCCTGATTACCGAACATAACCTAAAATATTGGTAAAGTTGCGAAAAGCGGTTTTTTGTTGATAATTAAAAAACTACAACTCCGATCAAAAAAAGTTGTATTAGGAAATTGTAGGTATTAGAAAGATCTATCAATTGAATAACTTCTAATTTTTTGATATCATTGATATTTATCGAGTTATATCGGAAAAAACCTTAAAAAATCGGGTTTTCTATATTGTGAGTAATTGAAAATTGTTATTTACAGTTTTGTGTAGCCTATGGCAAGCCAAAAAGGTTTTTTTTAAAATAATTGATGAATATTGATTATTTTTCAAAATATATGAAGTTTTCTCAAAAACATTAAAGACACTTTCGTCCTGACAGTGTTATTGATAAAAAAAAAAAGAAAAGTTATTGGTTCAATTTCAGGTACTAATGTACATTGCAAAAGAAAACGTATGTGAACAACAAGCCGAGATACTAAATAATTTTCAAGCACAAGCCACTTTGAACGCACGAAATAAGTTTTCAGTGCTATCCCCACTCCGCCACCCGCTACAGCTATCGGGATCCGCGCCAGCACGCCTCACTTTATTCATCAATTAATAATACTGCAAATGAACTAGACATTTCCTAGTATTTTTTTATTGAAAATATAGGTATTCAACCTCAATTTCCATGAAGGTGACTGCTGTACGATGGTTATTGCGTCTTCCAGATTCTTTTGAAATAAAAAAATTATCTCGGCTCCTATAGTGATCGAAGGAATTTAATTTTTTTTCTGAATGCTTGAAATCATGCTAGGAATCAATTTCCATGAATGTCATACATATAAAAACAAAATTGAGCAATGCATTTTAAAAAAAACATGTGAAAAAATTGTGCGTTTTTTCTAAAGTGGTTTTTTGACCCTTAAAATTAAAAAAATCAATATACTCATTCGATAGTATGAAAGAACAACTCTTACAGAAAATATTAAGCCGCTATGAATCGTTACAGTAGCATCATTCCCCGAGCAAGAGTAGCCATATTGAGACAGCATCTTTTTTGAGAAAACTTCATGCATTTTGAAAAATAATCAATATTTATCAATTTTTCAAAGAGAGACTTTTTTAACTTGTCATAGGCTACACATAGAAAACCCGATTTTTCACGGTTTTTCCGATATAACTCGATAAGTATCAATGATATCGGAAAATTATAAGTGATTCAAATGATAGATCTTTTTGATACATACAATTTCCTAATTTGACTTTTTTCGATAGGAGTTGTAGTTTTTTAGTTATCAACAAAAAACCGCTTTTCGCAACTTTGCCAATTTTTTAGGTTATGTTCGGTAATCACGATCGAGTCGCATGAAATAGAAACTCATGCTGAATTTCAATTTCCTATACGCTTATATTTTTTGTTTTCGGATATTAATTTTTGCACGCACTTTTCCCTATTGCTTGGACTAATACTGCAAGGGCGACTCCAATAAAGAGTAATACACTGTTTTCAACTGTGTAAGGTCGAAAATTTTCCTCAGATATTCAATTTTGGTAGCAGACACCTCAACGTTTTGGTAACGTTTCAGATTTGATAGTTCCATCTTAGATGATCCCCAAGTATTTTGTTCGATTGACATTTTGTATTTTGGTAATGTATTGTTGTTCTCCAAATAATGTTAGCTCATATAGTTTGGTTTGGTTAACCATTCTTGTATATGCATTGTGGGAGATAAAATAATTTATCAAAGGACCCCGCACACCTTATATGGGAAAATGGCTCTCCGTCAAATTTCTTTAATTTTTGATATGTTGTAGAATTGATCATTCCGATGAAATGTTTCAACGGGCGCAACACGATCCTATGACTAGTTTTCGAGATACAGGGTGTTGAATATGAGAAACATTCACTTTTCATCACTCTGTATCTGCCAAGTTACGATTTAGTTCGGATTTATCTTTTGTGGGATCATCATCACATCCGTGTATGATGAATTCATGAGAAATTCATTTCCAAATCTTTTCGTAGTACAGGGCTATTTCACTTGAAAACAATGCTATTTTGAGACTTTCATAATTTAGTTGTTTTATAAAGAGAAAATGCGAGAAAAGGTAGAATTATCACATAATATTATAAATTCATTTTATCTAGCATCACAGTTGATACAATTTATACAAGGTGATTCACAAATATGGAAACAAAACGAATTTTGGTTTTTGGGACACCTTGTATTAATAAACCAACCTAAAATGACAAAATTCACTTGAAGAATGTTAAATGATATGTTCCATCGTATACAGAGTCGAATGATATCAATTTGAAAAATTAGTTATACTTTAATAAATAAAAACCTTTAAATCACCCTATATCTCATAAGGGAGTCCGAAAAGAATTCAATATTTTTTCATGGGAGAACTCGAAATACTTTCATCCATATTGTACAAAATTTTCAGCGGAATCCCATGACGGGTTTTTCATATACAAGGCGAAAAATGTATGAAAAAGCTACGATCTGTACATTTTCCCATTGCTATATTTTCAGTCCAGTTTTCGGCGGGTTTGCTGTAGTTCTTCCTCGTCCGGCCGCTTTTACTCGAAATAAAAATATTTCAATAAAATAGTGATCAGTTATTATACCGTACAATAGCGTACCGCATCCCTCGAAAAAAAGCCATAACTCGAATTATTATCTGCACAAGCATCGTCTAGTAGGCGATTCAATGGAAAAGTTATTTTTTCATGCTTAGTGTTTCTCAGAAGTTATATTATACTTATTACATCCGCAGAAGTTCGTTTTTTCGAATTTTCACTCTATAAAACAATAAAATAGTGAAAGTCTCAAAATAGCATTATTATCAAAGGAAATCGCCCTGTACTACAAAAAGATTTGGACATGAATATCTCATGAATTTGTCACATAACGAAAATACCACATAGGATAAATCAGAAAAAAATCATAATTTGTATGTAATTATTTCTATCGGCTTATATAGATATATATTAAATCAAATTCTCGGCATATTTTTACACCAAATTAACGTTTTATGTTTCAATTATGTTCTTGTATCTTCGAATCGTATATATGTTTGTATATAGTATATACCCCCTTTCAGAGAACGTTTCTCTTTCTTTTTCTTGTATTTGAAACATCATCTGAATCATCTTCGAATACCTACTTATTAATATATTCCTCTTATTTCGTAGTAGGCATGGAGAACAATTCAAAGAGGATAAAATCAACAAAATTCTTATGTCAATAGTCGTTTTCTTGTTGTCATAAAGCCCTAGAACTCTTTTTGGGTTATTGGACTAATTGAAGTTTCTTTTTTACTGTTCAAGTTTATGTGATTTTCAGTGTTTGTTAAACTTTGCTGAACAATATGGCCTTCGCAAATAGAGTGAGTTGTTATGTTTGTGACCGAAATGTTATTCCTAGACTCTCAATGCGTTTGAATATATTGATGTTTTGCAAATTGCAACATATCGAAGACAAACTGCGGGAAATCCACCTATTGATATTCAGGATGATACAAAAATATGTTTCAATTGTAATAACACAGTAATGAATGACATTATTGCTATGGAAAATAACACGAATTGCCCTCGTCTCAATGTGTTGTCCCGCGTATCAAGTCGTGCGTGCATTATTTGTAATGCTCGTCAAAATATTCGAAGACTTTCTTTAGAATGTAGAGTGGATATTTTTGTTGCTTCTGATATCTATGTCCCAGATTTCTTGAGAATTTGTGGTCACCATCTTGATCATCAAGGTTTCCTTCCAAATTACTTGCATGGAGGTTTGAATATTTTCGACAATTACTAGAATTTTGTGATATTGTTGAACAAGGTGGCAAGAGAAGAAATGTCGAAAGAAAACATTTGCTGACATTTTTGATCAAAATGAAACATGGAGTTTCAGATGAGTTTTTGAAAATATTGTTCAGTTATCCTTCTCGACAAACAGCAAGCTTCATTATTTCTAATGTGAGATTATCTCTTTTACAAAGGTTCGTACCGAACAATATTGGATTTAATTCAATAACAAGAGAAAATTATATTAACAGTCATGTATCCCCTTATACGAATCAACTGTACAATCCCACACCAGATATTCCCAAAGCAATAGTTTATGTAGATTGTACCTACAATAAAATAGAAAAGAGCAGTAACTTCCGGGTATTGAGGTAATCATACTGTTTCCACAAGAATGAACACTTGGTCAAACCAGAGATCATAGTTGCCCCCGATGGATACATCTTAGCAATCAACGGGCCGTACTTCGCAGATGCTAGGAATAATGATGCAAGTGTTCTAAATCACGAATTACAAGTTGATTTGAATGGAATGAAAACATGGTTTCAAGAAGGAGATATTGTGATAGTCGATAGAGGCTACAGAGATTCAATCAATAGTCTACAAGAACTTGGCTTGCATTACTATATGCCACCATTTCTACCGCCGAATCAAAGGCAATTAACGACAAATGAAGCCAATCAGGCACGTTTAATAACCACTACTAGATGGATTGTTGAAGCTAGAAATGGACATTTTAAGTCAATTTTCAAATTTTTTCGTCAACCCATAACAGCAATACATGCTGCGAAGCTACATGACTATTACCTGATTGCTGGCGCTCTTATAAATAAATTCCATCCATTGATAAATATGCCTGGAACGTTGGATACGGCCACACAAATGTTGGTTGATTCCGATGATGTCAACATTGTTCAGGCACGAGTTGAAGCTGAAAACCTCCGAACTAGGAATGGTCGATGGATTCGTTTAAATCAATATCATATACAATCGTTTCCTCGCCTTGATATTGAATATTTAAAATTACTTACTGGAACATATCATTTACACTTGGCTGCGTCATATATCCAAGATACAACTCGTAGAGATGGTGAAGTAGACAACATTTTAGAAGTCGATGAGTTACATGGGGAACCCAATTTCCTAAGATTCAGAATATTTTCTCGGTTCAGGAATGCTGCTAAACACATGCTTTGGGTTGTTTTCACTGAAAGAGGTGACGAAAATCTAGAAGAACCTGCTCTCCCCATTACGGGGTATTATTGTACTTGTAAGTCCGGTGCTAGGACTTTAGGAACTTGTGCGCATGTTGCTAGCGTGATATGGTTTTTGGGGTACGCTAGATATCGAGAAAACATACATTTTCCATCCAATCGTCTTTTAGATTCCATGGGAGATGCTGCAAATAGTATGCTTCCAGAGGACATGGATATCGGTCCAGAAATAGTTTAATTTTATTGGTTATTGGTAAGAGTCTCCTTCTAATTCGTATTTGATAATGTTTTTTGAATAGGGAAAAATTCAGTTATCCATCATGTATTTTCCTTGTTGTATTGTCATGCACATGCTCGTGCCAACCCAATATCCGAAAGATATATCACATCCCGTTGAACTTCTATCAATTTATGTATAGATTATATATATATATATATATATATATATATATATATATATATATATATAAGTGAAAATAGAGTATATTTCGTTTTAATTCCGAGAGTTCTAACCTTTGACAGCTGTTTCGTGCTAACGCACTCATCAGAAAGGATTTATGGATCTCTCGAAATCAAAACGAATCCACTCAAGAATTAATACCGTGAGGCAAAACAGAATACAACGAATTGTTGGCTGCCTGTCAATTTGTGGACAAACCTCTACTTTTGGATTCCTTGGTTCGTGTCAAATTAAGTTTCAACTAGTGACTGTAGATGTCATGAATAACTTCCTATATATATATATATATATATATATATATATATATATATATATATAGAAGTGAATAGAGTGATTTATGTTTTGATTCCGAGAGCCACCATCATCTGTCGACAGCTGTTTCGTGGTTTCCCACTCATCAGGACAGCTTTATGGTTGCTCTCGATTCCATGGTTCGTGCCAAATTAAGTTTCAACTAGTGACTGTAGATGTCACAAGTTACTTCCTGTATATATATATATATATATATATATATATATATATATATACTGTTTATAGAACTCATTAAATTAAACAGCTGTTTCAGATTACTTATTACTAAGGTATCAACTGATAACACTAGTATCCTACGACATACTTCCATAATAACATGTGCCTGAGATTTATCCACTTGAAATGTTCCTTATATCGTTACATTCAAACTATTTAGCAGACATCTTGAACGTCCTGCATTATCCATGACGGGCATCTTTAAAACAGGCATACATTATGCAATTTCCATGCAATGCAAGTTTGGTGCTATGCAAGAAATTCTTGCATAGCTATTGCATATCTCTTGCCGCGCACATTACATTATGCTGTTTCAGTGCAATTCTGATTTGTTTTGACATTTTGACATCACTGAAATTAATGAACATGTCTTGTTTCGTCCCTTTTTCCAGATGATGACCAATATCACGTAATTAAGATGCCTGGTTACACGTAATCAATAGAGATACACTCTGCTCAACATATCAGTCACAACACAATGAAAATAGCTAGAAGATAATAATACTGTTTTTGAAGTTCACGTTGGTGCCGCTGTTACCACTAGAAAAATTACTAGAATTGCATAAAACTTGCATGAAAAATAGAGCAGATGCTATTTTCAAAACTTGCATGGAAATTACACGCGCGCAAGCGCGTTAATGTAGTTTGGACTTGCATGGCACTTGCATTGCACGGAAATCGCATAATGTATGCCTGTCTTTATTATTGGGAATTCAAAATTAGATGCCAGCGCCAAAGTGGCAAAAAATGGAACCTCTTTCGCGTATTTATGTCGAAAGAACATAACCTCGTTGTCCTTTGTGCTATTGTTGTAGAAATGCTCAAAATGTCAAAATCATAGTTTCAACCTCATTTTCACGTAAGTATAGATTCAAAACCCGACACCAGAGGGAGTATCCCTTATCTTGAATTCCCAATAGCCATGGGATACATATTATGTGTGCCATCTGGCAAGGCCGTACAAGTTGTTATGAGTTGAAATAATGTTGATTTCACTTCACTGAAATCCTTACTTTTACGTTTTGAATAAATGTCAAATAAGTATCTTCTCAATCACATCAGGAGACTTCAATGGATAGGTAGAGTGGTTATTTATTAGCGTAAAATAGTGAAATATATGGACTTTTTCAGAAATTGTTCGCCTTGTATATGAAAAACCCGTCATGGGATTCCGCTGAAAATTTTGTACGATATGAATGAAAGTATTTCGAGTTCTCCCGTGAAAAAATATCGCTATCTTTTCGTGCTACCTTATGAGATATAGGGTGATTTAAAAAATCAAGGTTTTTATTTATTAAAGTATAACTAATTTTTTAAATTGATATCATTCGACTCTGTATACGATGAAACATATCATTTAACATTCTTCAAGTGAATTTTGTCATTTTAGGTTGGTTTATTACTACAAGGTGTCCCAAAAACCAAAATTCGTTTTGTTTCCATATTTGTGAATCACCTTGTATGAATTGTATCAACTGTGATGCTAGATGAAATGAATTTATAATATTATGTGATAATTCTACCTTTTCTCGCATTTTCTCTTTATAAAACAACTAAATTATGAAAGTCTCAAAATAGCATTGTTTTCAAGTGAAATCGCCCTGTACTACGAAAAGATTTGGAAATGAATTTCTCATGAATTCATCATACACGGATGCGATGATGATCCCACAAAAGATAAATCCGAACTAAATCATAACTTGGGAGATACAGAGTGATGAAAAGTGAATGTTTCTCATATTCAACACCCTGTATCTCGAAAACTAGTCATAGGATCGTGTTGCGCCCGTTGAAACATTTCATCGGAATGATAAATTCTACAACATATCAAAAATTCAAGAAATTTGACGGAGAGCCATTTTCCCATATAAGGTGTGCGGGGTCCTTTTATGGTCAGTTATTTATGGCGAAATCAATTTATCATATTTACAAAATCATTTTCAATTTTTGTTTTAAGATCGATCCAAGAGTGTGAGGAATATATAATAGCTGTTTCATCAGCAAAACTTTCCGCTTTTCCGGTTGTTTTCATGTTAGTAAATCATTAATATTTATGGCGAATAACAATGAGCCTAACACAGTGCCTTGAGGTACACCACATTTCACCACTCTCTCGAAACTTACTTTGTTTTTGACTTTTACCATTTGTTCCCTATCTTTTACGTAATTAGTGAATAGGGTGAGTGAAACACCGCGGACTCCAAGATCTTCCAAGGCCACCAGTAACTGCGAGTGATTCACTGTGTCGAAAGCATTGGCTAGATCCAGGAAGATACATATTGCAGGAGTCCCTTGATCAACCAAATTATACATATTATCTCCCGTTAAAGTTGGAATTGCATCGTTTGTCGAAAAGCCCTCTCTGAATCCAGCTAGTTACCTAGCATTTTTTTCAGACCTTTGTCGAAAATTTTTGTCATTCTTGTAATCACAGATATAGGTCAATAATTGTTTATTTTGGTTGTTTGGCCATTTTAAATATAGGTGTAACTACTGCCAGTTTGAATTCATCGGGACATATTCCTGAACTGAATATATTATTGATTTGATGAGCCAATGCATATTATAAATACAGAAATATTTTTCATTATTTGCGCCCTTGTACAGTGTGTCCAAGATAAGAATGATCAGCATGGGGATATCGGAAACGGTAAGAGATACGGGGTCGATTGAATTAGATAAAAGTAGCGCATTTATGTGCCCTACAATATGCCATTTAGAAAGTTTTAATATTCCGAGTGATAACGGAGACATCCGAGAAAAACCGAAATTTGAGAATTTCGTTTTTATTTTCTCCTGGTTTATTTTCAAAGGAAATGTAAAACAAATAGCACTTTGTCATGGCCACTTTTATACTGAAAATGATTTTATTTTACGTGTGTGATCCCTAGACGCTTTCGTAATTTTGTAGCTGAACCAAAAAAGTTTCAGAGACGTTTCGGAAAAGTTCCATCCAGAGCAGAATCTCAATTTTGTTTAGCGAAACGCCATTAAATGTTAATGACGACCGGTATGTCGTGCGGTTAGTCTAATTCCGAATCATCACATACGAGGTGATGTAAAGGCGTCTGGGGACGGAGAGCGCGCGCCGCCGCGCCAGATGGGCATTCGCAGCGGCCCCTAGGCCTACTGGGACCGAAAATTAATGAGAATTCTTGTTATTGCCGACGAGATTTTGAGGTTTGATTCGGGGATCATCGCGCGAGGCTTTATGACAACTGACTTTGCTTATTGGGGATTAGCTCTCTTATTACTTCATACATATTTTAACGCTACGCGTTTACTTCAAGGGGCCGTTATGGTCGGGAATGTAATGAAAAATAATGTGGACCGCACAATAAACAGTAAGCTGCGTTATGTGCTTGTGAAGGAATTAGAAAGTTTCGATGAGACATTATGAGAAGGAGTATTGGAATAGTAATTGACTATTTCATTTATAGTTGATCGAAAGCAATTATATAGGGTCACAGTAGACTTGACTGCTCTTTATAATAATAACGGTCAGCATAGAGAGACAGCAACACTTTTGAGTTTGATGTATCTGTCATTATCGAATGATAACGTATGGAGGCTGTAAAGTCATCAGGAGTTAGATCCTTCACCCAGCCTGGGTGTGATCACGTATAAAGGCCACGTCACACTTATCAGACCCCCTTCCGATCCGACTCCGACCATACAGTGGGACGGGTGTCTGAGAGGGTAAAACGAGCTGGACTTTGACTGCCGTAGTTCACATGTCTCCTGCACGTGTCCCACCCCACTACGATCCGTCTCCGATTTCTCATCCGACTCCGCTCCGATAGCGCAGTCTATTTGTTTTCAGCATGCAGGACGGGTGTCGGATGACATCGACATTGTAAAATATTGATGAAACTTTGTTTCATCATCCATGAGACGCGGCAAAAGTGTGAAGAACTCTCCTTCTGCAGATCTTCTCTTCAGAGCAGCGTGTATCCACACTGTCTTTTAATTTTCCACCGTTTTTCTCCCTTTCAGATCTCCTAGTTTGTTAATATTTTTCTTCTAGTGCGATAGTCATCATTGCTATATCGCAGTTATTGAAATTCGTACACATTTTACCGAACAGGAGAAAGCAACTTTGTAAGAAAGCGTTCGAATCAATACTTGTGGCGATTGCTTGACAGTTGACATGTGTGCCCACCCCTGCTGATACCACACCGATCTGTCAACTTGGGCCACCATCGGATCGGGGTCGGATCGGAATGGAGTATGCTAAGTGTGTCCCGGCCTCAAGCAGGGAAGGGAGCATTCCTTTCGAAGTGTAACTGATAAATTTCCGACAACGAAAACAAACACATTCAGCAAAAAGCGAACATAAAAGTTATAAATTTTTTGGAATAACAACACTGTAATATTATTTAGGATGGGTACTATTAACTGGTGAAGAAATTACACGAACTGACACGCACAGACATGTACGTACAATAACCAAACCAAAAACAAGCGAGAGCATTTTCTAGCGAAAATCAAAGGAAATAACCTGATTGTCAACGGAGAGATCTTCGGGATAGATCAACTCAAGGATAAAGATCAAAATATCCAAGTCAAATATACCCCACAGCTTCGTTTGCCAAACAGCGCTCCAAATTCTCCAATAAATACAAAAACCGCCCAAGAAATCGAAACACCTACACCAACTCCAAAACCGCCGCGAACCCATGTGGAAAACAATGAATACAACAAGAAGAAAACTGAAAAACCAATGAACACAACTGCAGAATTTGCTTTGGAAAGAGATATCAAGAAACATCAGCGCACCAACTCGGAATCCACTGAGAAATCGTCCTCGTCGAAAACACCCAGGAAACAAAAATAAAATTATTTTGTGCCTCTTGTTGCCAGTGAATTGACTGTACTAAATATTGAAATAATTCAACTTCTTTTCAACTCTTTTTAGTTTTTTATCTTATTTCTTTTTGATAGTATGAATAAGTGTGTAGGTACCAAAATTAATAGTTTGTCATTCTTCTTTTTATACAGCCCATTCATTTATCTATAAATAAAATTAAAATTCCACGTAAAATGGACCAGTATATAAGAGATTATAATTACATACCAATCAAAACTAAAATAATAGAAAGTATTCCAAAACTTAATAGTTTCATTGAAACTCGGGAGACTTCTTTCACAATATTGCACCAAAATATACGAAGTGTCTCAAAAAATTTGGACGAAATGAAATTGATGCTAGATGGAATCAATACGGAATTTGATTGCATATTGCTATTTGAAACTTTCAGTAATTTTGATGCTGTGTTTAGACTAGATGGTTATGAAAATTTCACGAGTAGTAAAACAATAAACAAAAATGATGGTATAATGGTCTTTCTGAAAAAAAATATAAATTACAAATTCAAATATGTTGATATTGGCGAAACAGAAGTATTACAAATCGAAATTGAAACTGGAAACAATAACATAATAATTATTACATTGATATATAGATCTCCCTCCACCAATCCAGATGATTTCGTAGAATCTCTCAGTTACTACCTGGAACAAACAAAATCCATAAAATGCGAAGCTCATGTTATAGCTGGGGATATAAACATTAATATTGAGTTGGAGAATGATGAGTTGGTAGATGAATATATGAGTGTAATGAGCGAATATGGATTCATTTCTATGATAAACAAAACTACTCGAGAACAAGGGGGAACGTCATCTTGTATAGATCATATATTTGTAAAAAGTTCAGAAGAATTCATTGAAAACTGTTTACCATTGATTCTCAAATCTTACATAACCGATCATTACACTCAGATATTAAAAATGCCTTTGCAATGTATCAAAATGAAGAATAAAAATAAAAAAATTCACAAATTAATATATCATGATAAACTAATAATTGAGTTGCATAATCTCAATTGGGAACACTTTTACTACAAGGAAAATGTTGAAGAAGCAACAAAAACTATCATTGACACTATTGAAAGAAACTCAAAAATATTAGTCTATAAGGAAAAAGTTAAAAAAAGGAATGAATGGATTACTCAGTGACTTGCTAATTCTATAGAGAGAAAAAATCAACTACACCGACTTTATAAAATAAATCTAGAAAGATATAGACAGGAATACATAGAGTTAACCATCTAATAAAACACGCTAAAGCCAATTACTATAAACAACAGGTCGAGAAAAATAAAAACTCCACCAAATGTTATAAAAGAAAGTTAAACAGAAAATTCAAATATTGCCCGAATAATGAATGCCAGGGGAGAAATGACGTCGAATAGCAAAGAAACGGCAAATACATTCAACGACTACTATGCCACTGTGGGATATAATCTCGCAAATAAAATAAAAAAATCCAAGAACCCACCTCCTGGAAGAAATCATTCTCCACATACATTTTTCCTTAGCCCTGTCGATGAAAAAGAAATTGAGCAAACTATAGACTCTTTCAAAATTAATAAAGCTCCAGGAATAGACGGCATCAAAACAGAAACCCTAAAATACATAAAAAAAGAAATTTCTCGACCCTTAACCCATTTAATTAACCAAATGTATAAAAATGAAGTGTGCCCATCTGAATTCAAAGAAGCCATAGTGAAGCCAATATTTAAAAAGGGAGATAAATTACTGACAACGAATTACAGGCCCATCTCACTGATCACCAGCTTAACAAAAATTTTCGAAAAAACTTTAAAAACTAGACTGACGAAATACTTGGACAAATATGAACTTCTTTCGAATATGCAATTTGGTTTCAGACAGGGCAAATCAACAGAAGATGCTATAGCTAATCTAACTTCCAAAGTCTCCAAGGCTTTTGACACTGTCACAAACAGTTGATAGAAGCCTTGGAGGATATGGGAATTAGAGGAACACCTCTCGAATTATTTCAGAGCTATCTACGGGATAGAAAGCAGTACGTTTCGATAAACGATGAAATAAGCGATTCTAGAATAGTAACCTTTGGGATACTGCAGGGAACAGTTCTGGGGCCAATACTTTTTTCTATATATCTGAACAGTATTTTCAATCTTCATGTTGGAGGACATATCATTAGTTTTGAGACGATACTGCGATCTTCTATGAAGGTGACAACTGGGCAAATTTAAAAAAATCCGTAGAAAAAGATATGGCAAAAATTGTGGAGTGGTTCAATCAGAAATTGCTTACCCTGAATGTTGACAAAACAAAATTCATTACCTTCTCCAATGACATAAGATTAATTTCGGACTTCACTGAACTGAAAATTATCAGAGATGAATACTCTTACACCATTCAGAAAGTAGATAGCATGATATACTTAGGTGTCAAACTTGACCAGCATATGCGTTGGGATAAACATATAAACAGAATAACAACGACACTTAGGAGTATTCTGCACAAATTTAAATTTTTCAAACAATTTTTAGATATCAGCCACATGAAAATCATTTATTACGCTCTCGTAGAATCCAGGATACAATACGCAGTCCTAGCATGGGGAGGAGTCGCGAGCTACCACTTGAAGAAACTCACTAACCTCCAAAAACGATTCCTCAAAATAATGTATGGCAAATAGAGGACATATCCTTCGGACCTCTTATTCTCTGAAACTAAAATTTTTAATATCAGAAAAATATTTTTACAAAAAATTCTTACTCACCTGCATAAAAACCGCTTCAATCTCAACTTCATGGATCACTCCTGCTCAACTAGAAGAAGACTTGGTACATTCTTGAAAACAAACATTTAAAAAAAAAACTGTTGGCCAAAGATGCTTCACCTATATTGCGGCAAGAGTTTTCAATATACTGCTGGAAGAACAAGAAAAAAAAAATATTAGAATTGAATCAAGTAGATATGTTCAAAAGAAAGTCCAAAAAATACATCACCTCAATGGAGGATCGGGTCATCGAACAATTTTTTTGATGATACTCCCATTCATGCATTCATTTATTTTTTGTTTAATTGTTTTACTACTGAAATATATAAATATAAAATTATAATTTTTAAGACATTGTATCACTATAACTATCACTAGGTTATTATTATTATTATTAGTTTATAATGTTATATGTATAAGCAAGTTCATGGCAAAAAAAAAGGAAAACCTATTTATGCAGATAAGTTACCACGCACAACTTCAAGTTTTAGTGCGTTGTCTAGATCGTAAGATAAAATATTTGATGTGAATTTCTTCATTGTTAATAAAGGTTATTATTATTATTATAGATGTACAATGGACGATGAATTTGGAAGTTCTGAACATCCATTGAATGTCCAGAATTACCCAGACAACACAGAATGGTCTCAGAGATGGTAGTGGGATTCACTGTTGTAAATAGGATACTTATTATGAATTTAGGATAATTTCTGATTGAAGAAAGGCCTTTTTGGGTAAATAATGGCAAAAACTTTTATTTTATGAAGTATATTGACAACGTCAGAAAAAGTACAAAATCTGTTTTTAAATGTTCATAACAACGTAATCATATTTTTTAATATAAAGGATGATCAAAAACCCAATAGACTATACTCAACATACTCCCACCTTTGCAATATGTGTATTGCAAACAATTTAAAAAAATCAAATACACAAATGCTTAGGACTCAAATCGTTGTGGAATTCTTACTGTGCGTCCGGATCTGGTTACTGTCGCCTCCTTGGATGACTGTCCATGCTGATTTTCTTCTTTCTTATTCTTCTTCTTTTTCTTTGGAGTGGAATCTTGATCAGAATTTAACATCTGTGACGTTTGGCTTTTATCAGGATCATTTGGACATTGGTTGGGATCAGTTCTTGAAAAAGGCGAAGAGGAATCTCGACAGTCGGCTGCTGAAATTTCCAATTGATACAAGCGCTGAAGAGGACGAATCAATTCCCCAGCGCCAGCTACTTTTATTCGAGCTACCCTTTCAACTTTATCTCTTCCTTGATACATTTCTAAAACTCTTGCTATTGGCCAATTAATTCTCTTCACATTGTCTGCTCCCATAAGTACGATATCTCCAACTTGAATTTTATCAACTATTTTTTTCTTTCCAAAATGTACTAAACCTCCAAGATATTCTTTTCTGAACCTCTTCCGTAGATTTTCCCTGATAGTTTGCAAGTAACAGTGCCTTCTAATCAGGTATTTTCTGTCTACCATATCAAGATCAGGTACTTCATTACCTGAAATATTCTGTAGAAAATGCGATGGTGTTAGTGGTATGAGATCGTCATTTTCTGAAGTATATGTCAATGGTCTGCAATTTATGATTGATTCACAATAACATAATATAGTGACAAGTTCTTCATAATCAATACAGGTTTTACCCAAATTTCGTCTCAAGAGCTCCTTAATTATCCTTACAATCCTCTCCCACCATCCTCCCCACCAGGGTGCTGTGGGAACATTGAAGATCCACTTGATTCTGTGAACAGAAGAATATTTCTTCATCTCATCCCAATCTACTTTATTCAGAAAATTGTTAGTACCGACGAAACATGTTCCATTGTCTGAATAAATCGTTGAAATTCTTCCTCTTCTGGCAATGAATCTTCTCAATGCGAGAATAAATGCATCAGTGGAGAGAGAAGTGACTAGTTCAAAATGTACGGCCCTATATACAGCACAAGTAAACAACACAATCCAGGCTTTTCCTCCTGCTTTCAGATAGAGTGGTCCAGCATAATCAACTCCTGAAACTTCAAAAGCAGCAGCATCTTTGATCCTATTTTCAGGCAGTGGTGAAAATGACGTTACTATAGCTTTTTGATTGTGACGTTTACAAATCAGGCATTTTGATAGAACTCGTCTTACTGTTTTTCTTCCCTTGAGAATCCAGAATCTTTCCCTCAAAATACTCAGTAAGGTAGTGATTCCTGCATGCTGTTTTAGACGATGTTGTTCAAAAATGAGATCATCTATTATTTTACGGCAAGAAGGGAGTAGAACTGGATATTTGAAATCTTCGGTATCTTCTCTCCAAATCAATTTAGTTTTTACTCTCAAGATACCTTTGTTATCTACAAAAACTTGTAAATTGTGAATTGAATCTATATCAATTTTTACGAGACTTTCAGCTTGTATTATTTTCAGAATACAAATTTCGCTTTCTTCTAATTCTTCATATCTCAATTCTCCTGTTAGTTTGTTTTCTTTATTTCTCGAATTGAAACAAAATCTCTTAATCCATGCAGTCGTTCTCATCATTTAAGTATAACTGGAAAATTTACTAAAAATTAGACTCACCCTATCAGGTGAGGAAGCTGCCATAGAAACAACTTTTTTCCTTTTTTCTGCGTATATTTCAGGACAAGAAAAATTTAATTCAGAGTGTGGCCAGAAGTCAGGATCACTCTTCAACCATTCTGGTCCTTGCCACCATTTACTTTCCATCAATTTTCTTGCACTGCATCCTCTGGAAGAAAGATCAGCTGGATTCAAACTTCCTGGAACGTGATGCCAATCTTTTGGATCGCTAATTGAACAGATTTCCGTTACTCTATTTCCTACGAAAGTGGACCATTTCTCTTTTGTTTTTATTCACCCCAGAACAACCATAGAGTCTGTCCAAAAATATGTTTCCATTTTGCTCAAAACATCCACTTTTTTCACCGATTTACATAACCTAGCTCCAATAACCGCTGCTAATAGTTCTAACCTTGGTAATGTTATAATTTTAATAGGTGAAATTCTCGACTTTGCCTCAATCAATTGTACTGACACATTCTCCCCCATCTGCGCTCGAATAAAAATACAAGAAGAAAACGCAAGTTTACTGGCATCACAGAAGACGTGTAGAGAAGTAATCACAGTATCTTTCAGAGGAAATGCAGAGAGCGACCTAGGAATTTTGCAGAAATTCAACCATGATATTTGTTTCAGCCATTTTTTGAATTCATTTGCAATATCACTAGGTAACTCATTATCCCACCCTAGCTTAAGTTTCCAAGTTTCTCGAAGCAACAATTTTGGAATAAGTGTAACAGGGCAATTGAAGCCAACTGGGTCGAATACTCTTTGAGCAACTGATAATAAACCCCTCTTGGTTGATGATATATTTTCCAGCTTCATCAATGAATCAATATCACACGAAAGATAATCCTCTCGAAAATTCCAAACCAAACCTAATAGCGGTGTTATGTTGTCGTTACAAGTTACATCAGAATTAGCCTCCCCAAATGAATAAATCCATCCTCTGAGATCAAATTGTCCTTCGGACATTATCAATTTCGACTCTCTGATGAATTTTTGTAATTCTGACATATCATCAACGCTTGTAACGCAGTTGTCAACATAAAAAGACATTTTCAATTTTTCCCAGTTTCTTTGAATTGCGGTGCTACCCTCTCTAAATGATATAATATTGTAGCAGCCAATAAAAATGGACTGGAAGAAACTCCAAATACTACTCTGCAATGCCTATATGTTTTTATTGAAGAGTGGGTGTGATCTTTCCACCAAAGGAATCTCAAAAAATGTCTATCTCTCTCTGACAAACTAATTTGTAAAAATGCTTTTTTGATATCCGCAGTCACACCTATAGCTCTCAATCTGAATTGTAAAAGTATGAAAGGTATAAGTTTTATTAAATTAGGTCCTTTTTCGAGACAATCGTTCAGTGAATGACCTTTGATGTCTTTACAAGAAGCATCGAACACTGGTCTTATTTTCGTAGTGACACTAGACTCCTTGATGACTGGGTGATGTGGCAAATAATGAAAATAATTTTTCTCGAATTCATTATCAGTAACTTCCTCTATAATACCTAATTCTTGCCATTCCAAAAATATTTTGTCATATTCAGAAAACAATTTTTTAGCTTCGAGTGTTTTTGTGATATTATTCAACCTTTTTTCAGCCAAGGAATAATTATTGCAAAGTATTGGATGTCCCTCAACCCAAGGCAGACAAACTTCATACCTACCATCTTGATTGTATGATATCGTTTCTTTGAAATAACTTACGACTTCTATTTGGTTTTCCTCTCTACTTTTGACTTCTATCGGATCTTTTATGCCTAATGTATCTAATGACCATAAGTCTGAAATACATGACTGACTCAAACAAGAAAATGTAGTAAAAACATTTGATCTACAGTATTGTTTTCCCATAACAGTCCAACCCAAACGTGTTTCAAAAGCAATTAAATTTTGGTCAACCTTTTCTATGACCCCTGTGAATAATTGTCCAATTAAATCTGCTCCAAGCAAAAGTTCAATTTCATATATTTTTCATTGATTTTAATATTTTTCGATTTCAGAAATTCAATACATGGCGGGTTCTGTAACCTTGGTACGTAATTACAAATTTTAGTCTGATCTAACACAACTGCATTGAATTGAAAAGAACTATCCAAACTTTGAACTGGTATATCATAAACACCATGTATAAACGGTAATGACTCTGAACCGCCAAAAACGCCTTGTATAATTTTTTCCTCGCCAATTTTTGCATAACCCATTTCTTTAGCACAATCTGTTAATAAGTACGACCTTTGAGAAGCGGAATCTAATAATGCTCTCACAATTTTAGTTTTATCATTATTAACAAGACGAACAAGGATAGTTTGCAAAAGAGTCTCGCAAGCACTATTGAGACTGTTACTTGTGAATACATTTCCAACCTCTTCAGATACCGATTTGTTATCATTACTATTATCTTTATTCTCAACCTTTCTTTTCGTATTTAAATCGGGACAAATGATAGGATAATGCTTCTTACTACATATGAGACATTTGATAAAATTTCTACACCTGTTGATGCTGTGATGGGGTTTTAAACAACCGAAACAACAATTTTTCTTCAAAATCAAGTTCCTATTCTCTTCGAATGTGAGTTTTTGGGCTGCGATACAATCTTGACTCGAGTGAGCCTTGCTACAGAATAGACAATTCAAAGCTTTCTTACCATCTTTCTCATGTGAAGTGAAAATTGTGGCTGCAGTGTATAGTTCATTGTGTTCTTTCACCTTACTTGTGCTGTACATTGCTCCTTTCTCATTTTCGGCCTCTTTTCCTAGTCTGAAATTTCTCTGGGCTTCTCTTCCTGGTCCAAAACTTCTCTGGGCTTCTTTCCCTGGTCCAAAACTCGTCCGTGCCAAGTTGATACGCTCCTCACTCTCCACTTCTGCTCTCAAGAAATCTAGTAACATATTCAAATAATTAGTGGGCTGCTTTTCTGTAGTATTACTTTCCCTAGACTCATCGAAACGTGTTTTAACAATTGAACTCCTATATCTCTCCCATACTTTGAGTACTTCTTCTGGAAGAGCAGATTCGGCTAAAGGGTAAAGCATTGCTGCATACTTATCGCTTGTTACACCTAAAGATTCTAGAGCTCTGAGTTGGGTTTCTATCTTATCAAATAAAGTTGATAATGACATACCTGACTTATTTTTCATCGATTGCTTCAAGACTAGGTTCAAAAGTTCTCTTACATAGACTTCTATCAAGAATTCATCTCGTGCGAATCTATTTTTCAGCTGTATGATGGCCTTTTCATAATTTTCTCCAGATGGCGGAAAACTTTCAACCAACTCTCGTGCTGCACTTCCGACTACAGTTGATTGCACTAAGTATTGGAACTTATCTTCTTTGTCGATCTCCTGATCTTCATCAATTTTCCTGAACTGACCCCAAAAACCAATCCAGTTTTTAACGTCTCCATCAAACTTCTTCAACTCTAATTGTGGTAGTTTGAATTTCCTCTTTGTGTTGACTCCTACTGAAGAACTGGCAGTAGAAACGGCGGCTGTTTTTGACTCATTCAGGAAATAATAGCATTTGGATTTGTAGTGAATGAGTTTATCTCTGAAAGCCTCAACGGTGTCACACTCTTCTTCGAATTCATCGTCTGGAACGTCGACAGAAAACATTGCATCATGTACCTTTTCGTCTAGTGTAAAAAGTCGATCTCCCTTGTCCTCTAGCTTATTCAAATTAGTTGTGATATCTTCTTTTCCAGCGTGTTTGTCTTTCAATAACGAATTGAACTCTTCACAAGTCTTATTGAAGTTTCGTCTAAGCTGGTCTCTTTCTTTCTTCAGTTTATTGAAATTATCCATCTCTTGTCCTGTCACGGTCGCCAGATGTTGTAAATAGGATACTTATTATGAATTTAGGATAATTTCTGATTGAAGAAAGGCCTTTTTGGGTAAATAATGGCAAAAACTTTTATTTTATTAAGTATATTGACAACGTCAGAAAAAGTACAAAATCTGTTTTTAAATGTTCATAACAACGTAATCATATTTTTTAATATAAAGGATGATCAAAAAACCAATAGATTATACTCAGCATTTACATTCATGTTTCAGTTCACACAAGCGAATCACAAAGTGAATTCCATTATTATCGCATAAACGTCTATTCGGTGCCCCGTTGGTCATGTCGAGACATCAAAACGTGATGCAAAGTGTGACTCGAAATTAGCACAATGTGGCATTTCATTTATAATTTGGAATCGATTGCACATTGAGATCCTTTCGATGTAACAATGTGAAATTGAATAGACTGGTACTTTTTAAAAAATGCGCTTCATTTTCTGATTCTTCTGTATGTCAGGAATAAAACAAGTCTAAATATTAATATTCTTACTAATGAATTACGGTTCATATGGAATGGAATGCTAGAAAACAAATGCGTGAGTTGATTCCATTGTCTATACTTTTTACAAACAAAAAGAAATTATCAAACTTAGACAGAAAAAAATAATCTATAATTCAACTCCAATCCTCTGGACAGCATTTTCTTCGCGGCGAAATCATTACCTATCCTGAAAATGCCAAATGCTGTAATTCACTGAATATACCTTTCTAAGTTTCTACTTACCGTTCCGGTTCTTGAAGGGATACAGTTCTTGGTATAGAAATAACAATTGGGCGGTGTGAATAAACACATTTGATTTAACTATTGAAATAAAAAGAATTAAATAGAACACTACACACCATCAGAAGTACCTGAGTGAGAAGAAAGGGAAAAAATTCATGACTATATCATTTTTGCATTCGAGTGTAGACCAACCTATCAATGGATTATTTATTTCTTTTTGGTCGTTCAATTACACTTTTACCATCCGAAGTGCATGGATTATTTTCAGTGTTGGAATCTTGTTCTTGCAAAACACTATTTTGTGAATTACTGGTACAATTTTCATCAGCATTGGTAATGATGGTTTAATTTTCTTTCAAAATTATTTCCAAAAAATTGGACTTTTTCAATTGATTTAAACGCCTCTTCCATGTAACTCTTTGTAATTTTATTTTTACTGGATATGTAGAACAACCAATTCTTTTAAAATGTCAACCAAACAAATTTTTAGTACACTGCGTCTATAGTCTCTGACAGTTACGTAGGCGCTGAAGGGACATTGTAGATTTTTTTATCTCATTATAATTATGAGTTAAATCATCACATTAATATGACTTGTTTACGCGTTTACTTCAAGGGGCCGTTATGGTCCGAAATGTAATGAAAAACAATGTGTCCGCACAATAAAAAGTAAGTGCTTGTGAAGGAATTAGAAAGTTCCGATGTGGCATTGTGAGAAGGAGTATAGGAATAGTAATTAACAATTTCATTTATAGTTGATCGGAGGCAATAATATAGGGCTATGTAGACTTGACTGCTCTTTATACCAATAACGGCCATCATAGAGAGACCGCAAAACTTTTGAGTTTGAAGTATCTGTCATGACAAATATCACAATTATAATATAATCACAAATATCCTATTCAATATTGGTATGTGGCTATATGCACCCAGTGCTTCAAATGTATTTTTCTACAATCATGCAAAAAGCAAAACTTTATTGAACTATATTCAGGGGAAAAAGAAGTTCTTTATTGCACTAGTGCAATAAAGTTTTTATTGCACTCATCTGCCATTCTACTTCAACGTGCTGTCATCATGACAAACATAAACGTTTAAACCTACTACATATTTAGCAGATATTCTGTGAGATTGGCAATAGGTACTTCACTACGAAATATTCATATTGAAAATTGCACCAATTGTTCATTCACTTTCAACATTGAGGGTAAAAATAAAGTTTGAGTTAAATTGTTCGTAACGTATTAGTTCCTGTTTCAATGCAAATCGATATTAATAATAAAGTATTCAAGTTGCGCTTTTCATTTTCCTACACCTAATGCCGCACCCCAATAAATCATTTTTTGCTTTTTGCTTGAACGTAGAAAACATTGTTTATTGCACTCGACGTGTTGTCCAACTCGGCCTAACGGCCTAGTCGGACAATTTCACGTCGAGTGCAATAAAAATTCACTTTTTGCACTTGCATAAATAACTATTAACATTCAAAGGAGGGCAGTTAGAATTCTTGATAATCTTCCTTATAGACAGGACTGTAAAAGCAACTTCATAAATAATAGAATACTTACTCTAACATTTTTATACTCATTACAATGTTTGCTGCATGTAAAAAGCCATTAATCGGAATACACTACCCATGAAAAAATTCATAGTCTTGGAACTCCCTATAAGGCAATATACAGGGTGGCCCAGGAAGTTTAGGACAGGGAATATCTCGGAACTCGAAAGTTGTGGAGAATTGTAATTTTGGGATTCTGAATAAAAGCAATTGTTGCAGCTTTTTTTTATATAATGTTACCCAATGAGCTTTTTGTTTTCGGTCACGTGACATCAGATTCAAAATTATTAATGGAACACCCTGTATATTTTGGCATTTTTATGTTCCTCCCGTTGAAACAATTTCAACAAACTATCACACTTGTGGTCTAAAACAATCAATTCAAAAATACAGGTACTTCAATATCCTCTGTCCCACGACGTCTAAAACGAACATTTGCCAAATTATTTTGGTTTAGGGACAACCTGTCTATTTGGGCAGTCTTATATTTCATGTGATTATTGAAACAAGGCAAAATTAAATTAATTATCCATATTTTATTAAAAATCGTCGTGGGACGAAGGATATTTGAGTACCTGTATTTCTTGAATTAATCGTTTTAGACCACAAGTGTGATAGTTCGTTGAAATTGTTTCATCGGGAGAATAAAAAAAAATACAAAATATACAGGGTGTCCCATCAAAGATTTTGAATGAGATGCTACGTGACCGAAAACAAAAGGCTCATTGGGTAACATAGTATCAAAAAAATCTGTAACAATTGCTTTAATTCAGAACCCCAAAATTACAATTCTCCACTACTTTCGAGTTCCGAGATATTTCCAGTCCAAAACTTCGTGGGACACCCTGTACATCTTGACGGCCACAGAGTCAACAGAACTAGAACTGGCGTAAATTACTGTTCCAAAAATGTTCAATTTAATGCCACGAAATATTAAAAATCTACCATTGAATACTTACATTTAGAAATGAAATTAAGGAGTATCTTATAAAAAAAGTATTTTATTGTTTAGAAAAATATTTTAATAACAATTTTCAAAAAATGTAGCATCACCGATCCTGTATATGGTACCAAACAACTCTTATGACTCGTAGGTACTGTGTTTTGAGCAAATTATTTTTTGTCAAATTTTTATTTATATAAGACTGTATGTTAAGTTTTAGCGAAATAAGTTATGTCCTATTTGCAGGGAACAGAGCAATTTTTTTGAAGGGCAGCATCCCGTGTAGCAGATAAACTTGGTCTCGTTTTCTACCACAAAAAAAAACTCATTCAGCAAAATGCTAACATGGAAGTTGTGATTTTCTAGGAATAACAACACTGAAGTCTTAACTAGGATGAGTACTATTTATTGATATAGAAATTACACACACTGACAATGGATATACAATGGACCATGAATTTGGAAGTTCTAGACATCCATTGGATGTTTAGAATTAGTCCAATGTAATATTCGTAACGCACATAAACGAATGAGAATAAGAATTGCGTTTTATCTCAGGATGTCATTTCCAGTTGGGATGGAAACGAAACAGAATCGCACCAAGATGATTAATCATAATTTTATCAATGCGTCTCTTTCTGTACCTTTTATGTACGTATAAATGATGTACAAGTTTTGACGTCCATTGTACGTACAATGAATGTCCATTCAACATCCATGGACGATTGGAATAGATCTGGACGTAAAACGGACATCCATGGATGTCCGCTGCTATGTAGTTGACAGGACATTCATTCCATTATATCAATGTTCTATTGCGCATGTCCCATTTACTAGGTAACATCACATATACCCAGGGCCGGCTCTACAGGTTTGTTTGCTAGTGTGCAAATCCCAAAGTAGCGCCCCTATTGGAGTCTATTGAATTAACAAACTGAAAACTGATGCGATAAAATTAAACTATTTGATGTTTTCATTCGCCTCTTTTTATTTTGTGCTCCAGATGATTTTTTCGATTTTCTCTCTTATTATTCATTGAATTCATGATTAAATTGATTACGCAAGTGAAATATTTCCAGGCACTTTACTCACCATTTATCTTTCCTTTTCTAGTTTTTGATATTTTTTTCTTCAATGAAACACAAACACTGGAGGTGGAGACCATGAAATGAACTGAATTACTGAATTAGATTAAAACCTTTATGTATTCCCTGAACTTTGTCTAATATACCACCCCACTCAAACCCCTACAGCAAATTATCTGTGTGAAAAAAACGCCGACTATAAATGAAAATATGCTCGTGTTGCTGAGCGGCTTTCAAAAAGCGTATTGCGAAATGTTAAGATCAAAAATTAGGCCATTTAGGGACTGCAACAAACGCACTATGGAATCGTGCGTGTGCCGACAATGGATTTCTTAAATTTGTGATAAATTATCTTGATTTTCTGTTTTTCTAACTACTTTTAAAATCGCCCTATTTTTTCGAAACTAATCATACGATTTGATTATGGTCCATTTAAAGTGTTACCGACATGTCATGATCTGCAACATACCAGAGTTTCATTGAATACCGCAATCAACCAAAATCCCGTGTATTCCGTGCAGGGTCCTTTTGTTCATCAATAAGTTTTATTTTGAGTTTATCGTGAACAGTTTTAATCAAAAATGTCACGGTGAGTTTGGAATCAACGCAAATACTCCTATAGTGCAGTTGACAAAATGGATATGAAATTTTTTCATCTTTTCTCGTAAGTTTGTTAACTGATTATATTCCGTACTTTGTTTTTACGTCCCTGAAGAATCTGGATGAAGAGTCTTTGTTCTGCATTGTTTTTATTTACTTTCATGTTATATATTGATCATTTTCAATTGTCGTAGTGAAAAAGAGAGCTGTCAATTTTGACGAATACGAATTGTCTAGTCAAATAAAGTTATCAATTACAAAAACACGATATTCTGTCTAATTCAATTGGCATAATCTCAAGATAAGTGTAAAACGGTGTGGTTCCAGTACAGCCGACTTATCGAGTTAAGATATTTGGAGTCAGATATATATTTATAACACTTTCTACAGTAAACACGCGTGGGCAGCCGACTAAACGGGTAGTTCAGATCGAAAGCAGCACACAAGATTCAACATTTGGTGACCCCGACGTGATAATTTGAGGTCATTTTAACAAAAAGTCTATAATCATGGACCAGATCAAGAAAAGGCGGAAGACCATCAGGGCACAGGTTACCCGTATATGCAGTGAATGCGAAACCCTTCTCCATGCTAAACCATTTGATAATCGGAAACTGGAGGTGAAGTTGGAAATGCTTACGATTCAGCATCAGAACCTTCAGCAATATGACCAACAGATTTTAGACGATCTGTACAACAATGATGAGACTGAAGAGCTTATCCAAAAAGAGGTTGAAGATCAAGAAGGATATATGGAGAAGTATCTGATGATGAAGAAAACAATAAAGGAAGCAACCAAACCTACCACTAATCGCAATTGTGAAGACGACACCTCATCAGAAGCAGGATCTACAGTTGGAATTGGAAAGAACTATTCTCTACCTAAAGTAAAAGTTCGTGAATTTTCCGGGCAAATACTAGATTGGTTGCCCTACTGGTCTCAATTCTCCTCCATTCACGACGACGAATCTATACCAAAGTCAGTGAAGTTCACTTTGCTGTTGCAAAGTTTGGAGAAAGCACCCGATGCTCATCAGTTGATATCTAATTACGCAGCTACTGATATCAACTACGACGAGGTAATCAAGATATTGACAAATAGATACGGGCGTGATGATATACAGATTCAAGAGCACGTCCGTCGGTTATTGCTTTTACAAGATCCACGGAATCGGGACAAATCTTTCCAAAAACAATGGACTATTAGTGAAGCTTACATCCGAAATCTGAAGAGTTTGAAGATGGATGGAGTAGATTCTGAAACATGGCTGTACCTAATTCTGGAGGGGACAGTTCCAAAAGATATTCTGCTGCAGTGGCAATTATCACCAGAAGCGAAGAAGAATGGCAAAAACGAGGACCATCCTAAGACACGACTAGATTACTTCAGGAATTTCATAAATCAACAACTTGAAGCTAGATTGAGCGTGGACTTAGCTACCATGAGTATTCAGAATGAATCAGAATCTAGCAAAGCAGTGAAATCACAACCAAAGAAGGGTCAGAAGAAAGAGGAAAAATTTGCAACAGCGGCAGGACTCTATTCAGGACAAACAACATCTGGATGTGTTTTTTGCGATGGGCGTCATGCTTCAACAGAATGTGGCAAGGCAAGGAAGATGACTTTAGAGGAGCGAAGAAGAAAGCTTACCGATATGAGAGCATGCCTCAAGTGTTTCAAGAAAGGCCATCATATAAAATTTTGTAAGGCCTTTGCTCAATGCTTTTACTGTTCGGGATATCATCATACCTTAATGTGCCCTAACCCAAACGGGTGTGAACCTTCAGGTGGACAGGACAACAAAATTCATGTATACGACCACAAGACAAGTGCTTCATCTTCCATCCCATCATCTACAACAGCTAACCAATCAAGCATACAGTGTACGAACGAAGTACTGATGAAAACAATTCTGGTCAAAGCATCATGCCAAGATTCCAACGAGATCAGAATAGTAAGACTTCTGTTCGATGAAGGTTGTCAACGAAGCTCAGTTTCCAAGCATCTAATACGACAGCTGAGAAGTAAACCGATTGGTCAAGAGGTTTCAAGGGAAGTACTTGGAGATGGTTCAGTGACGAACTATCAACGTGTTTTTCAATATTCAATCAGGCTAACAGGAATAAGAAATAACTTCAGCATGAATGTTGTACTCCGGGAAAAGAATAAAATCGGTGGAGGTACACCAAGAATTCCCATCGGACCATGGCTCAAGACGCTTCAGGACAAAGGAGTTCATTTATCTGATTGTATCAATACTCCGTTATACAGGAATGACATTGATATCTGCATTGGGAGTGACGTGGAGGCTCTCATAAAAACAGGAGAAAAGACTGATTTAGCTAATGGACTAGCAGCGTGGAACACCAAACTCGGTTGGACTCTCAGTGGACCTATCGCTCAGGAATCATATGGCACAACTACCATCAACATGTTTTGTGGGAAACATGAACTAAGTCGTTTATGGAATTTGGAGGTATTAGGGATATCAGACCCCATCACGAAGTTGTCTGAGCAAGAAGAAGAAAATGCAGCACTCGAAACATTTTTTCAGACGACAACACGAAACGATGATGGGAGGTATTCCGTGAATTTACCGTGGAAGACACCACAGTGTGATCTTGTCAATAATTTTAAGATAGCTGAAAAGAGACTTGCATCGACAACAACAAAACTAGATGTGAAGGTTCGGTACGAAGAATACGACAAGATTTTCAGTGATTGGCTAGACGAAGGATTTATTGAAGAGGTTCCAGATGACGATAAAAGCGGTCACTATCTTCCGCATCACCCGGTCTTTAAGGATAGTTCCTCCACCACTCCAGTTCGTCCAGTTTTCGATGCTAGTTGTAAAGCTTTTCGATCTCCTTCTTTAAATGACTGTCTGTACAAAGGGCCAAATTGTATAGAACTGTTGCCATCCATATTGATGAGATTCCGTAAAGGACCAGTGGGAATGGTAGCAGACATTCGAAAGGCTTTCCAGATGATTGACGTCAAAGAAGAGGATCGAGAATTTCTTAAATTTTTATGGTGGAAGGAGAAAGACAATCGCACCAAAACTTATCGTCATTGTCGGGTTGTATTTGGAGTAAACTCCAGTCCTTTCCTGTTGGCATCTGTGTTGAAACTGCACCTATCAAATGAACAGTTTGACCAGGTCTTGTGTAAGAAAATCCTGTTATCAATGTATGTAGATAATTTAGTGACGTCCGTCAGTTCCCATCAAGAAGCCGAGGATCTCAGACGAAACTCAACACATATAATGAAAGATGCACAGATGGACCTACGCCAGTGCGAATGTACCCTTGGGGATGATACCAAAGTCGGTTATTTCACTCGTGATTGTTGCGAATTGGAATCTGGTATAGAAATAACGAAGGTACTTGGTATGAATTGGAACAAAAGAGAGGATAGCCTTGGATTGATTATACCACCAGCTGATCCTTTCATCAATGCAATAATGACAAAGCGGTCGTTACTATCATTTGCAAGTCAAATCTTTGACCCGATTGGTGTTACAAGTCCAGCTACTATTGTTCCAAAATTTATCATTCAGAACGCTTGGAAGAAAAAGCAAGATTGGGACAAGGAGTTGGATGAATTCAGCATACGTCAGATTAAAACCTGGATCGAGTCAGTGTCCATGCTTAGCAGAATACGAATCCCGAGAATACATGGATTGTGCAATCCTTCGTACCAAGAACTGCACACATTCAACGATGCAAGTAAAGATGCTTACGCTTGTGCCGTCTTCCTGAAATGTCAACTGAATGATGAAGTGTCAGTTCAACTTCTGGCAGCAAAGGCTCGAGTGGCTCCATTTCAAAAGGATAAACGGCCTACGATTCCGCGGTTAGAGCTTATGGGATGCTTGATCGGGGCAAGATTGACATCTGCTGTAAAAGAGGCGTTGAAGTTTGAGAACATCAAGTCTTATTTTTGGACCGACTCCACGACAGCCTTGGCATGGATTAAGCGAAACAGCGATTGGGGAACTTTCGTGGGAAACAGAGTCAAGTCAATACTTCAACTGACGGAACCGAAGCAGTGGCGTCATGTTCCAGGTTCAATGAACCCGGCAGACCTCCCATCAAGAGGATGCACGCCTGGAGAGCTACTAGAATCCAGATGGTGGGAGGGACCATCGTGGCTTTATCACGAAGAAAATTGGCCTTCATCAGAACAAATTGAAGAAGATGAAGTTTCCATAAATGCAGAAAGGAAAAAGACTCAGGCAAACATGTTTTCATCAGATAAAGTATTTCCTACAGAATCAGTTTCTTACATGAAGAACGTGAGAACAATTGCTTGGTGGCAAAGATTTGTTAATTTCAAGTGTCGACGCAAATTGCCAGAGTCAAAATATCTCTCATTGCAAGAAATACGATTGGCGGAAGTTGGTGTCATCCGCATAATTCAACGAGACCTGGATATAAAATCACTCGGAAAGAAGCTTGAGCTGATTCTAAACAAAGATGGAATAATCAGAGTCAAGACAGCTATCGTGAATCGTAACGACCAGGCTCACTTCCTTTTCCCTATTTTGCTCCCAGGTAAACACGATTTTGTCCGATCTATGATAACACAATGTCATATCAACTATTGTCACGCTGGGACACAATTTCTGATGAAAAAGCTGCGTGAGCGATACTGGATTACTCAAACGCGAAAATCCATTTCATACGTAATTCATCGTTGTGTCACGTGTCAGCGGTATGACAAGAAGAAATCCACTCAGGATCCAGCTCCACTTCCGAAAAAACGAGTAGAAGATGGGGAGGTATTTACAACCACTGGAGTGGATTTAGCGGGACCCCTCTACTTGAAATCCGGAAAGAAAGTGTGGATCATCATATTCACCTGTGCTGTTTACAGGTGTGTAGTTCTGGATATTGTATCGACCCTGGAGACAATCTCGTTCTTACAAGCTTTAGAGAGATTCATCAGTATGTTTGGACGACCCGCTAACCTTTATTCCGATAATGGAACTAACTTCGTTGGGGCTGCTAACCTACTTGACGAGTTAGATTGGAAGGCAATAGAAAAAGAAAGTCAGATCAAACAGATCCAGTGGAACTTTAATCCTCCAACAGCAGCATGGTGGGGAGGCTTCTGGGAAAGAATGATTCGATCAATGAAGGATCTTTTGAGAAGAATGCTTGGTCGGGCTAAATTATCATTTAATGAACTGAGAACCATTATCCAGTCTGTTGCAGCGACCATAAATGAGAGACCTCTGACCACTGTGACAGAAGATCCACAGGACCTGACTCCACTAACCCCCGCTATGTTCTTACGGGGGACGAAAGGTACCCATTTTCCAGAAGGTGTTGAGATAACTGGTTCTATGCTTCGAGGGCAGTATGAGAAGATGCAAGTATTAAGAGAAGCCATCAATGCCAGGTTTAGGAAGGAGTACTTAGCTCTACTAGTACGAAAACCCATTACTCCTAAGTCTCAACTCGAGGTAGGACAGCTAGTCTTGGTCGGGTCAGACAATAAAAAGAGGTACGAATGGCCCCTAGGTCGTGTGGAGGAACTCATCGATGGAGTAGATGGAAAGGTTCGTGTTGTTCGTATTAAAACGATGGGAGGAATTCAGACACGTCCATTACAACGACTCTATCCCCTTGAGTTGCCTGAAGTCACGTCATTCGTTTGTAGCGACATGAAGAAAACCATTGAGAAGAAACCAGAATGTGAAGGCGGTATGAAGTTTTCTAGGTATGGTAGGAAACTTCGTGAACCAAATCGCTACACCAATTGGAATAAATAATTGATGTTGATGAAATTCATTAATGTATGTGAAGTTAGAAATTACTCATATTAATCGTAATTTGATGGGAGGATGAAGAATCTGGATGAAGAGTCTTTGTTCTGCATTGTTTTTATTTACTTTTATGTTATATATTGATCATTTTCAATACGCCCTGTGTTCAGTTGTCGTAGTGAAAAAGAGAGCTGTCAATTTTGACGAATACGAATTGTCTAGTCAAATAAAGTTATCAATTACAAAAACACGATATTCTGTCTAATTTAATTGGCATAATCTCAAGATAAGTGTAAAACGGTGTGGTTCCAGTACAGCCGACTTATCGAGTTAAGATATTTGGAGTCAGATATATATTTATAACACTTTCTACAGTAAACACGCGTGGGCAGCCGACTAAACGGGTAGTTCAGATCGAAAGCAGCACACAAGATTCAACAGTCCCTGTCCCGACCCCCTTTCGGAGGCATGTTTGGAATGGAACTAGTCAATTCTTCAATGGATATTTTCATTTGAAAGTAGGAATTTTTCTATCGTTTTCCCTTACGTTTGGCGCCGTTTGGCCTGATGGTGTGCAGTGCACACCTCGTACACCCGCTAGAGCCGGCCCTGCATATACCTCCCCCCTCAAAATTATTAGAAGTGAGAAGAAAGGGAAAAAAATCCATGACTATATCATTTTTGCATTCGAGTGTAGACCAACCTATCAATGGGTTCTTTCTTCTATTTTGATCGTTCAATTACACTTTTACCATCCGAAATGCATGGATTATCCGAAGTGTTGGAATTTTGTTCCTGCCAAACATTATTTTGTGAATTACTGGTAAAATTTTCAGCAGCATTGGTAGCTGTAGTGATGGTTTCATTTTCTTCATTATTATGACTTGTTTTCGTGTTTACTTCAAGGGGCCGTAATGGTCGGGAATCTAATGAAAAATAATGTGGTCCGCACGATAAACGGTAAGCTGCGTTATGTGCTTGTCGAAGAATTAGAAAGTTTCGATGAGGCATTATGAGAAGTAGTATTGGAAAAGTAATCGACTATTTCATTTAGAGTTAATCAGAAGCGATAATATAGGGCCACAGTAGACTTGAACTGCCCTTTATAATAATAACGGTCATCATAGAGAGACCGCAAAACTTTTGAGTTTGAAATGTCTCTCATAATAGAATTATACCAGATGGAGTCTTTATAATGTCACCAAATCCTTTACTTTATCTGCATGGCTGCGACCTAGAATAAGCATTTCTTTTGGTATTGAATTTTTTTATCAAGAATTTTGATTCAGCAACCCAAAAAAACTTTTAAAACCGAAGAGAACCCTGTACCTACTTCTTGAGTTTTATCCACGCCCAAGTAACAATTTTATTTGTATGATAGCTGTCAAAAGAATCTGTAGACCATAACAATAACAGCTACGATAAAATATTTTATGGAGCTGCTACAAACCTACTAGAGCCCACTCTATAAAGGTACTCAGAGCTATTTTTAAATGCAAAGATAAAACCTTCTTGCCTTATTTGAACCTTTCTTGAAACATTGTTCTGCCGTCAGTGGGTCCTAGTTAAATGGGCCTGTGTTTTGCACCAAGTTTAGTATTCTATTTACTAGGTATTTCGAATTAATTCCTGTTTCTAGGTTGATCTGTCGGAATGTTATGTTGCGATTGTTGAGCACCGCATCGCATTCGAAGATCATGTGAGAGGCTGTTTCTTATTTGTCACCACTCCACTGTTCCTCTATTTATACCCATGGTGTGTAGGTGTTTTCTAAGGCTACAGTGTACGGTTAGTAAGCCGAGTATTGTGCGTATCTTAGATCTGTTGAGGTTGAGGGTGTCAGCTGTCAGTGTTGGGCTCAGATGCCTCACCATGGCTGTGCTGTGTCGATGCCCTTCGACTTGATCCCAATATGTTTGGTGTTTTGATTTATCCCACTCAATGATTAGGTTTCCGAATCGGGTTTTGCTAACTCCAAACGCTGGTTCTGGGCCTGTGAATGGTGATTCAGATGCTTGTATTGCAAGTTGGTCTGCTTTTCCATTGCCTTCATTTCCTATATGTCCACGCACCCACACATGTGTGACCTTGTTGTGTTTTGACAGTTCATTGAGGCTCTGAAGGTATTTTCAAACTTGCTTTGTCTCTATTTGTATTGAATTCATAGCTTGTATTTCGCTCTGGCTGTAAGATGGGATGTAGATTGGTTTTCTTTCGTACCCACTGTCTAGATTCATCTGTATGCATGTCCCTATGGCATGTGTCTCAGCTTGGAAAACTGTGGTGTTGTTGCCAAGGGGGATCATCACGTTCCTTTTTGGCCTCACCCCATATATTCCAAACCCTGTTTCTATATCTGTTTTTGAACCATCCGTATACCAGATGATATTTCCAGATGATAGTGGTTATACTCCTGAATCCCATTCATTCTACTTGAGCTGTGTTTTGAATGGTTTTTCGTACGAGTACTGTGGTAGCATGTAATCTGATATCATTTTCAGTTCGTTAATGTTTACTTCATGGATGATTTTGGTGTGACCAGTTTGAGTCTATATGCACTCTTCCTCGCTTCCTTGATGACGGTGACGTCTAAAGGTGGGAGGTTTAGGATAATTTCCATAACAGCGGTTGGAGTGCTATTCATAACACTCGTGATGCACAGACAGGCAAGTCTCTGTATTTTACCAAGGTTGGTTTTCGACTGTCTCTGTTTCATTTTGGACCACCACAAAAGTGAGCCATATGTGATTCTGGGTTTTATGATCGCGGTGTAATGCCCCATGTTTTTCTTAAAGCTCTTCTGCACATCATGAACGATGGTTTGATTTTGTTGACTACATGTTGTAGATGCATGTTCCAGGTTAGTTTCTCATCTAAGAACAGCCCTAAATATTTGACACGATCAGCAACTTGTAGTGTTGAGCCGAAGAACTTGGGTGACTTCAAGTCCCCCACAATCCTTTCGCGAAGTAAGGAAATGAGAGTGGTTTTGCTGGGGTTTGCCCTCAGTCCTTCTCTTTTGCACCATTCCTCTTCGGTCCTCAGTGCATTTTGCATTAGGTCAGAGGTTATTTGGGCATACTTCATCTGTAAGAGGACTACTATGTCGTCCGTTCAACCTTGGGAGTAGTATCCCTGATTGTTTGAAGATTCCAGAAGTTCGTCCACTACCATGTTCCACAGCAGGAGGATAGTATCCCTCCCAGTGGGGTTTCTCTGGCAATTTCCAGCTGCCTCCCGTATGTCCATGTCAATCAGTTTTTCTAGTCCTTTCAGGGGAAAAGATGAAAACCTTATTTGTCTGCAATCCTTGACCTGGTCGTATGAGTTTCGGCCAGGTCTCGGAATGAAGACCACATTTTCAGATTTTCAGGTTTGTGGTATCTAAATAAATACTGGTATTCATTTATATGAAATGTGAATTAGATAAGAAATTTCAATGTAGATTTCAATGTAGATAAATATGTAACAGGTCTATCCATTAACTATTAATGATATCGTTAGCAGTCGTTATCTGGCGATAAATAACGATAAAATCACAGAATCGTATTCACTATCTGCTTCTCCATCGTTATTCAACGATATATCGTTACCAATACATCGCTGAGAATACGACACCTATTTGGCTGTCGTAACTGTCAACGACAATAGCTGTGTTCAGAAGAACATTATTTTCACTTGTCCGTTGCAAAATTTAAATAGTAATCAAATAGAAATGGATCAGTTCAAGCAGGACGTATTGGTTGTAATCCTGGAAGAACTGCGAAGAAGGTATTATAATGATTTCTGAAGGTAAATCGGATCACGTATCTGTTGTTCCGTAGATAGTGAATTAGGAGATTCAATTTGTAGTTGATGGATGAGCAACTCTTTCGAGACTCAAAAGGAAAATTTTTGGAAAGATTTTAGATTAACTAGAGAACTGGCTTGAGAGTTATTCGACGAAATAAGTGATCACTTTGCAATATTCTGCAGGAACATATACATTATAATAAAAAATTGTAAATTTCCACTCAATAACCAATTCAACAGTTTTCTTTTAGCATTGCATTTCTTTGCCCATGGCAATTGCAAGAAGTCTATGGGAAAAGAAATCGTTTGTCATGTCATCTGTAGGCAGGTGTATTCACGAAGTATCACAGAAATATTAGATGATCATTTTGCCCCTATTTTCATTTAAAATTCCCATCAGAGCTGTTCAGTTTGTGTGTAAGATGGCCCCAAGCTTCTTTGGGAATTTCTGGTTTACTTGGTTCATTCTTATTTTCAGGAAACCAAAGTTTTTTTTTTTCCATTTCAACCAAATATACGGAAAATGTTTGCCTATAGGTACTACTTTTTTTCACAATTTCATTATATTTACCGATTTCCTTGGTTGATTCAAATGTCTATCAAATAACCAAAAAACAGATACAGTTTAAAAACTTTGTTTTCATCTATCACTCAATTACAAAACATGAATCTACTTGTACTACCCATCTCAAATATTCAGTTTTGTCGTTATTCATTTGGTAACGACTGAAGCTGTAACGACAGTGTTTACAGAATGAAAATTTCTGAATTGTCGTTTAGATTGACGTAATCGTAAATTGAATTACAATCATTGATCAACGACTTGTTAAATAACGACTTTTCAGAGAATACACCTGTAAGTAGGATAATTATTACCAACAAGAGAAAAGCTATTCAAACTATTTCTGAAGTATTCCGAAGACGACGATTTTTTGTTACGAAGATTACAATAAAATTTCTTCATAGCCTACTCGTATTCTAAATTCTTTCTACAAGAGATCCATGAATCTCTATACTGTCGACGTTGACGCCTCTGCCGTTTGATCTAGTCGTTATTTCTCACACCGCAAGATGTTTGTGAGTTTATTAAGTTATTAACCCAAACCTAACTGCGATGATCGGTCGAGTAAATTATATGGTAAATAAATTATAAGCCAAGATCCGTGGCATGTTCGAATTAGCCGCATTATTGTTGTTAGAGCCTAGTGGACCGTGCTTTCATTATAATTTTGTTAGAGCGTACTTAAATTGAACTGGGGGCGTTGTATGATTACCTCCGAAATTATATATTTACATACTTATACAAATAAGTAGGTTGTTAGGTGTTATTAGGGATTTTTATTGGCGTTACTTGAACCAGTATCGCAACTCTGCCGTGAAATTAAATTTTTGATCGGACGTTGAATGATTGTGATGGGTGCGGGTTATTTGTTTCGGCGATGACAGCTTGGGAAAAATTGACATCCTTATACGTGAATTCCTGTCCACGTTTTGTGGCTAAGAACCACTTCGAAATTGTCACTTATGGTGAATTTACAGACTAAACTGTTTTAATATAGTCTTTCAATGTCACTTTGGGTACATACAAAGTCACTATCATGAGATTTTCTTAAATGACAACTGTTTCTCCCGACTTTACTTCCATTTTCGTTTTCAACCCAGTACGATCTTGGAGTTTTAGCTTTTTGAATTATTCTGGCTGGCTTTCACACATGATTCTCACTTAAAACTACATTTTGTACAGCTTCAAAATTCATGGACTTCAAGAGATGATCTTGCAATAAGTAATTCTTTAAAATAAACAATAACACGTTTTATATCTCCAAAATCACTCAAATTATACTTTTGAAAATATTTCTGGAGCACAATTCAAACCAAATCGTAATCTACTTAATTTATATACACCAAAAGGTGTTCAAATGGAACAAGATAAAACCCTTCTTTGAAATCCAAAACAGAGAAAATATATTCATTTGTTAGGAGTACACTTTTCTATTGCAAAGTTGTTATCAAACAGTATTCCCTCTCAAAAGCTTCCTTAGGTATTTAAGGTCTAGAAAAACTCTTGAAAATATATCTTTTTTCTATAATATCCAAATTACTCACCACTAACTGGTGATATGATAAATCTTTTAGTGAAATCGGCAAGAGCAGTTTTGAGTCTATCACTCAATGCTAGTGGTATTCTACGCGAAGGCTTTGCAACTGGTAATGCATTTGTTTTCAACTTCAGTTTACACAAAAACTCATATTTTCCAACACCTGAAAAATATCTTTATTTCTGCCTATCAAATCACCTTTCGTAAACATATTCTCACATAATTTATTCACCATATTGATTATACATAAATTCATACTTGTAATAAGACCTGAAATTGGTTTTACAGCTTCATCTATAATCATGAATTTTTCAGAGCAATTTCTTCTATCAAATACGCAATTCAAAGTAGCATATCACATTGGCTGTACTTTGAACCCACCAAATGATTCTAGTGCAATATTGGTTTGATTCATATTTAGTTTGACCTACCTTTCCATTAATTTTAGCAAACTGACATATGATAAAACGTTGACTTGAGACCCAGTATCAATTTTGAGAATTAAATCAGATCAATGACTCTAACACGTAACTCATCTTCAATATAATTTTCATTTTCATCGTCATATACACATGCTTGAATTTCAATCACAATTTTATTCTTGAAGAATTTTTTGAAACGATTGAAGGCATTGCTCCTACCACGTGTTCCATATACAGTACACATTCTTTGTTGATGGAATGTTCCTCAACATCTGCAGTTAAAATAGTTTCTATTCATTTGACTTGAAGTAGGTTTATTGTAATTTTCTATCTTTTGCGGTTATGCAGTTGATAATTTCTGGTAAACTGGTTATCTCCAGTGCATTGTGAATTTTCTCTGTTTTGCTCTCTTTCTCTTCTTGATATCTGTTCTGTATTTCATCAACTCTTCTTTGTTCATTTTGTATTTCTCTGATTTGTTTCTTGGATACCTCAGTTGCTCGACAAATTGTAATATCCTCATTTAATACCAAATCTCCCTTTCCTAACAGTTTCTGTTGCAGTTCAATGCCATTGATGCCAACTGCTATTCAATCACGAATCATGTTATCTGTTTCTTCTTTAAAACCACAGCTCAGAGATAATTTATTCAAATCTGTCACAAAGTGATCAACACTTTCCCCTTCTTTTTTTTTCTCAGCCTTAAAAGTGAAATCTTCCATAAATGATATTTTTTCGGGAACCCTTTTCCAAAAATTTTAAAAATACATTGTTGGTTTAAATCAATTTTTGTAGTGCTTTTACAACAGCATCACAACTTCCTTTGACTTTCTCCTTTAATTTCAGAGCATTGAAAAGCTCTATTTCTTCCTCTCCTATAATATTTAATAATATAGCAACTTTGTTTTTTCTGGTTGCGACTCTGTGCCAAATGCTTGTAGAAAGATTTCAAAGCTTTGCTTGAATCGTCGAAATTTTCAGCAAGATTTTCATTGAAGGATAGATTTTTCGGTATTCTGGATAACATAACACGTTTTTAGTATCGTTTCATGTCTCCTTTACGACTGCGCCATGCTTTATTATAGTTTTTATCAATATATTTTCTGAAGTTTCAGAAGTTACAAAATTCTCTTACATTGAAAAGTGTCATCACCATCACTTACTCGATACTATAATGTAATATAGTATAGGGAGGAGCAGTACTGAATGTGAACCATAACATGAACTAAACTAAGAATTAGTTAACAACTGATAATCAAAAAATATGAATACAAGAATATCAGCGGTTAATGTAATTATAGTAATAAAACATTTATAAAGTAACATCATCAAAAGCGATATTGAATAATTCAATACAATACAATAAATACAATGTACAGTGCATCCCATTTTGGGTGAGATAGCCAGGTTTATCGCTTGTTATTTAAGATAGAGCCTTGCGGTTTTTACGTTCCTGTCCTTTTTTTTTGTGAAACTCAAGTTGGCCTAATCAGATTTTGCATAACTGTTTCCGTTTATGAGATACAGGGCGATTTTGTAAATTGATACTTTTCGGACTCCTTCTTTATCTCCGAAGTTATTAGAAATAATGCTGAGCTAAAAACTACATCTGATACAGAATTCTGCGAAGAATCCAGTGGCGTACTTATTTTTTTTTCGGGGTATGGTTTTGAAGATACGACGCAAACCTATATTTTTTTCCATGGAACACCCTGTATTGTATTACTTCGTTGAATTCGCTATTTTTTTCCCTTCAAAATTATGTATAACACTATATAGGTAGGATGTTCAGAAATGCTAAAAAACACTAAAACATCACATAGAACGTTTATAAGCTCCAAGTAAATGCAAGGAAAAAGTTTGGATCGCATGTAGTTTCGAGGAATGGGAGAGTCTATGTGAACATTGACAACTATGTCAAGGAGATAACGGAAGAAGAAATTGTATGAAATATTCGTCGTTTTGTTTTTGCCTTCCCGCCAGTGAAGAAAAGGCAAAAACTTTAACCAATAAGTTTGTTCAAAATAGATTTGTTTTTATTGGTTGTAAAATAAATATGGGTTTACACGATAGGTGACATTTAGTTGTTGGTAGAATTTATTGGATTGTATATTTTTGTTTTCTTTTCAAATTATTGTACTACATAGTTTATTTTGTACTGTGTAGCAAAATATCATAAATATAATTGTTTTCACTTATTTATATAGGCCTCACTCACATATATTATACATAAATGGTAAATGACTTAAACATTTACTATCAAAATTGCAGAGGGTTAAATACTAAATTGAACGAGTTTTTCAGGAACACTTTAGAAAGTTCATACGATGTTATTGTGGCTGTTGAGACATGGTTGCAGGAGGGGGTTTGGGACGGAGAAATTGTGGATATCAATGAGTTTAATGTGGTAAGAACTGATAGGAATAACCAATTAACTAACAAAACTAGAGGAGGTGGAGGTTTAATAGCTACTAAGAAAAAATATAAAATTTTAAATATTCTCATAACGAGTTCAGTCTTCGAAGCATTAGTAAAACATATAAAGGTAAAAAATGTTAAATATACTTTTGGTTCTTTGTATATACCTCCCAATAGTGCACTGGAAGTATATGAATCGGCAATAGACTTTTTACAAAACAATCTAGTTAATTTAGAGACTACTTACTTTTTTGGAGACTTCAATATACCTGAAATTACTGGAATCAATTATAAATATAATATATCGAATAGTAAACTTGATACCATTCACGACTTTTTAGATTCTAACAATTTTAGGCTACTCAATGACATTAAAAATTCACAAGGCAAAACCTTAGATTTGATAATGAGTTCGGAAAACAACTATGAAAACTGTAAAGTACTTAAAGATGAACTGCCAATCTTAAAAGAGGATATTTATCATCCAGCATTACACATTGTAATTAAAATCGGAGGTCATGTAATAGGGCAGAGTAAATGTTCACAAGAACAAAAACATAATTTCAAGCGGGCTGATTTTCTGAAACTGAGCGAACGAATCAGAGATACTAATTGGGATAACGTATTAAGCGAGACATCGGATGTAAACAAGGCATTACAAAATTTTTATTCATTGTTTGCGAAAACTATTGAGGAGTGTGTTCCCAAATATGTTCAGAATAAAAACATAAAAAAGTTTCCCAACTGGTTTACGAAAGAGATTAAAGATCTCATTAAAGGAAAAAATAAATATAGGAGATTGAGTAAAGTTACCGATCATTTCAAGGAAAAATACTTGAAACTGAGAAAGCAGTTGAGAAGCTTGATTAGAGCAGAAGAGAAAATATATATTAACAGAGTTGAACAAAACTTGAAAGATAATATTAACGAATTTTGGAATTATACAAATAAAAAGAAAGAAAATAACCTAAATCTAGGAAGCTATATACTTGAGGGAGAAAGCATTTCCTCTAGTGAAACAGCAGAAGCTTTTGCAAACTTTTTTTCTTCTGTTTATGCTCCAACTAAAGCTACATATAATATTAATTTCATTACGGACAATGTTGCGTGTAACAGTACTTTCGTACTCAATGAAATAATAGAGGACGACTACAATAGGGCGGCGAGAAAACTAAAACCTAAAAAAGCTGCAGGTGTAGATGGCATTCCCCCTTATATACTGAAGGCCTGTAAGGATTGGTTGAAGAAACCTTTAATGCATATTTTCAATCTCATTATATCAACTAAAGTTTTTCCTTTAATATGGAAAACAGCTATAATTACTCCAATACCTAAAGCAGGAAATAGATTGGACATCGAAAATCATCGTGGAATATCTATTATGTGTGCACCATCCAAATTGTTTGAGCAAATAATTTATTCTAAATTATATGACCATACTGAAAACTACATAGTGCCTCAACAACATGGCTTCCTGAAAAGTAAATCAACCAATACCAATTTATTCATCTTTACCAATTATGCATACGAAACTCTGGAAGGTAGGTCACAATTAGATACTATTTTTATGGACTTCCGCAAGGCATTTGACCAAGTAGATCATGATACTCTTTTATCAAAATTGAACAATTTTGGGTTGGCAGATAACTTCCTCCAGTTAATGAAAGATTATTTGAAAGATAGGTCATTAATTGTGAAGCATAATGGAAACACTTCTAGAAAATTTTCAGTTAACTCAGGTGTACCCCAGGGTTCTAACTTGGGGCCCCTTTTATTCATTATGTTCATTAATGACTTGCCATCTATAGTGAAAAATTCAGATTGTCTGCTCTTCGCGGATGACCTAAAAATATTTAAAATGATTAAAATCGTAAGAGATTGTGTGAAATTACAAATGGATATAGACCATGTTCATAAATGGAGCTGTGAAAACAAATTATATTTTAACAACAAAAAATGCTGCACCATGTCAATTACTCGCGCAAAACAACCAATTGAATTTGAATATGAAATGAATGGAGAAGTTCTTGGGAGATGCCATGAGGTTAAAGACGTGGGGGTCACATATAGCGACACGCTATCATTCTCAAATCATATCCAAGGTATTGTGCGTTCTGCAAACCGTTTACTGGGATTTATAATAAGACAAACTAGGGATTTTGATAACATAGAATCAATAAAACTCCTCTACTATACACTAGTCAGACCTAAATTGGAGTATGCATCGATAATTTGGTATGGAGAGAGTCAAATTTTACTGCAGAAAATTGAGAAAATTCAAAACAAATTTCTCAGATACCTTTACTTTAAGAAATTTCATAGAAGAGCTGACTATAATACAATAAGAACAACATACTTGAGAAATGAGTTCAAAGTGTTATCGTTAGGAAATAGACATATCATGTCCATGTTGCTTTTTTTATTCAAAATCATCAACTATAAAATTAAGTCTCCAGAAATACTAGCCATGATGAGGTTCAATGTCCCGCCTCGTAGAACCCGCACATCTGCTATGTTCAATATCCCTATGCTATCTACCACAACCAAATCTCCAATTGTAACTATGTTTCGACTAGCCAATAATTTCAATGTACTCATCGACCTAGATTTGACCCTCTCAATAAATAATTTCAGACGTATTGTACTACAACATATTCTAGACATATGTGTATGATAGATTCTGCGAATCGTTCAATTTTTACATTGATATGTAACTACAATAACTATATAGTGTGATTTACAGTGCTTGATAATATGTAATATAATATTATTTATCCATGTAATGAGACCTCTGAGGTCTGTTTGGATATAAAATAAATAAATAATAAATAAATAAATAAATAAATAAATAAATAAATAAATAAATAAATAAATAAATAAATAAATAAATAAATAAATAAATAAATAAATAAATAAATAAATAAATAAATAAATAAATAAATAAATAAATAAATAAATAAATAAATAAATAAATAAATAAATAAATAAATAAATAAATAAATAAATAAATAAATAAATAAATAAATAAATAAATAAATAAATAAATAAATAAATAAATAAATAAATAAATAAATAAATAAATAAATAAATAAATAAATAAATAAATAAATAAATAAATAAATAAATAAATAAATAAATAAATAAATAAATAAATAAATAAATAAATAAATAAATAAATAAATAAATAAATAAATAAATAAATAAATAAATAAATAAATAAATAAATAAATAAATAAATAAATAAATAAATAAATAAATAAATAAATAAATAAATAAATAAATAAATAAATAAATAAATAAATAAATAAATAAATAAATAAATAAATAAATAAATAAATAAATAAATAAATAAATAAATAAATAAATAAATAAATAAATAAATAAATAAATAAATAAATAAATAAATAAATAAATAAATAAATAAATAAATAAATAAATAAATAAATAAATAAATAAATAAATAAATAAATAAATAAATAAATAAATAAATAAATAAATAAATAAATAAATAAATAAATAAATAAATAAATAAATAAATAAATAAATAAATAAATAAATAAATAAATAAATAAATAAATAAATAAATAAATAAATAAATAAATAAATAAATAAATAAATAAATAAATAAATAAATAAATAAATAAATAAATAAATAAATAAATAAATAAATAAATAAATAAATAAATAAATAAATAAATAAATAAATAAATAAATAAATAAATAAATAAATAAATAAATAAATAAATAAATAAATAAATAAATAAATAAATAAATAAATAAATAAATAAATAAATAAATAAATAAATAAATAAATAAATAAATAAATAAATAAATAAATAAATAAATAAATAAATAAATAAATAAATAAATAAATAAATAAATAAATAAATAAATAAATAAATAAATAAATAAATAAATAAATAAATAAATAAATAAATAAATAAATAAATAAATAAATAAATAAATAAATAAATAAATAAATAAATAAATAAATAAATAAATAAATAAATAAATAAATAAATAAATAAATAAATAAATAAATAAATAATGATAATTTTTCATTAGTAAGCCATGGATATTCCAAGTTTCAATAAGAGGATTATTACTTTTGATTATTAACATTAGTAGGTCATGGATGATACGAACATCCTTGTTGTTATTATGGCTACTATGCATTTGGAAGCATTGTTTTATCAAATAGGCATTGAAGAGAAAAAAAAAAAAACAAATCTGATCTAGGTCATCGCTACGAATTATTATTGTGTTTCATCGTGTTTGGGTTTGAAGGAATATTGAGTATTGTAGAAATAATTGTTTGTGAATTTGTTGATTGAGAACTGATAATGGCTGGAAGAGATTTGGTTTTTCAAAACAATGAGAAATATGACATTATACAATGTTTGAATCAATCCAATGAAAACGTTGGCGAAGCTTTGGAACTTTATTTGAACAGGTATGACGTCGAGAATTTTACCACAAGACATTTCCTTACATCGTGATTTAAAAACTTTCAGATATCCTGAGAGGCATCAACCTAGTCGAGCAACTATATTCAGACTAAAGTATAATTTACTGAATTATGGTGCATATTCTAAACCTCGACCCAAGGTATATAATAAAGAGAATCAAGAAGTAGATGAAATAAATGTGTTAGCTAGCGTTCATGCCTATCATCAGACTTCTTGTGCAAAATTAGAGAATGATACTGCTATTTCCAGATCACGGGTACACATAATTTAAAAAAAGTATAAGTTGAAACCCTAATATTGTCCAACACTTATATCCTGGTGATGCAGCAAGACGTGTGAATTTCTGCAATTGGTTTTTGAACCATGCTCAGAGAGACGTTGATTTCGCAAAAAAAAGTTATTTGGTCAGACGAATCACATATAAGCAGTGCTGGTATATTTAACAGGCAAAATACAAGGCATTGGTATGATGAAAACCAGCACTTGATTTTTGAACGACAACAACAGGGTAGATTTGGTTTTAATGTGGCATGTTTCATATTGGGGACAAAAATTATATACCGCATTTTTGAAGGATCTCTTACCGCAACTAGGTACTTGACAATTTTAAAAGACGTGTTACCGGAACTACTGGAGGATGTTCCCCTAGCCTTTCTTCATTCCATACATTTCCAACAGGACGGCGCCCCTGCCCATAATTCAAGATTGATCGGGCGGTTTTTAGAAAATAATTTTCAGGGTTGTTGGATTGGAACTCATGGACCCATCAGGTGGCCTCCAAGGTCACCTGATCTGTCTATATTAGACTTTTCCTTGTGGGGCTATTTGAAAAATAAAATATACAGTAACAGACACAACAGTCCCGAAGAACTTCGTGCATCAACAGCGGCAGCTTTCCGAAATTTACAAAACCGCCCTTTTATAATATTAAATGCACTCAGGCGAATTGAAAAAGTTTGTAATGTAATGTTGAAAATTTTTATTAATGATAAATATTTTATTGGGTATTTCTTTTGTATCTAATTTGTATTATGAATTGTTATATTATTTATTTTTGGCTATTAGGTAGGTACCTACGTTTTGTTTTTCGTGTTAGTGTATTATCTTTATTTGCTTACTCTCCTATAAAAAAAACACAAATGAAAATTATTCAATTAATTCTTCTTTTACATGGGAAATCCATGGCCCACTAACAAAACATTATCATGAAGTGATGTTTTAGTGTTTTATAGCATTTCTGAACATCCTACCTATATAGTGTTATACATAATTTTGAAGGGAAGAAAATAGCGAATTCAACGAAGTAATAAAATACAGGGTGTTCCATTGAAAAAAATATAGGTTTGCGTCGTATCTTCAAAACCATACCCCGAAAAAAAAAATAAGTACGCCTCTGGATTCTACGCAGAATTCTGTATCAGATGTAGTTTTTAGCTCAGCATTATTTCTAATAACTTCGGAGATAAAGAAGGGGTCCGAAAAGTATCAATTTCCAAAATCGCCCTGTATCTCATAAACGGAAACAGTTATGCGAAATCTGATTAGGCCAACTTGAGTTTCACAAAAAAAAGGAAAGGAATGTGAAAACCGCAAGGCTCTATCTTAAATAACAAGCGAGAAACCTGGCTGTCTCACCCAAAATGGGATGCACTGTACATACTGTCAAGTGAGGAATCTGTAAGCGAAGTTTGTAGGTCTTATTCTGTCTCGCGCTGTATAGTTGTTGTGTAAATTGAAACTTTTTTTCTTTCTATTTATCTGTTTCATTCATTTATCTACCTGACAGATATATATATATATATATATATATATATATATATATATATATATATATATATATATATATCTGATGAATGTAGTTTACAAGAGGAGACTGTAATGGATCTATGAGTTTTATTTCAATTAGTCAATTAATGCTTTAAACTTGTGCTACAATATTCTTTTTATTATTTCAGGCAAGCAAATCTGAAGCGAGAGTATTGACAACTTCTGATAATGGTACAAATCTGGTGAGTTACTTGTTACCCACTATGTACATTTGAAAAAAATTGTGAATAATCAGAATCAATATAACATTCTACGTTGAAAGTATTGATCTATGAATTGATAAATCTGGATTAGAATGAAAGAAATAACCAAGATTTGGAAACAAAAGGAACAAATCTTTATTAGTGATTTTTCAAAAAAAAAAAAAATTATATCAACTCATGCTTGTCTTGAAACCTACTTAGCCTCTATCAGATATACTGAATGATTTTTTAGATTCTCGAAAAATAAAACGCATTTTTCAAAATTAGCAAAATCTCAAAAGTTATATTTATCGGAAAATGAGTGATATTTTGATGAAATATTTCAGACAGATCGTTTTGTTGGAGATCGATTAGAGATTTCACAAGGCATTGGAATGGGTATCAGACAGATAGGGAAGTATTTACCAAAAACTGCCTTGTAACAAAAACATTACTTTATTGCAAAAAATTTACACTCGATGAATTCTATGAAATGTTAAGGAATAATTAACAGTTTTCAATGGTTTTGCCAATAATCACTTCGCAGAGGTTATGTTAAAATACAAACGGAGTTTGCGAATCAATTCCTGATATGCAAAATTTGTAACTAATTGAAAAATTTGAAGAAATCGATTATTGTAGAATTTCAAAAAATTCAAAATTTACTAACCTTCACATTGTTCAATGAGCTCCAACCAAGATCTCCTTCAAAGATCAGATTCTACCTGGAATGCGAGAATCAAATATTAATACATAAAAAATATGGTTCATACAATTTAATTCAAGGATGGTGCGTACTTTTTTTGACCATATGTTTCCAAACAGATGGATTGGACGAAGAGGCAGCATGCAAAGGCCAGCCCGCTCTCCAGAGACATGTTTCGCTAACACAGTAGCTTCTTCAAGTGAATGAACAACAAGCTGAATAAACATTCAAATTCCCTTTTATAGTCATTATTAAGAACAGCGTTTTCCAGGTAAGTACTAATCAAAAGTACAGATAGTATAACCATTATATCTACATTAAGGTTCATATAAAGTCAAATATTTTGCGTTTCTGTACTGTAAGATGGCACTGACAAGATATGTTTTTCAAGGACAGCGATCTTTCATAATATTTCCAAATAAATTACAGTTTACTGCTGGAATATCTACCAAATATCCAACAGTCAACCCTACTGCTAATGCAGTGTTGCCAAATCTCAACATTGTTCGGAGTACTGCGAAATTGCTTACAGGATTATTAATTATTATCTGGTATTATCACATTCAATGCATTATGAAGGTATATAACGTATAGCCGGATTACTAACAATAATAATAATAATTACATTTCTTGTTCGTTGTGGAGATGTTTTTGTGATTTCTCTCTCTTCAATGAATTATTGATCTATTGTTTTATCTACATTGTAGATATAGAATATATATATAATATGCATAAGGCGAAGGGTAGTCTTGACTGACTAGTTAAGGAAAAATGCGGATGGATCTTGAGGATGCAGTCAAATTACTGGGCAGTTTAAAAGAATACTCTTTGTTATTTCAGAAATGTTTATTTTCTTTATCAATACATTAAACATGAGGTTTATAGTAGGAGGTCAACATTGATGAGACTCATACAAAGTCATGATTCATGAAGGTGGAAGACATCCAATTCCTTTTTTTATAATTATTATAATAATTTCGGAACAAACTTTCCTATTATATTTTTTGAAACTTGCACACATAACTCAGTACGGGGTGTTGAGTTTGAACAATAAGGTCTCCATCCAAGACAAATCTGAGGGCGCGCGCAACAGATTTCCTAAAATTTGTTGACAGAACACACCAAGGTACATTGAGGCAAATCTGAGGGCCCGCGACAAATTCCCTGAAAGTTGTTAACAGAACACAGCAAGGGGCATTGAAACCGAATGATGAGGCCTCCGAGGTCTCCATCCAACCAAAATCGGAAGCACTGCACCTTTCACCAAATTCGCGGACAATACTCTTCAGATCCAACCAAAATCATAGACAGGACTCAGCAGAGGCCACTGAATTCGAATGACGAGATCCACGAGGTCTACATCCAATAAAAAACTGGAGACAGTACAAATTCAACCATATTCATAAACAGGACCTAGCAGAGGCCACTGAATTCTAAACACGAGGTCCTCGAGGTCTACATCCAATAAGAAACTGGAGATACTACAAAATCAACCAAATTCATAGTCAGTGCCCAGCAGAGGCCGCTAAATTTGAAAAACAAGGTTTCCCAGTTCGCCACCGGAGACACTACAGATTCAATCAAATCTTTTGACAGGACTCAACAGAAGCCACTGAATTCAAATAACGAAGTCCCCATGGTCTGAGCCCAACAAAAAAAACCGGGGACACTACCAATTCAACAAAATTCGTAGACAGAATTCAGCAGAGGCCAATGAATTAAAAAATGAGGCCTCCGGGATCTCCGTCCAACAATTAAACCAGAGATACTAAGAATTCAAGTGATGATGGGGATGATAATGATAAAAAATTTAATTTACTCCAATGTGACTATTTGTATAAATATTTCATCAATTTGTCATGAACAATGAAATAGGCGAGGGATTGATTGGGCTACTGATGACCACGTGATTGTTTTCATGAATTCAACATCGCCCTATATCTTCCTATTAATAAATTCTCTGGTTTCTGTCGAAACCAAATTAAACTGAAAAGTAGAAATGGTTGTTTCAGTTCATAAACTGATCAGATCAATTTTGAAAATTTTGTAATTGAACCACAGTTGGGCGTTCAAAACAGTTTGTCTAATTAATTAAAATTACGTCTACTTTGCTCACCCATTGGTTTTCTTTTTATAGAATGTTGAAAATTATTATGATCAACTCATGATACCGAAAGAAGAAAATACTACGTTCTAGTGCAGTTTGGTAAAAACAAATATTGTTCTTAAAAAGTTGTTTTTATTTATTTTAAATTGGTATCAATCAATTATTCGAATTCAATACATTTGGAATAATATATTATTTTTCCAATATCTGACCAAGTCTAGATCAATACATTTGGAATAATACATTATTTTTCCAATATCTGACCAAGTCTAGATCTTGAGTTTCGTCATAACTCACAACCAGATACTGATTTGTGTCCACCATATCATGATGACCAGATTTAGAATCACGTCACGTAGAGTAACGCATTCTACAGTTAAACCTTTTCATTTGAAAACCATGTCAAGAAGGTTGTAGCCGTCATTTTGAATTTACAATGACATGGCGTAACTCATCAAATTCTACTCGTCAAACACTTTCATTTAGTACCCATATCAAGGGAGTTGTGAGAGAAAAGGTGAGCCGCCATCTTTTCTCTTCTATCATTCCTTCCATTTTGAAGGAGACTTGTAACGATTGTATCCATACCTTCTCTACCGTTTATAATTTGGAGGTTCATTTCATTCTTTTTCGGAATTATGAGTTTATTGTTATGTTTTTGGGCTACGTTTTCAAGGTTCTTTCTTTCTTTCATTTTCTTCTCTTTTCCAGCTCTTCGAATAAGCTTTTTGTTCAGTGGTCTACAAAATATTTCAGTTTCGTAGTATCTCTGTTCTTTTTTGTGAATGTAGACTTCGCCGGCCTCATTACAGAGCCTTGTCAGTAAATTTAGTGAAACGAACAGGGCCTCTAGTTTTTCGTTGGTTGGAAACCTCGGGGAAATAATCTTTCGAGATCAGTTGACTCCTGTTTGTGAATTTCGTGGAGTTCACTGTAACTTTTATTAACGAAAAATGAAACAAATTACATCGGTTACCGCTGTCTAGAACTATTGGCAACGCTGTACAGTGAATATGATAGTGACAATAATTCTGTGAAATACCTTGTAGACAGTAGCAAAACTATTTTTGTCTTTTCGTTCATGTACTACAGAGCAATCACTTACTGGAGCGATTTATCGTTTTTTGTCCGAGTTTTTGAAAATCATAATTAAAAATATAAATCGTTTGATTTTACGTCTCAAAAATAGTATGAATAGTTCCTTAATTATCAGTCTTCTAAATTCCATATACTTGCACTTGCAAACGCGATTCTTCTCAACTGTCTTTGATTTTATAACAAGATTTTCAGGATATTTTTAATGTGTGAGGAAACTTTGAAGTCGAAAATGGTGATTATCTTTTACTTTGACATTGATATGTCATGATGATATTTGAAGTGGAATCTGATGAATGGTTTTTTGGGAAAACTCTAAAAATTAGGTTTTTATTTTTTACCCGTAAACTGTTCATCAGATTTCTTTCTACATCCCTCTTATTATTTAATTTGAATGCCAAAATGACTCGATTTTTTTTCAGAATTTTCAACCTTGCTGTTAATTTTTCCATGGGTTAATATGAACCTTAATAGAATATGACATCAAAAACCAATAAAATAAATTCAAGGAAGGTGTGTTATCCAAAACAAGTTTTTCATTAAACAATATGTTTGAATTTCCAGTATATTAACTTCTAATGATTCTAAATTATTCAAATTCAATATTTTATTTTTTTTATGTATAATTTTAAATGATTCATCAAAAGTGTGATTTACTCTAAGAAATGATTTAAATTTGTTGAATTAGTTTTCTTGTTCACATAACTCAAATCATGGTCATGGGTACGATTTATAAATGTTCTACCAGTTTGACCAATATTTAACTTAGTAAGTTCCACAATATAACTTATATACTCCTGATTTCTTGAATTTGGAAGTTTTGTCTTCATCGTTTTTTATATACCTTCCTAACGTATTATCTATTCTACATGCAAGCGATCATATGATATTATATCAATATACAAATTGCAGCTGATAATTTGCATGGGCATAAATAACACGTTATTATCTAATGCTCCTCCTGTAAACTCGACTGGCAGTCCACGTGGAGATGCCGATAAAGACGACAAAAGATATGCCGACACTAAATGGAATTTCAGTTTTCCGCTGTCTCAACTGACTTTTTATAAATTACACCTTTTTTGTTGCTAGTCGGAAGTATGTCAAAGCTCTGTAATTTTGATAACTGTTTTTGTGATATGGAAAACCTATATTTTGTAATGGTTCTTTCTGTGGGTAATGATGACTAAGCTAAGATTAAGCTAAGACCTCAGCATCCACGTCAAGCACCAAACTTATGGGTTAGAGCAAGTGGGTGAATTCGGCGATTGGCTTTTGGTTTTGCTGATCTAAAGCTGAATGTGGGCACCACCTAATTTTGAATTTTTAATATAGAACAAAACAGGAAACAAACTACTCAACGATAAGGCAAAGGCAATTTCATTCAGCTCTAGAGTACGACAAAAGAAAAAATCAGAGAATAAAATATTTTCAAATTTATTCAAATAATAAGTATAAATGAACAGTAGAGAACTGTTCTATGCAAAATGGTATTTACAAGGTGATCCAGCTGAAGGCTGGGAAAAAACCTTTATACAATATAAACATAAGCTGAAGTGCATAACTGATATAGATGGAAATATATATTATGCAATGGTTTAAGTAACCCTAACAACAATAATGTGGCTTTGCAAAGGGTAGAGGTTACCAGCTGATTTTTGGAGTGCCGAGTTCGTCGATCAACCGGGGTTGAAGTTCCAGATCCCACCTCTGACAAGTTCTACCTTCTGAATAGTATGTCGAAGCTCTCTACGGCAGATTTTTCGTTTGGAGATACGGAGATCGTTCAGTAGGATCTCTAGAAGGGCCCTCCAGGCGGTATTGAGCTGATTCCTGAAGGTGATTAAGCTTGTGATCTGAGTAGGTGTGCTGAACAACTACCAACTTCAATTTTGATCTTCCCGGGTAGGCAAGACTCCATTACATGCAAAACAATCGAATGTATAAGCCACGGGTATTGAATACATTAACTGGTTAAAAAAGGTACCTTTTGTAAACCTCAAAGGTTACTTAAACTCAACAATAAATTAAATATCAATGACCACACAAACGGGGGTCCAGTATTGCTACTGTATTACCGATTATTACTAAAAGAAAACCCCCTGTGATATGATAAATTAATTTAGCAACAGATAAAGATCGCTTAAACTTTTAATTTTAATAATTATTACGAAAAGAAAAACCCCTGGGCTATGATAAATTAATTTAGCAACAGATAAAGATGGTTTAAACTTTTAATTTCAATAATTATTACTAAAAGAAAAACCCCTGGGCTATGATAAATTAATTTAGCAACAGATAAAGATCGTTTAAACTTTTAATTTTAATAATTATTACTAAAAGAAAAACCCCTGTGCTATGATAAATTAATTTAGCAACAGATAAAGATCGTTTAAACTTTCAATTTTAATATTTCGTTACCACATACTGAAAGGTGAAAATTATCAGTAAAAATAAAAAAAGGTATAATTTTAATTTTCAATCACAAAATCTGGTGATACCGGTAAGTGATTAGGACAGTAGAGACATATTAGTAATAAGAAATAATATAGGAGACAAAGCAGAACGAAGAAAAAAGAAGGAAATGGTATGCAGAACCGAGAAGGAAAAAAAATGGTTAAGCTGTCTCGACGACCCCAAAACGAAAAAAATTAATATGTGAGAAATCTGGAAAAGAGTTCCATACAATCTGTTGGGCTGTAAGTAAATAAAATTGATAAAACTGAAATTTAGCATAAATTACGTTTTACGAAAATATAATTTCGTTACAATGGAAATCAGACAGGCAAGTATACTCGTGTGATGGTAACTAGTGAATCAAATTACGAGCAAACTTCCAAAAGTTACTGATCACCGGCAAGATTAAAAAAAAAACACACTGATCCATCTGGAATCCAGCATTCTTGGAGATATTTTCAACGTCTACTTCTTTCAAATAGCGTAAATTATTTAGGCACTGATTATACAATTAACTTAAAGAATAGCCACCACAGATAATATCGGAACGGACTCACCACATTCCCAACGTCTCAGCAATCAAACAATTCAAAACTTCCTCGTCCTGAGTTATCGAGACACCGTACCACGAGAAAAAGAAAGACCAAAATCCACGTCGCCCTCTCGAATGCCAATTCGTGTTTTTTGTCAAAATTCCTATTCTGTCGCGCAAGGTTAGTTTGTTCAGGCGACTGATCAACACTACGTACATATACGAGGGTATCTCCAAAAGTAGTGTAGGTGGCTTTTGCGCTAATCCCTTAAATTTATAACGAAGTTACAATTTCTTGAGTGGAGCTTATTAGAAAGTATTTAATCTATTATATCAGCATCAAACCCATTCTTTACTGCAATTTGTTTTATTATCTTAAGTTCTGCATTGAAATTGTCTATCGAAAGGGGGAGATTTACTAATATAAGGATTATGCAATTATAAGCTGCGATTTTCTGTAGAAAATTATTTGTAGAGTCTCAGCGTATAGTATGGAAAGGTTTGTGGTAAATTGAAAAATTATGCTTTTTGTTTATTGTACTCATTGTCATGTCCAAAAAATTAATCAGGTTTAAATTTCAATCGTAAATTTTCTGTTTTTGCGAATATCATCAATACCTAATTGTCTGTAGTACCTGTAAAAAATACCAAAACTTCATCCACGTATCTAGGTAGATGAGATAAGAAAATTGTGTATAGAACAGATGATACGTTGGGAAGGTATATAAAAAATAATTAAGACAAAACTTCCAAATTCGAGAAATCAGGAGTGGTATATAAGTTACATTTTGAAACTTGTCCAAAGGTATATGTTGGCCAAACTGGTAGAACACTTGAAAATTGCACTCATGAACATCATTTGAGTTATCTGAACAAGAAAAATAATTAAACTTATTGAAATAATCTTTTAGAAGAAAATCACACTTGTGTTGAAAAATTTTAAATTTTACATTTAGAAAATGAAGGATTGAAGCTGAATCATTTAGAATCAGTAAAAGTTATTAGACTCATGAATTAAAACATATTGCTTGACGACCAAGATGACTTGAATAACTCACCTTTGTTTTCAACTGATTTTCTTGGAAGTAGAGCTTATTACGTACAATCATTCCATCAATGTAGATGTAATAGGTTGAACTCTGTAATTTTGATTAGTACTTACCTGAAAAAGGTAGGTCTCTTGAAGATTACAAAGGAGAAAGTAAATGTTTATTTAGCTTGTACATTCACTCGAAGAAACAAAGTCTATCAAAGACAGTTGGCATAACTATGAATATATAAGAAAATTGCAATATACAGTGTGTCCTACTTTGAGCAACTACGCTATCGTACATCATTGAGAATAAAACACAATAATTCATTTTACACGTGATAGTACTCAGAAATACGTACCTACATGTTGATGAATCATTCATGTAACCATTTTACACGGCTAACTATGAAAATTAGGTAAACATATCAGAAAGTTTTTAATAACAAAACTAACACCAAATTCTGGTCAAGGTTAGGTACTCTAATAACCCAGACCTCAATGCTTCAATCATTTGAAAATAAATGGTGAAATGAATGCGAAATAAGTAATGGTAATGCACTCGACTAGAAATCGAGATATTCCAGGCTCAAATCCCGGTTTATCCACATATTTATCATTCATTTCTATTTTTCATATCCATGTTTGCTATGCCATAAGCTCATTTTCGAATTATATTTAACTATAGACATGAACCACCTCTTCATGCGTTCCTAATCTTTAATTTTCCTTTCAGTTATACAGATTATTGGTATTAGTTTCATCGTTGTTGACTACCACCTTGGTGAAACTTGCAGGAAATATGTTGTACCTTCCTCACTCATTGTTAGGCAATCAACCGTCATTATTTTTATTTGAAATTATGTATATCAACTATGAATTACTTCCATTTATTCTAATGATATACTAGGCCATAGATATTCCAAGTTTAAATTTGCCGATCTCGAAGGTACAGAAGGATTTCGGACCATCTGTTGCCAAAATACCGCAAATGCCCCAAGAATTACATCGACCGTATCACACGACAGTGGTTTGAAAGAATACAACTGCTCCGCCAATAACAGCTAATTTCGTTAAACACTGTTTTTTTCTAAGAGCTTTGTCTAATAGTAGCTCAGCCAAAGGGCATCGTTAACGGGTTTTGGTAGTAATTGCTAAAACAAAATCCTTGCGGTTTTCAACAATCCGTTTTTAGAAAACACGCCGACCACTGTGACATTTGTTGGGTAGAGCAGGATGCTAAAAAATTACTGCAGTTCCACCTTTCACGATAGGTTCCACTAAATTACTAAATTTGAACTGCTTAGCTGCTGTGGCTCTAATTGGGATACCGGGTAATAGATCGATTATTCCTTATGTTCTAATTTGGTCGATAGTTATGTGTTCAAGCATGTTTTGAAAATAATGATGTTCTTAAGACAGCCTTGAAACCACTGTTGATCGTTGATTCTACTACTTTTCTCAGGAGTAAAGGTTTCGTCAAACAAATGCGGGAACGCGGGAGCGGGAGCGGGATCGGGATCGGAACTTTGGAACCGTGCGAATTGCTAGAAAAACAGTACACGTAGCAAACCATATATATATCGTTGCTTGTATGCATTTTGGAATACGAATAATCACACCGGTATGTCCCACAATGGATTTTAGTATCGGATTCATCTCGTTCCCGCTCCCGCTCCCGCGTTCCCGCGTCGGTTTTAGGAAACCTTAAAGCTCCAAAAAATTGTTTTAAATTAGCAATGTCTTTTCAATGTTCAGAGCGGAACATTACTTCAGATTCATAGCAATCTTACTTTCATTGTTGAATTTTAAAACTGCAATTGAAATAATATCTTATTTGAATTTTCCTTTGATATGCTGAAAAAAGTTGTACAAAATATCCTTCACCTATACCGAGAAAAACGGTCCAAATGCACTAGTGCACTTGACACTATTTTGATAATAGCAATAAGTTTTTCACTTACGAGTGCTAAAGTGCAGCATTTGCTGAAAATAAAAAAAGAAAACTGACAATGCAGAAATTACCATTATCAAAGTTTCCATAGTTCAGTCAACGGCAACACTAACAGGTCTATTCACTATCTTTCAACAATATCGTTAGCAGTCGTAACCAAGCGATAATCCGTTAAATAACGATAAAATCACAGAATCGTATTCACTATCTGTTTCTTCATCATTATTTAACGATATATCGTTGCCAAAACATCGCTGAGCAGACGACACCTATTTGACTGTCAACGATAATAGACGTGTTCAGCAAAAATATTATTCAAAATTTAAATAGTAATCCAATGGAAATGGATCAGTTTGAGCGGGACGTATTGGTTGTAATCCTAGAAGAACTGTGAAGGTGTTATGATGATTTATGAAGTTAAATCGGATCACGTATCTGTTGTTCTGTGATAGCTGAGGAATATCAGCAACCCTCTCGAGACTCCTGAAGAAAATTTTCGGAAAGATTTTATATTAAATAAAGAACTGGCGTGGGAGTTATTTAACGAAATTAGCGATCACTCTGCAATGTCCTTCAGGAATACGAGGATACCTTCAGTTATACAAGTAAACAAAAAATAATAAATTTTCATTCAAAAACCAATTACACAGTTTTCTTTTAGCATTGCATTTTTTTGCTCATGGCAATTACCAGAAGTCTATGGCAAAAGATAAATCGTGTGTCATGTCCCAGTCTTCTGTAGGCAGCAGGTGTATTCACAACGTATCAGAAATATTGATTGCTTATTTGGCCCCTTTATTTATATAAAATTCCCAACAGAGCTGATCAGTTAGGCTGTTAGGAGGTGCCAAGTTTCTTTGAGAATTTCTGGTTTACTTGGTTCATACTTATTTGTACGAAACCACTAATTTGTTTTTCAATTTATCCAAATATACGGAAAATTGTTGCCTTTATAATAGTTTCACTACTTTTTTTTTCACAGTTCCGTACTATTCACCAATTTCCATAATTGATTCAAGTTTCCTTAAAATAGTCAAATTACTGAAACAGGCAGTTTCAACATTTTGTTTTCATCCATCATTCGAACACAAAACATGAATTTATATGTACTACCCGTCTCAAAAATTCAGTTTGGTCGTTATTCATTCGATAACGATTGAAGCCGTAACGACATTGTTTACAGAATACGAATTTCCGAATTGTCATTTAGATTGACGTAATCGTAAATTGAACTACTATCGTTAATGAACGACTCGTTAAATAACGACTTTTTAGAGAATAGACCTGTAGTACAAATAACTTGCTCCTTGTCATAATTAAAGATATATAATTGGAGTGTCATTGATTGACTGAGTGTTAGTTCCAAAGACTGGTATTTTCATAAATATCAGACTCATTAAAAAGATCACGGACATGCGCAAATTCATCATCAACGGCCGATAGCAACGCTTCCCGAGCTATTCTTGCGTTTTGCAATGTCAGGACAGGTACGATCATTGTTCGATCAAAGTGTGAAATGTATGATTGCGTAGTGTACAGGGTGTTTCAAATTCGATCCTCACCATTGGGATCTCGGAAACTATGAGAGATGCGAAGATGGTTAAATTGGGGCAAAGTTGCGCATTTACCTGACTAACAATATGCCGTTGAGAAAGTTCTGAAATTCCGAGTATATCCGCCGGAGATATCCGGAAAAAACAGAAATTTCGGAAAATGGTTTTTATTTTTTTCTGGCTTTATTTTTCGAAGGATTCGAAAATAAATTGCACTTCCACGTTACCACTTCTTCCCTGCTACATAAGTACGTTCTCAGATTTGCTATCCGACGTTTCGTCTTCCGTCATCAACTTTATTTTTTCTTATGGGCGCTATATTGGATTATTTCTATTTTGGATAGAACCAGATTTTACCTTTTCAATGATGTATCATAATTTATCATTGTTTTTCGAAAAATTGGAGATATTGAAAAAAAATTATTCTTGTCATAATAGGCTTTGACTTTGATGTTTCTGAATTTGACTTTCAATTTGTTACACTCAATGACATTTTGTTATTTTACACTCATTGAATTTTTGGCGAAAATGGCTTTCACGAATGAAGAAAAAAGAGATATGATATAAAGGACCCCTCACACCTTATATGGGAAAATGGCTCTCCGTCAAATTTCTTGAATTTTTGATATGTTGTAGAATCGATCATTCTGATAAAATGTTTCAGTGGGTGCAACACCATCCTATGACTAGTTTTCGAAATACAGGGTGTTGAATATGAAAAATATTCACTTTTCATCACTCCGTATCTCCCAAGTTATGATTTAGTTCTAATTTATCTTTTGTGGTATTATCATCACATCCTTGTATGACGAATTCATGAGAAATTAATTTCAAAATCTTTCCGCGATTTCACTTGATAATAATGCTATTTTGAGACTTTCATAATTCTGTTATTTTATGAAGAGAAAATGCGAAAAAAGGTAGAATTATCACATATTATTATAAATTGTAGTAATAAACCCAGCTAAAATGACAAAATTCTCGTGAAGAATGTTAAATGATATGTTCCATTGTCGAATGATGTCAATTTGAAAAATTAGTTATACTTTAATAAATAAAAACCTTAATTTTTTAATCACCCTATAGCTCTTAAGGAAGTCCGAAAAGGTAGCGAAATTTTTTCAAGGAAGGACTTGAAATACATTAATTCATATTTTAGAAAATTTCCATCGGATTCGCATGAGGGGTTTTTCATATACAAGACGAAAAATGTGTGATAAAATCTAAGATCTGTACATTTCTCAACCCGGAGATTCGGAGTGTCTTCCTCTGCTCGCTAGATGGATCGGCCTAGAAACTGCTTTCATCTCGTGAACCAGAATTGACTAATCCGCGGAGTGTGTATTGGTTTGGACGGGGAGCAGATGGCTTCAGTGCCGTCTGTGTTGACCTGCCCTTGCACTGATGAGAGGCAACAACCTCGAAACTAGTCTGCAGGTGGTCACCCCGTCCAAATCAAAACATAATTCTGCTGGTTGGTCATAGAGGGCACTTGCAATTGCGTCCTCTGATGTTTTGAGGAACGTTGCACAAGTAGTTGTTAGATTTAATTCAATACCCGTCGTGGTCTTAGCCAGGGGAGTAGTTGTTTTCTGACAGGTTCTTGCCATAATAAGCCTACATAGTTAGGTGTTTATGGGAGTAAAGGGTTCATCATCGGTCGGTAACGACTGTTCGTTAGCAAACGATCTCCCAAAGATATCTGTCTTCTTCGATTAAATCTCTCAACCCGGAGATTCGGAGTGTCTTCCTCTGCTCGCTAGATGGAGCGGCCTAGAAACTGCTTTCATCTCGTGAACCAGAATTGACTAATCAGCGGAGTGTGTATTGGTTTGGGCGGGGAACAGATGGCTTCAGTGCCGTCTGTGTTGACCTGCCCTTGCACTGATGAGAGGCAACAACCTCGAAACTAGTCTGCAGGTGGTCACCCCGTCCAAATCAAAACATAATTCTGCTGGTTGGTCATAGAGGGCACTTGCAAATGCGTCCTCTGATGTTTTGAGGAACGTTGCACAAGTAGCTGTTAGATTTAATTCAATACCCGTCGTGGTCTTAGCCAGGGGAGTAGTTGTTTTCTGACAGGTTCTTGCCATAATAAGCCTACATAGTTAGGTGTTTATGGGAGTAAAGGGTTCATCATCGGTCGGTAACGACTGTTCGTTAGCAAACGATCTCTCAAAGATTTCTGTCTTCTTCGATTAAATCTCTCAACCCGGAGATTCGGAGTGTATTCCTCTGCTCGCTAGATGGAGCGGCCTAGAAACTGCTTTCATCTCGTGAACCAGAATTGACTAATCAGCGGAGTGTGTATTGGTTTGGACGGGGAACAGATGGCTTCAGTGCCGTCTGTGTTGACCTACCCTTGCACTGATGAGAGGCAACAACCTCGAAACTAGTCTGCAGGTGGTCACCCCGTCCAAATCAAAACATAATTCTGCTGGTTGGTCATAGAGGGCACTTGCAATTGCGTCCTCTGATGTTTTGAGGAACGTTGCACAAGTAGCTGTTAGATTTAATTCAATACCCGTCGTGGTCTTAGCCAGGGGAGTAGTTGTTTTCTGACAGGTTCTTGCCATAATAAGCCTACATAGTTAGGTGTTTATGGGAGTAAAGGGTTCATCATCGGTCGGTAACGACTGTTCGTTAGCATATTGTACTTGTTTCATTCGCAGAAATTCCTTTTTTCGAATTTTCACTCTATATAATAATAAAATTGTGAAAGTCTCAATATAGCATTATTATTGCCCTGTACTACAAAGAGATTTGGACATGAATTTCTCAAGAATTTGTCATACAAGGATGTGATGATAATACCACAAAAGATAAATTCGAACTAAATCCTAACTTGGGAGATACGGAGTGATGAAAAGTGAATATTTCTCATATTCAACACCCTGTATCTCGAAAACTAGTAATAGGATGGTGTTGCGCCCATTGAAACATTTTAACAGAATGATCAATTCTACAACATATCAAAAATTCAAGAAATTACACGGAGAGCCATTTTCCCATATAAGGTGTGCGGGGTCCTTTATTACAAATACAATAGAAATAGTTTAAGGACATCGGAAATGTATTTAAACTTGTATCTCAAAAGACGACAACCACATTGAACTATGTTCAAGTTATAAGATCAAAATCTCACAGGGTTTGGTTTATTTGAAGAGCAAATGAAAAAATACGGAGACAGAAAGAATGATAACTTATGATACATCATTGAAAAGGTAAAATTTCGTTCTATTAAAAACAGAAAGAATCCAAAATGTAGCACCCATGAGAAAAAATAAGGTTGATGGTGGTGACCGGAAGACGAAACGTCGGATAGCAAATCTGAAAACACCATTATACAGCAGGGAAAAAGGAATTTATTTTCGAATCCTTCGAAAAATAAAGCCATAAAAAAATAAAAACCATTTTCCGAAATTTCTGTTTTTTTCCGGATATCTCCGGATATACTCGGAATTATAGAACTTTCACAACGGCATATTGTTAGTCAGGTAAGTGCGCAACTTTGCCTTAATATAACCATCTTCGTATCTCTCATAGTTTCCGAGGTCCCAATGGTGAGGATCGAATTTGAAACACCCTGTAGATAGGCAGACCTTACTCGAATATATCACTTGTGAATATCGTGAACTATATGATGAAATTACTGAAAGTTTGGGATTATCGACATTTTTCGATAGTTTATCAGGAAAGTTTTCAACGATGTTCGGGCTCACTACCATTCATGCATATAGGATATTTCTTGCAGTATTAAAGTTAATAATACAGTATGTTTTTTATACGGAATATCTCATTTCAATTGTATGTATTGTAAGTAATAAAGATGTTATAAAATTAAGTATGTTGATATTATAAGTAAAAGTGAAAATTTGAGATTTCTTGTACTTATAATATTGATATTTTATACTGAAAATGAGATATTCCATATGGAAAATCATAATATATTGTTGACTTTTATACTATAAGAAATATTTGATGTGCATGAATGATAGAGTGAGCCTAAACTTTGATGAAAGCTTCTAGTAATTTCGGAAATTCTATCATATAGTTAACGATAGTCACAATTCACGAGCAATAAATTTGAGTATAGACGCGTTTGGTCTATCAATACCAAATGTATACTTCAATAACGACAAATATATTTTTTTCTTATATCAAATAAAACCGACAATAACAACAATTAAAATATACAGGGTGTTAATTAAGTACGTTGACAAACTTCGGGATGTGATTCTTTGAAGGTTTTCAGGACGAAATGTTCATATAAACATATGTCCCAAACGGCTTGGTTTTCGAGATACAGGGTGATAAAAATACATTTTCTTCAAGATTTTTTAGGGTTAACTTCGACATTTTCTACAATAATCAGTTCAAATTAGGCAAGTACAATCCATTCAATAGGGCGCACGATACAAAATAATGCATTTTTCAAATAATTCACAGGGTCCACCTTTTTTCAGAGTCAAGCTTTGTTTAACCCTTCAGAATTTTTTTTTCCGCCGCCACTGACATATTATGAGAAAGGACTAATGAATGTTGTTTCATTTAACATCTTTTTGCTCTCTTGATGGTTTTCATTTACTTGTACGGTTCAGGAGTTACAATGAAAATATTAACGCAAACATTTTCCAGTAACGCATAACATAAAGAAATTTGAGAAGCAAATAGTCTAACAAACTTGAAGGGTGATTCTTTGAAAGGTTTCAAGATGAAAAGTTCATATAAACATGTCCCAAGCGGCTTGGTTTTCGAAGTACAGGGTGATCAAAATACATTTTTTAGGAGTTTTTGGAGTTTACTTCGAAATTTTCGACAATAATCGATCCAAATTAGTTCAAATTGGACAAGTACAATCCATTCAATAGTGCGCATGATATAAAATAATTCATTTCTCGAAGTGTCATTGCCACTCTCCAAAGATTAGCGCGTGACGCAATACGTCATTTTGTTCTCATTACACAAATAGCTATTTTCTGCTCGTGTAGAGAAAATGTAATGTTATGGAGCTCCCATACATTTTTTACCATAACTCAGGTTGAATATGTATTGCACAAAGTTAATTATGGCAAAATAATTTTGGACATTTTCAATAGTGAATAACTTTATTATCAAATACTAGAACAAAGTAACATAAATTCCCTAGGAATAAAATTAAGTTCAGAAAAGGACCATTATTGAAATTGATATGTCAGAGCAGCTGCTGGAAATGGCCACCGCCAACTTCAATGCATGCGTTTATGCGCCTAACCATAGACTGGCGGACACGCTCAAAAATACCAGGAGTGTTTCTTATAATTCCGCATGACTCCTGTATGCTATTCCTCAGGTATTCTTCACTTTGAACTGGAGTTCGGTACACTAATGATTTAAGGTGCCCCCAGAGGAAAAAATCAAGTGGATTCATATCGGGTGACCTTGGTGGCCAAAGTTGTGGCCCACCACGCCGATTCTAGCGATCAGAATAATTCTCTTCTAAATATTGGCGTGCAACCAATCTGAAGTGTACTGGAGCATCATAATGCATAAACCAAATTCCACTTCTTTTCCTCAGTGGGATCTCTTCTAGGAGTCCAGGTAAGATGAATTCAAGAAAATGTCGATAATGGTCACCATTGAGTCTATGAGGCAGAAAATGTGGCCCGATAAGGAAATTTCCTACAATTCCAACCCAAACATTCACAGAAAACGTCTCTTGAAAATGGTTTTCAATCACGGCGTGTGGGTTTTCATCAGCCCACATATGATTGTTGTGAAAATTAATAATGGCTTTACGGGAAAAGCATGCCTCGGTGAATAACACTTGAGATAAAAACCATGGATTTTCCAACAATTTATTTCGAATCCAAGTGCAAAAAGTTAATCTCTTTGGAAAATCCCTTGGCAGAAGAGCTTGAACACGCTGTATGTGATAGGTATAAAGTTGTTGCTCTTATAAAATTTGCCATACTAATACATGGGTTACGTTAAACTGTGCCGCAATTTGTCTTGTACTGGTGTCTGGATGCTGCTCAATTTCGTTAAGTACAGCTTCTTCTATCTGAACTGTTCTAACTCTCCTGGGTCTTCCTATGAGAACAGCAGACCTCTTGAAAGTACCCGTTTCACGAAGACGGGAGTGAATATTGATGAACATTTGTGTGCTGGGAATGTGACGTTGTGGAAATCTTTCTAGATACATTCGTCTGGCGGCACGAGCGTTACCATCAGCCATTCCATACATTAAGTGCATGTCTGCCATTTCTGAATTTGTATATTCAACCATTTTATCCAAAGGAATATTGAATGAATCTGCTTTATAGCTTGCACTAATGAAGAATTAACAATGAGACAGTTTCTCAACTTTCGATAACTGTCAAGTTGTTGATATTTAAATAAATGAATTAATATCAAAGCCCACTTTGCTATTTTTATGAATTCAAATTGATTACAAAATTTCTGCGTTACTGCAGAAGAAAAAACAAACCGAAATTTCTGATAAAATAATGTACTCCGTACGGAAACAAAAATTTGTTTGATTTAGTTTTTCGGAGTTATGACCAGAGATTCATAAATGAAAATCAAATGTGTAATGATCTGCGACTATTAGATAAACCCTATTAACTATCTTCCATTACAGGATTACCTTTCGGAAGTTTTTTATGTTGAAAAGGAAACGTTCAATTGAAAACTGAAAAATATATTTTTTTAAAATAACAAAAAATTTGTATGAGTTCTCTATCAAGACTGATATCTCAATGAAAATGCACATTTTTACCATCAAAATCTTCAGGTTGAAAGTTAAGGTTTTCCCAATATCTGTCAGATCTAGTTTAATATCCAGCGTACCGCAGTGACAGGGAGATAGTAGTTTTCTGTTAGATATCACAAAAAGAAATCACATCTTTACAATAACAAGCTTTTATTTAGCTTCACTTGTAACTAACAAACAATTTAATAAAAGTTGAATTTGACCCACTTCTAATACTCCGATTAATTTGAAATTTGGCAGGTTTCCGTAATTCCGGTGACAATACATTAAAAAAGGGTTTGTTAAAAAACAAAATGGCGGCTCCAATATGGCGGACGAGTTTTGTGATTATGATCCAATTCTGTTCAAAATTGGTATGTGATGGTTTTTGGGTTGGAGATTTTCAGTTTCACATAAAAAATAAACTAAAATGTTAAAAATGAAAATTATAAAAAGAAAACATTTCAAAGTTTTTATACAATACACTGTAAAGGAAAAAATAATTCATTTCATTGTTTGATCTAGGTAATCTTGTACAGAAAGATTTTGATACTCACAGAATAACCTACAAAAAATGAAACAAATTATTTTTTCATTTTCAGTGCATTTGTATAAAAGCTTGTCTTTATATTTTTTATTGTATAATTTTTATTCATCGTAGATTTTTCTAATTCTGAAAAAATATTTCCTTCAATTTACAATAATTGAAAATGTTTAATTTTCAAATTTTCTAATGTTATGCCACACTGGAAAATGTTTAATTTAATATTTTCATTATAGCCCCTGAACCGTACAAGTAAATGAAAAAATTCAGGATATCAAAAAGATGTTAAATGAAAGAACATTGATTATTCCTTTCTCATAATATGTCAGTGGCGGCGGAAAAAAAAATTCTGAAGGGTTGAACAAAGCTTGACTCTGAAAAAAGGAGGACCCTGTGAATTATTCAAGGAATGCATTATTTTGTATCGTGCGCCCTATTGAATGGATCGTACTTGCCTAATTTGAACTGATTATTGTCGAAAATGTCGAAGTTAACTCTAAAAAATCTTGAAAAAAATGTATTTTTATCGCCCTGTATCTCGAAAACCAAGCCGTTTGGGACATATGTTTATATGAACATTTCGTCCTGAAAACCTTCAAAGAATCACCTCCCGAAGTTTGTCAACGTACTTAATTAACACCCAGTATATTAAGGGCAAAAACTTTATATCATTCTATAAGTACCTCTTTTGAAATGGGTCTTGTTTCCTAGTGGTAATTGAAGTGATACCCAGTCCCAAATTGGGAATTGAATGTATTTGAGTTTATTTTCATATTTTGTAAAAGAGCCCGACTCCGAAGGAGGAGGGCCAATATTAAGTTTTTAATAATGGTAATTAAAGTTTTTTCTCAGTGTAGGAGGACATCCACCTCTAACTAAAGTGTTCATCCGTCTTGGCTCGAATTCCCGTGTTGGTTGGAAAATTGCTCATCCACAGGGTGAAGTCAGCACCTAGGTACATGTTCGTGTTCATTCTTTGTTTGTGCCAGTGCAGTTCATTTAAGGAAAAGCAAATAGGCGCATTTTGTGAATTGCATCATCAACAAAAGATGAGTGATCTTTATTGAAATCATTACATGATATTTACGCAATTGGGAATATGAAAGTGATATAAATTTACTTGATTTTTTTACCTCCGATACTTTATTGTCCTGATATTACACCTAAACCATTATTTTATCATTTAGTTTGTATTTAACTCCATAAAACTTTATCCAAAAAGTGCAAAATAAGCGCGCGGAATTCAAATTTGCGAAACGCATCACCATTGGTCGAAACGAAGAATGACGTCATATGGCAGGTTATGAAATTTATTTGTGTTGATATTTATACTGTGCTAGTCGTCTTTCACCGAAAATTTGTTTTTATTTATATATCTGTGGTGTTTTCCACTAGATACATGGTACGATTTTGGTCTAGTGACAATTGTAAATTATCAAGAACAATGACTGAAAGTGGTTTTGTCAAAGCACAATCCGACAATCTACCAAAAATAGATGCTTTTATGATGACAGCATATTTTGATATACAAAACATTTATGCATACAAAACTTCTGTTCAGATCAATTCATAACATCGATAACTATCGAAATATAATATACTCACATTAACGTGATCTTCACAACAATGTAATGGAGATACTTCGTCTCTTCTAATAACGTTACACCATTGTTCACGTATTTTCGCATCTCTTGGAACAGAAAAACATACTTTATTTGGGGTACTTATAATTGTGTTGTGGCATTCCGGTAATAGACAATACCTATAAAATAGTATTTTAGCATTATCGTAATAGCGATTAAAACTGCGAATCCCTAACCTTATAACTAACTGTCAATAGTGTCAATGCATATAAGGCTTGTTCATTGAAGACTGCTCTAGTTGATCGAGATCACTTTCACATATGTTCATCTCTCTCTCTGACACTTGTACTTGATTTGTCCTTCTCTTTTGAAAATATTAACTTCAAGCAAGTGGAGCAATCAGAGTTTGTTTTAACGAACGTCACTATTGTAATCAACACTGTAAAAGGCCTTAAAAGAAATAGAACAACACTGATCGCGTCGTGTGACGTCATCCACAGCGCGCGGAAAATGGAGGCGTTCAAACAGATCAAATTCAATCGGTATTTATATATTATTTTAAAAATTAATTCCAAAACTTTCAACAGTATTTATATCTTTTACTATGTTGTAACGAAGTAAAAAATTAACTAAACAAATAAAAAAATATGCATATTCCCCATTGCTTTCATGTTTCTTCCTCAAATTATCTAATTTTCTGATGAAATAAGCATAACCTGAAAATGTAAAAATTATTCATTCGAAAATTGTGTAACTCATATTTTGTCAAAAAACGAATTCCATTCCAACAAAATGCATTTGGTTAAAGTGTTACGGTCGAGGTTTTTTTCTCCTAACCATAATCTATTTCCATATTTAAGACATGCTGATATAAGATCAAACTTCATTGCTTGGTTGTAGGCCCGTATTCATGTTGATGATCAATTTCTAGACAAACTATCATGGAGTGAAGAGAGAGGTTTCCATAACAAAGGTATAATTAACAAACACAATCGTTACTCCTCGTCTGACGTGAACTCTCCATTGGTTTTTAGAAACAAGATATCAATTTGTGTGGCGTTGAATGTAAGGTTTCGTAGGACCGAGACCGAGACCGAGACCGAGACCGAGACCGAGACCGAGACCGAGACCGAGACCGAGACCGAGACCGAGACCGAGACCGAGATCGAGACCGAGACGAGACTAGCTCAGTCTTGGTCTTGATATTCTTGGTCTTGGATCAAAATTTGAATTATTCAATGTTTTTCAATAAATAAATATGTTAACTACCTTATATGTGGTATTTTTAAACATAACTATAACCCATATACAGGGTGAGTTAACAGGGCTGCGGTAATGGGCTGCACATTTCACATGTCATTATTACAAAAGCAGTTGAAGATAGGTATAGAATATTAATAAAATATTTAACCTGAATTTCGAATAGGTATGGATCAATACACAGGATGATTTATGTAAAATAAAAAATCTTTGCCGAGATTACCTGGAAGTGATAACAACGCAGTATCAAATATATTTCCAAAAATTTCGAATTCAAACCTAATAACTTTTGTATTAATTTTTTTTCTATCTTCAATAGTAGGAGGTATGTGCCACTGCGACCTTACAATATACAACTATTTGTTGTAAATTGTAAAACTGCAATACTGAATTTGAAAAATGTATTTTCGGTTTTGAGTGAACAAAAATCAAAAACCTACCATACGCAAAAAAAAACAATTGAAATAAAATGCAATATCATTCTCCATCAGATTTTTGTTAATATTGAGTAGATTTATGTTAATTATTTTCCTTTCGAGACCAAGACTTTGGTCTCAAAAGTCAAGTCTTGGTCTAGTGTCAAGAACAAGACAGGACCAAAGGACCTAAACTAGTCTCTTGATCTCGCGAATCCCTAGTTGAATGTTTGGTGCGGAATCATTGATGTTTATTTGATAGAACCTAATATTTCGAAGGAATTCTCAACGTGGAGAGGTACTTGCTTTTTTCCAACGTGTGTTGTCGACACTCTTTGAAAATTATTCAATACAAACTCGACTCAACATGTGTTCTCAGCAAGATGTGGCATTACTTTTAATGAGGATTGGATTGAAAATAATTCTCCAACCAACCATGGCCAAATCAAAGTCTAGATTTGACCCTATTGATGACTCCATTTTTTTTCTTGTAGGCTGTTCATCCGGTTGGCAATAAAATGGCCAATTTTCATAAGTATTCAAGAGGAACTATGATTGTGTTATATCGCTGAATTCAGAATTTTGATGCAAAATACAAAAAAAGTTTTGTAACATTTGGAGCGCCACTTTATAAAAAATGGCATCGGTGTCGCGACGCCGTAACGGATGACGACTGGTGATGAATCTCTTCGTAAATAAAAAGACCCTTTGACATCTAAATTATCTGCTTTAGCGAAATATTGATATCCTCATTCATTTCCTAGATATTTGCCGACGGGGTTTTATATGGGACACCATGATTTAAACAAAAAACTTTTTAATGGCCATTTCAAATTTTGGAAAAGTTAACTTCAGCACCCTGTATAATCTGAACTGGTGAATTTAGAACTTTACCGCAATGGATATACATTTGATCAGCATCACGAAATGTACGATATATAAAAAATTCGTGAAAATCCTCTTGGAATTTGGGTCCTGGTGGAGTTTTTTGAATTTTTGGTATGATGAAAATTGTTAAAATTGTTTTTTCCGTTAACTAGCTGTCGTCCCCTTTTTTATCCCTTCGGATGCTGGTCCTTTCAACAGCTGCACCTCGGCCTCTTGGGATTTTAGTGCTTTCCAGTTGATTTCACAGCACCCACTCCGTAACTCTAGTCCCCTGTCTCAGTCTGTACAGGTTCTTCACCGGTTGACTTTTGTATTCTTCGGGAGATAGCCTGGGTTTCCCGAATATTGCCTGTCTCTTGCGGTCTAGTGCCTCGCATTCTGACAGTGTTTGGCTGTTTCTATCCCTTTGCCACATTGTCTGCAGGAAAGTTCTCCGATGTACAGCCCCATTTTGTGCAGGTGTTTTCTCATTGGGCTGTGACCAGTGAGAAGGCCCGTTATCGTTCTAACTTGATTCCTGCTCTTCTTGAGTAGTTCCTCAGTTTTGTGTTTTGACGGTTCTTTAATGTATGTTTTCCCGTGTTGCATGAGAGGGGCTTCCTTCCATCTCTCCCTTTGTTTTCGTTCGATCCATTCCCGAATGCATCCTCGAATGTCGGATTTAGTAATCCCGAGTGCGGGTTCTTGGCCAATATAAGGAGTTGATGAACCGTTTCTGGCTAATTCATCAGCTTTTTCGTTGCCTTCGATGCTACAGTGTCCTGGAATCCACATCAAAGTTGTTTTGTTGTGTTCTGAGAGGACACTGAGTTTTTCTCGGCATTCCCACACCAGTCTTTATGTCACCTTCGGGTTCATAAGAGCCTTCAGTGACGCCTGGCTGTCAGAGCATATTTTGATTCTTGCAATACGCATTTCTCTCATATTGATCTCTCTTGCGCACTGCAAGATAGCGTACATCTCTGCCTGGAATACGGAGGTGTTTGTTCCTAGTGAGACGCTTATTTGGGAATTTCTCCCCTCACTATATATTCCAGCACCAGTTCCTTCGCTGGTTTTGGATCCGTCCGTGTACCAGATCCTCTCTCCAGGTTTGCCACTGATGTTGTCATCTGACCATTCCCTTCGATCTTGTATGATAACCTCGAATTTAATGTTGAAGAAGTATCTAGGAGTCATGTGGTCCGTTGGTTCCATTTCAAGAATGTTGCCTCCCACTATATCCTTCATCTTGTTGTGACCGGATCTATTGCTCGATTTTTGTAGCCTTAGAAGTCCCATTCTTGCCTCTCCCATGATTGTTATATCAATCGGTGGGAGGTCCAACAGTGCTTCCATGGCTGATGATGGTGTAGTTTTCATAGCTCCCGTTATGTCGTCCCCTTACAATCGACAGCCCTGAGAAGTCGCAACTTGTGCGAGCCAAGAATGAACGAGGTCTTACCTTTTACGTGCGATTCCTAGCACGTTCTCGGGCCATCAGAGAAATTTCTGCAGTCGCTATGGTTTGAACCACCGCCGACTGGCAGCCAAAATGATTGAAATATGTCGCTTTGACCACTCGGCTACCTGGCCATGTTATTCTCAACCAAGGTTACCATTGCGCCAACCCAAAAAAAAATTGACAGTTTTGCTGTTAGGGGGTTGAAATCACCCATTGCGCAGATTACACCATTTATTTTTGAATCCGGTGACGATATTTTCAGTTGTTTCATTGTTGCTAATATTGCACAATATTGCGCTGTTTTATAAAAAAAAGTCTTACTTCCCCAATCCCTTCTTTCCCCATCTCCTATTACGAAACTCAAAAAAAAATATATTTTTCGAGTGCTTTAAAATTTATCGTCGAATGTTCAAATATGCCTGAATAAGGGAAATAGCAGTTTTTTACGATTATCCCCTCTCACCCCGAAGGGCACAAAACGAAAGAATTTCAGTGGATATTTCTGAATTTTTAATATGATGCAGTTCAAGTTATTTTGAATAGAAATTAATTGGGTGATAAATCCAAAAAGTTAATATTTTTGATGCTAAGGGGCGTTGAAATCACACCTTGCTCAAAATGAACTATTCATTATTATAGGCAGAAACAATATCTCTACGTATTTTAGTTCAGATTATGCTGAACAACTGTGTGATTTTTTATAAAAAAAGATATAAAACCTCTTCTTTCCCCCAACCCCTATTTTTAAACACGATAAAATTCATTCTCGACTACTTATAAATGCCTTATGGGTTAAGTGGAAGAATATTTTTGGCTGTCTAGTACACGATCAAAAATAAACGTCGCCCTTTATAGTCAATATGTTGAATCTATGTCACCAAGACCGCATAAACTTTTTTGACTAAAATAAAGGCTATTATTATTATCACTTTTTTCTTTGGTCGATGCCAAAACATCGACTGCTATGGTCATTAGCCATGTGTTCTGGATAGGCCTTGTCACTAAATCCATACGCCACCTTAGGAGCAGCACTGTTAATTGGAATGCAACAGTGAATCGTGCAGGACTCACCCCAGTCGAGCCACGGGATTTTAATAACTTGATAGGTCTAATTAAATTAAAAACTCCCAGCTGCAACTGGGGTTCGAACTCCGGACCTTCCGACTCAGAGTCGGACGCTCTAACCACTGCGCCACGCCCCGACACATATCATTATTAATATTATTATAAATGTTTTAATCATCTTAAATCAAGAAAATCGTACAGTTGTTCAATTTCACCGCTTCCCCTTTTCTTTATGTCTATATGATCGCAGTTCTGAATATACAACTAAGTAGAATCAACGTGCACAATTGCGTTTTGGTCAATAGCCTCATGGCAATTCAGTCTATTTTAAGTGATAGGAATTGCACGTAAATAGGTAAGACCTCGTTAATCCTTGGCTCGAACAAGTTTCGATTCGAGTGCTGCCATACGTAGGAGCTGGTTAACGGAAAAAACAATTTTAACAATTTGTTTCTAACAATTTGCAAAATATACAATATTATTTTTCAAATACTGATCTTTCTGAAACATTTATTTTGATACAAGTAGTCGAGAATATTTTTTTTTCGTGTTTTTAAAATAGTGATTGTGGGTAAGGGGGAGGTTTTAGATTTTTTTCCATAAAAAATTACACACTTCTTTAGCATAATCTAAACTGAAATACGTAGAGATATTGTTTCCGCCTATAATAATGAATAGTCAATTATGAGCAAGGTATTATTTCAACGCCCACTAGCAGCAAAAATGGTAACATTGGTTGAGAATTACATGGACATCATCATACCAAAAATTCAAAAATATCCACAGGCACCCAAATTCCATAAAGATTTTGCGGATTTTACTGAAAGCGAATTTTCAATTGGAACGGTGAAAGGTCCTTTCCTCTACTAAAGCAGACCAAGACATTGTTAACATTATGGGTAATGATTGTGATGTCATTATATTATCGGACGAACAAACACTTGTTTTGGTTTCACACCAGAAAATCAATTTGTCATGTAAACACATTTCACGTTGTCAACGCGCTCATTAAGATCAGCTTTTTAATCAGATCTAATTGAGACGCTTTGAAGAGTGACCGCTTTCATTTCATTTGCCTCATTCCCAGTACGGGCCAAAGTCGGCTTATCAGTGTGCCGCTTGAAGAGTCCATACCCCCTGTGACTCTCTGCGGGGGTTAACACCTGCCCCCTGGATTATTTAATATATTCACATTCCGACGTTAATCATCCCAACACCTCTTTGTCATGATACCGCTGTCAATGGTGTGCGAGGAGGTTTACGAGAAGGTTGAGTTGTTACAGCGGATAATTTTATTCGGAGTCTGGAGGCGATACCGGAGAAATGAATATATTTATGGGCCTCGCTGTATAGATATTTTTGCCGATGAAGGGATCTCAATTTTCTGGACCGAAGTAGTATATCGGAATAAAATGAAAACTCAGTGGCGGGTAGCTGCCAAAAAGAGCTGATAACAAAAAATAGGACTGCAAGATCTTCAGCAAGATTTATTATTTGAGCGAAAATGTAAATGTGTCTTAAAAGTCGCTGCTCCTTAAAATATTTCTTGCATTAAAATGCCTTTCAAAGTTAATGAAAATACGCAACCATTATGCAAAAGTAGAAAACTTGAAGAATGATATATTAATATTGAAAATACTGGTAGCTGAAACTATTCTGGTAGCTGAAAGTATTCAATAATCGCTGTAACAGTAAGTAATGCATTTTCAGCAAACTACTTGGAAGCGTCGTTTATGACACTTTGTTCCATTGCATCAAGTCATCAATCATAGAATGCCAGCATAATGACTATCCCCAAAAGGGCCATATAAGCAAATTACTTTTCAAATGCATTGGACAATCGGGCGCTGGTTGACTCGCTCTATGCCAACTTTAGGAAGGCATTTGAAAGAGTTGACCATGACCTCCTCATCACAGTACTTGCCGGAGTCAGTGTACAGAAAAATCTAACTCATCTTCACAACCGCATTCAGCTAGTGAGTGTAAATGGATATAGATCTGCACCAGCTATGGTAACTTTGGGAGTGTCTCAAGGTACACATCCGGGACCGTTGATGTTTTTAGTGTTCATAAATGATTTAAAAAACTGTTTCTTGTATCCACAAGTACTTTTATGCGCTGATAACTTCAATAGTAGCAACGATCAGAGAATGTTCAAAGATTGAAGAAGATCTGAATATATTTTTAGAATATTGAACTAATCATTAAATAATGTGCATGTATATCTTTTTGTAGAAATAAGGTACCGAATAATATTCTAATACTCCTTAGTCATTAATGGTTGAAATCTATTGTGTTACAAAAATAACTCTCAATTATCATTTTGATTATGCTTGCAGCATAATCAGACATAATCCGTTCAAGTGAGAGATGGATATTATTATTTGACGTTGCACATTGTTTCATTTACCCCTATAGTTGTATTTGGTTTTCCTGATGACGCAATTCTCACTGCACCTGAATAATCAAATATAGCCACGATGAACTGACACATGGTTATAAATATTTTTTACCGATTTAATCTCTAGTTAAAGAGTGTTAAGTGAACTGTCAGGATTTCTCATTGATAACTAATGATCTGGAAACTAACAATTTTTTCTTGCTCAAATTATCAGTTCATTTCGCAGTCTTTCATTATCCCTTTTCATATGGTACAATTCGACCACTTCCGATCTCTAGCTGAAGTTTTAATTCAGGAATATTTTCCAAAGGCAAACTCGGATAACTTGCTATCAAGGTCATTATTCGTCCAGCTATCTGACTTGATTGACAAATTGATTTTTGGTATCGAATGAGTCATCTTAATTTATTATCAACAACATAAACATACATGAAATCTAACTGGAGTATTTGTACTTATAGAGATGCCTTTGTCATTACATACGATAAATAATGGATTTTCGATAACATTTAATCCAACGATGACCGTAGCCTAACGATGTTTACCCTTCTTACCCCTATGCAGGCTTTTATGGAAAATACCTGTCAAAAAAGCAAGTGAAAATTTACTGCCAAAATACGAGAGGGCTAAAAACAAAAACTGAGCAATTTTTCAAATCATCAAGTGCCTTGGAATTTGATCTTGTCTGCATCACTGGAACCTGGCTTAAGAAAGAAGTCTTAAGCTCTGAACAGATTCCTATAATGTATACAGAAATGACCGTGATCCTCAAACTAGTGGAAAAAGTGATGGTGGGGAGGTAATGATTGGGGTATTGAACAACCTGGTGTCGTTCAGTGTCCCCGATTGGATTACAAATGGTATAATAGAAAACATCTGGGTATCTGTAGTACTGAATGAGGGTAAGAAATTACATATTTGTTGTATTTATATACCCCCACATGCTAAATTAAACGACTTTGAGATATTTAATCGAAAACTGACTGATATCATCATGAATATTAACAAAAGTATCGACGAAATTTTAGTGGTCGGTGATTTCAATCTTCCAAAAATCGTTTGGTCCTATAACGTAGAACTTCAATCACTCTGTCCCTTCAGTACTGGAGATGCCTTTGGTGAACTTTTCACTGACACCATATCACTCTTGAATCTAAAACAACACTCGGATATCGTAAATGCTCATGGCAAACAATTAGATCTAATTCTGTCACTCGTCTCGAACCCCAAAGTCAAAAAAAGTTTTTTGCCCATTTGTTGAAGATGATCCACATCATGTTTCACTTGAAATCTCGCTGGAACTCAGTAGTAATAAGTTAATGATAGGTAATAATTATACAAAAACTTTTTTTGACAAAGTAGAATACATCTCAATTAATAAAAGGCTTAGTAACATCAATTGGAAAACAACACTTTCACATCAAAATGTCGAACATTTTTTACGGAATTGTTAACACACCTATGTTCCCAAGAAGACCATTTCAAAAAAGAAATATCCCATCTGGTACAGCCGCAATACGATAGTTCTAATTAAGAAAAAAGAAAAAAGTAACAAAAAATGGAAGATGTTCAATAATCAAAATGATTACTTTCAATTTTCCAATTATGGCAGATTATTCAAACAAAACGTAAAATCCGACTATGCTAGGTACATAGACAGAACTGAAAGATCTATCGACAAAGATACAAAAGTCGAAAAATAAATCATTGCCGGCCAAAATGTTTTTTGAAAATAAAAATGCAGATGACGTTGAATCAATTGCTAATCTGTTTTTTGACTATTTTTGCAGCGTTTTTGAATCAGATAACTCTCCCTGTCTCGTCGATATTAACAATTCTGAAAACCTCTTACACTTTGGGATATCATATATGAAGAGGGAACAGGTACGAAATGCCATACAGAACCTAAATATCAAAAAAGGTCCCGGACCTGGTCGTACACCGACATTATTTCTTAAAAGATGCATCAACTCTATTATTGAACACCTTCACATCATATTCAACAAATGCTTAAGATGCGGCATATTTCTTAAACAATGGAAAGTTGCAATGATCGTACCAGTCCACAAATCAGGAGATAAATCTAACATGGCTAACTACAGGCCCATTTCGCTACTGAATCAGCTTGGTAAACTATTCGAGGCTATAATTTACAAGTATATATTTTTCCAAGTGCGCACTTCCATCAACCCATTTCAACATGGTTTTTCCGCGAAAAGATCAGTTTTAACCAATTTGGTCCCATACATCCAAGAGGTTCTCACGAAAATGGAAGGAGGAGGAGCCACCTGTGCCGTGTACACTGATTTTTCGAAGGTATTCGACAAGGTAAACCATAAAACTCTGGTAGTCAAACTTCGAAAATTCGGTGTGCATGGGCATCTTTTGAACCTACTAACCTCTTATTTAGATCAACGGACGCAATTAGTAGTGATTAATGGTGTTAAATCAAAATGCGACCCTGTTACATCAGGTGTCCCGCAAACCATTATTGTTTAACATCTTTATCAACGATCTGCCAGCCTGTTTTCATAGTACAAAGCATACTCTCTTCGCTGATGACTTGAAAATGTACTCGACCATTGAAACTGTCCAAGACTATATAGATCTTCAATCAGATTTGGATAGATTTTCAGACTACTGCTCACTCAACAAAATCCATCTCAATCTTTCGAAATGCTATCAGATTGTCTTCACTCGTAGTAACAAACACATAACGTACAACTTGAAAATGAAAGACGCCATCATTGGCAAGACAGACATTGTAAAAGATCTCGGAATAATTTTTGATCACAAATTAACCTTTGAACAACACATTGAGTTTATAACCCAAAAGTCACTTAGGAACATAGGATTCATATTTGGGGTCACTAAGGACTTCAGTTCTTGGAAGTCTATTACTATATGGTATAATACTATTGTTAAACCTATCATCGAATATTCATCCATTATATGGAATCTATTTTATAACTGCTTTATTGACAGAATAGAAAATGTACAAAAAAAATTCATAAACCTATTGAACTTTAGATTCAACAAAGAAAGGCACTATCATTCCTATGAAAGTAACTTAAAATTCTATAAGTTGGAACATTTGGAATTGAGAAGAAATTTTTTTGATATTTGTTTTATATATGAATTATTAAATAATCTAACAGATTCTCCATATTGCCTACAACTATGCTTGCAGCACAATATAAGGAATAGACAACTTCTAAAAGTTTCCCAATGCTCAACAAATTTTTTAATCAATTCTCCATTAATAAGGTGTATCAAAACTTTAAATACTCTGAACAAATCAAATAATGATCCGGACATATTCAGTGTCTCATTTATTGGATTTAAAAGTAGAGTCAAACAAATTCTGTACAACTAGACATATCCTCACTATTCTTCCATAAATATTAATCATTCATCACTGTTAGTTTTTAAGCACATTTAATTATTATAAGCTATTATAAAAATCTTATTGTAAAATACATACTCAGTACTGTTTGTTAAAACAATTGTAATACTGTGCCGCTCTATTATTGGGCAGTGAAATACCTGCCTCCTGGGTAGCCTCAAATTTATAAATAAATAAATAAATAAATAAATAAAAAACAACACTACTCTTGCTGATACCACGATGGCCTCAAAGCTGTCTATTTTGACCTACCCTTGCACTGACGAGTGGCTGTCTCTATTGACCTACCCTTGCACTGATGAGAAAAAACATCGAAATTAGTTTGCAGATGGCCCTAGTTTCGAGTCAAAACTAAGTTCTGCTATATGGTTACAGGAAGCACTTGCCATCGTGTCCTTTGCAATGACTACATTGCACACGTATCTGTTTGATTTAATGATTAAAATGATTTTTTGATACTTCTTCTTGGTACATTTTTACTTGGTTGTTGTCAGTTATAATATCCAGACAAAAGGCAGAATTTTCAAAAATTACTCTCAACGGCTTTCACAAAAACTGTGTTTCTTAGAAACACACGAGAGCTTGCTCGAGTGACAGACAAGTTGGTAGTATTATGAAAATTCAGCATTTTGAAGAGGTATGCAATGAGAGTTTTTCAAGAATAGGTAGGTACATATTATTAGTGTCTTCGATTATTGTAACTTATGGTAACGTTGAAAAAGAGAACAATATACTACAGAACTGAGAGATAATCGAAATACCACATGCGGGAAGAAGTGCTTTCGAAAAGTTTTGATGTCATTGGTTTGAAATAAGAAAATGGTAACAGTTGACTAATTCATAATATGAGGGAAATTGTCTATTGATTGAGTTTATTTTACACCACAAGATATATAATGTGGTCAAATCTTGACCTATTGCGCTGAAATTTGGAACACCTGTAGTTTCAACGACAATTCAATAATATATTAATGGAGGTACGCCTCCTTTCCAAAAAGTTTAAAAATAAAATTGGAAAATTCCATTAAAATAGTGAAAAACATTGCAAGAAAGTTCCCCCTTTATCCTTCTGAAGGCTAGATAGAGAGCGCGTAAGAGAAGAAAATTGCTGCAAAAAACTAGCGAACGTAAAATCGAAAAATCCTTTAAAAATTGTGGAAAATATTGGACGACTGTATGATTTAAATTCAAATAATGTCATCCTCCTGTCTACCTGAAGGTTAGATATAGAGTACTAGTAAGTTTCCGAGGATTTCCGATATGAAAAATTACGGCAAAAAAAATCAGTCAGGGAGCTCGGGCCTCACGAAAAGGAAAGTGGAAATTTCAGGAAAAATTGTGAAAAACGTCGGAAATAATTTTCGTAATTTGACCTGTATGTATGTAAGTATCCATTAAGATTGGGTACGAGTCATGAAGCTGGATCGCAAGGGGTAGCAAATATACGGATTCCGCCAACTTTTCAACCTCTGGGCACCTGGTGCACCTTCTCCCAGGTAGTACATCATATCGCCTGAATTTTGGTTTCATATTGGGCCAATAGGTATAGATATATTTTAAATGAGAAAATGAGATTGGTCCAATATGGGTGAATATTCAAAACACAATATTATATTAATAATATTGGTGTTATATTGGTTGAACCTGTTCTGAATGTAGATTGTCACATGTAACAGTGGGTCAATATTGGTTGAATAACTCTTTCCAATATCGATAATACGATATTGTCCACATATTGTTTTCAACATCTGGAATAAATACTGCAATCACAATATTCCAGTCAATATCGATTCTGGGGATAAAAAACTATATTGTATTTCCATGTTTGATAGCACATTGATTGAATGTCATTTCAACTATATTCAAAAAATTCTCATAATTCATACTGGGTCAATATTGGTTCAATGATATTCATCAATATCGATGAAATAATATTGTCTTCATATTGTTTTCAACATCTAGAATAAATATTGCAATCCCAATAGTCCTCTCATATCATTTCTACAAATAAAAACTATATTGTATATCCAAGTGTGATTGCAAGTTGGTTGAATATCATTTCGCCAATATTCAACAAATCTTGTTAACTGATATTGGGTCAATATTGGTTCAAAAATATTTATCGATAAAACAATATTGTTTTTAACACCTAGAACAAGATGAATTTTAAATATTGGCCAAATATTCAATTTAATTGAATGAAGAAAAGTTGTATTTCGTGCAGAATATTCAATTAGCCATATTAAAATTATATTATGATAAAATTCGCTAGGTGGCTCTACATATAGAACGTCTTCTAACACCTACGAAGATATATTAAATACTTCAAATAACTTGTTTCCAAGGCAGCTCACCCAGTGGTTATGGCGACCGAAAGACAGATTCTGGTGTCACCTTGATCAACTAAAATATATTTAATAATTCACCAAGTCATATTCACTTTCACCAATATTTCCAAATGATATTGTACCAATATCGATGAATGTTTTGAAGCCCATTCTTGCTTCAAGAATATTTCACCAATACTATTATTGAAATGTTTAAACAATATTTGACCAATGCTGCAAAATGTTCCCATTTTACTCCTCGACAATATAACGTTTGAATATTCTGCCACTATTTTCAGAATATTGTACCAATATCGATGAATATTTTGAGGTCAATATGGCTTCAAGAATATTTCGCCAATATTACTCAAGTAATATTGGACCAATATCGCCGAATGTTCACATTTTTTTTATTGCCAATACTGCATTTGAAATATTTTGCAAATATGTTCACAAAATTTTACCAATATTCCACTAATATAGGTGTGCTACTTGGGCTGAGTCAGATAATTGAACAAATTCTAGCACAGAAATGTACTAAATGGAATGAATATTGAAAACATTTTTAAAAACAGGATTTTATTAATGAACTTAAACGCTTGAGGATTTACTTCAAGTGTAATGACATTTTACTCCTCAAGCTAAAAAAATATGCAAATGTTTAAAAGTTCTTTGTTTTATTATACATTACATGATACGAGTAGAATCGACAATGTCGAAGTACCCTTCTCTCAAGATATTTCCATCAAGTGGAAAATATGAGGCAAACATAAGAAATATAACAACTACTTCCTTGGCTAATACAACGACGGATATTGAACTACATCTGCCAGTTATATGTGCAACGTTCTTACCAGAAGACCCAGTGGCTAGCGCTTATTGTAATTGAACAATAAATAGATCATCCTTCATTTGGCTATGGATGACCATCGGCAAACATGTTTCGAGGTTCTTGCCTCTCATCAGTGTAAGGGTATGTCGGACAACATTAGAGTCACCCCGTCCGTGCCCAACGAATAATAATCAATTGTTCAACTAATATTTCTTCACGAATGAAGCAGCGATCTACAATAAGTCGCAGCACCACTTTCGTGGACAATCAATATGCACTCGTCTGAATCAAAGACGAAAGAAGAGTAAATGCGAAAATACGAACAAAGTTCGAAAACTTTTTCCAAAGAGTATAAACTAAATGATATGAATAAAATCGACAACGTCAAATCGACAAATAACAAATCGACAAATATTTCCACCAAGTGGAATATACATATTATTTTTAAATTTTTATTTTATTAGTTTATAAATAAAAGGTTGATTTAAAATGTTCTTTTATAGTAATTATTTCCATCATGAATACCTCATAGTTGATTTCAGAGCTGAAAGGCTGTATATGTGCATTTCAATGAACATTATATTATTTCAACATTCACCCAAACTGACAGGAAATGAGCCACGATAAAAACTCTTTCCCCTCTGACATAAATTATACTTTTGTGGCCATATTGTTATTAACGGTTAATATAAATGGGTTCACTTATATAAAGGTATTTGAGAATTGATAACAAATATTTTATGGAGCGAATCGAATGTTATCGTCCACAGGATATAACTCTATAACTTGCTTGCTGGGAATGTATTATTATTTTTAGTCAGTTAAACTTTTCGGCTTCCAAACGGGCCTGGTAATTGATAATCATTGATGTGACTGACTGAAATGTATGCCTACCATATCAAAACATATTAAATGAAACAAAAGGATTTGCATGGTCATTATCTATAATGTTTAGTTCCTATTTTGTGCAATAACTTTCATAAGAGTATGCTATGAAATAACATATATAGGTATTTTCAAAAACAGAAGTGGAAAATTCAGAGTCAATGAATGGGTTAATCCTCAATTGACGTTGTTAGGATTAAATAAAAATACAAATAGACCATTTCAAACTTGATATGAACCCAATTATCATCAGGGTTACATTCAGTTTTTTAGGTAACAAACAGGTCAGTAAACAGAATCAGATTTATTTTTTAATTTCAACTTGTTCAACTTGTTGGATTTTCAATTCTCTATTGGACTGAGAAAGTCAGAAACAACTTGTAGTTTTCCACATTTCTAAAATAATTTTGTCTCAGTTTTTTTTTCTCACAAAGAGGAGAATCCTGTAATATTCAAACAACATCGTGAGAAGAATGTTTCGGGTTATCATAGACTTCTAATAATGTCTATTAGTCAAGTTGTATTAGCCATATGATAGAACAATAAGTCAACATAGGAAATATTTGAAAAATAATCATGTTCTACCATTCTGTACATTTCAGTTAAACACACTGTCTAGCATAAAGTTACGACAAAAATGGATTTCATTCCATTTGTGTCCAACTCTTGATGTAAAATTGACATCTGGAACAATGTTCTTGAGAGGTAAAATGAAATTCTAAATATTAATTTCATCAATTGTTTTTTCATTGAACAATGTATTGTATTGTAGGTAGTTTGTTGAAATATGTTGTTTCTTTCTACTCATTCCAAAATGTGCAAAAACTCCTCCAAGGAGTCTGGAGACGACAGAAAATTTAAATAATTATTACATTCGAATAATGTATCACTCACTCTGTGTTCAAGATTGATATTTCGATTTTGAATATCTCTGACTTCAACGGCCAATGTTTTTTGATAAGGTAATTAGTTCTACAAGTAATTTCAATCACAAATAAAAAATATCCTCAGTCATCAACTTCAACATCAAATTCTTAATAAATATGAAGACTACATCATAATACTCGTGATGGGGAAAATCTAACAACCTACAAAAAATGAGGAATTGATATATTTTAATTCAGCAATCATTCAAATCGGAACAGTTCCTCATGAGAGTTTATGGATTCTCTTAGTAAACATTCGATGTGTATTTTATATCAAACCAACAATGAGAAAATGCTGGCAAAACTTTTCATGCTGCATCTAAAATCAGAAATCAATGAGTATGTGGTCAGAAATATATTGAAAATGTTGAAAAAACTTTTCAGGCTGCAGCAAAAATCAGAAGGCCATGATCATGTTCTCAGAAATATATTTATCACTAGACTACTAGTATAATCCTGAGTATAATTCTGATAATATTAATATCATTAACCCTGAAATTATTCCTTTCTATGGCTCAGGAACAAAATGATGTTAAGCACGTTAGTCAGACACTTTATCAAATCAGAATTGATTGACTATCATCAGATCATTACTGTGCTTGTTTATACATAAGTATACCACATGCCATTTTGCAAGTTGAGCTTTTGGTGAAACATATACAGTGAGGACCAAAAGTCCGTCGCACCCATCTTCATCACCCACTTCTTCATTTTGCATATTACAAAAAAATATTAAATACATACTGGTTTGAGTTTCATTAATACAGAGTGTCTCAAAAAATGCACAGCGACTTAGAAGTTCACTTTTTTTAAATGGGACACCCTGTATTTCATTGCGTTATTAGATTTTACGTTGAATTCTGAACAAGTTTGATGATTGGATTTATATCACAGAAGTTGATAGTTTTGGAATTTTGAAGACTTGTAAATTATTATGTCGACTACTTTTGCGCTAGTTCAGTAAGAAAATCGTAACAAATGGATTACACTGTATTCCACTTCCCTATCCTAACTTTTTGAAAGCTATCCGATGTTTCAATGCCCATGATGGGCACCATGTGTAACTTACCTCGTCGTCCCATTTTACAATTGTTAGAGTTGTTGAATCTCATGGAAAACTAGTACAAATTAAGTTGAAACATTTTATTAACAAATAAGGTAGTCCATAAAAACAGATTGAGAATCATTTAAAACTGAAGAGATATTTTAATTTATAACTAAAAACGGTGAGTTTTTATCTATTCCAAAAGATGTTCGACATATCCATCCTGCATTTCTTGACACATAAATAGTCGGGTTGTAAATTCTTCCCTAACACTAAACAAGGTATGAGGTGTTATTTCTGAACACACTTCAATAATTCGACGACGCAGTTCATCTAACAACCCACAAACTGTCTAAAAACTACGGATTTCACATAGCCCCAGAGAAAGAAATCATGCGGTGTGAGGTCCGGTGAGCGAGCTGGCCACTCTGTTGTACCTCGACGTCCAATCCACCATCTTGGATACCTTTCATCGAAGTAATTTCTCACCACCCTAAAATAGTGTGGTGGCGCTTCATTTTGCTGAAATGTTACATCCAAGTAAAATTCATGTGGGTTTTGCGCAACAATCTCATCGATACTGGGACTTATTGTGTCTGCAGCATTTGGAGGTATCTGATACCACTTAAATTTTTTCCAAGAATATGGGACCTACAATGTGGTCACCTAAAATACCAACCCAAACATTAATTTTCTGGGGAAATTGAGTATGCCCCTCGCGAAATTCATGGGGATTCTCATCACTCCAATATCTACTTACAATTCTCGGTATTCACATTTCCATTTAGGTAAAAAGTGCTTTTATCACTAAAACAGATGTGTTGCAAATAAAGTCGATTTGCAACAATTCTTTCTGCCATGGTCTCGCAAAATTCAAGTCGCCGGTCCGGATCATCTTCAACCAACTGGCGCAAAAAAATTATTTTGTAAGGATGGAATTTTTTTTAATACTCTCTTTACTGATGTTTTAGAAACATCACATGTCTAAGCTACTTGCTTAGTTGATTGTTAGGGGTTATTTACCATTTCGGCTAGTACTTGAATTTCAACATCTGATTTTTTCTCTCAAGTTATATAGGGTCTTTCTCAATATCTATCAGATGTAGTTCAATGTCCAGCGTGGCTTTTGCCGGGGAAGTAGTTGTTTTCTGTTAGGTATTACAAAAAAGTTACTTAAATTTTATCGTAGGTTTTTCTATTTCCAGAGGAGTCATGTATTGATTCAATTTTCAAATTAGAATGTTTCTCTTTAAAACATGAATCCCTTCCAAGAGAGGTTATCTTGTACGATGGAAAATTCCAACTTTCAGTCGCAGATGATTCCACAACTGACTTTATAAACATCCTGTTCATATTTTCAATGAAATCAACATTGTTATTTTTATTTTTTAACTGCTCCAGAATAAATAATGTTCCTTTTTTACCAAGGATTTTATATAACTATCAATACGTTTCATGTTTTGTTTTTATTGTTATTGTTTTTAGTTTAGTAGTTATGTGTCAATAGGATTTTTTATTTTTTACTGCATCAATACATAACTTTTATTTTTCAACTCCTATAGAATAAATGTACCTTTTTTACCAAAGATTTGGTTTCTCCTTTAGCTCAATATTTCTTTTTTATCAATGATTTTATATAACTAATGTGATGTTTTATATTTGTAATAGATCAAAGAACTCCAAGAGTTCAACAACAAGTAAAATACTGAAAGAAATAGAATTAAAGAAATTGGAAGCAATCAATAAACTACAGGAAGAATATGAACAAAGAAAGTTACAAAGACAAATAGCTGTAGTTGAAGCACAAGCATCACTAGAATTAGAATTACACGAAAATTCTCATGAAGGAACAAAAAGTACGCAAGAAGAAAATAACGAAAGCGATGATAATAAAGAAGTGAATTCGATTGAAAAAACACAAAGTGCAAACGAAAAAGTGAAATCTTGGTTGTTAGAGGAAAAGTTTATCCACTCAACTCAAGGTGATAATGCATTTATACCACCAGAAGAATATTATTCTCAAGCAGCAAACAATGCAACAACCGAAGTTATAAAAGAATTTTCAACTGCTACACAAGCCATGACACGAGCATTCAAATCCTTAACCGAGCCATCCAGAGTATCATTCAGAAAAGTTGTTGGTGAAGAACTTCCTTTGTTTTATGGAAATGTGGAAGATTGGCCTATGTTCATTTCGCTTTATAGAAGATCTACTGAAACCTGTAAATTCAATAATGAAGAGAATATGTTACGTCTCCAAAAAGCCCTGAAAAATGAAGCTTTAGAATCCGTCAAGTCACTATTTGTTTCCCCAGAAAATTTGGAAAATATTCTCCAAACCTTAGAAACTAGATTTGGTCGCCTTGAGTTTATAATCGATTCGATGACCAATAAAGTCAAGCTAATACCTCCAGTTAATACTCATTATCCGCTATCTCTCATCAAATTTGCAAATTCCGTCCAGAATCTCACAGTTACTGCCCAATCTTTGAAAATGGAAGCCTACATCAACAACCCTCAGCTCCCCAGCCAACTCGTTCAAAAATTGCCTGAACATCTTCAATTCCAGTGGGCTAGAATAATTGTTGATAAAAAAAAAGACTATACCAATGCCTACATTGAAGGAGTTTTCTGAGTGGTTACAAAAAGAATCGTCAGCAGCTAGTTTATTGTGCAAACCTTCAACTTCAAGTTTCACTTCGTCAGATCGATATTCAGAAAGAAAGCCGAAGAATACTGTTTTAGTTGGATCAGAAGAAACTTCAGATAGAAGAAATTGCATATTTTGTTCTGAATCTGGCCACTCTTTATATCATTGTGAACAATTTTTATCATTGGAAACGGATGGAAAATGGGATTGGTTAAAGGAACGTAACATCTGTTTTTCATGTTTGTCTCCTTCTCATCGTATGTTTGGATGCAAAAATAAGAGACGCTGTGGACTACAGAACTGTTCTAAATACCACAATCGACTATTGCATTCTGATTCATCTCCCAAGAACCATTCTCATCACAACTTACGAGTCCAGGATGGCCCATCACACGCCGAGGTCGAGGAGAGAAAAAATGAACCTGAAAATTCTGCATGCTTTATAGATGAACATTCCCTTCAAGTCCGGTCCGTGACAAAAACTGTCCTACTTAGAATTATTCCTGTCAAGATCATAGGTACAAAAAAGTCTGTTGAAACGTTCGCTCTTTTTGATGAGGGTAGCACAGTGACACTAATTGATGCTAATCTCGCAGAAGACATAGGAGTTCAAGGTTTCAATGATCCTTTGAAAATGTACTGGACAAATTCTTCGTCATATATTGACAACCATTCTAGAAAAGTCAGTGTGAAAATTCAAAGAAACCTTGATGATCAAATTTTCGATCTAGATAATGTTCGCACAGTTTCAAATCTGAATCTTCCTATCCAATCAGTAGACGTCGAAAAATTCGCAAACAAGTGGAAGCATTTAGCCCAAGTTCCATTGGTAGATATCAGAGAAGCCAAACCTTTATTACTTTTTGGTCAAGATCAAATCGATTTAACAATAGCCAGAGAGGTGATTCAAGGCCCACCTAATTCTCCTGTAATTTCCAAGTCAAAATTAGGATGGGTGGTGCATGGAAACGTTTCTGAGTTCAAATACAGAGTTGACCAAGAATTTTCGATGTATGGTTTTTCCGAAACTAAAAGTGACGAAGACGAAGAATTGAAGAAACTAATCCAACAAGCTATCTTCATCGATAATTTGGGTATTGAAAACGAAAACAAAAAGTTGTTATCTGAGGACGACAAGAAAGGGATACAAATAATTGGAAAAACATGCCGCCAACTAGAGAATCGCCATTGGGAAATTGGTTTACTTTGGAGGACAGAAAATATAATGTTACCAGATAGTAAGACCAGTGCCTTAAATAGATTACAAGCGATAGAAAGGAAAATGGATAGGGACAGCCAGTTCGCAAATAGATATTGTCAACAAATAGAAAATTTCGTTAAAAAGGGATACGCAAGGGTTTTATCAAGCGAAGAATCTGCCACCATTACTAAAAGAACATGGTACTTGCCGCACTTTGCTGTGAAACATCCCAGTAAGCCTGATAAGTTTCGTTTTGTATTTGATGCCAGAGCTGAAATTGGAGGAACGAGCTTGAACAAACATTTAATCAGAGGTCCTGATTTACTCAATTCGCTGATAGATATTTTGACAAAATCGAGTAGCAGTGATGGGAGATATTGAAGAAATGTTTTTGCAAGTTCAAACACGACCAGAAGATCAACATTCTCAGCGATTTTTGTGGCGGGGAAGAGATAGAAGAGGTCCGATACTGACTTATCAAATGCAAGTCATGATATTTGGTGCAATTTGTTCTCCAAGCTGTGCAATACATGTGATTCGCCAAAATGCCAACAAAAATATAGAAAATTGCCCTGAAGCTGCCCAAGCCATTGAAAAGTATCACTATATGGATGATTACTTGGATAGTTTCGACACTGAAGATCATGCCATCAAAGTGGTCAAAGAAGTAATCGAGGTCCACATGCGAGGAGGCTTCAAAATGACAAGTTGGATCAGCAACTCCTCTCAAGTAATGGAACAGATTCCAATCGAATTAAGGTAAAAAAATATCGTTGACTTGAATTTTGAAGAATGGCCCACATTTGAAAGAGCACTGGGTTTAATATGGAGTCCAAAAAAAGACCTTCTGAGTTTTTCTCAGACATTTTTGAGCAGAAATGATGACATACTCTTGAAAGGTATCATACCAACAAAAAGACAAGTCATCAGAGTGGTTATGTCTGTATATGATCCATTAGGTCTCCTAGCAGCATTCACAATTCAAGCTCGAATATTAATGCAAGAAGTTTGGTCCGAAAATTTGGATTGGGATGATAAACTGACTCCACATCTCTTTGAAAAGTGGAAATCCTGGGTTGCAGCTCTGCACAAAATCAGTAATATTAGAATTCCCAGATGGTATGGTTTCGGCAGCAATATTGTTGAAATCCAATTGCATACGTTCAATGATGGTAGTGAAAAAGGATATGCATCTGTATCATATTTTCGACTAAAGAATACCAATTCCCAAATTTCGACTGTACTAGTGATGGCCAAGTCGAGAGTTACACCACTGAAACCTATGACTGTTCCGAAGATTGAACTACAAGCAGCCCTGCTTGGATCTCGCCTAGCAAAACCAATAGAAAATGGTCACAATTTCGTCATCAATAAAAAATATTTCTGGATAGACTCCAAAATTGTTTTAAGTTGGATCAAATCTCAGCCAAAAAACTACAAAACATTTGTTGCCAATAGAATAGGTGAAATTTTGGAGTTGTCAAATCCAGATGAATGGCATTGGCTTCCAACAGATTCAAATGTGGCTGACGACGCTACTCGAGGACTTTGGAATATAGACAACTTCAAGAATTGGTTTAATGGTCCACAATTCTTAACGATGGAGGAAAAATTCTGGCCTCAAGAGAAAGTCAAAATAGAGGGGAATACTAAAGAAGAGAAGAAAACGATCATTTTACTGGTAATAAACGACAACACTGATGACAGACTTTTTGATTTTTCAAGATTTTCGAATTATTTACGTCTTATCAGGACAGCTGCGTGGATACTTCGATTTGTCTCTATTTTAAAAAACAAAATTGGCATATCAAAATTCTGTATTGATTCGGAAGAACTCACAGCAGAAGAAATTAGGAACGCTGAATTTAAACTCATAGAACAAGCACAAAAAGAATGTTTTCCCGAAGAAGTGAGCAGTCTGAAGAATCAAAAACAACTGAAGAAAACAAGCCGTCTCTACAAATTAACCCCGTTTTTTGACGATAAGAAAAATATTCTCAAACTGAGCGGACGATTAGATGGAGCAGAACATTTGGATATCTGCATGAGACAGCCAATAATTCTTGACTCGAAACATGAGTTTACCAGCCTTCTCATACGCCATTATCATAGAATCAATCATCATTTGGGCAGAGAACAAGTTATGAACCATTTGAGAGAGAAATTCTGGATCATAAATGCAAGATTAGCTGTGAAAAGATGTGTAACTTCATGTGTAATATGCCGGAGAAAAAATGGTAGAGTTGAGAATCAAAAAATGGGTCCTCTGCCAGATTTTCGTATAACACCACAAGTACGAGCCTTCATGATCACAAGGATGGACTATTTTGGTCCAATCACAGTTACCATAGGCAGAAGAAAAGAGAAAAGATACGGGGTAATTTTTACCTGTATGTCTGTCCGAGCGATTCATCTTGAATTGGCTTCTTCGCTCACAACCGACTCTGCGATTATGTCAATTCGTCGGTTCATTTGTAGAAGAGGTAGTCCTACTGAAATATATTCCGATAATGGAACAAACTTGTGTGGGGCCGAAAAAGAGATGCGAACAGCCCTACAAGAAATTGATTCCAACCAAGTTCAACAATTCTGCTCAATTAGACATATTCAATGGTTTAGAAACCCACCTGCAGCAAGTCATATGGGAGGAGTGTGGGAACGGATGATCCGATCAGTTAAGGATGCTTTAAGAACAGTTTTAACCCAGCAGAGCCCCAAAGAAGAAGTACTGCAAACTCTATTAGTCGAAATAGAGTATACAGTGAACAGCCACCCACTAACTTACGTCTCTTCAGATCCTAAAGACGAAACAGCTCTGACTCCCAATCATTTCCTCATAGGGAAATCAAATGAAGTTACTTCACCGGGTAATTTTTCTGATTCTGATCTCCATTTTCGGAAACAATGGCGAATCGCTCAAAGGTTCGCAGATCAATTCTGGAAACGATGGCTGAGAGATTTTGTTCCAACCCTAGTAAAAAGAAGCAAGTGGCAGTATAACAAGAATAACGTTTCCGAAGGTGATCTAGTTATTCTAGCTGATGATAGTAGCCAAGGAATACCTGGCCAAAAGGGAGGATCATTAAAACCTTCCCAGGTCGAGACAACAGAGTGAGAGTCGTCGATGTAAAAACTGCAACTGGAGTTTTTCGACGACCTATAACAAAAATGATATTGCTGAAACCGGTTTAACATTTTTTCGGAGGCCCGGAGGATGTTGTTATCTTATTTTCTACACTTAGTTTTTAGTTGAAGTAGTTTTTACAAAGTTAACCAGAGATGGTCATGTATTGTCATATTGACGACTGAATAAAAATCCAAATAAGTCAAATACTGAATATAATTTTGCCTAAAATAAGTATTTTGCCCAAACACCTAGTTTAAAAGCCTAACTAGAAGGAGGAGGCCCCATTGGTAAATTTCCCAGTAGGCCCTTTCGCCCACAATCCGACCCTGAAAATAGTGTACAAACGCACGCCGAGTTTGAGGACAACCTTATAACATTGCAAATGCTTCAAAGGCGCTTTTTTTTATTATGCTGCATCGTGACTCCAAAACCAATGCTGGAAAATAATTCCAGATCAGGATAACGTCCCTTATATTTTATAACATCCAATCAAATAGGTAATATATATCTGTTGTCACCGTGTTGTTGTCATGGAGGCTTATTTGACATTTTATATATGATAAAACTGAGAATTAGGAGTTGTTACCTACAGCAACAACATTTCTAGCATTGAGTGTCTTATTAAATTGATTGATGTAACCGTTGCTACGTGGTAGGAAATTATCACGAAAAATGAGAAATATAACAATTTCGTGTTTATTATACCACTTCTTTGAGTTCAACTATTGAAAATGTTGCACGCTTTTTAGTGCATTTGACAGGGATTATGATGCAGGTATAATAGACCGTCAGATATTGACAAATTTAGGAACCCCATTTTCGCACACAAGTCTTGAATAGGGTTAAAAAGTACATCGATGTTTTGTAAAATAGTGGGAAATTTACGAGTGGCTCCTGGGGAGAACATATGGAAAAATCAAAAAAAATATCCATTAAATTTTCCGACGACAAAATCTACTTATGAATTCGCGCCACTCAAACCATTATGTTTTCCGGTCTAGTGGCGATGTAGGTTTTCATAGTTTCGATGGGCTTGTGTGCGAAACTCTGTTAAAATCTCGAAAATGGGGCACCTAAATCTGTCACTATCTGACGGTCTATAACAAAAATAATGCATTTGGTAGGATGACGATGAACTTATATTTTCTTTTCTTTCCAGGTAAGTTCCATATTACGAAAACGAACATTTTTTCAGAGAATTCTAGTAAGTAATCGTTTCATGTTATAATAATTATCGTAATAGGCATTTTCAGTATCTTGAAATATGCCCTTTTTCTCACATGACTTAGTGGAGGACAGTTTGAAAAATAGTCATAACCCAAATAACATTAACGCTCTTATTCCGATTTTCAAGATCGCTTTAAAACTACACAATAAAATTTCAAATAAAATCAAGTGATCTTCAAGACAGCCCTGAGTCCATCATAAAGCAGCTTTTAGCCAAAAAGGCCTTCAAGACTAAAGAACCCCGCACACACCTTATGGTAATCTGGCCCTCTGTCGAACTGGCTGTATCTTTGGGAAAACGAAGTTCTCGGCATCCTGAACAAAAGTCCCCACGGGCACAATAAGATCCTATGAGTAGTTTCGGAGGTATGGTACCTACAAGTCCAAGACTTTTAATGATGTTGCACCTGTAAGTAGACTTAGCTGGGAGTCAAAATAAACGTCAACTTGAGCTAAGGCTGTTGAAAAATAGTATTTTTGAATCCTACCGTTTAAAAGTAAGTGATGGTAATGTCGAAAAATCTGGAAAAACCTGAAAAATCGTGGAAAACTTGCTTAAAATCTACATTTTTTGCTGTCGGGATGTAAAATGTCTAGATTTTTTCAAAAAAAGAATTCTTTTTCAGAACTTTACGACTCTTGCTTAATACCAAAGTGTGGGAAAATCAGAAAATCAATGAAAATACTTAAAAGCTTGGAAAACTCATTTAATTTTTTGTACACGAGAGGAAAAAAATGTCGTTACACACGTTGTGCCGGACTCGTGTACAGCTTGCATCTTGCATTACTCAGGATTATTATCATTTTGAGCGTTTAAAATGTTATGCAGAAGTAACGTGGATGGATATTGTACTTGTGCTTGATGACGTGCATATCCTGAATACCAGAGTAAGGACGCAACATGAGCACAAGTACCTAAGGCTCTTGCTCCAGCTTTACAAGTACAATAATGACCTAGGATAGAATCGTTTTCATCCAATCTTTCTTCCTGGTTATTTTATTCATTAAAAGCAATCCACGTTTGGTAGCGCGTTGCATTCGTGAATCGAGAATAAACTCGAAATCTGACTACACCAGGCTCATTCATATTCATATCAATTTCCAATATCTGATCACCTTCTTCTTCAATTTAAATGACATTTCTCAATGAAGAATCCTGAATATAAGAAGGAGCTAGGCGGAGTTGATAAGACCCAAGTGTAAACGCGCGTATAAAATCTAATTCCAATTGCGGAAATAATGGAACGTGTTGGGGTGTCAATGGTACCCATCTTCCTCTTGTGCGTAGTAAGTTTTCTTGTACTAGTCTAGCTTGTAAAGTATTTGCATCATTAACCCGCCCAAGCATTTGCTCAGCTACTTCTTCATCAAGGTTTTCTCTTACGACAAGGCCACGACCTATTTATAATCGCTCCAGCAATCAGAAGAAAATCGCGTAAATAAACGGTATGCGCTGTTTTAATCAAATAATTGAAAAACTTGAAGATATTTTTCATATGGCCATTTCGCATTTCATTAATCCACCTTGTGCATGTTACTAGACGTGCTTGATTAGCTTCAAGAGTTGTGAACTGATTTTGACCCTGTTGTAAAAAAGGTAGCATAACTATAGTCATTCCCAGTCTTTCCAAATATGCACCTGCATCTCGATAACCACGATCTGAAACTGCTATATCACCTTCTTCAAACCACTCGCGCATTTCTTCTACCCCGTGCTCAAACTCATGGATGCAGATGTTACCATCATTGTTTGCCTTATTAGAAAAATAAGGTCCTTGAATGTCTAATATGTGACCATCCGGAGCGACTAGTACAGGTGGCTTCACTAGCTGTTTACGGTTATGTAGGCAATATGACAAACGTTGTGCTCGAAAACATGAACTTTTTTCTATTTCTAAGTGGGTACAATCGATATAAACAATAGATTTTTTTCTTGCGGTACGCGATTATATAATCTATTTCTAAAGCGCTAACATGTATCTCTATATACTGTTGTCTTGCGATCGATTGAAATCCAATGTTTTCAACTGTAAAACGTTGCGTTAATGACTGACGCACTGTTGCAATTGCAAGACTAGTAGCTTGCCTGGTGCTATAATTAAATATAATTGTAAGAAAATCGACACTCAAACCTTGTCGCAGTTTTGTAATGAAACATAAAAGATCTTTTCTGCTGACTCTTCGATGACCATGTTGTACTGGGATTGGATCACAAAATGTAAATAGGTCGTTAAATTGTGCTTTAGTGATGGAAGTAACATAACTGAATTCTTCTTCTGTAAAGTCGGTTTCATTTTGGAAAGAAGAATGCCTTTCTCTAATACATTTTTCTCGAAGAACTTGCAGAAATGTTTGCAATTGCTGGCCCTGAATTATATATGGACGATTTACGTAACTTAATCCTTCTACTATGATGTCTAACAAAAGACCCTTACCATTTAAATGATGGTTGCAACATCTAACATCCTCTGGAATGTAGATGTTTTGATCAACAAAAACGTCCAGTCTACTTTCTAGTGAAAGTCTATGCGTATTTTCGTGTGCGTTGCAAATAAAACAGCTTCTTTGACCTCTATGAGCTATAACATTCAATCGCAAAGCTTATTGATTGTCTTCTAGCATGCGTATTTCTTCTAAAATCGATATGTTACAGTTATTGCATAGCCAAGTACCATTTTCTCTTGCATAGGCCTTCCAGCATTTCGACGCCTTTCAATAGCCATTCCTTTCCTAACAAGATTATTGTCTTCACCGCCAATTCGTGGCATTAAAAACGTGTCATTAATCTAGCATCGCAAACGTAACATGGCACTATATTGTTTCTAAAAGCCATATTTTTTTAAAACGACCGTATTAGTATAATCAATTATACTGCTGTGACTGTCTTGATTCAGTGAGATAACCTCAGATCAATAAGTAAACATAGATCGGCCCGATGCTACGTAAACATCATATTCACTGAACCGAAGACAACTTTGTTTATTTACGTACACCTCTCATCCCTAATGTTTTCAAACATTGACGCCCTGTTGTCAAATTGGTGAAAAATATGATTTTGGTAGGAACATACCAATAAAAGCATAATCAATCATATTTTATATTCAGATGTATTATTCTAAAAATTCTAGAGAAATGTTTATGTCCAGAAAGGTGTGAAAAAATTACCAAAAAGGAAGATATATGTCGTTTTGAACTGATAAAATTTTAGGCATTTCGAGCGGTTACTAGAATTATTTTACTCTTGGCAACACCGCTTGTGACACCGGCCGTGGCGGCCATTGTACCTTGTCGTTTTGTGTTGATGAAGTGTTGTTAGAAATTTTCCTGTGTGTTTTCGTGGTTTTTGTCCTGCTTAAACAACTTAAAGTTACATTTGGAATATTTTTCAAATTAGTGCAGTGGTTTAGTGGGTCACAATGTCGAAATACTGCTTTGTTTTCAAAACAAATGATAGTAAACAAACATTCCACAGGCGAGGTTCCAGTGGCGTCAAATGCACGATACAAATCATGCAATCAAATGTATTCGTCAAATATAATATTGGAGGACAAAGAAACTCATTCAAAATTACAGATACGAAAAGCCTATGGCAAAGTGGTGAATTCCTCAATGTTTGTTATAAATATCTGTGAGCAGGGGAAAAAACATTGAGGCTTATAAAAGGAAAATTGAATTTATTTTTCAATAATATGACATTGTTCAAATTCTAACAGTGAGGACAATTGATGATATACCAAAGGACTTGCTTTAAATTTTTGGAAATAATTTCTTTGAGGAAGAGCCTTCATCAAACCATAGTTTTGCCTTGGTAAAGGTAATAAGTACTTCAATTTTTTTTCAAAATCTGATTACACCTTGAATTGTCAATAAGCGGAACTGACAAAGTAGAAAGGGTCAGGTCTCTTTTGACAATCTTTTAAAAATCAATAAATACCACGTGTTGAAATCCTCATGTACTGAGCTTTCTTGAGAATCATTCTTTCACATACACTTTGACACTTTATATTTATACATTTGAAATATTGTATATTTGGCTTAATATTAAATAAATAATAGTGATATTTGCCAATTTGTAATAATAACGTGTGTTATAAGCATATATTTAATTCAATAAATATTGAAATTCCTGTGTTAATGTTGATTTTACCTTATCGTATACCTTGCCATCTTGTGATCACTATATTCCTGTCCAAATTAAATGCGTTAATAAAGAGTTATATTTCTACTTTTGTGTCCAATTACTTTTCCCAGACGTAATCTATATAATATATAATGCAACAAATGTTTCTATAGATTACGTCTGGGAAAAGTAATTGAACACAAAAGTAAAAATAGAACTTTATATTAACGCATTTATTTGGACAGAAATATATTGATCACAAGATGGCAAGGTATACGATAAGGTAAAATCAACATCAACACAGGAATTGAAATATTTATTGAATGAAATATATGCTTATACCACACGTTATTGGCACATTGGCAAATATTACAATTATTTATTTTATTTTAAGCCTAATATACAACATTACAAACGTATAAATAAAGTACAACATTATTAAGCTATGTAAATAAAACGACTATTTGAGAAAACATTACAAAACAAAATATACATACATATCACCAGACATTAGATCAGATCACATTCCAAAATCACCAAAAAAATACAAAAGAAATACTAAATATCTCAATGAGCTGTCTCTATTTTTCCTTAATGATGACACAAGTTTACTGAGTTAGAATTTTTTCCAAATTGTGGTAGTTTATTGAAATTGTTTAAGCCTTTATGAAACCTACTATTCATTCCAAATTTCGTATTAAGTTTTATGAATGTAAAAATTGCTATGTCAAGAGAGAATACAATATTTCTTAGTTCATTAATTATTCCTTTGGTATATCATTAATTGTCCTCACTGTTAGAATTTTAACAATATCAATATTATTGGAAATTAAATTCAATTTTCCTGTCTAAGCGTCAATGTTTTTTCCCCCTGCTTACACATATTTATAACAAACATTGAGACATTAACCATTTTGCCATAGGCTTTTCTTATCTGTAATTTTGAATGAGTTTCTTTGTCCTCCAATATTATATTTGACGAATACGTTTGATTGCATGATTTGTATCGTGCATTTGACGCCACTGGAACCTCGCCTGTGGAATGTTTGTTTAGTATCATTTGTTTTGAAAACAAAGCAGTATTTCGACATTGTGTTCCAAATGTAAACTTTAAGTTGTTTAAGCAGGACAAAAACCACGAAAACACACAGGAAAATTTTAACAACACTTCTTCAACACAAATCACTTGCACTTGCGTTCTCTGATGATTTGAGGAACGTTGCACAACTATCTGTTAGATTTAATTCAATCCCCGTCGTGGTCTTAGCCAGGAGAGTAGTTGTTTTCTGACAGGTACTTGCCATATGAATGAACTGGTCCAAAATTTAAGAAGGATAATACTCAACAGAATGAACAATTTATTTATAGATGTTGGAGAAGGTTTCTTAACTCATAGGGCCAGTTGCATAAAGAATTTAACAGACAAATGAAATATTTGATTTGATGATTACTATGGCAACGCATGTCTAAGCTCACCAGTTATGTTACCTACGTTAACAGCAGGCTTTATGCAACTGGTCCATACTTATTCAAATATTCGTATTGATTCGTTGAAACTTAAACCCCCAGGCACCAAACTTGAAATATAGTCAAGGAACTTGTTAAATCTCTCGAATTAATTACTTTAGACCATAATAATGCTTTATTTTTGATAGCTGAAAACTCCTAGAATCCAACTAAGGAAAGAATATCATCATAAATCACAAAACTAATCCGCTATCTTGAATCCCCAAATTTTGATAAAAACTCATTTGCTGCCAACCCCCGGCTTTTTATTGACCTTAGGAATAATTAAGACAAAACCGTGGCATAACTTGTTGCAGCTCACAGGTACTGCATTTTCATAAGTAATCTTCACCCCCTTAAAAAAGCACGGCACTGTGCTAGAGGTGTTGTGTTTTGGTTCGAATGTCAAAAACCCGAAACAAAACAGTTTCCGCAAGAATTATCTTCGGTTCAGTGAATATGATGTTTACCTAGCATCGGGCCAATCTATGTTTACTTATCGATCTGAGGAGATAACTTTTCGAATATTTATTGAACAAGTAAAAGATATACACGGATGACAGTTATGAAGTTTTGTCTGTCTGACTGACAATTCTATTTACATTACAAAGTGATCTATTCGTATGGACATATTGTACTCATAGGATCTTTTTGTGCCCGTGGAGACTTTTGTTCGGGATGCCGAGAACTTCGTTTTCTCAAAGTTATAGCCAATTCGACAGAGAGCCAGTTTCCATAAGGTTTGTGCGGGGTTCTTTTAAAACTGTATTAAAACCATCAAGTTTTAATTCTATATTCTTAAAGAGTTCTTCAAGGCAACTTTAAATACATAAATTATAACTTATTATCTGACTTTTTGCTCTCAAAATTTATTTACAGCGGACTAAATTAACTTAAAAATAAATAATTAATCCTGAAAGAGTTTTATTTTGTTTACTCGACAACTTTCAAGTCTGTATAATAATGGCCGGCAGAGTTGTAATATTTCAAACCGCATACGTATACTAAGCATATCATAAAATAATATTCGAAAGCAAACTATTCTGGTGAAAAATTCACCAACGAATTGTACATTTCTGATAAAATGTGATAAAATACTTGAACATAACTCGAGCGCCACTAATTTAATGTATTTTTCGCTTATTTGAAAAATATTGTAAAAATACCATCGAATTCTATTTTGCATCTAAGCATCTAAATGCATTTTGTAATTAAATGGCATATTTCGACACAACGTTCTTCAGTTTTTTAGGATGATCCAAGACGCAATTATTTGACTCATAATACTCTTGTTGTTTGAAAATGTCCAAAATGGCGGAGTCTTTATTGTAGTAAAATATGGGGTGATAGATCAAAACCAATTGTTCATTTATTAAATATTTCAAATATCACAAGATTGTAATCAGCGTTTAATTTACCACTTTAAATCCAATGACTCTCGCTTTAATATGTTCAAATTCGTGACCTTATTGATTTAAAGAGGTCTTGCGCTCGAATGGAATCCTAGCCTCACAAATTTTGCCAGTTTTGAGAGTGAAGCGAGTAGTGCACCTGAATGTGGAATGGATATAATTCGTCTTGATAAAGTCGTCCAAAGATCTAACGGTATTTCTTTCAACCAAATTGACTAAATTAAAACCTTTTAACTATATAATACTCTTAAGAGTAGACAAGGAGCAACTTAAAATGGTAGTAAATTTTTGTAAAGGATAGCTCATAGACAAAGGTTGAAACGATGCTTATTAGTTCTCCTGAAATAAAAATTCTCAAATGAGAAGTCAGAAAATATAGGCCAAATATTTCTATTTCGGTCATTTTTAGTTAATTTTCAGGATTTTTTTCCACCTCATCAGGAATGAATTATCGATATTAAATTTATTAACAAGCACAGTTTGAAACTACATCTACATAAAAATAGTTTTTGTTGCTCGAAATATTATGTCGTTATCCCAAACGAAAGTACGAGCCAGAGCTCCACCTTTTATGAAAACCACTCAAATTCAGCCCGTTTCATGGCGCCCTCTGTTGAAGCACCTCCTCTTGCGTGCCTGCTTCATTTCAATGAATGGGAACGACTTATGAATAAAAATAATAGTACGGTTGATGGAAGTTAGCATTCATATGAAAGAAAAACGAGAAATTCTTCCCAAATATCGAATTCTTGTCTGGAACAATGATTGTGAATATGGTATTGAATATGTGACCATCAAAAGTAGAAAAACTAAAATAAACCGTTACCCGTTGATAAATCGTGTTTCCAAACACCAGGTTGCGGCGGTTTGGAATTCGGTGTAAACCCCTGCGAAAACAATTTTACCCCCTCATTTATACGCATTGGAATTTATTGGGAATACGAACATTTATCAGCATAGGTTATTTTGTTAGTGGTGAGTTACCTATCATGCCTGAGCGAAGAAAACATGAGAATGCGAATAATGCGAATTACCGCCGAGGAAACAAAACAAGACTGATGCGAACATCGGCCCGATGTCGGCTGATTCGTGCAGACGTTCATTATTTCCACTTGGTGGAAATATTTAAAGAGGAATTTTATCATTTAATTGATACTCTCCGGTAAAACCTTTCGAATTTTGTTCGAATTCTACGGGTACGAAAGCAGCAACGGTTTTCCAAACGACATTTTTTTTTCACTTATGGTATTTACAAATAATCGTTCTAAAACTGCTGAATACGTTCTTTAGATATATAGAAAAAAATGGATAGGAAAAAATTCTGCATAATATGTGTTTGGACGAGTAGAGGTGTCAAGTATCAGATCATAGACAGATGTGATGGGTTCTGGAAAAATAAAATGAAGGACAAACTCATACATTTCTACATGAGTTGCATGATTCCAGAACTGGTGGATAGTAGAACAAACCACGGAATGGAAATTGAAGACCCCCCTGATGTTTTCGAAGCAAGGAGGATTGAAAACGAGAGGAAGAAAGACATTGAATCCAATAAACAATTCCATTAAGTAGACATTTAAAAACATTTTATTGATTGTATCGCACTTCTCATGGAAACGCCCCCTTAACTTCCGTAGTTTTTGTCTTAGAATTTTGAAATTGGCATATCCGATAGATACATGGAAAATTAACAAAATGACGGGATATTTCATGTGAAATATATTACACGCCAGCAGCGATGAAACCACCTACATTTTCGAAAAATTATAATAGAAAGTAATAAAATAGGTCTGAATTGTCTTCAGATTCGTAATTAGAACAACTAATTTACTACTTATTCACTTTGCACCTGAAAAAAATCATGAATAATAATTTTTGGCGTATCAGTGTGAAATTAACAAAATAGATACACAATAAATAAACCATAGTACGTCAAAAATTTCGATTGTTACAGATGTGAGAAATATGAATTTTCAAAGGATTGGTCAAATAATGCATTTGAAGATATGTTTAACCTATTTTGCCTCCTATTGCGATTTGCTGGTTCCATCGCTGCTGTTGTAAAGTGTATATCACTTGAAATAACTAATTCTAGTTCATTTTGTTCATTTTTTATAGATACATCTATGGAATCTGCATATTTCACAAATTTGTATTTTTCAGAACTGAATTTTTTTCAGGAAAATATTATATTAGTAATAAAATGGTTGTTCTGATTGCGAATCCGTTGTGCGTCTCATAATGATTTTTCGGAAATTCCAGTAATTCTATCGCAACTGGCGTATATCACTAGAAATAACCCATTCTATGCAAATTTGTTAATTTTTGATGAATACAGTCTTCTCATGGAAACACCCTCGTATCTTCGTAATTTTTGACGTACAACCATGAAATTTTCAGGGTCGGTAGATACACTAGAAATGAACTCACTGCACTGAACTCACTGCAGGGTCCTACGTGATATACGCTAGCAGCGATGGAACCATACATTTTACCGGAAAGTTGTATTAGGAGGCAAAATAACTCTGGAATTCCTTCGGATTCGTGTTCAGAATCCCTGAATTACTACTAATACACCATTCTCCTGAAAAAGTTTCAGTCCTGAAAAATTCAAATTTGTTTCACTTCTCACGGAAACGCCTCCATATCTTCCGTAATTCTCTACGTAGAACCATGAAATTTTCAGGATCGATAGATACTCTAGAAGTGAACCCACTGCACGATAGATACAGTTTTGGTTAAATGGGAAAAAAGTTGCGTAATAGAAGGAGCATCTATATGGAAGTAACAAATTTGGTGGAGTTATCGTAGGAGTTGTTTGTTTTGTTTTGGTTCAGACAAGAGGAAAATTACGGAAGATACGGAGGCGTTTCCATGAGAAGTGAAACAAATTAGAATTTTTCAGGACTGGAAATTTTTCAGGAGGCAGGTATTAGTAGTCATTTGAATATCCTAAACACGAATCCGAAAGAATTTTGGGCCAATTTTGCCTCCTATTATAACTTTCCCGAAAAATGGGTGGTTCCATCGCAGCTGGCGTGCAGTGTATATCACGCAGGATGACCCATTTTGTGTAGTGAGTTCATTTCTAGTGTATCTATCGATCCTGAAAATTTTATAGCAGGTACTACATTAAAAATTACGGAAGATACGAGGGTGCTTCCATGAGAAGTGAAACCTGCAGTATGTTGAAACATGATATTTATTTTTGTTAATAATGAATTATCATATTTTCATTTGCTTTGATAATTTTTCTCCTGAATGCTTGATCTCTGATAGGTAATTTTAATGCATTTCATCAACTAGTCTACCCTGAACAGAACCACGTTATTGCAATTACTGAAACTTGGTTGCATCAGGCTTTGGATAGTGATGTTGTTGGAATCAAGGAATACCATTTTGTTCGCCAGGACCGCCCTACACGTGGTGGGGGAGTTGGTATTTACATAAAAAATGATATACAATATATGGTTCTATTAAGTGAATGTCTTGATTTTATGGAATATATTTGGATAGAAGTAAAGTATCAAAAATACAGAGTTGCAATTGGCACTATATACAGACCACCTAAAGCTGATCAAACTTCATTTATTAACCTATTTGAAGATATATTATCTGATATGTATGCGAAATATGATTTCATTATTTGTGTTGGTGATTTTAATATTAATCTACTCGACATTAACCTGAATTTGAGTTCACTCTTAATCGCAATCCTCGAGTCCTTCACTCTGAATCAGCTAGTCTCAGAACCGACGTGTTTTTCTTCTACTTGTGGTTCACTACTTGACTTGACTATTACAAATATTCACTCGGACAAATGTCATACACAAGTACTCCCAACTCATTTCTCAGATCACGCTTTGGTTAAAACCATTTTCGACCTCAACCCTTCATGTTCAGTGTCGAGGAACAAAATTACGTATCGTCATTTGAAAGAAATAAATTTAGCAAATTTTGAAAACGACTTTTCTTTATTCCAGTGGAATCTAATATTTGAAAATGATATTATTGATGATAAAGTCTCTTTACTCACTGATTACATGTTACAACTGTTGGATTTACACGCTCCTATGAAAACATTTTTTTAAAAAAGAGACAGTATGCGCCATGGATTACTGATAACGTAAAACTCATGCAAAAATTACGTGACAAAGCACTAGTGAGATCCAGAACTCTGAAAACAGCTGAAAGCTGGTCATATTATAAGCAACTCCGCAATTATACCAACTTCGCTATAAAGAAAGAAAATAAAGCTTTCTTGAGATATAAGTTCAGTAACTGTAGTATAAAAGATAAATGGACTGAATTGAAGAAATTGAATGTGTCAAAACAGAGAAATATTAATATTCCTGCACACTTGAGAAGGGTTGAAACTTTAAATAATTTTTTTTACCAGCTTCACTGATAATCAGCTGCCACCAGATGAAGATATTATTAGTTTCTACAATAGTAATCTGAAAAATAATATAAATTAATCCCTCAATTTTGAAACCACGACGGAAGACGTGGTAACTAAAATTCTGTCAAATATCAAATCCAAGGCTTTCGGTACAGATAACTTAAACATAGATATTATAATTCTATTCTGTCCATTCATCGTACCTTTCATCACTCATATTATAAACGAGTGTATTTCAGCATCACACTTTCCTGATGCATGGAAATTTGCCAATGTTATAGGTCTTCCTAAAATCAGTCATCCGACAGAAATGAGTCATTTGAGGTCTATAAGTCTGTTGCCAATCCTCTCTAAAATTCTAGAAAAGATTATGGAAATCCAAATTAGAGAACACATGTCAAAGTTTAATCTCCTTCCCCTAAAACAATCAGGATTTCGTCAAGGATATAGTTGTGCAACTGCTCTAACGGACATTGTTGATGATCTGATAAGAGCAGAAGATCGAAACGAAATGAGCATACTGATACTACTTGACTATTCAAAAGCCTTTGATATGATTAATCATAGAATTCTGCTTTCTATATCTCATTATTTAGTATTTTCACTGAGTTCTACGCGATTTTTGGGATCCTTCCTTACCAACCGATGCCAGCAAGTCAAAGTTGATAATGAGCGGTCCTCAACAATCAATGTTAAATCAGGTGTCCCGCAAGGAAGTATTTTGGGACCTTTGCTATATACTATGTATACGTCAAACTTTCAGAACGCTCTCACCTTCTGCAACTATCACTTTTACGCCGATGATACCCAAATTTACACCTCTTTCAAATATGAAAATTTGGATCATGCTGTAAATTCGATCAACGCCGACCTGAAAGAATTATATAAAGTATCTTCAGATCATTTACTTCAAATAAATGCAAACAAATCATATGCAATTCTTTTCTGTAATAAATCAGTTCGACCCACTCTTCTAGAAAATTTAAATCTGAAAATAGGAGAAGATAATATTCCTTTTATAAATAATGCCAAAAGTCTTGGTCTTATTATTGACAATAAAATCAGATTCAAAGATCATGTTACGAAAAAATTACAAGTAGCTTATTCAACTCTCAAATTAATTTATGCGCAGAGAAATTGCTTGGATCTAGGTATCAAAAAGATGTTATGTGATCATCTTGTACTATCCCATTTCGATCACTGTGATAATGTCTATGGTCCCTGTTTAGACAATATTAATAAAAACCGTATACAAAAAGTTCAAAACTCCTGTCTGCGTTTGTACGGCATTCGTCGAGCTCAACGAGTTTCTCATAAACTCAAGGAATGTAAATGGCTCAACATGCACAATCGTCGACAATTACATATGTCATGTTTATTTTTTAAAATTATAAAATATAAGACACCACCATACTTACATAATAAATTGAAATATCGTACTGACGTTCATAATTTGAACATTCGGCGAAAAAACTTACTCACAGTACCAACCCATCGAAAAAAAATTTTCAAGAGATCTTTTTCCTACAACCTCGCTGCTAATCTCAATGGTTTGATGAATCTAAGTTTCTTTGACGTCAACATGAGTCCACTTGCATTTAAGATGAAATATAAACAGCATCTATTGAATAGCTGAATGTTTTTTCTCTCTTCCCTATGCTTCTACTCTCTTCTCTTTTCTGCTATTTCGTCTCCCTTCTCTTCTTATCTCCTTGCCATTTTCGTTCCATACTTTTGTTCATATTCTCGTGGCATTGGTGGAAGAACAGAATCAAAGGCTTACCCCTTTGATATCTGAACCAAGAAGCCATTTGTTCATCAGATCTCGTATGTACTTTTTTTATGTGTTCCACCCTATATAATCATGTATTTATATTATACAATATGTATGTATCGGATGAACAATAAAAGATTATTATTATTATTATTATTATAATATCTGAACCCACTGAAAATACACCCAGTATATTTTGCAATAATCGTCGTTATTGTATTTTGTATTATAAAAAAAAACAAATTACAACCAGTTTCATTACCATTTCCATCAGAAAATGGAAAAGAATAGACTTGAATCAAGTAGAATAATTCTTTTCACGTACAGAATAGATTACAGTTAAAAGTTCATTTACCAGGAATTAAAAATTCGTGTGATCCGTGCATAATTCTTTTATATTTGAAATAATTTTGAGACAAACAAAATCATAAATAACTTCTAGAAATGTTTGTTTGACCCATCCGCGATAGTAAGCAGGTAGAAAACCGAAGACCCAAGTACGCGTTTTGCAGTGACGCATCATTACAACACATTTACATTTTACGTTTCGGTACCCGTCTGTTGATTTATTGCAATTTTGTTACCGCCTACTGGTCATTCCAATTCATCTCCGCGACCGCAAATTTTATCAGTTCGTCTCGCCTTGTCCATTCTTAATGTACCAATTGAAAGGTAAAAATTATGTTTTTGGATTTAATGTGGTATTATATTGAATGTATAGTCTTAAGATAAAATAGTTTTCCTGATGGGTTTTGAAGAATACATCAAGGGTACTCCATAAAACTGTATTAACCCATATAACCGAGAAACTTTTTTTTGAAAATGCACAGGTGATTGATTTCTAGCTATCCGTGATAGCATTAGAAAGCAGGAAAAAATCGAAAAAAAAATCTGTTGGTTCTGTATTGCTCAGAAATTTGGTGGCTTTTAAAAGGACGGTAGGGCTATGAGGTACTATAAGATTTTACAAAACTCATTTTATTCAGATTTATTCAACATATAAAAACTTATATTAAATCGTATTTATTTTCAAACCTGCTTACATTTGATGATAACTGAAGAAACAATTTTTGGGATGTAGACTACATTGACACTTTCTACATAGAAAATTTGCTTTATTGTGACATACTGCACACTTACGTTGAGTTTCGTGATATATAACCAGATGGTCGATTCCATCAAAACGAGAAAATTCGTGATGACTTCTGGGTAATTTTGAACTACTTCTTTTTGTAGTTCGTTTATATGTTTCCAATAATTCAGTGGTAATGCTCCTTCGGAAGGATAATTGGTCCATCTTTCCACCGTTGTTCTTGTGTGTGGATGCCAGGAGTTTTGAACTGCCATATCAATGCAGTGCGCAATTGGAGAAAAAACCACCTTTTTCCACGTACGGAAATTCTATATTGACCAATATTCTGGTCACTGCGATCGACGCCACCCACGTTCTCATTATAACGTTTGATGAGATTTGGTTGATCTATATAAACCTTCTTTTCGGACTGTGAAAAACGTTGGGCTCTGTTCAATGAAAAGACAGATAAGGCATTAGATGCAAGGCTGACAACACTGTTATCATTCCATTTACATATAACTATCTCCTTGTCTGTCAGTGTATATTCAAAGTGTCCCCGCTCTTTCTTCTTCAGATATGTAGCATTGTTCAAAGGTGACTCTGGAATTCGGTTTTCGCGAATAGTTCCGGTACTCTTTATATTCCGTATTTTCAATTCTTTCAGTAGTGACAAGGAAGTGAAATAGATGTCGAAAAACAAATGGAATGGTTCGTATTTCAACGATTACAATACATCTGCATATTAAAGAACTACAGAAGCTCCAAGACCTAACTGTTTTTATTTTTCAGTAATAGTTGTCGATCAACCTTGATATGGATCGAAATATATTATGTATCCAAGCCTCGTTGTTCCAACCCAGAATTTGTAACCCCATCTTATGGGTTTACCTCGTATAAACTGCTTACAGCCATGACACCCATAATATGGTACCATGGCTTCGTCAAAGCTATGATTTTCTTCTATGGGGTCATATTCAAGGATTCTTTCATTTAGAGAGTGAAACAAAGGTCTCAACTTGGAATATTTGTCATTTGGATCTAAGTTGTCATTGCAATGTATGTTAGTCATTATATGTTGGAAACGATCTCTGAAAATAGCGTCACAGACGAGTTTGTTAATGTGTCATCACTGTTCTGCCAATACATTTTTCTTCTGGACACTACATTGTATCCACTAAACAGTAAGAATCTGTTCAATCAACCCATCATCGAAAAAAAAAATTTGAACATTGCTGCCGGGGACAAAGTATTATTCTTCACGGTATATAAAGGACTCCACTTTGGAAATTCCGATTGTAAGTATTCCAAATACGTGAAATTTTTTATTTTCTTAGGTATTCTTTCGATCAACGCTGATAAAGGTAGGTCGTCCTCAGTATCCCATCCATCATGAAATCTTGCTTGGGCGTATGCGCGAAGAACAGATATCTGTAAATCACTGGCAACCTCTTCATTTTCATAAATTTTTACGGCTTCTGCTCGTAGATGAGAACCAGGTAAATTACTGGCGGTAACTACATCTTCTTCACCTGAATCTTCGTCAGTATCATTGGCATCGTCCGGAGGTAAAATGACGATATTATCTGGTAATACTTGAAGGTCTGGATTTTGTAACTCTTCTATAAGTTCAGTTAACGATAATGGTTTCCTTCCAATAGCTGCAAATAAATACGACATTACTGACTTGATACTACCACATCAAGGGATAGTCCTACTGTCCTTTTAAAAGCACTTCACATTTTCTGTGTGAATAATTGGTTTATGAATGAAAGGAAAATAATTACTTTTCATGATGATGGACAATTTTTTTAAACATCTCAAAGATATGTATCCAATATAAACACTCAAATCATGAATAAAACAAAATCTCACCTGTAATCACTCATTGTCACCCTCCGATATGATATCACGCACGAAAACTGTTATAAAAACAAATCAGGTGATCGAAAACTATTGCTTTGTGGATTCTCAGAGAGAGGAACACTGTACCACTACTAGGGTCACTAAATCCTAGAAGGCTTTGGCCTTCTTACGGGTATGGCCAATGAGTGGAGTCTAAATAGCTCCAATGTTCCAAAAACACCACGAAAATTAGGCCCGATGTTTGAACTAGTGACACATGTCAAAAGTCAATTTTTATGTCATTGCCGTCATTGAAAATGTTTTCAAAAATAGTTTTAGCAGATTCACAGTAAAGAAAGCAGATTGTCCCAACTCTCAAAATCTTCTGATGAGCCCTGCTGTCACTGATCCAACTTAGGAATATGTTGATTACTTTTTTTACTGATACATATATTCCTTTCTTCTGAAAGTGAAGTACCTATTGTGCAGTGAAACCTGCAAGAATACCGACAAAAGTCGTAAATAATATTGTATTCTTAGAGGTGAGTTCAAGATCATTTTGTTTATAACTTGTTAATTAGTGGATTGAAGAATACATTTTTCCCATTTTCCTCACTAAATACAAATACAGATTATATTTTCATTTAATTTTTTTTTTGGATTGAAACAGGAAACCTTGAGAATGAAATGGCTATCAATATTGAATAACCTAGTTGTTGATTTTGGAGAATAATTGATAAATACTTGGTTCAAAATGTATATTACTGACAGAATCGTTATAATGTTATTATGACTTTTCATAAACAAAATTGCTATATACTGTTTTTATGTATAGGATGATTCTATAAGAGGAAGTTAGGGTGATTCTCGAAACATGAAATGTAATTCTAACACTAGTGTAATATTGTGACAGGAATCAGGACCACATTTAAATTAAAAAATGAACTAAAGAAATGTATACCTTCTTAACAGATGATTTCAATTCCTATATAATGTAACAATGTTTCACATTTGACTGTTTTTGATTTCATATAACTTATTTATCATTTCACAAATTATTCTCATCATTCCTTTTCTAATAATTGTTTGATTTCTTCATCGATTTTTATTTCATATGTATTGCTGTTGAACAATTTATGTAAAAATGTAATTCCTCTCTAAACAGAAACGTTTCTTGGGATCAATTAATAAAGTGTGTGCAGTGTAAGTATAACAATTTTCGTGTTCACAGGAGTCTAGGACTGACAAATTTTTTCTGAATTGTTCAGAAAAGACCCAAAAATGGTCATTGAAAAAAGTGGCCAATTGTAATAAGCACGTAGAATGGAAAAGTTGTAAATTGCAAAACTGGAACCTCTTTCTTTCGAACAAGTTTAAAAATTCTATATTGACGTTTATCTTGAGAAAATTGGATATACAGCTGTTTTATTGAAGTGAATGGCTATATTTTCTTGTGTCAACCTTGAGATAGTGAAATATGACCTCCGTATATATTTCACTATCTCAAGAAACTTCTTATTTATGATAGGAATACAAAAAAAAGAATTCATTAGGTATATGAAGGAATTTTTAAAATCGTACAAATATGTAAGATTGTAAATGGGTGAGTCAGAAATGCAGTATTTCAATAATGTCAATGTTTTTTGGATGTTTTGTAGTACCTTATATGTCTGAAAGGTATTAATTTTTGCCTTAAGTTTTTTGCTAAAGCTTGATTTCATCTGAGAGGCATTTAGCAAATATATTTGACACGTGTTATGTTCACGAATGCTAGGCACTTCTGTAAGATTCAAATTCGATAATCGATATTTGGTTTTTGAGTTATTAGCAGCGAAGTGGTGGAGGTGTTAGAGCGTTTGGCTTCCACCCAGACGGTCCGGGTTCGATCCCCGGTCGTGTGTCACTGAACTGAAGTGGTTCGGATTCCACTTTTATTTAAACTGTAGGTCCCGGATCTTCCTTGCTCGTACAAGCTCTGCTTTTGAGGGGTTTTCTCCGAAAACCTGGGAGTTTCGTAAAAACAAATTTTACAAATTTTTTTTTTTTTTACCTCAAATTGATACCCCATTTTGAAAATTTGTATTGATCAATCAATGGTAGGTATATATTGTGACTAAGAAGTATTTGGGAGAATAGTAATCTCTAATTTTGAATAATGAAGCCATTAATGGAGGAGTTTTAGTGTTTTTATAAAGGGTTTCTAACTCTGTGGATATATTTAATCAATCATTGGCAACTTTTACACATCATTTTGAAAACAACACTAGGTTCTGCCCTTCTAAAAGAAACTCTTGTGCCTGCAGCAGAGATGGTCGACGGCTGAATCTCCATGTTCCATAATGGCTTGTGGTCGGGCCACAGAATATCGGGGCCGTGTTTGAAAGTCGACGCTTTTTTGAAATTCGAGTCATTTGTACACCTGGCAATTTTAATCCATAAAAATAATTAGAATTGATTTGTATCCATTGAAATTAAACATGATAACCATAATTTACTTATTTGACATTCTGACTTACAAATGAAACATAACCCAACTTTTTTTCAAAAGTATCGGTTCTCTCTCTCTTATAACCCTTGCTTCCTAATTGGTGCTTTTGTGGGTTATTTTGAACATTCGAACTATTTAAAGAGATTGGAACTATTAGACTCCACCCATTGGCCATACCCGTAAGAAGGCCAAAGCCTTCTACGATTCAGTGACCCTAACCACCACAGACAATGAGCGCCATCTCTTTAAGAAGGGTCAAAGTTGAAATATGTATGAAGATTCATAAAGACCTTTATAAAGGACTGTAGGTTCATATGGGTTGAAACAATTTTTTCCAGAACGGATTGTTTTAAAACCATCTTGCTATTTAATTCTAAATCAAATCAATCAAAATATCCTTTATTGTCAGAAGATATTATCTCATGGACAAAGTTTTAGAAAATGTATTCAGTACAGTTATATGAAGGTAAAAGAGATAAAAGTAAAAACATAAAGAATATAAGACTTGCCAATAAAATAATGAGTTTTAAAATAGCCACTGTTGAGAGTAACATTAAACCAGTATAGGATCAATTAAGAGCAAATATCATTTTTATTTTGATTTAAAGAGTGCATTAAATTCTTTGTTTAAGAATAAGTGGTCTTTAAGAACTTTTAGTTTATCTTATGGTTACTATAATTCCGATGTCGATTTATTGAACATATTAAAGCATTTTTAAACCTAAATAAATTGTTATTTGGGAACCATTTGTCCGCTCTAAATTTTGAACAACTGATTATTCATTCAGTATCGAAAACGTGATTTTGATATGTATAAATTCAAATGCTCCTCAGCTGTGCGTCAGTGTATTCTTGTAATATGATTGGTTGAAATTAGGGATGGCGTGAACCTGCCAAGATTGACCAATCAGAATCACTCGCGCACTGACGTCTCCCGGCTTCCCGCCTCTTCTTCTGCGTCTGATCGATTGAATTTGGTAGATTGGTTTGGAGTTTTCAATATTTTTCAAACTGAATAATTGATGAAATAAAAAATTGAAAACTAGCTATGAGTTACGTGAGAATGCAATATTTTGAAATACGTTTTTTCTGAAAATTACTGGAAAGGCTTATTACGAAAGGAATAATATGACAGTCACATGAATCAAGCAGTGTGGACGCGGCAGCAATATATCGTAAAACCATTCTTGTCAACATTCTTTGCAACTTATTGCAATTGCAACTTGCAATTGCAACTTGCAAGAACAAATAACAAGTTGAGTATCGGATGAATTTCGGTAACATGTTGAGTAACATAGTTGACAACAACGTTCAGTAGCAAGTGCGGACGGGCCTTGCGGAATAACGTGAATGGAACGTAACAAGAATTGAATCACCGAAACGTTATAAGGATATCTCAAAATCCGTTGTGCATAAGGATGATTTTGAAGGCTATATTTAGGCTCATATCGAACCTATTATAACTCCATAATATTACGTCTTTACACCGAATAAACTATGTATTTTTAGCTACGTCGTCATGGGTTCAAGAAATTAACGTTTATAAACCTCCAGGGTGAGTTTCTTGCTCAGAGGGACCTCTCTAGGAAATAACTATAAAACCTTGCCGTTAGTTGAAACAAAGAGATCTGGGAGATCTGGTAAAGATACGTTTGGCAAGTCTTCGAAGGCGGATTCATGCTACGTGCATTATAACTGTACATTTTCATTACATTATAAAAAACTGCATTACATTTTCACTAACAAAATATGTTACCGTTCATGAAAACACTTGATTTATAAACTTGCATAGGCGCAGCAAGTGACAAAACATTTGATCGTTGGTTTCCCAAACATTCTTCTTTGGAAACTCATTCCAAATTTATCTATTTATCACATTGTAATGTAGCATTTTTACCATTGTGCCTTGAGCCATTTTGAAGAATAATGAACGACATTCATCAAAAAATAATACAGAAAATTCACAATTGCAATCCAAATGAAGGAAACCTCATCATGACGATGTGTTAATTACGAGGCTTCGGCGCCAATGCTATTTTGTGGTTTTCAAGATCGTAATGCAGTTAAAAAATTTAGTTGAAAGTTGGCCAAGTTCTCATTGAATAAGTGTTACACAGAAAATAATCGGTACCTGAAAACAATGAAAGAGTACAGTGATTCAATGAACAGTTCCACCAATATTGGTCCAATGAACGAAATCGTTATGTCAATGTAGCAATGGTTATTGATACTGTGAAAAAGGATGTTCATAATATTAATGAATACATTCATTAATTGCATGATCAAGTAAATTGAATAGGTTCGTTATTTTAACGAATCCCATTCATCAAATGAATGAAAAGTATTTATTCGATTAATGATTCCTTTTCATAATATTGATTATTATTGTTCTTTCTTTTTTCTTGGAATGAACGCTGTATTATTGATATAGTCGTTCATTGCGACGATGGATATTTTACATCAATTCAATGATACGTGATCATTGAACTAATGAATGTTCTTTCGTCGATTCAATCATTGGTGTACATTGAAATAATGAATTGTGTTTATTATTTGAATAAGCGGTATTCATTTAACTGAAGCATGTTAATTAATGCAATAAAGGCTATTGATGATACAGTGAACTTTAAAATATAGGAAAATTACAATTAAATTCGAACAAAACATCGCATTCCTGTTGGAAGGTGCATCACCTGAAACATGAAATGCATTGAGGAAATGTTCTGAATTACACCAGATAAAATATTGGCCTTTATGATTTATTTTCAGGAGTATAAAGTGCTCTCAGTTTTAGGAATGAATAGTGTTATTTAGTTAAGTTGTTTGAATTTTTTTTGAATAATTTACGCATTTTCCAGGTTTTTCCTGGTAGGTACATGTTGGCTATAATGAAAAATTGTTCAATGCATCTAATACTTTAGTCGATAACGATACATTTGATAGAAATAATGAGCCTAATATTATCAATATTGTTATTTATTTCCGAAAACAACAGATCCAGCATATCCACAAATGTAGTGAATATTAAATAAAATTCATGAGAACATTAATTTATATCTATAAACTAGAAAGTACAACACAGTAGAAAAAAGTACATTGAATACAAATCCTATTATTACTGTTATAAGATTGAGTGCACTGTATATAGAAATTTAGACGTCAGGTATGAAGGGACAGATGTCAGATTGAAGGAGGTTGTACGTGACTAGCAATAAACTTGGAGTTTTGTCTGAATTTGAATTTATTATTAATCCAAACATACAACATGGTGTCAGAAGTAAACCAATGCAACATTGACTGTCTGTTGGTGTGAGTTCAACATTTTTGACGATGGCTGTAGCGTACACGTTGAATTCCTTGTGTATGGAGGGCGATATGGCCCACAATTGGAAAACCTACAAGAGTTCTTACTTGACGTACATTGATGCATAATTATGAAACGGCCACGGACAAACGGAAAATTGCTATTCTTCTGCATCACGCTGGCCCGGAAGCACGTGAAATATTTGAATCATTTCAACTCTCTGATAAAGATAAATTGGACCCTGTTTTGCAACAGTTTGATGCTTATTTCGTGCCAACTGTAAATGTTACCTATGAGCGTTATGTTTTCTTCACACGACGGCAACTAGATGGTGAATCTTACAAACAGTTCATGACAGCATTGAAAACGTTGTCCCGTTTTTGTGAATTTGACACTCTCAGAGATAGTCTGGTCAAGGAAATATTTATTTGTGGAGTACGGGACCCAGTTTTGAAGCAAGCTTTACTTCGGAAGACAGATCTCAATATTGAAAAGGCTCTCGAATTTTGTCGTACAAAAGCGTCAGTTGACTCTCAAGTTCAGAACTTGAGCCAAATGAAGTTAGATTCATCTGTCGTGAAGGAAGAGTAGATGGTAGATGCAATGAAAAATATTTATCATTCCTTCAAACGAAGAGAATCAACGCAGAATGCCAAGAAGCCTTCCAGGGTGGTAGATGAGTGTGAATTTTGTGGTTATCGTCACCTGTATGGTCGATGCCCAGCTTTCAACGCCAAATGCGATAATTGTGGGCGAATGTATCATTTCGCTAAAATGTGCAAGAGAAACAAAGTAAAAGGCAAATTTCGAGAGGTGAATTTCCTGGAAGATGAGCAAAATTCATATGCTGCTGAAAGTGACACAGAATTTGTTATGGACACGTTAGTGGTATCTTCAATGGAGCAGTTATCAAAGAAAGTGGATTGGTACTCTGTCAAGTTGCTGATCGAAAATCAACATGTGGAGTTGAAAGTAGATTCAGGAGCCCAATGTAACGTACTGGGACTTCAACAGTATCTTGATTTGGGATTGGATTGTCGGGAGTTGGAGAAGTCAGACGTGGTTATCACTTCCTTTACGAGTAACAGATTGCCTATATTTGGTAAATGTAGTCTGAATTGTACTTATAAGGATAAATTGTATAAGTTGATGTTTTTCGTGGTGAACTATGATTGTATAAATATTTTGGGGTTGCAGGCTGCAGAATTATTGGGTCTCATCTCAAGGGTTGATACTCTTTCACAGTCGCTATATTCTGTAGTACCTGTTGCATATAGGGATTTGTTTGATAACCAAGTTGGATCAATACCTCACAAAGTTAAAATTGAAATAGATCCCTCTGTGCAACCAGTAATATCATCTCCTCGTAGGATTCCACATGCTCTAAGACCTAAAGTAAAACTAGAACTTGATAAAATGGTTAGGGAGGGTATTACAGTTCCTAGAGATGAGCCAACGGAATGAGTCAGTCAAATGGTAGTAGTTTCCAAACGGGATAGATCGTTGAGAATTTGTTTAGATCCCAGACCGTTGAATAAGGCCACCAAGCAGGCCCATTATCCTTTACCCTCAGTAGAGGAAATTTCGGCACAGTTGAAGAATCCGAAGCATTTTTGTAAATTGGATGCTAAATCAGGATTCTGGATGCTTCCTCTGGATGAACGGAGTTCTAAATTGTGTACATTTCAAACTCCTTGGGGAAGGTATTCCTTCCGTAGAATACCTTTTGGTATAAATGTAGTTCCGGAGATATTTCACAATGTTATTAGTGAATCCATCGAGAATGTTGCTACATTTCAGGATGATATATTTTTATCGGCACAGACTAAGGAGGAATTGCGCAAGACATTACTTAAGGTTTTGGAAACAGCTAAGTAAAAATTATCAAATTTAATCCAGAAAAATTTGTTTTTGATCCTCCTTCAGTTACAATTCTTGGACATAAATTTTCAAAAGAAGGAATTTCTATTGACGAAGAAAAAAGTTAAGGCAATCGTTGAGCTTCGAAGACCTCGTGATAAAAAGTCACTGCAGAGAATTTTGGGTATGTTCAATTTTCTTGCCAAATATATACCAAGTTACTCAGATCGTACATTTGTACTGAGGGAGTTATTGAAAAATGATTCAGTTTTTGTTTGGGAATCTCATCATGAAACAGCTTTCAAAGACCTGAAGTCAGCTATTACTAGGGACGCGGTATTAGCCTACTATGACCCTAGTAAAGAGCTGGTCCTCAGTGTTGATGCCAGTTGTGTTAGTCTGGGAGATGTGTTGCTTCAGGACGGCCAACCAGTGGCGTATGCATCTAAAGCCTTGTCCGATACACAGCAGAGATATTCTCAAATTGAACGGGAACTTCTCAGTGTCTGTTTTGGAGCTGAGAAATTCAGGCAATACATCATAGGGAGAGACAAAGTTCAAGTCCAAACAGATCACAATCCAATTTTGGGGCTATTCAAAAAACCTCTACATAAAATACCATCAAGGTTGCAGCACATGATGATGCAACTTCAGCCATATCGCTTGGAGGTATTCCATACCCCGGGCAAATATATGTATATTGCAGATAGTCTGTCTAGAGACTTAACTGATGCTGCCAGTGATATTGGTACTAATTTTGAGGAAATTGATGCTCAAATTTCATTATTAGTCCGAAATTTGCCAGTGACGGAAAAAAATTGGAACCAAATGAAAGAACACGCAGCTAAGGACAAAGTGTATCAAATAATTTTGGATTACATAATGCAAGGTTGGCCCACCTATTACAAGGATGTACCTGACATGATAAAACCATATTTTGAGTACAAGGGTGAGCTGGTGGTGGTCAGTGATATGATTTTCCGGGGTGATCGAATCTTCGTACCATTTAGTTTGAGAGTCCAGGCATCAATAGAATGCTAGATCGTGCTCATTTATCAGTGTTCTGGGTGGGTATCACCAATGATATCAAACATTTTGTCAAGCAATGTAAATCTTGCCAAAAATTCCAAGCAGACTAAAGAAAACTTGAACTGAATTTTAAAAAGATTCCGTTGTTGCCATGGATGGAACTAGGCTGTGATATCTTTGAGCTATATCACAAATACTACCTGGTGGTTGTAGATGCATTGTCCAACTATATTGAAGTGAGCAGTCTTCCTAGTTTGAGTAGTGTTTCAGTTATTGAAAAACTCAAGTCTATATTCGCACGTCATGCAATTCCTGTTTTATTATATTCTGATGGGGCTCTCTGTTTTGATTCGACATTATTTAAGAGATTCTCAAGTGACTGGGATTTCATACATATTATGAGTAGTCCGCATTATCCGCAGTCGAATGGGCTAGCTGAGAGTGCAGTGAAGTCAGTGAAAAGGATTTTCAAAAAAGCTATGGATGCTGGAGAAGATCCCTATCTGGCTTTATTGAACTTCCGTGCTACTCCTAGGGGATCAGTTCATTCCCCAGCCAGCATCTTAATGAGTCGAAATTTGCGAACTAATATCCCTTGATCTTTTCAAACATTGATACCCAAAGTCACATATGATGAAGACAGGGAATTATTAGAAAAAGAGAATTATTGGAACCAAGAAGTGGTACGATAAAACATCAGTCTCCAGGGCACCTCTATGTCCTGATCAGCCGTGCATATTTCAGAAAATGCCTAAATCCACATGGATACCTGGCAAAGTAGTGAAAGGTAGTGGTCCTAGATCGTATAATGTGATTAGTAGTGAAGGAAGAGAGTACAGGCGGAATGAAAGATTCATTATTCCCGTGAAACCTCATGATACTGATGTTCCTTATATTCAAAGTCCAATAAATTCTCCTCTATCAGTCCCAACCAGCTCTACTACGAACACTGTCCATTCCCCAATAATATCTGCTCCTAAAAAGAGTGTATATACAGAGGATTTGAGAACTTGGCGGGCAGATTGATTAAACGACCTTCTAAATTCAGGGATTACTTGTCTCTATGAGTTTTATTCTTCATTGTTCAGCATATGTTTATATTAGTATTAGTTTTGCATCAATATCATTATTGTTTGTTGATGATATGATGTATTGTAACATATTATTTAGGTTCTTGACGTTCGTAAAAGTGTTACCTTTGTATTTGGATAGGTTATTTATGTAACTATTAAAAAAAAAAGGACATGTTATGAGATTGAGTGCACTGTATATAGAAAAGTAGACGTCAGGTATGAAGGGACAGATGTCAGATTGAAGGTTGTACGTGACTAGCAGTAAACTTGGAGTTTTGTCTGAATTTGAATTTATTATTAATCCAAACATACAACAATTACTATTTCTATAAATACTACCTACTGAATTATATTAATAACGAACGTTGCAAAATAAAAAAATACCTACGTTGTTTACATCCTTTTGGTCGTAGTGCAATGTAGTTTTTAACTAAGTTTCTATTTCGCTTTCTTTAACAATGGTAAAACTTTTTAAGGTGCAGGTCTTGGTTTCTGGTACCATCATCAGTAAAACGGCTCCTCTGTCTTCAATGTCATCAATTGTCATCTTGACCATATCATCACGTCTTAAGCCTCCAAATACGCTCATTACCAGAAAATCTTTATGTAGCAGAAAAGTATCATCTGGAGCTTTTCTCATGAAAAGTAATACTTGTCCACCTTCCATCACCTTTGATTTTTTAGGAATGTATCCTTTTGATTTAACTTTCAGACTGAATGCTCATATATTAATTTTTTTTAACAATCAATGTTGATTTCAGCTGTAAGTATTTGGTCCATAATTTGCACTATATGTTTCAGACTGAAATAATGTAAAATAAACAAAAAACATGAATATTTTTCATGAGATAAACTCACCAGTTCCTGGAAGTATGCTATTAAGACAGTTTCATTTACGGTATTCACTCTGTTTTCATTTTTCCATTTCAAAAAATGGTCATACTCCTTCTCGTATAAGTATTTGGATTTCACAGGCAGTAAATTTCCTAACGCTTTTTCAGCTTTGAGCATATTCTGTGGGATCTCCATAATTATTGTGAATACAACCATTTTTAGTTTCCTCCACTAACAGGCTTTTCAGTTCTTACAGAAATGCAGTGACATTTTATTGAATAAACAATCCTTAGCAACCTCTTCAATGTTTTCGTGGCAATTGCATAGAAGCTCACTTGTGCTCAGTTGCCGACCAGAACACAGTAAATACTATGAGAAGAAATTTATGAAGTAAACAACGTCGTTTAAGATAATTTTTTCGTGAAAAATAAAATCTTGTGTGCACCACGAGCGTTACTATACCCTAACGCCCATCGGGCAACATTCATCCCTCGGGCCAGAGGCCCTCTGGTGAATGTTTACCCTCCGGGCGTTAGGATCTATATAACGCACTTGGTACATACATTGCTATTGTTTTTCAGTGAATCTCAATTTTTTGGCTCGATGAAAAATTTATTGTGCCAACGAACGGATAGGTAATAAACGGTCATTGATTTTTTTCAGTGTAGTGTAATGTGTTTGCAAGAACTCCTTTTAGTAAGTACACAAGTGGTTTTTCTCAATGTAAATGTTGTGAAATAGTCATATGCATAAGAGAACACAGGACATTGTTTCCGTCGGTCCTCTGCGACAATTTTGGTTAATGTTGAGGCAGATTTAATTTCTTTAAAGTGGCATTTGGGATGGAGGTCCTCAACCATTGCCGAAGGATATATAGCGGAATCTTCTACAAATAAAGTAGACATAGCAGCTAAAATATTTAGACGGGGAAGTGACAAAAATAAATCTGCTAATACTATAAGTATTATTGCCGAAAAAGAAAACAGCAAAATCGTCGCTGACTATTCAGATGATATAACATTTGTATTTGACAAAGAAAATGCCTTTTCAGGTAGAGTTTAGCCTATGTTTAATAATTGTATCATTTAATAAACGCTCCACATATGTGTGTATTTATTTACTGTCTAAACTGTATATAAAAAACCGGTATAGAGAGATTTTGACGAACGAGGCCGACAAACATTTTCCCTAAACATTTTCGACCCGGGAAAGTTCGTTGCTTAGTAGAAAAAGTAAGCTTTCTAGAGCGATATCAGAATAGTTATTTTCCTAACAAGTGCGGAAAGTGATACTTTCTCGCACGCGACTGCCGTTGACCCGAACGACGCGAGCGGAGTTCGGGCAAGCAGTCAAGGGTGGCAAAGACACTTTACGCATGAATTAGAAACATTATTTTTTACGACCGCATAAAGATTCAAAAAGCACATTGAAAATATATATTTTATTTCAACATACAAAACATTCCATGAAAATCCACTAATTATTATTAATATTAATGTTGAAAACAACTTGGTTGTCATAACAAATCTTTGGTTACCATACACCAAACCACTTGACTCAGCTTAGTTTGATTGTTATGTGGATTGATTTTGAGAAATGTATAGGGTAGATATATAAAAGTATCGCAATTTCTTCATTCCAAACAATGAAAAATAGTCTGGATTAGGTTGAATATTAAAACCTATATTAGTTTGAATAGTAATTAATATACAGGTGAAATCAATTAAATGTACATTTAATAACGATAAAGTGACACATTCTAAACTAAAATGAGTGCGGGAAAGTGGGTGAAAACGCACGGTCGAAGAATTTTTTTTTTGTATCCAGTACGCGAAACGCTACTTTGGTAGTAGTTTTTCACGAACGAGTTGCAAACAAAATTTTGTCTACAAACGTCAAAAAATATTGTTCTAAAATGAGTAATATGGTTAGCTCAATATAAAAACAGTGTTGAACTGGCCAAAAATGTTTTTCCTAATCAAGTAATTACTGTAACTATGGAAATAAAATGGAGTTTGTTCATTATTATACATTTAGAAATAAATGATTTCTTGTATTTTTTCTTGCTTGAGGACCATAAAGGTTCAGATATAAAAATCTCATATAGTTTACGCAGTGCGCGAAATATGCATTTCGCACACTATTTCGCGCAAGGCGTCAAATTGAATTCAATATAACATAGTTCAATTACTTTTTTTCAACTTGTTCTCTAGAAAAATGATAACTTATGTCAATATGCTTAGACCTTTTATAACTTGTGGGATTTCGAGCAATACTTATACAACCATTATCTTCAAAAATAATGATTGGCTCAATTATAAAAACATTAATACTGGTTGCTGATGACTTTAGCCAAATTGCCTCTTTTACAGCTTCAAAGCCATATATTAAGCTTCTGTAGATGAGACAGCTACTGAATTTTAACGCTTTGTGTTCGAACATACTGTACAATTTTCAATTAATTTAAATAAATATCCTGTTGTACTTTTTCTGTCAACAGGTTACACATCTCTCTCTCAGAGTGCACTATAAACAACGGTCTCTTGACATAATTTTTATCTTTATGTTTATTAATAGGAAACCGTGCTTGTTTTCCACTTATAGATAGATAGCTCTTTATTTCCAACAGGTATACACCCAATTACAGGAAATGCTAGAAGGTAATATTTAACATAACGAATTACAAAACGACAAATATAAATGTATGTATATACGTGCATGTAAATAAACAATTGATTATATATTGAACGACACTGCTTAAAAAAACTGAAATAAGAAAAAATGAGAAGTTTACGATCTATTGATTAAACATTCCAAAATATATTTGAGAAGGCTCACATTGATATCACATATATCACAGACCAAATTATAATTAGAACACATTAACGACACTGGTGCCCTGCGCATAACATTTGTTCGAATATTTTCACAATAAAAGGTCGTCTCACTTCTAGAATTAAGGCGAGGAATATGAAAGTTAATTTTTTGTAAAAGTGAGGCACAGGAAATACTATTGTGCAGTAAATTGTAGAGAAATGATATTGTAACAAAGATACGACGAGTGTGCAAAGAAATTACATTGAATCGATTCAGAAGGATTGAATAATCGATCCCTCTTTGGGGATACGTTCCTGTTTGTTTGAATAGCAGGTATTTCAAGAATTTCCTTTGAACAGCTTCCACAGAATTGATATCAGAGTTGTATAAAGGATACCATATCAATGCCCGATATTCAAGTTTGGACCTCACATACGCATAGAACAATGTGAGAATTTTCCCAACATTGCGAAACTCCTTAGTACTTCTCATAATAAAGCCCATCATCCTATTTGCTGAAGATACAATTTCATCAATTTGCAGAGAAAATGTGAATTCACAATCAAACTTAATCCCAAGGTGTTTTATCTCCATGACCCTATTGATGGTACTACTATCTATTTGGTAGGAAAACACTATCATCTCTTTCCTTCTTGAAAATGACATAATGAAACATTTTGAAATATTCAATTGTAGATGATTATGGAGACACCAATCGAATACTAAGTCTACACCTTTTTGTAAATTGCTACAGTCTGTATTCTCTTTGACAACTCTGAATAACTTCAGGTCATCAGCGTATAAAAGTTTCGAACAGGTAATTTTTTTTGCTAAATCATCAATAAATAATAGGAATAAAAGAGGTCCTAGATTTGAGCCCTGAGGAACACCGGAGCTGGGGGTATACAAAGGGGACTTAAAGCTTTCGTATTCCACGTATTGTTTTCTACCAAATAAATAAGTTGTATATAAGTTTATTAAATTTACAGGAAAACCAAATGACGTTAGCCGATGTAGAAGAATGTAAAAGTCAATTTGGTCAAAGGCCTTTTGAAAGTCAGTGTAAATAACATCGATTTGTAATTTTCTATCGAGGGCCTCGGTAACACATTGTGATAAGCACGCCAAGTTGGTAATACAAGACTTTTTTTCTACAAATCCGTGTTGATCATCTGATATAACATTTTTATCGAGTCATAAAGGAAAACATACATAATTGTTTCAAATACTTTAGAAAAATTACTCAGCACGGAGATTGGTCTATAATTTTTTAACAATGGGTGGTATGATTAAAAATAGTATTTTCTTTTACTTCAAGTTAAATGCACCATGTTGTAGTTTTCACTTAAAAAAATCAAAGCATTTACTCCACATAATCCTTGAAGTAAGTACTAGTAGCAATTGCTCTATACATTGCTTTATTTACTTCGATATATAGAAGTTAATACTGCAGTAATTACTACTGTTGTCAAGTATTTCCTCCATTTGGGAGTGTTTGGTGTAGTTTTTAAGAAGCTACTCAGACTAACTTCCATTGAAATGAAATTATAATATTATAATCACTTCATATCTTCAATTGAAACGGTGTTATGGTTTTTTATGAATTATGGTAGGAAAGGTAAGGTAAGGTACAATATAGAAAATTATTTCGGTAAGTCAATTATTTTAGCTAGATTGCTACTATTAAGCTCTGTACTTTCAGGTTCAATAAAAACAATGTTGAACGGATAGGTAGAGAGTTCTCAGGAAATCATATTGAGACGAGGGGAGAAGCTTTATCAAATTTAACGAAAATGGTACCACAGAACAAACAACAACAATCGAACCAATTTGAGGTTAATCATGTCCTAGTATTTACTAGTAGTTTATACTTCTAACCAAAGTCAACATTTCCCATCGAAGAATATACTCTATGTAAAACATCATACTCCACAAAATACTAGGAAGTAAAAGCTATTACTTGAAGTACAAGCAAATACTCTTTTTAATCATACCACCCAATGTTCTATCGCCTTTTTTAAAAATTGGGACACATCGGGAAAGGTAGAAGTTCTTAATATCAAGTTATAGATATGGCGTAATGGGGTCAATAGAGGCTGAATGCAATCTTTCACTAAAAAACTTGGTATTTGATCAGGACCAATAATGAGTTTATTTTTCATTTTCTTTGTATCTTCTATGATATCCTTATCGCTCACTTGTTCGATGTTGATACATTGAAAATGACAAGGAATATTTTCGAGTTCATTGGTTAGGTACAATCTTCACATAGCTCGTCAGTAGGTGTATTATAATTTATAAGAGAAATATCTTCAATCGTTTGTTTAGTTTTCAAATCAATAAACTCATTTTTACATATTATGTGACCTAAACGTTGATGCCATATTTCATAGTTTGTTTTTACGGAACTTACTGTACCTATGTGGAAGATCAACAATGACTTACCCTGCATAGCCATCTTACCATCTTTTAGAATTTCAACACCTCATTTGTTAATTGCCACTGATTGCAAATTGTATAGGAGACATCTGGGCAATAGAGGACAAATTCCTTGAATAATTACGTTGCTCAGAACTTCCAATGAGCCCTCTTGGCTACAGATATTTTAATGGGTGATGATAAGGGTGAAAAATCAGTACTCAAGTCAGATCGATTAAATATGTGATCGGAGGAACCACAATTCGAAATAAATCTGATTTTCTTCTTATTCTCTTCGAAGTATTGTTTACTCAAAATCTTGATTTCCGTTTGCTCCTAATTTCTATCTTTATTTGACAGTTTTACCTCGTAATCAAGTAAGCGTGTAGTGAGTGTAGCTTAGCTTCTAGCTTAGTTTCTGTTGCTAAAAATTCGGCAATTAGATCATCAAATACCGTAAAGTGGTGCATCATTGAGGAATCACCTTGAAGTTTTAAACTTGATAGCATTTTTCGCAGTGCCAATTGGCTACAATTTTTCGTTCATATATTTTGTACAAATTTTGCAAAACTTGCTTAGCCGTAAATTCTACTTTTGCCAAACTCAGAAATGAGTCTGACAGGTACTCCACTATTACTCCTTTCGCAATACGCTCTAGTTGTCGCCACTCTGCGGTAACCGTATCGGGGATTTCATTGTCTATCACTTGTATCACATCAAGATCGGATAAAATCGCTCTGATTTGGAATTTCCATACACACTTTTCACCGTCAAACTGTTTGATGTTTCTTTCTGCACTTTTATTTTCCATTTTCAACAGCTCAGTCGCTTTTACACAAAATCAGTAATATTGATATTCAATAATTATTACTCAAAGCCTTTTTAATTTTGCACTCGTGATTTTCAAGTCAATTCAATGCTTAGGCCCATAACCTGTTGGCTATAGGATGAAATGATACACAGTGGATTTGGTTTTCACTAATATCAATTTACTGTTATTAGAAGGACGCACTCAGAAGGTAAAAGAGTAACTTACTATATCCTCTCTATGCATAGTCTATTTATTGAATTAAAACTCATAAGAAACTCCTATTCATCAGTTTTGTACAAATAAGCTTGAAGTGCCTTCATAAACACACATAAACACACTGAGTCAGCAGTGCTGAGACAAAGAAGGATTGATGTTTGTCAATATTTCAACAATAAGTATATAGCATGGGCATTTACTAAATTTTATTCACTTCACCGTTTATAAATAGCATTATGCATTAAATTATCAATAACGAATTTTATCATCCATGGAAAGACTCATTGACTTGCATATGCGCAGTAAGTCCCCAACCAAACAAGTCTTTAACAATTCTTAATGTAAATGTAGTGAAAATGTAATTATAATAAACGATGCATGAATCCGCCTCAAGTCACTCGATGAGGTTAATCTAGATGAAACTGTTAATGGAGAAACAATTCATGATATTTTAGAAGAGCACAAGCCATGGAAATATCTGTACGAAAGGGTCAGCCAAATTCTCTGCGGTGTTTCAGAGATATAGGGAAACAATTTATGCATGAAAACGATGAATTGCGTCAGGTCGAATTCAGTCCGGAATTTTAAACACATTTTCTCAATTTATAACATGGTACTAGACCGTTCTTCTTCGACACTAATCACACTCCACCGAACAAAATGAAACGGCTACGCCGCTGGCACCGAAAGCAATATCTCGATAATGTCTTTATTAAACCATTTGTATGGTGTTATTCAAGATGCCAGATTATTAATATGAAGTGTTGTTATAGGTTTTATTGTAATCTTTCGAGTCTCAATGATTAAATTATTGTTATTGGTTACATAGATTTCCGAGTAATAACATGCTACATCATTCACGTCGCTTGTGATGCGTGGTATTTCAAACAATACACGCCATTTGAACTTATCTGCTTATTCATGCTTTTGATCTACGATCTTCACATAATAGAATCGTTTATGGTTTCGTGCCGTTTTGAGAGTATTCGACTTCATGGATTTCAAATGATTTTGTTCCTCAGACAAAGATTCAATATTCATGGTATGGACGTGTGTGGGTTTACTTGATTTCATAAGTTCTTTCTGTATGGATGAATAGTCAGAATGATTGACGCAAGGCAATTAATTTTTTATACACGATCTAATAACACATTTACTTGTTCCAAAAAGCGTATTGATATTCCAAGGCAGACTGAAAAGTTGGTTGCCGAAGCAGGAAAACACGACTTTCTCGACAAAATTCAATAAATTTTTCCACAAAGTTTCATTTTAGTTATCCAACAATTCTCCAATTTTCCTACATAGTTGAAATAATTAAAAAATTGAATAGCAGCAAGTAAAATTTGCATACCACCAAGTGAAAATTTGCATACTATATGGGACTAGTACACGCTTTATTAGCCACAAGAAAAATTAGATTCCTGAATTTGATCACTTGCTGTCATTGATGTAATTTGAGGAACATAATGTAACCTACCAATATGAAAATCTTTATTAGAAGCAAACTTTTCATTTCAATCTACGTTTTATTTGTCGATATGGAAAGAAGTATACAATATTTCCATGGTTCTTTTGAAGAAATCATCGCCTCTGGCCACCCTTATTACTGGATCACCCAGTACAAACTGTTCCAGAATTAGGAATTTCGGAACTTTGTTTAATTTGTTTGTATTCAGTATGGATGAATGAACATGCAGGCAAGCTAATGTATTTTCCCATTATAATCATAACAAAGCCAAGTAAAGTAAAAGTAGTCAATGAAGAACAGTTTCTGAGTTCCTCTGTGGTAGTTTGTTGAAATCCCGAAAGCTATTTTTATCTGGAGAATTTAATTCAACATTATTTTTGCTATGTGGTACATAGAATTGTTCTCGATTACTAGTGTTCATTTGATGAACATCAGAATTTTTAATAAATGTTGATCTATTCCTAAATACATGGAGACATAGTTCAAAAAAATACAAAGATGGAAGAGTTAATATTTTGTGACTAATAAATAGTTTTTTTCAGCTGGTGGTACTAGACACATTAGCAATGCACCTCATTATATTTTTCTGTGCGATAAACACAGTTTTAGTTCACCTTCCCTGTTAACTTTTGAACGGGTTGACACACTGTGGGGAATTATCCCACTTGTATATTATCCTTCATACATTTAAATTATTAATTTGGTCAATATACTATCATTTGTATCTCCTGTATATGTTCCATATTAAGACAGCAGAGGTATTCTAACTCATTTTACCAGTAAACAAATGGCTTTACTATAATCCGTTTCAATATGTACCTACCATTAGCCAAACTTGACCAGTTTTCCCAAATTGTAATTGATTGAACATTCCTAAGATATTCTTTCAGCAATTTCATATACGGATATCAACAGTCACAATCAGTCAACTGACTTAGACAGTTCATTCTTCGACTTCAGAACAATCGGTCGTCTTTCAACTAAAATCTCAAAAGTACATAGTTCCTCGGCTGAGATTCATCGTTATTCCAATGAAGAGATTTATCAAACGTTACCTCAAATGTTCGGATATGCCACAACAGTTAAAAGACACCCACGAAAAATACGAAATAGGTCACACGGTCCCAAAAGGCCGATATCACCAAAATACAAACGTAGAACAATAACCATTTACAATAGACTTTTATACTGGGTGACACAGTAGACATGTAGCAGCCTGTAGTTTTTTTATTTGAAGAGATGAAAATTTGAAATATACAGAAGTTACGTAATCAATGATAGCGCTTCATTTGAATCTAACGACAACTTTTTTCAACTAACTGTTTGATCGGCAGTAACTCCAACTTCTTTTTTTTTAATGACACCCTGTATATTTATCTACCCTATCTTATTTGTCTTGAAATTCACTATTCAACCGTGTATCACAAAGTGGCATTCGTTTCTCAATTCGCAGATGAATATCATTTTATTGAAAAACATCAAGTTGGCTGTTACCCGAATTCGATAATCTTTCGATGCTTGGTAGGCTTGGAAATCCAAAGAGTATCAGTTAAGCGATATAATTTCAGTTTTTTCCATACCTGATCACTTCCGACAGATTGTCAATATTTTCTTCAATAAAAAGAAAAAACATCAGAAAATAACTCACGATATTGCGAAAACTGAGATAGGAACATATTTTTTTCAATTTGGATACTTGTGAAGAAACTATCTGCCTTTCTCTTTGGCCATGTAGCCATATCATGATCTTTCCATTTGGAAACATAAAATTAAAATTGTTCCCCTGATACACCAATTCACAAGTCTATTAGTCTAGATATTTGCAATAATATTTTACCTAGTAGGCGGTGTACACATAATGTTTTGTGTTTGACAGGTAAACATCATTTGATTGTACTGATTATCTCCGTCAGTTTCATGCTGATTAAAATTGCATCGTTTAATTAGATACTAAATATGTATTCAAAGAATAAAAAGGTCGATATGTTGTTGATATTCGGAGAGTGCAAGAGAAATTGTAGACAGGGTGAACAATTGTTAGTCGAAAGATTTCCGGAAAGACGCCATCCACCTGATGGTGGACTAGAAGATCAGTTCAGAGCAGTTCTTTTCAAAACTCTTCTAGCGGTCTCTCGATTCACGCCGATTTCTTCCTCAATTTGTCTCAGCGATATCGTCGGATCTGCATGTACTATGGCCAAAACGTTTACTTCTATTTCCTCGTCGACAATGTATTGAAGATTGTTTTGAATTTCCGGTTCTCTTTTGAACTGCTCTTCTACTCTGACGAAATAATTATTAGGCGGATGGCGTCTTTCCGGAAATCTTTCGGCTTACAATTGTTCAGCCTGTCTACAATTTCTCTTGCACTCTCCGAATATCAACAACATATCGACCTTTTTATTCTTCGAATACATATTTAGTATCTAATTAAATGATGCAATTATAATCAGCATAAAACTGACGGAGATAATCAGTACAATCAAATGATGTTTACCTGTCAAACACAAAACATTCTGTGTACACCGCCTACTAAGCAAAATATTATTGCAAATATCTAGACTAATAGACTTGTGAATTGGTGTATCAGGGGAACAATTTTAATTTTATGTTTTCAAATGGAAAGATCACGATATGGCTACATGGCCAAAGAGAAAGGCAGATAGTTTCTTCACAAGAAAAAAAATATGTTGGAAGGAGTTGGAATAGAGCCTAGGGAGCTTGCAAGAATTGAGCAATCAAAAACAAGCTTTCATACAGTAAGAAAAAACAGAAAATATGTTCGTCACTGGAACCAACGACTACGCACCACCAAACATCCTAATGGAGAAACACGCCCTAGAAAACAGGGACAAAATCAAATACCTGGGATTAACCATAGATAGGAATATACTGTGGATAAATATGTCAAAACAGAACGAGCCAAAGCTCAAGACATAGCCAATAAACTTTTTGTCGTAGCTGGCAGGAAATGTGGAACAGACGAGGAAATACTGAAAACAATCTACAACGGACCAATCAAACCCAATACTGTACGGCGCATAGTATGGGGACACAGAGCAAGCGACAGCAGAACACAAAAACACCTCAAAGCTATCGAAGACCATTCCTGTTATCTATGACAAAGGCATACAGAACTGTCCCAACCAACGCCTTGAACGTCCAAACTGGAGTTGTACCATGCTATATTGACGCTGACACCGAATACGACCATTTCTCCACAAATAAAGCCGACATACAATATAACAGGATAAAACACATAGATATGACCTACCCTATCAAAACACATAGGACAATCGAAGAGACCAGAGAAGACCCCATCATAATATACACCAATGCCACAAAAAACGACGACAACCACAATGGGAACAATGGGAACAACATACACGACACGGAACTATTGGCAATATAAAAGGAAAGCGAAAAGAGAGACGTCATAATCAATACCGACTCCCAAAGAGCAATATAGACGATAGAGAACAAACTCAGCAGGGTAAAACAACTAGAACTATGCAGAGATATATTCAAGATAGCCTAGACAACAACTAGCGAATCCACATTAAAACATACCCCAAGGACTAACCAGGCATTATCAAAGCAGAAAGAATTACCAGACGCCATATTAATAACTTGAGTATACCTTAAAACATACCAAACCATTGAGGAACTCAAAGAGAAGAAAAACAACAGTAAGATGAGGATATGGTAAGTGGCATGGGACAACTCCAAAACTGGACAATCTGTCCACAGTGTCTACCCCGCGGTGCATAGCCAACTTGTAGACCTAAACTGGAAGGTAATGCAACTTATTACGGGCCACGGATACCAACAATCCTATGTCAGAAGGTTCAGACTCAGGCAAACTACGGGTATTTGGTCATGCGGACAACACGAAGAAACCGTCAAACAGAGTCACAGCCACCTGCAGGACGTCGGTCTAAACTCTCTCCTGCATTAGAAATCCAGAAAGCATAACCAAGTCACTCATAAACCAATTAAAAACGTGGGGTACAGCCATGATAATAGACAACACCCAATATTGGTACTGATACTAACACAAATGTGAACAACCTAACCAAAAAATTATAAACAATGAAGGGCAATCATTTTCTCTGCTAATTTTAGGAGTGCGGTGTTGGGACGGGTTCCCTTGCCGGTGAATTCGCTTGATAGATGGTAGATAAATGAATGGTTATTCATTTCGGACTTATGCCTCAAGGAAGGTGGGCCATCCGGAGATAGCGAATATTCTCCCATGATACACATGCCATAAGGACTTGCATACAGATGAATCTAGACAGTGGGTATGGAAGAAAACACATCTACATTCTTTCTGGCAGCCAGAGCAGAATAAAAGCGCTGAATTCAATACAACTAAAGTAGAAGCAAGTTTGAGATTGCCTTCAGAGCCTCAATGAACTGGCAAAACACAGCACTTGTGTGGGTGCCCGGACATAGGGAAATTGAAGTCAATGAAACAGCAGACCAATTAAAAAAATAGGGAAATTGAAGTCATTGAAACAGCAGACCAATTTGCAATACAATCATCTGAATCACTATTCATGTGCCCAGAACCAGCGTTTGGAATTGGCAAGACTCGGTAAGGAAACCTAATCAATGAATGGATGAAAGACATCAAAACACGAAACATATTGGGACCAAATCAAAGAGCATCGACACAGCACAGCAATGGTGAGACACCTGTGCCAAACACTGACAACTGACATCCTCAACCTCAACAGATCTAGGATACGCACAATCACCGGCTTACTATACGGACACTGAGGCCTTAGAAAACACCTACACACCATGGGAATGAATAGGAAACTTTGTGGTGACGAGGAGCAAACAGCCTCTCAAATCATCTTCGAAAACGACGCGCTGCTCAAAAAGTACATCAGAACATTCGGACAGATCAACCTAGAAACAGGTATGAGTCCGAAAACCTAGTTAAAAGACTACTCAACTGGAGAAAATACAGGCATATTTGAGTAGGTACTACTGACGACAGAACAATACAACAGACCCTAGCTGGTCTTAGTGTTGAGGGAAACCTCAAAGGTAAACCCAGTATCTCGGTCGTCAGTCTTTAACCAACCAACCAACACGGCGAAAAAGTTACTGGCCTAAGCAGGAAAACACAACTTTCTCGACAAAAGTTTCATTTTAGTAATCCAAGGATTCTACAATTTTTTTTCCGAATACTGCAATTTTCGAATGATCTCATCTCTTTCTCATAATTCACTCCATTATATGACCAAAATCTCTCACCACCTTCAGGTTCAGAAATAGATAATAGTCGTAGAAGAGGAAAATATACACATCATTAGAAAGATAATTCATTTCTCTTTTTAACCATCTGTTTTATTTTATTTTCTTTATTACGCTTTTTCGCTATTTTGATCTATTTGCATTCCGAAATTTTGAATTGGATGTGCCCCAGCGCCATTTTTCGAGTAATTGCAATGTTTATTTTCTCAAAAAGAAGTATCAGTAATAACAATAAAAATATTTTTGGTCCCATTGTTCCACATAAAACCGTTCAAATTTATCAAGACAAGGGTACCATCAGATCCGCCCTTATACTCGATATTGCGAGTGCATATGCTAAAACAAATGTTAATACGAAAAATTTTAGATGATTTAAAAGATAATTGAATTATCTATTCAACGATGTATCACTTGATTGACCCCCATGCCATTTTGAAATTTTAAATATACAGGGTGTCCGGTAAACCTAATATAATATTGAAACTGGTGATAGACCAGGTCATGACTGTTCAGAATATCGGAATTTCACCTCAGTAAAAATATCACCGTTTTCGAGATAATGGGCATTTTAAGAATTTCTGGAAAATCGCTACCTTACCTTAGATTTTTGAGTGCCATGTATACAAATTGAGAAAAATTCAAATATCTTTGCTGCTGAAGATTACTGATGCGTGATGCTTTCAGACCTACTGAACAGTTTTTCAGAAAGTAAAAAAAAATCAAGAAATGAGGGTAAACTGACAGATTTGAGTTTCATCAATTTTTTTTTTAAGTTTGACATTATTGTCTGAAAGAAACATAACCAATTGGAAGTGGACTTTCATTTCAAAAAAATGCTCATTTTGTCCAGACTCTGCCATGGAATTGAACAAACTATAATTATTTTTGAAGGAAGTGATTTCCATTGAATTAGGCGTGGTTTTATTCTAGGCTTCCTTCAATTTTTATACTTACGCCCAAGAATTATTTTATTTCGATTTTATCAAGAAAAAAAAAATGTGGAAATAAGTATTAATAATAAAGAATGGACTGCTTGGTAGCATTAAATAGTATGTCAATAAAATTAACTTTTCATGTAATAAAGCCTAATAAAATTATCGAAATGAAATGTAGATTATCCGACATGGCACCGATTAAAACGAATTGTGAAAAATGTCACAATTGTCCAACATCCAGATTCCAACGAAGATTCAGAGACCAACAGATATACAGGGTGTAACCAAATAAGTGCAAAATTTTTTAGGAGGTGAATCCTTGTCGAAAATTAAAAACTTTTTTAACTCCTGTGTTGTGCCCGTAGAAGCAATATTTTTCTGATGAAAAAATAAAATACAGCATTGTGCATGAACGGATCTTCTGTAAAAGAATTGAAAAAATCTAGTAGGTGGCTGTCACATTTTGTTTGAAAAACTTGTGACTTTTTTTATTATTCCGCTTGTTTCATTCAGTGGTATTTATTCCTTTCTCATGCCGTTCACACGTTATACACCCCGAGAATATGCGCATATGCACTTCATTTATGGTGAATGTGAAGGTAGTGCTACTGCTACAGCAGCGCTTTATGCAGAACGATATCCAATTGCACAATTCCGCTCAGGGAACCGCTGATTTGGGGGCTATAACCTATAACGCATTCGAAAAGGTTCTTCTTGAGAAAATGTCGTCTCTGCGTACGAGTGGATGTAAAATAACATTTTTGTAATATTATTAAGTGCGATGTTGAATAATCGTTATTGTGGTTTATAGTGTTCATTCAAAAAAACGTTGAATTAATATTTACTTCTTTATATCTCATTGAATGCTTCCTAGCAGTTGATTCGTAATAACGATAATAACATAATAATAACGTAATAACATAATTATTCAATCATTTCATCTTGATACGATGAAAATAAAAGACATTACTGACAAAGTCTACTGGAGTTGATTTTAGCTCAGAATAACATCACACTCTAATATAATCGAAATTCTACTCCTACCAAAAATAATTATCGTATGTTTTATACCATGGTAGAGTCTGGACAAAATAGACATTCTTTTGTAATGAATATCCACTTCCACTTAGTTATGTTTTTTTCAAACAATAATGTCAAACTGTCGTTAAAAAAATTGCTGAAACTCAAATCTGTTATTTTACCCTTATTTCTTGAAAAATTGTATAGTTTTCTGAAAAACTGTTTTGTATGTCTGAAACCATTACTCATCAGTAATCTTGAGCTGCAAAAATATTTGAATTGGTCTCAATTTGTAGACATGGCACTCAAAAATCCAAGGAGAGGTAGTGATTTTCAAGAAATTTAAAGATGCCCATTATCTCGAAAACGGTGAGATTTTTACTAAGGTGAAATTCCGATATTCTGAACAGTCATGACCTGGTCTAGCACCAGTTTCAATATTGTACTAGGTTTACCGGACACCCTGTATGTGCATCCCCCGCCACTTCTATTATGCATTCACAATGTCTTTTATTTCAAGAAGTAGTATCGTCGAAACCATTCAAACCGGTATTCGTCCCATGTTTGTCCGTTCAACCGTTCAAAATTTAACAGGGGAGGGGACTATAAAAAGCCGCACTGTATATTAATTGGCTCTCCACCCCTTAAGGGTTTAAGCTAGGTATCTACAGTGTGCCCAAGATAAGAATGAACAGCATGGGGATCTCGGTAACCGTACAAGTTACACAGTAGGTCAAATTAGCAAAAAGTTGCGCAATTAAGGGGTCAATAAATAAGTAGATGTTGAGAAATACCAAAAATGTTGTTTACTCCGGAGATATTCGGAAAAAACCGAAATTTGGCGATTTGGTTTTTGTATTTTTCTGAAGTTATTTGAAAAGTTTCGAAAAAAAACCAAAGGAACTTTCTTATTGCCACTTTTTTACCTCTACAAAATGGAGTTCACAAAATCTCCGTACCAACGTTTCGTTTGAGAGAAACCATAATCAACTTTGTTTTTTCATATGGTACGAAAAAAATGTCCACCCATCAGGACATAGCATTTTTAATTGAGAATGCAACGACGTATGGCACAAAATTGAATCAATACATGACTCCTCTGGAAATGGAAAAACCCTACGATAAAATTGAAGTTACTTTTTTGTAATATCTAACAGAAAACAACTACTTTCCCGGCTAAAGCCACGCTGGACATTGAACTACATCTGATTAGATATTGAGAAAGACCCTATATACATTTTTTATTCTGTAAAAATTCTTATTACAACTTTTGAACATAGACGGCTCAAATAATTTTCCTCTGGAATGAGTATTTAATTGCCCTCGTTTCTTCTACATTGAAATGGGGGGAGGAAATTTTACAAACGAAGAAGAGTTTGAAATGCTGTCCTAATACATTAAATGCCAGAGAAATTGTGTAAAAGCTGAACACATGTATTCGAACAAATACCCGGAACGAAAACAAGCTGGCAAGTCTATTTTCAGGCGTTCAGTACATAATTAAAAAAAAAATTATTCATTTGAAAAACCGGTGCTATACCAACAAAACCCGTCTGCTGAAGGAAAAAATACCTAGTTTTACAATCAGTATTTGAAAACCCAGAAAGACAAACTAGAGAAATTTAAGACCAGATTGGGGTACCTACCTAAGTCATCAGCTCAATTTATTTTAAGAAAACAAATTCAAGCCATATACATTTCGAATTTGTCAAGACCTAAGACAAGGTGATGACGAGCGGCGGAGACATTTTTGCGAGTGGTATACAAGAATGTGTGATTTTCCTTTCAAAGTGATCTGCTCGGATGAAACCAAAAACGATATTTTTAACAGGCGCAACACACACTATTGGTCACAACAAAATCCATTTGTGAAGGTGAGAAGAGATCATCCAGATACCAACATCGATTCGGATTTAATATTTGGTATAGAATTTTTGGTGCAAAGGTCAAAGGTCCTTTCATCTACCAGACGTCTTCAACTGCTCAACGATACCTTCGTCTGTTTCGACAAGATCTGAAAGATGCATTGGTTAATTTGCCATTGAACGCTGTGTATAATTGCTGATTCCAACATCTTGTTGGAACCAGCTTTTCGCCAATACCTGAGGAAGCGGTTCCCAAGGAAATGGATTGGCACTCTTAGTGATACACCCTGGCCAAACCTTGTTACCTTCGTTTATCCCTGCTACTGGGAGAGAGAGCTAAATTGGGGCAACACAAATAGGTGGAACGGGAAAAATGTCCGGTTAGTTCAGTGGTAGATTGGAAGTGGAATGAAACTCAATAATAATCTTAAGCTGGGTATGTAATTACTTTCAACACAGGTTGCATAATATGGTTCGGGGTATAAACCGAAGCCAGAGTCTAGGAGGAGAGGGCGAATTATTAAAAACTATAGTTCAGGACTGGTAATACTAGTAAGAGGTGCTTTGCTCAGGAAGCAAGATAAGTGCAAGCTCAACTACTGGTTGACACACCTAATCCCAGGTACTTACTTTACCCGAATGTATACAGGGTGGGTCACGGTCGATGGTACCTCAGACGTTTACGAAGAATGGGAAATAGGATCATTCTGAAAATTTGGTTTCTCAAGTAGTTGCTCTTGGTCTATCGATCTAAAATATTTTCAGCAATGCAGCGTTGCCGCTTATACCAGAAAGTAGCAGCATCTTTGTTATTTCACATGAGTCACCCTGTATATTACCGCATTTTTGAACTTGACATTCCTTTCTGATTATTTCTACTTCATACTCCCCTTTACCTATCTCTAACGGTTTTTTGAGATATTGGTTATTTTCCATATTTTTCATCCAAAACATAGCTCGAATTGAATGTTTATTTCTGCGGTATTTGGATTCTTAGGAAGTTGCAATTTTGTGTTTAGTTCGTCAAGATCATTTACATTGATTCTATATAGAGAAGTTTGTTCTGCGTTATACAGGGTCGTTCAAAATTCATGATCTTACTGCTAGATACGAAAAGGGTTGAAAGTGCGTTTTTTTTTAATGGAACATCCTGTATATTATGAAATATCCTGAAAGATGACAAAATTCCCTTCGAATTGATATATTATGTTCCTGTACCTAAATAGCCAGAATTCCGAGATAATAGCAATTTTCACTTGTAATCTCCCAAGTGCTTGAATTATTGCCGGAAATTTTTCGAGTACATGAATTTTTTTTCAAAATCCATGTACGAGATAAATTTACGGCAATTAACTCAAGTACGAGGGGGATTCGGTAACAAAATTTCTCACCGAGAAATGAAAATCATCCAACAATTCATAAGAAATAACTAACGATGGTTTCACCTGAACTATTTATAACCACTGAAATATTGATATGTAAAATACTTAACAAAATTTTCATCAATAAATGTGTTTTGGAACAAAAAAAATAAAAAAGTTGTCACGTTCTTATCGTGGAATGAACCATCGACCTAGCGACTCATAGGCCGTAACACTACCGCTGAGCTACGGTACTTCTGAAAAAAAACTTGTGACATATGGTGTATTGAACTTCTTCTGAAATATGATTTCAGAATTGACAATTTCTGCAATAGTCGTGGAGAAAATATTTTCAGACACATTCCAAATATCTAGCAAATACATAATTATCTCCTTTCATATCAAAACAAGACCACCATTTGTACATTAAAGCAAAATATCAACTTGTCACATGTCAAATATTTGACAGAAAAATTTCCACTTATTAATTTCGCCCAGGGTACCCAGGAGGATAAAAATTTCCGGAATTTTTTATGGTTGCCATGGTATCTAAACAAGAACGAATTTTTTGATTGGCTACAAAAGTGAGGTGTGAAATTTTCAAAAAAATATCGATTTATTTTTCTCATACTCATCTAAGGTGGCTATTAAATGTCATGATGGTCCATGACATTATGAAAATTTAACAATTAGTGCACTATTAATAATACCGTTGTGTGTTTCTTAACGAAAGTGACTCAAAAATAATTGAAATGAAGGGAAATAACTATTCAAACGAAGTTCTGATGAAATTGTTTATTCTTCATGGAAAATGTGAGGGAATTGTAGCAAGAACGTGCAGAAAATTCAATGATACGTACCCTGTTTTACAAACCATTTATTAAGTTGTCTTCATCTGAAGTTATAGGCTTCGGTGAATGTAGTTTCCTTTTCAATTTTGATCCAAATTTAATGAAATTATGTTGTGATCGTACAAACTTCCTTTTGTTCATTGGTTGTAAATCAGGGTACGTTCATTGAATTTTCTGCACGTTCTATGCGGCCTATGAGTCGCTAGGTCGATGGTTCAATCCACGATAAGAACATAACAACTTTTTTATTCCAAATTTAAACACATTTATTGATGAAAATTTTGTTTAGTATTTTACATATCAATATTTCAGTGTTTATAAATAGTTCAGGAGAAACCATCGTTAGTTATTTCTTATGAACTGTTGGATGATTTTCATTTCTCGGTGAGAAATTTTCTTACCGAATCCCCCTCGTGCTTGAAATAATTGCCGTAAATTTATCTCGAACATGAATTTTGAAAAAAAATTCATGTACTCGAAAAATTTCCAGCAATAATTCAAGCACTTGGGAGATTACAAGTGAAAATTGCTATTATCTCGGAATTCTGGCTATTTAGGTATAGGAACATTATATATCAATTCGAAGGGAATTTAGTCATCTTTCAGGATATTTCATAATATACAGGATGTTCCATTTAAAAAAACGCACTTTCAACCCTTTTCGTCTCTAGCAGTAAGATCATGAATTTTGAACGTCCCTGTATAACGCAGAACAAACTTCTCTATACAGAATCAATGTACATGATCTTGATGAACCAAACACAAAATTGCAACTTCCTAAGAATCCAAATACCGCAGAAATAAACATTCAATTCGAGCTATGTTTTGGATAAAAAATATGGAAAATAACCAATATCTCAAAAACCGTTAGAGATAGGTATAGGGGAGTATGAGGCAGAAATAATCAGAAAGGAATAACAAGTTCAAAAATGCGGTAATATACAGGGTGACACATGTGAAATAACAAAGATGCTGCTACTTTCTGGTATAAGCGAAAATGCTGCATTGCTAAAAATATTTTAGATCGATAGACCAAGAGCAACTACTTGAGATTCCAAATTTTCAGAATAATCCTTTGTCATGTTCTCCGTAAACGTCTAAGGTACCAACGACCATGACCCACCCTGTATATACATAGGAGTGCACAACTTTTACTTAACTACAACCACTACAAATTCTGGTTAATAGCAAAATGAGCAATTGTGATGTCTTTTCCAGCACCAACCCATCACCTTTAACTAGCGCCAAAGCGGGGATATTAAGAGAATAGCTGTAAGCGATACTTGATAGCAAAGCTGTTAATATAGCAGTGAGCAATATATTGTGGGAAGCTAGGTAGCAATAATTGTCAATGGTATGAAAGCGGATAAGCAAATGAATGGAAAGAGCTCGCCTGAATGATAGCTATAGATGTCTTCTTATTCGCTCGTCTTCGGCAAGACTCGAGGAGGTAGCGGATGATCAGAAAGCCTTCCAGAGTTACCATAGGCTGGAATGGGCTGATTTGGTATTAGATTGTCCAGTTATACGAGGGAACCGGAACTAACAGGCCTAAAATAGCGTTTCGGTTATACGAGCAAGTTCCACGAGAACCTCTAGAGTAAGGAAAAGTTAATGAGAGATGCCTTCAACAACAATAATTAAGAGAATACTTTTTAGGACAGTAAGATAGACATACCTGCAGGTGGTGGGTGGCCTAAAGTGATGTCTCGGAGTGAAGCAACTTTTAGAGGACGGAATAATACAGATCCACCCAAGTGTTTTTCCTAATCTTCTCGATTACAGAAGATCTTATTCAGTTACTACTAATTGAAGAGGCCAAATCCACCAAAGGTGAGAGTACTTCTGTCTTTCATGAGCTACCTCTGGCCATGTGCCTCTCCAAGGTTAGAAAGGACTTCCACAAAAAAAGGATTTTCCTTTGTAGGTTTCTGACAACTTCTCACTTGTCCTTTTGATTTTCTTTTGCTAATGATATTACTTGAATAAGTGATTTTAGATTAGTTCAAATCATGATCAAGTAGTTCACTTGTAATTTGCATTGTACCATGTTGAGTTTCATTCTTAACATTAATGTTGACATTTAGGTTAGAATGATTAAACCGAATAAATAATGAATAAAAGGTTGTTAGGCTTATTCTCATTATAGAAGTTGCTCATATATCGTACTGAGCTGTTTCCTATCCTGATTAAATGTAAGAATAGCTTTACATTCATGATAATGTGAAGGTGATTTATGTTGTTTTGTAGGGCTCCTAAGCACCGAAAATGGGGAATATCTGAATAGACCACTTACTGAATTCGACCATCAGTGAATAGTTGATGAACTGAACCTGATATTGTTTCATGTTTCAATTTAGGCTGAAGCTAGTCTGCAGAAGCCGCATAGCAGATGCATATTATCTAACCTGAATGGTAATTTGATTACTGAATCCTGTACTATTATCGTTGCGTTACCCGAGCCACTAAACTGGAGATTTCAAACCGTAACAACCTAACTCCTTTAGACTTGTTTTTGTAGGGCCATATCGAAAATGAGGTATACAAAGAAAGTTTTGAAAACGAGGAACACTTACTTCGCTCGGTACGATCAGCATTTGATAGAATTACCCCTGAAATGTTGAATCGTGTTATAGATTCCACAGTGAGACGGGCATACTTATGTCTACGAACTGGAGATAATCTGTTTGAACATTATGCTATAGCACTTACTTTTTGCAATCCTTAATAATAATTCTTGCCTTCTTAGTTCTTATTATTTTAGTTTCTGTTAGTTAAATATTAAATTATGTTGGAAAACTATTCATAATCATTTTTTCTGAATGAAATCATAGAAAAACATATTATGCCGTTCGTCGTTATATTCGCAATAAAAATACAGGGTTTACATTTTTTTCGTACCATATAAAAAAACATAGTGGATGATGGTTTCTTCCAAACGAAACGTTGTACGGAGATTTTGTGACCGCCATTTCCTAGAGGTAAAAAAAGTGGCAATGAGAAAGTGCCTTTGGTTTTTTCGGCAAATTTCGGTTTTTTCCAAATATCTCCGGAGGTAAACAACATTTCTGGGATTTCTCAACATCTTTTTATTGACCCCTTGGTTGTGCAACTTTTGTCCATTTGTCCTTCTGTGTATTTCTTACGGTTACCAAGATCCCCATGCTGTTCATCCTTATCTTGGGCACAATGTATATCTAGTTTTTTAGGGTTGATAAATCCCATTCTATTAATTTACAATTTTGGCTATGTTTCTCCATCTAACTCTGCCTTTGAAGTTTTCTTGCCAGTGTGGCTGACACTTCTGCTATGTAAAAAGGCAGCAAGAATACACATGCTTGCTACACGCATAGAAGCATGCCAGTATTGCCAGTCACTGGAAGATGCGTGCTACTTGCATGTGTGAATCTTGTTGCCAGTAAGAAAGTATTCCAGAAGATAGCACGCTAGTAGATCGCAAGGTGTTTGATTTTTCTTTGCAAGTAACATGATTTTTTCAAGCGGGTGGAGGAGAAAACGCAAAGGGCTTCTTGTTGCATATCCTTCAACAACTATTACTTGCTCCATAAACGTGACGTCTACTAATCCAGTCTTGTGTTTCTTTTCCGTTCCATACTTTTTAAACGTATCAGTTTAATTATGCATTGTGTTGCTAATAAAATTACAATACTATTCAACTCACTTCTCAACTGAGAAACTACCATTTTCAACAAATCAATATAACACACTCCAACACTTTTAGTATTCTGAGCATAGCTACCAAGCTGAAGAGACGATTTCAGGAACTGGCATGTTCATAACTAGCATGTGTATTTTGTGTACTCCTACGACAAGTAGTTAGCATACAAGTTACTGACCACTGGCATACTCCTTTTATGGCAGATGTATTTTCGCCTCAAGTCTTCTTCAACTGCCTGGATCCATTTTGATCTCGATTCTTTTATTCTGCTTTCTCCGACGGGGTTGCATTGGTGTTGGTTCTCACGAATAGAAAGAACACTCATGTCATGTTCAAAGAAACATCGTGAGAGTTGAGAGAAAGTAGGTAGGTGTTCTTTATAAGTGACTACATTTAACTCACAACTTTGGATCTGCTCAAAATGGGTTTGACTTGACTGGATCCGATACACCTAATCGATATATACAGTGTTCGGATTGGATTGAATCACTCAAGTCAATTCCATAAAATATAGGTTTGGACCCAACCGATCGCCTTGAAGAGAAGGGAAATTACGAGATAAACGAGTTTGAAATTGACAAATGACAGGTAAAAGTAGCCAAATTCAGATTAGTGTTTATATTAACAATTGCCTTTCTCAAAATGGAGAGCAAAATAATAATTAAGAAAAGAAACGTATGGTCCAAAGAAAAGAGCAGTTTTTTCATTCAGCTGATTAAGGAAAAACATATTATATCGTGATTTAATTCGCAGAACACAAGAAATTTAAGGTTACGAAATTCGACATTTTGCTGTGAAGTTAGCTTTTTTCAATCGGATTGAAGAATAGGATTCTTCGATCCACTTAAATATTGCGATATAACCTGAAGGGTGGTTTCACTTGACTCAATGCTATTGAATTTGAAGCGGATAGAGATCGTCCAGATAAACGTAGTCAATGTCCAAGAAGAATATACTCCTAACAAGGAGATATCAATCCCCATAAGACAATGGTGGCACGAACAGAAAGAGATGAAAATACATCTTGTGACGTCATGTGACGTAATAGGACAAGTCATGTCCGACATCCATATTCACCAGTGGCGCAGTATGGAACCAAGAAGAATAGGAGTTTATTCTTCTTGGTATGGAACTAGTTTTCATATGATTTGTGACACCAAGGAATGTTTGTGATTTGTGCACAGACAATAATAAATAGACTGAATTTCAATTTGTAAATAATACTGTAATTTTGTAATCGTTCATTCTTGCTTCTGAATTCTGATGAGAGCGTTGGTTTGATTCAAGATGTTTTGATATTACTTTTATCTTGTTTGCTTGTTTTGATGTGTATTCTTTTTGTTAATTGGACTTGAATTTGGATTTATTATTCTCGAATTTATAGTGTAGTACAGACAATTGTGAATTACAGTTTAATACTGTGTGTTCCTGTTCCATTTTTCCTGTTAGAATTTGTTCCCTGACGCCCCCCCTTACCGACTACCTTGATTGCTGTATTTGGGCCATTGTATATGTAACTTTGTTTGGGTCACCCGACCGCATGTCCCCATACGTCACTATGACGCATTAGAGCTGAAATAATCTGATTGGCTAGAGCTGATCAAGGTCTCCTTGTTAGGAGTTTATTCTTCTTGGTCAATGTCTGCAGGATGTAGGCATGCGTCAGGGAACACCTCCCGAAGCAGTGAGTTCTAAAGCTTTACCGTTCGTTGAAAGAACAAGCCCTGGAAATGAGATATTCGGCATTGTCCCCGAAGTGATGTTAAATGGATGTTTGGACTGAACTCGACGGGTCAATCTCGATGGGATCGATAACGTTGGAACGATTAATGATATTTCAAAAAAGCATCGTCAATGAACATATGTGTAAAACAAAGACAGATCGCCAACCTTTCTGCAGTGTTCCACAGAAGTTAGTGCGCTGGTAAGCTCAGCATCACCAAAGAAACGAACAGCACTTTTTTGGACAGTGTGTGTTTAGAAACTGCATTCTATCTATGGAAACAGTATTCGAAGACACGTCAGATCTATAGAACAAGTCTAGATAACCACATGATTCCTATACCAATACCCAGAAGCACGCTGACAAAAAAATCTATAATATACAACGCCAAAAAGTGTTCAATCTCTTGCCATTGGATGTCCGATACTTAACTGTATATTTGAAATTTGGAAATGCCCTCAAGGAGCTTCTTTTAGATACTGTATTTCATACATTGGAGAAATTTTACAATGAAATAGTTTAAAATAAAAATTTCCTTTCTAAAAGTTGTTTTTATCATCATTTTATTAGGTCAATAGCTGTTTTTATCCATATTTGATTAGGTTAGGTTCGTGTTTTTTACTCTTTGAATAATGGTAGTGGTAATAGGTTGGGGACGCAAGAGTCAGCGACTGGGCCCCAGTGGACCCTTTTCGCAATCCCCGATATCTTCACTTATCTCATGGCGGGTACCTGCTCGAACCTTTTCGACCTTCTTATATGAAAGTCGAAATGTCCTTCCATTGCATTGAGTGCAGTTCCTCCTACTTAATAGTGACAGCTTCAAAGACTTTTTGTCTGAGCCTGCCATGAATAACACATTCACACAGGAAGTGGAAGGAGTCCTCCTCCTCACCACATTCCGCGCATAGTGGGTTTGCCCCAACTCTGATGAGAGTCAGATGCATCCTGAGGCTGCAGTGGCGCTTAGAACTCCCACCAAGAGTCGGAGTTCTTTGCGGCTTATAGCTTCAGTATCTTGGCTGTCTTTGCCCTATTGGGCCCCGATATCATCCGCATTGACTGCCTGTAGCCGTCTATCCATCTCCAATCTGTTCCTAATGTATCAACGGCCCACTCATTCAGTGCCATTGTTACTTGTTTCTTTGTTATGCCGAGTGCGGGTCCGGCCCGTAATAGGGTTGCTTTGCTCCTTTCGTGGCTACCTGGTACGCCTGCTCGTTACCTTCAATCCCTGCATGGCCCGACACCCACATAAGCGTTATTTCCTTTTCAGTCGCAAAACTCTACAGGGTATCTCTGCACCCAAGAACCAGTTTTGATCTGGATCTGGTTGCATTAGAGCTCTGATGACGGACTGACTGACCGAGCAGTCATATACATGTCTCTCTGGGCCGGACCTCACCTTTTCCATTCTGGATGCCTCCAGGATGACATATACCTCTGCTTGGAAAACTGTTTTCAGAAAACTCAGCGCATAGGCTCTTTTCTCTCCGTTTTCCAAGTAAACTCCTGCTCCGGCTTGTGTTTCCTCCAGTTTCGACGCGTCTGAAGAACAGACCAGGCTTTCTGGAGGAAATATCACCCTTTCCTCTTTCCACTTCCTCCTGTCTGGGATCTCTAGCGGTATCGTCCTTTTCCATCTAATTTTATCCTCTGACTGTATCACTTTGAAAGCGGATAGTGGGATTTATTTCTCCGCTACCACAGCTCCCTGAGTCCCGCATTCTCAGATAGAACGCCATCGCTTCCTTCTTTATACAAGTTGGAAGAGACATCAGACCCAACAGGGGGTCTAGGGCTGCCGAGGGGGTCGTCCTCATCGCGCCGGTTATTCCCCTACAAGGTAGTCTTTGAATTTTTCCCAGCTTGTTGGTTGTGGTTATCTGGTCCACTCTCGGCCATCAGACCACTGCTCCATACAGTATTCTGGGTCAGATTACCGCCGTGTAGGATCCAGTGGAGAATGTGTGGTTTGAGGCATACCACATCCCTCCCAACGCCCGGCGCATCGTACTGATTGTTCAATGACCAGTTACAAATATTACAAAAATATTTTTCAGAAAAGCTTGATCATTTTCACTTTTCCATAAGATTACCATATATACCCGGTTTTGCCCCAGCGGTGGGGTAAAACCAGGTGGTTTGCCTTTTTTATTTGAAATTCAATAAAAAAAAGTTTAACCCTTATGGCATTTTGATGTTTATATATGGATGCACCGGTTCAGTGTGATTTTTTTATCTATTTCAGCCACAAATTAGAGTTTCCAGAAGCCACCAAACGTTAGGGATCCGGTTTTGCCATACTCTACCATATTAAAATCACTTCAATCACTCATCTTAGGATACATCTATAGTAGACTACTGTCATTCTGATTTTATATTCTATATCCCTTTTCTATGTATTTCCTCATTTGATTACGCTTTCCATGAGATTCCACATCTTCGACAATAAAGCAGAATGACTAGTTTTTGTGAAAATCCCTGTATGTTGGAGTCGCACGAAATTGAATAAGGACACATTCAGAGACACACTCCATAAATCAAAAACGTGATTACATACGAACCGTTCTACGTTCTGACATAATAACTAAGTACACAACCGACGTCAAAATAAATTGATTGAAACTTGAGGCCTAACCGGACATTTTCTCGGAACCGCATTTTTTTGGGAGCCCCATTAATTACCTGGACGGCGCTATATCTCCCAACAATTCTCTTCGGACGGGCGTTGATGACGAGGGTCTATACACAATAAATTAACTGATATTAATAGCGCAATCTGGCCGGCAGTCTGTTAATCAATCTAGTTTCTATTATGTCGGGATGAGGTGTTGATTAAAATATAGATGGTTTCTTTTTAAATGCAAATTATGCGGCCTGAAAATGTGATATTTCTATTTGGATTATTTTTTATATTGATTTTTAACGTGCCGGTCGAAGAGGTGTGAAATACTTTTGGGTGAGGCTTGTTGAAGATTGGTAACTACGGTAATTGAAAGAGAAGGCGGGGCAAACTTATTTCTTCAATAATACAACTCGTATAGAATTTGTTGTGATATAGAAAATGTATGTGTGTTTATTTATGTTAATTGTTGTTCGTTTTCTAAATGTCCCATATGTCGGGTGCCATTTGTTATAATATTGAAAATGGAAACATTCTCATTTGAAAATTGAACCGTACATGACTCTTCTGGAAATGGAAAAAACCTACGATAAAAATGAATTCACTTTTTGTATTAACTAACAGAAAACAACTACTTCCCCGGCTGAAGCCACGCTAGACATTGAACTGCATCTGATAGATATTGTGAAAAGGCCATATATAAATTGAAAGAAAAAATCTGAAAGCGAAAATTAACATTTTCATTCAGATACCTAGTTGAAATAAAAAGCAGCAATTTTTTGTAATATCCAACAGAAAACAACTAACATGGTGGTTTTTCGGGTTGTAAGGCCGACGTATGTTTAGAGAAATTTTCAACGTTTCGCCAACACGAGTGGTTAGCATTTTCAAGAGATATTTTCAAAGTTTCTGGTTTCTTAAGTCGTTGTCAAGTGTTGAGAAAACAGAAACTTTGAAAATATCTCTTGAAAATGCTAACCACTCGTGGTGGCGAAACGTCGAGATCTTCTCTAAACATCCGTCGGCCATACAACCCGAAGAACCACCATGTTAGTGACGATGGCCGCGAGAGCCTTTCACAATTTATGAGAAAACAACTATTTCCCCATCTAAAGTCACGCTTGACATTGAACCACATCTGGAAGCTATTGTGAAAAGGACATAACTGAAAAAATCTGAAAGTGAAAATTTGCATTTTCATTCAGATATTTGATTATATCTCAAATATCCAGTTTCCATTGGAGATTGTTCAGTGAAGGCTATTTACTGACTAATCTTTATTCAGCGACTTTAAAAAAAGGTCTATCAAAAAACTGTCGAAACTGACATCGTCAAAACTACATGACATTTCAGAAACAATCCTAAAATCTGAACTATAGGTTCATCTGAATTAGTGTAACTCATCCACATTTCTCCTCCGTGGTGAAGAAGCCTTGTTCTCTTCACTTTCAACTAGTAGACGGCATAACCGACTAACTGGACGACGCAAATAAATATTTTCTCCTTCATGTCTGCAACGAGAATTCGCCGATCACGCCCAGGAAATACCTCAGTGATTATTCTTATTTCTATTCTAATGTTTTTAATCAGTACAACTCCTATTTCACCTCCTATGGTTTCGTCAGCGACAACAAATGAATCATCTGAATATGCTTCTTCTTCGTCAATAACTTCCAGAGAATATAATTCATTGTTACGGTTCTTAAGAACTCCTAATCTGTTCAGTATTACTGGACTCCTTACAGACTGAAGATAATTTGCTTGCATCTGCAAATTACCGTGATAAGGTTCATCTGCCACAAGTCGGGCATCATAATAGTCTTCTTTTCATTTTCTTCATCTTCAGAAACGTTAGTGTTTTCACAAAACGATAACTCTGCTTCAATGTCTATGAATAGGTATTTGAGTTTCTTTTTCGGCTTATGGTAATTGTTACGAGAAGAAACTTTTGATGTACGCTCTTCAGTATTGTCTTTGGGTCGTTTCAAAAGCCTCATGTTTTTCAACATTATCCACACAGGACTAGCAGGCTTCGTTTCGAAATCATAATCATAATCATTTTCACTTTTCCTCTTCACTTGGAACGTGCACATGATTCGAGAACCCTCGTCGCTACTTGGTCGCTTGGTCGCTACTTGCTCAGGACTCTCTTTGAAAATAACAGGGGAGTAAATGATAGTGCTACTGCCTATGTCCAATTCAACACCAAATATCTTGTCCATAAATTTCAGTTTGAAAAAACCCAGCAGCTCTTCAACACTATCATCCTCTTCAAGGGTACATTCAAACAAATCAGATGATTATTTTTCTTTTGTACAATATTCGGTTTGTTTTTTATATTCAGGACTTACACGTTAACCTTTTTCTGTTGACTTTTTCTCTGGGTTACTTCTTCCTCTACGCCGATAATGGAAGTACTATATTTCTTGAGCAGAGTATCTAGGGTTTTACGTGCTTAAAATTTGCAGTACTTAGCAAATGCATTTGTCAATGAACTATCGTGTATTGAATCTTTCAGTTCTATCATGTTTGGTAATCCTTCATACAGGACCATGTCTTTTTTGGATCATGTAGTGCTTATTATTTCAAAGTCCAAAGTAACTTCAAAGTTGAACTTATTTTTCTCCATACATTCAGCGAAGGATTTGAGATCATTCAGAGGAATAGATTAGAAAACCGAGTTGTCAAGTTCGGTGGAACTGAGAGTGGTCACAGGAAAAAGACAAGTTTTCACGCAGTTCATTTGATCAGAACGAAGCTTGCAATTTTTCTCAAAGTCGTCCAATTAGATGGATGATAATTTGGAAAGCTCCGTGAATAGTTCTCGAGAAACAGATGTTCTGTTTTCTTCAGTAGAAGGAAATATTATCTGTAGTATCCTTTCTCGACGTTACTTTTTATTTTATTTTTTTTTTCATATTCTTTGCTCAATCCTGTATTCTTTCTCAGTATTTTTTTCGAGGCATCCTAGTCTCTGGATCACCATGTTTTCACTTTCTAGTAATTTCACTTCTTCTTGCCTTCGTAGTAGCCCTTTATTGTGTTCAAAGCTCCCATGTCCTCTAAATTTTCTTTGAAAACATATGCAACTACTCCGAATCCTTCAGTAGAAGAAGATATTTTTAGCATTAACTCGTGTTTCTTGTCTTGCTGTTGGAAATAACAGGAAATAACAGTTCTCCATATTGATTGTCTAGGCAGAAAGACTCAAGTTAAGAACTGTCCTTACATTTTTCATGGTATAAACCTTATGATATGGTTTATCTCCTTAAATATCAATATTAATTCTTTCAGAATTCTCATGCTTTGAAACAGTTTCATTAGTCCATTGTAAGCATATTTTTTCTGGCTCTCCGTGGACTCCCAGTTCACTTTTCATCAACCAAAGTCACTGTCGAAGCTTCATCAAGAATTGCTGAAATTGTCATTGAACCTCTTGGGCCAAATAATTTCACAGGTATCGTTCGAAGTAACACCTTTTGAGATACATCTTTCACTGCGCAAACCATTTTATTGTGAAGTTCTCCGTCGTTGTGGTTTGTAGCTTCAGTAGTGTTGTCCCTTGGAGGATAGGATATGTGTAGAAGAGGGTGATGATAAAATTTACGACCATCAATTTTGCATTCCTGATATCGCCTACATCTAAAATTCTGGTGACCTTTTTTCAACCAGTTGAAACAGATTTTTTGTCGTGATGACCTTCCATCGTGTTTCTATATCCTCATGTTTCATTATGGGACAATCATCAGTGTTATGTTCATTGTCACAGTAAAAACAAGATGGTTTTCTGAGCATATCTGTTGTATTCAAAATAGTTTCACTCTTCTTGAACTAGGAAACCTTTTTGTCGAATTGTTTGTTGTCAGAAACGCAAACTTTGTTTGTCAAAGTTACGTAAGATGCAGCTAGAGCTCATTAAGTCATTAATCCATTCGCAGAAATCTTCCAACGAAGCTTTTCCAGCTTTCCCCTTTACTACTTCTCCCCACCTCAGCCTAGGAATATCTGGCATTTTACTGAGAAAATCTCTTATCAGCTGTGGATTATTCAGGTGGTCAGATGAAAGTAATGACTTTATTGTTGAAACCAAGTTCCATACTTCATTGGCGAATTAGATAAGCTTATCAACGTTTGTCTCTCTGATTGGTAGAAAAACATTAATTCTGTTTATAATTACATCAATCACGTGTTCTGGTCTACCGAAACGCGTCTTCAGTGTATCATTAATTATTTCAAGATTATCAGATGTGAGCAACATTCCTGCCACTGCCGATTTCGCTTCACCCCGTAGACATTTCTGAAGCCTAATCAAAATTTCATCTGAACTGTATTCACACATCTTGATATTCTGGTGATATCGCTGGTAAAACAATGGCCAATCTTCACTGTTACCATCAAACACAGGAAAGTCTTTATCAAGACGTGTCTTGCTGACGTTTTATTTTGTCTATTTGGCGAAGAAATACTTTTTATCGCATCAGCAATTTTTTGGCATAACATTTGTATGTCACTCTGAGGTTGTCTCACAGTTTCTTTTGTAGTAGCGATGGCTGGCGAATTCACGAAACCATCATTCTTAAGATCAACATTTCTAATCCATTCAGCTACGTAAGCCTCTTGTCTCAGTTCCTCATTTCTGTCAGATCCTTAACGCGATGATTCACTATTAAATAAATAAAATAAATAGATAAAATATTCATTAATCCTTTCAACTATCAATAACAATAGATAGGATAAGTCAATATGAAATTTTACAAGTCTAAATAAAGAACGGTGTAAAAGGGACAAACAAGTCAGAATACAATATAACAATAATGATTGATATTGTCAAAAATATATGGAACATCCTGTACATTAAAATATTTCATTATCATTCAATACGTGGGTAACCTTATTACCTTCTACAATTCAGTACGTGAGCGAAGATATTTTATTTTTGAGACACAACTTGTCCTCAACAGAACATAAACAAGAGTTTTCAAAAAGGCCACTGATAGTTCGATCTGGTAGTCGAGTCGAGTTTAGAGTTCTGCCGTGCCCACAGCTAGTGAGGGCTATGGGGGGAGTTTGGAAGATTCGATATTAAATAAATGGAAAATGCTCATAAACTGTTTAAGCCGATATGTATTGTAAGTAAAGATCTTTTTAAAATAATTTATCCAATCAATAACTAGGAGAGATTCTTCAATTCTTTAATTCATTAATTCTTTATTGATTATTTCCTTCATTAATTTCAATCGTCTAAATCGCATATTTGTACATAGTAAAATAAATGTTTTTATATTTTTCTAAAGTGTTTTAAATCTATGAATGATCAGTATCTACCTAGTTAGTCGTGAATCAACCCCAATTCACGACAATATAAATTGTAAAATACGATTTTATTTCAAATCTGAAAAGTGGGATTCGAATTCCTCAACAGTATAAAAACATTCTCCCACTAGGAGTTCCTTGAGTCTAGACTTAAAAACAGCCGGGATCCCGCGTTTTTTATTTCATTTGGCAGACAGTTGAAAAAACGGCAGCCTGCATGGGAGATTTTTTGTAATATGAGTGTTTGGGCTTGTTTAGTGTTATATTATTTTTATTTCTGGTATTGTAGGAGTGTGAGTCACTGTTAATGGGGTATGAATATTTGTTATTAAAAATATAGGTTAAAATATTCATCAAATAAATTGATGTTACCGTGAGGATCCGTTTTGTTTTGAAGACCTGCCTGCATGATTGGCGACTACTAATTTTGAAAATGAGCCTTATGATGCGTTTTTGTACAACAAATATTCTTTTTATATCTGATGCCTGACCCCATACTATAATGTTGTATGAGATTGCAGAATAGACAAATGCATAGTAAACCTGTAATAATGAGTCTGTGTTCAAAATATTTTTCAATGTTACCAGTACATAAAAGCTTTTGTTCAGTTTTTTACAAACCATTTGTATTTGTTCTTCCCACGTTAAGTTACTATCTATGAGCGTCCCTAAGAATTTAGATGAAGTGAAAGTGCATTATTATTATTGATTTCAAAAGTAAAATTAGAAGGCATTCTATGTTTAGTGTGGAACTCGATTAATACTGTTTTATTATGATTTATTATGAGTGTATTTGCATGCAGAAATCCGTATAAAATCTTCAGAACGGAGTCTACTTTTTGCTGTAACTTTTGGCGGTCAGGATCAGATACCACAATAGAGGTATCATCAGCATACATGAACACTCTACCATTTTTTATGCTATAAGGCAAGTCATTTACATAGGTTAAAGAAATCAAGGGACCTAGGACACTCCCCTGTGGTGTCTCGAAATCTAAATCGTATTCCTTCGATCTGGTTTCACAGATTCTCACAATAATTTTCCTATTTTCAGGAAAGAACGTTATCCACTCATTCACTCGGCCACTCATTCACTTGGCCACGTAGACCCAGGGTCTATCCATACCTGCTTCTAATTCCGCTTCTTTCATTTCAAGTTCCATTTTCAGAATTCGCATTTTATTTTCAATCTTCTTATGATTCATTTCTAAATCTTCTTTTGCCTTTTCTAGCTCCTGCCTTTCTTTCTCTATCTGGATGGCAAGCTTTCTTTTCTGAAGATCTACTGAAACTTGCGAATTTCTTGATTTTCTAGGATTTTTCTAGGTTTCTAGACTGACTGGCAAATCGTGTCTATTTGATATCTGCAGTTTTCTTCCTTTGGTGGACTTATGTTCAGTTTCAATATGAAAATCTCGTCGATTGGTAGCACAATGTGAATTCGACGGCCCCGCTGCTGATGTTCTTCCAGGTACAACCACGGAATTGGTACGGGAAGATCGTGAACACCAGCTGTCTGCCTTCTCATTCTTTCTTTACTGTTCTCCATATTGCAGCTTCCGACTCGAAGACCAAAATGTTCGGTAAAGGCTGTTTACTGACTTATCTTTATTCAGCGACTTTACAAAAACGTCTATAAAAAAAATTGTCGAAACTGACATCCTCAAAATTACATTCCAGAAACAATCCTAAAATCTAAACTATAGGGTCATCTGAATTAGTGTGCCTCATCCACAGATAATCATCTATATTCCACATATGATTTTATGAACATAATGTTCATATTTTCAACAAGATCATTATAGATATTGTTGATACGTTTTTGATAGAAATATAAAAATATATTTTTTTTGTTGTTGATAATTTTGGGTGTTAGTTTGCCCAGTAGTTATACCTTTTACCTGTATTTCGTCATTCAATTGATTTTTCCTTTGGTTGCAGATGAACTTCTCCTCTGCAGGGTGATTCTAGTAAAGTTCTTTGCAGTTTCTTGATGTCAAATATGTGATCGAAGAAAGAACCAAATAAAAGATATATACTGGTACCAATTTTTTTATCATTCTATTCCCCTTTCCCAAAATGTCAAAATTATTCCAAATCATTTCAAATATTTATTTATTTATTTATTTATTTACAACTTCGGCAACTCAACAGAACAAAAAAGTTCCAATTATAGAGTCGCGCAAAAATAACAAGATTTATCAATATTTCATAAATGTGTTTAGCTAGATCAAACTAAAAATAATAATTAATGATAGTTTACCCTACCTAGTGCCTAGTGTGTCTCTACAGGAATATCTAACTTTTGACAGGGGTAAGTGAAATAGATCAATATTGAAAAAAGTGGAATTGTATATTTGTTGCATACGTGATATCGGAGCGTTCAAAAAATAATTACCAGTAACCGGAGATAACTTGAACAAATCATTATTGCGCATGGGATAAACATTTACCTTGAACGTTAATTTTTCCAAACAATATTCTGAATCTATTTCATTGTTTAGCAGTTCACTGAGAAAAATTACGTAGGAAATTTTCCGTCTGCTTTCTAGTTCATCAAATTTGTATTTTTTCAGGCTAGTAGTATATGGAGGAAATCTTTGATTAGCTCTGACGAATTTGAAGTTTAGGAAGCGTATGAACCTCTTTTGAACCTGTTCAATTCTATTTATGTGCTTTTGGTAAAAAGGATTCCACACTATTGCTGCGTACTCTAGGTGGCTTCGAACAATGGAATTATATAAGATTATGCAAGTTTCGGGTTTTTTAAAATCCTTACAGTTCCTGAGTAAAAAGCCAAGATTTCTCAATGCTTTTTTAACTATGTAGTCAATATGACTTCCGTCGACAGTTTTTGATCGAGAATGACGCCTAGATCTTTTATTTGATGTACTTTTCTCAGAGGTGAGCCATCTATTTCGTAAATGTAATCAAAATTTCGTTTTTTTCGAGAAAATGTTATAGATGAGCATTTTTTAGCATTAAGGTGGAGCTTATTAGAGTGGCAAAATTTAGATAGGCGATCAATGTCTTGTTGAAGAAGTACTTGCTGTATTTGCTGTCCTATTGGATTATAAATCTTCAGATCATCGGCGTATAATAAATAGTAGCTATTTTGAAAGCAAGAGCCAATATCGTTTATGGAAATTGAGAACATCAATGGTCCCAGGTGTGATCCCTGCGGGACACCAGAAGTTATCCGCGTAATTTCAGATACATTATCATAAAGTCTCACGATCTGGCACCTATTATGTAGGTAAGATGATATCCACCTTAGGAGGCTACCGTGCACACCGAAATTCTCCAGCTTGATGAGCAAGGTATTATGGTGGACCTTGTCAAAGGCTTTGGAGAAATCTGTGTACACAGCATCCACCTGAAGGTTTTTCTCCATATATTCCAGCGTTCCCTGTACTAACGGCAAGAGCCCTGTTACACAAGAATGCTGACGATAAAACCCGTGCTGAAATTGTGTTAGGCGATTTTTTGTCATAAAAAAAAGTTCGTCAGTTATTATTCCCTCGAAAAGTTTTCCAAATATACATAGAAGAGATATTCCTCTATAATTTTCAATTATACTCTGGTTTCCACTTTTGTATATTGGAACCATATTGGCCAACTTCCAATCTTTAGGAAATGTCAATCATAAATGCAAAATTTCTTATGATTCAGTTTCCTAATCTAGGAGAAACCTAACTTATTACCGTTTATCAAAAATGAAACGTTTCAAACGCTAAAATAAATGAAATTATTAAGTTCTATACAGTTCAGAACTGTTTTGGGGCATGAATCAAAAGTGTTTGTAGGGCGAAAGCAACTTCACTGGTTGAAATTATGCAAACATATTTTTGTGGGGTTCTGTTGTGATGATGATCTTAATAAATTATTGTTCAATTGAAAAAGTCTAGGAGGATTGTTAATTTGAGGGTTTTAATATTCACTGAAAGTCTTATTTTGGATAGAATGCCTTGTTGTTGGTGCTGCTGCTGCCTCGTAGTTGTTTTAGTGGATTTTTTCGAAGTGGGTGATATATTCTGGAAGTCTGGTAAGTACTGTCTTTCTGCTTGACTTTATGATGTTCTGCTTGCTTGTTGTTGATTATAATTTTATAATTTCGTTGATCTGAAAGTTTTTCTGTCTTGTCTCCTTAAAGTTTTCTGTCTTTCTTCTTCGCTGGCGTCGTTATCCGTTGTCAACACTACCGAATTTTGTTCACTAGCGATTTCGCATTGATTTCCACGGATCACTTCCTTACTTCTAATTTTCCTCAAATGCTAATACAAATGATTTTCTTCCATACTATTCCATACTATTCCATACTATCTCCTAAGAAGTTTTTATTTTATTTTGTCCTAATTGATAATATTTTTCTTTTCATTTCGTTCTTAGATTCTTTCTATTAAATACATGTACTTTTGCATGTTTCAATCCATCATAGTCAGTGTTTTGTTTTCTCTCTACTTTTTCAAACTTGTTATACAATGTGTTCTATAATTAGTGTAGGTTTGTAGTAAAGTTTTTGTTGGGTATTTAATTTTATATTCGTTTTTGAGTTTGTTTCGTTGTCTGTCAGTCATTGTAATGTTTCAATATGTGCTATTGTTTACTCTTAGGTGGTTTTATGTGTGGAAGTCTGGTTGTCCTGTTCGTCATGATTGTATTGAATCCACCTGCAGCTGAAAAGTTCTCACAAGGTGAAACTGACGATGTTATGGTGGCTATCGGTTTGAGGTAGCTGAAACAGCCTCTAGAGAAGTGGGTAAATTATAACTACTGTTCTTATTTTCCATTTTACTACTAAGTTGCAAATAATTTATATTTCTATCTTTATAACTTCTTGTATCATAACAGTATGTATGTAAAAGTGGTAGGTTGGCATTGGATGAATCCATTTGCCACAGACTTGTGTTAAAGTATGTTTTGACTGAAACATTTGTTTCATTTTGGAAAACCCCTGATGAAAATAGAAACCTACTTCTATAAAACACTGCTGAAAAAATATACAAAAAATATACAAAAAATACAAAAAATATACAAAAATACAGCCAAGTTGAGTATCTTTGAAACTCAATAATCTCTTTGAAAAATAAAATGTTCACCAAAATTAAAAAAGAAATGAAAAGAGTTGAACCAAATTGGGATTATACCTATTAATTTTTGAGAAACAAATTCAAAGTTATCACCAAACTTGAAAAAAAAATGTTCACTTGACTTGTGAAAACACTGAGAATAAATAAAATCTTCACCAAACCAAAAAAATTACTGAAAAAAGATGTTCACCCGTCTTGGAAAAAAACAATATGTTATGATTAAAATACATGATCACCAAACCTTAAAAGGAACTGTACATTAAAAAAAGGATATCCCCAACTAGTAAAAAATCAAAAAAACTTGAAAAAAGTGATTAACCAACTTGGGAAAAAAACCGGAAAATATTTTGGGGAAAAAATCTAAAGTGATCACTAACCTTGAGAAATTAAGCAGAATAGAATAGAAAATAACTGGAAAAATCATCAAAAAACTAAAAAACGTTAATAAACTATCAATAATAATGTTTGTCTGTTCCGGACAAATTTTGCAATCACTAACTTCGCAGTTAGGTAACAAAGTAAAGATCAGTTTAAATAGTGAAAAATCATTATTTGAATAATTTTAATTTTTCAATTTGCTATACGTTTTCATTATGATCCAAAGATAACAAAATAATTTCTGTTTGCCCCATATAGTTTCGTAGATCGATACAGATTCCAACCACCATAGTGATATCGTTCTGAATTTTAACTTGAACTTGAAAATAATAGACTCAAAACGAAAAATGCGCATGCAATAGGTATTAATTGATGGATGCAGTAATAGTTCACCTTAGTTACTAACAATTTTATTGCAATAACAACATTTGAGAATGTATTCAAACATATTAGCTAGTTACTACTTACTATATCAATTGCACAAGCCCAACGTTTTTGGTTTTGAATCATACATTATTTTCATGGCTATTGAAAATTCTCAACCACAATCTGTGGGGTTAGGAATCTGTGTGAGTTCAGGAATCTATAAGGAGCTAGGAGAAATTAATTTATTCTTTCTAGTCCGTTTCAAAACCGTAGTATAATACGTTGACAGATCATTATAAATAAACGTCCTGTCAAACGTTAACAATATGATTAAACGTTTTTTATCGAAATGGAAAGCTCCGACGAAGTTCTAACGTCGTAAGTCGAAATGCTTTGAAACTAATGATCAATTTGAGTCTTGTGAATAATTTTCCTGGGTCTTCTTTCTGATCCGTTTCAGAAATTTCTATTCAGAGCTGTTTTCTAGAAATGACAGCAGATATCGCTTTTGTTTAGAAATCTCATATATTATCATCCTTGAACAATACGTTGGTGTATTTCATTCTGAAATATCCTTCTCCTTGGATCCATCAAATTGAGATCCAATCCTGAATCACAATTTTCCTTTTTTTTCTTCCGATCTTGCTAGAACAAATTGGCCACTTTCGTCGAGCCAGCACTTCTCTCGAAATAAATTATACATTTCCATTCATGTGAGGCCCACCTCTGATATTTCAGATTTCAATGCAAGCAATACTGAATCATGAATTCCTCTATTACATGCGATTCCGATTCGAATGTTCACGTTCTGCCCGTTCCATCTATTTTCAGCTGACGCAGTTCGGAAAGCAGAGAGAATTTACGCCATCTGAATTTGCTTCTTTATATTTACATGAAAAGGGAGATCTGTTTACCAGTTGTAGCACGTTGCGTATTCATTGCAATCCATCAGAAAGAAACGACCTGAAAAATACTTCGATTATTTAAATTTTGCAGCGTTTTCTGCGAATTGGGACCCGATTTGGCCGGATTATATCATGAATATGCAATGAAGATGGATTTTGGTTGGGAGTTAATCAGCAAATTGAATGAAATTATCAGTGGGTAGATTCACCACATTTCCGATGAATAATATTGATTCAATATCCCGGTTCTGGTGTTGATTGCTGATTTACATACAGATGAAAATTTGGAGGTTATTGCGGCTCCTGAATTTGTGGTATTCTGCGAGATAAAGCCACTCAGAGTCATCAGAATTTCGAATGAATTTCCCGAAGTTCAAAATGAACTTTCACATGAAATACCACTCAATTTATTCTTTGACATTTTTTGAGGTCACGAATATTTTGAAACTTATCCCGAACAGCAGAGGTAAATGATAATATCCTTATAACAATCGTGAGCAAGAGATAATTCCAGAAATAATTCAAGCACGGGTGGTATTTGTGAAGAAAATTTCATCTCAATACATATTTTAATTTAATGTACTTAATTTTTTAAATTAGGACAAATTTAAATTACTTACTTTAAGTTCTATCTATGTGTTTCAAATTGGAACCTCACCATTGGGATCTCAGAAACTAAAGGTAAGAGATAACTAACGATATGCCGTATCGAAATTCCCAGTACGTCCAAAGACATACGGAAAAAAATTAAATTTTGGAAAAATATTATAATTTATTTCTTGCTTTATTTTCTAAAGAAGATAAGAGTATCCCACAGGTTAGCTTTAGCGAAAGCCGCAAGGCATAAGCTATATCTACTCATCGGACGTAGGAGCAACATGGCACTCGAGTTGAAACTACGCCTTATCAGGACAATCCTTCTACCAAAGAATATCTACAATACTGAACAAGAAGCGACACTCTTGTCGGCGCCTTTGATGTTTGGTGGGTAATTTTTGATGACCTCCGCCATTTTGTTGGGGTGCAAAAGGTCGGGACACAGGAAAAAATTCATTATTGAACGACAGAAGCTGCCTTCGCGTACCGTAGGAATCGTTGAGAAATGAAAAGAAATATGTTTGTTATGATTTAAGATTAGCTGATTTATTCATTTAATTACAATAGGAGAAAGGGTTGAACTTTTTCAAGCACAGAAGCTGTTAGATTTAAATTGTAACCATTAAAAATTACTTAAATAATAAGACAACCACAGAATAAAACTATGTCATAACACAGAACATAATAATTCTGACAGTTGACAATAGCAACAACGAATCTGCTGCATCGACATAACCTTATTGATGATCAGCTGTTCAACATCCGCCATTTTGCCAGTAAACATGCGCACTAGAAAACGATTTTTCCCCACCACTACCACTGTCGCTTCTTGTAGATATTCTTTGCTTCTACCAATCATGCTGTACGCGTCTGCTGTTTGGGGGCAATGCGCGAACAGTTATAGGCAGAGGATGCAGGCCTTCTTCAATGTTTGCCTGAAAATGGCAACAGACGCACCACGATATATGCCTAACATCTACATCATCGACAAACTGATCAGGCACCATGTGGGGGACTACTCTAGACATAGAGTAGAGACCCACACGAACCCGCTGCTCACGGAGCTCCTCGAGAACAGACGTGAGCAAGACGACAGAGACAGAGACAAATACAGACGACCAGTGAACCAGAGAGACAACGACACCCCTGAAGAAGTACGACGGAAGCGAAACCTTCGGCGACGCCAACGTCTACTTCAACAGGCTTTAATTACGATAATCATGCTTTTATGTTTCAGATTCCAGGCAAGATCCGACCAAGAAGTAACTTCAGTAAATTCACTACACAGCACTTGGCACACAGCCAAGTGTTTTTTCAGGCCTTCAGCCAGTTTCAGGGGGGCACCATGCACATTGAGTGAAGTCATTGTTTAAATTCCTGCTCATGTCAGATATAGGGGAGTTTCAGGCGGACAATTGGCCGGACACTCCATATCAAACGATCAGATTTTATTCTGCTGATTGTCAATCATCAGGATGAGGAACCGCTTTAACGAGCGGGGGTGGTGGATAGGGTGGGTGAGCTTCCGAGTACATTCGAGTGCTGGGGAGTTTATCCTTTCAGGCCTCAACCTTAGGGGGTGCATGGTGGAAAAGTAGGATAAAATAATTGTAATTGGTCATTAAGGTTTTCAAAATTGGGGTTTCTATTCAATTCATTGATTTTCAACAAGATCTTATGCCTTTTTTTATTGCACGTATGAAGCATTTTCATGTTATTTTTGTTTACTGTATGATTCGTTTCCTGATTTTTTATCTGATATAATTTGCTCACGGTACATCATTTAAAAATTTCTGCAATAAGCTGCTGAAAAATCACCATATTCCTGTCTACCTATATACCTTGTTGCACAGACTCATGATACACCGCCATTTTCTCCTGTTTTTCTACCTATATTTCTGAAATTTGGAACATTATTTGTAATACTTTTTTATTCGAGAAAGCTATTGTTACGGGTTCATTTTGCACTAGAAAACCCTTTCTGTTTTAATACATTATCATCAGAAATTCTTTGTCATAGATATAAACCTTTCACTTTGTACGCCACTGTTTCAAAATGATTACTTGATCGTTGTCATGTACACCTCTTTTCGAATGTTGGTACTTACCTTTGCCGTACTAGTTCGTGCGGACATGAACTGGCCTTAAGCTAAAGACAGTTATCAGTTGTTCTATTTTGAGGTGTGACAGCGTTATTTTGCGAACATACTTTTGGTTAGTCAATTGTTTTGTGTTTAGAATACAAAACTCATTTCTCCTCTATCTCTATTATGTGCCACTAAGGCAAGGAGACTAAAATTTAACAAGGAGAGTTTGATTCCCATAAGACAATGGGCACACTAGTAGAAAGAGATGAAAGAACAATTGTGACGAAATGTGACGTAGTAGGACGTGTCATGGCCGCCGTTCTCTATAGACAGTGACACTAGCTCTTGGTATATGAGAGTTACTGCTGACAGTTTTGTTGCTTGGTTCGAGTTCAACTCTGTACTCATATCCCAGTACGTCACTATGATGCGTTGATGCTATAAGTTTCTGATTGGCTAGAGCTTATTAAACCCTCCTTGTAAAATTTCAGTCTCCTTGCCATTGAGGTACTTCACTTTCGAATACTTGACCGTTTGTGTTTTTTCGTCTTAGTTCAGTTGGCAACACTGAATCTCTAGGTGTTCACCTGAGTCGTTATCCAATTGTCCCAAGGAGTAGCTTCGAGTAGCCCGAGGTAGTTCCCGGACTGATCTCACTGACCACGAACGAAGAAGGAAGCGCTTTGTCTGATAGTGACAGTATTTGTCTTTGACGTCTGAGTCATTTTGAGTGACGTTTTTCGGTTAGATATTTGATGAGTGACATTTCGGTTAACCCATTCGAGTTCTCTTGAATCAAATTAAATTTTGATCATCGTTGATGAATCTTGGGAAAATTCATATCTGGAGAATTTATCATATTGTTTGCGATATTTGACGCTATATATTTTCGAAAAATCTGTGTTCGCTACGCGGATTTTAAGGTTATGGTCTTGTAATGTTATTCATCATCGGTGAAAACACTGGAACAAGAAATTAGCTACCAGTTAGCAAACTGACCGTCAAAGTTGTTACCAGAAACCTCCCATTTAATAGAGGTTAGTATTTCCATTTGGGCTCTACTTATGGCCCCATACAAGTGTAATCAAAAGTCAGACTGGTATTGTTTATTCTATGGGGTTACTGCTCCGTTACTGTTACTGCTCCGCTACTGTTACTGCTCCGCTACTTTTCCGTTCTTCCCGTTACCATTTATGACTTTTTCGAAACTGTGATTTTTCCTCTTTTCCGTTGCTACACGGTTGTTTTCCACTGTTGTCCTTCTGCTGTACCGCTGGAGTTTCACTGTTCCTCTGTGGTTCAGAATTCCTGCTGTACGTCCCCTATTATTGGTATTCCCCGTTGATGGTATCCGTTCCAGCTGTACACGTACTTCTATAGATTGTGTCGTACCCACTGTGCACACCGGTACTCACCTAGGCACTGGTGAACAACAACTACAATTGGTAAACTGGCCCGATTGAGAAAATCTACGTGTATCAGATAAGTCTAGGTAAAGATTGTAGCCCCTAATGCATATTACTAATTGTTAGCTATCATCGTGACGTTACAAGGTATCAAGAATTAAAAAAAAAAAAATTTTAGCAAAATCTGTATGAACTATCTCGGAAATGTTTTGAATGTGAATTTTAAGAAGAAGTATACCGCAAATAGAAATATATAATGACGTCTGAAATATCATATAAAAGGTAATGTCAAATAAAACATGACATGCATGCAGCACAAAATATATATACAACGATGACGTAAACAGTAGATTCTATTTTTTTTTTAATGTATTGGACCAGAATTACTTTTATGGGAAACTCTTTTTCTTATTACACATTTTATTCTTATTTGACCTGTATGCTATATGTAGGTTGTAATATGGAATCGTTGAACACTTGCAGACGTCCGAATCATTTGATATTTGATAGGTGTTCACTGTTCATAATTCCAGTAGCAGGTGGGTACTCCATTATAAATCAAAAAAGCGAGATTTGTGATTTGGTTTCTGATTCGATACAAAATGGATATGTGCAGGTTTTCGGGGTCGTGGATTATGAATCTTTCGTCAAAATTAATAATTTCAAAATGGCGGACGAGATTTGTGATTATGGTCCGATTCGATTCAAAATTTGTCTGTGGGTTTTTCTGGCTCAGAGATTATGAATATCTTGTCAAAATTGATGAATTCAAGATGGCGGTTCCAAGATGGTGGACGAGTTTTGTGATTATGTCCGATTCGATTCAAAATCGGTGTTTGGGTTGAGAGATCCTGATGATTTCTGTTAAAATTCGTGAATTTGAAATGATAAAAATTTTTGAAACTTCTGGGCGGGTTCTACCCTACCTATGTAGTGGATTTTGGGTTCGAAGTTAATGATTTTTCTGTCAAAATTCAGTAATTGAAACTGGCAGACGAGTTTCGTGATTTATGGTCGAATTCTCTACCGTGTGAAACAGACTCATGGTACACGCCCTTTTCTCCTTCGTTTCTGTAGCTATATTTCTGAAATTTGGAAAATTCAATATGCTCACTATAGGGCATTTTTTGACTTTCGATTTTCAAATGGCACATCCTGTGAATTATTACATTTTTGAAATCTGCATAATTTTCTGAATCCAATGATTTCTCATATTTGATATTTCATCTGTCAGAAATTTCGATAGTGTAGCATTATTTTGATTATTTGGAATAATTTTAGGGAGTTCATGGCTCTCTAGATGGAAAAATAAAATAGATATTCTGACGAATGAAATATCAACTATGAGGTATCATTGGATTCAGAAAATTATGCAGATTTAAAAAATGTAATAATATACAGGGTGTCCTATTTGATAATCGACTGTTGATGTCATTTCCGGAAAAAACGGAACTTGGTTTTTTTTTCCAAATATATCAAAAAGTGCTCTATAGTGGGCATATTCAATGTTCCAAATTTAAAAAATATATTTACAGTAACAAAGGAGAAAAGGGCGTTGATGATAATTAATTTTTCATCAAATTTCAATAATTCAAAATGGCAGCTCCTATTGGTTTATTTCGTGAGTTATGGTCGTATTCTGTTCAAAATTACTATTTATGTGTATATGAATGCAATAATTTGAACTAAATCGAAAATATAAAATCTGTTGTGGAATCATGAATAAAAAATTTAAAAATCAGTTATCAGATTTTGACTTTCAAGTTAGTTATTGAAAATAGTTACCAATAAGATCTGATCGCAACTCTCTTGAAAACTATTTTCTCGATATGAATGTAATTTTTTGCTCTTATTCCATATAAAGGTTGAATCAATATGAAACTCTATCACCGGTGAAAAATTCAATTCAACCGATGTGAATTCATACAACTGTTAAAAATAAATGAAATAATGTTTTAGCTAGATGTTTTTCTCTAATATACCTGAATATTGAAAAAAATAGATATTTCTTCCTTTCTTACATTTTTTTCTCTGCCTTCAACAACATTAAAAGCAGTTATCCCTAATTTTCATTTCTCTAGGAAGATGTCCGTTCAAAATTTCAAGTAGAATGCAATTTGCAAAAAATGCTTTCAGCTTTGGAAGCATTATTGATTCCCAAACACACATGTCTTTGTCTTTGTCTTTTTACATTATAAAATACATTATACATACGTATGACATACGTATAACCAAATCGCAATATTTTCTTCTGGTTAAGTATATTGTTTTCCTTGAATTTGATAAAAATAATTGTGAACCTTCTTCAACATAGAATCATTAATAAAAATAAAGAAACGGAGTGAATAAATTCGAATGATTACGATTTTAGATATAAATGCCTCCAAAGAAACAAAAAAAGCCGTAACAATCACCTGGTATCAAGTCAATATGTTTCGATTGTTTACCTTGCTGCGCTGCCCCATTGAAATATTCCGCTGTAGCTTTTCTATTTCAAAGGAACATCAAAAACGCTGCGCCGCCCAAATAAACCGTTGTATTGAAAACCAATGTTGAACGGAGTTGCCGATATGGGAGTCACAAGAACAAGTTATTAGGTAATATGCGTAAAAATATGCCACTAACTCTAAATTTCTCGCTACATAGCCCTGACGAAGTGGAGAGTGTAGTTCCTGATAAATATAAATGAAAAAATGTTTTCAAGACAAGATTTTATTCAAATGCACTTATATTTTCTTCGGAATTGAAGAACAAGCTCTAATAAAAATAACAGGACACAGCAATTCATCATCAATAAAACCATACTTACAAGTTGACAAAGAGTATCATTCAAGCATTATTCAATCAATTCGTTTGGAAAATGAAAAAACTTCAACATCTACTATAGAAACGATTAGCTGTGGCGCCCGCAGCGATATCAATGTTCCTAGTATGAATTTCAATAACTGCGTTTTTAATAATTGTACATTAAAATAAAAATGTGTTTATTTTTAATGTTTCATAAATAAAGTTTGCACTGATATGTTTCAAAATTTCTCATTCATTGAATTGTCCTGCCGAATTACACTCGAGGTTTGTATTGATATTGGGTAAATTTGTGTTGTTCAAATTTTAAACTGTTTCCTTTAGCAATTTGACTCGAATAACTGTCAACCTAAAAACACTCCACCTTCGGTGTCGTGTTTTTAATAGTTGACAGTTATTCTCGTCAAATTGCTAGGAAACAGTTTCTCATTAAACAACCCAAATTTAAAGGTGGAGTGTTTTTAGGTTGACAGTTATTCTCGTCAAATTGCTAGGAAACAGTTTCTCATTAAAAAAACCAAATTTACCCGATAAAATACAAACCACTTGTGCAATTATAAGTGACAATAAAAGTCAAAATCACTGATCCAAAGAACCCCTACATTCTAATTTTGAACGGAATCGGACAATAATTATTCGTCCACCGTTTTGTAGCTGTCATTTCGAATTATCAAACATTGACAAAAAAATCATGAAATCCGACCACAAAAATGCCTATACCTATACCAACTCAAAATAGAATCAGACTCAGAATCAGAAATTTCGTCCGCTATTTTGGAGCCACTACGTTAAAAAAAAAAAATTATGACATCCCAAACCCAAAAGCTTCTATATACCAATTTTGAATGGAATCGTATCAGAAATCACGAAACTCGTCCAACATTCTGGAGCCGTCTCTTGGTTTTTCCTAATATAAAAATGTTATGGAGTATTGTCCCGATAAACACATGTTGTTGAAAAAAGCTATTGATTTTAAAAGATATAATATTCCATAGTTTCGATCGACCCAAATGAGTTTTCTTTTTTCCCATTCCTGATCCGACCCTGTGCCAGATGTCATACTGGCTATATGAATCTTTCTCTTTTCCTCACCAGTCGTGGGGGAGGAGCAACCTGAGGGGCGTGTCATTTGAAAGAAATTCAGTTCCATTTCTGAATCCAGAATTGTAAGTAATAATTAGATTTCACTGGTCGATGGCTGAACCAACCCTCCATTAGTTGACTTTGATAAAGGTGGATATTTCTCATTTCAAATGGAATAAAGCAAGGAAACCCATTTCACGAAAACAACACATTTTTGTAAAATTATTCCCAAAAAAAATTAACGTCTAGGAGAAAATGAGAAAGTCGTTTAACTTGGCGAATGATAGACTTCGATACTGAAAAGAAACAACACCCAAATATTCGTTCGTTTTGATGGTGGAACTGAACAAAAATGCCCAAAAATGTGGGAAAATATCCTTTTCATTCATTTAAAAGTCAAAAAATATTTTTTTCTTCATTTTAATCTTTATACAATCGAACAACCATTCTCTACTCAGAAAAAAATCGTTTCTTACCCCCCCTTTTTCAGGGATGAAGACCCTTAAACATCATTGCACATTCACTGCTCTCCTTTCCTAAATTTCGCCCCTAACACTTTGTTTGGTCAAGATTACGGATACTCACAAAATATTAAAATGTGAGCATTACGAAGAAAAGCTCAATTTCCCCTGCAAGTAGTAAAAATCGAATTGCGAGAACCTGCCCTAAGGAACTATTCCCCCAATTAGGTTCTGTAGACAGCAATATTTAGGAATATGACTCTCATTAATATAAATTGAAATCCCATACAGCAAATGCTTTAGTAACAGGCAATAACTCATTTCGTTAGTCCGATAATGAGCTCAACTAAATCCCATCTTACCATCAACTGACCAACTGACTCTGCGACGCCTCTGTTTGTGGCTCTCAGCAAAGAACGTAATAAAATATTACCAAATAAATCATCGGAGGTGAGAAGAAGAAACGTTTCAATCAGAGCCCATTTCAAATTAAATTATTTAGCTCTCACAGTTCTCCGTTTTATTTTTCTCTTAATTTTCGAGCAGTCCAACTTTTTAAATTAAAATGTCTACTCCGTAACAATTGAGGTGCGCATTCCGACACTTTTCCAATTAACACCTGGTTGTAGTTCTGTTCAGGGTTCCGGGTGAGTGGAAAAGTCCAAGACTCGAGTTACATGAAATGTTTTGCGATAATTTTTCAATTTTGGAATCCCAATTTTTAACTTGACCGGAGTTCTGTTTAGCGTTTGATGAATTTGAAATAGTTGATACATAGGAGAAGTATTTGGCAATATGAGACAGGGGAGGGCTGCGAAAACTGGGCATGTATTAGTTTCGTTAAGATGTCCACGGCCCTAAGATGTCTCCAAGACGTCCAGTAATATCTTAACCCTTTACTGCATGATTTTTTATTATTTAATAAAAAAATAATTCTGTGCTTGTAATAGTAAATAATTCATTCATTCAGTTTTTAAGTTGATCAATTTTATTTAAAAATAATCTACTCTTGTATATTTACATCATCATACATCTGAACATGTAAAATATAACCAAATATTTTACTATTACTATTGATGGAAACTTCGAAAACAATCCTTTCTCTTTGTGAAACAAAGGGATAAACCACATTTTGGTACAAATAATTTGGAAATATCCAGTACATTCAGGATATTCGGCATAAGTCAGGGTTATTTTAGTCTTGTAAAGGTAAGTTGATCGGGCTTTTTCTCGATTCAAAAAGAAAAGTTGTGTTACTTACGTCATTTTATCGTCTGAAAACGAATCTGAAAGAAATTTGTTGGGGTCTCTTATATTTTTTGAGTTATAACCTTTTGAATCTTAAAAATCGACCATTTTCAAACACCATTGTTTCGGTAAAAAATCGAAGAAAATGCCTTCTTTTTGTTGACACTTTTTTCATTCCGTAATCAACTCTTATTTTACAATTACTAACACTAACACCAAACGTTTTACGGAAAAAATAACCTTCTAATATAATAATAATAATGATAATAATACACTATACTAGACCTCACTCTTACTTGGCGTTCATTCTAGAGGTGTTGGAAGGGTTTTGTATACTTTATAAGAATGATGTTGATTTTTTATGTAAAACGTTTGGTTTTGATGCTTTTAATTATTGTAAAATATGAGTTGATTAGTGTCATGTATATTGTTTACATTCATTACTGTCAGTCAGTGAACTGTGAGATACTACGTTGATGCTAATGTCATTGAGTTCACTAAAAGTAAATTATTATTAATAAAACTCTCTTCGATAAGTTGTTGTGCCTCAATACACGATCTACCGCATTATATAAGTATAAAAGAAGACATAAAATCATTACATGGTGGCAGCTGGTTTGAAATCGCGTTGAGAGTTGATGCCTTTTAGTGAAGCAAGTAAGGAACTGTGGATTGTTTTCGGAGACTTTCAAATCTTCGTGGTAATACAAAAAGCGGTACAAAAGCTTTGTCGCAAATATCCTGAAGAAATTAACTTCAAGGGAAACGTAGCAAATTGCTGGAAACTGTGGAAATAAAAATTCAATTTGGATATGATGGCTAGTGGAAAGGACGAGAAAAAAGACGAGGTGAAAGTTGCTGTTCTACTAAATTTTCTGGGTGACGAGGGAATTCAAATCTATAACACATTTGAGTTTGCTACTACTGGAGATGATAAAAAGCTTGATAAAGTTCTTGAAAAGTTTGATACCTACTGTAATCCGATCAAGAACCGTGTATATGAGCATTTCAAATTCTTCAAGAGGGATCAACATCCTGGGGAAACAGTAAATCAGTTCATAACGTCACTTAGACAACTAGCCTCGACATGTGAATTTGTCGAGGAAGACGTACTCATCAGGGATAGAATTGTATTGGGAATTCGAGATCATAGAATTCAAGAAAAATTGCTACAGGAAGCCAATTTGCAACTGGATGAAGCAATACAAATATGTCGTGTAATGAAAAGCAGTGCTTCAAAACAAAAAGAAATGAATCAAGAAATAACGTATGTTGATTCTTTAAATTTTGGAGCGAAAAATAAACCAACAGCTTCAAAGTCCAATGCAGTGGATGGTAGAGACAATTCATGGCGGAACAAAAATAATGTTCCAGTTCTTTCTAGAGGTTGTGGAAGTCCGATGTCAGGTAACACTGGGAAATGTAAAAATTGTAGGATTCAACATCCACAAGGTAAGTGCCCAGCATATTATAGATTTTGCGGACGCTGTAAAACGAAAGGACACTATCGCAAATTTTGAACAAATCAAAACGTACATGAAATTACGGACAATGAGTTTCATGATGATTCAATTAATGATGATAATGTACATGAACATTTACGTACTCTGATATCAATTCGGTTGAGTGGTTCCAAAATGTTATTGTTGCGGGATGTCAAATCGATATTAAAATCACTGGAAGCCAAGTGAATATCCTTAATTTCAATGACTTTCAAGTGTTAAAAATCGATGTGAAAGAACTCTCTAAAACAAGTTCGAAGTTGTCTTCATATTCGGGTCATAAAATTGATATAATTGGCCAGATCACTCTAAAATGAAAATTTAATAATGAAAGCAAATATTTATTATTTCATGTTCCACGTTCCGTGTGTCCAAGTTCAATATTGGGCCTCAGTGACATGATCTGAAAATTATCAATTCTGATTGTCAAGTACAATCAGTGTGTACAAACTTTATCAAAAAAGACTCACTCAATGATATTCTCGAAAAATATGCCAATGTTTATTCAGGTATCGGAAAAAGTTGCGAAATAGTACAAAATTTCTCTTCGAGAAAATGCCGTGCCGTGCATTCCTTCAGCTCGAAGAATACCACTTGCTATTAGAGATAAAGTGAAAAAAAAATTAGATAAATAATAGTTCCTGTAACCGAGCCGACAGACTTTGTTAATCCAATTGTCATCGTACCTAAATCTGATGGGAATATTTGAGTATGCATGGATCCTAATGTTTATATAAATAGGGAATTATTCCACATCCCGACACAAGACTTCATATTCGCAGAATTAGTAGGGGCTCAATTTTTTACATTAATGAATGCTTCATCGGCTTTTCTTCAAATTCCTTCGGACTATGATAGCATTGTTTAAATAGAACATAGTTAGTCAATGCCTGTGGAAAAGGTATTGGACACAAACGCGAGTGTCATCTAGCGTGATTAGTTACAAACATGACTATTTGACGTTATTTTAATGCAGGTTTCTTCAAAAAACACTGATTTTAATGCTTTTCCATTGTTTTATTCAAGTTGGGACATGACTTGGAGGCCAGATCACTGAAGTTACGACATGACTTGGATGCGAGCTCACTATCGCCATCTACATGTCGCATCCATTTTGATCCAATTATAATCCCATAAGGTTGACTAACTATATTCTATATAAACAATGATGATAGTATATGTACAATAGCGACTCCATTTGGTAGATTTCGTTACAAAAGACTCCCTTATGGTTTATCATCTTCGCCAGAAATTTTTCAAAGGTTCATTCGTAAAACATTATCATGTTCGTCTGGAGTTGTAGCCTATATCGACGATATTTTGGTTTTTGGTCGTACTCTCCAGGAACATAACGAAAATTTGAACAATGTACTGGAAAATATCAAACTATCCGTTTTGACATTAAACCGTGATAAATCCAAGTTTTGTGTTACAAAAATGAAATTTTTGGGTAATATTATCAGCCAGGAAGGCATTAGTCTCGATGATACCAAAACACAGGCCATTAAAAATATGAAACCCCCCAAAACAAGAAAGATCTTCAACGATTATTGGAAATGATAGTTTATTTAGCCAAATTCATTCCGAATTTGTCAGAGGAAACTAGTTCTCTTCGGAAACTTCTGAGTAATACAACAGAATGGCAATGGACTCAAATTGAAGAAAAGTGTTTCGTACGCTTGAAATCACAAGTAACTCCAAATCCTATTTTGGCTTATTACAACCCAAATAAGGAATTGACATTATCTGTGGACGCAAGTTCATTCGGATTAGGAGCTTTTATATCTCAAGAAGGACATCCTATAGAATATGCATCTGTGTCACTCACCCATACTCAACAAAGGTACAATCACATAGAAAAATAACTTTTAGCGGTAGTGTGTGGTTGTGAAAGATTCCTTTATTTCACAGTTGGACGAATCATTACTATTCATAGTGATCACCGCCCTCTTCTAGGTTTGCTCAAAAAACCTCTTGATGAATTATCACCACGTATTCAACGACTGGCTCATAGATTGCTGAGATACCAATTTGAGTTACAGTTTGTACCGGGAAAAAATTTACATATCCCAGATACATTGAGTCGTGAACCTAGTACGAATACCATCAACACAGACTACTTAGATGCCAATTTGCGAGTATATAGCATAATATCAACTTCTGTTGAAAATGAAAAGCGCCTTCAAGATGCCATAGATGAAGATTTTACACTACAGAAAGTAAAATATTACGTTCTTCATGGTTGACCTTCACACAAAAGCAATATACCCGTTTCTGTCAAGGAGTATTGGCCCATTAAGGATGAAAATGTTCTATTCTATAGAAAACGATTGATAATTCCAGAATGCTTGAAAGGTGAATTTCTGGAACTAATACATGAAAGTTATCAAGAGTTGTTTCTTGTAAAAAACTAGCCCAAGAATCAATATTTCGGCCAGGAATCAACATCTGACATAGAAAAAATTGTACTTTCTTGTCTGATTTGTCAAAAATATTCAAGATCGAATAAACGGGAACCACTACAACCACATGGTATTCCTGATCTGCCTTCGGTGAAAATAGGAATAGATTTTAAAACACTGGAAGCTTTGATTGTTATCGTTGTTTTTTTTTTGGTGTTTTGGCATCGACTGCTATGGTCATTAGCCACGTATATCGTTGTTGTTGACTACTTTAGTAAATTTACAATTGTCAACAAACTAATTAGCAAAACTGCTGAAAGTGTGAAATCCACTTTGAAAAACATATTTTCTATTAATGGTATTCCCTTAGAAATTTGTTCCGACAACAGACCACCTTTTAATTCCTACGAATGTATTAGTTTTGCTAGAAAATACGATATAAAACTAACCACATTCAGTCCTTATTATCCGAGATCTAATGGTATGGTTGAACGTGCAATACAGATGTTAAAAGGGTTACTTATTAAATCACAACAAGATAACGAAGACCTGGTTTTAGCAATTTTAAATTACAGGTCGACAAGCGTAAGGATGCCTCTGAGATGCGCAAACGATAGAAAGCGTAAGTAGATGTGCGACAAAGATCGACTACTGTTTACGGCTGGTTATCATCGGAATGTACAGTCGGGAGAGAAATTTTTCTGCAACACGTAGGAAGGTAGGTTCTTTTCTGAATTTTCATTAATTCCTAATGAACTGTTCGAATAATATAATTGTCTGTGATCACTGGACCGTTTATGAAAATTGCATAATTTTCCCGAAGCCATAAGTGTAAATAAAATACGACTAGAAAAAGAATGCATCGCCACACAATATCAGAAATAGGTAAATAAATATAATAAAGAACACGAGGAACATACTTACAGAAGTTGACTAACAATGTCACATGACCTCTGACCACTGCCAAATCAGCATTGTCCGTGGTAACTTTTGATTTTTTGTTTCTCTTTTTATTTGGAGTTGAGAATTGTTCCATTTCACCTTTTTCATTTTCATTCATTTCTGAATTAATTTAATGCTTCTAACGCAAACTCCCGTTGTGGCAGCAACTCGTTCTTGAACTTTCACAAGAGGAATACTGGTTTCACCTATCATTGCTTCTGCCTGCATAAATTTGATGACATTACTGACAATTTCCCTACTTTGTCCACTCAGAATCTTATTTCTCACTTTACTCTTCGAAGGCATTTTCAAACACAACAAACTACACTATAACCTATCTAATAATATTTCAAAACTATACACAACACAACCACAACACAAGGATTCCAAATTAAACACACATTCAGAATAACGCCACAATAATTTTATTCCACTGACTGTACACTCACGACGTTAACTGCTTGAATAATGCAGAGCGATTGAGCTCCTGCCCCACTCCAGGGTTGTGTCTACTGCGCAACCAATTCTCGGAGGCATCCTTACGTTTGTCGACCAGTACAATATAACCCCAAAAGATGATTTGCCATCACCAAGTCAACTTTTGATGGGGCGAAGGTTGAGAACAACTCTTCTGGCTGCAAAAAGTATTTTGAAACCCAATTATTCTACTGAAGATTCGAAAGATAAATTGAAAACTAAACAGAATATACAGAAGAAATATTACAATAATTCAACTGAACCATTATCAAGAATGCAGCCGAAACAATCCATACTTGTACAAGTTGGAAAGATGAACTGGAAACCAGGAATTGTTTTAAATGACTCTGGTCCGAATGATTATGCTATTAGGGCCAATGATACAGATAATCGAAGGAATCGACAGCATCTGAGACCACTAAGATTACTATCACCTGATCGTGATATTGATCATCAACCTGGAACTTCTACTTCCAATCAACTATCAACTGAACAGAGTATTGTGGTTTTAAACCACCAGTAAAATTGAATTTGTAATTTGTTTGATGCTTTGCTTTAATTTTTTGGTTTTTCAATTTTTCCTTTGAAAGGAGCATGTCATGTATATTGTTTACATTCATTACTGTCAGTCAGTGAACTGTGAGATACTACATTGATGCTAATGTCATTGAGTTCACTAAAAGTAAATTATTATTAATAAAACTTTCTTCGATAAGTTGTTGTGCCTCAATACACGATCTACCTCATTATATAAGTATAAAAGAAGACATAAAAACATTACATTATGGTCTCAAACAAGTGCCAACAAAAAGAAGAAGACATTTTGTGCGATTTTTTCGCAGAGAAAATCAAGTTTGAAAATTATCGATTTCCATGATTCAAAAATATGAGTGACCCCAACGAAATTCATTCTGATTCGTGTTCAGGAGATAAAACTACGTAAGTAACACCCCTTTTCTCTTTTTTTCGAGAAAAAGCCCAATAAACTTACCTTCATCTTTATCGCTATTTCATTCACTCATCTGCGAAAATAACGCAACAGAAGTAAATGTTGCTTTTTATAAAAAAAATATAATTTGTTTCAGTAACAAAGTTAATAGTTACACGATTCTTACCTTGGTTATTAATTATTCAATTCTTCTAATACAAAATTCACACTATTTTTCAACATAAAAAATATCTAAATATCCACCGACTGTGCACACCGCATTGATTTATTACAGGTAGGTCATGGAAGCGACGTTGCCCATCTTATTTGGTCTAATGCTTTCTAGGTATATAAGTATGTTGTATCATTACAACGATATGTGAAATGAACCTCTGTTATTTTATGATTATACAATATGAATAAAAATTATAGTGTTGTGAAACTACAACACTATGCAGTTAATGATTAAAGACGTCCAAAAGACGTCGTCAGGACGACCATTGATACAAAACACGTCTTACAGACGTCTTTAGTCCAGTTTATGACTAAAACTGGCATAAATGGACCCTTTTCTGGACATTAAAATAACATTAGTATTCGGTAAGTGCATTGTAGGTTTGAAATGAAATTGAGGAAAACAAACTTGTAGGAATATCTTTTATTGAAACATCTATTCTATAAGTTTTTGTTTTTATTTTACATTGTGATTTCCCGCTCTTCTCAACCACGACTCTATGAATTCCCCAGTATCTTTTCGATCACTAAATACGTTTGTCATCTCACTGGCACATAGAACAATAAATAGCATCTATGAATTATGCAACCAAAGCAGTTTTTTAGTATTTTGGATTTTGAGAATGTTTATTTTGAAACAAGAAAATCTATAACACCCATTGTTATTTGCAGTTCTGCAGTTGAATAATTATTATTGATGGTTCGATGTGCATGGCCGAAACAAAGGAGTCTTAAGAGTCTCAGCCATCGAAATAAGAAACGTATATCGCCAGATGGCAGTGAGAATTCGCCCGATGGAATAAATACAAACTTCGCCCTACTTATAACTTGGCGATACTCGTACAACACATCCAAAACAGCACCTAATTCAATACCTAATTCGATGCTCGTTCTTTCAAATTATAAATCTGGATTCAAACCTGTTCGTTTCGGAAATGTTTCGAATGTGAATTTTAAGAGGAACAGTGTACCGTAAACGTCCGGAATATCAGAAAAAGCTAATGTCACATAGAACATGCCATGCATGCAGCACAAATATATACAACGATAAAGTAAACAGTCATCCCAGGGTTTATTTTTTCAAACAAATTTTGTAAACATGTATTGGAACAGAATCAGTTTTATTAGTATTTTTATTCTCATTACACGCTCATTCCTTCATTAACTCAACCAGCATGATGTAATAATTTACTGGAATTTTTTAACTTAATTTTCACTTGCAGACGTCCGAATGAATGAATGAATTGAGATTTGACAGGTGTTCATACTTACAATAATAAACTGCATTATGATTTTTTTGAAGGAAAAAAATAGCGGACGACTCTTGTGATTGTGGTTCGATTCAAAATTCGTACCTATGTGGAGGTTTTTGGGTTCGGACATTATGAATCCTTTGTCAGAAGTAATGAATTCAAGATGGCAGACGAGCTTTGTGATTATGGTCCGACACGACTCAAAATTTGTCTGTTGGGTTTTTCGAGCTCGGAGATTATGAATCTTATGTCATAATTAATGAATTCAAGATGGCGGACATGTTTTGTGATTATTGTCCGATTCGATTCAAAATCAGTATTTGGGAGCTCTAGGGGTCGGCGATCGTGATTTCTCTTAAAATTGGGGAATTTAAGATGGCGGACGAGTTTTGTGATTTCTGGTCGGGTTCTATAGAAAATTTTGGTACCCATATATGTAGTGGTTTTTGTGTTCGAAGAAGATGATTTTTCTGTCGAAATTCAGGAATTCAAGATGGCAAACGAGTTTTGTAATTTATTGTCAAATTCCATATGAGATTGTGTTATTATTTACCTGAAAGATTATGAGTAATCCCGACGCAATTTATTCTTCCAAGAAAATTTTGTCTCCTTTCAGAACAATTCATTGACATCAACAACATTTTTCTGTTTTCTTTTCAACGTAACAATAATCAATGTAACTTAAACAAAGTCTTTATAAACTAAACTATAACTTCCCCCCCCTAGTAGTTTCGTTCCTCAAATGATAATTACGAAGTATTTCTCACATCTAAAATAAGTCTACGAACTGGTTTGGAAGGATAAATAATGTTGACAATACGCTGCTGCTAAATATTTCTTGGTCCTTTGGGGTCTACCATTAAGACTACACCCATCTTCCTATGAGGTTTGGTGAATATTCTTGGAGCCATCTTCACGAGAACATTTATTTCGGAATGAATATGCATGGTGTCCATGAGAAAAGTATTCTTGATTGAATGTTAACTGAGTGATTAAAAAGATTTGAGCGAAAAAAATAGCCAAAATATGGCTTTTTATTGAAATCACTGAATATCTCAAAATTTCAAAGGTTAAATTCTTCCAATTTTCGTCATTACATTGAGTGATGATATTTCAATGGACTCCATCCATTTAACTCAACTTCTTTTACTAGTTTTTGAACTATCAGTCGCTAAAGTTATCACTTATATATATTGCGGCAGCAAAACATTCCAGGAAACCCTACGAACATAACTCTTATATCAAAAATAGACCGTTAGGGTGGGTCCGAATGGCTGGTGTGGCCACGTGAACTTGTTTTTTTATTTGAAAACGGGAATTCTCTACCCACCGTGACGGTAAGCCAATGGTTTTTTGAGTATTTTAGTTCTAATATTTCATTACAAAATACAAGACAGCCTGATTGGAATCGTACCAAACCACATAATTTTCGAAAATACTACTGTTATTTAATATGAAGATCCTACGACGACGCTCTGATTCATGCATTATTATCATGAGGATATACGGACAATATTGTCCCCCAAATGGCATATTGAGTAAAATCGTGTCACAAAATCTGTCACTATCCCCCGGTCTATCTGGTCTTGAACCTGTCTGATTAATTTTGAACTTGTGTCATTAAATCGGTTGTAGTGATAATCATTTTCTAAGTTTAAAAGCGATTTAAAACTGAGAAAATGATTATCAGAGAGGTGAACGGTTATTGTTTTATTCGTAATTCTTCGACTTTTCAAAAAGAGAAAAACCGTCCCAAATATGTCGTCATCACATTCGAACCTCTAGTTTTTTTTACACAATATAATGTTTGTAGCAAATCATGTTTGATTTACTTTTGAAAGTAACGTAAATTGTGTAAAAACTGTAAAAACAACAAAAGAAAGACTGTGGAAGACTAACAAATAAACAAACAACATCAATCACAGACACAAAAAAATTGTATGATTATATGAATATATTAACCTTTTAAATCAAAGAGAAGCGGTGAGATGTTTATTACTATAAAAATGAATTCTGAATTCATCGACAGAATAGAAGCATTGCTCGAGAAAATATTTTTCAATTTTCTCCTGAAAGTGATCAGACTGAGCTGTTCGAAATCTTGGGGTGGAATATGAATAGTGAAAAATCTAAGGAATTTTTTCTGGATAAGTGAAGACGAAATCGTTTGAGACGCATGTGGTGAGAGTTACGTGTATTATGTTCGGGACTATGAGCTTGTTTCGTCAAGGTTGATAGCTCTTATGTATTTCAATCAAAACATAATATAGAAATAGAGTTAGTAGTGGCATAATTCCAAGTTTTTTTAACTTCTCTTGACAGCTATCCCTGTACCCAATATTCGCCAGTACTCGCACAGCTTTTCTTTTGCATCATAAATATCTGAATATGGGAGTGAAACAGTGAAAAATATATGGTTCCCAATATATTTGCGTAAGTGATGTCTTTCAATTGGCGAAGAGCAAATGGAGAACCCGCGAGTTCTCTCTTCAGTTGGGAAATATGTGCAGACCAGTTAAGTTTATTCGTTTCACAATTGGAGATAACTTGATTATTTGCAGAAATCTGGATGTTTTGTGTCTTTTCACTATGCAGTTTTAGCTTATTTGTCGAGTTGAAACTGTAACTTGTCATTATTATTATCTGACAGAATAAAAGTGGTGTAGTCCACAAAGAGAACTAATTTATACGGCATCATATAGATACACAAGTCATCCACATAAATGACAAATAAGAGAAGGCCAAAACAGATCCTTGTGGAACTCCTTGCTTGATGGTTTGAAAATTTGACAAGATACTGTAGATCATTACTGCATGTTGACGATTTGTCAGATGGGTTCTTATTAATATGAAGGTGGTATACAACACTTCGTGTAAACTTCAACAAGTATTGGGTACTCCCAAGGATAAAACAGATGAAAAGGAAAAGTCGGAGATTTACGAAATTAGCTGTAAGGGCTGAGAGAAAGAGTATTTGGGTCAAACCCGAAAGGCCATGAAAGTATTGTCCAGAGAACACATTGCGCTCATATCCGACATTCAAGACCCGAAAAATCGAGTGTGGCCCAAAAGTTCACGAAGAGTTCAACACATGCTATTTTGAAATATTGTGCGATTTTAGTAAAAAGCCATATGTGGCTATTTTGTTTTGGTTATATCTTTTGAATCTCTCAGTTGACATTTCCAAATAAATGAAGAATAAGAATTATTCTTTCATAGTCACCATGCTCATTTCGAAAAATACAGGATGTTTCACGAATACTGATCATTTTGAATCATATTCTGATATCAGTTTTGCTGAAAAATATTGGTAAAAATCAAATATTGAATTAAGTACACGTTTGTTGGATACTTACCCTCTGGATAATCGAAAAATGTTACATTTATGCGTCAACAAATTGTTTGAGATCGCATGAATGATAGTAGCACGAAAAAGAAATCGATTGAGATTTCTGATTGCGCAAACTTAATCAAACGAAACCGGTCACTTTCATATACAACGCCCTTTATCTCGAAAATTAGTAATAGGATGGTGTTGGGCCAATGTACAATTTTAAAAACGAGACCAAATATAACAACATACTAAAATTTCAAGAAATTCAACCAATGGCGATTTTCCATAATAGAAGTGCGGAGTCCTTTCACATGGAATGGTGAGAAAATAAAATTTTAAAAATTTCCTGATATAAAAGAATAAAACTAAAAATGTTCGCTATGAAACTGTCAGGTTTTTCTTCCTTGTTCTCCTGAAAAGAATGGGAATTCGCCAACCCCAAGACATCAGCGCGACCACGGTCATCTATATAACGATATTTCCAACTCGAAAAAAATTCTCGTGTGACAAAGAGTAATGACGATTGGGCACGGGAGTTGACTCGGAGCCAGCTCCAATTTCCTGCTAATTCAATGTCTTTCAATCCGAAAGATACGGCGTGATTGATTATCGTCGGCACCACCTCCTTCACTCGTTTGCACGCGGGCAGACCATATCGATGGCTGCCAACTTAACGATATGGAACTCGATTCGGCAAACGTGCCATTTAAAACGCTGTCACGGATTTGTGTCTTATTCTTACGGTTTCATGAACTAACAGTCGGTGAATTGATGATGAAGCAATCGGAAGAGAATTTTTCAGGGTTTTATACGAGGAGAGGGCTGTTTCTGGAGTTCGAAAAACATGTCAACACTCGACTAACGATTTAAGAAAGAGTAGGACAAATTGGAGGATTTGGATGTCATGACAATGAGTTGAAGACGATTGAATTATATCAATCAAGCAATCTAAATACACTTTCTGCTATAAGATTTTTTACGTTTGACAGATAAAAAAGATTTCTTCAATCAAGAATATGCATACTCTTGAAGAGAATAATCTTCTGGAAAGAAGAATCATTTCTAATATACTACCATTTCAAGCTGGTTGAGATGTTTGCTTCTTTATATAAATTCTCTTGAAATGAATTTGCTTGCAGTGAAAACATTATACTCTTCATCCTAGAAAACATTCACATCAACTCATTGTGAAACATAATCCTCTTAACACAAGAATATAATTCCTTGGTAGATATCACTACCCGTGCCACGTGACATATTCAACCAATGAGCAATCAAAGCAGCTGTCGACACCGCGACCTGAGAATACGACTTCCATTTCGACCATTTCATCCAGTTTGACCATTTGGGTTGGAGGTTATGAGGCTATGCGTACCGATATGAATATTAGTTTTGTGCCTAGTGGAAACTGTTTCTATACAATAAAAATGCAATATCGAAAATTGAATTATGCTCATTACGGGCCAGTTGTGAAAATGAGTGAAATATTGTTTTCAATAATAGGGGTCAATAAATGTCTGTTGTGCCCCACGTTCCGCGCCATGTCTTGAAAATTATGGGTCACGTCTGGGCAAACATGCATTAGCCTGGAGAGGAGGAAAGGATGGAAACTCTACTTGAGTTTGGTGGTTTTCACGAGCTTTTCTCATTTGTTTGAATTCAACAAACCACTTTCATTCCTCTTTCTCCTCCTCAGACATCACTTGCCGAAAAGCAGGGATTTCACTATTCGTGCGGGTCGTTTTATGAACGTTTCCGCGTGCAAGTGGACCCCCTTCAAAGCTATTCCCTGTGCTAGCTCGAGAGACATTAAGACCCGAAATTACTGAAATATTGTCAGGAGTTTGGGGGCGGTTTTGTTCAAACATTCTTGCTTCATTCATTATCGACTCTACTTGCGAGTCTGCAGAAATATTGAGTGGACTGGAGGTCCCTGAACGTAACGTATTACGTTCTAAATTCTGGAATGCTTCAAAAATTTGGCGTGGAGTGCCGGTATTTTTCGGGGTTCGAAATTCCCCAGCGGGTTGACCGCCGAAAGTCAAAAAACTAGGTGCAGCCCTCAAAGGCCTGTTATCAAAATTTTGAGCTGAAATTTCCCTCAGACTCAGATCACGCCTTGTATTCTGATCAACAGAAAAATTGAATCGAGATTCATCATCATTGTCTTCATCAGGACAGCCCACAACGTGACTTTTATCCTCATTCACATCATCCATACTACAATGCGCAGAGTTTAACCTAGGAGATGCAAATAAATTTAAATGGACCGCTTTTTGAGAATCCAGGTGGTGACTAGATTCTGTGGCGTTATTTTCGACGCAACGCGTTTCAACAACTACTTATGAGCGCTTCGGAAGAAATCCGTGGGGCCCGCCTTCCTTGACGGCCGCCACGCCTCGTGAAACGCTTGGGTTTCTATTGATTGTTGGGCTCTCCAAAATAGAGCCAATAGAAAAATTATTTTCAACAGAAAATGTACCACTTATAGGAGCAGTTAGGATGGGGGGTAAGGCCGGATGTTTCTCAAACAGAGAACAATCAAGAGCTTGGTTGGATATAACACTCGTGAAATTTTCAGCGGGGTAAAGTACACATGAAGTTGGTTGAACTTTTGTTTGTCTGCGAGTCCTCGGACGTAAATTGTAGGACATTAGGGGAATGTCAAAAGTGAAGTTACTTCCTAAGAAAAAAAAATCGCGTACCATGATTTATACTTAGTAAATTCCCCTAAGACAACTAAACAACGCGTACAATGCTAAACCCTATATTCAAATGATCTCTGAAAAAAAAAATGGGTGAATATCACCTGTGCGGAATTCACACACAAGCACTTATGCAGGAACGCTTTACTATATAGTAACCTCAAATAATTGCTGAAAATAAAGGTATAGTTATAATATCCGCTCTATACTCGGGAACGCTAGTGCCAGGAACGCTTTATATACATAAAAAAAATACTCTCAAATAATTGCTGAAAATAAAAGGTATAGTTATGTTATACGACCTGTACTCAGAAACACTAGTGGCACAACCAATAGTGCCATAAAAACCCTCAAGGAGAAACGCAACACTGCACTGCAATAATCGGAAATCGCAAACCGCAATAACACTGCACAATAATTAAGCCGTGGCAAGAACTCTGTCTCGTTGACTTATCAATCACTCAAAAAAAAATACCGACTTGCGTATCGTCGCGATAGTCTCTTATGCCTGCGTCTCGTCCGTACCGACGTTCAACGCTAAAGGTGGGATTTCCTAGCGACGTCCAGCGTTCGCGGCTCGTCGCGACGTCTGGCCGTCAGTGACACAAACAACGAATTTTCAATGCAACTGTTTTGTTTGAAGCGGTGCGACTCAGCGGCCGGCCGTCGTCGGCCTCGTCCCGACTGCTCAAAAACATGTCAAGACGCGACCGCCGACACCAGCAGTAAAGCGTTGTGGATATTACCAAAACGTGTCACAGAAATTTACCAATACAGACGACTAAATTTTGATTATTCAAGTACGTGAATATCCTTGCCTTCATGACCATTCACACAAAGACTTCAAAGATTGTCAAATTTGGGAAAATACGTGGAACGAAATTTGCAGTTTTATCCATGGGCTGCGAGTATTAAATAAAAAATTCTTTGTTTTTAGAAAAGATTATTGATAGAATTGAGTTTTGTGAATAGTCATTAGTTTCTTGTGTTTCCCCAATATATTTATCGATAAGTTAGATAATTGTCAGTTTATTCAGATAATTATTGTCGGTGCAGTATATAGTCATCATTCTCTTCTCTCAGTAAGTCTCTTTCATACCCTCGCGAATTTCGCAACTTTTCTGTGAATAAAATGGCTATGGACATGGTTCTGCATCAACGATTGGTCCAGTAATACTGGCAGCCATTTTATTCACAGAAAAATTGCGAAATTCAAGAATGTATGAACAAGACTGTAACATTAATGCTGTTAGAACATTCCCACTCATTATGACAACAAGCAATTTTCACTTTTAACCTTCAGTCAACCAGAACACAAAACTCACTGGGGGTATAATTCCATTACAAAAACGCAGACGCCAGACGCTTCAAGTAAATCCAATAATCGTCGCGGCCAGCCGTTACTGCTGAACGTCGATGCGGGCCGCGAACGCTAGACGTCGCTAGGAAATCCCACAAGTCTCCTATATCCGCGTCTCGTTCGAACCGAAGCCCGACGCTAAGTGTCAAAATGCCCGCGTCTAGTTCGAATCGAAGTTGGACGCTAAGTAACCTTTTTCACTACTCTAAAAACTCTCTCCTGTCCTATTCGAAAGCATATTTCCCAGAACTTTCTGCCAGGCATAAAAACCCTGTTTTTGTCTGCCTACCATATGTCTGATTTTTCCACAGAACTACATTCAAAAACATTACTTTTTTTCATAAAATCTTCAACATTCGTTCAAGAGGCACGCAGTGAAAATAATATTCTTTCAGACCCCCCTGTGAGTACATCTTTTAGTCCGAAACAAACTCAAGTATTTTTTGTCCGCCTGGAATAGCTAACAGATGTCTCAATCTCTTTTTTTCTAAGCAACCCATTTCGTGTTCTCGGTGTCCACTTTCTCTAGGGTGGCTATAAACCAGCGCCGAGAAACGGACGAAATCATTGAAGTTTTTAGAAATGCGTGTGTCCCAACCTACTCCCATGATTCAACAAAAAGAAGTGCCCATTATTGAAACTGAAATATTCTTGCCTCAACCAACTTATGAAGCAAGTGTTCACTTGTTTCAAAATATTTTTTTTGTAAGTGGCCAAGAGGATTCCGCCATAAAATCAAACTAACATTTGGTTGGACCTATTCAAGAATACAATCTGTTTGAATCAACGCAATTATGCGTTGACGCAAAAATCCTTTTTATCAGTGTTCATTGGCAAAGTCTAGTACAGCGGTAAAATTACAAGCATGTGAATAAGTCCAGTACAATTTCCACAACTAATTACTGAAATAGCTGATACACATATAAGTGTCGAAAGAATATTAGGATATTAAAGAGTACTGAATATCAAATCAACCATCCCAATACAGAAAGCTGGTCAAATGATTGCTCTCTGAATATGGTAGTCTAAAAAATTCAATAGTAGCAAGTAAAATTTGCATCCCACCAAGTGAAAATTTGCATACTATATGGGACAAGTAAACGCTTTATAAGCCGTAAGAAAAATTAGATTCCTGAATTTGATCACTTGCTATTATTGATTTAATTTCAGGAACATAATGTAACCTATATTAAACTTTTTATTAGAGTCAAGCTTTTCATTTTATTAGCCTCAATCTACGTTTTTTTGCAGTAGGTGCTCAGTTTTATAACTACTAGTGACGAGTAAATTTTCACCATTGATGAAGAATGATTTACTCTCAAATAACTCATAAACTTAAATCGACTACAAAATATATTAGTTGCTACTATACAGTATTCTACTGCAGCAACATTTTTAGATTATTATACTTTTTTTTATTATAGTAATTTTGGTATACTTGGCCTCATCAAATAACTCACTTTTGGGTAGTTTATTATTGCATTTCCTTTACATTCATTCCATCTTTGGTATCAAGATACACCGGACTCAATTGAAATATCCAGTTATTAGTTCTTCAGAGAAGGATCATTTGTAAATAAAGCCTTATTTTCAATACATTCATTTCATTCTTGAATTTAAAATGATATGAAAGGTTCGGTTGCACCAAGGTAGCAATGATTCAGTTTATACTCTAAGAAAACGGACTTGCATGGCATATACAGGCTAGCAAAATACACTACTCAAGAAAAACTGGAGAAAGAAATTGCAGTTTTTATGACAATATTTTTTCGTGAACTATAAGTTGATGTGGAAAGGAGTATACACCAATTTGACGGTTCTTTTGAAGAAATCATCGCCTCTGGCCACCCTTACTGGATGACCCAGTAAAACTTGTTTCATAATTAAGAATTTCAGAACTTTGTTGAATCTGTTTTGTATTCATCGGTATAAATGAATGAACAAGCAGGCAAGCTAATGTCTTCTCATTACGATCATAACAAATCCAAGTTATGTATAACATAAAGCAGAATTAGAACGTTCTGAAAATTGAATATAAAAGGTCATGAAGAAAGGAAATAAAAATATGCAAATTTTTAATAGTTTCATGGAAACAAAACTGTTGTTCAGTCTTTTGGAAATTTTTCCTGATCCTATTATACATAAAATGTCAATACTTTAGAAATGTTAGATCAAAATCCACATTCTACATACCAACAAGTAAAATATATAAATCAAACTTACACTATTCACACAATTCACAGCAGTAATAATAGTATATAATTCCGGAACACGATGTAACACGTCCACATACAACTACTAACTCAAATACTGGAATTGGAATGAGGCCAGTTTTGCGAACCGAAAACGTTGTTGAGCAGGTGCGGCGGTTACTACCGATTGATCGCGAACTGGTCGAAAATCAAGCAGGTGAACAAGTTACATTTTCGTATGAACATCAAGCTCTACTGCAAATAAATTGTTGTATTATGCCTGTAACATGAGTCTCTGTTGTTATGATATACTTTTCAGAGACTCAAAGTAGATAACTATAAATATACAATTTTCCAGTGCTAGTAAAATGTTGACCTGACTAAGTACTTGGTGTATGTATGTAAGTACTTGGTGTATGTAAAAAATATTATAGCTACAAGTTCATGCATTCAGAATTCTCATTTATTCAGAGACAAAACGATATTTTTTCAAATATAGGTATCAATTTTCTTACCACAATCGAAAAAAAGTCAGAGAAACGTTTTACTTGGACCATTATGTTCCGTGTGCGATTTCAAGGTTATTAGGAGAGTTCTGAGAAGTGTTTCAAGTCATTGGTCTATGTTCTATTGAATTTCATAAACACGTCAATAGAAACAGGGAGATTTCCTATTGAATTGAAAAGAAGCATAAATCACAATGAGAAAAACTCTGATAACCATTATTAAAACTTCACACGAAGAAATGATCCAAGTAAAATGTTTTCCTAACTTTTTTTCGATTGTGGTAAGAAAATTAGTACCTATATTTAAAAAAAAAAAACATTTTGTCTATAAAAAATTGAGTATTATGAACGCCTGAACATGTAGCTATAGTATTGTTCACATGCAGCAAGTACTTCGAACATTAGATGATTCATTTTGCATAATGTCAGGTCAACATTTTACTAGCGCTGGAAAAGTGTATTTTCATATTTATCAACTTTGGGTTTCTGAAAAGTTCATCATAACAACAGAGACTCGTGTTGCAGTAGAGCTTGGTGTTCCTACGAAAATGTAACCTGTTCACATATTTGATGATATTCGACACAGTTTGGGATCAATCGGTAGTAACCGCCGCACCTGTTCACAACGTTTTCGCAAACTGTCCTCATTCCAATTCCAGCATTTAAGTTAGTAGTTGTATGTGGACTTGTTACAAGATTATTACTGTTGTGAGTTGTGTGAATAGTGTTTGATTTATGTATTTTACTTGTTGGTATGTAGAATGTAGATTCTAACCTAACATTTCTGAAGTATTCACATTTTATGTATAATCAGGAGAATTTTCCGAAAAACTGAACAACAGTTTGGTTCCAATAGAAATATTGAAAATTCACATATTTTTATTTCATTTCTTCATTATCTTTTATTTCCAATTTTCAAAACGTTCTAATTCTACATAACTTGTATTTGTAAATATTATGATGAGAAAAGACATCAGCTTGCTTGCTTGCTTGTTCATTCATTCATACTGATGAATACAAACAGATTCAACAAAGTTCCGAAATTTTTAATTATGAAACAGGTTGTACTGGGTGATCCAGTATAAGGGTGGCCAGAGGCGATGATATCTTTAAAAGAACCGTCAAAATGTTGTATAATTCTTTCTACATCAACTTATATTTCAAGAAAAATATTGTTATAAAAACTGCAATCTCGATCTCCAGTTTTTCCTATGTAGCGTATTTTGCTAGCCTATATATATATATATATATATATATATATATATATATATATATATATATATATATGCCAAGCAAGTACGTTTTCTTAGAGTGTTAACTGAATCATTGTTTCCTTGGTGCAACCGAACCTTTCATATAATTTTAAATTCAAGAATGAAATGAATGTATTGAAAATAAGGCTTTATAAAAAAAAATGATCCATACTTGAAGAACTAATAACTCTAAACTGAGGGCAAGTGGATATTTCAATTGAGTCCGGTGTATCCTGATACCAAATATGGAATGAAAGCTATTAATGGTAAAACAATGCTACTCAAAAGTGAGTAATTTGATAAGGCCAAGTAAACTAAAATTACTATAATAATCTAAAAATTTTGCCTCAGTAGAATACTTTATAGTAGCAACTAATAATAGTAGATTTAAGTATACGAGTTAATTGAGAATTAATCATTCTTCATCAATGGTAAATTTGCTTGTCACTAGTAGTTCTCAAACTGAGCATCTGCTGCAATTAAAACGTAGATTGAAGCTAATAAAAATTTTTTTGCTTCTAATGAAGAGTTTTATATCGTTAGGTTACATTGTGATCCTGAAATTACATCAATAACAGTAAGTGATCAAATTCAGAAATCTAATTTTTCTTGTAGCTAATAAAACGTGTACTAGTCCCATATAGTATGCATCGGTGGTATACACATTTTACTTGCTACTATTAATTTTCTTTTTCTGTGCAGAAAAAAGTTTCTTTTCAAATTACCAGCCCGGAAAATGGACCATACTCGGAGACAGAAATAATAATTTAGACAGGTCGTCGGCATTAACAAATTCAGTAGTATGGCTAAGACGATTGCAATTTTTTTCATATTGGAAAATCCACATGTATATACAGGTCACTGCTTCAGTCGTTCTTCGGCAACAATTTTAGTCAATGCAGAAGGGGACATATTAACCTTAAAGCGCCATGGAAGATGGCAATCCAGAACCGTTGCAGAAGGATACGTCCATCAAAAATAAAATTTATCAATAAAGTTGCTAATAATATCGTCAACTTTGTTAAGAAACCACTCAAACTCTTTACTGAAATGGAGACAAAAAATGCACCGAATATGAATGATCAACCCCCAACTTCTACAGTTAATATAACAGAAAATTTACTAAAAAGAAATTACATTCCGTGTTTGACCATACAAAATTGTATGAATTTGACTGATAACTATAATTTTGAATGAAGGATACGTCAATGTTATTTTGGTTTTGCTAACCATAACAATAAAGTGAAAATTGAGTATACTTCGTTTTAATTCCGAGAGTTACAACCTTTGTCATAAGTAACTTTCTGTCATAACAATAAATATTAAGTTGCATTAATTGTAAAAAATTGAGAGACGAAATTTCATTAATTTCGAAACATTTCGAAGATTACAAATATAAAATCCAATTTCGGATAACTCGGTGACTAACTAAATTGTTCATGATGAAATTATACTCTGCAGATACCAAAATATACAGGGTCTTTTGAAAATTGCTGATGATTTCTTTCAAGAAGTTAGGCTTGAGATTCATTTTGTTGATGCATTTCCATAAACACATTCGTACGAGACAAATATTCTAAAAACTTTGGAACAATTTACTATGGAACATTACAAATGATATATATGTATGAATCTATATTTTCTAAAAGTAGTTGAGTAACTTCATTGACGAAGGTAGAATATTGCAAAGAATAAAATAAAAACATTGAATTACAATATCATATGGGTAACGAAAAATATTCATATTTTATTACAAAAGAAGTTTCATACCTATACCGAAGTGGATCACATTGGCTTAACAATAACCAATTTCATTATTCCTAAGAGAATTTCAGATGCTTCATTTTCACGGTTCGAAGTACAAATATGAAAAAAAATCTTTTGGAGGGTGCGGGAGGGGGGGGGCAGATCAACTCAAGTGTCAAGTGTCACATCGTTGAAAAGAGAATTCCATCTTTACAACCATCCAATTTTTTTTGAGTTTCGTTAAAAATTTGTTTGCAATTAAAATTCGAAATATCAAATATAAATGCGGATCTGAATACTACTCATACCTTGATAAATTTGAACGGTTGATGTGGAATAATGAAATCAAAAATATATTGAATGGAATTACCAATACTACTTTTTGAGAGAAGAATCATTGCGATTACTCGATAGATGGCGCTGGGGGCACATCAAATTGAAAATTTCGAAAGGCATATAAATCGAATTTGGGAAAAAATGTTCTAACAAATCTCAAAAATATTTGAAAGTTGTGAAGAAAATTGAATTCTCTTTCCAACGATGTGACACTTCACCCCCCATGCCATTTAAAGTTTTTGAGTTGATGTGCCACCCGCGCCCTCTGTCGAACTATCACCAAATTTTTCATTCCAAAAAGTAGTATCGGTGAAACCCTTCAAACAGTTTTTTTTTTCATGTTTGAACGTCGAACCGTTCAAAAGTTAACAGGGAGGACTAAAAAAAGCCGCACTGTGTATATGGAAATTTAGAATGAACCATAGTATTTACATACTTGAGTTATGAATGAGTTGGATACACATAGATTATGTAGAAGAGATCAGTAGGAAGTAAAAAACAATATCAGACACTTCAAGATCTAAACTGTGAAATTCTTTGAAAGGAAAAACAATAATTCATGACAAGGTAGCAAAAAAACTGAGTCAAAGCACCTGATTCACTTTTCCCTCTAGATAAATGAAGAGGACCTTCGACGAATACCTTATGTATTGTTCATGACGAACGTAGCCAAGGTACCAGATAACCCTGTCTACACGAGCAGAATATCCAAGGGTCCTGGGTCCTGGCTCCAGTTTTACATAGTAACCAACCAAAAAAAAAATCGTTCCGAATGCTATGAACAATCGATGAACAGATAGATTATTTAACCACGTTTCATAACAATTACATTTTTAGCAGATTACTACAACAGATGTTATACAGGCAAACAGACAGACCGGTACTTTTATACATCATATTACATATTTTTGTTGGCAGTACGTTTTCTCATGCAGTGTTTATTTCTCATTATTTTCCATTATTGGAATCCAAACAGTTTTTATCTCTTTTTCTGTTGGACTTCTCATACATTTTTTCGACTTATTATTTAGCAGTGCATGAGTGCCTAAACAATTTCGGATACGATGTGGAATGCCCTGTGGTTGATAGTCGGCTATGAAACGAATTTTTTTTCGGAAACGATTTTTTTGCGGCATCTGTTAGCTTCTAGTATGAATTATCAACATACCAAACCTTACAGGGGACAAACAATGAGATTCCATAAAAAACTGCGGCCGAAAGTAGTCAGCACAGTAGAAAAACGCTGGGACAGCTACATTAGATTGCGCGTTTCTCAACTGTTTAAAAAGTGAAACCTCATCGTTTTTCCACAGGAACCTTCATATTATTTTGTTCCTTTCCGTATACCGGATTATTAGATTGAACTGTCGAATTCAGAGCTTATGTGATGTATCATAGCTGAGTACTACAAACTCCATATACATTTATCCAAAATCTGAAAATTAAGCATCTAAAAATACTTTATAGGAATAAAGAAATTAGTTGTTGTTTTGCCAATGTGATACACTCTGTAGAGATACGAAACGTTTTATGTAATAGAATATGATTATATTTCGTTACCAATTATACAGGGTGACCCAGGGTTGAACTGCCAAACGCTCAGGATCGATTTTTTATGCAAAAATAATATTTTTGTTTCCAATAATCATGTGTCATCGCACAATTCTGAAAAAAATTAACATACGAAAACACTGCGAGTACAATAATTTGTCCTAATATTAAGTGTCTTGTATTAAGTGTCCTAATTAAAAGTGGGACGCCACTGTAATCAATATTGTTATTTTATGTACGACAAAAGAAGGCCCTTATTACCGCAAATAAACATGACAGGTTTTATTGAAATCATCTAAAAGCTTTTTGAATGGTTGAGAAAAAATTGTTTTTTTTAAACGTTGAACACTCTGTTTTTCGATAACGAAGCAAGTTAGGACATATTCTCATTGGGAAAAATGTTTCCTTTTCTTCTAAAGAACCTATCGTAAACGTTTGGCAGTTTAACCCTGGGTCACCCTGTATAATATAATTCAATCTTTTCATTTTAGTTTTTGCAATATTTTACCATTATCTCCCAAGTTCTTTCACTATGTGTAGTAAATATACATTTATTCACACCATTTAAACTATTCCACAGTAAATTGTTCGAAATATTTCAGAAGATTTGGGTCGAAGAGAATGTGTTCATGGAAATACATCAATGAAATGAATCTCAATACTAACTCTTCAAAGAAATCGTCAGCAATGGCCACTATTTTCGAAAGACGTTGTAAATTTTGTGTATCCGCAGAATGAATTTTCATCATAAATAATCGAGTTTATCACCGAGTTATTCGAAATTCCAGGCATTTGGAAATATGAACAAGCAGAACGGGTGCGGCTTCATGAGAAATGAAATATATTGTATATAATATGTCAGTATGATTTAGCAGAACAATTATTTGAATGATCTTTGTATCCTTCCAAATATCTGGGAATAATGAAATTCCACCTTTCAATTTATTAGAAATTACTGAAAGATTTTGTAGCTTTGGACTGACCCTGTATATCGTGAAAATGTGCAGGAAATAGTGTACTTCAATGTGCATTTGTATCGGCCATATGAATAATCGATGCATAGTTGATTTGGTTTATTTAAACGGAAAAATGTCTTGACAATGGCCATTTGACATTTTGGAAAAGTTAAATTGTGGCTTGTATAATCTAAACCAGTGAATTTAGAGCTGTGGCACAATGGAGACATTTGATCAGCACCACCCAAATCTCCGAACTCGCGAAAAAAATTGAACATCGCTCAGACCCGTCGATTTTCATTTCAAGGGGGAACACTTCCACGAAATACGTCCTCTTGGTGTTGTCAACCCCCTCATTCCCAGCACCCCCTACTTCAGAATTTTCAATGGGACTACTATACTTGTGATAAATCAATTTGAAGGGAATTCAATCGCAAATACATCGTAGTACTGAAATTGAGGATCGATTAAGTGTTGTTGAAGTTCTAATGAAAACTAAGTTTTATCAAGATATTATTAATTTTCATCACCTAAATTGTTGTCATCGTAGAAATTGTTCAAAATGTGAACCATTCAGTTTCATACTGAAGTATAAGCGATTTTCAAAATGTCATCGCACATTGCTCAAAATTTCTGGAGACACTGCACGACATTCCACAACAATTCTCCTGCGTAGATCATCAAGCGGAGTTGTCTATGTGATATAAACTTTCGATTTCAAATGACCCCATTAAAAGAAGTCTAATGGTGATAAATCAGGAGATCTAGCCGGCCATTCTATTGGTCCTCGCCTTCCAATCCATCTCCCTGTGAAATTGTCATCTAAAAATTGACACAGGTGCAACAAAATATGGAGGAGCCACATCTTGTTGAAAGGTGAGCTGACCTCCAAGTAGCTTATCATCTTCCTCAAGTAACTGAATGATTCTGGGGTTAACAGTTGTATCACGAAGTTCAAGATACGTTTGTCCGTTGAGCTTACCATCAATAAAATATGGACCTAAAATATGGTCTCCCAGAATACCAGCTCAAACATTAAATTTCTGGGGAGTTTGTGAATAAGTTTCCCTGTACCAATGGGGATTTACGTCACTCCAGTATCTGTAGTTCTGCCTGTTCACATGTTCATTTGAATAAAAAGAAGATTCGTCAGAAAAACACATATAGTAGAGATAATTATTATCACAATCAATAATTGACTCATGATTTCACAAAACTCTGTACGTCTGTCAGGATCATCTTCATTTAATTCTTGTACATTCCGCATTTTATAAGGATGGAATTTTGCTTCTTTCAGAATTGGAGTACGCTGCTTTTAGAAACTCCAGAAATAGTCTCAAATTGTCTTGAAGATTGAATGTTGTCCATCACTGCATGTCCTACAACTGCAACAGCGACTCCTTCATTTCTCATGGGATTCTCTCGTCCATGATTTTTATTCAGCACTGATCCCGGACTATATCGGATAAGAATAATTTTGGTGGCACATTTCATGTTCTTGCATTTGCATATCTGTGTTAGTAATTTATTTCAAATCAATCACTGGATATTAAATGTCGCTCCATTAAACAAAATGGCGGTAATTTTGAAAACACATCCAAATTTGAAAGACTGTGATAGCTCCATTAAACTATTATTTCTTCATTAGAAAAAAAAAAACTGGTATGAGCTGTTAATACACTATATTTCCTTCAATAAAACTGAAATATGTTCAACAGCTTACCCAATTGGCCTTGGACTCGGAATCTGGAACCATTTCCAAAAACTTTTGCTAAGGAATATATCGCTTATGGTGCATGTAGTCAACATCATTTTGATATTGTTCTCAAATGAATGTTAAAAGCGAAAGTTGAATCTGTTATATGTATTTATACAAGAATGTTAAGATTAAGCTAAAAACCTTCGATTTTACCGTTACGTGTATGATAATGCTTGTGCTAAAGTTGACTAAATCCACCCTTATACAAAAATGCTGAAATCGGGAATGTGAAGCATCATCTCTTGGGATATAAGATGTTTAAGGCTGGTAAAGTTTTGAATATCTTTCTACAATATAGTGAAGATTAGAGAAAAATGTTCGCGAAAGGACAAATTGAAGCAACTATGAAAAAGAATTAGAGTTATGCGTCATAACAAACAGTAAGACCAACTGAAACATAATAAATAAAATAAATAAAAAGATTTAAATAACCATGTCTACAGTAATGGTGACGAAACGGTGACTAAGGGATTCATTTTTGCGATTTGGTAGCATCTCCCAGACTTCATGAGAGAAGAAAAGTCTTTTTACTAGAAGATAAAGCTTTACATCCAAAGCAAGAGCATGGGGTACAGGATCAAACGAAACCAGATCCATTAAAAAAAAAGAATCAAACACACAGAAAGAAAATTTTTTTTCAAAGAGATGAATCAGGAAAAATCAACACATGAATCGTTCGTAAAAATGGTTGAAAAGGTATCGATCTTTCATATGCTCCGAATGGAACATCATCGACTTAGGAATCTTAAATTGGTTACGTTGCACGCAAATTTGGCAAATTTCAAAATTTCAAGTTATTGTGACACTCCGTTCCCATTTCAACTCCATTTTGTTTCCATTCTTTATTTTTCTGGTTCAAATATGTGTCGAACACTGTATAAATGAACTTCACAACACAATTAATAGTAGAGATGGAGAGGTAATGGTATTGATTCACCTCAAAACATGCAAGAATATTTTACCACACTAAAAGCAGACTGGTATAAGAGGTAGGCCTTCTGTTACTGTATGTGTGGCTTTTTTAGTCCCCCCCCCACCCTGTTAACTTTTGAACGATTCGACGAACAAACATGAATAAAAACCGGTTTAGAGGGTTTCACCGATACTACTTTTTGATACAAAAAATATGGTAATTGCTCGAAAGGGGGCGCGGGGGAGCACATCAATTCAAAATTTTTAAATGGCATGGGGGGTCGAGTGTCACATCGTTGAAAAGAAAATTCAATTCTCTTTACAACTATCTAATTTTTTTTGAATTTCGTAAATATTTTTTTTGCAATTCAAATTCGAAATATCAAATATAAATGCGGATCTGAAAACTAGTCATACCTTGATAAAGGACCCCACAAATGCCTTATGGAATTTGGGTCCCGGTGGATTTTTTTGAATTTTTGGTATGATGTAGTCCATGTAATTCTCAACCAATGTTACCATTGCGCCAACCCAAAAAAATTTACAGTTTTGCTGCTAGGGGGCGTTGAAATCACCCCTCGCGCAGATTAGACTATTTATTTTTGAACCCGGTAACAATATTTCCACTTGTTTCATAATTGCTAATGTTGCACAATATTGTGCAGTTTTATAAAAAAAATTCTTACCCCCTCCCCTTTTCCCCCTAACTCCTATTACGAAACGCAAAAAAATATTTCTCGAGTGCCTTTAAATGAATCGTCGAATGTTTAAATATGCCTAAATGAAGGAAATAGCTATTTCTTATGATTATCCCCCCACCCCCCAAATGACACAAAACGAAAAAATTTAGGTGGATTTTTCGGAATTTTTGATATGATGCAGTTCAAGTTATTTTGAATAGAAATAAATTGGGTGACAAACTACGAAAATAAATAGTTTTGATGCTAGGGGTCGTTGAAATCATACCTTGCTCAGAATAGACTATTAAATTTTATAGGCGAAAATAATAACTCTACGTATTTTAGTTCAGATTTGCTAATCAATTGTGTAATTTTTTATAAATTGAAAATCCAAAACCTCCCCCTTACCCCCTACCCTATTTTAAAACACGAAAAAAATTCATTCCCGACTACTTATAAATGCTTTATCAAATAAATGTTTCAATCAGCTTATATGTTGAGGAAATCGTACAGTTGTTTAATTTAGGGGGTAGGTTTTAGATTTTCAATTTATAAAAATTTACACAATTGTTCGGCATAAAATAAAACAAAAATAAGTAGAAATATTGTTTCCGCCTATAATAATGAATAGTCTATTCTGAGCAAGGTATGATTTCGACGCCCCCTAGCATCAAAACTATTCATTTTTGGGGTTTGCCACCCAATTTATTCCTATTCAAAATAACTTGAACTGCATCATATCAAAAATTCAGAAAAATCCACCGAAATTTTTTCGTTATTTGTCATCTGCGCACGGGGTGATTTCAACGCCCCCTAGCAGCAAAATTGTTAATTTTTTTGGGTTGGCGCAATGGTAACATTGGTTGAGAATTACATGGACTACATCATACCAAAAATTCAAAAAATCCACCGGGACCCAAAGTCCATAAGGAGTTTGCGGGGTCCTTTGAACGGTTTGTTGTGGAATAATAAAACCAAAAACATTGCGAAGGGTATTACCGATACTACTTTTTGAGAGAGGAAATATTGCAATTACACTACAGATGGCGCTGGGGGCACATCAACTAGGAAATTTCGGAATTGGGAAAAAATTCCTAAACCAAATTCAAAAATATTTAGATAGTTGTAAAGAGAATTGAATTCTCTTTTCAATAATGTGACACTCGACCCCCCATGCCATTTGAAAATGTTGAGTTGATGTGTCCCCCCGCGCCCCCTGTAGAGCAATCACCATATTTTTGTTTCAAAAAGTAGTATTAGTGAAACCCTCCAAATATATTTTTTTTCATGTTTGTACGTCGAACCGTTCAAAAGTTAACAGGGGGGGGACTAAAAAAAGCCGCACAGTAATATTGATTTTTTAGAAAAATATATGAGTAGGTACACTTTACTACTGAAAAATTTGGTTACAATGTTTTTTGACTCTCACGGCATTTCCTTCTGTTAGAGCAGACGATGGACTTAATTCAAAGATCTTTTATAACTGATTTATTATTTTAGAATAAATCTATTGTGGTGAACTGGCATTATATCAAAAATGAGTTCTAGTGCTAATTTTTATTACAAATTCAATGATTTTCTAAGTAGCTAATTATAGCCAGATACATCACAAACTTCTACAGAAGCTTTTCTTTTATTATGCTGTATAATATTGCTTCTGGTTCATCGATTGCACATCTAAATTTTTTAAATCTTTTTGATTTCCATATCGCTTTTATTGAGTTGGGAATTTCGCAACAACACATTGTTTGTTGCGACTTATGTATCAGAAACACGTTCTTTCACAAAACATATTTTCAAATTTCAAGTAGGTAGGTAAATTCATTTCCTCAACACAGGTTGAATAGTTTTATTCCATACTTTTTTCTGGGAAATATTGCATCATAATCAACCGTCCTCTGAATGGAACTGGCGATTTATTGATACACACATAATGTTTCTCCAGTTATGAATCTCATTTTGTGGAAAGTGCTAGTAAAAATGAAAAATTACACACTCTCAAGAAGTATTGAATTCCTTTCTTTGTTATCATTTGTGGAACGAACAGGTTTCGAAAGGACATTTTGGTTGGCCAATAATTGACAACATGTAGCTTATGATCTAACACTTTGTATACACTGTGAGTCTGATAAATCCCTGAATTTCAATTCTATTGGTGGAGGTCCATTCATGAAGCCTTGACTGAGTAGAAGTACCATTGTTATTCGACCAAATTAGATTGAATTACAGAAAAAATCATAAGGGTGTTTCTTTACAGTAACCAAACAGTATTCAGCTATTCAGATTTTTCGTTTTTGAACTGATCAATTCCATTATTTTTATTATCGGCAATAGCTTCAGATTCGTCCGTTATTTCATTTAAAAAATTGAACATACGAGGATGTATTAATATCTAGTTAGCCTAGACCATTTCCCTGCATAAACAAAATATTGCGTTTCCATAGCAACGAACAATAACTTATTAGAAGTGTCAGTGTAAAGTTTGACGTCAAAAAAGTAAACCAAAGTTACGCAATCAATTAAAAGAAAAAATATGTCCACCGAAATTGTGAAAATCGAAAAATTGGAGTATTGAGCCATCATCATTTGAAAGGGTTAAGAGGTAAGCAGATTTACGAAGATATGCTTAATACCCTTGGTGATCCTTCGTATGCGACCGTGAAAAATTGGACTGCAAGCTTCAAAAGAGGTAAATTTTCCATTGAAGATGATGACCGATCGGGAAGGCCAGTTTCTGTGTCAGTCCCCGAAAATATCGATGCAGTTCATGACATGATTTTAACAGACCGTCGAATTGGGCTAAAACGGATATCTGAAGCACTGAATATTTCATACGAACGCGTTTACCAAATTAAAGAGAAAAGACGAGGAAAACTATCCAAAGGTGTTTTGTTTTTGCAGGACAACGCCTCTGCACTCAAATCTCATGTTGCCATGCAAAAAATTCGTGATTTAGGGTTTGAATTACTAGAACACCCCCCTTATTTGCCAGATTTGGCTCCGTCCGACTATCATCTCTTTCCTCAACTGAAAAAAAGTTCGAAAGGTCGTAAATTTTCTTTCAACGAGGAAGTAATAAAAGCTGTGGAGGTCTGGTTTGCAGAGCAAGAAGAAACATTTTTTTGAAAGGTCTAGAGACGTTGCAGATTCGCTGTGATAAATGTATCCAATTAAGAGGAGAATATGTTGAGTAATAAGATATTTTGACATCGGAATTTTGTTTGGTTCTATAGTAGGCTAAGAATTTTTCAATATATCCTCGTATCTTCTTAATTTTCTGGTTCATCATTCATCATAATTTTGTACCTATCTCTCAGAATTTTTTCAGCTTTTTTTTACCTTATATGAATGTTTTTAGATATTATAATAATAATAAACGCTTCTATTATCAGAAGCAGAGAAAAACAAACATTGATAATGAGGTATACAGATCTACCAAAGGGCAGAATCAGCCTTTGCATGAGCCACAGGGCTCAGGCAAGTGCTTTCTACTATGTTACAATAATGTTATGAATAAGCTGTAAATCTGAGTGAATTTACTTTTTCGAATAATAGCAACATTCTACTAAAAAACAATTGCAACCGCTGACTTGATCACTACCGCCACATGAAAAGCCAATTTGGATATTAAATTTCATAAACTTCCAGTCTGTAAACTTTACTTCAAAGTAGAATATCTTCCAGTTGCACACTATACAATTCACTCATTTGCCCTTTTACACTTTTATAGCTTATCTTGATCTCACAATAACTCATTTTCAGACTGTGGAAGGTTTAAAAACCCACAAAATTCATTTCAGGTGACGAATGGTCTCCATAAAATCAAACTTTCAATATGTTCGAAAGTGTTCATATGGCTTGGTCTATTCGTCCATAAAATTTATCAGAATTCATCATTGTATCATTAGAAGTCAGTTCTTAATTACCAGCTAATAATTTATTTACGTTTTGAATTTTATTGTTTTTGTGAACAATTTTTCTTCATATTTGGCAGTAAATAAATATTACTTTGTAATTATTTTCATTACTATCATTATTTTGTGCTGAAAAGACAGGAATGTGTGTATGAATCCGTCCCTACACCCTACTCACTACATTCGAATTGTTCGATTCGAATATTAAAGTTTTTCGATTTCAGCTCCATCTAGTGGACGAATCTTAACAAACCTACATTTTTGTGATGAATATTCCTGGAAAATTGTTAATCTGCTGAAAATAGACAAGGGCAATTTTCTATAAAAAACTTGTCAGCACTTCTGACTCGTCCTGTAAGATTATGTCAGGAACGTTTCAATAAAATTTTATACATTTCAATCTTATACCTCTACTACAAATTTGAAATTTGAAAGGCTGATCTCATATATCATTGTTACACGGTAACCGTTTTCTGTGGCACCATGGGTAAGTCATTAGGAATTTCTTGGCAGTCAAGGTGTTAATTGATCACTCATAGTATTTGGAATAGGTCCCTTAAGAAATCTCCATATTTTCATACAACTTATAGCTCTTTCCACAAGTATCCTCACACCTGAAAAAATTAAGTGCTTTTCACTGGAATTCAGTGAATTACTGGCAGTAAGATGTACTTGAGACAGCTAGCATTGGTAATTGATTTGGAAACAGAAAATTGATAGCAAATTACAGTTATTTGAAAACTTTGTAAATCAATCAAAGTAATATATCCAGCATAAATACCCTGTGGTGTAAGGATAAAAATGGATATAAATAAAAATAAAAGAAAATTATTTTGAAATTCATAAATTCAACTTTGGTGAACTGAATATTTTTTTCAGATTGAAAAAATCAAGTCCCTGGAGTCTCTCGGTCTTTCCAGATGCATCCTGCAAAATGTTTTCTGCAAACACAACAATTCCAAGTTTCGAAAGTTCTTCAACTGGTTGGTATTCCAAGTTTCTTGAGCCAATATTTTCCTGGCTCTTCGTTTCAGGAATTTCTATGAAATTTCAAACCATCTCTTTTACTGGATGATGAACATTCGTTCACACCACATTTCCAACCACCACCACTTAAACATGACAACTGAACTGACACTAAGAGCATGGATGTCAATAAAGAGAAAATGAATGTGCCACCAATACATTTCTTATCGAATATGGTCCATTGAAGCACGTACTGATATCATGTGGTTTTTTCTGGATGAATTTCATTGACAATTTCCCTCATATTATATAAACCAACCAAATGCCATCATTTTCTGAATTCAAACCAATGAGAAAAGGTCTTTTCGAAAACACTGTCTTCAGCCCGTGGTATTTTCAAATCGGTGTTTCGCATCTTCCTTATCTATGCGTTTCCATAGTAAAAACAATTTCTGTGAATAGAGAAACGTCAGTTTGACGGTTCAACCATTGTTTATATAGAAGTAAGATAGTCAATGCCTATGTAATTGGTGTTGGACGCAAAAGCGAGTGTCATCTAGCGTGATTAGTTACAATCATGAATATTTGACGTCATTTTAATGCAGGTAGCTTAAAAAAACCCTGATTTTAATACTGTCCTGTTGTTTCAATCAAGTTACGACATGACTTGGAGGCCAGATCACTGAAGTTACGACATGACATGGATGCGAGCTCACTATCGCCATCTACATGTCGCATCCATTTTGAGCCAATTATAATCCCATAAGGTTGACTATCTTCTATATAAACAATGGTTCAACTCTTCAACTGACATTAATGACACATGACAAATCGTTCCTGCAAAACGCATTTAGTCTATAATAATTCAATGTATTCGTGAAATTGTCTGATCGAATATCCCTTCAAAATGCATAATTTTCAAAATTCCTTCAACTTGTCAGTCGCCCAAACTGTGTTGCTGTATAGGCCAATCAATAGAGCATTTTTTTCCTAAAAAAAATTCTAGTAGAAAACCGACTGTGCCATCACATGGAAGACATCTTGTTGTTATATTCTGTTATGTTTAAATAACAAACAACGTGTTTTTTAAAATTGTTTTGCTCATAAAATGAAAACTAATAGAGCAATCTGGTTGCTCCAATAAAAAGAATTGTAGATAATTGAAATACGAACAAAATGAGATTATAACCAGATCGGATCATTAGTAACGTAGGAAAACCAGAAAAACCGGAAAATTTGTAGATTTTTCAAAAAATTCATAACTCCGCTATTTCTCAAGAAATAGGGTTGGCCCTTCTTATGAAAGTATTGAATCATGTGTACTTTATGTGTGCATAAAACAGGCTCTGACGGATCATTAGTTTCGACACAATTGCAATTTGAATTTTTTTTGGCTTTATCTTGCAGCGTGCCTGGATGCTCTAGTGATAGTTCGATTTCAATTCAATTATTACCACAAAATGTATACTCTCATTTTGCGCTTAAACGCTGCGAAATAGGTGAAAATTGTGAAAAATGTTTGCAAACATGACTCAAAACGGCTGAGCTGGTACAAGCGGTCGAGTGGATGGAGTGAGCGGGAGATGAGGGGAAGCGTATTATCATGTAACTCGTTCAATAGAAGAATTCCCCTCTCTCCTACCAATCGGCAGCTAACGCGGGCTCGGTCGTTTTCAGTCATGTTTGCATGCATTTTTCACCCATTTCGCACCATTGTAGCGCAAAATGAGAATATACGTTTTGTAGTAGTAAACTTCTACTTACATAATTTGTTTGAGATATTGAAATCGGGCTATCACTAGTGCATCCAGGCACGCTGAAAGATAGTGCAAAAAAAAACTTAATTGCTATTGTGCCAAAACTAACGATCCGACAGCACCTGTTTTATGCACACATAAAGTAGACATAATTCAATACTTCCATAAGAAGGGCCAACCCTATTTCTTGAAAAATGGCGGAGTTATGAATTTTTTGAAAAATCGTCAAATTTTCCGGTTTTTCCGGTTTTTCTCCGTTGCTAATGATTCGACCAGGTCATAAAACATCCCATTTTGTTCGTATTTCAATTATCTACAATTCTTTCAATTGGAGCAACCAGACTGCTCTATTAGTTTTCATTTTATAAACATAACAATTTAAAAAAACACGTTTTTTGTTATTTAAATGTTTATAACAAATTAATAAATGACAGTTGCGAGTCAAAAACATATCAGAATATAACTACGGACTGTCCCCCATGTGATGGCATAGTTGGTTTCCTACAAGTATTTTTGTTACAAACTCACGCATTTTATGCTCTATTGCTTGTAGTACAAAACACCACTTGAGCAAGTTCTTGTGGTGTTTCTAAGCAACACAGTTTTCGTGACAGCAAGGTGAAAGTAATTTTTGAAAACTCAGCATTTTGTCGGGATATTAGAATACAATAGAATATATTACATCCATGGTTTACAAGTTTTGGACACGTCTTACAACACAGAGAAATTACAAGCAAAAAAGTACAAGTGATAAAGTCAATTAGAATTAAAATAAAGTCAATTAGGATTAAGATAAAGTCAATTAAAATCAAAATTAAAATTAAAATAGCGTTAGTTGTCTACAAGTGTCGTTGATCAACTCACTGAAGTGATTAATTCTGTAGAGACTCATTCTGACAAGAATTTTTCTCAACGTTTTTTTAAAAGGATCCAACTGCAGATCCCTGATATCCGTAGGAAGAGAATTGAAAAGAGATATTCCTATGGTTTTGCTCTTTCCCTATCTCCTTCTATGAGGTACAATGTTATGACCATATCTGGTACTATAGTCATGAATGTCTGAGTGTGTAGTGAATGTATGTATATTTTTTTTTACATATATGAGATTTTCATAGACAATTTGTGAGTATAAGGTCATGATACCCAGATCTTGAAAAAATGGATGGCAATGTTCAGTATAATTAACCTTAACCTTAACCTATTACTACTGAAAATCCGAGCAGTAGCTGTAGCACATCGTCCATTTTCAAAATACGCAGCTACAATGGATATTCTGTCGGGTACAGTATAAACCATATTCGAAATGTTTCAATTTGTTGAATGACAACATATTATTTTTCGATACTGTGGCGTACCCACAGTGATCCTTTCTTACGATGATAACATTTTAGGTGATGAAAAATAAAAATAACTTTATGAAACTTAGTTTTCATTGAAACTTCAACGACATTTGATTGATCCTCAATTTCAGTACACCGAAGTTTTTGGGATTGAATCTCTTTGACAATGATGTATCACAAGTATAGTAGTCCCATTGAAAATTCTGAAGTAGGGGGTGCTGGGGCTGAAGGGGTTGACAAAAAAACGATGATGTATTTGGTGAAAGTATTCCTCCTTGACATAAAAAACGACGGGTATGAGCGATTTTCAATTTTTTTTACGAGTTCGGAGATTAGGGGGACACACTGTATAAAAAATTTTAGCAAATTAACCGAAAGCCAATTTCCCAATAAAACGGTGCGAGGTCCTTTGTGCAGTTGTAGAAAAAGTATAGTGTGCAACATGTGGGGAAAAGCTTCCGTATTTGTTAGGATAATAACTATAACCGACGAACTGGTCACATACTGTGAAGGGAATGTAAACGAATAACATACAATCGTTTGAGAAAATTCCATTAAAATATGTTATCAAATTGTTATTCCAAGTAATATTAAAGAAGTCATCATCTATAAAAGCAACCAATAAACCAGAATGTATAGCATTCCAATGATCCTTTTCATTCCGATGTCTGAATATTTCTTTATATCGGATCCGTTTCTTTCTGTGTAGTATTCAATTCATAGAGCTGTTCTCGACCACGGACAAGCCGATCAATATTTCATTCGGGGGAATGTGGCCGAACACAATAAAATAAACGAACTACGAATTACTATGATTGTATTGTGACGTGTCAATTGACTTCGCCTTTTCGGACAATATCCTAGGGGTTTATCTTTTATGGGGGTGTTTCGACCTTTCTTCACAATCACACAGAAATTGGTAGAACAAAAAAATATCTACTTTATCTAAAGAGGAAAGATCCGCATCCAAGGGGTGATTGTTGAAATTTCTCGTTCAAATTGCGAACACCGGAAAGTAATTTTTTGGGATATGGAATTTGTAAGAAACAAAATTCTTCATTCTTACTTTTTTGACGAAGAATGTTTCTATAATATATCTCATGAATAGTAAACTTCTTCCAACGGAGTTCAGGATAATGATTGTTTACAGAACGTCAGAATTAGTCGTGGAAGCTGTGGAAACCACTCTATTTTAAGAACGCTCAGTAACGTAATACAAAAAAATCATTTCAGGTCTTATAGTAAATATTCTAAAGAAAATTTCACACCTCGCTTTTTTAGCCAATCAAAAAAGTGGGTTTTGTTCATTTTTTTCCGGAAATTTTTATCCTGCAGGGTATCCTGGGCGAAATTAATAAGTGGACATTCTTCTGTCAAATATTTGACATGTGATACTTGACATTCTGCTTTTATGTACGAATGAAATTTAATTTTTCATATGAAAGGAGATAATATTTCATAATTATGTATTCATACACCAAGCATTAGAGCATAAAATTAGTGAGTTTTTACTAAAAATACTGGTAGAAAACCGTCAATGGTATCACATGAAAGACAGTCCTGAATTATATGTTATATGTTATGTTTTCGACTTGTCATAAACATTTATACAACAAAAAAGGTGTTTTTTAATTGAATTAGTTATAAAATGAAAACTAATAAAGCAATCTGGTTGGTCCAACGTAAGTAATTGTAGATAATTAAAATACGAACAAAATGGGATGTTACTGTTCTTCTTTTCATCATTCTATGGAAATATAGCTTGATTCTCGTATTCGTTAGTTATGAAATGAGTTCTTAGTAGTTGTTTAATCAACATTTACAACACTGATCCTGTTCTTGCTAGCTACTCCAAAGCGTCAGCAAAAAGAATTGATTTCATTTACTTATATTCCACTCCACACGAGAAGGTCGACGAAGAACCTATTTTTGAACTATCAGATGACTAGGATAGTCTCCGCATTGAGAAAGAACGATTGCAGCAACGATGTCAAACAACAGAAAAAAACTACGACATAATTCCTATACGACCAGCAGTTTCTCAGCCTCCAGTTTATCCGCACCAGCAGTACCAGTATGGTTAATATACTGGGTTTATTCACGAAAAACGGAGTCACCTAATAATCGAAGACCAGAAGACAACTCGACAACTGATCCTGCCATGTACGAATTGCAACCCCTTGGCACCACTCAAGCAGTCGAAACCGGGGATACTGTTTAACCAACATTTTGTACACAAGTCCTAACGGGGCATGGATGCTTTCAGGCGTATCTGTTTAGATTTGAAGTGAGTGACACAGAAGAGTGCAAGTACTGCCGAATGAGTCACGGCTGAACACACAATTTTTGAATGCATATGTTGGGAAGAACAGTGAAGAAACGCAGAAATGACGACAGGAGAATTAACACTGGAAAACATGATAGGGAAGTTTCTCAAAAATAAAGAAAACTGGGATGCCGTTAACAAACTCTCCAAGATCATCCTGACAAAGAAAAGAATTAAACGAATAAGGAGGAAGTACTGAAGAAGAAGGAAGAGCCCTGAACCATCACTATAGTCTGCTACTCCGAAGTAATGCCCGAGGGCGGTTCCAGAGTAGCCTGCTTTGACTCTAGAGTGGTTTTTCAGTCGGTAAGAATCCGACACTACCTGGTCACAAGGCGACCAGGTGTTTCCACTCGCCGAAAAAAAAAACATTTTGTAGAAAACACTTTTCTTCTCAAATTAGTTCATTGAGACTTCATACCCAGTTCAATGTTATTATGTGTTATAAATAATAACTAACCTTGTTATGAAAACATTGAACCGTAATAATTTGTAAAGTTCATGATTAAATTCGATATATAAAAGGCTGGACTGCATGAATTAAAATCAGTATTCTTCATATCATATTGTCGTTTTACTCTTTCAACTTGCTGCTGACTTTCAACAAGGGGGTTATACCACCGTAACTCCCTTGATCAAAAAGTGTACCACTTCACCTCCCTTGAACAGTAGTAATGAATGTTAATGTTGTTATTGTCGTTCTAATGCATTTAATCAATTTTTTTCACGTTTGTATTCATTAACAATGTTGTGAAGTGCCCTTCACACCCTCTACGAGGTGCTACTGTTATTACTGTTTGAATATTATATTTTCAATCATGATGTCATTTTGCAAACAAACCTATTTTTCTACTTATTGCTGATACTCTGTATTTTCAAAAACGAACTTCAAACTGCTGACTATTATTGTGCTACATATAATACTATGCATGTTAAGTTTCTATTGGTCAGAATCAGAATCACCACGCGACAGCGTCCTAATGACGAACATGCGTCTCTTGAGCGTCAGCTATAAAATAGAATTGCTTCGTTGAAACGAGGATTATTACATTATCGATACCGTACCTGTGTACATCTGTTATTTTTTGCCTAACGACATTTTGTAACTTGCTAAATTCTGAGTTATCAATAGACGACCCAAAGTGAAGATAGCTGAATAAGTTTTATTTCTGATCTCCAAACCCCAAATTACAACAACAATATGAACACCGTTCTTCATAAAGGTGAATAGTTATAAATATTTCAATGTTTGTTATTCATTAATTCATGCTTGTATTCTTTGTTATCATGAACATAGTTATTCATGATAATGAAGGGTGATCATTGTTTCAATGAATGCCGATGATAGCGAAATGATGGAATTTGTTGATCAATATGCATATTATGTATCATAATGATGAATAGAATTCGTTGATGAAAAAAAACTTCTTTGCAATGATGAGTTTGTTTCAACTTATGTTATTGATAACATAATGCTACTTTTTCCAAGTATTTTAAAAGTGAACGTAAATAAGTTCCAGGGGTATATAAATGAAAAAGTACAACTTGGAAATACACATTCCAAGGACTTTTAATTACCTATGTCTAAAATCATTTCAGCTTCATCGGATTTTCCTGATTATTTTGGAGATCATGTAGAAAATTTCATTATTTCCATCCCAGCTACATGTTGAAATGGTGTGAGGTCAGGAATAGAAGAATTTTCGGGAATTTGTCGGTAGGGTGGGTTTATAGAGGCTCAAGCCGCAATAAAACAGACGCAATGTATTTTTACTTTCACACCCTTCCCACATTCAAGTGTTACGTGATTCGAATTGCGAACGACAAACTTACTTTCATTTTGTCATTGTTAATGGTGTTTTTTATTGCTTAAGAAAATATTTCAGGTTGATAATGGAAGAGAATTGTAAAATGCAAACGGTAATTGTATCTTGAGTTTCCATCAGTTATTTTCAAAGAGTGATGTGCAAAATTTCGTCCGGTAAATGCAATAATTTCGCTTAGAAAACGATTATCATCTTCTAATTGTTCGTTTCCTTTACGTGAGGATGATCAATTTGAAAAGGACACATTTTTGTTTTTGAATTATACTCACGGGTTTTAATACATATCATATTTGATTTTTAAATCTTACTTATATTATTTAATAATTTTATTTTAAATTCGTTACTAATGTCAACTTTCATACTATAAATATAATTATATGGAATTATCGAGGGGCAATATATAAAAATATAAATAGAAAATTTATTGTGTATAGCCCTCAAATTGTTGTGTAATCGTAGACACGTGTTTCGAGCTTAAGCTGTCATCAGTACGGTAAAATCAAGTGCGAATATGTACAACACTTATATGTAAAAATATTTTTACATGCAATATTTGGCTATACGACAATAAAGCCAGAAAACCTGGTGAATTGCTCTCCCAATACATTCCTCAATTCGATATACTGGGAGGAATATAACCATAGCGTGAGCCACAACGGGCCATTGGCAGCAGTGGAGGGCCTGATACGGGCCCACTTACATTCAAACCTAACCCTTAACACTATTATGATTAAAGTGATCGTAAACTTATTCGATTGCTCCTTTGTGAATCACTATTTCGATTTCATCAATTTTTTTTTGCCAAACGGACCATTTAAGACTACCTTCCAAAATTATTCTTATTCATACAGGGTGCATCATTGAAGCATAGCTGACCAAAGTTGGTCTTTTTCAAATTTAACACCCAGTAAATTATCATATATTTCGATCCGCTGTTTCATTGGCTGCTCAAAGATTTTTTCAATTTTTGATTCCGTTGCGGCGTTGCCGAGTTATCTAAAAAATATCTATTTTGCAAACTTCTTTTTGAAAAATCTCCTATTTCACGTTTCGTAATATTTAGTGGAGATGATTCGGAAATCGATAGTCGAAATGGTGAAGTTAATTGTGAATATGGTGAATATTGTATTATTTATACAGGATGTTCGGTACAAAAATGCAAACTTGGCCTTTTTCAAACATCAATATTTTGATTTTTTCAAATGGAACACCCTGTATATTATTCATATCAACTCGTTTTTGATGGCAAAACAACCCGTTTCCGAGATATTGTGGTTTTTAAAGGAATTGTTCAATGGCAAATCAACAATTCAGCATATTTTTCACCTACAGGTTTCTTTACAAAAAATACTGACACTGAATGCCGTTTTCATTATTTTATCCTTCTTCAAGAGCATTCTTGAAAAATTATGAATAACTAGCATAGCAAAAGAAATTTTGAAAAGTAACAATTTTTTCTAGTTTAGTTATCCATGACCACCGCTGAAAAAAATGACTATCGGCATTTGTAAATAGAGGTAACTGTCAAACTACAATCCAGTTGTGTTGACAAATGTGGTATTTTGAATTATTGTTTACAAGCTATGGTTCAAATGGTTTATGCTTTGGGGGAAAGTGAGTAACTGCTTACTGGCATCTAGATTATACTAACAAAAGATTCCTGAGAAGAGACATCCAGACATGCGAGCATTTTAAGCCCTCAAGATTTGAGGAAACCGGAACACTATTTCACAAAAAGTTTGAGCGTGCCCGTCCTGTAACGAATGATGAAAATCCTCTTGATATTGCATTACATATTACCGATAATCCCCACGTAAGTACACGTATTCTGATTCTGGGGTGTAAATAAATTCAGAGAACATGATTTTTTTGAATATGTTTTATTTTCGGACGAAGCCACGTTTCACAACAATGGCCTTGTGAATCGGCATAATATGCACCATTATGCAACTAAAAATCCCCATTTCGTTAGATATGTCAATCACCAACAACGTTGGTCACTGAATGTTTGGGGAGGTATCATTGGACGGCGAATGATAGTGCCATTTTTTTTTCAATGGTCATCTTATAGAAGAGAATATCTAAGGTTTTTGCGACAGCTATACAATTTATTAGATGATCTGCCATTGGCAACAAAGCAGAGAATGTGGCTCCAACAAGATGGTGCGCCTGCACATTACCAGACTGATATACGAATATACATCAACAATATATTTCGTGGAAAATGGATAGGAAGAGGAGGGCCAGGTCAGTGGCCTCCCAGGTCACCGGACCTCACAAAAATGGATTTTTTTCTATGGGGATACATTAAATGGGTTGTTTGTCAAACTCCGCCTACAACTCCTGAAAATATGAAAGCAAGAACGTGTGGAGAATAGTTTCCAGAATAGATTGAGACTATGTATTAGTGAAAATGGCAAGCACATTGAACATTTGCTGCATTAATTATTGTTGTTTTCTTTCTTCTGATTTGAGTGAATATGATAATTTGTTTTATTATTGGGTTAATATGATTTATACAGTTTAATTCCAAATATGACACAAAATACAAATATTGTCAATATTTTCTGTGGAAAGACCCCCATCTTTTGGATGTCGAATATCTCGGAAACGAGTTGTTTTAGGCACATGACATCTCTAATAAAAATTGAAGAGTCATCAAAAAGGAGTTGATATGGATGATAATATACAGGGTGTTCCATTTGAAAAAATCAAAATATCGATGTTTGAAAATGGTCAAGTTTGTATTGCTGTACCGAACATCCTGTATGATTTATACAATTTTCATCATATTCACAATTACCTTCAGCATTTCGACTATCGATTCCCGAATTATCTCCACTAAATATAACGAAACGTGAAATAGGAGATTTTTCAAAAAGAAGTCTGCAAAATAGATATTTTTTAGATAACTCGGCAACGCCACAACGGAATCCAAAATTGAAAGAATCGTTGAGCATCCAATGAAACAGCGGATCGGAATATAGGAAAATATACTGTTTGTTTCATTTGAAAAAGATAAACTTTGGTCAGCCACGCTTCAATGATGCACCCTGTATGAATAAGAATAATTTTGGAAGATATAGTCTTAAATGGTCCGTTTGGCAAAACAAATATAAGAAATCGAGATAGTGATTCACAACGGAGCAATCGACCACGGGAATCTTGTTGACTCACCCTGTATATTGGTATTATACAATTGTTTATCATAAATTGATCGATTGATTCAATCATTACCTTCCATTCAATCATATATTGATAGTTACTATGGAAATGGGGTGAAATACCAAATTTTCTCAAACAAAAATTTCAAAAATTTAACACATTTTCTCAAACTTCGCAGTGCAATCAGTTTTGCATTAAAATATCATCATAGTAATATGAGGTAGACGCCTGTATTGTAAATGAGATACTAGTATTGTTCACGAGGTCGGAACCACAGAAAATGGGAAACAAATAGTTGCGTAGGTGGGCTGTGATATCGAAGCTTAATAATGTTTTCAATTCTGAACAACTTTTTTTAAATAATTTAATTTGATAATTTCGATAATGAGGGTAGTTTACTCCTGATCAAAATTCCAATTTCTTATAATGCCCAAATGACGGGTAGTTTATTCGTGATCAAAATTCCTATATTTTGTTCTCCCCTGTACACCGTTTAGAAATTGAGAATTTTGATATGCAAAATACAAGTTTATTTTACTCCTGATCAAAATTCCTATTTTTGTTGTAATTTCCCAAATAAGGGTAGTTTACTCCTGATCAAAACTCCAATTTTTTGTTTGCCCCTTTACACCATTTGTAGATTGGGAATTTTGAGATGTCGAATGCAAATGGCAAACGAGATTTCCATATAGCGCAAACTTTTTGAAACTCACTGTATCAGTGACAATAGACCCGGTGCTACATTTATATTTTTTGACAGTCGCAGGAGTATTTGACCCATAAAGTTGGCGAAGAGTACATTTAAAAAATATGAGCAAATCATCCAAATTATACACGTTTACGGTGGAACAATGTCTGTATAATCTTAAAGTGGTGACATCTATTCGTTAGTATCTGCACTGTCTGGCTGGATCGGTAACAATCGAACGTATATACAGGGTGTTTCATAATAAATGCGCAGGACTTCAGGATGTGATAGCTCGTCCAAAAATATGAAAAAAAGTTTCTATTAACTTACCCTCGAAAATGCACCATTTTCAAGATACAGGCTGTTGAATTAAAAAAAAAAAATAATGGTTTTTTGCAAATATCTCTGGAACCGTTTATCCCACAGAAAACAGATTTTGTATGCATTTTTTACTCATAATAAGCTATGTTTTGTGCGGATTTTTTATTTTTTCAAATTCATAATTTGTGAAAATTTTGAAGGGGTAGTCGGGGTTTTTTTCTCCACCTTCTACGCCACTAAAAAAAGTACAGTTTTGAGCCTCCTATATGGACCGCCAGTGTTTTCTACACCAAAAGGGTATTCTTGGTCATATGCTCTAAAGTTGACCGTTTTCAAGAAAAATCAACTTTCATGTTGTTTAAATAATGTTTTTTCCTTGAAAAATTGCTGCGTGCATTGAAGCTAACGGCGTGTATTTCCAAAAATTCAACTGAGTATAATTTTTATTGTACCTTTTTTGTGTAGAAAGCATTGGCGGTTTAAGTAGGAGGCTCAAAATCATACTTTTTCCAGTGGCGTAGAAGTTGGAGAAAAAAACACCCACTACCCCTTCAAAATCTTCACCAATTATGAATTATAAAAAATCTGCACAAAACATAGCTTATTATGAGTAGAAAATGCATTCGAAATCTGTTTTTGTGCGATAAACGGTTCCAGAGATATTCGCAAAAGAATATAATTTTTTTTTTTTATTTCAACTCCCTGTATCTCGAAAATGTTCAATTTTAGAGGGTAAGTTAATAGAAATTTTTTTTCATATTTTTGAACGAGCTATCACATCCAGAAGTCCTGCGCATTTATTATGAAACACCCTGTATATAGGTGGTGTGGAACCAAGGAGACTAAAATTTAACAAGGAGTGTTTGATTCCCATGAGACAATGGGGACACTAGTAGAAAGAGATAAAAGAACATATGTGACGAAATGTGACGTAGTTGGACGTGTCATGGCCGCCGTTCTCTATAGACAGTGACGGACTACCTCTTGGTATATGAGGGTTACTGCTAACAGTTTTGTTGCTTGGTTCGAGTTCGACTCTGTACTCGTATCCAGGTACGTCGCTATGACGCGTTGATGCTACAGGTTTCTGATTGGCTAGAGATTATTAAACCCTCCTTGTTAAATTTTATTCTCCTTGGTGTGGAACGGGTTCGTTATTCATATTGTTTGAATATGGCGTTCAAAAAAGTCTTTCGAAATATTCTTGTGCGAGTTTTACTAATATAACTATACAGTGTGATCAACCTAGTGAGCATATAATCTTTTTTTCGGCATATTTTACAGCCTACTCATATTTTGAATGAATTTTTGGAAGTCATATTTTTTTTAATTCGCATATATGTTTGAAGGTTATTGTTATACTTCCGGGTGATATGCGGCATATGCATTCAAATATTTTGATGTAATTAACATTGTGATATTGAAAATCGCCAACAACTGCCGCAGATGCCAGCAGATCTAGTTTTTGATAAACTTTTTCTTTTTCAATACTTAATAGAAGTTATATTATGTATTCCATCTCTACGTGTAAAATTCATTTTTATTTCATTCTAGCTACCTCAAAATTCAGAATCTTGATGAAAAAATACACTTATGATCAAATGAAGACTAGTACAGAAAAAAGTTTCGACAAAAAATGTACTTCATCATGAGCAATTTCCTAGAAAAACGATCGTTTCCGGGAGATGAGAAAAAATTTGTTAAACAGAAATGTGGCCGTTTGAAGTTAGAAATGAAGAGAAGATGATTTGCTGCCATAAGATTTTTTGAATTTTGATTACATTTGTCGTACAAAGTGCCTCTTAAGGTATGGCAAATACTTTATACCTATAAACACAAAATACCTGTGGAGGAGAGAAAAAAATTGAGACAAAAAAAATTCAAAGGAGATATAGGAAGATTAGTAGCCATCCCCAAAGTGGATTTCGGGTCAACCAATGATGGCAATATCAGCAGAAGATTTTTCACAAATTCAGAAATATCTGCAAGGATAACTGGAATAGATCTGAATTTGATAAACAGATTCAAAGTGATTCTTGAAATAATATCTAGTGGTCATGAGGTACACATTGAAAAATTACAAAATTGTACTTTCGAAACAGCTCAATTGTATGTCAGTTTATATCCGTGGCACCCTATATCACCTACAGTTCATGAAATTCATGGGCGAATTTTTAAAAAACATGCTTTATTACCTGTAGGTAATTATTTAGAAGACTCGGCAGAAGCTCAGAATAAGCATTTTACCGTCTAAATTTTGCACGAAAATGTTCAAGAGAAAAATGCAATTTGGACGTTATCAACCGAATTTTACAACTTCAGATCCGTTAATAAAAAGTTTGCAATCCAAGTCAAAGAGGAAGAGATTGCCATTTAGCAAAGATGCCTTAGAAATGTTGCTTCCCTTCAGTATAACGAATAACCTCAGTCAGAAATCAGATGCAATCACATCAAACTCTTGCAGAGAACCCTGATGATGAATTAGATGTAGCTGATAGTTTCGGAGATGAATGGACATAGTCTCCTGAGTAAAAATATAAAATTTAATAGAACAAAAAAATTGAAAAATCATTATTATTATTAATTTCACCTTCTTTGTGTATCAGTATTAGTGCATATAAGTTTTCTTATTATAATATAATTCTCAAGTTATCAAACTGAAAAATGATGTGACAATAATTTTGGCCAACTTTTTGGGTCAAATACCCCTATGTGAGTCGGTCAGCTTAGAACAATAAAATTTATTCAGAGTATTGCAATCCAATGCAAATTATTTGATGCACTAGGAGTTCTTCCACAAAACTCATTAACTTTGTTCCATGTCTCTGACAGGATTCTTATTTCGCAAATTCTGTTATGGAAGTAACAACTTTCTACTGTTTCTACTGCTTTTCTCTAAGTGCTTCTCAATTCGTTGTAAGTCCGGTGAAAGTGTGCATTATTGCTGGATTTTCTGATTTGATTCAGTCTCACCACACAGATTCTTGGCAGAAGAGCGAATTCGTAAAGTAAGCAAATCTTTTTGATTCAATTTTCGGAAGTAATTACACAAGTGCATCAAAATTACCAATAATTTGCTTTGGAAGCATGTTGTCTAAAAACTGTATGAGTTTATTTTCATAACAAACTAACCGACATGGTTTATTTTGATGCACAAGTGTAATTTGGTAGAATATTTCCGGAGTTGAAAGACAAATGTATGTGCTGCTGTTTCACTTTCAACTACATTTTCCTTTTATAGATTGTATGTACCACTCACCATGGATCTATAAAGTATTGTACTGGACCAAGCTGTTTACATCCTGGTTTGAAGTCATGTATGGCCATAATCTGTAGTCGTGATATTGAATTGGGCGTTGTCACATCGCGTAGGTAATAAGTCTTCATCATAGACAAAATTGTGTCACTATACGTATTCCATTCGATTACAATCCAAGAATGAAGAATGGTGATAGTGACATTATCACGCAGCTCAAACCTGTATTACTTACAAGTTTAAAAATCCAAACTATCGAAAAAAATCATTACTTGCGTCTTAAACGCGGCTTGGCTGAAAGAGTTGGGGAAGAAATGTTCAACTGAATGTGTCCCGAAGTCTGTTAGGATTTGTACCATTTATTTCAAAGACGCAGCATTCGAGGTTAAGTGGAAGAATATTTTTGAAGAAAAGGGTTCTTCCTTTATCATATGATGAATGGTATATCCCAAGAAATTCAGCTGCTTCAACAGGGTAATTACTATAAGCCGTCAGAATTGTTATTTTCTATGAGTTATTTCAAATAATAAGAGAGATTTGTATATAAATAACAATATATTACATATTTTCAGACTGAACGATTTCAGCAAGAAAAAATCGTCAACTGGTTCCACTGAAACAGCCCCAGGTACAAATTCTGAAGAAATTGTTGATAACTCAAGTCTCCCACTGGAGAGGTGAGGACAAATTGAGAATAGAAAAATTGTCAACTCAAATTTCGTAACTCAGTTATCATCCACTTCAGGTTGTTTGGCTTTGAAATACTGACGATCTGACAGATACTATTATTTAGGTCAATTTCATATTTTCTGGTTTGAAAAACAGGACAGAATTCCGTGATTTTTCGAAAGACAAAGTGAGTTGTATTAGTTGGTAGCAGTATCAAATCTATCTAATATATCTAATATCTTTAAAAGCAATTCTTGCATATTGATATATTTATTTTAGCCATCTCGGAAACAGCTTCAAGGATTTGGATCAAAATTTTTATTCAGATAAGGTTTTAGTTTTTATGTTCCTCCATACAGGCGATTTTCCTGAAGAAACTCGATTCCACTCATAATAATAATAATGATGTGAATTTTTGAATCCTATTTTCACCCACTTCCAATTATCATAATCGGAAATTTGGCCACATATCAAGGACCGACGATAATACAAGAATTTTCTACTATTAATATAATAAAAATAATGATCATAATAATAATTGGAATTTCAAATTCAACTTTCACCCTTTATTAATCCTCCGAATTATATAATTTTTTTAAAAAATTTCAGAACCAACGACAATACAAAAATTTTATGATAATAACGCGCCTAATAATAATAATAATAATAATAATGATGACAATTTTTGAATTTGATTACAATCGTTCGTATGATCTGAAATTGGGCACACAAACCGATGGCAATACAAGGACTTAATTATAAAAGTTTAATGATAATGATAATAAGGATAATGACGTGAATTTTTTATCCAATATCTACCCACTTCCAATCATCCGAAAATTAAAAAAATTGACATACTTACCAAGAACCTACGATAATATAAGAATTTTATCATATTAATGTTTTATTGATAATAATAATGAGAAATTCTAAACTCAATTTCCACCCACTTCCAATCCTCTGAATAATCTTAAATTTAGCACACACATCAAAAACTGACGACAATTCAATAATTCCATAATATCAATGTGATAATAATAATAATAATGAGAATTTTCAAATGCTGCTTTACATCAGTACACGTACTTTGTCACTGCAAGGGCTCCAAACGATTTCGAAGGGCTTACACAATATGTCTGAAATGGTCGCACTGTAAAGGCTTTTAGCGCGGAAGCCAAAAATGAATCTAAGTTAATCTAATATAGTAAAGATATCTTCAAGCAAAGTTTGAGGAAACACAACTTGATGCCATGCAGGGCAGCAACAAGGCCTTCATTGACTGCAGAACATTGCAGATCACGGCTTGATTTTGTTCGTGCACACCCTCATTGGCGGAAAGCTGAATGATGTCGAGTGCTCTTCACTGATGAGTCAATATTCTGTTCCATGACCAATAACATACGAATGCGGGTCTTCAGACGTTTAGGAGAACGCTACAATCAATATAACACTCTGTAAATCATTGCTTTTGGTGGAGGATCGGTAATGATTTGGAGTTGTAATAAATTTGGAGGCACGTATGAAACTGGTAGCCATTTATGAAGCGAATTTGACAATAGTATGTATCCGAAATTCCTGAACCCCATGTTGTCTGTTCTTTTGCTCCATCCAATGGTGAAGAATTCATATGATTGCACGACCATACGAGACCACACGGCCCGCCAGTATTTCCGGTCGATCTTGCCCGCGAGAAGTCCTGATACGAACCCCATATCGAACATATATATGACATTTTTGGGAGATTGAATTAGAGCCCTGCAGCAGCCCAAAGTTACTTTGAATGAGCTGAGGGACAGTTTAGTGAATTTGGGAGACATAATTTAATAAGGACTCTGATATTGAGTATAACAGGCGGTTATCATTGCTCGAGGAGGAAACTCAAGAAATTAGCAAATCATTTCAGAATAGGAAACAAATTCTTCATTTTTATTCTATTGTTGTTTTTGTGAAACTCTGTACGTACCTACTTGATTTTTGATATCTTCCAAAAAAAAATGTTGGTTTGATTATCTGTATTGTGAATTTTGTTTGCATATCGTGGTAAATACATTAAAATTTCGTATTTCTGAATTTGAATAATATGCGCTGAAAATTTCTTTGGAATATTTATTCTTCACAATATTCATTTATTTTAGTATGTACATAAGAATATGTATTCATTGAATATATAAATTTTTAGTAATTGCATTTTTATTCTTTTTTTTCAGTCTACTGTCTCCAGCTTTTTATTAATTGAAAACGAAAGTCTTAAAAGTCTTATTATTTTTTTCAAAAATTTGTGAACCTTATTTTCTAAGGATCGATACTATCCGAGTCAATGAAGTTTTTTATGACAGGTATGTCAAATAAGTTTTTCTATCTCACGAAGTCCAATCGGATGCATATTCTAACACTTTCCTTGATATTTTCACCACTATTTCAAATTTAGCATTTTTTTCTTGTGATTGAACCCTATTTTCAGCAAATGCGTGCGCTCCTGTCTGTTGTGGGAAGGTCACAGTCTATCGCTACCTCCTCTCTTCGCCACAGCCCGCGCGCCTAAAAACAGAGTGACTTCAAATCACTCCGTGTCGTAGGTATGGCAAAGCTGAGTCCATCTGTATTCAAACGATATTATACGTCCATGCCACTCACCAAAACGCGACATTTTTTCACTTTTTGAAGTATATCTGACAGTTATCAGTATTGTCAGTCAGTGTTGTTGTGACATGCCGACGGGAAGCTTTCGCAGTGCAATTATTGCTCCGCAATGCATTACGGCTGTAATTTTTCGATAATTGCATTCCTCTTATGACAAATTTTATATGGGAGGAAAATATTATTTGTTATTTTTTGCCATAGAAGTAATAATTTGAAACAATTTATAAGAACGGAAGGAGACATCAGAGTGTACACAGAATTCCAGTCCATATATACAAGATTAAAAAAATTATTGTAGTTTAATCTATTGAACAATCTTCCAAATTTAATAATCGGTCATTTAATAATTTTTTTAAATAGCAGAACTTTCAAAACTGTTCTATTATCATGGTATTATGCAGAAAAGAAACCATGCTGCTCAGATGATGGGACATAACCTTCATTGCAAAAACGATCCAACTCACAATATAACACTAGGGTGGTGTTACATACCATATTGAGTGCCAGTTTTTCAGGTTCCAGTTAAACTCCATATTCATTGACTAATGGTTAGAATGTGATCCTTCCAACATCATTCAAATAATGTCATTCACCATGTAAACTATTAATTAGTTATCTGGAGTTTAACTCGAACATGAAAAACTGGCCCTGAGGGTGGAATCTTTATTGCAGTAACGGTTATTGATTCTACTAAAATAATATGCCTGAACTAGAAATTCCTTAATTTGTGGATTGGATTTCTCTTTGTAAAGATAAGCAGTCCAATTGTAGTTTAAGATTCGGATATTGAATTCATAGATTAATCCTTTGGTCCCAATGTGCCATTCCAATTGTCACAAACTGAAACATTAGTTTCATAAAATACAAACCTTCCATTCTTACACCATGTTTCTGAATGTTAGCTAATGCACCTGCATTTAAAAAGTATATATTTAAAAAAAACACTCTTTTATAAAGCACTGAAAATTATGAAAAAATTAAATTAACCTGTATTAGTTACGATATAAGTATCTATTCATTTCAACCTTTCCAATATTCCAATATGCAGTCGCCGTGGTTTGAACCATCGCCGACTGGCAGCCAAAGTGATTGAAATAATGTCGCTTCAACCACTCGGCTACCTGGCCTAGTTTAAACAATTGAATTTACCGTTGGATACACGCAGAAAAATCCGGTAGACTGATTCACCACACTTTCGCAGTCTGAAAATCGTGGTACTTGTCAACCCGATCGTAGAACAAATCGCAGCTCCGACTATTAAGCTGTACTTTCACAAAAGTGAACGTGAACAATTAAATGTGGTTGAATATTTCGTGTATTAGTGGATAGATGATACTGATATTAACGTTACTTTGTACCAGTTCAACCTATTGAGATCTTTCAGAGTTCTCCAAATATTCTGGTAAATAAAACCATATCTTTCCGGTAGAAATTGCTCTAAGATGCGTTATACTTCATCATCCTCTCTCCTGGCAAAAACGTAGTCGTATTTATTATTCCGCTACCGCCCATAGAAGAAAAGAATTAGTAACGAATTGTGTTTATAAGGGATAACAGTATATATAACCACATTCTCAGTAAATCTGAACTCGAATCAAGTTTTGAGATTACTTTTCATTCAAGGTGGTTATTATTCACCTGAATGTATTGCGTTTTGTAGTAATACTCACAGAACAGAATGATAAACATAAAGTTATATTTGTTAAAATTATCGTTCAACGTTCAGTTGAGTTGCCGGGCGATTCCGGTTGAGACAGGGTTCGTACACCTATGAAGATTTAGTGAAGTCGAGTCGAGTCGAGTCGAGAGGTCTGAGTATATTATTATCGTGAGTGAGCAGTGAAATTTATTACTACTCTTGAAGGTGAATTTCAAGTAAACAGAATTGTCTATGGGTTCTATTATTCAATACGGTTTCAACATTGCAGAGGACTCATTCAAATACTATTTGTTTTAGCCGTTTCTCTATACGTTCAATGGACCGAAGTCAATAATTGAACATCCTATTGTGCTCATACATATGCTGAACAAGATTTCAGCGTATGACTGCATAAGTGTTGAAGAAAATTTAGATGATGCAATCCTTACTGGACGTAAATTGAATATAAATACTTCCATGCTCTGAACAATAAGAGAAAGCGAGATAAAAAATTGGTTAAAGTCTTAAATCTCCAAATTTGTGTACCTGTTTCAATGTACTATTCATCAAGGTGGCGGAAGAGAGCGGTCGATACGTTACCACTGAATCATCGAAGAATAGTAACTCTGAACAATAAACAATCTGACTATGGAAAACAAATCAACAGAATTACGAAGACAGTTGGAATTCATTCACTTCCTTTACTTGAAGGTATGTGACTAGTTTACTTTTCACATTATTGAGTCGAATAATAATTCTTGAATAATAGAACTGAACAATTCACTGAACCGACCTTTTCACTTCACCATGAGTAGTGGTACATTATATGATGACGTTGTTTTTCCTGCTCCTGTAGTGGTATTTATTCCGCTTCTTTCTCAAATTACCACGAGTCGTACAATATGATAATATTGTTGTTTGTATCGTTACTGTCATGGTATTCTATTCTGCACTTATTTTATGAAGAAGAGAAATAACTAAAATCTGAGGAAATCATCAGGTATTATATTGGTAGAAGATTAGGCATATTTTCACAGGAAGAAACGCAAAGTACAAACAGCAATTTTCATAATGAAAGAAGTAAACACTATTCAGGAATAAGTCACAAATTTTAATAAAGTAGACAAACACAGAATCATAGATTTATCAATTCTTTATGCATCTGATGAAGATAATATTCATTTAATGATTATGATAGAATTTTTTTATATTCATCGAAAGTAATGAAAGCAATATCAAGTCACCTGATGTATTTTTTTTCGTCATATCTATAATATCGGAGTGACTGTATTTATTTTAAATGAAAATGTATACCCTTTTGACTTTACATTCATTTCAGAGTTTTATTATTTGCTATCTCAACTGTACCCCTGTATAAGAACAGATATCAAAGATATAACCATGTAGCTGCTAATATGAATCATAAATGACAATGAAATTTTCAAAAAAACTAGAGACGAATTCGAACTAAAGACAAATGGAGTCGTGAAAGCAAATTAGTCAAATAAGATATAATTGGAAACTTTCCTGCTTTTTTTTTAATTGTGATTTTATTTATATTATTATTATTATTAGCATACCTATGTGAGTAAAGTACAAGTACATGTTTTACATAAACTTTAGTTCTGTATATTCTGAATGTTATTGAATAAATGTTAAATATCAGCTGTTGGTATTTTTTCAAAATGTTTAACCCCATGATATTATAACAGTTCAGTATATAATACCATATCAAAATGTACCATTTGCTATTTTTCATATTAGTTTCAGTCTAGTTTCAAACCAAGAGTATGGCAATAATAGTCACGAATTTTGAGGGGAAAAACATAAATTTTGCCATACTCGTGGTTTGAAACAGGACTAAAACTAATATGGAAAATAGCAAAAATGGTACATTTTGATATTGATATTGTATACTGAACTGTGTTACAATATCATGGGCGAGAGTGTGGTAAACTGTTGGATAATCAGTGTATTAGCTAGTCGTGGTAAAAAATACTCTACAGGCGATATTACAGATGGAAGAAACATATACCGCGAACTTTAGTAAACAATACTCTGATCAAATCTAACAGTTGAATAGGTGGGGGTTCCTATTCCAGATTCACTAATAAATTATAGTGAAAAATAATCAGCGGGTAGTTATTCGATATTATGTAGTCGTGGTAAATATAACCTGGATGCTCCGTTGATCGATTTTTGTTTTTCGCAATCAAAATTACTGCATTACCTAGCAATAATTTCTCAGGTTTGGATAAACGTTTTTAAAGAGTACATCTCACTACCATCAAAGTTTGTCTATATTCTTAACGTTTTTCGTGGTTACATTATTGACGATTCTAGTAATTCCTACGATTTTTTTCTCTGCGTGTATAAAAGACTTTACGGACAAGCTCACTGATAACTACCAAAGGTGTCTATCACCCACCATGTTTTGTTTAAAAAATAAATGTTTGCGTTTTCTATACAATGAAGTTCAACATTTTCATTACTGGTACAGAATGCATTCAAAATTGGATTATTGAGCTTTGTTAAGTAACATATTAATTGAGTTATAATATTTAGATATTAACGAATATATCACGAACACATATAGTATCAACGTATAATATTTACTTTGCAACCCAATTGCAACCCAGTTAAATGAAAAGGAGCAATGCAGACGGCAGCTATTCGTCGGTAAGCACTATGGGTCCGTTTATACTTTATAACAGAATTATATCATTGAACAGTAACAGAATGGTCACAAAAATGAGAGGGGGCGCCACAGCAACTTTTAATATGTCTATGTTAAAGAGTACTTACTCGTACTTGGAAAGTTGAGCAACCGAATAATGACAATTTGGAATATTTAGATGTTATACCCAAAACTATAAGAGACTGTATTTACCACATGCTGTTGTCAAGTTGAAGAGTGTTTATAAATAAATAAATAAAACATAAATAAAAACACAAACATTTAATATGAATTAATCTTCACTGGTCAGAGTAACAGTTTCCAAAAGTACTCGTGTGACTGTGATTCTAATAATATTCAATATTCGATATATGTTGCAGATGAGGATAAATTCATTACATGTAAGATTTTGTTAGGAAATCAATTTTCCCAGCGCATAGTAATACGTGGTGGTATACAGATCATCGTTGAAAGATATAAACTTCGACAGGATGTATATCAATATTGAATAAGAATTGATAATTAAAATTGAAATGTTAGGATTTCATCCTATACAAAAAATTGCAAGTGGAACATGTTCCTCTGGTGACACGCAATCGTGAAACAGATCACACTTTTCTAGTGCTGGTATACTAACAGCTACTCTGAGAACCAACCAGGACCACAAGGTATGCAGTTTCAATGAGAACAAGTGGAAAATAGAAAAGTTATGATTTATTCTGATGTGCATCCAGAACTTAATTATTCTCCTTGTAGTGTAATGGAAACTTGTAAAATGTGAATTGATCATCAAATGTGGTTTATGAATCGAAATTAGCATGGGAATGTTGATAAGATTTCTATGAATGACGTTATACAACTAACTATACACATATATGTATGTTGTGTCATTGAAAGTAGGTCACCACAGGGTGAAGTTTACATTGCTCTTAAGCTTTTAGTCCAAGAAACGAGGAAGCGGCCCAATGTAAAATGTGCAAAAATTAATATCCGAAATAAAAAAATATGAGCGTGAAGGAAATTAAAATTCAGGATGAGTTTCTATTTCATGCGTCTCGATCCTGATTACCGAACATAACCTAAAAAAATTGGCAAAGTTGCGAAAATCGGTTTTTTGTTGATAATTAAAGAACTGCAGCTCCGATCAGAAAAAGTTGAATCAGGAAATTGTAGGTATGATTTTTTGATATCATTGATACTTATCGAGTTATATCGAAAAAACCGTGAAAAATCGGGTTTTCTATAACTCGTTAATTTTAAGGTATTGAAAATTGTTACTTACAGTTTTGTGTAGCCTGTGGCAAGCCAAAAAAGCGTTTTTTTGACAAATGGATAAATATTGTTTATTTTTCAAATTATATGAAGTTTTCTCATAAAAGGTACTCTCTCAATATGGCTACTCTTGCTCGGGGAATGATGCTACAGTAACGATTCAGGTCTCATTTTTTTCTGTAAGTGTTGTACTTTCATATTATCGAATATGTATGATTTTTTTTTATTTTAAGTTTAAAAAATTTACTTAAAATTTTGCTCAATTTTTTTACATGTTTCTTCTAAATGAATTTCTTAATTTTGTTCTTAATAGAAAAGACTTTTATGAAAATCATGATTTGACTCATTAAAAAAAAAGAATTCCTACGATCACTAGGAGCCGAGATAATTTTTTTATTTCAAAAACATCTGAAAGGTGCAATAATCATCGTACACCTTCATAGATATTGAGGTTGAATACGTATATTTTCAATAAAAATTACTAGGATCCCAAGTAACAATTTCAGTTTTGTGATAGCCCTCAGAAGGTTCTGAAGACCATAACAATCACAGCATCGATAAAACTGTTTTGCTGTAACGACATCCATAAAACCTCCTTAAAGCTGCTATAAATCCACGAGGGCCCACTACTAAGAAGGTTATTAGGGCTATTTTGAAATGCAAGCATAAAACCTGCTTGCCTCATTCGCAGGATTCTCAATAACCTCCTGAGGATCATTATAAAACCAAATCATGGGGCTGTTATAAACCTGTACATTAAAAAAATCTATTTGGCATCAAAATATCTTTTTTTGAATGAAATTGGTTTAGAAAATATTCCATAAATAACTACAGCCAAAACTGAACTAAATTAATCTAATTCTTCAGTTGCGAAAAATAGGGCGACTAATTTACAAGCAAAAATATAATGATGGCGTCCTGGCAGTGATATATGAAGAATATATAGGTATTCAACAACGTGAAATGTCGAATATCATCTGCGAATGAAATTTTTTTGACAAAATGACATCAGTTAGGTGGTAAATCTGCAACGCGCCCCAATAACAACGCGAAATTAAGAAAATAATCAAAATATCAGATAAAATTAAAAAATTATTTTGACTCATATCTTTCCCGGAATGATTTGTACTATTTCTAAATACAAATGAATAACAATAATAGTGTACCTATATCCTTTCTGTAATACACATCAAATTGCAAGAAACATGAATTCAAAATAGGCTATCTTTAGTTGTTCCCTCTGGTTGTAATAAAATATGGCTAGTCGTTTCTCCTCAAAATAAACCATTTTATCCTAAAAAAGTGCGTTTGTTATTATTTAATCCAATTTCCAAAATATTTCAATTGTCAATTGTCAATCCCGCCTGACATTCGTCTTTTCGTGATCGACGTGGTCAGTATACTCAGTGTCTATTCTCCCGTGATAAGTTTTTGGTGTCTAAGTCTTGTGAAACGTTTAATTACTATTTATTTTTTCCAGCTATCTTTACCCAATGTGATTTATTTATTACAGGTTAGGGGGAGCTACTAGCATTTAAGTAGAAATAGTTTTATGCTTTGATTTTATAGCGGTTCTCGAGAGTACATCTCAAAACCTTAATAAAACCTCATCGTTAGTTTTATTACAGAACCATTGCATGGACTTGAGGAGTGCTATAAAACCATCACAAAACTAAGTTTCTATTTGGATTATTTAAATATCAAAAAGATTTATCGTGTATGTGTATAAGCCATTGTAAAACCATCATAAAAACAAATATACTTAAATGCTGAATGGTTTTATCTTATAGCCTTCAGGAGTGTTTTGAAACTGATTCATAAATCTGTTTGCTCTGGTAGCGTATTAGGAATAATATATTGTTAAAAAATTGTTGTTAAAATTGTTTTTTCCGTTAACCAGCTGTCGTCCCCTTACGAACGGCAGCCCTCAAAAGTCGAAACTTGTGCGAGCCAAGGATTAACGAGGTCTTACCTTTTTACGTGCGATTCCTGCATAAATCTAATTGGGCATTACCTAACCTTCATTAAACTTTCATAAAACTAGGATAAATCCAAATAACATTTAAATTGTTACATGGCAGGCGCGGAGCTATGCAATCCTAACGGGTGGCGCAGTGGGGATACAAATTCTGTTGACATTAAAGACACTTTCGTCCTGAAAGGTCGTCTTGATTCAATTTCAAGTACTAGTGTACATTGCAAAAGAAAACGTACGTGAACAACAAGTTACAAGTACTTTTATTGCCTCTTTAGAGAACTCATTTTATTAAACATATCGGTTTTCAATTCAAGATCACTCAATTATTTTAATTTATTCATTTTTAGATATTGATATGAAGTAATTTTATGTCATAAAAAATAGAGATGCAGGATAAAATTCACCTCAGTGAAAAGGCTATAGAATCACTTATGAAAGCAAGTAAAGAGATAGGAAATACGGAATGTATAAAAATGAAAGATGTAGCGTTTCTATATGTACATCTAAGCTGCAGAACTGTATAAGTCAGACCGACTCATATTCAAAATGCAAAGAAAAGTATTTCACAGAAAATTACGCAGTCAAGGAAAGATACTGAGGAAGCTCGCCAATTCGACTTTAGTTCATTGTGCTCATTTTGTCTGCCCACACACAATATGGAAGAAGGAGATGAAGAGAAAGAAGATGAGCCAAATGATTCAGCGGACAATCTTCCAATTAAAAAAAGGAAAATTTGTTAATTTGTATCACTATAATATATGAATATTCTTTCTCTAATAATTTCATAAATGTTTTGTATATTCGTCGGTCCCATGTCAAAACCACGAATGTGCAATTTTTCATTTCGATTGAAAACAGTTTTAAGAACATTCCTGCTTTTTGCTTTGAAAACCTAGGTAAGTTTTCACATTCGCGAATTCTCTTTCATAGTAGACAACCTAATAGCCCTTTCATGAGTTTTGCATCTAAAATTTTGGTTGAAAATTAGTATTTTACATATTGAAGTCAAAACCCTATAAAATAAGCACTTTGGCATGGGACCGACGAATTATAATAGAGTTATTTTATCATTTTGTGAATGTGATATTCGTGTTTTTCTCGACGACCTACCCCAAATTTAGTACAAAGGGATTTTTGTACGTTGTCCAGAAGCCGAGATACTCAATAGTTTACAAGCGCAAGCCACTTTGAACGCACGAAATAAGTTTTCAGTGCTATCCCCACTCCGCCACCCGCTACAGCTATCGCGATCCGCGCCTTCACGCCTCGCTTTATTCATCAATTAATGATACTGAAAATGAACTATTATTTTTTTATTGAAAATTTCACACCTCACTTTTAGAGAGAACCAAAACATTCGTTCTTGTTTAGATGCCATGGCAACCCAAAAAATTTCCGGAAATTTTTATCCTCCTGGGTACCCTGGCCGAAATTAATAAGTGGAAATTTTTCTGTCAAATATTTGACAGGGGATAGTTTATATTTTGCTTTGATGTACAAATGGAATTGTATTTTTCATTTGAAATGAGATAATATTTCATATTTATGTATTTATTAAATATTTCGAATGTGTCTGAATATTTTCTTCACAATAATCGCAGAATTTGCAAATTCTGAAATCAAATTTCAGAAACACTTCAATACACCAGTTGTCTACATGTAAATCAAAGGCCCCGTGGCGAGTCGGTAAAGTGTCCGCGTCGTGGTCGTGTGTGGTCATTAGTTCAATTCCCAGTGGAGCAAGAACATTTTTACTTTTTTTTTGATTAAAGTTAAAAAAATCAAATTGAAATTTTGTTAAGTGTGTTTTACATATCAATATTTTCATGCATCTTTTTTGTACTATGCATATAAATAGTTCAGGTGAACCATAGTTAGTTATTTCTTATGAATTGTTGGATATATTTTGGTGTAAAATTTTCTTACCGAATCCCCCGCGTGCTTGAATTAATTGCAAGAAATTTATCTCGTACATGAATTTTTTAAGAAAATTCATGTACTCGAAAAACTTCCGGCAATAATTCAAGTACTTGGGAGATTACAAGTGAAAATTTTGGTATTCAACCTTCATATCCATGAAGGTGACTGCTGTACGATGATTATTGCGTCTTATAGATTCTTTTGAAATAAAAAAATTATCTCGGCTCCTAATGATCGTATGAATTCAATTTTTTTTTGAATGTGTGAAATCATGCTAGGAATCCATTTTCATAAACGTAATTTATATAAAAATAAAATTAAGCAATGGATTTATAAAAAAACATGTAAAAAAGTGTGCAATTTTTCGACCCTTAAAATTGAAAAAATCAATATATGTATTCGATAATATGAGTATGAGTATGAGTAGCCATATTGAGAGAGCATCTTTTTTGAGAAAACTTCATATCGTCGTTGAATTTACAAAGGGGCGTATATCGGAAAAAGGCGAAAATGTTTTTTTTTGGGGTAACAAGTTGTGCCGAAGCTGATTTATCTGCTATCAAAGTGGCGTATATTAATTCCTGATAGTTCAGATGTTATTTCATTTTCAAGTTGAGGCGTATATCTGAAATGAGTGAAATATTTCGAAGCGAACCGGCGGATATGAAATACGCCCAAATGCATGGCATGTATTTAAAAAAAATATTTTAACACAAACAGGCGAATATGACATACGCTTATTTGTTGTTGTTGTTGTTATTCCTTAGCGTTATACATAATAAAGCATGCATAGTCGCCCTATTCCGAAATTTGCAGGCTCTAACTAGCAGATTTTCAGTTCTCTGGACAGTGCTCACGTCGGCTCATGAGAAAAACTCAAATTCTTCTCAGTATGGATTTGAAGCGATTACTATCGGAAATTTGGAAAAAAAAATGTCAAATATTCACAGAAGATCAACGCCTCGAGATTTTGACAGATTTTCTTCATTTATGAAACCTCACGTTACAGAGAGAGTTCTTATGTAGACATATAGTCATTCAAAAACCAAAACAAATGAAGCAAGACTCTGGAAAAAATAAAATCAATAAATTTTATCTTCCTTCCCTACTTTGGAGAAAAAGTACCTGTTTGTAAGGTTTTTTCCTCAAAACATTGACCATCAGTGAAAAAACTATGAGAACTACTAACTGTGAAGAAACCACTACCTACTGGGGTATCAGAAAAAATAAACAAAAATTATCGTTGATCATATTACAAAGTTCCCCAAAGTAGAATCACACTACTGTCGAAAGGTTAGTAAAAGAGAACATCTTTATTCACAGCTATCGATTCCTAACATGTATTGTATGTATTCGGACGAAAACAAAAATAATGAAATATGAAGTGTCTTTTTATACAGGAAATTATTCAAATCCATGAATCTCTCTTTTCATCGTCCCAAAAAGGATCAATGTTCTTACAATAATGGCGATGACTCTATTGAATCATCACTAAAAGAAAAGTATTCGAAGCATGAAGCAGAAAAAATGCTGTGAGAAGAATTAAGAGAGTAAGGAAAGAACAATGAGAAATACTAAGGTTGTTAGTACTGTTCCTGAGTTGCAGCAAGTCTTTCAATTGCCGATTGCTTTCTTCAATTTCACAATCTATGATATGTCTTCGAGAGACAGCTACTGTTACACTTGGTATGAAACCCTGAGAAAACAAGGTTGATCCGAAATGTCGAGTTGTCTATACCCCTTTTCAAAAAGTTGTAGAAGTATTTTTTGATGGTAGCTACGGCCAAAACAAAAACTTTGTACTTCCTGCAATGTTTGCTTACTTTCTAAATGAAAGCAAGGTATAAGAAACATAACCCTCCATTTATTTGAGACATGCCATGATCAAAATAAGGGCGATTCGGCACATGGTGCTATAACTGCAGCAGTAACAGGCTGGAGATATTTTCATACCCAGTCAAATAATCCCGATAAGAAAGTTGGCTCGAAGAAAACACCCCTACATTATTTATGAAATTTTCTAAATTTTGAAACTCTATCAGAAGATATGAGAATTTTACGTGTTCGTCATCCTGATGAAATGAAGCCTGATTCCAATAATTCTTCGAATTGGACAAAAATATCCGATATTATGGTAGATAAAAAGACGATCAACAAAATTTTCTACAAGAATAGTAACATGGAAAAAATATTTTCTCTTTACAAAGTAATGTTGATATATCAAAAATGAAGGTTAAAAAACTTAATAATGCAAGGCTAGTACCATTGAAGAAGTATTCATCTCTCATGACATTTTGGGTAGGATCGACCCCCGTCATTCGTATTGAAAGATACCAAGCATTATACCGTAATCTTATTCATTTAAATAAATAATGATCTCTGTATATATTTTTTCTCAACTATTCATTTGCTATGAACGATTATTTTCAATTTTTAATGTTTGTCTGAAACAGCATTACGTGTTTGTTTGTGTTTTTCTTCATAATCTGATTGGGCTTGAATGAACTTGTTTAATATAGCTCATTTACTAAAAGGCGTATGTCGTATTTTTTCAAATTACCCCCACCAGGATAAAATGTTAATAACCTTCTTATCAGCATTGGATTATATATACTATAATCTAAATATTCACAAACATTTAATGAAATATACTTACTTTCCTTCCGATAGTGACGACATGAAAAACTAGTGAATCTTAAATTGGATCTCCTCAGAAATTGTTCAAATCCATATACGCCACTTAGTTGATTCGATGTTTTGAAAAATAATCAATATTTATCAATTTAAAAAAAAAATACTTTTTTGGCTTGTCATAGGCTACACATAACGGTAAGTAACAAGTTTGAATACCTTACAGTTAACGAGTTATAGAAAACCCGATTTTTCACGGTTTTGATAGATCTTTTCAATACCTACAATTTCCTGATTAGAATTTTTTCTATCGGAGCTGTAGTTTTTTAGTTATCAACAAAAAACCGGTTTTCGCAACTTTGCCAATTTTTTAGGTTATGTTCGGTAATCACGATTGAGTCGCATGAAATAGAAACTCATGTTGAATTTTAATTTCCTATACGCTCATATTTTTTTTTCTGATATTAATTTCTGCACGCTTTTTTCCCTATAGCTTGGACTATTTCTAAAAATTAACAAACTAAAGTATCGAAAATTCACTTGCTTATAATAATTTCAAGTCTCCATACTTGATTATTCGCATGAGTAAGATCATAAGGTATTTATCGTTTCCTTCTGCTTCAAAAGCGAGTTGAGGAAGTAGGTGGAAATGGAATTTGAAAATATTGTCATCTGTCCTTGATATGTGTGCCAAATTTTAGATTATTCGGATGATTGGATGTTGGTGAAAATTGACATGAAGTTCTCATCATTATTATTTTTATATCAACATCATGGAATTCTCGTACTGCCTTCAGTCCCTGTGTATGCCGAATTTTAGATTATTCGTACGATTGAAAATGGTTCGATTGTTACAGTGAACATAAAAACTTTTAACAAAATATGTAGAGAGAGGCAGAAAAATCGGTTCCCGAATACAATAAAAAAGTACAGTGATTCAATGAACAGTTTCAATAATGGTCCAATGAACACAATCTTTATGTCAATGAAGCACTGGTTTTTGACACTATGAATAAGGATGTTCATAATATTAATGAATACTCTCATTAATTGCATGATCCAGAATGGGTTCGTTATTTTAACGATTCCTATTCATCAACGAATGAAAAATATTCATTCGATTGATGATTCCTTTTCATAAAATTGATAATTATTGTTCCCTGTTGAAATGAATGCTGTATTTTTGATATAACGAATTTGTTCATCGCGTCAATTCAATAAATCATGATCATTGAACTGGTGAATGTTGGTCGTTACTATAATGGAGTTTGCTTGAAAGCAATGAATTTCAATCGTCGATTCAATCATTGGTGTACATTGAATTTGGTAATGAATTGTGTTCACTATTTGAATGAGCAGTATTCATTCAACCAATGCATATTGATTAATGCAATAAAGGCTATTGCTCGCGATGATACAGTGAACTTCAAAATGTAGGAAAATTACAGTTAAATTTAAACAAAATATCGCATTCCTGATGGATGGTGCATCACCTAAAACATGGAATACATTGAGAAAATGTTCTGAATTACACCAGAAAAAATATTGGCATCTATTATTCATTTTCGGGGATATACAGTATGCTCTCAGTTCAGAGAATTAATAGTTTTATTTAGTAAAGTTGTTAAAAATCTTTTGAAATTATAGTGTGAGCTAAGCCCAAAATTACTTTCTGTTTTGAATTTCTGATAAATTCATTCTAGATTTCAATGATATTTTTTCCGGAATTAGCAGAGTGTTCTGAACCTTTTGAGGCGTATTTGACATTTGCAATATGTTCATTTTCCTGGAGAATAATTGTTGCATCTTCCACTTTTTCTCTGGTAGGTACATGTTTGCTCTAAAGAAAAATTGTTCAATGCATTCATTACTTTAGTTTGTAACTATACATTAGATGGAAGAATAAACAATAATTATTACTATCAATATTATTATTTATTTCCGAAAATAACGAATCCAGCGGATCCACACATAATAATAATAATACATTTATTTTCAACAGGTATACACCCAATAACAGACAAAAATCAAGGTAGAATATAACTACAAGTTAGATAAACATTCGAGGAAAAGTCAAATAGGAAATAACAATCTTAATTCTGGTTTCGTATATAGGTTGATAAAATAAAGTTGATATCATCGAAATTGATGTCACACGACGAACAATTATCGTTGAAGATTTTACACATAGAAAAAATAGGTGACTTGAGAAGTACATTGGTACGAGGAGCTGAGTTGTAAAAAGTAATTTCTTGGCGGGAAAATAATCTTGGTACATGAAAATTGATCTTGCTCAACAAATAGGCAGAGTCTGTAATGCCATTCAATAGTTTATGGATAGTGGTGAGTGCCAAGCAGTCGCGTCTTTCTTGCAGAGATTGAAAGTGAAAAATATTCAAAAGGACTTGATGAGCATGCCCTCTTTCGTGGTAATAGCCATAGCATTTATAGAACATATATTTAAGAAATTTCCGTTGAACAGATTCTATGCTGTCTGTTGCGTTATTATATAATGGTGACCAAATGACTGTGGCATATTCTAATTTACTTCTGACAAATGTGAGGTACAGCATTTTCAGATTGTCAATATTAGAAAAGTTAGACCAATTTCTAACACAGTAACCGAGTAATTTCATAGAATTCATTACAATTGTCTTAATATGATCACTAAAAGTAAATTTACTGTCAAATATTACGCCCAAATCTTTGAAGCTGAGACATCTTTCAAGTTCAATGTTATTTATTTTGTAACTATGAGCAATTGAATACTGTTTTTTTGAGATTGTTATGATTTTGCATTTGTTGATGTTGAGTTTGAGATTATTGATGGAATACCAATGCCCTAATGATGTTAAATTATTTTGCAGTATGGAACAGTCTCGAGTTGGTGACTGGACTAAATATTTTCAAATCGTCAGCGAATAGAAGATGGGTAGCACTAAGTTCGAGTGATAAATCATTGATAAATATTAAAAGTAGAAGTGGAAACAGATTTGAAACTTGCGGGACTCCTGAGCAAGCTGTATAACGATTGGACGTGTACCCTCCATATTGTACGAACTGAGTTCTACTGAGTAAATGAGATTTTATTAGATCGACTAGTGATTCAGAGAAACCAACTGCTCTCAATTTAGTTAATAATAGATAATGATCAATGGTGTCAGAAGCCTTTTGGATATCAGTGTAAATGACGTCTACTTGACTTTGAGAGTAGAGCGCCTCCGAAATTACCTGACACATGTAGTGAATATTGAATAAAATCCATAAGAACATTAATTTATATCTTATCTATAGAAAGTACAACACAATAGAACAAAGTACATTGGATACATATACTATTATTATCATTTCTATAAAAAGTACACTGAGAAAATAAAAGGATTTTCTTTTTGCTAAATGAATGGTAATGCCGATTGAGTTTCATTGAACAAATTACATGTTTTAGTGATATTACATTTATGGGTGCTCAATATCACGACAAATCTATTGCATAATGCATACCACATCCAAATGATGATTATTTCAATTATTATTGACTACTTCATCAGTTGAAATGTTCAATAACAGGTTATTATCCAATACCTTACCTGTAGTGGTATTTGGTTCAGGGTGAATATAACTCGAAAAATTCTTAGCCTACTATAGAACCAAACAAAATTTCAATGTCAAAATATTTTATTTTTTAACATATTCTCCTCTTAATTGGATACATTCATTACAACGAAACTGCAACGTCTCTAGACCTTTCAAAAAAAAAAAATCTTCTTGCTCTGCAGACCAGACCTCCACAGCTTTTATTACCTCCTCGTTGGAAGAAAATTTACGACCTTTTAAACTTTTTTTCAGTTTAGGAAAGAGATGATAGTCAAACGGAGCCAAATCTGGTGAATAAGGGGGGTGTTCTATGAATGCAAACCCTCAATCACGAATTTTTTGCATGGCAACATGAGATTTGTATGCAGGGGCGTTGTCCTGCATAAACAAAACAACTATGGATAGCTTTCCGCGTCTTTTCTCTTTAATTTTTCCCGTAGAGTGGTCAGTAATGTCGAATAGTAATCTCCAGTTATTGTTCTACCCTAATCCAAAAAATCAATCATGATTACTCCATGGCAATCCCAAAAAACTGAAACAAGAACTTTTTCAGTAGGTTTTTGGACACGGAACTTCTTAGGTCTTGGAGAACTGGAGTGTCGCCATTCCATCGATTGTTGCTTTGTTTCTGGATCGTAGAAATGTACCCAATTCTCATCCATAGTAACAATTCGGTTTGAGAAGTCTATATCGTTTTCAAATCGAGCACAGATCGAACGCGATGCTACTACCCTTGCACGTTTTTGGACAACATTCAAACATTTGTGGATCCATTTTGCAGCTTTTTTTTCTCATGTCTAAATTGACTTGAACTATATGATGAACGCGTTCGTATGAAATATTCGGTGCTTCAGATATCCGTTTTAGCCCAATTATGTTACGTTATGTTAAAATCATGTCATGAACTGCATCGATTTTTTCAGGGACTGACACAGAAAGTGGCCTTGCGATCGGTCATCATCTGCAATGGAAAATTCACCTCTTTTGAAGCTTGCAGTCCAATTTTTCACGGTCGCACACAAAGGACATTGATCACCAAGAGTATTAAGCATATCTTCGTAAATCTGATTACCTCTTAACCCTTTTAAATACAGGTACTTGATGATGGCTCGATACTCCAATTTTTCGATTTTCACAATTTCGGTGGACATATTTTTTCTTTTAATTTATTGCGTAACTCTGGTTGACTTTTTCGACGTCAAACTTTACACTGACACTTCTAATAAGTTATTGTTTGTTGCTATAGTAACGCAATATTTTGTTCATGCAGGGAACTGGTCTAGGTTAACTAGATATCAATACATTCTCGTATACAGTGCGACGCTAAATTATGGAACAAATTCATTATTTCTGAATATAATGATATTTCGGAAAAATCCTCGGGCAGGTCCATTTTATTTTCTGATATGCCGAATTTGTACCCCACTGAAAATATATAGGGTTATCCGCATTTGAGTAAAAATTACTTTGGTTATATTTTTAAATGGGACACCCAGTATATTTTTCCATATTTGGTTACAAATCGTCATTACGAATCCAGTGATACCAAGTTTGGTGGGATTATGTCAAACGGCTGCGGAGATATGGCCAAAAAACTTCTCCATATGTCCAATGAGTGCGACAGAGACTTTTACCTTCTGAATCGTGTGGAGTCTCGCAGTTTTTTTACCATATCTCCGCAGCCGTTGGACATAATCCCACCAAACTTGGTATCACTGGATTCGTAATGACGATCCGTAACCAAATATGGAAAAATATACTGGGTGTACCATTCGAAAATATCGGCAAAGTCATGTTTACTTAAATGCGGATAACCCTTCAAAAATTGGCCCATCGGAAAAGAAAATCGACCAGTCCGAGGATTTTTCCGAAATATCTTTATATTCAGAAATAATGAATTTGTTCCATAATTTAGCGTCGCACTGTATACTTATTCAAGAATGCTAATCTCATATGTCAAAAGTTTTGTAAAAGTGTTTTTTGTAACAGGCCCGGTTTTAGTAAAATATTATGGTATTGGTGAAGATTAACAAACTTTGTTGATTCTGAATCTCGGGGAATAAGGTATTGGAAAACTCAATGTACTTATACCTGCTATTTAGCCGATTTGAATACATCTTTTCACATATTTATGATCCCAAATGATTCAGCAAAGGCCATCAGAAAGTAAAGTACTGTTATTATTATTATTAATCGCAATGAAGCAACTCATTGATTTTTGGTATCGCAATCACTTTTCAGCTGTAGATAAACTCATCAAAAAACTACGGAACCACCCGACGTAGTCGGTGCGAATTTCAAGCAGGCACTAGATTGGAAAACAAATTGAAAATACAAGAAACTATGATAATTGATTTCAGCTAATATTATGAATAATTTAAACTCAAATTTGTATATATAAAATTGGATTCGTCAATATGATAAGAAGCTCAAGGTTTATCTTTTTATAAAACGATTCATATCAAAACAAGTAACTGCATTTAATTTTAATTAAAATAACAGTATTTCTACGATTATTTCTGGTTGTTACCTTAGTGCAATTTCCATAATGGGGGTTTATGAAAAAGTGAGACCAGAAGCATTTTTCTTATCATCAAAGAAAAGCACTTCCATATTGACAATAATTTTCTAATATTAAGTTTAGCACTTTTTGTAGGAATCAAGAACTAATTCAAGAGTAGCCAGAACTCAATATAAGCGGTGTGGCTAATACTTGAAATTTGTTTGCAAAAAGTTGTATCACTCGCCATATGCTTACGCAGACACAGTATATACTGCATAAATCTTCATGGGAAAAATGCTACAAATTACAATTTTCCCACTCAAATGTTCTGCATTGGGGTCTCTTCCTAAAGACATTGACCAGAATCATGCCCTTTGTGTCAAGCTATAATAATAATAAGCTATTTTAGTTTGCAATTTTGCTATAACGAAGCACAGGTACATAGGTCATTATCTACCAAATCTAATTTATTTCAGGTATTTTTCCTTTACTTCCACACTACAATACTAAACAGTAATTATCTGTAGGAAGAAATGGTTTTATTAGAAAATATCTTAAAGGAACAAGATTAATGCAAATTCACGAATTATGAAAGAACCAACGACAACAAATACTACACAAAAAGACAAGACAAAATCATCAAAATATACATCATATTTAAATCTTTACACCTACATAAATATAAAAAATAATTAAATGATAAAACGAAAAAAGAAAAATACATTGGTCTCGCTGAATTGGTCTACATTCACCGCACTACACTACAAGAGATTTTATTTCGCAACTACTATTTTTTTTTTGTGGTCCCTTCTGAGCCTTCACCTTACTATGATCTTCAAATTAGAGCACTTATAAAATTTTCCTCATTCACGTGTTCGAAAATACTCCTGTAAGAAACATTAATTAATTTATTATTCATGAAATATTAGTTATGAAATATTGTTCTATTCTTACCACTTTTCGGTAGGAAATCCTGCCAAAATCTCTTCAATAGCTCTTCGACAAAGACATTTGAACACACTCATCTTCAAAGTATTTTGCTACAGTTTAACAATGTCCTCTGTTCATTTTGAAACATTTTAGATTTTTTATAAAATTCTAGCAGCATTACGACTTCCGCAGTTTCATTCCTAATATTGGCTAATATTTCAGTAACTTCATCGGGGCTTGTCGATCAACTGTTACGTGAACTTGACGATGAACCAGCAGAAGTCATGAATCCTTTTAAAATTAAAAATGAGAATCACGTTTTGTCTCCATTCGTAACATAAAGAACAGCAATCTAACAGGGAATGTAAATACCTATTTTCGTAGCATAACTTAATTTACTACATACTAGAATTTTGTGGGGAAAATTTGGCAACGTCGCTTTCAGTTATTTTATGAGTGAATAGAAAAAAGGTTAGTTAGAGTCGGAGTCAGTCGGTCCTGATATTTTGAATTTATATATTTGGTCGTTAATACTAGTTTTCGGGTAAAAGTTATTTTATCCATAGGGAGTGCTTGCGGTTGAGTAATTCATTTTCTACAAGTGTGGTGTTTTCCTCATTTCTCTCTTCCCTTACCAAAGTCATTTCCAGCACCAAAGAAATCGAGAAAAACGAACTTCGAAGTAAAGGTAAGAATTAAATATTTCTCACAGAATATTATCGGGATGTTCTAGAAATAAAACAAAGCACCTATAGACAAATACTTACCTCTTCGTCGTCCTCTTTCACAACAAGCGACAAAGTAACCCTACTCTCGAACTTCAAACTCAACTAAATTCATAAACATCCCGAAAGTGACTAGACGCCGAATACAGTTCCCTAACACATTTTTGTTGACTTACCCTTCACGTAGACATTCACCACATCAACGAACACGTTAATTAATTGAATGAATTGATTCTTCATTCGATGATTCGTATTATGAATTCATGTAAGCTCATTTACATTCGATATATTCCAAGAATCAATGGGAATATGTGTATTCAAACATTTTTCAATGGATCTTGTACATTGAGCCAACAAATATGATCAAGTGTCAGTGAACGAAGAAGTAATAAATGGTAATTATTAATAAAATAAACCATATTCATTATAATGGTCATTGTAGTGATTTGGGACAATGAATTCTGTTGTTTGATGTAATGAAAAATTTCACATTGTTTCAGTGTGCCATTTTCTTGACCTCAATGAACTTTTCCATTGTCGCAACGAAACTATTTCATAGGTCTAAGCAACGATCATCATTGAAATCAATAAACTCGTATTCATTGTATCAATAAATACATACGTTTTTCAGTAAATCATAATTTATTAGCTGGATGAGAAATTCGGTATTCATTGATACAATGTACAGGGTTATTCACTATAAATTACCCACCCCTTATCATCGTTATTATTGCCTACAGAAAAATAAAGGTAAAAGTTGTGTGCTTATGACTAAATTTTGATAAAATGCTATCAAAAATACAGAGGCGTGCAGATTTCAGGGGGTACAAATATTTTAATATTTTTTCAAATGGGACACCCTGTATATTATTAAATTTTTGGAATGATCTTTTTTTCCTGATTTCAAAAATATACCATATGATACCACTATCTTATATCGTTTTCGAGTTATCAGACGTCGACATAATCATAAACTTAAGATGAAACTATAATTTTTTATGGTAATGTTCATGCACGCGACTTAATGACTTAAGAGTGATTTAAGAAAGTCATAAGTTGGCCAACTTTCAATTCTTCGTGCAAATCAGTTTCATTACACCGAGAGAAATATCTATTACCTGTTATACAAAATTGTATAACCTCTAAAAGATTTCTGAATTGAATAGGCGCCAACATAGTAACCTTTTCAGAATGATCAGGGTATTTTTTCAAAAAAGTTGTATAACTGTTAAAGAACCCTCTTATAAAAATGAAAATATTGTCATATCGAAATTACTTGCTTCCAATATAATGGTTAAATGACTGGCGTTTCAATATTATATGATGCTTCTACAAAGCTTACTTGTTCTCAATATAATGTTTAAATGATTGACATTTCGATATTAAATGACGACTGTATAAAATTGAAAAGATACTCATTTCAAAATGACTTGTTTTTGATGTAATACTTAAATGATTGGTATTTCATTATTATACTATATCTTATATTGGTTAAAAAAAAAATTGTGTAACAATCAAATGGTAAACATTTTTGCATCCAAAAACTTTCCTTTACCAGCTCAACGGTTTTTGAATAACCTGCATGAAAATAATTTCATAAACTGCCACAAAATTTTAAATAACACATGTGGCGATTTAGATGATTTTGAAGAGTTTCAGAGGATTTACATTTGTTGAACATCATATTACAAAATTAAACAGTTTTAATATTGCATGAAGTACATCATAAAATTCGGATAATTAATACACATGAAGGTAAAGGCTATCAAAATTGAATTATTGAAATTTCAAAATTTTGCCCAACTGTTAATCCTCAAAAACTCTTCAATATCACCACATGTGCTATTCGACATTTTTCAAATTAAAGAAGTTGATGTGGTGTTTTGGCGTTAATGATGTTATCAGAGCTCTAGAGGAAGGTTATTTTCATGCGTATGCTATTAAAAAACGTTTTGGTCAGAAACAATGTGTTTGGAAGCGAAAATGTTTGCCATTTGATGAGTATCATTAATTCTAAATTTCTACGAAAAATAGGTTAAACAGAAGTTGCAACACGGTGAGTGCCAGTGTCATATCTTCAGAATGAAAATTCAACAAGCACTCTTTTAAAAATTTCAATACTATAAATATCGTGAAAAAGCTACTTTTGTTATAGAGATTCGTCATATTTGATTTAAATTATTTCCTGAAATAGTGACACATTAGTTGTTTATACTTATTGGTGAACAGTTCAGCATTGAAACTCATTGAAAAATTGTTCAACATTTATTAAGGAAATTAAAATATAGTTACTGATTTTTTATTTTTTTGGGGATTTGAGGCCTTAAATTAAAGGAAACTCTATTTGTTCAAAGTCAACTTTTCGTCGATTTATTTTGACATCTTCAGAGCACTGGAAGATACAAATAGGGGATGTTTCTTTCAAATTAAAAAAAAAAATAGAAAAAACAAATAATAATATACTACTAATTGCTACTACTATTTTTCCAGAAACAATCACTGAACTTTGTTTTGCTGATATATAAAAATTCAGATTGAATTATTACTAATTTACTTTGAACTACTCTGAAGTTTTATCTGTTACCAGAAGATAGTTCAGTGATTGTTTCTAGAAAAGTATTAATAGCAAATTGATATGTATATTATTATTTGTTTTTTTTTCAACTATTTTATTAATAAAAAAAAATCTCATTTTAGTTTCTTTCAGTACCCTGAAGATGTCAAAATAAATTAACGAAACGGCTTTAAAGAAATATATTTTTCTTCAATTTATGACCTCAAATCCCCCACAAAAAAAAAAATCAGTCATCATAACAAAGGTCGTAAAACTTACATAACAATAAAATATAGTGTTTCTTAAATCAGGGAATTTTGAAAATACACTATTTCTAGTAACCACATATAGAGTTGACAAGAAGGAAGAATCTCCAAATCATGCAATAAATTAGTCATCTGAAACAACAAAAATCATTACTTACTTTTCAAATACTATTTTATTTCATGCTCAAGAATAATCAATAAAAATCAAATGAAGCCGAGTGGTCAAAGCGACATTGTTTCAATCACTTTTGTTTGCCAATCAAAGGTTAGAACCATATAGCGATTGCAGAACTTTTTCTGGTGGCCCGAGAAAGTGCTAGGAATCGCACGTAAAAAGGTAAGACCTCGTTAATCCTTAGCTCGCACAAGCTTCGACTTCTGAAGGCTGCCATTCGTAAGAGAACGACAGCTGGTTAACGGAAAAAATAACAAAACAACAACAAAAGTGGTTCGTTACAATAAATTGTAAAATTCCAGAGGTTTAAAAACATATACTTCATAGAAGTCCGTGTTAGTAGTAGGTTCACTATTTTTCTCACAAAACAAAATTAGTACCCACATGGCTGAAATTCTGTAGAACAGTATGAAGTTTAAAAAATGAAGAGCTAAATTGGGGCTTTTATTATTACTTTGTATTTAATATATTCATTGTTATACCTATATGATTTTCCTATGAGTAACGTTCTTTCCCGATTCCAAGTTATATCTATGGAAATGAAATTTACACTTTTTTATACAGCTGCTTTGTTGTAAACAAATCATGTTTCTGTGTACAATCGTCTCATGAGGTAAAAAAATACACTGGTCTGTTACGATCAGTGCCTCAATAGGCTGGTGCCAAAACGAATTCTACACGCTTAAAAAAATTACAAGAAAAAAACACTAAAACACTCAAATGGTGAAATGAGGACTCGGTTTAGGGGTTGTAAACGTTTTTTTTTAGATTTGCGGCGAAACATGAGCTCCTAGCGGAAAATGTTTGACAGAAAAGTTGTATATAATAAAGTAATCAAAAACTTTTGTTTTCGACAATTTTCGACATAACCTCAAATTATCCGTCAGATTGGTGAATCCGATTTTTCAGTATTTAAGTTTTTTCTTTAGAAAATTTGTAGTGATATGTCTTTCTGGTGTCGAATGGTGATGATTATTTCGAAATTCAGGAGACGACTAGTTCTCGAGTTATGTATATGTTTCGAAAAAAATATCCTTATCTTCCACGAATAATTGTTTTGATATTTTTTCGACTCTCTTCATTATTTTTATGACAAAAAGTAATTTATATTAAATAATTCATAATAAAATATTGGAATACGTAATTACACTATAAAATTATTTTAATAATATTACTTTTATTCTTTTCTACGACTATTGAAAAACAATGAGAATATTGAGGAAATCATGATTCAGAGAGACTTGGTGTTTCTCAATTTTAAGCGGTTTAACGATCATTGAAACAACCAAATTACATAGACCATTCCAGAGTAGACATTTCAATAATGAAAATGATCACTTATAGATCTCCGAAAAACAAAAAATCACCAGAAAAATTGTTTGTGGAAAATATGGGTTTTTTTTCGAAAAATTTACCCAACTCGAAAACCAGTCGTCTTCTGTATTGCGAAAAAATCGTGCTTATTCAACACCATAAACGACAAATTTCTACAAATTTTTATCTGATTTAAAACATTTATCCGCGAGAAAAAAATTAAATGCTGAAAAATTGGTTTTTCGCTATTTTGACAGTTAATTGGAGGTTATGATGGAAAGTGTTGAATACAAAAGTTTTTGATTTTTTTATTATCTACCATTTCCATTGAACATTTTCCACTAAGTGGTCACGTTTTGCCGCAAATCGCATAAAACCGTTTTCAACCCCTAAACTGCATCCCCATTTCACCATTTTCAGTGTTTTCGTGTTTAAATATTTTTTCCTCAAAGTTGGAACCTCAACCACATTTTCACATCGGTCCTTGCCTGTTACTTTTTTATTTTTCACAAAAATTATTGCCACCAGTCTATAAGACATTAAACACTGACTGATTTTCAATATACAATAAAACAATACATAATCATTCGTCAAATGCGAGGTCAAAGGTATCCTTCTCGAATAATATATTTTATAAATTTTCTGCTTTCATAAACATAAAAAATGAGTATTCAATTAAGAAAAAATAACATTCCAGCTGTGGATGAAATGTTGTATTACATTTCATGTCTTATTAGCAAATAACATACTCACAAAATAAATACCTATAATTACAATACTTTTGCACCAGCCAAGGTTTTGGATGTGGCAAAATTTGTGGCAACCCTACCCTACAAGAAATCGACAGATATTAAAAATGTTGACTTCATTCAATTTGCAAATTTTAGGAACTAGAATCTCAGGTTCCCATAGGAAAAAATCATCTAACAATAATCATCATGTCATAAGATAAAAGTATTTTTATAAATAATAATAGGATGTTCCTTTTGAAAAATATTTAATTTGTGTTGTTTCTGTTCGAACCGGAATTAGGTACTACTGAACCCGTTTGGTTCCTAAAAAAATTGTATTTTCATTCAATTCCAGCCAAACTGTCAAAATTTTTCGTACAAATAAATATTATCTAAAATAAGAATGCACCATCCCTCAAGCTCGCCTAATACTTACTTGTTTGATTTTAACCTCCCACAAGTAATAACAATGGATAAAATCATTGTAAACAACTGTTGAAAACAAACACACGCAGGTAGGCACTTACCGGAAATTTACTTCTTGTAGAAACAAACTATACACAAAGTGTATTTAACCTTTACTTCTGCACTTGCAAAACACTACCAAATCTACACGTGAACTGATTGACAATAAGAACTGAAATGACGCAGATGACCCGATGATGAAACGGCCTGTTATGGGTGAGTGAAATAAAACATCAAAGGAAACACGTGTGTGACGAAGAAGGTGCATGATCATAGGTGGTGGAAAAAACCGTTACATTTCCAGAACTGAACGACACCCATTTACTGGTTAAAAGGTATCTTTTAACAGTTAAAATGTGAATTATAATAGCTAAACAGTTTGTTTTTTCAATTCCATCTTTTAACCACAATCGTGAACTTTATTGAATCTAAATGGTAACGTTTTCAAAATAAAATGAGTGTTTTGAAAAAAAGAACCGTTTAACGTTTGAAACCTTCACTTTTTACATTGATCAGATTACATTTAGTTGCTAAAATAATTTATTTAGCAGCTATAAGATTTTTTTGAAAAAAAACTTGTATAACTGGATTTCTCTCGGTGTAGACATCTTAACGAAGACGAAAAGAAAAATTATTATTAGATAGAGGAAGATGGTAGAAAGAAACGCCTTCGTCATAAATTGCCAACTGGAAACGTCGATATTATTCGAATTATGCTGTGAATATCGCGAAATGGAAATGATTTTAATTATTTAAATAACTCATCGTTCAGTTCAGAATTAAGATACACTACCGAATTAAATGCTCGAACGACTAGTGCCGGGATAATGAATACACTTTCTGCACTTGTGTCTATCTTTCTGTTAAGTTGTGCATGAACACCCAACAAGTATTTTTAAGGCAATCTTAAGTTCAGTCTAAAGTTAAGACTAAGTTATGCCGTGCATGAATTCACCAAATCCCACTTGGATTAGTTGTTACTGTAAATACATCCTATGAAAGTTAATATTTTTCAAGTTTGCTATGGAAATGACAACTATATTATGTTTGTTTAGTGACATTTCTTTAACAGAATAATCAAAATGGTTTACAATGAGGAAGAAAAAGTTCAAATATATACTTGTTATATATAAAACAAAAAATAAACGTGCAGTAAAAAGAGCATATCGGGTATTGTAACAAAATCGTCCAACACCGGCAGAGAATACATTCAAAAATATTTACCAAAAGGTGAATCATACCTATAGTTTCAGTAGAAAAAAGCGTGTTATTCAAGAAAACCTGGAAGAACAGCTAGATATACTGCTTCATTTCGAAGGTAAGCCTATACATATTAATTCTCGAATAGACTTTTTTGAAACATTCTGAACGTAGTATGAAGAATATAGCAGATCAATTATAGGTAAAAGTTATTCCAAAATCCAACGCACGTTGAAAAAACACAACTACAAATCATGTAAAATTTTACTCGTGCAAGTTTTAACAGAGGAAAAAGCTGGAACAGCTGATTCAAAACTTGAATGCAGAAACCGATTATCTAACTAAAATATTATGGACTGATGAGTCATCTTTTTCCACGGCACGAGTTTTCAATATGAAAAATCGAAGGTCGTGGGGAAGAATAGACAACAGAAAAAGATTGGTTAAACAAATAAAGAAATCAGGAAGAAAAACTGTTAGCGTTTGGTGCGAAATTTTTAGAAATAAAATTGTTGGCCCAATATTTTATGATTATACACTTACCAGCAAAAAAAACCGACCAAAAATTCAAAGTTGGCTTCCTCGCGAACCGCTCATTTTATTTTGATGTTTTTTTTAAATTGTAGATTAATTCCTCAGTAACGATGTTATGTCAGAAATTTTTGTATCAGGAAGAAAAACTGTTAGCGTTTGGTGCGAAATTTTTAGAAATAAAATTGTTGGCCCAATATTTTATGATTATACACTCACCAGCAAAAAAAACCGACCACAAATTCAAAGTTGGCTTCCTCGCGAACCGCTCATTTTATTTTGATGTTTTTTTTAATTGTAGATTAATTCCTCAGTAACGATGTTATGTCAGAAATTTTTGTTCAGATTTGAATTTGAGCATATACGGGGTGCAAAAATGAGGTAAAGTTTTTTTTCCGAAATTTTAAACACCCTGTGGAGTGCAACAGCTATAGCAGCTGTTGTCAAATAAGATCACATTGAAAGCGAACGGCTTGGAAAAAGTGTTCGCAGGCAGAAATTTTTACGTGTAAATAATCAAGATGGCATACGCGTATACATTAACATTAACAGCTTATCAACGGTTTTGAAATCAAAAAATGCCTTTATCTTTAACGGATGTTACTCCTATTGTGGCCTTAATTGAGGATGGCCGAAGTCAACGATATGTGTCCGATATCCTTGGTATACCTCGAACAACAGTCCAGGGTGCCTGGAATCGGTATAAGGTACTTTAAAACGCTGTTGTTCCCTACTCTTATTTTGTCGGAAACGGCTTCGTATGCAAGGTAATGCGCGACCGCACGTGGCACGAGTAGTTAACTAATATTTGGACTAAGTGGGTATTGAACGAATAGTTTGGCCATCTTGCAGTCCTGATCTCAATCCAATCTCTGGGACCAACTTCAAAGGAGCATTCGTCGCCGACCTGCTTTACCAGACACCCTTCATAATCTGCGAATTGCACTTCAGGAAGAATTTGATGCCATTCCACAAGAATTTCTTACAAACCTTATTGATTCGATGCAACATCGACTGAATGAAGTCATTTTGGCGCAGTGACGCAGGAAGGCCACACTAGATATCATCCCCTTGAAATGTGTTTATTGTTTTTAAAATTTTTATGTTTTTGTTAGTTTTCTAATTAAACTTACGTTTCAATGTTTATTTGTTGTGTTTTCACTGGTTCGTCCGAGGTGTTCTCTTTAAAACAGTAGAAACAGAGGTAATATCGTGATTAAAAAACAAAATATTTAGAAAAGATCCGGCTTCAATGAGATTACAGCTGACAATAGCTGCTATAGTTGTTGCACTCCACAGGGTGTTTCAAATTATGGAAAAGAAACTTCGTCTCATTGATGCACCTCGTATATGATCAAATCCAAATCTGAATAAAAATTCCTGACATTGCATCGTTACTACGGAATTATTCTACAATTTAAAAAAGAAACATAAATATCAAAGGAGCGGTTCGAGCGGAAGCCAACTTTGAATTTGGCGCCAGTTTTTAGTGGCCGGTTTTTTTGCCGGTGAGTGTATATTGACAGGAGTAAGGTACATATCAAGAAATACTTATCCCAGGAGCAGAAAATATTCTTATACAAAATTTTTCGGAAGCCGAGCTTGCCAGTATGATTTGGATGCAAGATGGGCCAACCCCTCATAATGTCCTACCCGTTCAATAACATTTGAATAATGTATTCCCAATATGGATGGGAAATAATGGAAGTATTAAATGGAAGTATTAAAAGACATTGTTAATAACAATAATAATATTACTGAATTAATTTAAGACACGATTCGACTTGAAATAATGAATGTGAATGTCAATAATATAATAAATATAAGAAGTCCCTATCAATTATGCATTGACAATAATGGTGGGCATATTGAACATCTTTCATGACTTATCATGTTATTTAAATTTCCTAAATAATTTTTTTGTTTTTTATTTTTCAATATTTGAACTTTTTCTTCCTTACCTCTAATAACTCAAAACCGTTTTAAAATAGGGGTAACATATGGTACATTTTTGAAATCAGTTCAATTCAATAATATACAGGGTATCCCACATGAGAAAAATATTAAAAAATTTGTATCCCCTGAAATCTGCACACCACTGGGATTTTGATAGAATTTTATCAAAATTTAGTAACAAGCACACAACTTTTACAATCAACTCTTTTTTCTGTAGACAATAATAACGATGAAAATTTATAGTGAATAACCCTGTATGTACCATATTTTGTTCAGAGGTATATGCACTAGGCAGCAAAATCTCTTGGAACGGCTCTGAACAGAGCGCAAATATTCGTTCTCCTATTATTTTTACTTTACCTGATTGAACTAACAGTTCAACTCAAACGAAGTATCGACCCATCATTTATCCGCCATTGTTGTATTTATTGTCGAGTATCTCGTATACAATTCGACTCCTTAATGAGATTTCATAACGGCTTATCATTTTCTCATAATGGAGAAATAATCCGCATGGTGCCATAAAGTGTTGGAATGAAATTATGTATCTATTTTATTATCTCCATGAATATTCATGAGGACCATTCAGTCATGATTAAAAATTAGTTTCTAGAAGAAATTAAAATCTGTATCTTAATAATATCTGAGCCGTCAGTATAACAGAAGAAAACAATTGAGTTGCCATAACACCGCCAACTAAAGAGGCCAGACGTGTAATTAGGTGATTAAAGCGCCATTGTTCCCCTCGGGCTGACAGCTCAATCAGGCGGCTTTTTGTTAGCCAGAAAATTAAAAAAGACCCGTGATTATTATTTTAAGAAAAGAACCCTGCATTAAAAAACAATTTTATCCGGCCCATACCACGCGGAGAAAGAAGCAATTTTCATTAGGTAATCTGGAGATGTCCTGGATGGTTGTCAAACTGAAGTAAGGTGAGTCAATAGTTACTTGTTTTTTGACGAAACAATAGCTATTTAGACCAGTGCTGATGCATTTTTGAGATAAAAAAATTATTCACAACATGAGAGCTACTGGAAGAGAAGCGAAATATTGTTCGAATGTCCGGAAAAATAAATTGGAGTCGAAAGAATGGAGAAGAGTGGAACGGGGTGAACTCTTAGGGGCTGAAAGCGATCTTTCACGGTTTTTCGAGAATTGCAACGAAAGTTGACCTCTCCAAGTCTTGAGGGTAGTTTAATGGAAACACCAATTACCCTCGATATATTATTTATTAATATAATTCAGTGCTGATTTTGTAAAGTACAAAATGAAAACTGGCTTTCGTATTTGTCGTCGTGAAGAGATAAGGTAGGTATCCAAGTGAGGCAAAAACATCACTGTGAAAACTGAGAAGTGGAATTCAACAACCAGTGCCGTACGTAAATACATTACATTCTTCCCTACCAATTCTGACTATTTCAGGAATTATTAAATCAAAAATATGATACAATTACCTAATAAAATAAAATATAATATTTACAAAAGAATTTACACATATACCTACAACGGAATTACTCATAAATTAGCCTATCAGGCTGTTTCCGAATTCTCATAGGTCTAGGTTCTATACTAGTGCTAGGTGAACTAACATTGTTACTGACACAATCACTATTTTGAAAATCACCCTGTTCAGAACTTTGAACATTTTCTTCATTTTCTAGGATAATTTCAGAACCTTTCTCAACATTTTCTTTGGCTTCAAAAATCATTTTCTTTTAAGTCACCTTGTATTTTAGTCCGTCTAATTTGGTTTGTATGTCGCTTCCAAGTTCTGTTGAGTTTAGGTACGAATACAATATAGGTACATTTGCCGATAACTTTTCGTATCGTAACGAGAATCCATTTGAATTCGTTCTTTTCACGATAACTTTTTCACCAATCTCAAATTTTCCACCTTCTTTTCCACCGAAATATTTTATTTGTTATTGTTGCTGTTCATCGACTCTTATTTTAACTTCCTTAGTGATTTCGGTTTTCAAATTATCGAATCGTGTTTTTATATCGCGACCGAACATAAGTAACGATGGAAATACGCGTGTAGTGATGTGCTTCGCATTTCGATAATCGAACAAAAAGTGGTTAAGACTAGTAATATTGTCAATTTTTTTTTCCCAAAAAATTCTTGAGAGCTTGTATAATATTTTTAACAGAATTTTTAGCTGCACCATTGGATTGTGGAAAATATGGGGAAGTTGTTATCTGATTTATATTATATTTTTGAAAAAAATGTAATATTTCAGCACTTACGAAATTTTTTGCGTTATCGTTAACAATAAGTTCAGGCAATCCGTACCTAGCAAACGTAGCATGTAATGCTGTTATCGTAAATCGAGACGTGATATCAGTCGTAGGAAAAGCTTTCACCCATTTTGAGTGCGAGTCCAATAGTATGAAAAAATATTTCCCTAAAAAGGGACCCATATAATCGATGTGTAAACAAGAAAACACATTTTCTGGCCATGCCCATGGATTCATCATGGTTTTGATGGGACTCGCTTTGTTTATGGAACAATTTTCACAACTGGCCGCCAATTTTCTATGTCCTTGTTGATGCCTGGCCAGAAAAAGTAAGATCTGGCGATACTTTTCATTTCACAACCCCTAAATGTGACATATGTAATTGAGCTAAAAGTCTTTTTTTTTTATTTTTCTGGAATAACAACCCTATTGTTCCAAAGAAGAATTTCATTTTCTATAGTAATTTGATGCCTTATAACAAAAAATGTTTTATACCTTAAATCTGATTTTGCAAATCTAGGCCATTTATTTCTTAAGAAACTCATTATTAGTTGTAATATTACATCAGATTTTGTGTGCTCTAGAATATTTTCATAATTTGTGGAAATTATCTCACTCTCTGAAAAGATATCTAAATAATTCACGTCTAGGGACTCCCAAACATCATTCACATTGTTAGAAATAGGTAATCTCGATGAAAACTCAGCATTATTTTTGTCTGACTTTACATATTCAACGTTATAATTGTAATTTGACAACGGTGAAGGCGATTTGCGGAATATTGAGGAATACCTCTTTTTGGATTGAAAATTGCCAGTAATGGTTTATTATCGCTAACCAGGGTGAACTGACGCCCATATAAATACTGGTTGAACTTACACAACCCTAAAATAATAGCTAAACCCTCTCTTTCAACTTGTGGGTAATTTTTCTCAGCTGATGAGAGAGTTCTCGAAGCGAAGGCGATCGGTCGTTCTTCTCCGTAAATATGTGCAAGTAAACAATCTACGCCATAGGGACTTCCGTTCGTGATAAATTTCAGTTGATAGTCACGATTATAATGAACCAAAACACTAGCCGACGTTAAAATTTCTTTAACTTTTTCGAAAGCACTGTTACATTTTTTTGTCCAAACCCATTTCATATTTTTCTTTAGCAGATCGTACGGTGGACAAGTTTGGGATAAATTTTCCATACTAGTTTATCATCCCTAAAACAGACTGCAATTGCTTAACATTGAGAGGGACTGGTGCATTTTGAATAGCTAATTTTTTTTCTGGAGTGGTATGAAGACCGTCTTTATCGATTACATAACCCAAGTAACTTATTTTGTCCTGTAAGAAACTGCATTTATTCACAGATAACTTCAAGCCCACACTCTCTAATCGATTCAACACGTATTATAACCTATTTAAATGTTCATGCACATTTTTTCCACACACTAATATATCGTCCAAGAAACAAACGCAACCTTCAATGTCATGCGTCAAACACTCCATAATTTTTTTTAACTTGGAGGGGGCGCAAGCTACCCCATAAGGTAAACTCTGATACTGAAAAAGCCCTTTGTGTGTGGAAATTGTAACGAACACTTTAGATTTTTCGTCCAGACAAATTTGAGCATAAGCCTGCGAGAGATCTATTTTGTAAAAAATTACACCACTTTGAAGTTTTACAAAAAGATCTTCAATGCGCGGAAGTGGAAATTGATCAATTTCCAATAATGGATTCTGGGTAACTTTGAAGTCGCCGCAAATTCTTAATTCTCCTGACTTTTTTATAACCGGCACAATGGGTGTAGCCCATGGAGAAAAATCTACTGGTCTGATAACGCCAGAGTCTTGTAAGTTTTTTAGCTCGTTTTCGATTTTATCCCTTATACCAAATGGCAATGGCCTAGCTCTAACAAATTTTGGAGTTACCGACTCATCAATTAATTTTAACGAAACGGTACCTTTTGTAAACGTACCTAAACCTGGAGAAAATACTGAGTTATATTTTTCTATCAAAAATTGAATATTATCGGAATCAGAAGCAAAATTTATTTCATTTATACCTAAATTCTACTCTGACATAAAATCTCTTTCCAATATTGGAGGGCCGCCCTTTCCAATGACGAAAATGTTCAATATTTTAGTAATACTTACTTCAAATTTACACATTTGTTCGCCAGTGTAAACATCCAAAGATTTTTCTGGAGGTAATAAAGAATAGTCAGAAAAATTATGTTTCCAAAAGTTTTCGGATATAGCACAAATACTAGCTCCCGTATCTAATTGAAAATTATAAGATTTTCCATCAATAAAAATTTCAATACATAATTTTTTACAACTTTCTTGTCCATGACTGAAAAAAGCACTTCAGACTCGATGAAGTTTTGGGTTAACCTGCTACCTCCATCATGGTTGTGATTCTGCTTGTCCTTGTTTGGACAAACTGGTGCCAAATGACCTTTTACCTTACACACATGACACGAATAACTTCGGTATCGACACTTTTCTGAATCATGATTTGCGCGTCCACAACACGCACATTTTTGAAGTACTACATTGCCACCCGCACTCGTACACTCCTGAGAAGGTATTGATGACGTAGTTATATGTTTTTTTGTAGAGGACACATGATGAACTGGCTCGTCCTTGATTGTAACTGTCTGAGTAACGGATGATCGTTGTGATGCCATTTCTGCAACTGCCGTCTAAACGGCATCAGAAAAGAGACATGTAATTTTTTCCTTGAAAAGTTTTGATTGAATTGAGCCCTTTTCAAAACCAATAATAAATCGATCTCGTAACATCATATCAATGACATTACTATCGAACTCACAGTTAAGAGCCAAACTTCTCACTCTAACAGCCCATTCATTTGCACTTTTATGCTGATCCTTGCTGCAAAAAACTTGGATCTGGATACTAGAGGAGATTCAACGACTTTATAATATTTGTCAAATGAATCTGTGAGTTCTTTATATGTTTTACTTTCCGGTTCCACGGGTAGACACATACTGGAGATCAATTTATTTCCATCTTCATCCAGGGCCTTTAATAAAATTGCACGTTTTTTATTGGCATCAGTTAAATCATTAACTTCGAAATAATTGATTAGCCAGCGTTTATAGATCACCCAGTCGCTATTTTGTGCGCTGAACTCTCTAATTTGTCCATAATATGATAGACTTCCTTCTTGGTTGCCGGTCATTTCAACTTTTTCCTTTGAACTCCAAAAAAAAACTGCAAAAAAAACTGTTCCAAGATGTACTATCGCACTGGTTCGAATTACTTAATTTAAAGTAATTAGGTAAGATCCTCGTCGCCACTATTATGTCTTGAGGGTAGTTTAATGCAAACACCAATTACCCTCGATATATTATTTATTAATATAATTCAGTGCTGATATTGTAAAGTACAAAATGAAAACTGGCTTTCGTATTTGTCGTCGTGAAGAGATAAGGTAGGTATCCAAGTATGGCAAAAACATCACTGTGAAAACTGAGAAGTGGAATTCAACAACCAGTGCCGTACGTAAATACATTACACTGTTTGATAAACGTTTTTTTCCTTACAGAACCATACGTGCATATATGGTAACTATCAACGTTTATAATAGGCAAAAATGTCCGCCAACTACGAATATTTGAAGTAGAGTTTATAAGTTTATTTTGAATTCACAAAAAAAGTTTTTTCAACAACAATAAAACACCGATGATATACGTATTTCAAATGAAATCAATATACATAATCGACCAACATATTTTTCAACTTTACAAAAATACGTGTATTAAATAACTGAAAAATACCGATGAAATATATATTCCAAAAAATGTTCACATTTACCATAAACGTTTTCATTCAGCTTCATAATTCGATACTTGGATAATTTGTTTTGATTTAAGCTGAGCTCTTTTGAACTCGCCAAGGCTACCGAGAATAATAAGAATGATATAAACACATAGTTCATATTTTACGAGTATATAGGAACCAAGTGAGGACCATACTTCCGTGATATCATTGAGAGGTCCGTTTATTTGTCTGCAGAATCCTACCAAACTGAGGTCCGTATAACCTAATTATTAGTATGAGGTGTATAAAGTGAGAACCACTGAACGTTGCCAAGTTTCACAAATTTCTCTTCACATACGATCGGCACTTTTGCGGTACATGTGACAGTAAGTACAGACAAGCAAGAATTATAGTTATTGATAGAAATGGATTAGGCAATCCAGACTTTTGCATTCAACCTATACAATAGCTATAATCGTCGTCAAGTATCTAACAGAAAACAACTACTGTCCCCTACGACAATTGAGTTAAAACTGATAGATTCTTGGCAAAGTATTCTACAAGAACTACTTTGCAATATTATCCCAATCTCAACGCCAAAACATGTCTCAACCCACATGGTTTTGCCGATCATCACTGTATCTAGTTGTTTTCTGTTGCCGTCGATTAAACCTATTGTATAGGTTGACTGCAGAAGTCTGGATTGCCTAATTCATTTTTATTATCAGTTTGATGAGCTTCTGCCAAGTAGTGTTATCAAATATTTTTTTCCGAAAATTATGATTGTTAGTCAGTACTGCATTGTATATGGTAACAATTCTGGCAGTTTATACGTCAACGAAAGCAATATTCAGTATTATTTCGGACAAAGTTCGATACGGAGAGTATAATGAAAATCATATGAATTAAATAAAAATATTTACATATCGTGAGTCGCAGAAATTGACATATTTGTAAGTCGCGACTGCATTCCTGGATGAGGGGTAATTAATGCTTGGAGGGCACCATTCGTTTGGTGGGACAGGATGATTCTTATGTTGTTCGACGAACCCTAGCACTGAAGATATGCAAAAATCCTGAAACATGTCTGCAGATGGTCATTTGAAATTAAATGATAAAAACAATAATAAATCGTCTTTATATTCTTCGGTACGAAATAGGCGAAGTTTAGTGTAGGGCACTCTTACTCTTAACCTAAGTAGTACAAATGAGAGATGAAATATAAGTATAAAAGTCATTCATGGGGTGGAGTAAAACAAAATATATAACCATTACAAAGCAGTAGTGCTTAATCAAACATATAACTTTGAGTAAAAGAGTATCTTAGGGTATTTACGAAATTTGGCTTTCAATTTCTTTTTTCATATCAATGTAATTGAATGTGATTGACAAAAACGGAAATATAGAATTCAATGGCTTGGTAGTTGAAGTATGAGGCATAATATCCACTATTTGATCAAAATTAGCACTTGAAATTGTGACCGCTTTGAGGAACGTTGCAGAAATAGATGCCAAATATAATTCAATATCCGTTAGGGAAAGAAAATCTTTTCTGTCAAATATTTGCCACTTTGTGGGAATGTGTGGAAAAAAAGGTATTTCGATTTTGTTTCATCCAATAAAATTCAGTAATTAAAGGCATGGTATGTTTTTGAATTTTGTCAGGATGGATCATAAAACAAATACAACGATGTATTTGCAGAATATAAAGAACTGTTGTAATTAGACTGTATCGAGTAATTCATAAAGAAATTTATATTCAGTATCTGTATAGTGTCATTTGTGAAATCTGACAAAGTCAAATCACCCCCCTTTCCAAAAATCTTTCTTCAAATATCTGACAGAAAACAATTACTTTCCCAGCCAATACTGCGCGGATTTTTCAATATTTTTGTGTTCCATAGAAGTTAGCGAGTTTCTGAGCGACTAAACGATTGTCGTTTCTTTGGACAGAATCTAAAATTTTCAGTGTGTGTTTGGGGCTGCACTCCTCATATGGAAACTGTCTCAACTAAGTAAAAATTTTGAAGTAAAAAATTCTCTCTGTCTGATAATCGAATAAGTGAGGAATATAAGGCAACCCTCTGACAAAACAAAAGTGCTTTACTGGCAAATACAGCGTTGGATGATGAATCATATTGACTTCCCTTCGATTTACATTATACTAAAATCTGCTAGACAATCGAATCAGAATCGATTAAATTAGTCCATCTGAAAGAAAGATTGATGAATAGATTGGAAGGTTCGTAAAAAGATAGGAGAATAGGTGAAACAAAGAATAAATGTATTCGACAAAATATTTAATAAGAAAGAGAAATAACAAGTGATAAACAAATAAAAAAATCTGCATTGTTCACAATGAGCGCTTGTCAACAAAGAAACAAGGTGTCCAGGACGGTGCTCATTGTCTTAATCCTATACGAAAGGAATAAACATACCTAACATGACAATTCATTGAATCATAAATAGAGATTAAATATTTTGAAAAATGCACAGATTCCCTTACTTATCTGGAACACCGCAAAAGGGTTGGTGAACTGTCTTCCTTCTTGAGATGTTTTGATAACCCAATCTCTTCTGAACTATCTTTGGCCGTTTCACCTTTATCAGTTCCATCAACAAGTTCAGTCATCACACCTATTGTTATCACCTTTGATACTGCCGTCTATTCACCAGGACTCATTCTTTCAAAGAACGGCGAAGATTTGGACTACGGAAATGTTCGACCTACATACTCCAAATGTTCAAGAGGAACCCCAATTCCCAGTTACTTCATCTTGATTCCGAAGATGTTCTCGAAATTTTACAGGTGTTTGTTTCTCTTTGAAACCAGAAGAAAATAGAATCAACAAATGAATATATAATAGTTAGTGGTAAACAGCGAAATAACAAAAAAAACTTCAATTTGTAGACGCTAAAACGGAAAAAAAATTATTCAAAAGGTTTTTGGTACTCAAATGCAAGAAGAGGTGAAAATTATTGCATTAGATGTGTGATGTAGCAAAAATAACAATCCCTAGCTTTTGAATGTGTTACTCACAGAATAACCGACGTAACACATCTGAAGCAGACTTTTTTTTCAGTGTATTCAATAGCAGTTTTAAAATTTTCTTTCTCTCAATGTTATTCATTCCTTTCCAGTGAATTTGAATAAAAACTTGTCTTTAAAAGTTTTTTCTTTGTATTTTTGTCATAAGTAATCAGATACTCCTCGTTCTGTTCATTTCCATAAGAGCTTCAGTATACCAGGGCTTCTTGATACTCAATATTGTGTATTCTAACTCTTCGATCCGATGAGCATCCAATGATCGATTGAATCATGAATCGTTTTGTCATAATTCACGATCTCTGACTTCAAAAACCTACACATCAACTTTGAATGAAAACGAACAATGGTCACAGAAACTCCGCAATCCTGACACCTCGAAAACTCCCACATAGTATTTCTGGATCAGATGATAATTGCAAAACTCGTTGGCCAAATTGTAGCTGCCAATTCAAATTCAAAAATTTTCATAATCTCTTTTCTCGAAAACTCAACTCACCAATTTTGACCAGAATGGTGTCATAATCACATAACACGTTCGTCATCTTCAATTCATAAATAAAAAAAAATCCTAAACTCCGACCCCAAACATCTTTTCATACTAAAATTGAATGAAACTGACCAATAACACCAAGCTTGTCCACTGTCTTGAATTTACCAATTTGGACCTAAAATTCATAATCTGAAATATCCCCCAAGTAATAATATAATAATAATAATAATAATGTTTATTCTTCTTAATGAAATAATCAACAATATAATTGTAAGATTACATGTATACAAACTATTTAAATTTTGACAGTTAAAACAATTCTGAAATCACAGAACAAACATAAAATTTGCTGTAACCGAAGTTGTGCGCGGTTTTGATTTTGGTTCATTGTGCCGATTATGAATAGAATCGTACCATAATCCCAAAGCTCGCGTTCTCCATCTTGATCTCATATTCCAAAATACTCAGTATTCCAATTTTGTATAGAATCAGACCATAAGAACAGAATTCGCAATTTGCCATCTTGAATTCATTAATTTGATATTAAATCCATTATCTCCGACCAATTTTTCTAAAAGAAGTTCAATCCCGCATTGTCACAGGAAAGAGGAACACATTCCAAATTTCTATTTGATCGGTCCACTGGAAGTGGGTCAAAATTCACTTTCTATTAGACCGTCAGCCCTCTACCATATTGTCTAATGATTTTATAAGGTATTCCCATCAGGGTTTTGGTAGTTGTGAATACAATGATCAATGAACAAGCAAAATTTGCGCATGTACGTGGAATAAAACAATAACAATAATTATTGTTGTAATTATATTATATTATAATTATATAACGATAATTGTATTATAATTATAAATTTCATTATACTTTATTTTCCCAAAGACATGCAAAAACACGTATAGATTCAAAATTACCCTATTTCTCAACACAATTGAGGGCATATGGTGTCCTTCGGACCAACGCGACATGTATGCTTGGCATACGCTAAAATATCATCAAAATACGTGATTTCTTCATGCAATCCACAATAATCAACTAGTTTCTGACAAATTCTATACGTGTTTATGCATGTATTTGAGAAAAAACTAGTTATTATTATTATCGTTATGTTCCACGGGCAAGCGCTAAGTTTGCTAGTTCATTGATCATTATATTTATAACCACCAAAACCCTACATGGCATACGTTATGAAATCATTATACATTTTGGCAGCGGGCTGACGAACTATAAATTCCACCAGATAGTACAGATGAGTGAATTAACACATAAACAGACAAGCGGACGAGTGTAAAAGCAGCAACGGCTTTCCCAGCAACGGTTTTTATTTTTGCTTATGTTATTCAGAAATATCCATTGCTCGAGGTTTTTCGACGGAAATGTATTATTCTAAACTTGCTGATAACGTTATATTTAATGTTGTTGAGGGGTAGCTGTTGAATCATGAATTATTTTGCCGTATAAAACATATTCAACAGACATAGAATAATTCATTTCTGTAAAAAAAAACAACGGGTATTTACTGTTTCACGAGTTTTCTACTTCAGAGGGTTGTTGAGGGATAGTTTTCGATACACAAATTATTTTGCGCCATAGAACGCATTCAGTAGGTGTCGAATAATTCATTTCAGTAAGGGTTATTGAGGGGTAGTTTTTCGTTCACAAGTTATTTCATCCTATAAAACGTATGCAACAGGAGTGGATTAATTAATTTTTTTCAAAAAACCTCTAGTCAGGGTACTTCAACTGGTTCAAGATTTTTCTACTTTCGGAGGGTTTTTGAGAGGTAGTTTTTGGTTCACGAATTATTTCACTCCATCGAACGTATTCAGCAGGTGTAGAATAATTCATTTCTCAAAAAAAAAAAAAAACAACGGGTATTTTAACTGTTTCACGATTTTTCTAAATCGGAGGGTTGTTGAGGGGTAGTTTTCAATACACAAATCATTTTACGCTATAGAATGTATTCAGTAGCAATCTCGAGCAATGGATATTTCAACTGTTTCAAAAAATTTCTACTTCGGTGGGCTGTTGAGGGTTATTTTTTGGTTCACAAATTATTTCACACCATGAAACATATTCAGCAGGTGCGGAATATTTAATTTTTATCAAAAAACCTCGAGAAACGGGCATTTCAACTCTTTCAAAAATGTTCTACTTCAGATGGTTGTTGAGGGGTAGTTTTTGGTTCACAAATTATATCACCTCATAGTACGTACTGAGCCAGTGAATAATAGTTAATTTCCGTCAAAAAAACTTCGAGCAATGTGTATCTCAACTGCTTTAAAATGTTTCTACTGCAGAGGGTAGTCGAAGGGTCGTATTTGATTTACAAAATAAGTCTTCTTTATAAAACGTATTTAACAGATGTAGAATAATTTATTTCCATCAAAAAACCTCGAGCAACGAGAATTTCAATTCTTTCGAGATTTATCACTTTTGGAGGATTGTTGAAGGATAGTTTTCATTTCACAAATAATTTCACCCTATATAACGTATTCAACAGGTATAGAATAATAAATTTCTGTCAAAAAATCTCGTGCAACGGAAATTTCAACTGTTTCAAGAATTTTCAACTTAGGAGGGTTGTTGAGGGGTAGTTTTTGATTCACAAACTATTTTATTCTATAGACCGTATTCAGCAGGTGAAGAATAATTCATTTCCGTCAAAAAAACTCGAGCAACGGACACTTCAACTATTTCAAGATTTTTCTACTTCGGAGTGTTTTTCAGGGGTAGTTTTTGATCCACAAATTTTGACACCATATGGAACATACTCAGCAGGTGAAAAATAACCAATATCTTTCAAAAATATCGAGCAACGGGTATTTCGAATGTTTCAAAACTTTTCCAGTTCGAAAGGTTGTTGAGGGGTAGTTTTAGGGTTAATTTTCATTTCACCCTGTGCAACATATGCAGCAGCTATAGAATAATTCATTTCTGTCAAAAAACTCAAGCAACTGGCATTTAAACTATTTCAAGAGTTTTCTACTTCGAAGGGTTGTTGAGGGGTAGTTTTCGATCCACAAATTTGTTACCATATAGAAAATATTCTGCAGGTGAAAAATAAATTATTTCTGTCTAATAATATCGAGCAACGGGTATTCTGAATGTTTCAAGATATTTCCACTTTGGAGGTTTGTTGAGGGGTAGTTTTTCTTTCACAAATTATTTCATTCTATAAAACGTATGCGACAGGAGTGGAATAACTAATTTCTTCCAAAAAACCTCAAGCCACGGGTACTTTAACTGTTTCAAGATTTTTCTACTTCCGGAGGGTTGCTGAGTGGTAGTTTTTGGTTCACAAATTATTTAACTTCATAGAATGTATTCAGCAGGTGTAGACTATTTTATCGCTGTCAAAAAACGTCTAGCAACAGGTTTTTCAAGTATTTCAAAAAGTTTTTACTTCGGAGGGTTGTTGCGGGGTAGTTTTTGTTTGACATATCATCCCACTCTGTGAAACGTATTCAGCAGGTATAGAATAACTCATTTCTTCAATAAAATCACGAGCAACGGGTATTTCAACTACTTCCAGATTTTTCAACATCGGAGGGTTGTTGAGGGGTAGTTTTTGCTTCACAAATTATTTCATTCAATAGACCATATTCAGCAGTTGTTGATTAATTAATTTCTGTGAAAAAACCTCTAGCAACGGGCATTTGAACTATTTCAAGATATTTTTCATTTCGTAGGGTTGTTGAGGGGTAGTTTTCGATTCACAAATATTTCACCCTATGGAAAGTATTCAGCAGGAGAAGAAGAATTCATTTCTTTCAGAAAAACCTCGAGCAACGGGTATTTCAACTGTTTTAAGTTTTTTCTACTTCGGAAGATTATTAAAGGGTAGTTTTTGGTTCAAAAATTATTTCACTCTATTGAATGTATTCAGCAGATGTGAAAAAAATAATTTTCGTCAAAAAACCTAGAGAATTCGGCATTTCTATTGTTTCAAGATTTTTCTACATCGGAGGGTTGTTGAGGGGTAGTTTTCGATTCACAGATTATTTAACCCTATTGAACGAATTCAGCAGATTCAGAATTACTCATTTACATCCTTGAAAAACAGGGCAATTTGAATAAAAACTTGCAAAAGTAGAGAAAATGAGGTGAAATATAGTGATACTCATTACCTAATAAACATCAATGTGTTCAGCGTAACACGATATGGTGCCACATTTTCGGACCTCACTCAGTGCTGACCATATAATCCCACAAGTAACGGAATACGCACGTACAGAAAATATACATTCTCAGCAGCGCCTTCAAGTGGCAAATCCCCAAACTACAATATACGATTTTTTCTATATTCCTACCAAAGTGAGGACCACATATTTCACGTGATATTTCAACTAACAGTAGTGAATGCACAAAAAGGAACGAAACACTATATCTGTCTCACTTAGAACGATTATTAGGTTAGTCAATGAACTTGTACAGAGGAGACCTCACAACTTCCGTAATTTTTGCACATGCGGACCTCACTTTCTACGTTGGTCAAATATATATATATATATATATATATATATATATATATATATATATATATATATATGAAAATAGGTAATTCGTGACTGACAATAACTGTAGAATTGAAAATATCTTGAGGTTGCAATTCTATATATATATATATATATATATATATATTATTCAATAGTAAACTTATAACTCAACTCATCCTTATTCATAAAAAACAAATAAGTATCCAAACAAAAACTCAAAAGACTAAATATAGAGTGTTCTTTGCGAGCGTACACTATACTATTTCCAAAACGACTGGAGTTACGAGGTCGATTATGTTAAAACAATGTTGCACATATAACAATGCAAGTCGTTTTCAATGAGCTTCATGAAAAGCATTTTTTTTTCTATTTCAACCGACCCCGTAATTGAATCAGTTTCCGAGACAGAAATAGTGGAATCACTTAAAAAGCCAACCTCTAAGAATATGTAATACAAAACAATAAATAAATAAATAACTCATTTCTGTATATTAGAACCTAATCATGTTTTCCATTCGACTCACATACTCCTCAATAACTTTATCTGTAAGATCTTGATCATCTCGTCCTCTGTAGCTGTACAGTTTCTGCAAGAATATTCTGATGTTAAAGAAGAGGATGGCTAGAAATTCTTCAAACTTACCCTTAACTACTTTCATCATCTAAAAGCTGTTTTGTCTCTTCCAATTTATTTTTATCGCCACTTGATTTGTTGAGGAACTTGAGCATTTCCATGACAGTACTCCTCATAAAGGCACCACCAATAGCAACATGGCGGATTTTCTAAAAATATATACATCTACAGGAAAGAAGATACGTTGAGTTATTACCATATATTCAAATGGCAGCTCTTCCTTTAAAAATGTTTTCAGTACCTACGCGGATCACATGTCACATTATCTTGAGTCGTAGAGCTTTTCATGGGGGTACTAGAACCAGATTTCGAATTACCTTGCATTATCAATACATTGAATTTTGTAGTGATTATGGTAATACCAACATCTGCAGCGCTAAAGTCATCTGAAATATATGTGGAGATGAAAATATTCAAATTTTTGTATCGGTAAATTCACAATTTTTTAACGATCCTGTATAATGAAGAACGAATTTCCTTGAATATAGTTAACACACAGAACATTGGTCAATTACACAAAAATATCAGCTTTATGTGAATCCAAATATAGCAGTAATAAACGTTTCATTGAAAATATGGCTTGCACAAAAAATGAGGAAATCGAGAAATTTCTCTAAAACCGCTGGAGAGAGGAATAGAAAAACAATGTACAAAAATAAATCTTCTATAAAAATGTGTACGTGAACTTGCATCAATGACACGGCAGAAGCACATTCGATTTCCAAATAAATATACAAATAAATAGAGAATGAAAATATCCAATGGCACAATTATCCACTATCATAACATGGGTGAAGAAGACTTGATCTTCATTCAGACCAGTCGCCGCGTCTTAGTAAGTTCCGATTACGTTCATATTGGTCGATGATAATACAAAATGTCGGAGCAGCAGTTATAGGTACAGCGGGCTTCCGAAATATATTTTGTTAAGAAACTGCCGCCCTAGTTACTTGCAAAATGTTTATAGGTTATGCATTTGTACTCAATCTAATCAAATATTCTGGCTCATACTACACTACACCTATTTCACAGTTTGTTAAGGGTCTTCAGCCTTGAAAAAAGGGGAGTCAGAGATGATTTTTTTCTGAGTGGTGATTGGTTGTGTGAAGATAACAATAACGAAAAAAAAATTCTTTGAGTTTTAAATGAATGAAAAGGATATTTTTTCCCATTTTTGGGCATTTTCGTTCAGTTCTACCATCAAAACTAACGAATATTTTGGAGTTGCTTCATTTCAGTATCGAAGTCTATCATTCACTTAGTTAAACGACTTTCTTATTTTTCTCCTAGATATTTAATTTTTTTGTGAATAATTTTACAAAAATGTGTTGTTTTCGCGAAATGGCGTTCTTTGCTTCATTCCATTTGAAATGAGAAATCTCCAACTTTATCAAAGTCAACTAATGAAGGTTTGGTTCAGCCGTCGACCAGTGAAAACTAATTATTACTCACAATTCTGGATTCAAAAATAGAACTGAATTTATTTTAAATGACACGCCCCTCAGGTTGCTCCTCCCAGACGACTGGTAAGGAAGAGAGAGAGTATCATATAGCCAGCATGACATCTGGCACAGGGTCGGATCGGGAATGGGAAAAAATAAAACTCATCGATCGAAACTATGGAATATTATAATTTTCACAATTAATAGCTTTTTTCAACAACATGTGTTCATCACTTGAGGGACAATACTCCATAACATTTTTATATTAGGAAAAACCAAGAAGCGGCTCCAGAATGTTGGACGAGTTTCGTGATTTCTGAGACAATTCCATTCAAAATTGGTATATAGAAGCTTTTGGATTAGGAATTCATAATTTTTTTCAAATAATTCAATGTAGCGGCTCCAAAATAGCGGACGAAATTTCTGAATCTTGGTCAGATTCTATTTTGAGTTGGTATAGGTATAGGGATTTTTGTGGTCGGAGATCATGATTTTTTTGTCAATGTCTGATAATTCGAAACGGTGATCGAATAATTATTATTGTCCGAGTCCGTTCAAAATTAGAATGTAGGGGTTCTTTGGATCGGTGATTTTGACTTTTTGGCAAAATCAAAAAAATCAAGAAGCCGGCCCCGAGATTTGAGGTCAGATTCTATTCCAAATTTGTATCTAGGAGTTTTTGGAATAGGAGATGAGTTTTTCAAAATTAATTACTGAATGTGGCATATTTTACGAATGATCTGAAGAAAATATCTGTTTGAAGTGCATTTGAATAAAATCTTGTCTTCAAAACATTTTTCCATTCATATTTATCAGGAAATACACTTTCCACTTCGTCAGGGCTATTTAGCGAGAATTTCGGAGTTAGTGGCATACTTTTATGCATATCACTAAATAACTTGTTCTTGTGACTCCCATACCGGCAACTTCGTTCTACATTAGTTTCCGATACAACGGTTTATTTGGGCGGCGCGGCGTTTTTGATGTACCTTTGAAGTTGAAAGGCTACAGCGGACTTTTCTTGAATGTTTCAATGGGGCAACGCGACAAGATAAACAAACAAAACACTGACTTGATACCAGGTGATTGTTACGGCTTTGTTTGTTTCTTTGGCGGCATTTGTATCGAGAATAGTAATCATTAATACATACATATAGCATACATGTCAAATTAGTATGGAACGTGTAATAAGAAAAACAAGTATCCCATAAAAGTAATTTTGGTCCAATACATTTTTTTTTAAAATGATAAAATAGACTCTTTACGTCAGCGTTGTATATTTATTTCGTGCTGCATGCATGACATGTTTTATTTGACATTACCTTTCATCTGATATTGTAGACGTCATTATCTATTTCTTTTTGCGGTATACTTCGTCTTAAAATTCACATTTAAAACACTTCCGATATAGTACAAACAGATTTTACTGAAATATTTTTTCAATTCTTGATACATTGTGTGACTGGATTCCAGTATATTTATTCATTTGAAATTTTCGTGCAAACTTTCAGATTACCACGGAAACAAACAGGTTTTAATCTCGATATGTAATTTGGAAGAACGAGCACCGAATTATCTAATTCGGACCTGTATCTTACGAGAATCGCCAAGTTAGAAGTGAGGCGGAGTTTGTATTCATTTCATCGGGAGAACACGCACTGCCATCTGACGATATACGTTTCTTATTTAGGAGGCTAAAGAACGTTAATATCTTACGTCAAAGTTCACTCCACAGAAACAGCACTTGTTTATCATGGTAAATCGAACAAAATGAACCCAGACCTACGAACGCCGGTGCTTCCCTTTACCACGCTTCGATGGTGGCAATTGCCGATAATAACCGAATAACACCGAAATCGAAAACATTTACTGGTAACGTTGGATAAACGTAATCATTCTACAAGTTTCAGACAAAAATTATATATTTGTTAGTATAAAACTAACAAATATAATACATTTAAAGAAAATCTATATTATACATATGGAGAAAACGTATGATGAACGAATGATGAAACGTATGGTATTGAACCAGGATAAGAAAATGACATGAAATACGAAAATCAGTAATTGCATGTATACGTTATCTCACTACGTATAAAATGCATATGTTATATTCAATGGATATATTCGAAACATTCAATATACGAATAAAAAACCACACGGTTTTGAAAAGGCATACGATATTCGGTATAGTGTTAAACCATTACGAGTGTTATACTGCATAAACCTATAAAATACGTATTTCACACCAACTTGTGTTACTTGGAGATCCTATCGAAAAAAGTTTAATATTTATCAATAAGGGTTGTTGAATATTGGCAAAATAATATTCAACCAATGTGTAATCATACTAGGATATACAATATGGTTTTTATTCCTAGAATCGATATGAGAGGAATATTGGGATTGCAATATTTATTCTAAGTAGATGTTGAAAACATGATGAAGACAATATTGTTTTATCGATATTGGCAAATATCATTAAACCAATATTAACCCAAAACCCAATATGAATTGTTACAATTTGTTGAATAAAGTTGAAATGATATTCGACCAATGTGCTGTCAAACTTGGAAATACAATATAGTTTTTCATCCCTAGAATCGATATGACTGGAATATTGGGATTGCAATATTCATTCTAAATGTGGAAAACAATATATAGACAAAATTGTATAATTCATATTTGAAGAAATTATTCAATCAATATTGATCCAGAATTACATGTGACAATGTACATTCAAAACAGGTTCAACAAATATTCCGCCAATATTATTCATATAATATTGTTTTTGGAATATTCACCCAAATTGGACCATTATTATTTTTTCATTCACAATATATCTATATATTGTCCCAATATGGAAACAAGATTCAGCTGATATGATGTGCTACCTGGGAAAGATCAATTTTTTTTCACGAAATCTGGTAGAAACAACTCTCATTATGATTCAAGTAAGCAGTAACTTTTTTGTAGCGGAATACAAATTTTTACTTTTTTGTTTCGACAAATTTTTTCCAGAAAACGCGAGAAAATAATAACACAGATTTTTAAAAATATATTTTCCTAATTTTTGTTCTATTCTCATATTTATTTATAAAAATTATTGAAATTAACAGTTGAAACTTTTCGAGAATATTGATTCCATGTTACTTTGAATGGTACAAAAATAAACAAGGACAACATAAATGAGGATTTGATTATGACAGAAAGGCGAAAGGAGGTGAACTTTTGGGAGTAAAAATAGTTTCTCACGAATTGCAGCTAAAATTAACCTTCTACAAAAAAAAGAGAAGAAAAAAGTTGTTGGTAATAAAAAGATCTACAACTTATGTTTCCAAGATTTTTCCACATAACCTCAAATTTTCAAAAATTGGATTTTCACCATTTTAACGGTCAATTTGATGTTATGTCGAAAAGTGTTGAATACAAAAGTTTTCGATTTTTTTATTATCCACAACTTTTTCATTGAAAATTTTCCGCTAAAAAGTCACGTTTTGCCACAAATCGCAAAAAAACGTTTTCAACCCCTAAACTGCATCCCATTCGTTTTCGCACCAGCCTTACTAGGAGCCACCCCTTTCCGAGTACGAGAGGTTCGAGAAAAATAAATGTTTCACTGCAAAAAAAAACATCTAATTCAGAACTTTTCAATGGCGCATAATACTTCTCTTTTCCATACATGTTATCTTTAATGTTATCAATACTTTTAATACAATTTCACAGCATCCAGTGGTCTTTCTGTGTCGTTATTATAATACGACTTTAGGAGTATTATACTACGGCCGCTCAGCCGGAACACACAGGGGGCCTAAAATCTTTATTTGAAGTCGTAGGATCACGAAACAAAAACCAAAATGATCCTTATCAAAAATCAGGAGGGAAGCCGAAAAAAAATTATAATAATAATAATATTTCCCTGTCAAAATGACAAAAGAAAATTTGAAAACGCCATAACTTTCTTATTCGAGGAGATAGGTAAAAGTTATTTGCGGATAAATGAGCGTCGTCAAAAATTACATATAGCTCGAGAAAAATAAAAAATGAAAAAAATCAAAATTTCAAAATCTGTCATTCTGTCTGTCGTGACCACTGCGAATCGCTCTCATTTCCGCATCTTTCGAGATATCGCTTTGAAATTTTAAATACGTCAATAACTCGAGGACAGTAAAATTAAATTAATTTGTTTTTCCGATCGGAAAATCCGGAAAATTTTTACGGCCTTTTTTCAGTTTTTCAGTTGGAATTCGATACAGGTCAGGAGAGTGATTTGATTAATATCATAATTCTTGGAAATGTAGTCCAGTATGCCGTGGTTTTCTGTATAGTTTCTGTGCAATATCGGAAAATGCGTACAAGTTTTCCGGGCGATTTTCCGAAAAGTGAAAAAGTCGAATAAAAACCGCAAAAAAATTTTTAAATGAATTTTAGAAATTGCAATAGATAGGGCTGAAATATACAAACAAATCTTCCCTCTTTGAAGTTTTTGATGAAATGATCGGAAAACTGGGAAAACTCGAGAAAACTGAAAAAAAACACAAGAGTTTTCGAAAACACGAAATATCTCACGAACGGTCGATACCATCACAATTTACCACGATATCTTTTTTGACCGCCGTAATAAAATCTACAAAAAATGTCTGAAACTTTTTTCGAAAAAATCAATAGCCCAGGAAATATTTCAAAAAAACGGAAAAATTGAGATATTGACCGTACTAATGATAAAATTGGAATTCTTGAAATCGCCCCGAATACGTCTATACGAACTCCACAGACGCTCCAAACCGTTTCTCTCCGAAACTATTAGAAAGTGGAAAAAAGATGGAAAAACTGAAAAACACTTAAAAAGTCTGTATTTGTGTCTAAAATCGCCCAAAACTCGATAACGAAACTAGATATCACAAAAATGTGTACGTATAGTTATTGTCCTTGAAAAGTTCTACAAAAAAGTCCAATACGCTTTTTCCATATCATGATACATAACTTCGGAAAAATTGACTAAACTTTAAAAAGTGAGCATTTTTTGACCGGACTTAGAAAAATTTTTGAAAAAAAATCAAAAATTGAAAGATATCAAAAAATGTATCTGAACAATTTTATTGTACTCGAAGAGATTAACAAAAAGTTCTTATGAATTTTTTTCATATTTCGAAAAAAAAAAATTGAAATGTGGATGTGGATGAAATTTCGCCTTTTTTGGGTTTTCAAACACCAAAAAATCGAGAACGAAACAAGATATCGAAAAAATGTATATAAACAGTTTTATTGAACTCAAACAGACTAACAAAAAGTGTTTGAAGAGTTTTTTCATATCTTGAAAAAAAAATTTTGAGATGTGGACTTAGAAGAAATTTCGCCTTTTTTGGGTTTTCAAACACAAAAAAATCGAGAACGAAATGAGATATCGAAAAAAAGTATATGAACAGTTTTATTGTACTCAAACAGACTAATAAAAAGTGTTTGTAGAGTTTTTTCATATCTTGAAAAAAAAAATTTTAGATGTGGACTTAGAAGAAATTTCGCCTTTTTTGGGTTTTCAAACACCAAAAAATCAAGAACGAAACAAGATATCGAAAAAATGTTTAAGGACAGTTTTATTGTACTCAAACAGAATAACAAAAAGTTTCAGAAGAGTTTTCTTCAATAATTCTCACAATAATTATCTTATTGTAAGATAATTATTGTTCAAAAAATGGGTATCGTTGAAGTTTTCCGAGCTATAGGTGGATCCACGCGGGTCGTATTATCAGATAATTATTGTAAGATAATTATAGTTTAAAAAATGGGTATCGTTGAAGTTTTCCGAGCTATAGGTGGATCCACGCAGGTCGTATTATCAGATAATTATTGTAAAATAATTATAGTTTAAAAAATGGGTATAAACATCAATTTTACGATCTAGACGGATTCCCGTTAGAGGTGCATTGCCGTTAGAGGTGGATTCCTGGTAGAGGTGGATTCACACGTGTCGTATTATAGACATCCGAATTTCAGAGCGAAAGGTGGATTTCCACACTCACTTGTTATAACAACGATTTGTTGGCACGCCGCGTGTTTTACTATTTGACTGTGTTTGGTAGTAGTTGCTTCAATTTTAAGTTATTTTCAAGAAGATGGATGTTTATTATGATAGTGGAAGTGATACCCCATCAAATATATCTGAGAAAGAGAATGCAATTGTATCTAATATGTTACCGGCCAAATCCAAGTATATATTTGAGAAAACATGGCGTGAAACATGTAAAAAAGTTTTCTGAAAATGTGCTTACATGCTATTTTGAGGAAAAATCTAAAATTATTAAAACCTCCTACGTTATGGAGTGTCTACTCAATGTTGAAAAGTACATTGAATGGTGAGTAAAATATTGGTATAAGGAAGTTTTCAAAATTGGTCACGCTCATTAAGAACAAAAGCGTCGGATACCGAGGCAAGAAATCTAAAGTTATATCAAGGGATGATATCAACAAACTTATACAAAATGCTGATAACGAAACAAATTTACTTTATAAGGTACATATATAATCATAATATTGTAAGATTAGTAGTAATTTCAATATTTTTTATTTGTAGGTGGTCCTAATTTTGGATATCAGCAGTGCCTGTCGCCGTAAAGAATTATTATGTACATATAACTATTGATGCCATTGAAGATGCTGGATCTATAATAATTGTTAAAATACCTGATACGAAGACCTATTGCGCAAGAACGTTTACTGTTTCAAATTCTGATTATCTTGAGATATACCGCAAGTATAGAGCACTACGGCCGCTTCATACAAAAAGTAACAGATTATTTTTGAAATACTCGAGAGGAAAATGTATTAACCAACATGTATATTTCCACTATATTTTGCGACATACAATTTCCAAACAAAAAAAAATTTAACCAAATTAAAACGGTTTTCCTGATTTTTCCGGAAAATTTGAGGTTTATGTGACAAATATTGATCACAGAAGTTGTAGATCTATTTATTGCCAAAAACTTTTTTCTCAACTTTTTTTTGTAGGTCAATTTTCGCTGCAAATCGTAAGAATCGATGTTCACCTCCAAAAGTTTTAACGTTTAAATAAATTTTGTATAATTAGGAAAAACATTATTTTAAAAAATTTACCATGTTTTTCAACATGAAAGTTGATTTTTCTTGAAAACGGTCAACTATAGAGCTTATGACCAAGAGTACCTTTTTTGTGTTCAAGTAGGTGGCTCAAAATTATACTTTTTTCAGTTGCGTAGAAGTTGGAGAAAAAAACACCCCTTCAAAAGTTTCACCAATTATGAATATAAAAAAATAAAAAATCCGCACAAAACATAGCTTATTATGAGTAGAAAATGCCTACGAAATCTATTTTCTGTGCGATGAACGGTTCCAGAGATATTCGCAAAAAACGATTATTTTTTTTAAATTTCAATACCCTGTTTCTCGAAAATGGTGCATTTTAGAGGGTAAGTTAATAGAAACTTTTTTTTTCATATTTTTGGAAAAGCTATATAATCCCTATATAATCCCTATATAATCTGAAAGTAGACGCTTCTACTAAAAAACTGGCGGCTGGCGAGCTTGAAAAGACGAACTTTATCGCTGAAACTTTTCAGTTGAAACTGGGGTCGAGAAAAAAAGAAAAAATCTGTATACCGCTACAAAGCAATCTCAGCTTACTTGAAACATAATAGTTATATTTCCATCAAATGTGAAGAAAAATAGATTTTTGAGCGAGAAAAAAATAAAAACTGAAAATTAGTTTTTTACGATTTTCATGGAAAATTTGAGGTTATGTGGAAAAATGTTTGTCACAAAAGATGTAGATCTTTTCATTTTTAACAACTTTGCAATTCAACTTTTTTTGATAGGAGGTCAACTTTCGTTGTCAATCATGAAATACCGTGAAATATCGCTTTCAACCCCTAAAACTTCACCTCGTTCCACTCTTCTCCATTTTTTCGACTCCAATTTATTTTTCCCGTCATTCGATCAATATTCAGCTCCTCTTCCAGTAGGTCTCATGCTGTTAATAATTCTTCCCGCTTTTATAATCTTTGTCATCCATCAGCACTGGTCTAATTATATTCCAAGAATATTCCATCAATACAATTTTAAAGAAGTTCCAACAAAATTTGACCGATATTGCAAAATTTTCGTATTTTTTTTCTCGACAATATAACTTTTGAATATTTTTCCGATATTGTACAAGCGATATTGTACTTATATCACAGAATATTCTTAGGCCAATATTGCTTCTTGAATAATTCGCCAATATTATTCATGTAATATTGGATCAATATCGCCGAATATTCACATTTTTTCCTGGTCAATATTGCATTTCAAATATTTTGCCAATACGAGGATGTATTGATATCTAGTTAGCCTAGACCAGTTCCCTGCATAAACAAAATATTGCGTTACCATAATAACGAACAATAACTTATTAGAAGTGTCAGTGTAAAGTTTGACGTCAAAAAAGTAAACCAGAGTTACGCAATAAATTAAAAGAAAAAATATGTCCACCGAAATTGTGAAAATCGAAAAATTGGAGTATCGAGCCATCATCAAGTACCAGTATTTAAAAGGAATAAGAGGTAAGCAGATTCACGAAGATATGCTTAATACCCTTGGTGATCAATGTCCTTCGTATGCGACCGTGAAAAATTGGACTGCAAGTTTCAGAAGAGGTAAATTTTCCATTGAAGATGATGACCGATTGGGAAGGCCAGTTTCTGTGTCAGTCCCCGAAAATATCGATGCAGTTCAGGACATGATTTTGACAGACCGTCGAATTGGGCTAAAACGGATATCTGAAGAACTGAATATTTTGTTACGAACGCGTTCATCATATAGTTCACGTCAATTTGGACATGAGAAAAATGGCTGCAAAGTGGATCCTCAAATGTTTGAATGTTGACCAAAAGCGTGCAAGGGTAGTAGCATCGCGTTCGATCTGTGCTCGATTTGAAAACGATGTAGACTTCTTAAAAACGAATTGTTACTATGGATGAGAATTGGGTACATTTCTACGATCCAGAAACAAAGCAACAATCGATGGAATGGCGACACTCCGGTTCTCCAAGACCTAAGAAGTTTCGTTTCCAAAAATCTGCTGGAAAAGTTCTTGCTTCAGTTTTTTGGGATTGCCATGGAGTAATCATGATTGATTTTTTGGATAAGGGTAGAACAATAACTGGAGATTACTATTCGACATTACTGACCACTCTACGGGAAAAATTAAAGAGAAAAGACGCGGAAAGCTATCCAAAGGTGTTTTGTTTTTGCAGGACAACGTCCCTTCACACAAATCTAATGTTGCCATGTAAAAATTCGTGATTTAGGGTTTGAATTACTAGAACACCCCCCTTATTCACCAGATTTGGCTCCGTTCGACTATCATCTCTTTCCTCAACTGAAGAAAAGTTTAAAAGTTCGTAAATTTTCTTCCAACGAGAAGGTAATGAAAGCTGTGGAGGTCTGGTTTGCAGAGCAAGAAGAATTTTATTTTAAGGTATAGAGACGTTGCAGGTTCGCTGTAATAAATGTACCCAATTAAGAGGAGAATATGTTGAGTAATAAAATATTCTGATATTGAAATTTTGTTTGGTTCTATAATAGTAGGCTAAGAATTTTCCAATGTTGTACCAATATTCTACCAATATAGGTGTGCTACTTGGCAACAATAATTGATGAATTATATATATATATATATATATATATATATATATATATATATATATATATATATATATATATATATATATATATATATATAAATAGAGGTATATTTAATCATTCAGAACTGAGTTGTTTTTATAAGGTAGATGTTTTTTGATTTCTGTAGATTACAGTATTGTAGTATATTTAAACAAATTCACTCTAAAATAATTTATTTGACGAAATACTATGATTCAATAACTCCAACACAATACTCTAATTTATATTACTGGACTATTTATGTTCGACTTCTGCTTCACTGACTGCCTAACTCTGCTGCGTGTTTTTTTTTATATACATCGTCCATTTCGCGGAACGCTCTTGATATTTCCAGAAAGCCTTAGGAACGTTCTCCAATTCGACCAGATTGTTCTCGAAGCAAAGCGCCTAGGAAGTAATTCGCGCTCCCGCGCTGTCTACGTGAACGTTCAGGTCTGGCATCGCCCGCAGCTTCGCCACAATATATTCAATTTCAGACCTTTTGGTTGAATATGTAGATTTTCTGAATTTTTTGCTAAATCGTGAATATTTTCTATGAGGTGATTGGCATAGTTTGAATTTTGTTCATTTGTTCTCTCAAATAATCCTCAAATCTCTGGTTCAAACTGCGGCCTGTCTGGCCTATAAATAAGGTATTGCAGTCATCGCACTTGATCTTGTAAACCCCAGTTTTGTCTGGCGCTGACTTTGAATTATTTATGAATGGATGCAAATTGTTATTTGTCTTGAATGCTTGAATTATTTATAAATATATTTGGTCGTTCTGCATATCCTGTCGAGCAAATGAAACCTCATAAAAATGGTTGGCTCGATAACGTTTCTGCGGCCTAGCAACCTCCGCCCAGGCAATCACGAGTATTTTTCATTGAAACTGAAACGGACATGGTTTGTTGCTATTATAGATAAATAATGTTGGCTGTTCTAATTATTTGTGACTCATGGGTGTTCACATTACATTTATAGTCAAGAGCTGGAGCCGAAATTTTACCTTCATCCAAAATTTGGAATTTTTCTAAAGTATCTACTACGCTATTGATTGAAAGTTAGTTTCTTTTGGAGGACATTTGTTCCTTGACATAGCTTTTTGGAAATCTCAACTTTCCACACCGAGAGAAATATCTATTACCTGTTATACAAAATTGTATAACCTTTAAAAGATTTCTGAACTGAATAGGCGCCAACATAGTAACCTTTTCGGGATCAGGGTATTTTTTTCATAAAAGTTGTATTACTGTTAAAGAACACTCGTATAAAAATGAATATATTGTCATATCGAAATTACTTGCTTCCAATATAATGGTTAAATGACTGGCGTTTCAATATTATACGAAGTTATTATAAAAATCAAACGATGCTTATATCAAGCTTACTTGTTCCCAATATAATGTTTAAATGATTGACATTTCGATATTAAGTGACGACTTTATAAAAATGAAAAGATACTCATTTCAAGATGACTTATTTTTGATTTAATACTTTTCATTATTATACTATATCTTATAGTGATTAAAAAAAATGTATAACAATCAAATGGTAAACATTTATGCATCCAAAAACTTTCCTTTACTAGCTAAACGGTTTTTGAATAACCTGCATGAAAATAATTTCTTACTGTACAGTTCTGAAAATAGCATTCATTGACGTCTAAACACTGCCACAAAATCTTAAATAACACATGTGGCGATTTAGATGATTTTGAAGAGTTTCTCAGGATTTACAGTTGTTGAACGTCATTTTACAAACTCAAACAGTTTAAATAGTACATGAAGTACATCATAAAACTCGGATAATTAATACAGATGAAGGTAGAGGCTATCAAAATTGAATTATTAAAATTTAAAAATTTTGTCCAACTGTTAATCCTCAAAAACTCTTCAATATCACCACATGTGCTATTCGACATTTTTCAACTTAAAGGAGTTGATGTGGTGTTTTGGCGTTAATGATGTTATCAGAGCTCTAGAGGAATGTTATTTTCATGCGCATGCTATTCACAAACGTTTTGGTCAGAAACAAAGTGTTTGGAAGCGAAAATGTTTCCCATTTGATGAGTATCATCGATTTTAAATTTCTACAAAAAAAAAGTTGAACAGAAGTTGCAACACGGTGAGTGCCAGTGTCATATCTTCAGAATGAGAATTCAACAAGCGCTATTTTAAATATTTCAATCCTATTAATATCGTGAAAAAGCTACTTTTGTTATAGATATTCGTCATATTTGATTTAAATTCTTTCCTGAAATAGTGACACATCAGTTGTCTATACTTATCGGCGGACAGTTTAGTATTGAAACTCATTGAAAAATCGATCAACATTTATTGAGGAAATTAAAATATAGTGACTGATTTTTAATTTTTTTGGGGATTTGAGGCCTTAAATTGAAGGAAACTCTATTTGTTTCAAGTCAACTTTTCGTTGATTCATTTTGACATCTTCAGGGCACTGGAAGATACAAATAGGGGATGTTTCTTATAAATTATTAAAACAATAGAAAAAATAAATAATAATATGCTACTACTTGCTACAACTACTTTTCCAGAAACAATCACTGAACTTTGTTTTGCTGACGTATAAAAATTTAGATTGAATTATTATTAATTTACTTTGATCTACTCTGGAGTTTTATCTATTACCAGAACATAGCTCAGTGATTGTTTCTGGAAAAGTATTAATAGCAAATTGATATGTATCTTATTTTTTTTTTTTTACTATTTTAATAATAAATAAATCCCATTTCACTTTCTTACAGTACCTTGAAGATGTCAAAATAAATTAACGAAACGGCTTTAAAGAAATAGATTTTTCTTCAATTTATGACCTCAAATTCCCCAAAAAAGAAAAAATCAGCCATCATAACAAAGGTCTTAAAACTTACATATCAACAATAAAATATAGTGTTTCTTAAATCAGGGAATATTGGAAATACACTATTTCTAGTAACCACAGATAGAGTTGACAAGAGGGAAGAATCTCGAAATCATACGATAAATTAGTCATCTGAAACAAAAAAAAAATCAGTACTCACTTTTCAAATACTATTTTATTTCATGCTCAAGAATAATTAATAAAAATCAAATGTATTGAATAAAGTGTTTCGTTTCAATAAAATGTAAAATTCCAGAGGTTTGAAAACATATACTCCATAGAAGTCCGTGTTTGCAGTAGGTTCACTATTTTTAAGTTTTTTCTTTAGAAAGAAAATTTGTAGTGTTATGTCTTTTCTGGTGTCGAATGGTGATGTATTTTCATTGAATTCCAGCCAAACTGTCAAAATTTTTCGTAGAAATGAATATTATCTAGAATAAGAATGCACCATCCCTCAAGCTCGCCCAATACTCACTTTTTTTATTTTAACCTCCCACAAGTAATAACAATGGATACAATAATTGTAAACAACTGTTGAAAACACACACACGCAGGTAGGCACTTACCCGAAATTTACTTCTTGTAGAAACAAACTATACACAAAGTGTATTTAACCATTACTTCTGATTGACAATAAGAACTGAAATGACGCAGATGACCCGATGGTGAACGGTCTGTTAGAGGTGAATGAAATAAAATATCATAGGAAACACGTGTGTGACGAAGAAGGTGCATGATCAGTGGTGGTGGAAAAAACCGTTACATTTCCAGAACTAAACGACACCTATTTATTGGTTAAAAGGTATCTTTTAACAATTAAAATGTGAATTATAGTGGCTAAACAGTTTGTTTTTTCAATTCCATCTTTTAACCACAATCGTGCCCTTTATTGAATCTAAAAGGCAACCTTTTCAAAATAAAATTGGTGTTTTGAAAAAAAAAGACCCGTTTAACGTTCAAAACCTTCACTTTTTACATTGATCAGATAACATTTAGTTGCTAAAATAATTTATTTAGCTGCTATGCGATTTTTTTGAAAAAACTTGAATAACTGGATTTCTCTCGGTGCACAGTGTGAAAATGAATTTTTAATTCAAGGAAATCTAAGAATAAAATCGACAAAGTCGAAGTACCCTTCTCTCCACATATTTCCACAAAGTGGAAAATATGAGGCAAAAATCTGACAGAAAACAACTACTTCCATGGCTAATGCCACGACGGATATTGAACTACATCTGACAGATATTTGTGCAATGTTCTTCAAAGAAGACTCAGTTGCAAGCGCTTATTGTAGACAAACAAAAGATTTATCCTTAATTCGGCTGGGAATGGCCACCTGCAGATATGTTTCGAGGTTGTTGACTCTTATCAGTGCAAGGGTAGGACCGACAACTTTGAGTTGTCTTGTCCCTGCCAAATGAATTACAACCTATTGTTTATCTAATAGTTCCCTACGGATGAAGCAGCGACTTACAGTAAGTCAGTCGCTGCGCCATCCGCCAGGAAAATCAATAAGCACTTCTCGAGACAGCAAAAGACTCCAGGTGAATGCGAAAATTCGAACAAGTTCGAATGTTTTGCCGGAGAGTACAAATAAATGATAAGAATAAAATCGACAAAGTCGAAGTACCCTTCTCTCCACATATTTCCACAAAGTGGAAAATATGAGGCAAAAATCTGACAGAAAACTACTTCCCTGTCAGATTTTTGCCTCATATTTTCAACTCTGTGGAAATATGTGGAGAAAAGGGTACTTCGACTTTATCGATTTTATTCTTATCATTTATTTGTACTCTCTGGCAAAATATTTGACATTATTATAGCCACTGAAACATTGCTCCTGGATGGTGGTGGATCATTATTTAACTACGTTATGTTATAAAACATTTGTAGCAAGTCGTTAAGCAAGTGAATACAGAAAATAATGTACAAGTTCACAATTGAAATGAAGTAAAAATTAAATATTGTGTGTAAACATCGAGTAGACATTACGATGTACAAATTGTACCATACACATAGTGACATCAATTGAAATTGAAAAAAAAATAACGTAGACACACATGCGGTTAATTTATTAGTTTTTAAAATATGAATTGATAACTGAAGTTAGTATAAATGAATACGAGGATGTATTGATATCTAGTTAGCCTAGACCAGTTCCCTGCATACACAAAATATTGCGTTACCATAGCAACGAACAATAACTCTTTAGAAGTGTCAGTGGAAAGTTTGACGTCATAAAAGTAAACCAGAGTTACGCAATAAATTGAAAGAAAAAATATGTCCACCGAAATTGTGAAAATCGAAAAATTGGAGTATCGAGCTATAATCAAGTACCTGTATTTAAAAGGGTTAAGAGGTAAGCAGATTTACGAAGATATGCTTAATACCCTTGGTGATCAATGTCCTTCGTATGTGACCGTGAAAAATTGGAGTGCAAGCTTCCAAAGAGGTACATTTTCCATTGAAGATGATGACCGATCGGGAAGGCCAGTTTTTTGTCAGTCCCCGAAAATATCGATGCAGTTCATGACATGATTTTAACAGACCGTCGAATTGGGCTAAAACGGATATCTGAAGCACTGAATATTTAATACGAACGCGTTCATAGGTAGTTCACGTCAATTTGGACATGAGAAAAATTGCTGCAAAATTGACCCCCAAATGTTTGAATGTTGACCAAAAGCGTGCAAGGGTAGTAGCATCGCGTTCGATCTGTGCTCGATTTGAAAACGATGTAGACTTCTTAAACCGAATTGTTACTATGGATGAGACTTGGGTACATTTCTACGATCCAGAAACAAAGCAACAATCGATGGAATGGCGACACTCCGGTTCTCCAAGACCTAAGAAGTTTCGTGTCCAAAAATCTGCTGGAAAAGTTCTTGCTTCAGTTTTTTGGGATTGCCATGGAGTAGTCATGATTGATTTTTTGGATAAGTGTAGAACAATAACTGGAGATTACTATTCGACATTACTGACCACTCAACGGAAAAAAATTGAAGAGAAAAGACGCGGAAAGCTATCCAAAGGTGTTTTGTTTCTGCAGAACAATGCCCCTGCACACAAATCTCATGTTGCCATGCAAAAAGTTCGTGATTTAGGGTTTGAATTACTAGAACACCACCAGATTTGGCTCCGTAAATTTTCTTCCAACGAGGGAGGTAATAAAAGCTGTGGAGGTCTGGTATTTATGTATCAAGGGCGTAAAGTAGGCGTTTATGGCCTGCGGCGTGGATGATGGCCCGATGGCGTTAGCCGAGGGCCATCACACATTGACTCCTATTCTGAAGATATGACCCACTGAGTTTTATTGATACTCCTCGTACTCCATATTGTGAGAGCTTGTTCACCAAGATATTGTGTAAGAATATTCCATTTGTGTGCCGAAATATAAAACAACGAGAAGCACAAATGAATATCTGATTTGGTTAACTAGTATAATAAAATTATTATTGAGGGAAAACAATCGTTATAGGAAAACCAGATTGCATTCAAATCATAATAATGAAAAATATGAGGAATTGCGTGGAAAGGCAACGAATTTAATCGGAAAGGATATTAAGCAGTTCTGGAAGTTTATAAAGAGACAACTGAAAAAACACAAATCTACACAACTATACGATTGGAGGAATACCGTTAGAAAACGAGAAAATAGCTGAGTCATTTGCTGAGTTCGTTTCATCGGTTTATTCTCAAGAAAAAGACACGTACAGTATAAACTCAAGCAGCAGTAAAATAAATTTAAATAATGATATTTCCCAAATGAAACCTACAAGTGAAACAGACTTTTGTTAAGCTATTGAAAAATCAAAAATAGCGGCGGGAATCTATGGTATACCTCCGTATAATTTGAAAGGTTGTCACGGTTGAAAGAACCATTACTGCATATTTACAACTTTATGGACATGACCAGTATTTTCCCAGAAGTTTGGAAAATTATATCACTACAGCAATTCATAAGTCGGGTAAAAAGCTGAGATTGAAAACTACAGGGGAATATCTATTATGTGTGCCCCTTCTAAATTATTTACTCTAAACCTTATAGTTCTATTATTAAATGAATAGCACCGGAGCAACATGGGTTTATAACACGGAGATAGATTAACACAAACTTATTAACATTTAGTAATTATTCGTTCCAAACCTCACATAACAAATCAAAATTAGATGGTACTTTTACGGACTTTCGTAAGGTGATCGACCAAGTAAAGCACGATTTGCTCTTTGAAAAACTTGGTCGGAAGAGCAGAAAAGTTTTTGAAATTGGTTGCAAATTATTTAGAATACAGATTCTTTATCAAAAGACATAATGGAAAAAAGTCGGGAATATTCCATGCAAATTCTGGGGTACCTCAAGGATCCAACTTAGGGACTCTTTTATCTTTATTATTCATAAATGATCTTCCAACAGTTCTAAAATATTCACAATGCCTACTCCTTGCGGATGACTTGAAGATATTTAATAATATACAAAAAGTGAGAAACTGCGTATCATTACAAAATGATATTGACAATGTTATAAAATGAAGCCATGATAACAAGTTATTTTTTAATATCGAAAAATATTGTGTATTTACAATAACCCGCTTAAGGGATGGTATAATTTTTGATTATGATATGGAAGAGGAATCTCTGACAAGGAAATGTGAGGTAAAAGGCTTGGGGGTTACACATAACATTACTTTCTCCTTCAAAAGTCATATAACCAACGTCGATCTGCTAATCGAATGTTAGGTTACATGATTAGGCACTCTTAAGCATTTGAAAACGTGAATACTATCAAACACGTTGGTAAGACCCAAATTGGAGTTGGCGTCAGTAATTTGGTTTGGAGAATATATTTCAAATTTAAAAGATATTGAAATTATACAAAATAAATTTATTCGGTATTTATATTATAAAATGCTCAAAATATGGCCTGCTTATGACACTATCAGCACATCCCGTTTAAAAAACGAAATTTGAATACTAGCCCTGGATCAAAGTCGAATTCTAATAGCCCTAACATTTTTATATAAAGTAATTAATAACAAGGTAGACTCGATGAAAATTTTGGAACTACTTCCAGTGTACCCGCACATCGCACTCGCAATACACTTATATTTAATATACCTACCTGTGACAATCCCTTCACCGAGAAAACCACTTGCAACCATGTTGAAGTTAGCAAACCAATTCAATCAGTTTGTTAATACTGATTAGACATTGTCCCAATCTAAATTGTATAAACAAATTTTCACTTATATTGTCAGTTTATCTTTCTAATGAGATATACAGTTCCAACAGAGTGTACAATGAAATAATTTGAATTTTTTCTTCATAACATGAATATGAAATGGTTTATTTATAATGTAAACCATGTTGCTAAGCTTATCAAGCTTGTTTGGTTGGAGGATGCTACCTCCAGCTCTCATATTATGAACAGAGGAGTTCCACAGGGATCTGTGCTGGGGCCACTGATATTTTTACTTTTTATAAATGATTTACCAGTCCACCTTGAATCGCAAATGCTAACTATATATGCGGACGATACCTCATTGGCGGTCTCCGCACGGACTTCAGACTCATATCATCCATTGCAGATACTGTAAATCCTTATGTAAACTGGTGTAAATCTAACGGTTTAATGGTAAATATCGATAAGACAGAATGTGTATATCTTCATTCCAACAATATTTCCTCCAACTCATCTTCTCTAACATGTCGAGTCGAAGGGGATAAAATTGAATCGACAACAACAAAATTCTTGGGCTTGCATTTCGATTCCAGTCTTAGATAAACAGAACAAGTTAACGCAGTGAACATAAAATTGAATGCCTTTTATGCAATCTCAAGAATAGAAGAGTACATGCCCACCAGCGCAGTAATTAACATCTACTATAGCTTAGTGTACTTATGTTATGATTTAATCTTATGGAAAAACTCTATAGATGCCGGTAAAATATTTGTAACACAGAAAAAAATCATACGAAAAATGTTCAGCTTAGACTTCAAACAAACTTGTAAGCCCACATTTATTAAATATAAAATTATGCCACTCTACAGCATATCTACCAAAGCATTCTCCATGTGAGAAAAAACATTGATAAATTTCAGCTCATTTCTTCAAATCATCATTATGATACCAGGAATTCTGATCATCCCTGTGTTTCCAGACACAAACCTACGAAACTATATGGGAATAAAAATTTACAATAAAAACTTCTGATGACGAGTAGATATACTATAGTATAAAAAATTACCTCTATGATAGCGTGTAGAAGCCCTACTATTTTTATTGTGCCGACTATATTTTTTATATATTTTCATGTCATAATTTTGATATAATCTGTAACACACTTCTCAGTTAGTGATTGACTTGTCCTATAGATCTTGTTTTGTCCCAAAGGATGAATAAATATTTCTATTTCTAATAAATGAATAAATAAATAAATCACAGTTAGAGAAGTTGCGTGAGCCATCAAAGTCTACTGACACGAGGCAAGAAAGCAGTTGATGTTCAATTCTGTGTGTTGGGTGGATTCTTCCAACTTTTTTTTGTACTTCATTTACAAAAAAGCATAAAAGTATGATAACTAATATCAACTAGTATTCCATATCAACATTACTCGATAATATATGAGATTTGTATATAGAGGGTGTTTTATAATTGAATGTTGATCCTGAAGGGCGATAATCCTTGGATAATTTTAGGAAAAATTCTTCATATGAATATGGGTCCGTAACAGCGTCATTTCTGAGATACAAGATGTTGAAATTTAACAAAAAAATCAGTTCTTCCCCAATATCTCTGAAACCGCTTTGGCTTTTTTTTCAATTTTGGTACATGCCAAGTATGCATAAAAATAAATTTTTTCCATGATGAAGTATTTCTTCATTTTCATCAGTGGCGTCCCTGTTACTATACCCTGTCATATTTTTCATCAAAATAATGATACGCCACTGTCTTTTTTCCAAATAAATGTTATTTTTGCAATTGTCGAGAAATTTTCGTAATACTCATTTTTGGGCTGAGAAAAATCTGCATGCAATCGTGGAATCTCATCACCAGGAGCAGTTCATTGAATGTCTGGGCTGGAATTATTGGAGATTACCTAATTGGACCTTTTTTTACCACAGATATTAAATGGACATAATTATCGCCGATTTCTTGAAGACAATTTGCCAATTCTGTTGAAAGATGTTCCTATTTTAATGCGAAATCGCATGTGGTTTATGCACGATGGTGCACCTGTTCATTTTAGTGCTCTGGCACTCGAATATTTAAACCAAAACTTCCATAATCGCTGGAAAGGTCGTGGGGGAACAGAGTCATGGCCAGCTAGATCCCTAGACTTAAACAGTCTCCATTATTTTCTTTGCGGACATCTTAAAACTTTGGTGTACAGTCAACCAATTCAAACAGAGGAAGAATTGCGAAACCGCGTAATAGTTTCCTGTGAAGCCATAAGGAATACTCCAGGAATCTTCCAAAGAGTACGCGAGTCCATGAGAAGGAGGGCTGAAACGTGCATACTTGCAGGAGGCGGACATTTTGAACACTTAATTTGATTTTGGTATTTTTTGTTCATAATTAGTTATGTTTTTAAAAATAAAAATGTATTTTTATGTAAACATACTCATTACAAAAACGTAATAATAGATACCATAAAATTATAAAAATATTACTTAGATCTTTCGGGAACCACAACTGTGAAATTAAGACTAAGAGAAAAATCGAAAAGGAACAAGCAAATGAATGTATTGTCGTGAATTAGGGTTGATTCACGACTAACTAGGTAGATACTGATCATTCATAGATTCAAAACACTTTAGAAAAATATAAAAACATTTATTTTACTATGTACAAATATGAGATTACGACGATTGAATTAAATGAAGGAATTATTAAATTAAAGAATTAATGAATCAAAGAATTAATGAATCAAAGAATCAATGAATCAAAGAATTAATGAATCTCTCCTAGACTGGTTACTTTTGTATAAATTATTTTAGAAAGATCGATACTTACAATACATATTAGCTTAAACAGTTTATGAACATTTTCCATTTATTTAATATCGAATCTTCCAAACTCCCCCCATAGCCCTCACTAGCTGCGGGCACGGCAGAACTCTAAACTCGACTACCAGATCGAACTATCAGTGGCCTTTTTGAAAACTCTTGTTTATGTTCTGTTGAGGACAAGTTGTGTTTCAAAATAAAATATCTTCGCTCACGTACTGAATTGTAAAAAGGTTACCCACGTATTGAAATATAAAATATTTTAATGTACAGGATGTTCCATATATTTTTGACAGTATTTTATTTAATAAATCGAAAACCGTCCTCCAGACGAAAAAAAGACAAGAGACCATTTTCATGAAAAGATAAAGGACAATTGCAAAAATAACATTTATTTGGAAACGAGACAGTTGTGTATCAATATTTTGATGAAAAATATGACATGGTATGTTAACAGGGACGCCACTGATGAAAATTAAGAAATGTGTTTTTATGCATACTTGGCATGTACCAAAATTGAAAAAAAAAATCCAGAGCGGTTTCAGAGATATTGGGGAAGAACTGATTTTTTTGTTAAATTTCAACATCCTGTATCTTAGAAATGACGCTTGTTTCGGACCTATGTTCATATGAAGAATTTTTCCTAAAATCATTCAATGATTATCGCCCTTCAACATTCAATTATGAAACGCCCTGTATAAATAAATACTATTATTATTGAAATATCACAACAAAAAGGTCTGATTGAACGATTCCAAATTCAGATGCATCATTGTTTTAAATCTGTAGAACCTCAATCTAGAAAACAATTTCTCTCCTACTCGGTGCTAAGCTGACCACAAAGAGATTACATGATGGGATGGGACGGCAACACTATAATTACGAACAGGTATATAATAACATATCAATCAAGTTCTAATTATAGGTGGTTGGAGATAGTTTGTATATATTGTGAGCTGAGTTTCGGCCATAATCATCTCTTAGCCTTTTGTGTACGATTCTTGGTCGTAAAAACCGGTAGATCAGAATGGTGTTTTATATTTAGGCAACTGACTGATTAATAGATTTTTTATTAGCAGGATGCTGCGGGTTCGTTTTTTTTTTACGAGATTTCAATAATAAATAATGATTGGTGACGATACAACCTGTTCGACCGACATTTGTTTTATGAGTAGCTCGGTTAGTTATATAGCCTGTTCCAAATTGAGACGGCGCTATTGCCAACTCCGTTATTATTGACGCTACGAATTCAGGTAACCACGAAAATTGGTGACATTTCTCACTGATACCGCGTTGCTGAAGTCAGAAAAAATATTGATAATCGCGATCTCAAAATATTTCATGAAATGATATTTTTTAAATTAACTACCCTTTATTTCATCATGTATTTCGATTTATGATCGCATTCACAACAAAACATCCTCAATGAGATTCCTTGCTCAAATTGAAAATTACAGGTTTATTTGGAAAAAAATTGTTTTAACTGGACAGCTAACCTTTACAGTTATATATGCAATCAAATTGTCTGAGAACATCGGTAATATTACCTTCACTTAGTCAAATATACTGAAGTGTCACAATTTATCGTCACTGTTCATTGTTTCACTTATTTTCCAAACAAACAGATTACTACCAATGTTCCGGTTGAGTGAACCCTTTGTTCACCAGATATGACACCTATCGATTTTTTTCGGGAAGTTCTTCTCAACGACGTTTACGAATCAAGTGAATCAATTTTAAAAAATCATCACTAAGGTTGAAGAACTGTATTGAAAGTGTTGACAGAAGTGTTCCAATATGTATCTATGAAGAAGATGGTGTTTATGGACAATTCATCTATTGAAAAAACTGAGCATTTCATCAGATTTATAGTCATTACTAACACATTATTTCTACGAATTCGAAATACCCTTCTCTCAATCAATCCTGCTGGACTAGGTATCAGACAACTCACTACATTGTAGTTGTAAGGTTCTATGTTACAATGTTAGCTATATTGATGGAGTTATTATTACCTCAAAGTTCTAGGCCCAACATAGAACCGACTATAGAAACAACAGCAGTTTAAAATGCAATGCAAAAGTTTTATGTTCAGTGTAAGTAAGTCCTATGTCACGAAAATATTTGTGGTTAGTTACAAAGTTGTATGCCACGCATAAAACCTTTTTATATCTGATTTATGACACTATAATAAGAATAAGGTTCTATGTTACACATGCAACCAACCAGAAAGTAGGGTCACACTATTGTCGTGCTACAAACAGAGAATATTTGGAAAGCTGATTTAACATCACGAAAATTTTCGAATTATACTTGAAAAAATTACTGAGGAAGATAATTTTGACATTGTGAAGTTATCGCAGTAATAAAGCAAGATCCCAGGGCCGTCAGACATTACTTATTTTTAAACGAACGAAATGTGTACGATTGAGTAGTGTTAGTATGTACTATGTTCGCATGCCTACCTGCTAGCTTGTCCAGATGACCATTCTTCAGATATTAGGGAATCAAGGTACGCAAAAACATTACTCACTTAGTTGATTTGCCAGTCTACAAAATTGTTTCTATAACCCATGGTGGATCAGTGGACAGAGTATCCAGCTACCAACGCGGAGCTCGGAGTTCAAATCTCGTCTCCAACAATTTTTCTTTCTTTTAAACCAAGCATACGCATCATACTAGGGTTAGCCATTTCGGTTGGAAACGGCTTCGACTCTGTGAGGATTTTTGTTCAAGAAGAAATTTGAAAGAAAACAGAATTTTGGCAAATAAAAGATTTTGTTAAGATTTCCTTATTAGTAAAATCCCAGGGCCTTCAGACATAACTTATTTTTGAAAAGATGAAGACTTAGGTTCTGAGAGGTGTCTCATGTACTTTTGATACCTGCGTGCTTGTGGAGTTCGCTTTGTGACACCTGGGCAGGTACCAGGTGAGGAAGGTAACTAAAAATAAGAGTTACTTAACTTAAATTTGTGTGGCTGATTGTTATGTATAATTTGTTGAATATCACTCTGAAGTAATTTGTGGAGCATTAAAGCGTTTGACAAAAGTTCTGGTCTATGGAAAGCGTCTGACACTTTTGAAATTACTGAAGAGTGATATTCTACAAAATATATAAAAATCAGCTATACAAATTCAAGTTAGATATCTGCCCAGGTGTCACAGAGCGAACTCCACAACCACGCAGGTATTGAAAGTACAGAACCTAAGTCTTCATCTTTTCAAAAATAAGTTATGTCTGAAGGCCCTTGGATTTTACTCATAAGGAAATCTTAACAAAATCTTTTATTTACCAAAATTCTGTTTTCTTATAAATTTCTTTTTGAACAAAACTCATCCCAAAGTCGAAGCCGTTTCCAACCGAGATGGCTAACCCTAGTGTGATGCGTCTGCTGGGTTAAAAAAAAATAAAAAAAAAAATTGTTGCAGACGAGATTTGAACTTGGATCTCCGGGTTGATAGCTGGATACTCTGTGCACTGATCCACCATGGGTTATAGAAACAATTCTGTAGACTGGCAATTCAACTGAGTAATTTTTTGCGTACCTTGATTCCCTAATATCTGAAGAACGGTCATCTGGACAAGCTAGCAGGTAGGCATGCGAACATAGTACATACTAACACTACTCAATCGTACACATTTCGTTCGTTTAAAATTAAGTAATGTCTGACGGCCCTGGGATCTTGGACTATAAAGATATATATTTTGTAACAATTATAATATCTAATTTCACATACCAAAAAATGATGGTACTGTATTTGCAAAATATATATGCTCCAAAGTACTGAAGAACGAGATAACTCTGATGAAGTGAAATGCATGAATCACCAGAAGCAGAAGAAGGTAGCACGTGAGGAGAGGCAAAAAGATAGGGAAGATTATCATTATTTTCGTAGGAATTATTCTTTCCTGTCCGAGAGCTAAAGTATCTTCCTTTTACTACAAAAGTAAATTGTCGGTTCACAATTTAACCGCACATTTGTCCATAAATCGTCAAGTATATTGTGCCGTTTGGCTCGAAACGATAATAGGCCACAAGGAAAATGACATTGCAAGTGCAGTCATTAAAATTCTCACACGAATTCTCGAAGGCTATCTCACTATGAAAGAGTTGACCTTAGGGAGTGACAGTTGCGCATAACAAAATAGAAATTCTGTAATAATGTCACATTATGATGAAACATCCTCAAGTTAAACAGATAACCATGAGATATTCAACTCCTAAGCACTCATGTGTTCAGGAGACTCAGCCTATAGTGCAATAGAAAGAGTATTGACTATTGAGTAAGGTGGAGTATTATTCCCCTGCTTCCCTTCTTAGAGTATTGGTCAACGTAACTAGGCGCAATACCTATAAGGTAATTCAGATGAAACATTCAAATTTTTGGAATTATCAATTTACCAAAGCATATGTCCTGCAATTCAAAAAAGGGGCGTTAATTGTGAGAATAATACGATGATCAACATTTTGAAGAGATTGATACAAAAAATCCACTCGAAAATCACCCGAAACAATTCATGTAATATTTCCACAACCGAAAGTCAGCGCGACCAAAAATGAACTACCAGTAAAGAAGATATAAGAACAATGTTGCGTTACATGCCGAAGCAGGATCAAGATTATTACAAAGCGGCAATTCCAAATCTATTAGTCACAGGAAAAAAATCTCCAAAGCCTAATTTGAACGTTAATGAAAAGACAAAAATCCTGCTAAAAAAATAATGAAAAAGCTCAAGGAACTATTCGTCACCAACCAAGAATGCGAAAATTTGCTGACAGAGGCGAAAAGAGTTAAAGTAATCAATGTCACTGACATTTTAAAGTTACTATATGAAATACATTTCTTACATTATTCATTCATTCATTTATTTTTATACTACGAAAGTTCAATGTTACACTTTCTACTACTAAATGATGTTCTTGGTAAAACAAAGTTCTGTGTTTTTTTTTTCAAATAACCGTTTCTCAAAAATTATGCAACTTTTTATTACGCTTTATTGAATTTCGATTAACGTCATGCTACAAAATTGATAAATTCATATTGTGCATTGATCACTTTTATCTGGATAGTATATCTCTATAGTCTAAACCTCAACACTCTTTTTCTCGAAATCAGTAATGCGTAACATGGTACCTCATAACTCTAAGGTAGCGATTACTAACTAGCAGAAAACAACTATTTTTCTGGCTGATGCCTCGAAGGACATTGAATACCCGTGCAACTTTCCTCAAGGAAGACCCGAGAATCCGTCCAGAAATGATCACCTGGCAGAATATTTAAGAGGTTTTTGCCTCTCATCAGTGGCTTTATAGAAACTTAATATTTTTAATAATAATAGTAACTCAGATTTGATCAAATGCTCAGTTAGTTGAGTGAAGTAATTGTTTAAATTCACCATCATTTTGATAGACGCATATTTGGGCACTTCTGTCAACACTATGCCTTACTTTGAATACACTTGTTGCTGATGAAATAGTGATATATGTTTCTAGGTATTATTATTGACGATCAACTAAGTTACTACAGCCACAAAGAAAGAACTACTAGCAAACTGTCTAAAGTTTCATTTGTTCCCAGACAACTGAGGAATTATGTAGGTTTGATGGTATTGGGAAATCACTTTGTATACTATTTTATTAAATCAATCAAGTTTGTTATTGTTTTAGAGATTTTGAGGTGTTGAAATAAAAAAACATTTGAGATGTATACAAAGTAAATAAAAAAATACCGTCAAAGTCAGAAGTTCATTTACAATTGAATTTTCACTTCAAATACTGTATTAAACAACAGGTTATGGGCCAAGTACACGTGTATGTGTTTAACCATAGAAGAAAGTTATTTGTCACATCTAGTTTCGCTTCCTGCAGTCGTACAGAGAAGGATTATTACCTATTCAATATGGACAAACTGAGGAATTTGAACATTAAAAAATTTGACGGGAAAATTTTTCAATTATGGAACTACCAGATGGAAATGATTTTCAGAGCTGAAGGTATACTGGACTTCGCAAACGGGAAAGTAAATTGCCATACTGATAGAGAAAAGAAGAATGAATGGAAAAACACCAATGCGAAAGCGATGCTGTTGATCTCTACATCTACTGAGTTTGAACAACTTTAGACGATTATGGCTTGTGGCGCAGCACCAGAAATGTGGACACGTTTGAAAATTATTCACGAACACCGTTCTGCAATCAATAAAATAATGTTGAAACAGCAATTTTTCAACTACCGAATGCTTGATGTTGATTATATTGCCATGCACATCAGCAAAGTGGAATCCATGGCACAAGCTCTATCAGATTTTGGTGAAGAAATTCAAGAAATAGTCAAAATAGCCAAAGTTCCTGGGAGTTTGCCAGTCAAATTTGGTCCATTTATAACTGCGTGGGATTCCTGTGATGAAAACAAACAAACGTTTGATAATCTCACGGCTCGTCTACCCAAAGAAGAAGTGCGTTTGTGTCAACAAGATGAGCTTTCGTCAGCGTTCGCAGCAGTAAAAATAAATAAAAGTAATTTCCATAAAAAGAACTATTTAGTAACCAGAACCAGCAACTTTAATCATCAAGGGATGAACAATCAGGGATGCAGCACCAGTAACTCTAATAGTTAGAAACGCAGATATGACAATAAGAATAAAAGTCGGCATGTTGTATGTTTTTACTGTCATAAGCAAGGCCATGCAAAATCCGAATGTTGGTTTCGTCAAAGGTCATTCAACAAAAACCAAGACGTGAAAGAAAAGTCCGACCAAGCTCTGTCCGCAGAGATGAAAAATGTTCTTGCGGAGGGATACGAAGATATTTGGCTTGCAGATAGCGCGGCTTTCAAACATATGACTTTCCATAAAGGATGGTTCAGTGATTTGAAACCCCAACTGTTCCAGAATGTTGTGTGGATTAGTGACAGTTCCATTGTGTACGCCGAAGGAATTGGATCAGTTCAAGTGATAGGACTAGTAAATGCCAATATAAACGTCGAACTCTTGAGAATACCCTGTATGTTCCAAAACTGAAAAAGAATCTACTGTCAGTGGGAGCTATCACGTCCAAGGATTTGAAAGTCACTTTTGACAAGAACAGAGTTGAAGTTAAAAGTGGAAAAGAACTCATTTCTGAGGGTATCAAAGAAGACAACCAATGTTATAGAATGTTTCTTGAAGTTCCAAATCAAGAAGAGGCTAATTCAGCTATGATCAATCTAGTTATTCTATGACATGAAAGATTAGGCCACGTCAATTTCAAATACTTGAAAAAAATGTCAGATGATGGTCATATTCCAGTTCAGATCAAAGGCATTGAAGGATTGTTCTGTGAATCCTGTCAATATGGAATGCTGAGTAGAAAACCATTCAAAGAAAATATTCTGATGTATGTGGCAAGATCTCTACAAGCTCAAACGGAGGTGCCCAATATGTTGTCCTATTCAAAGATGAATGTACATTATATCGATTTTTTTACTTCATCAAAAACAAAAGTGATTTTTTCTCCAAATTCATAGAATTTTCAAAATTTATTGAGAGACGAACAGGAAATAAACTCAAGGTATTCAGGTCTGACAATGGGACGGAATACGTTAATAATCGTTTCAAAGATTTTTTCTGATCCAATGGAATCCTCCATGAAACAAGTTCACCGTACACTGCAGAACAAAACGGAAGAGCGGAACGTGACCTTCGATCCATCGTTAAAAGCTCTAGAGCCATGCTGAGAAATACCAATTTTTCGGATTGTCTGTGGGCAGAAGCAGTCATTACTGCAGTTTATACTCTGAACAGAAGATATTGTAAGCCAGATGATACCACAACTCCGGATGAAAAATGGACAGGCAAGCAGTTGAGTTTAGGTCACATGAAGAAATTTGGAGCAGAGGCTTTCAGTTACATTCCTGAGAAATTCAGATCGAAGTTCGACAATAAATGTAATAAGCTCTACTTGGTTGGTTACGAAGGTTATAGTTACAATTACCGACTGTATGATCCAAAAACAAGACGAGTTTCAATTTCAAGAAATATAACTTTCCACGAAAACTTATCTTCTAGGGAAAATGTCGAACCTACAAACAATATTTTTTCTCTCGAAGACCTTATGATCATGGAAAGCGATAATCATGAATGAAACAATGATGAAAATATTCAACAAGAAGTAGTAGACCATTGTAATGATCGAGATGTACTAAGTGGAATGGAATTGATGAGACGTGAAACTATCCATCCTCCAAGTCGTTACATGGCCTGTGTTACCAATATAAATGAGCCAAGAACCAACAGTGAAATGATGTCAAGTGAGCAGAAAAATCAATGGCAGAGGGCAATGGAAGACGAAAAATCAATGACGAAACAAGAATGGTACCTGGACCTTGGAGCAACTTCCACCTAACCATCGCCCAGTTGGATGCAGGTGGATATTCAAAGTGAAAATTAAACTAGATGGTTCCATTACAAGATTTAAAACCAGACTCGTAGTCAAAGGCTATTCCCAGCAGGCAGGTATCGATTATCAGGAAAAATTCTCTGCTTTAGTCAGATATGATTCAGTAAGATTACTTTTTGCTTTGTCTGTGGCGAAAAAGATGAAATGTCGACAATTTGACGTGAAAAGGTCATTTCTCAATAGATACCTAGATGAGGAAATCTACATGGTGCAACCTGAAGGTTTCGTCAATGAAGATTCTTCCTTAGTATAAAAGTTGAGAAAGAGCCTCTACGGTCTCAAGCAGTCTCCACGTTGCTGGAATGAAAAATTCGTGAAATTCCTGAAAGAATTCACTTTCAGCCAACTTAATTCTGATAAATGTGTATTCTACACCAAGTTTGAAGAAAACGATGTGTATCTTGCTCTCTATGTCGACGATGGTTTACTGATGTGCCAATCTACAGCGATTCTTGAAATGTTTCTAGAGCACCTGAGTTCACGCTTTGAAATAACCACATCAGATCCAACCTACTTCGTTGGAATCGAAATCAAACATGAGAATAGCAAATTATGGATTGGTCAGCAAGGATATAATAAACGTATTTTAAAGAAGTTTGAAATGGAAAATTGTAAGCCGAATTCACTTCCTGCTGGACTCGATACTATTTTACATGCAGTACTATGTCCAGAAGAAGATGAGGAGAGAAGACAAATGGAAAATATTCCTGACTCGTCCTGACATAATGTATGCAGTGAGCCAAGTGAGCAGATTCCTGAATAATCCAGGAAAAGAGCACTGGATAGCCGTAAAACGGATATATAGGTACCTCAAGGGAACCCAATACCTAGGTATCTGCTACAGTGGGGAAGAAACAAATTTTGTGGCATACTCAGACGCTGATTTTGCTGGTAACTTAGACACTCGTCGGTCAACCACTGGATATGTTACCCTGATGAACAATGGTCCCATAACGTGGTCTTCACATCTTCAAAAGTGCGTTTCTAGATCAACAATAGAAGCCGAATACATAGCAGCTTCTGATGCATCCCAAGAATTTGTTTGGCTCAGGATGTTTCTGCAGGAGCTGAATGTTGATCTAAACCAACCACTTTGTTTGTCAATAATCAAAGCGTCATTCAGCTAGTCAATAATATTGAACATCATAAAAGAACCAAGCACATCGACATCAAGTACCACTACATTCGCGAGCAGGCTGAAAATAGATCAATAGATGTCAGTAATGTACCTTCAGAAGACCAGGTGGCTGCTATTTTTACGAAGCCTCTTTCAAAGGAGAAATTCCAGAAGTTTACTTCATTTGATTTCCTAAAAGTTAACAAATAGTGGGAGTATTGGGAAATCACTTTGTATACTATTTTATGAAATCAATCAAGTTTGTTATTGTTTTAGAGTTTTTGAGATGTTGTAATAAAAAACAGTTGAGATGTATTAAAAGTAAATAAAAAATACCGTCAAAGTCAGAAGTTCATTTATAATTGAATTTTCACTTCAAATACTGTATTGAACAACAGATGGCACTAAAAATAGCCCATTTAAAGTTAAATAAAAAGGGGCAATGCAGACGGCAGCTCTTCGTCGGTAGGCACTATGAGTTCGTTTATACTTTATAACAGAATTATATCATTGAACAGTAAAAGAATGGTCACAAAAATGAGCGGGGGCGCCACAGCAGCTTTTAATATGTCTATGTCAAAGAGTACTTGGAAAGTTGAGCAACCGAATAACGACAATTAGATGATTTTATTGAAAATATGAACAAAAGGAAGGGATTAGCTTAGTGGTTAAGCGCTCGCCTGGTAACCGAGAGGTTGCAGGTTCGATTCCCAGACGGTGCGATCTTTTTTCATTTTCAGATGTGAAAGTCTGAATGATTGATGCTCGTGTCGGCTGGGAATAATCGTCAACGTTGCGTTAAAAATTGACAGTGCTGCTCGAAAAGAGGCGTAAGGAGTTAGTAACAAGGCCTATCCAGAACACATGGCTAATGACCATAGCTGTCGATGCCAAAACACCAAAGAAAAAAAACAGGATGTTCATAAAGTCAGTTGTGGAATCATCTGCTACTGAAAGTTGGAATTTAGTAGCTATTTTCCATCGTACAAGATAACCTCTCTTGGAAGGGATTCATGTTGTAAAGATAAACATTCTCAATTGAAAATTGAACCAATACATGACTCCTCTGGAAGTGGAAAAAACCTGCCATAGAATGAAGTTACTTTTTTTGTAATATCTAACAGAAAACAACTACTTCCCCGGCTTAAGCCACGCTGGACATTGAACTACATCTGATAGATATTGTGAAAGACCAGTATACATCATACATTTTTTTTTTCTTTTTTTCTCTTTCTAATATTTATTGGAAATTGGTATGTTAGAATATTTAGATGAGCTCGAGAACAGCGAGGCGAGAGATGCACTTGTATTCGACAATATTGGTGAAAACATAAAAAAGTTTTGTGGTAACCAATACTTGAATTTAATTCATTTTAATATACGCAGTATAGGAAAGAACTATGATGAGTTTCTTTTTTATGTTGAAACATTCTATAAAATAAATCTGGACGTTATAATTCTCTCAGAAACTTGGTCGATCAGTAACTCAAGTGACTTCAAGATACCTGAATTTGATATATTGTACAATGAATCTCGTTTCAATCAAAACGATGGAGTTATTGTGTACCTTAAAAGCGATATCGACTATGTAACTTCTATTAAAGTCCTCTCCGAAATCAAACTTTTAGAAATAGAATATAACTGGAACAATATATCATTCGCCACAATAGCCTGTTACCGCCCACCGTCCACAGACTTGAATTTATATATCGTGGAACTTGAACAATATTTGTCTGGGCATAAAAACGCTGATGTTAACATTTTCATGGGTGACACAAACATAAATATTATGAATATCACGGATACTAACATAAATAACTATACTTGTTTGATGGCAGAGCAAGGATACTTTCCTTATATCAATAAGCCCACCCGAGTGACAAAAAATACATTCAGTGTGATTGATCACATTTATATAAAAATACCTGACAAACGAACTTTAGACAAACTGTCTTTGAAACCATATATTTATAAAACAAATTTAACTGACCATTACACCATCATGCTCCCTATAAAATTCCTATCAGATTCATCTAATCCAAACCAAAATACCATCAAAACTACAAACACATTCATAAATCAAAATAAATTACAAAAAATTTTTGAAAAAGAAAAGTGGGACGATATACTCGTTGCAGATGAACCAGAGGATGCTTATGATCTCTTCATAGATAAGATCAACAAATATAATGAGTTATGCACTCAAACAGTTTCAAATAAACGAAATTTGAACTCTAAACTAAAACCTTGGATGACCACAGGACTTCTAACATCAATAAGGTATAGAGACAAACTAAAAGAAATATTAAAGAAACATTACTCAAATGACCGTCACTTAGAATATATAAACTACAGAAACTACCTCAACAGACTTGTTAAAAATCATAAATATAATTATTATATAAATAAGATCCAAGATACCCAAACTGATTATAGAAAAATTTGGCAAAATATTAATGAAATGACCAACTCGGACTCTAAAGGCACAAAAAAATATACCATAATGAACAAAAATGGAGAAAATATTCCTAATAATAAAGAAAAAGCAAATCACTTCAATCACTTCTTCGCAAACATAGGACAACAAATGGCCGCAAATATTGACCGACAACTTGACTCTCCTCCAGAAAAAAACATGTCAATTATGAGAGATTCACTTTTCCTAACCCCAGTAACGAAACAGGAAATCGTTAACATAATAACTTCCCTCAAAAATAACAGCTCCTCAGGACCTGACGGTTTGTCCGTGAAATTCATTAAAAAATATAACTCTTTCTTCCTGACTCCTCTCTGTCACATCATTAACTTGTGCTTCTTGAAGGGACATGTACCCGCTGCATTCAAAAATTCATTTACGACCCCCATCTTCAAATCTGGAGTTAAAAAGCTTGCCACTAACTATAGACCAATCACCATAATCAACAACTTTGCCAAAATCTTCGAGAAAAGCCTAAAAAATAGAATAGTTTACTTTTTGGAAAAAAATAATATATTATCGGGCTGTCAATACGGTTTCAGAGAGGGGATGTCAACAGAAAATGCTGTTTTTCAACTAACTCACAACATTTGGAACAACTTCAATAATTTAAAGAAATGTCTAGCGGTATTTCTAGACTTAGCTAAAGCCTTTGACACTGTCAACCATAAAATCTTATTGAACCGTTTAGAAAATATGGGAGTTAGGGGTCTTACACTTCAATTATTTGATAATTATTTATCAAATAGGGAACAGAGGGTAAATATCGCTAATGAACTTAGTTATCCATTACCTGTCATAATGGGCGTACCACAGGGAACATTGTTGGGTCCCATCCTATTTTTGGTGTATATCAATAGTATTTATAACATTGGACACAGTAATGCCATAATAATATCGTACGCAGACGACACGGCACTCTTATTCAATGCGGATTCCTGGGATAATGTTTACCAGAAAGCTGAACTAGTACTTAAAAATATAAACATCTGGCTGAATACAAGTCTCCTAAGCCTTAATGTGGGTAAAACAAAATTTATAACATTCTCTACCACTAAAAAATATTAACCTTCTAAAAACACTCTAACCGTACATAAAAACGGATGTCAAAACTTAAATCCATGTTGCTGCTCGGTTATTGAAAAGGTAGAGGACATCAGATACCTGGGTGTGTATGTAGACCAGCATCTACGATGGGTAGTTTAAACTGATCACACGGTCAAAAGACTCAGAAAACTAATATACAAACTGTATCAGCTCCGAAACCTCAACAACATCAATCTTCTATTAACCATTTATAACTCATTGGTAGAATCTATTCTTAGATACTGTATTATAAACTGCAATACACAATATCGAAGTTACGCAAAACACAATCTTGAAAATTATCTTAAAGAAAGACCGAAGATACTCCACTGAGGCACTTTACAAAGAAACTGGTTTGCTAGGAATAAGAAAATTATATATATTTCACTGCATCATATGGACGCAAAAAAACATATCCCCATCTATAAATCATGACCACAACACTCGCACAAAACCCAAAAAAAACCTAAATATTCCCCTCTGTAGATTAACTCATACACAGAGATTTGTATCCTATATTGGCCCAAAACTGTTCAACCAAGTTCCACAGGAAATAAGACTATTGTCTAATAAACACAAAATGAAATCCAGAATGAAAGAACTTGTTCTTACTTATTATAATAAACTGAAAATCATATTCGATACTAATTGAAGATCATCTCCAACATTCAAATTTCCTCCTGAGGTGAAAATTCATTCAAGCGCATCTCTCTCTCTCTCTTTTTCTTTCTTTTTCTATCGCTCTCACCCAGTTTTACCCTGCAGTTGACAATTAATTTATGTTGTAGAATAGGCTATGAATATGTATTTTATTTAACAAATCTACCCAAACTGATGACTACAATTCAATCCTCGATTAGGTAGCTCAGCCTGGCCACATATAACTTAATTTTAATTAACTAATTCATATTGATGTAAGATATTTGTATTCAACCTGAATAAATTACTTTACTTTAAAAAAAAAAAACTTGAGAGAAAAAATCTGAAAGTGAAAATTTGCATTTTCATTCAGATAGTTGATTATTTATTAAATGTCCAGTTTCCATTGGAGATTCTTATCTAGGAATGAGATAAGGGAGAATGTTATTCAGAAGTATCACTCACAGAAAATCGCTCATTTCATTGACGCGTGGATTGCATCACTTTCGCTAGGCCTCCAATACATTTTGGTGGACAAAAATCTATTTCACTCTTCTAAGATCATCATCAGGGAGGTCGGAAGAATTCGAAATCATACTCTTCAGAAGCAATTTCACAATGTAATGATGGAAATGTTGGACTATTTCTTGTGCGGTGACACTTTGAAAATATTTTTCTGACATAAAACCTGTCATGAGTATGTCATGTTGATTTTATTGAAGATATGAGCAGGATGTTCATAAAGTCATCTGCGACTGAAATATATTACAAAAAAGTAACTTCATTCTATCGTAGGTTTTTTCCGTTTCCAGAGGAGTCATGTATTGGTTCAATTTTCAATTGAGAATGTTCCCCTTTACGACAATAAAGATGTTATACCCAAAACTATACGAGACTTTGCCATACGATGTTGTCAAGTTGAAGAGTATTAATCAATAAATAAATAAAACATAAATAAACACACAAACATTCAATATGAATAAATCTGCACTGGACAGAGTAACAGTTTCTTAAAAATAAGGCTGTGATTCTAATAATATTCGATATGTGTTGCATATGAAACTGAATTCATTATATGTAAGATTTTATTAGTAAATCAATTTTCCCAGCACTTAGTACTATGTGGTGGTTTACAGATCGTTGTTGAAAAATATAAACTTCAACCGGAGAATATTGAATAAGAATTAATAATCGAAATTGAAATGGTAGTAATTTATCCTATATAAAAAATGATGTGAAACCTGTTCCTGTTATGAATAGAATGAATAGAATAGAATTTATTTGATCAAGTTACAATTATGTTTTTGGCAAGTCAATCAGGTACAAAACGTTAATTAAAAGTCATTTAAAAATACACCTAAAATATCACAATCAGACATAACAATATTTAAAATATTTAAAAAGTCATTAAATCTCTGGCATCCCAAACACTTCTTTCGTGTTCTGTTGCACACTTGAAGCATAAGTATTTTCTTCTCCTTTCTTCTCCTTCGTAGTTTTTCCGGGGAAATTTTCGTTTGACTTCTTCAATCATTTTTTCAGTGCTAACCAACAACATTTGGTTTATTGTAGTTTCTGATGCACGGCACATCTCAATTGCCTTATCACAGGATAGATCTGCAATGTCTACAATTTCTCTTGTAATCTGCGATTATTCACTCCAAGGACGATTTTATCTCTAAGTATGGCATTTTCTTGATCACCAAACTCACAATTGCAGAGTAATTTTTTGACATCCATCACGAAATGATTGAATGATTCATTTTCTTCAACTTGGTTCTTTCTAGGGTTGCCATAATCCTCAAATGCGTTCACCACATCTGCATACACTTTTCCTTGATCTTTGTTTACCTTGAATGTATTGAATAACTCTACAGCTTTTTCTACATCAAAGTTTAGTAAAATTGATATTTTGACTTCATCTGCCACTTCTTTTCCAGTAGCGGACACATAAATATCTACTGTTCGCTTGAACCTTCTCCAGTTTTCTTTCAAATTACCTTCTGACGATATGTTTTGTGGTCTTCTGAGAGCTTCCATAGTTGGTATTATTCAATGAATGAATATAGATGAAATATATTAGCTCCTTTTAATCCTTTTTTCGACTGCGCCATGCTTTATTCTTAATTTTTCATAAAATTACTACAACTTTATGTATCTTTATCTTGTTTATTATTTTGTTATTTCTTTTCTTGTTTTTCAAGATGCCTTAAATACTCTCAGTTACTAATAAGATAAAGATCAGCTTTCATATAAACTATGATGTAAATTAATTTTATGAAGAATTTCTCGAAAAATTTTCAAATATCATCAATAGTATTTCTCCCATACAAGTGAGCAACTTCAAAAACAATATTCCTTGGTTTGACAATGAAGTTTTCATTGAAATTGAGAAACGGGATGAAGCCTATAAAATATTTGTGACTACTGTGGGAGATGAAAATTTAAAAACAACCAGATGGGAGAGTTTACAAAAATTGAGAAACGATGTGGTTAACTTATTGAAAATAAAAAAAAGTTCAGTATTATAACAAAATAGACAGATACAAAAATAATTTTCGTTTGATGTGGAAAATCTTAAAAACACTTGTCAATATTGATGATCGTACATTTCCAAATCTAATCTAATTCGAAGATGAAAAATTAAAAACATGAATTGAGTACTTTATACAGTACGATGCAAATGTATGGAATAAATTATTTCTGAATATAAACATATTGTGAAAAATTCCTCGAACACGTCGATTTTATTTTCCGATTGGCCAATTTTCGAATGCGGATAACCCTATATACAGTGTGTCCCTAGACTAGTGGGACAGTTAAATATCTCTTGAACCAATAGGAATTTTCAAAATATTATTATTTCACATCATATTGCACTATGAGAACTAACTTCACGAATGATTATTTTTTATATGAGGGGCGCAAGAAAAGCTCACAAAATAGAACATCAGTTTTTTTGAATGGAGCACCCAATATATTTCAACACATCTGAATTCTCATTCATATAGGCTAATTATTAGTTCTTTATTTTTGAAAATCCGACAAGGCGTTGTCAAGTTATACCAGTTTTTCTTTAAATACAGACATTTTTGAAGACAAACCCATCATTCATACTACCAAGAATTTATGAAATCATTCAAGGCTCTTGGTAGTCGGTAGCTTATTCTATTATATGAAATACTCATTTCCTTCGAAAGTTATACAGTGTGGTCAGAAAAATTATACGATTTTCACGAAATTCAAATTTTCCTCTCATCAATTTTTCAAATCGTGCACCCTACAATAAGCATGATTTTATACCCCATTGGTGGTTCGATTGCATATGGTTAATAGTTGTTATAGAGTGATGTAAATTCCATTATCAACAAATGCAAAAAAAAAATGCACCAAACTAGTAATTCAACTGTACTTAACTACTAAACAAACAGTCTCAAAAGAAAAAACTGTCTTGACAAATAACTAGGCATGATAATATCAATATAAATGTTCGAATTGCCTTCCGTTTGCTGCAAGGCACATTTTAAACTTTTTCATCACATAATTTTTTGTAACATTTTCCAATATTTGCGGTGTTATACTTTGAACAACCATCAAAATTCTATTTTGCAAATCCTACAAATTCTCTGGTTGAGTAGTATACACCTCTGATTTTAGAAACCCCCACAAAAAAAGTCTAAAGGGGTCAAGTCTGGCGAACGAGCCGGCCGAAATGGCCGGCTCCGTTTGTTCCGAGCCATCTTTGAGGAAAAAGAACGTTCAAATAGTTTGTCACGATCACAGCATTATGAGGCGGCACTCCATCCTGCTGAAAAAACATTTCTCTTAAGTGTCCAAGGGACACTTTATCAAGATGATTATTGAGTTCATTTTGAAGGAAATTAAGGTATCTTTCACCATTTAGAGTACCTTGATAAAAATATGGCCCTATCAAATTATTCTTGAAAATTCCACACCAAACATTTACTGCCCAAACCTTCTGAAAATTGGTTTCTCGAACCCAGTGCGGATTTTCTGCAGCCCAGTAATGTACATTATGACGATTTACTTTCCCATTATTGTGGAAGCGGGATTCATCAGACCACATAATTTTTGACAAAAAATCACCATCATCATGGATTCTTATCATCATCTCAAAAATGAAATCTATCCGCCTATCATAGTCAGTTGGTTTTAAAGCATGTACAAAATTTAATTTATATGGATGTTGCCTGTGGGTCTTCAAAATCCTGTGTACAGAACTCTTCGAGATCCCTGATTCCTCAGCAACTCCTCGTACCGATGAATGAGGATTTTGGTGTATGTATGCTAAAATATTTATCGATATCATCGTTCACTATGACTTTGAATGTCCTGGTTGTTTGTTTGATGGTAATTGCTGATCATTTCGCAGTTTAGCCTCAAGTCTAATGAATGTAATTTTTCCTGGTTGTCTTCGATCTGGGTAACGTTGACTGTACAATACACACGCTCTGCGAGAGTTTTTTCTCGCTTCGCCAAATATGAGCATCATGTCAACATATTCATCGGGTGAAAATAACAAATTTGATTTGTATCACAAATAACGGGACAGCAACTGAATCCGTCTTAAGGGGCTTTGGACAATGAAATTACTTTATCGGATATAATCTTGAGATACACAATAATTATTGATGCACTTATGTATTTTTATTGAACGAGCGAATGTCATATAAGTGACATGACTTCAAATGTTACAAAGCCACCCCGGACGGCTTGAGTTATTAATTTATCCTCGATCGTGTGAAGGATACACAAACTTGAAGGAAATTTTGTTTATCAATTTATTTTATTAAAGTTACAAAAGTGATTACCTGTAGACCATTGACCATTAGCAAAAAATCATGCTTATTGTAGGGTGCACGATTTGAAAAATTGATGAGAGGAAACGTTGAATTTCGTGAAAATCATATCATTTTTCTGACCACCCTGTATAACTTTTGAAGGAGATGATTATTTCATATGATAGAATATGCTTCCGACTACCAAGAGCCCTGAATGATTTCATAAATTCTTGGTAGTATGAATGATGGGTTTGTCAAAAAATGTCTGCATTTAAAGAAAAACTGGTATAACTTGGCAACGCCTTGTCGCATTTTCAAAAATAAAAAACTTATAATCAGCCTGAATGAAAGAGAATTCAAATGTGTTGAAATATATGGGGTGTTCCATTTAAAAAAAATGATGTTCGATTTTGTGACCTTTTCTTGCGCCCCTCGTATAAAAAATAATCATTCCTGAAGTTTCCTGAAAATTCCTATTGGTTCAAGAGATATTTAACTTTCCCACTGGTCTAGGGACACACTGTATATAGGGTTATCCGCATTCGAAAATTGGCCAATCGGAAAAGAAAATCGACGTGTTCGAGGAATTTTCCAAAACATGTTTATATTCAGAAATAATGAATTTATTCCATACATTTGCATCGTACTGTATATTAAACACATAACTCATACAAATAATAATTTGAAGCTGGCGAAAATGACTCGGAAATTTCTGTCGATAACTACCGGGCTATTATGGAAAATAGTCAAGGCAAGTGTATTACGGAAAGAGTGGGAATCCATTCAAACGGAGATGTTCCCAAAAAAATTGCAACATTTCTGGGATTGTTCGATGCCGATGAATATACGGGGCACTGTTTACTGCCGGGTGCTGGAAAGATATGGTAGATGGGATAATTATTATGTTGCAGAACAATACACCGAGGAATTAAAAGTGAAAAGAAAACCGGGTATCTCGCTTTATTCAAAGTTGGGAAAATTTTGTTGAAGTGTTACAACAAAGAAGTATAAATATATCAACTATAAGTAGTACCATAAGTGATCCCTACTACAAATTTCCAGATATCAGTATATTACTATTGATCATTTTGAGGTGACGTCACGACAGGTCCGCCATATTGCCGGTAGGGCATACAAACCTTTCGTGTCATCGTAAACAATAGGAAAGATCGATTTTTAAAGTGTGAATAATTTAATATGCCAGCGTTTTGTTCTGTTGTGGGGTGTTCTAAAATGGCAGAAAGGGATAAAATTCATCATTTCATAATTCTGAAAGCCTTACAAAACCGAGGAGAAATGCTGGACGCCTTATCAAAAGAACGTCGAGAATGATGGGTTGATGCTTTGAAACGGGGCAATTTGAGAGATACATTCCTTAAACATGCACGAATTTGTGCAGATCATTTTGTATCAGGTAGGTAAATAATATTAATACATAAGAAAAACAAAAGTTATGATCCAAAATGTTTGAATTTTTAGTTAAATATGGTGTTGAACTGAATGTCTTTTTTCAACTTTGTAGTACCTAGAACCAGCCAAACTGGAAGATAGGGATAGCCCTGATTGGGTCCCTTCAAAGAACTTAACTTGCTGGTCAGTTCACTTGCACCGAGAGGACATTGTCTATAATTTGAAGTTTGGAGTCGGAACGCGATTTCACGTCTCCTTTGAGAGATAAGTAGTATTCACTCATAGCCATATTGTAGTTAAAGTTGATAAAATATGCACTACACGCACTGAAAACTCGAAGTAAACAGGACAAACTTGCAGAAAACAATGAAAACTCAATGGCAGACCCGTCCTTGTGTGCCCTATCGACAAAATGGCCGCTCTGTCAAAGTCACGCGACTCAAAATGATCAATTTATAATAACCTTAGATTAGAGCAGCCTGCCAATTTCCCCTGATAACCCTACTACTAAGGAAATCCAATGATATCATTTATCCCTTCCAACGTACCTGCTTCGAATTATGTGATTAACTGTCAAATTGTGACTTTTTGAGGTTATAGTTAGTTTGAAGTGAAATTGTATTCACCAATAAGTTATATTTTGTGTTTATCATAAACTGTTTTAATGAAAAATGTCAGGGTGTATTTGGAATCAATGCAAATACTCATGTAGTACGGTTTAGAAGATGGAAATTGAATCTGTTCATCTGTTCCCGTAAGTTTGTTATGGATTTAGGGGGAGTAGTCAGGATACCAGAGGAATGGTCAAGGTACCAGGGCGTACACTGTCGAAGTTATCAATTCATATTTACGTACCTATATAAATGAGACCAAACTGGATATACGCAGTAATATTTTTGTTTCGAACTTTAGGAGAAATTGTATTTTATTGTAGAGACTATTTCAATTATTATGACACCTAGTGAAATAATATATAAATCAAGTGGCAGGGAAAGGATAACGGAGGAGGATGATGACATAGAAATAACATATATTTTTCATGTCAATGGATTCGGTACCAATTTGACAGGGTATAAAAAATGGATCCATATATACCAGGTGTCCGCGGAAAGTGGATATGACTTTTTCGTTATTGAAGATAATGAAATGAAATTTGGAGTATCTTTATAAGAGAATAAACTGCATTTTCATGCAAGTTCCGGTTTCACCAGAAGTGACATAAATTTTCCATTTTCAAATGAGCCACCCTATATATTTTCACTTCTAAAATCTTCATATGACATACTGAATATAACCATGTGTTGCTTGTCGCTTTTTGTTACCGAATTTTATTTTTATTCCAGTGGGCTATGGATATCTTCAAATCACTGATTTCAGTCCTAAAATTATGATAATACAACTTCACTCTTTTTGATCAAAATGTAGCAGTAAAAAGTAAAGGTGAAAATATACTGAGTGATTCAATAATCGAAAGTTCAAGTCACTTCTGGTGAAACCGGAAGTTGTGTGAACTCAAATTATTCGTCAAAAAACGCAGTTTTATGTATTATGTAGATCTTCCAAATTTCATTCCATTACCTTTAAAAACAAAAAAATTAAAGGGACGAGCCACCTCCCACGGAAACCCGGTATATGGCTGGATATGTTATTCTCGAAACCAAAAATATTTCAAACTGTCGAGACTGTAATGGGGGTCTCATAGGAGATAGAGCAGATTCTTTGTTGTCGTTCATCAACCAAAAAGATAAATGTGTCTCGATGGTATATTCCTCAGAAGGTGTGATTACCATATGCAAAACTGCAGAAAAGGTTTTGCACAATAATTCTAATGAAAATTTCACACTTCTACTTTTTAACCAATAAGATGCCTCAATTTTGACTAATTACCATGGCAACTAAACAAATTTCCGGAAATTTTTGTAGATATACCTGTGAATAATGCAAAATTTCTATAAGAATTAACATTATTCATTATTCACTATAAAGTTTCATTAAACAGAAGACACAAATTTGTTTAAATTATTATGCATTAACATTTTATATTTCAAAAAACGTAGGATCTACAAACAGTAAGATTTGAATGTTGCTTGAATTCTAACCCATCCTCTCTTCTTAATGGTGAATAGGAAGGTGACGAATTAATAAGATGTCTTTGTTTTAAGACATATACAGAGTGGCCACTTTTTTAATGGGATTGTATTGGCAACTTTTAAACCATAAGAGTTAGAAGGTCGGTCAAATGGAGAAAAAGTTGCATTCATAGAAGCATTGTCAAGTGGTTCAAACAAATCGAGATTATCAGGACCGTTTATTGAGATATCATAAGAAAAGTAAATTCTGTCATTTTGATTTTTCTTTTTTTCCCACTTTATTTCAAATATTATCAAAAAATGATACAATAATTTTTTATTCGATAGTAAATTATCCTTAATTATACCTAATCATAATTCGTATCCAACGTTTCGTACTCTCTGGGCCACCCTCAACCTCATTTTTTTTCAATACGGACCTGCATATTTTATGACACATTTCAAAATAACTGTTAACGCTGAATTCAACAATATATCATACGATGTCATTCAAAGTTGATTTTCAGGTAATTTTGACCCTTATCCAAATTTCTCTGGGTCGGAAAGACGAACTGAATTTAATATTTTCAAGCTGTTCGGTAAATAATTCCATAATTTAGATCCAATAAAGAAGAAGCTTCCAAGTGCTTTATGAGTAACAGGGGCATAAATAGTGGATTGTGTATTTTGTCTCGTACCGTAAGAATGTGGTATGCCATAAGTATAATTCCTGTTCGAGTACAGGAAACAGGAAACAGGAAACAGTTTTAAGGCAAAAGAGTTGTCGAATGTCCATTACGTCTGAATCGATAAATAATTGATCGGAGGAGAACCTGCGAGGTTTTTTGAGAATAATTTTCAGTGTAAATTTCTGAATGATATTTATCGAACTCAGATAATTATTCCTAATTCCACCAATGGTACCATATATAGTAATATGGATTCCACAAAAGCGGAGTATATAATTTTCAGTTGGTTGAGCATGAACATGAATGTCCCATTTCAAATAGGAATCGATATGGATGCCTAGATTTTTGACAGTGTTTACGAGGTCAAGAGTATGATTTCCTACAGAGATAGTTTTAAAATCCGTTAAAAATGGTTTATATGAAGTGAAAATTATAATTTTAGTTTTTGTAGCGTTAACAGTCAATTTGTTTGAATCAAACCACTTAAAGATATTCTGCATATCATCAGAGGCAATTTGTTGGATTTTAGGCCAGTTTTTTTCTACCTAAATAATCGCTGTGACATCAGCAAATGACAAAATTACTCCAGTTGAGTCCAGCTGGAGCAAATAGTTCAAGTAAATTAGGAACAGTATCGGCCCAAGAACGGTACCATGGGAGACTCCGACTGTTACAAACTCTTCTTGGCTGCACATATCATCAATTTTCACAACTTGTTTTCGTTCCCTGAGATAACTTTCCAAAAGATCTAATGCAATGCCGCGAATTCCAAGAGATTCTAATTTATCAAGCAATAATCTTTGATTTACCGTGTCAACGGCTTTCGCTAGATCAACAAACACTCCCAAACAAGATTTTTTTTTATCAGTAGCTGAATAAACGATGGATGTTAATCTGGCAATAGCATCTTGTGTAGATTTTCCCTCTTGAAAACCGAATTGTCGGGAAGAGATTATTTTATTTTTTGTAATAAAACTGATTGAGAGCAGTGAAAAACCACTGCTCTTTCAAACAATTTAGCAACTGATGAAATCAAAGATATAGGTCCATAGTTCCTTACAAGATGTCTTCCTCTTGATTTGTAAATTGGTTTTCTTACTGCCTTTTCAAAGTGATCTGGGATTTCACCCTTTTGAAAAGCTAAGTTAATAATGTACGGAATCGGTTGGCACATAAAATTACTCGTTAATTGTAGGATTTCGTTTGATATAGCATCGAGGCCACTAGCTTTTTTATTCTTTAGTTCCCTAATGAACTCTTTTATTTCGTCGTGGTCTGTTGAATTCAGAAATATTGATGAATTGACGATTTTTATCTTGGATTTAATCGCTACACTTTGAGGAATCGCATTTGCCAACTTTTCACCAAAACTAGAGAAATATTGATTGAAGTGGTTTGCAATTTGCAGTTTGTCAGTTATATCAGCACCATTTTCCGATTCAATTTTATTTATTGAACTGTTGGCATTCGGTTTGTTGCAAAATTCTTTAACGACATTCCATAGATTTTTTGTAAATGATTTGTTTTCATCGATTTTTTTTGAGGTATTCATGTTTGTTTTTTTTTAATAATGAAGTTAGTTTATTTTTGTGATTATCATATTAATATAATTTTAATGTGGAGATAATTTTGCCCCACTTCGTGGTGACAATTGTTACTAAATTTCAATAATTTTTGATAATTTTGTGATGATAAATGGTTGTACTGAAAATATAGTAGTTTTTTTTAAAATCTGATTTCTGATAAATTTGTTGTATGTACGAAATATAAGTCAGATGGTAATGAATACTCATATAAATGTCTTTATTGCTCAAATATATGCCCAGGCTAATACTTAAACTTGTAATTTTATACCTTTTACTTTTTATTCTGTTGCAGAAAATCTCTCAGCTCAGATAGTGCCAATAAGGAACATACAGTCTCTTCTCTACCTGGTTGGTTTCTTGATAAGGGCTTCCAATGTGATATTTTGAAATATTTGTGACAGTTGTACTAAAATAATAAATGTTTTACTCAGAATTCAGGGTATAAGCGTTTTTATTCAATTAAATTCATCAAAAATTTTGTGACTTTTCAGTCTAAAATACTTATTTTAATTTTCCTGCAAGATACCTTAGCCTATATAACCCTTCTTGTTTTCCTTTTTTTACAGAATTGAAACGTCAACAATTTCTGTGTTCATTAAACCCGTTCTTGTGGGTGTTTAGTCACCTCCAAAAAATCTCCGATTGAGTAGGTATCGAGTAATGAATCGAATCTTTCTAGGCGCTGTCAACTAGGAAGTTGTTGTCGTTCAGTTGAAGGTTATTTTCCAATGTAATTATTATTTTCTATTATTAATATCATCAATTGTCCATAAATACAGGTGCAAATGAAATGACAGTTCTTTCTTAGAATGTAAAGTTCAGTTATATATCACCGTAGTGCACGAAATTAGAAAGTTTTTGCCGAATTGTTCTTGCAAGTTTGTCAAAAGTGAACTTATTTCCTCTTGGGACGTGAATGTTCGTAGATTTACCAGAAACAAATGTTGAAACTGATAAATACCTTTGTAAAAGCCTTTGGACTCAAAGCCTTTCTCCAAGATCTGCCTAGCTGGAGGTAAGTTCTTGTTAATATTTAGTGTATGCTTTATACAAATGTTACTTTGTCTGGATACATGAAATTTTTCTGGTAAAATTTTGATTTTGAAATTTAAATTTTATTTGACGTGCTGCTCACTTCTTGTCCTTTATCCGCGTCGCTCCCCTATCAACTTCCGGTTACCACGGAAACTCGTTTCACTTTTTTTTTATTTCTCGACACTAGATTCAATTCTTGCTTATAAATATTCACTTTGTGTCTTTTTGAAAAACCTTAGCCTACTTTTAGTCTAACTTTTAACTAATAGTTACAACTTGAATTATTAACTATTTACAATGAAACTCTTGCTAAATCTTTTTATTCCTGCACAAATTTGAACTTTCTGGGGTTTCCTTCGAAGATACTGTACCATTTTCACTGCCTGGTTTTTATTTTATAATCATTAAATTTGAGGTTCTGTTGTTAATTTTTGTTGATTTTTTTTTAAATTGTGTAATATGGTTCTGAATTGTTCTCTTTAGTCTTTTTTATAGTGATATTTTTATTTGAATTCATTTTACAGTTGGTGTTGGCTGGTAGCAGTTGTGGTTTTTACTCTGCTACGAAGGATAGTTCGGAACAACCTTTCAAGCTTCGTTAACAGAACATTAAGGCTCAATGGATGGATTTTGATGGTGTTTTCACATTCTGTGCAGTTATGATGTTCTTTAGGAGTTGAGGTATAGTATTAAGCCTTTCTTTAGAGCAATAATAATAATATCCTACTATTTCTTACATACAACATTGTGTCATAACAATATGCAGCTTTTTTAAGAGAATATCTTAAGGAAAGATGGTGTAATTCGTCTTTATTATCGATGGATGTTATAGGGCCTTTGATGATCTACGGTTTCTTCTTTTTGATAGTTTTTCTCTAAGTTGAAAGGATCTCTTAAGGAAAGATGGTATAATTTGTCTCTATTATCAATGGGTGTTATAAGGCCTTTGGTGATCCACGGTTTCTTCTTTTTGATAGTTTATTGTTTTAAAGAGTAGATTTGTGTATTATTTCATTTAGGGTTTTGATAAAGTTATCAGTAGCAAGCTTTACATCACTTTCTCCATAAACAGTTATCCATCCCTCTGTACTGATTATTTATATCAACTTTTTTTTCGTTCAGATAATTTTTGGTCATATCTATCTTTACTTTCATGCTCATTTTTAAGGTTAACTATTTTTACTGCTGTAGAGGAGTGATCGGTAATATTTGTTTGAATTATGGCTGGGTAGATACTTTCAATTATGTCCGTATTATATTTGAAAAATATGTGGTCCAGACAGGCTCTTGATACAGTAGTTATTCGAGTAGGGTTATTTATCAGGGATCTGAATCCTTCAGCTGACAAGACATTTAGGTAATCTTCAACATCTTTATCATCTTGCTCTAAAATATTTATATTTATATCTCCAAAAAAAAAAAATTTTTAATCGTTGACTGGAAAATTCTGTTCTTCAAAAAAAGTATTCAAGTTTGAGTTGAAATCTTCGATCTTAGTGCAAGGGGGTCTGTATATAACTATAGCATTGATTTTAGAATTTTCATACTTCATATTGACTATAATTCCATTAACCTCACCAATCTTGATGAATTCATGGTTTTCATTATAATTATCATGGACATATATCACAGCTCCATCATTTTGATTCATTCTATTTCTGTTACATATCATTTTGTATCCACTTAAAGATGGCGAGTCTGGATCTTTTACTTCCCAGGTTTCTGTAAGAGCTATGAGGCTGAATGAGTTCTGAGCTTCAGACAGATAGGGTTGTAATTCATCAAAATGAAAGAATCGTATGTTATTATGGAAGATTAAGAAACAGTCAGAAGTGCCGAAGACTTGTTTAAAACATTTAAGGCTATTTATTTCTTTTTTGATTATTGGTTCATTGTCGTATTTGAGGATGAATTGATCCATTTTTGAAAAAAAATCTTGAAAAATTCTTACAGTAGAAAAGGGTTAAGCGTTAGCGTTCTTATAATGGTATACAATTAAATGTGTTGCACCTTTTTTTATATTCCCATAGCATCATGTAACAAGTAAATTGAGGCATATCCTTTGAATCATTGAAAGTCTCACATCACATCAATTATTTCCTAATTATCTACAAATATTTTGATAATTTTTCTTTGAGACGCAAATTAATGCCTATCTTAATGCTCGCAAATAAACAACTATTTCAATACTCGCCAATAAACGACTATTGATTGCAGTTCTGTGGTTCTGTCTTCTGTTACAGAATTTCTTCGATTAAAAATGATGGAAATGTATTGTTGACCGGAAATAATTTTATGTGTGTTGTAAATTAATAAGACTAGTGACCACCTTGCTTCATATTCGTTTAACTGGCGAATTTCAAGTGCTACGAATCAGGAGCATAATTGTTGTGTCTGTGCACGGGAAGCCATTTTGATCAACTATTAATTTGAATATTTTCGCAATTTCCGATACTTCATATTCCTAAAGGGACTAACAAAGGTCCCTTTTTATCCGGGAGTAAATCCCAACCAAGCACCCATTCAATACTGAGGATCTACGACAGTCTCTCGTGAGCTGCTGTCTTACTCAATAGTGAGGATCCACGATAATCTTTCCTGAGCTGAAGTCTCACTCAACAGTGAGGATCCACGATAATCTTTCCTGAGCTGCTATCTCATTCAAAACCGAGGATCTATTACAATCTTTCGTGAACTGCTGTCTCATTCAACACTGAAGATCCACGACAGCCTTTCCTGACATGCAGTCTCATTCACCTAAGGATACATCGATTGGAGCAACAACCCCCTCCACAAGCTAAGTACACATAATTGTGTGCTCTCAGTGTTTCTACGAATTTCTGCAAATTTCTACGCTTCTACAAACTAATTGTTCCTCTGTTCAATTTATTTGTAAAAATAAATGTCAACAGATTTCATACACTAGATGTTGCTTAATTCTCTCTAACGACTGATTCTTGGTGGTGGCGCCCTTTTATGAATAAATATTGTAAGGTCTCAATAACAGCAGTGCAATGTCCACCAGGAATGAGTGGTTCCCAGTTTAACCCAATTGAGAAGAGTATCTGCTTTAATTTCACAGAATGTTTACCTACTTTAGGCAACACGCTTTCTATTTGAGCAACTTAACGTTACACTAAATTGATGCCAACATGTGGGGCTGGTTTTTGAGAGAATTGACAACAAATATAAGGAGAAACACTGGGAGATAAAAATGTTCTTTTATCGCACAAATTATTTGGAGTACCTATCTTAAAAATATTTTGAATCTAAGATTAATTATATTTACCTTTTATTCTGATCTTCAGTTATCGAGTCTTAAATAGAAGAATATTACCTGTTATCTTTATTATTTTTGAACATTATCTTTGCAGTATAGGTATATATTATCAATATTATCATGTCTCACTTTCGATTAAATGTTGAATATTTGCACACTCATGAATTAAAGCATGAAATCAAAGCTCGTGGTTTAGAGGTTCCTGTACTAGCTAATGATCATCCTGAGCCAAAACCCAGCGCAGTCAGAGTCCTCCCAGACAATCTGGCAAAGATGCCCTCATCGCTGCAAGATGTCTGCGGCGCCGGTGAGTGAACATCTACAACCACTCGCCTCCAAACTATCTGAGACAATCAGCAAACACAAAGAAGGAAATGAAAAATTAATGAGTTATCTATTGCTGTGTACAGACCCTGAACGTGTTCTTATATTTGTTTTGTCGATAGTATCTTTTAGTAAAGGCCGTTCTTGTTTGTTTCCTGAAGTTGACTGAGTAGATTAGAAGTAGAATAAAATAAATAATAAATTCCTTACCATATATTTTGCAGTTCTACGTTACTATTTTTTTTAACATTTCACATATCATAAAATGTCTTTATTGACTTTACTATTCATACATGTACTCTATGTAGTCCAGATGTATATGAAGTATTCTCAAACATAATAAGTGAAATTTACTATAAATGACCTGTCTTGATGAAACACAATTTGCTGATAACAGAACTCCTCGGATCCCATGAACGTTTTCCAATATTTCCGTTTTGGAAAATTTCTTCTTACCGACATACTTATGATGAATCGTACTTATTCAAAACCACTTTCAACATATTCATATATATTTCGATCTGGTCTTTGAGTTTCCTCTACGGAACACTTCTTTTGGATCGCCTTCGTAAAAAACACACTGTGATTAGTCAAATTCTTCGAAAAACATCTGATAAACACTTTTTTCTTGCTGAGTCCACCGGTTCTCTTCAAAAGTGTCCAGTTCCTCAATACATTTAAAATCGTTTTCAATAGAATCCACATTACTATCAAGGCAATGAAAATCACTAGTAAGTTTTGGATATCATCCAGCTGGGGATCCTGCTTACCGTGATGATTCACTTTATCTTTATCAGTGTTCACTGAAAAAACCGACTGACCTTCGTACACTAACGTTGCACTCTTGTTAGTAAGCCACATGGATCTATTACATACATATACTTCCTTAATTAATTTTACCTTGGTTTCTTGATCCCATAGGTTGAATGTGACCTCATCATTTAATGAGAGAGTCCCATTTCGATCGAAATCCAAAGATTCATTGACCATGCAAGGCGTATTCCAAACTACTAATATATCTCGTTTTCCATAAATGCAAGTTTTCGCAGAATAGTTGCAACTTATATTTCTTACAGGAATACTATTATTGCTAATATTATAAACTACAGTTTCTTTATACACCAAGATACTTTTGTAGTTGTTCTGAACTAACACAGCAGTATCGGTTTGATTCAATTCAACGGTCCCAGTACCATTTCCATTTGGACTTATTTTGTATTCGCCACTGAGTGTACCGTTCTGTTTACAACCGTCTTTGAACTTTCGTGGGCATAAATAGTATATATCCACTTCCACATTGAGTAAAACTACATGCACAACTACCCCAAACGTCATCTCAATTAAGAGCACAAAGAACATTAGAATCATGTTTGAGTAAATTTTTGCAGTGAGTGTGTCAAATATCACAACACATTTCTAGTTCATTCTACTTGTTTGCGGATAGATTTTTATCATATCAACTTCAACCGCAAAATGCGATAATCATTTCTATTATTGAAACTGGAGCGATAATTGCATGAAAAGTCATTGAAAAAATGAGCTCTGAGAGATTATCAGATATTGAGTGGAAAGTGTTTTTTATTACGCAGACTCGATAGAATTCAAATATAACCCAGCGTATGAGATTCCGCACTTCTCTTATGGATAAAGGCCTACAGGTAATTTTTTCGAAATCTTTGTATGTTGCGAGGGGTGTGCTACTTCTCCACACTTGTACATCTACGTTCTAATTTCATAAAATTACAATGTAATGTAGATATAATTTGAACTTTTGATACGATTGTATGCCTTTCATGGTACTTTTTGAAAGTAAACTTACTTTTTTCTACTCATTACAAATTTTTTTAAATTTTTTTAATTTTTTCCACTTTTTCATATTACTGTCCTCCATTTATATACTTTTTCTTACTCTCTCATACTTTTCTGACGTTTTTTCTTTGTTGACTTTGACCTGCGATCTTCTCTCGGATCTTTTTCACTATAAATTCGCGTCAGCACTATGACAACTACAGGGTAGCTGATATGTATGGAAACGGTCGATTATCTCTTAAAGTAAGATAGCTAGCGAAAAATGTTGATATACAAAAGTTCTAGGGTTTTTCAAAATCCATCGTATTAACAAAAAATTAAGTATACAGGGTTAGTCAAAAAGTCAGGACGAAACAAAGTTGCGTTTTCTCTTCCGGGACACCCTGTATATTATTCCATATTTCAATTTTGCTCAAAATTTTGAACAAAATTGATGAAGCACATTATTTCCTAAACTCAACTGTTTTCGAGATATCGAATTTTGAAAATAACATAATTTATTATGAAAGTCACACAAGGTGGAGTATGTGGATATGATTACAATTTAATTATAATTTTCTTACAGAAAAAATATTTGTTCAGGGTTGATGAAAATACATGAAATGATAAAATGTATTTTTTAATGAATGTCTAGGATATTTGAAACTTTATGAAACAATAGTTGTGCCAGGAGAAAAAGAGAAAACAAGTTTTAATAAACAACAAATTTTTCTTTGGACTTCTATTTAATAAGGTGCTCAAAGTGTTTACCATTCACCTCCTGACAGTAATGAACTCGCTTAACAAAATTTTGTAGTGAATCTAAAACCATGTGAGGTCAAATTTCCGTTAATAAAATAAGGTCCTATGACGTGTCCACCAATAATTCCACTCCAGATATTTACTTTTTGTGGCCGTTGAGTGTGAACTTCCTCAATCCAATGTGGATTTAGGTCTGACCAATATCTACAGTTGTGTCGATTTACGTGCCCGTTTAAACAAAATGTAGAGTCGTTAGAAAATAATATGTGGTTGACAAAGTTGACATTTTCATTTAATTTATCCATGATAACTTCACAGAACTCGATTCTACGATCAAAATCATCTTCACTCAATTCTTGTAAAAAATGAATATTATATGGATGGAATTTTTGCAGTTTGCAAATTTTTTGAATCGAATATCGACTCATGTTTTGATTCAAAGCCCTCTGTTGTGCTGAATTTATTGGATTTTCCACCACATCTAACATGACATTCAATGAATTTTCGTCATTTGTACTGGTCCTCCACTTTTTGGTTGATCTTTGACACCTCCAGTTTCATGAAAACGCTGCAATGTTTTTGAAACGGTTGATTTAGAAATGAGTTTCCGATTGGGATGCAATTCATTAAAAATATCCACTATTTGGTCACAACTTCGTCTTCTATCACCGTATCCTATTATCAGTAAAATTTCAATACTCTCAGTATCAGATAAACGTGCCATTTTTGCGTGAAAATTATTTACACTAAATGTATTTTTGACATGTGCTGTCAAGATCATCACTTTTAGACAAAAGAACGACGCGGCGTTGTTATGGAGCTGGAAACTTATTTTCAAAATTCGATATCTCGAAAACTGTTTAATTTAGGAAATGATGTACTGAATGAATTTTGTTCAGAATTTTGAGAAAAATTGAAATGTGAAATAATATACAGGATGTCCCATTAGAGAAAAAGCAACTTTGTTTCGTCCTGACTTTTTGGCTGACCCTATATACCTAATTTTTCGTTAATATGATGGATTTTGAAATACCCTAGAACTTTTGTATTCTAACATTTTCGCTAGCTATCTTACTTTAGAAAAAAATCGACCGTTTCCATACATATCAGCGACCTGTATATGGCTACTGCAAGTGGTATTTTTTGACATAAAAGAAATAACCAACAGTTTCAGGAGACGAGAAATCCATTGGAAAAAACAAGGAAATATATTATTAGATTATATTTGGGAGAAACAACGGAAATGCTTCGTTTCGGAGATACAGGGTGTTGAAATTGATTTTTTTGTTCGTTTTTCGAAAATAACTTTTGCTAAAAAAAAGTTATTCGCACAAAATTTATTACTCGGGTTTTTTGTCGTGGGAAATCATAATTTCGTATTAATTTTCATGACAGATTTTGGGACACGATTTTAGTCAGTATGCCTTTTGGAGGACAGTATTGTCCGTATATCCCCATGATAATAATGCATTAATCAAAGGGTCGTCGTAGGTTCTTCATATTGAAAAATAATAATAATAATTATAATAATTATTATTATTCGGGTACGATTTTAATCAGGCTACCGTGTGTTTCGTGATAATATAATAAAACTAAAATACTCGAAAAACCATTGGCAGGCCGTTAGGGTGGGTCCGAATGGCTGGTATGGTCACGTGAAATTGTATTTGAAAAAAGTAATTCTCCGCCTATCCTAATGGTATGCCAATGGTTTTTAGAGTATTTTACGACTATTATTTTATTACAAAACACATGGCAGCCTGATTGGAATCGTACCGAAACACATAATTTTTCGAAAATATTATTATTATTTTTTAATATGAAGATTCTACGACGACTCTTTGATTCATGCATCATTATCATGAGGATATACGGACAAAACTGTCCTCCAAAAGGCATACTGAATAAAATCGTGTCCCAAAATCTGTCACTATCCCCCGGTCTATAAGTATGTAGTAGGTCTCGTCAAAAAAAACAACTTTTTTCCTTTAAAATGTTTACTAAAAAATTATTCGTTTTCAAGATACAGATAATTGAAATTTTTCAAAACACGGTTGGTTTTTGTCATAAGTTTTTTGCAATTTTAGTTATTTTCATCAAACTTTATACGCAGTATACCCAGACAGACTCCTTCTAATCTGAGCATTATCAAACTGCTTAAACAATCCAATTTGAAAAAAATTGTCAGGAGGCCAATGCTGAGGGCCTCCTCTGTTGATCTATCATTGGGGATATGCCACATCTGAGACATTTCTTGCTACCAGACTAAAATGAGCAAGGGCTCCATCGTGCATAAACCAAGAGTGATTTCGGAGACCAATGGGAACATCTTTCATAAGCTGGAGAAGCTAGTATTCCAAAAAAATTTGGTAAGCATCTCCATTCAAACGTAAAGGGAGAAAATATGGCCAAATTTAATAATCCCCAATTATGCCTACCCATACATTAAACTCCAAACTGTGAATTTATCAATGAATAATTGAATGTGTGACAGTGAAATTCTAGTTTGATAAACAAACGTTCATAGCCACTCGATTTAATCAACCTAATTTGCAAGCGGAGAGTGACAAAAATTATTGAAATGAAATTTGGCCATACTGATTAGGCAGTTTGATAATGCTCGGTTAAGAAGAAGTCTGTCCGGGTATACTGCGTATGAAGTTTGATGAAAATATCTAAAATAACAAAAAACTTATGACATAAATCAACCATGTTTTGAGAATTTTCAACAAACTGGATCTCGAAAACGAAACATTTTTCGATAAACATTTTATAGGAAAAAAGTTATTTATTTTGACAAGATCTACCACACACTTTGTTTTTGTAATGTTCTCAGCAACTCCACTTAGCGCCCTTTGAGCTATGAAACATGCATCGATATAGAAAACTGTAAATATCAGCGCTGTCGAGGAAGTGTACCTTTTTTACTTGGAAAAGGTGTGGAAATCAGGTTTTTTCAAGAGAAGTACCAAAAGTTTACTGTCAAAAATGTTAGGGCAATTTGAAATAAATAATGATAGGGTACGCAGCGCCCTCTAGATGTAACATGAAAATTAATACGAAATTATGATTTCCCACGTCAGAAAAAACCCGGCTACCAAATTTTGTGCAAATGACTTATTTTTTGCAAAAGTTATTTTTAAATAACCAACACAAAAATTCAATTTCAACACCCTGTATCTCCGAAACGAAGCATTTCCGGACAAAAGTTTGTATAGACTTTTTTTCTTAAAATTGTATCAGAAATACGTCACATGATTATTTCAACCCAGTATTTTGAATGAAAAATTAATATTGATCCAACATTGGTGAATATTGAAAAAACAATATTGGTGGAATATTGGTTCGACCTATTCTGAATATAGATTGTTTCATATTGGTTGAATAATTCCTACCAATATCGATAATACAATATTCTCTACATATTGTTTTCAACATATAGAATAAATATTGTAATCTCAATATTCCACTCATATGGATTCTAGGGATAAAAACTATGTTAAATATCCATGCTTGATAGCATATTTCCTCCTATTCAAATAAACATTCATTCATTCATATTGGTTGAATATTGCTTCAACTATATTCAACAAATTGTATTAACTCATATTGAAGAAATATTGGTTTAACGATATTTACCAGTATCGATAAAACAACATTGTCTTCAAATTGTTTCCAACATCTAGAATAAATATTGCAATCCCAATATTCCTCTGATATTTATTCTCAATAAAAAACTGTATTATATATCCAAGAACTTTCTTGGCTATATTTCCAAGTCTCAAAACATTATGATATTGGAAAAATATAAGCAAAAACTTTCGGAAGCTGATAATGCCCAACTCATAAACTCATCTTATCTACTTATTTACCACCATTTCAATAACAAAAATATAAAATAACTATTGAGGATATAGCCAATCATTAACAAAATTAGACGTCGACACGAAAGTGTATTTGGAAGGCGTCGACAACGAATTTGAAGAGAGTTCAGTATCGTTGAAATTCCAGAAGCCTGTTTTCAGAAATTATTTTGAATAACCAAATATTTGTTGACAATTTGTGTAATTTTTTGATACCGTATATCCCAGAACCCTGGATAGAATGTATTGGAACAAAAAACATTGGTAATTTTGAGCTTTTATGCGACTGGTTTGGTTTGGTGAAGATTTTGACCTAGAAGTAAGCCAAACGAGTGAGTGTTCATAGGAAGGGCTATCAAGTTTTATAACTATTTGTGATAGAATATTCTACTACCGAGATCAAAAAGTGGTGCTTGTTCATCAAAGGTCAGAAAAGGGGCATATTCTACCTTATTTTTTTGTTTCACAGGGCAACTATCATTTCATTTGAATCACAAAACTTTCAATCTTTGGAAACAAGCTACGAAGGTCAAAGAGCAGAGTACTGAACGTTGACCTTGTATGCATTATTTTTTTCATTCCCATTACATACTATCAACATAAATCGTTTAAAGCTTCGTCAATATGAATTCTTCCTTCATGAACATTCAAGCATATTTGAAATGAATCAAATAAAAACTGCTTCTTTCATTCTGCTTTATATTTTAGCAATGATTCTTATATGACCGGTGATAACTAGGAATATACCGGGTGGCTACGGAAGTATTGCCTACGAAATATCTCAGTTATTGTATGAAGTATGTTTGTGAAATTTGGAGCGTCGATATAATGACATAAGAGCTAGAATTTGAGCATATTGACATGTCGAAGTTAACTTCCGGTCTGACCGGAGGTAACGTCAACTTTCTTATTTTGAATGGAAACCCTATTTTTTTTCTTTTCGCTTTATTCAGCATTCAATTCCCTTTCTAATGACATATCACAAGTTGGTATCTAACCAGAAACTAGATCAGAAAAAAATTATTATTGAAATTCACCGAGTAGGCCGTGGAAGCAAAATGAATGCCAAAAATTGAAAAGTTGGCTATGGAAACCATACGTCACTTGATAACAGTTGCTACTACTGTGATATTTTATTTTCATTCGTCGGCGTTATAAAAAGCCGCCAAAAAAATATAGGAAAAATTGGGAAAAAAACAATACTCTGTAGGTCCATAACTTAAATAGGAACATGCAACTTTTTCTTGCCTTTACTATTCAGCATAACCATTCCTTTCTAATGATATAATAGAAAGTAATTTTTTGAAATGAAATACCAAAAAATCCAATTATTATTCTTCAAATAACGAAAAAACAGATTTATCGAAAAAAAAATTCAAATTGATAGGATTAAAGATAAAATAAATTCAAAACAAATGTTCGAAATGCATTTCCTCAGCGTCAATACATTTATTGACTCTGGTGATATTTTCATGTAAAACGTTTCTCAACATTTGGGGCGTGATATCTTGGAAAGCTCTACGAATTTTTACTTCTAGCTCATGTAGAGTTGTAGGCTGTGTGGAATACACCCTATTTTTAAGATGCCCCTATAGAAAAAAGTCGCACGGAGTAAGATCAGGTGACCTTTGTGGCCACCTGACTGGACCATGGGTTGTTATAAGTCTCTCTTGAATTATGCGGAGGGGCGCCATCTTGCTGGAAGTACATTCTCTCAGTTATTTCCGCTGGTAGGTTGTTAATGAACTCCGAAATTTCATTCGTTAAAAAATTAAAGTATCTCTCTCCGGTTAGTTGGCCTTGAAAAAGAATGGGGCCAACAATATGAGTTCCAACTATTCCTGCCCAAACATGCACACCAAATCTCTCCTGGAAGCCGCCTTGTCCAAACCGGTGCTCGTTTGCTATCGCCTAGTAGCTGGAACAAAAGACCGTTCACACTTTTAGCACTTTACACTTCGACTATCGACAATAATCCAAATAAAGTACAGTACCTACCTTGTATTATTCCTGTTAAATAATCCATTGTTGGTAAATCTTGACTCGTCCGTAAACAAGATATAATAGTTAAATAGGTGATTCTCAGCATTTTGTCGAAGAAACCAATTACAATATTCCAGGCGCCTTTCACCGTCATTTTCATACAAATGTTGATGCAACTGATACTTGAAGGATTTCAATCGATGTTTTTTCAAAATTTTCCTAGCAGAGTCCTTACTTATAGCTAATTCGGCGCCAATCTGCCTTGAGGAAATTGTGCTATCATATTGTACTAAAGCTAATACATTAATTTCAGTTTCCTCATTATTAACAAATGCTTCTTGGTCTTCGTGAACATCAGGCTCAGTTCTTAATTTTTCTTCAAGCCACTGGAAATACCTTCTTGACGGTTGCTGCCTCCCTGGATATCGCTCTAAATACAATCGTTCAGCGGCATAAGAATTTTTTAAACATTCACCATAAATGAGAAGCATGTCAATTTGTTCGGTTCGTGAATAACGGGGCATTTTTTGAATATTCCACTAACTGATTTCGATTTCCAAACCCTTTTAAAATGTCAGAACCAAAAACACTACTTCGAACGTCAAAATAATATGGATAGCAGCGTTCGTGACAGCTCTCATTTCTTTTTTGTTGCATTCCAAAATACATCTTAATCAGCCTACTTGTTAATATTTTGGTTCGAATGATTACTGCAATGGAATGATTATTCTGAATAGCACAAACATCGTCCATAGGTAGATATTAGAATATCTATGGACGATGGCACAGACCAAGTACGTTTATGTTCCTATTTAACCTAGAACCTACAGGATATAATTTACCATTCCACATTATTTTTAATTTTATTTTTGCGTATGGCGATAATCTGTTTTGTTATTTGAAGAATAATAATTGGATTTTTCGGTATCTCAGTTCAAAAAATTATTTTCTATTATATCATTAGAAAGGAATGGTTATGCTGAATAGTACAGGCAAGAAAAAGTTGTATGTTCCTATTTAAGTTATGGACCTACAGAGTATTGTTTTTTTCCCAATTTTTCCAATATTTTTTTGGCGGCTTTTTATAACGCCGACGAATGAAAATAAAATATCACAGTAGTAGCAACTGTTATCAAGTGACGTATGGTTTCCATAGCCAACTTTTCAATTTTTGGCTTTCATGTTGCTTCCACGGCCTACTCGGTGAATTTCAATAATAATTTTTTTCTGATCTAGTTTCTGGTTAGATACCAACTTGTGATATGTCATTTAGAAAGGGAATTGAATGCTGAATAAAGCGAAAAGAAAAAAAATAGGGTTTCCATTCAAAATAAGAAAGTTGATGTTACTTCCGGTCAAACCGGAAGTTAACTTCGACATGTCAATATGCTCAAATTCTAGCTCTTATGTCATTATATCGACGCTTCAAATTTCACAAACCTACTTCATACAATAACTGAGATATTCCGTAGGCAATACTTCCGTAGCCACCCGGTATAGTGAACCCAGGACTTTCTTGGGGACATTGCCAAGAACTAAATTCTCATCAAAATGAACAGATGCTTGTTAAAAGATACCATTCACACCGCTTCAATTATGCTATTTTAGCCCATGAACTCTTAAATTCATAATCTGATCTGAAACTGATCACACATCAGTATCTGACACAGTCTCTTCAATTGTGAACATATATTCGAATACTACCAAACTAAAATACTTCTGAAAAAACATTTCAAATTTGCGTCTTTTGTCAGGAACATTCTTGTTCCATTTTATTACTTAGCTCTTGTCATATTCCTCTAGATTTGCAATTCGCATTTGCGGAACACAAGCGACCTGTGGCAAAACCTCGATGATTGTCCCTATATTCAATTAGCATCAGATATAATGTTCTTCTTTCGGTCGAAATGCCGATATTTTTGCAAATCTACTTTTCATCACCTCATAACCTCACAAAATTGACTTCTCGACACCTTTTCTTCTTTCTTTCTTAATTTTTGTACGTGAGTTTCCTATCGGCGCTATCTGGACATGCCACGCTGCGAAAAATCCGTTCCCATCCGGCCTCTAACCGGTGTAGACAGCGCAGCTGTATCGGGGGGACGCAGTTGTCTTGCTCGAGGCAATACTGCATCCCATATTAATTTACACTTTTTAATTTTTAACAAACACCATAATCTTTGGTCGATGCACGTCCTCAGACGGCGGACATTACACACATTAACCTGACTTCCAACACAAGGCCGCCGTCTGACCTCAACCACTGTCGAATATGATTCTCGACACCTTTTAAGACGTCGAATAAAAATGACATTTGTAGTTGATACTCACGTCTCGATATGGAACATGAGAATCGCAAATTTTGTTTATTCGACACGCCAGCTGTCGAGTCGAGAGATAAGAATCCCGCTGCTGATGTTATATTTTGGTGGATCGTCATGCAAAATAGACATGAAGGAAATCTGTTCCATTTGCAATATGCTCGTTAATGAATCCCTTCAGCATATCAGCATATACTATTTGAGTGACCTATTATGAAGGCTTGAGACAAAGTTCAGTTTTGTCCCGAATTGATACTAAATGGATGACGTCATCCTCCTATTCAATAGTGACGATATTCAAAGCCTTAAAAGCCTTACGAGTTACATGATGAACACTCTCAAATTGCGTACGTTTATACTCAATGAATAGTATTGAATGCGTTTGTAATTTCTACAAAGTTTCGTGCAATCAATTCTTGAATGACACAACGACAGTACTTAAGCTACGCTTTTACGCACTGCTGACAGTGCGTAAAGTAATTTTTTACACACTGTTCATACATATTTATGCATTTTTGCAAAATACAGTATTTTGCGTCAAATATAACTCGGAAGTCTTTATTTGATAATACGACGACAATTCATATCATTAAACATTCAAATTAATGATATAATTGCTACAATTTGGCAATATAATACCTGTCGAAAAAAAAACTTTCATAAAGGGCTTTTATCTGATGGCATGTCATAATTACAACGTTATGTCACTCAATTTTGATGACATAAGGAAGCTCATTATGGTACTTAGTACCATAATGAATTAATTATGGGACTAAGTACCATAATGAAATTCTATATGAAAAACATGTAATGGTGAGATCAAAAAAGTTCATTTAAAATGCATAACTATGTTCAAAAATATTTATTATAAATGGTAAAAGAGCAATTACTACAATTTGCAAAATTAATTCCATTGGAATCTAGAGTTTTTACATCAGTAGTTAATGATTTTCGGTAAACTTGTAATCCTGTTTGGTTGTTGGCACCAAAAATTGCTTCTGATATTTTTTTCTTTTGCTCCTTCGAATTTTTGATGTAACCTTCAGCAACAGTATTGCTTTTCCATCCGCCATGGCGTTTCACGTTACACAGATCAGCTCCAGAATCAGCCAAAAATGAAGCAGACGATCGCCGAAAGCAATGTCCGGTATATTATTCAGGGTGACGTAAATTAAAAAATGTGACAATAACCTTTGGTATTTCACCAAAGGTGTGTACATTTCTTATTTTTATAAGTGACAAAATAACGTGGATGGTTTGTGATGCAAGGTCGAATTTTCACATATTGTCCGACAAGTTCAACCCTATTCAATGCTGGGATATTACATTTTCAACATGCATACTTGTCAATTCCTCTCTTCTGTATGCTCCACTTAGTCCAATTATCATAGCAACTTTTTTAAATAAAAATGTATCATCTGATGCTTCTGTTCCACAGATTAGCTATAGCTGAAGCCGTAAGGTATAAGCTGTATCCTCTCATCGGACGTATAGGAGCAACATGGCACTCGAGTTGAAACTACGCCTCATCAAGACAATCCTCCTGCTAATTATACTGTACGCGTCCACTGCTTGGGGGCAATGCGCGAACAGTTATGGCCAGAGGATACAGGCTTTCTTCAATGTCTGCCTGAGAATGGCAACAGACGCACCACGATATATGCCTAACAGGTTTATATACCGAGACCTAGACATCCATCCGGACTACATCGACAGACTGATCAGACATCATGTGGGGACTACTCTAGACAGAGTAGAGAACCTCATAAACCCGCTGCTCATGGAACTCCTCGAGGACAGACGTGAGCAAGATGACAGAGACAAATACAGACGACCAGTGAACCAGGGAGACTACGCCCCTGAAGAAGTAAGACGGAAGCAAGACCTTCGGCGACGCCAACGTCTACTTCAGCAGGCTTAAATTTCGATAATCATATTTTATGTTTCAGATACCAAGAAGAACCGACCAACAGTTGAACTCAACTCATTAAATTCACGTCACAGCACTTGGCCCTCAGCCAAGTGTTTTTTCAGGCCTTCAGCCGGTTTCATGGGGCACCATGCACATAAGTAAAGTCATTGTTAAATTCAAAATTCAACTCATGTAAGATATAAGAGAGTTTCAGGCCGAGAATTGACCGAGCACTCCATATCAAACGATCAGATTTTATTCTGCTGATCGCCAATCATCAGGATGATGAACCGCTTTAACGAGCGGGGGTGGTGGATAGGGGGGGTGAGCTTTCGAGTACGTGCGAGTGCTGGGGAGTTCATCCTTCCAAACCTTCCGAACCTTCCGAACCTTCCGAACCTTCTGAATCTTGTTCAGTAAAAATTTTGGACTTTTTAGCTCTGCAACCTTCTGATTTACGTTTTAGTATTGCAACCTGATAAAATACTTCTTATCAGCGGATAATACGACGAAAGAGAAGATGGTTTTCTTTCCTTAGATAAGCATTCAAAGTAAGCCAACAATACTTTTTCATGAGTGATATTCTTGATTTTCTTAGCAGAACACCATTCTTCGTACCGACTAAACACCATTCCATATACACTCCGTGATTTTTGCACGATATTTCCCGTCATTTCTTCCAAATCAGAAGGTAAATTACTACCAAACTAGAAGGTTATTCTACGTGACAATTGTGTTTGACAGCAATAAAAATTGCCGTTCCAACCTGACGTTGTCAAGAAAATGGCAAAGCACAGCTCACTCACCTACTAATATCTGAAACTACACATTTACTAACTCCTTTAAAAATAGTTGTCATTGTGACATGTCAAAAATGCAGTTTTTAATTTTTCGAAAACGTATTAATATAATACCATCAGATAAAATTTTGTATGTAATACGAATCATGAACAATCATTATGGCACACGTCGTGTTATCGGACTCAACTACGCCTCGGCGATAACATTCACGACTTGTACCATAATGATCGTCTTTATGATCCTTATTACATAGATAACTATTTTCTACTCGCGTGTTTGTTGAACTCGGCTGCACCTCATTAAAAAAACTTCACGCTCATACAAAAAAGTCCTACTTTACGAACTTGTATCATAAATAGCTATTCCCGCTTGCTCTATGGCATTGTTAATATTTTATTATTATCTGTTGTGTATATTGTAAACTTATATAAATTATTGTTATCATATCAATAATATTTTTCATATATGTACCAAACTCTTTGTGATAAGAATTTTTTTCTTGGACACAATAAAGTTATCTATCTATCTATACTTGTTAAGATAAAAATTAGGAACTTGTTGGGTACGCAGCATGCAGGAAGTATACTCTTATAACACTTATTCTAGTATTTTGACAAAGTTTATTGTCATCATCAGGGAAAGCTACAAAGTTATTGAATTATAGTGAACAATGAACAATCAGTGGAGTCAAAACTTCTCACAGTTTCCACGAGGTTGTTTGCATTAGATGATAGAAAGTTTACAAACATATTCAAAGAACAATTTGTGGAATGTCAGTAGAACAAAGTAATCTTGAATAATTAAGATGTTGTTGAAAACACCAACTATATTGATAAAAAAAATTTTAAATTTATAATTCAAGAGCTGTGAACTCATGCCGCTACTCTAACGAACAAAATGGAGGAGGAAGAGATTTGAAATTTATTTTGACAATGACAAGTGAAATCAGGTACGTACCTGCATGGAACTGTACTAGATTGTAGAAATAAATAGACTGAACACACTCATGGAACAAGAAATTTTTAAACTTTAGTACGGAAAGCACAGACTTGACATCATATCATAGACATGACTACTTCATATTCGACATGGAAGTATCTCGATCACGGATCCCTGTGGTACCCCCTGTTGTGTATTTCTTACTTCAGAAGTTTTCTTGTTCAAGATAACCCGCTGTCTGCGATCTGTTAGATACGATTGAAAAAATTTAACAGAGTTTATTAGATTAGAGTATTAGATTTGGAAAAATTCTCAAATAGAACCAAGATTACTGAAAGTTTTGGAAAAATATTATTATTAGTTAAATAGGTGGGTATGAAGATTTAAAACTTTTATTAATTTCAAAATATAATTCCAGTGTGTCAGTTATACATTTCTACTGCAAATTCTATGCGGTTCTGGGCCCAGGATACTATTGAATCCTTACGTATTGAAATACGGAACTTCATCATAATAGTGTAATCATGAGCGGTTACCTTATGAAGATTGAATCTTTGGGAAAAAAAATTTTATACCTGGAAGCTTCAAGTTGAAGCTATCTTGACCAAAACCGATTAATCATGTTATGTAGATGGGTCAATTCCGAAACCATTAGTTGCAGTGGGGATGATGATTCCAGGAAAGCTATCAGAGAAAGGAAATTGCCGACAAGGAAGCACGATCCGATTTGATTGTATCTAATCCATCAGAACTCAAATCATGCATCAAATCCCGTGGTATTTGGTTGAAATTGGTATAGATATACCAATCTAAGGGTCCGGCAAGGAAGGCAGATTTGCTCAAGAAACTTCCATTAAATAAATTGCAAAGTGGAAGCAGTGTGAGAGATCATCTATCATGTTTTTTTTTATATCGTTGATAAACTGGAAGATTTGGTGTTGAAGCTCTGAAAGTCAAGATCATCAAGGAATCAGATGCGAGAAGAAGTAAGGAAGATGTAGTACCAAAAGCAATGTTTGCAAATAAGAAATTCAACAAAAATGAGAAATTTGGACAGAAAAAGAACGATTTCGAGTTCAAATGCCATAAGTGCAGAAGACTACACCATAAAGCTATCGACTGTGGAATGAAAGTGAAGAACAGTACTGAAGGAAGTGCAGGTCAAGCTGAACAAGCATATATCTTAGAAGAAAGTGAGAGTGTCATTGATCAAGTTTTTGTAGTTGAATCTCGAAATAAGTGGTGCCTTGACAGTGGATGCACCTCGCACATGAGTGCTCTCATGGAAAATTTTTAGACTATTAAACCTATTTCCAGATCATTGAATTTGGCAAATCATGATAAAACGAAAATAGTAGGTACAGGTGAAGTTACTTATCTCTAGTGGAAGTCATGATGAAAACTTGATATACTTCAGAATACTCTTCATGATCCCGATCCAATTTGATATGAACCTGAGGTAGAAGCCCATTGTATCTCGAAGTGGAGTGGTGTGGATTTACGATACAGAAACACTCAAAGTCATCTCCACAATTTTAATCTCAACCTTAAAAGTTATGCAACAGGTGGAACAATGACAACTATCTGTTAGTTGAGCGGTATTATTTAGAGTAGGTAGTACATGTTTCGATCCTAAATAAGTTCATCTTCAGCTAATTTAAATTCTACAATAAAGGTAGAAATTGTCACTAAAGGTAGTCTAATCAAAATTAAGAGAGTTATAGAACTTTTTGCAAGTACAGTTTGACTGCAAAAAGTTCTATAAGTACTTGCAAAAAGTTCTATAACTCTCTTAATTTTCACCAAATACTTTCTTTCCTACCTTGATTCTCTACAACACAAATATAAAGTGTTTTATTACTCTTAAGACTTTTGTAACACGTTATTGGCATCGATAGATGAGACGAGTTCTACCTACTCAGATTGCGGTTGTGATGAATTTCTGTTCTTCTCTCATTGTGTTCTGTGATGTTGGTTCTCGAGTCGTTGTTCCATGTCACTGTCGAATTGAAGTTTGACTGACAGATGATCTCCCCTCCTCATGTTAATTTCATTGTCATTTCTCATTTTGGTATTGACTACTCGAAGTCTCGAACAGTCAGTAGTCACCATATATCTATTAACTACGAATATGGATAATAAGGACAGCCTATGTGATGCCAAAAAAAATGAACATCGACTTCGAATTGGACGCTGCTGAATTAATGCGCTTGCGCCGGAGATTCCTATTCAAAGACACGATTTTGTTTTTTCAGCTCTTTCTAGCGTGCATGATTCGGCAACAACAATTATCGAAGATATGAGCATATCTTATGTGTGCTAACTCGGCAAATTCCAACATAACCTCATAGTCCGGATAAGGTTACAGAGAGCAAGTGAAGATTGTGCTGATTATAACAGGGCGGTACTACATGATTTTTATTCCTGAGAATATGACACATCTTATAAATTTCTAGATTCATGCCTGAAAGAATTTAAGATCGCCGCGTTTTACTTCGATTTCGTGTTCAGGAAGCAAAAAATACATCACCACCAGCAAACTATATTTATCGGTGGTTATGAGGCAGATGTGGAATAAGTTTTACCTTTTCGAACAGTCCCTTACATACCAAATCCAAATGTCCTCAAGTTTAATGAGCTTTTATCCGCTTTTGGCAGAAAATTGATTGATGAAACTCTGGTAGCAGGTATCAAACATACATTTTATTAAATTTAGAGTTACATATGGACCAATGAATCGTTTTTCAATGATACGAAGTTTAATTGACCGTCTTGCATAATTCTTATTCTTCATTTATCCACATTATAGAAAATTATTGGTCCATTTTCAATATGGGACGGTTGAACATGTCAAAATAAGCATAACCTTAAAAATGTATGACAATTCTCGTGATCCAGAATTCGGCATGCGCAATAGTTTCCCAGCGCCTGTTTAAGAAAAGGTGAGATATATATGTATGGCTTCAATTCGATTACATTACGTCTTATGGCGTGTTATCTATATTCGTAGTTAATAGATATATGGTAGTCACTTACCAAAAATTGTATACCTTTTTGTTCACATGTTGAAGCCTTTAAATCTTCCCCCTTTTTGTAAAAAGGGGCATATAGGCTCTAAGCCTCCACCTTCTCCTTAATGTCAAATTAAATTAAAACAAGTATGTTGTCCACTATGTAAACCTTTATTGGTACAATGTGGTGACACATACACTTTTTTACCCTTTTTACTCTTTCTACTTATAATTTAATACAACAATTTTTTCTTCTTCATGTAATACCTACTATATTGAACCTATTTAGGTTCGAAACATGTACTACCTACTATAAATAATTCCGCTCAACTGACAGATAGTTGTCTCTGTTCCACCTGATGCATAACTCTTAAGGTTGAGATTAAAATTTCAATTTAAAAAATTACGAGTATAGGCCACGAAGTTCACTTCAAGAAAGAAAAGGCTCTGATACTCAATGAAAACTTGAAAACAATGGCTGTAGCGGATAGAATTGGAGATTTGTATTTTCTCTGAAATAACAAAATTAGCAACTATGCTAAATAGACCAAAGAATAAATTGGAAGAATGGCATTATGAATTTGGACATTCAAATTTGAAAAGTTTGAGCAATATACAGCAAAAGAAATTGGTTCTTTGAGTCGAATTTGGGAAGAATGATACCCTGCAGACTTGTGAAATCCACCTGAAGGGAAAACAAACTCGAATACCGTTCTCAAAAACTGAATCGGAAAGAACCCCAGGATTGCTGCAAATAATACACTCGGATGTATGTGGTCCAATGAGAGTGTATTGGGGGAGCGTATTTTGCGACTTTCATCGATGATCTATCGAGATATTGTAGAGTTCATCTTTTGAAATGCAAATCTGAGGTCTTCCAAGTATTTTTCAAATTCAAAGCGTATGCTGAAAATCATATTGGAGAGAAAATAAAAATGTTCCAGTGCGATGATGGTTCAGAGCATTGCAACCAAAAATTCAATTAACTTTTTATTGTAAATTAATTTCGTAGAACATTGGCTGCAGCCTATACTCCAGAACAGAATGGAACAGCAGAAAGGAATTAAAGATGTCTGGTGGAAATGGCCCGATGTAATTTGATACAGTCGGATCTGCCACCATTATTTTGGGCTGAAGCCATTTCTACATCTAAGTACATTAGAAATAGATGTCCTTCACCAGCTTTGAATCAGAAAACATCTCATTTCATTTTGGAATAGAAAACATCCTACTGCTAGTTACTTCAAAATGTTCGGAAGTGGAGCTTTTGTTCTTAACAAATGTCCAGCGGAAGGAAAATTTCAGGAAAGGTCTACTAAATGTATTCTCGTTGGATAGGTACTCAGATGAGCCCAAAGCTTATAGATTATACGATCATGAAGTCAGAAAAATTAAAGTCAGCAGAGATGTGAAATTTCACTCCATTATCCTCAAAAACAAAAAAGTTATAGGGGCGACCCACTTTCCGCGGATACCCGGTATATGTTCAAGAAGCCACCTCACATTTATTCCATAATACAGATGAAGAAACATCTGCTCATGTGCCTACATATGTGAATGTATATATCTCGTTGATTTCTTGCCAGTGTATTCCTAAGTGCGAAAGAAATAGCACGTGCACTGACAATTTTTTATGGTAACTCTTAAGGTAACTTTTTTTATTGAGGGTTGAAAAGTTATAAAATAAAATTACCTCATCACCACGACACGAGGAGTAGGCAGATAGAGGCCTCGTAGTCATTCTTTTGAAAATGGCTCCAAAGCAGGAGCCGAAACGTCGAGATATAACTCTCAACGCGGTTCAACCATGGACTTATAAAGTATTGTACTGGACGCAGCTGTTCATATCCTGGTCAGAAGTCGTGAATGTTCACAATCTGTAGTCGTAATATTGAGTTGGGCGTTGTCACATCTCATCGGTGTTAAGTCTTCATCATTGACAAAATTGTGTCACTATACGTATTCCATTTGATAACAATCGAAGAATGAAGGAGGGTGATGGTGACATTATCATGCAACCTAAACCTGTATTACTTACAAGTTTCAGAATCCAAACTATCGAAAAAAATAATTACTAGCGACTTCAAATGGTTGTGTAGTGTTTGTTGTGTCTGGTTGTTTGTCAACGCTGTTGATTATAATTGTTCATGTTTTTCACAAAGTGAACTTCTGACATAGCTGTCATATTCTGTCATTGCCTTTTTGTCAGATTATTGTTGGAATAGTGTTTTTCGAACTCATTTGTGTTATATACCGTATAACCGTATCTCGTGCCATATCAATGTTCTTTCATCACTAGTAGTCGGTCCATGTGAAAACGTTCTGAATTGTTACTGTGTACCAAAATGGTGGGAAGTTAGATTCAAAAATTACCAAATTTTGTACACACGTGAGTACACTAGATAACATTATAAGGTGAAAAACTCATTTGATTCAATCCATGAAAAATCATTGACATATATTAAACAAAGTATTCATAAATATTGCCCGAGATCGACGAACTCGGTAAAGAAGGGGACAACTGCGATTATCTCTACAAAAAAGACCACAACAATACTCGTGAATTAAAGGCGTACATACACTATATATTGTTGAAACAATCAAAATTATGAATGACGCTGCCGTTAAACAAATAATAGAGGAAATCCACAAAAATAGGGAGGAATTGAAAAATGCAATCAAGGCCAGTGAAACTAGGTTATTGCTGACAGTTGAAGACCTCAAAATTAGAATTCACGACTTGGAAAAAGAAAATTTATCCTTGAAAAATAAGGTTGAATTTCTCGAAAAAGGTAGAAAAGAAAACAATATTGTCATTTTTGGACTAGATATAGAAGAGGAAATTCCAGTGGAATCTGTTCTTCAAGAATTAAAAAACCGTCTTGAGATTAATATAACTTACGAAGATATAAATAACATATACAAATTAGGGAAAAGTAAAGAAAGTCCTATAAAAATTGAATTCATTTCAAACTTAACAAAAAAGAAGGTTCTACAAAACGTAAAGAAGTTGAAAGGTTCTAGAATTTCCATAGTACACGATCTCACAAAAAAGGAACAAGAAGAAAACAGAATATTGAGAAGATATCTATTAGCAGAAAGGGAGAAAGGAGAAAGAAATTGCTTCATCAGAAGGAACAAGCTGGTGGTAAATGGCATTGAGTTTATAGTTGAAGAGTTACTGAGAAACGAAGAAGACGAAATCTTACCGAAGACAAATAGTACTCCTGCTACATCCACACAGAAATTGCTCCAGCAGCCTGATAGTCCAGAAGAACAGCCACGAACCTCAGCCATAGCTTCTAGAGAAAACACATCAATCCCACCAAACGAACTCAAGAAAAATCAAGCACACCTGGAAAAAATTATGAAACTTCGTTCTAGAAAGTTCTAACTTGTCTTTGCATATTGGAAAAAATAATAGCCAAAAAACATTATAATTAAATCATTATCATTATTATATGTTTTCGTTAGTTTTACCTCATCTATATATGAATATTACTTCACGCTAAATAATTATATTTTTTTTCGTCATAACTATGGATCAGTATATAAGAGATTATGAATTCAAAACAGTCAATACAATCGAACTCGAGCAAATGTGCAGTATTTCGGATTACCCTGTCGCTACTTGCAATAACAACGCCTTTTCTTTGGTACACCAAAATATCAGAAGCATAGCAAAAAATATTGATGAATTTGATATATATTTGAGCGAAACAGATACGGTATTCGATTGTATCATTCTAACAGAAACGTGGTTGATTCAAGATATTCATTTCTTCAGTAAAAATGGATACGAGATTATTTACAATGAGGGAAATATCAATAAAAATGATGGTGTTGTTGTGTATATAAAGGAAAATTCAAATTACGTGTCTAACATTATTCATATTGGTGAATGCAAAGCAATAGAAACTCAAATCAATACTCGTAACAAAAAGAAACTAATAATCACAGCTCTTTATAGACCTCCTTCCACGAACTTACGACCATTTCTGGATCAGCTCAAACGGTACCTGGAACAATCAAGACAAAAAACAGCAGATGACGAAATGGTATCAGAGTATTTGAATATAATGAATGAAAACAATTTTGAATCTATGATAAACAAAGATACTAGAGTACAAGGTACATCTGCTTCATGTATTGATCATATTTTCTTGAAATGTAAAAGACCTGAGTTCAAAGAAAAATATAAACCAATAATTGTACACTCACATATCACAGATCACTATACTCAAATCTTGAAAATGCCGATTGAGTCAGAACCTCTTGAAGCTTTAACAGAAATCTATAATGAATACACTAATTACAAGAACCTAAGGAGGGAATTGAGTGAATATGATTGGCATTCATTTTACGAGATGGTTGATATAGATATAGCTACTTCATTCTTTATTGAACTCATATGTAAACTGACAGAAAAACATACAAAAAGGATTAAAAGAAAAAAGGAAAATAAAAAAAGGAAAGATTGGGTCACAAAAGCTTTAATAAAATCAATAAATACAAAAAACCAACTATATAAAAAATACAGAGAGAACCCAGAGGCTTATAGTGAATAATTTAAGAATTATCGCAATCGTCTGAACCGTGTGATGGAAATTGAACTATTATAAATCAAAGATTGAAAAAAACAAAAAAAGCTCTAAACACCTATGGAATACAATAAATAGTATGGAATGTAAGAAGAAAAAATCAACCATCAAAGAAATTATGACAGATTATGATGTATTGACCGATGACCTGAAAATTGCCAATGCATTCAATAAACACTTTGCGGAAGTGGGAAAAAAACTGGCCTCCGTAATTCAAAAGCCGATTGCTAAGCCAATACCCAGAAAATCTCTCCCACATTCAATGTTTCTCTCACCTGTAGATGAGGAAGAAATATGTCAAATTATAAATTCATTAAAACCAAATAAATCACCAGGAATTGATAGAATTAAATCTGAAACTCTCAAAGAAATTCAAAGAGAAATCGCCAAACCCATGACATATCTTATCAACAAAATTATGAAATCTGGTGTATGTCCCTCTATATTCAAAGTAGCCGTTATCAAACCACTCCACAAGAAAGGAAAAAAATGTTTAATTGACAATTACAGACCCATTTCACTCATATCCAATATCGCGAAAATTTTTGAAAAAGCTCTAAAGAAAAGACTAAATAGTTATATTGAGAAAAACAAGTTGCTATCAGAAAAACAGTTTGAGTTCAGGGACGGCAAATCTACCCAAGATGCAATAATTGGCTTAACATCCCAAATTTATAAAGCGATAGATAGTGGAAAACCAAGTCTGTGTATATTTTTAGATCTCTCTAAGGCTAAGAATACTGTGAGCCATACACAGCTACTAGAAATCTTGGAAGATATAGGAATTCGAGGAAGACCTTATAACCTCCTAGAGAGTTATCTACATCAGAGGAAACAATTCGTACAAATTGAAAATAAACTGAGTTCAGAAGAATTAGTCCAGTTTGGTGTGCCACAAGGCACTGTCCTTGGGCTACTATTATTTTCAATATATCTCAATAATTTACTCACCCTGAACACTTCAGGATCTATTATCAGCTTCGCAGATGATACCGTGATTTTGTATGAGGATGAAAATTGGCACGACCTGAAAGAAAAAGTAGAGTCTGATATGTCACAGATAATTGACTGGTTCAATCACCAACTATTAACAATCAACTTTGATAAAACAAAATTTATGACCTTTACTGCTTACAGAAACCATTTACCAAATTTCAACACCCTCAATATACATAGCGACAATTCGGTTATTGATATTTCCAGAACAGATACCATCAAATATTTAGGTGTAACAATGGATAGTCATATGAGATGGGACGTTCACACTGAGAATGTTACAAAAACTCTCAGAAGTATGCTGTTTAAATTCAAATATTTAAGTAAAATACTTGATACTCACCACTTGAAGATAATTTATTTCGCTCTAGTGGAATCTCGTATCCAATATGCCATATTGAGCTGGGGAGGAGTTGCTGCTACTCATTTGAAAAAATTGGAAACTGTTCAGAAACGACTTCTGAAAATAATGTATGATAAAGAACCAACCTTCTCTAGCAATCTGATTTTTTCACAAGCAAGAATACTCGACGTGAGACAAACATTTTTTTATAACATACTCACACATATCCACAAAAACAAATATCTATTAAATAATATTGACCACGAACATTTCACTAGAAACAAAAAAGAATATCATGTTAAAACATCCCTGAGTAGTACAAAAATCGGTCAACGAAATATCTTTTACCTCATTCCAAAAATCTTTAACTTTCTGCCCACTGAACAGAAAATGAATATAGTAAATACAAATTCTAGCCAAATGCTGAAAAAAATTATCAAAAACTATATTATAAATTTGAATCGAGATCTGGTTCGCTCTCTCATTGAATAACAGACTTTTTAAACCTTCATGTTAAGTTTATATGTAGATTTATATATAGATCAATATCCTTTGTCACTTCTAATACTTTCACAAATTGTTTGTGTTTTATCTTAATTATAGTTAAATTTCTCATAGTTATAGGTTAAGTGTCAAAATGTTAGTAACCAATATTATTATTTACAAAGTGAGACCAATTCAAACTACCTATCTTCTATTTTAATATCATATTCATATGGAATATTGTAAATTAAATATTGCAAAGCCCACGCGCAACTTTGGTTTTAGTGGAATTTCCATGTTTGTTTACATTTCAACAATTCTAGTGCTAATTTTGTAATAACATTTTGGTAAATAAACTTATTATTATATTATTATTATTATATAGTGGCATTTTAATAGACAGAGACTCATATCGTGCAATCTTGTTGGGTTAGCAAACAATCCATGTATTCAAACCCAAAAATCTGTTTTCGACTAACAAAATGGGATGAATACGTGTATTCAAACCTTTATATGTGTAGGTAATGAAATAGACACTTCACGAAGCATTTATTACTTCATTAGGTCGTTGGATGATGCATTTAAAAAAAGGTTGCCAAAAAGTCCAAGAAATGTCTATCAAAATTAGGATTTATCTTTAGATTTCCAGCTGATGTCACAGAAAAAGTGGCTTGGTTGAAAAAGTTGGGGATGAAATGTTAAACTGGATGTGTTCCACAGTCGGTGAAAAATTGCTTTACTGGAAATCTAGTAAGAAAAAAATTGGAACGTCGCGATTGTGGGCCCTCAGACAATTGTAATGGTACCATTTTTATTTTGCCGAAATGCCCTGTTGTCAAGTTGACCTCTTTGGATTACTGGAAATCTGATATGAAAAAAGCAGTTGAACGTCTCGATTAAAGACCCTCAACTTATTCGAATGGTACTATTTTTGTCTTGCGGAAATGCGCCTTTTCGAAGTTTTGGTCAATTGGGATTACTGGAAATCTGATATGGAAAAATAATTGAAAGTCTCCATTTCGTGCCATCAGGCGATTCTAATAGTACTATTTTCATTTTGCGGAAATGCTCTGTTGCCAAGTTGGATCGAAGTGGATATTATTCTATTCAACCAGCTGGTTCCTACTATGACATTTTGACTTTGCGGAAATGCGCTGTTGCCAAGTTATAGATGCGGAAAATCATTCAGAGAAACTTTAAATAAATTTTCAGTGGAGGGTATTACTATATATTCTCTGCCGATTGTATTTTTCGTTTTGAGGAAATGCGCTTTTATAAATTACCAAACGAAAGAGACACGCCTTTGGTGTGTCTCTTTTTACTGAATGCCCACGTTGTCGGCCATGGACCGAATTTCTAAAAATGGGACACAACCTAACCAACCGAACCAACCTAGCTATCCAAGTTGATTAAAAAAAACCTTTTAAACAAATGCACTGAAAAGAAAATAATATTTTTTTTAGATGTGTGACAGGTTATTCTATGCATAACAGAATCAAAATTTTACCTCTCAAAAATACCTATTTCGTACTCGCGGCAAGCTTTCGAATCTGTTACGCACAGAATAACCTTCGTCACACATCTAAAAAAATGTTATTTCCTTTTTATCGAATTTGTATAAAAGCTTTTTCTATCAATTCAATTAATTCAGTTTAGTCATACTGAGAACTTGTAAAACCCCCATATGCCAATTTTAAATCGAATCGAATCACAATTAAAAATTTCGTCCACCAACTTGGTTTATTGAATTGACAAAAACATCATAATTTTTCACCCTGAAAATTCCCACATACTAATTTTGATTCTAATTGGACCAGAATAACAAATTTCATCAGCCATCTTGGACCACCATTTTGTTTTCTTGCATTGACGAACAAATCATAATTTTCGACCTTGCTAACCACCACATATCAATTTTGAATCGAATCGAACCATAATTGCAAATTATGTCCTCCATTTTGGAGCTGCCATTTCGTTTTTTCTTGGATATATTCCATAATGCACTGTCACCGAATTGATGTCAAAATAGCTTGCAAATGGAGTCTCATAATTTGGAATACGGAACAGTTGTTTTTCCCGCAAGAGGGCGCCAAAATGAAAAGTTAGGCGGCAAAAATTGACATTGCTGAATTCCTTATGAAATTACCGTTTAACTGATGTGTCACACTTACTATTTTCCCTATTCAAATTGTTTGGGTGATGGTGACCAAGGGGAGGGGGATAGGTATGACAGTTGAGGTTATGATAGGAAGGTGTGGATTAAAAATCGACGTGTTTTTGCATTTTATTCACAACATGCGTTTTGAAGATATTCGATCTTTTTCGTTTTCGGTGCCCCACCCTGTATATTATATGTCCATGGGTTCAACGCATGAATTCAGTAATGTACAAAATGAAATTAGTACATATTTTAAGCAACAACATTCTCAAATTGAAACACTGTGATAAATAGTGATTTTTTTTTGGGGTTATTTAAATCTTTTTTTTTAAATTAAGCTACTAGGGGTTGATTGATATAAGACTTGAAAAGTTATTGCAAAAGCAATATTAAAAAGTACATATTTCAAGCAACATAATTCTTAAATTAAATCGATGTGATAAATTAATAACTTTTGAGGGTACTCAATCATTATTTAACTATTCCAAACAAAATTTTACCCAACTTAAACTTTAAAATATAATTTTATAAGTTTTGGCAATTGGGGGTAGTTTTCACTCCTAAAAAATAAACAGCGCCAATCGGCATGATATAATATTAGAAGTAGATGGTAGGATGAGCCTAATTCCAAATGTTCATGCAACTCGCTGCAGGACAAAAAAATTGCCAGGATTTCCATTTTTTGAACTTCATTTGCTGGACTATAATGTCCGCCTTGAAGAACATTGCACAAATAGAAGTCAAATATAAGTCAATGTCCGTTGAGGGAAGTAGTTGTTTGCAGTCATATGTTTGCCTCATATCCTCCACTTAGTGGGAATATGTGGAGGAAGGGTATTGTATTTTGACTTAGTCGAAATTAGTCCTTCCATTCATTGACATGTGCTATAATATCTGTCTCAGGGTGCAATGTCTGAGTTTTGAAGAGAAAAATGATTGTAGAATATTTTTGAACATTTAATTGACTCTCAAAAATGATGATATGGATAGTCTATTAATGATACAAAAACGAATCATGATTAAATTATTAATTACATATGTCTGGAAAAGTAAACTAAAATAAATAAAAATGAAGCAACTCACAGAAAAAGTAAATTTCCTCCTACCTCGTATCAACATGTTTGTTCAATGTTCTTCATGATTTCGAGAAATCGTCCATTAATGACCCTTATTATTATAATAATAATATAATAATATACATTTATTGACAGAATATAAAACCTCGATATATTTGGTGGGAAAAAATGAAAATCTGTCAATTGGTTACAAGATACATAAAACAAAAAAAAAATACAAAAGAAGAGATGAAGCATTTATCGTGAAATTATTTATAAGAATACTAATGATGAAAGGTATTTATTCAATTGTTTCTTCGATAAAGTTCAGCTTTTAAATACTCCACCATGAGACATCATTGAAAACAATTTTTTCGTCGACCTCTGCAAAAAATGACATTTTACGTACTAATTTCCGGACGAAAAATCGACTATTTTTGAAGGCAAGTACTTTTCGTCCGCAAACACTTTTCGTCCGCAAACTCTTTTCGTCCGCTGTGGTCACTATGATACGGCACGGTACGAGAGTGGCGATTGAGTCATATTCGTAAATCCACGTTTTAATTAATACATAGGCGCCTGTGACAATAACTGTCATTTGCTGTTGTCAAATTAATTATTTACGAAATCCGCTAGATTTTACGTGTGATTTTAGACCGTGGTGTGAATATTAGTGTTCATAATAATCAAGAATTGATCGAGTCTGCAGTTCGAAGAGTTGGACGTAGCTGAGGCCAGCAAACATGCGAGTACTTACTTTCATAAAGGTATGTAGAGGTCGACGAAAAAATGTAATATGCACCTCGGCGAAAAACTGTCTACTGTCTCGCCTGCTTGCTATCCTCGGCTGCGCCTCGGCTATCAATTTGCAGGCTCGACTATAATAGATAGTTTTTCGTCCTTGGTACATAAATAACTATTGAATAGAAATCATGAGAACCACATTCAGAAATATACAAGTATAAAATACTATATGGATATTTTTTCACAATACTAAGACAACTAACTGTAAGGTAATAATGTGTATAATATAGAACGACAATGACAGAGAGAAAAAGGAACACATTGAATACAGAATAAAAAATACAATATGAAAGATAACTTACAAAAACATTGGGTGATAATGATAGTGGAGAACACAATATATTTACTAACGATGGTTATTTGATAATAGGTTTTGTTTGTAGCAGTATTTTAAACACAAAATAGATTTAGATTGGAGGAACCGTTGGAGGTTATTATATAACTTGGCGACGGTATAGGTGAAAGATCGTTTGAATTGCTCGGTGAAGTGTCTAACAATATGAATTATTTTACGTCTTATGTTCACATGATGCACATCAGTTCTAAACTGTATTTTATTATACAGGGTGTCAATTTGAAAACTTCCCACCCTTAATATCTTCCTTCCAGTAAACAATATGAGTAATCGAAAAAACAGGTCAATTTTATTGTCAAGGGGGACACTTTCAAGGACTATTTGTAGCCCTCGTGGTTCAACCCCCTAGGAGGGGTAGATGATACCCATATAATTTTAAATGGGAAGGGGGGTCAAGTGGCACATCATTTTGATGGGCGTTCAATTCTTGTTCCAATGGTACCCTGACTTATTATTTTTTGATGAGCATTTTCCGAAAAATTGCGTTCTAAACTAACAGAAGTAATTATTAGAACGCCTATACTGAGATGCATGGTTTGGCCAGAACTGGTTAGAATATTAGGTGGTACCGTTCCAACCCTTTATTAGGGGTAACATTAGCCATTAGCTCCAAACACTTTACATAAAAAAGTAGTCTAATAGTAAAACGTAGATGCTAGTAAAGTTGTGTATTAAATGCTGAATTTTTAAGTGTCATCGCAGAAATTGTACAGATAGCCTTCCTTTTTTGCTACTTCTGCTGTAAAAAGTTTCTGTTTTCCGGTAAAAAATTGGTTAGCAAATTTGAACTATGTGGTAGTATTGTGAATACCGTTGTACCTGTTGGGCTGTTTAGGAATTACTTTAATAAGTGTATAAAAGTGTAAAAATGGTTTACATTCTTCAAGACAGAATTGAAATGATTGTAATTTATGGCGAAGTTGGAAAGTGCGCACGAAGGGCGGTATGTCTTTTTAACGAAAGACATCCAAATTGTAATGTAAGTCACCGGTATGTGCTTGATTTGGTGAATAAGTTTTACGAAACTGGTTCAGTGACAAATAAAAAAAGAAATAACCCCAGAGTACTAAATGAAGCAGCTCAAATTGAAGTTTTGGGAACATTTGCTGCAGAGCCCACGAGCTCCTTACGATCAGTATCAGAACAGACGGGAATGTCACGCGAGACTATAAGAAAAGCATTGAAAATGCATAAATTTCATCCATATAAAATGCAGATTCTTCAAGAGCTCCACGAGGATGATTATGATAGAAGAATAGAGTTTTGTGAAATCATGTCTCATCGAGTCAATACCATCCCTAATCTTCTGTTAAACATCTGTTTCAGCGATGAGTGTTCATTTTTTCTGAATGGCAATGTTAATAGACAAAATTGTCGCTATTGGAGTGACGAAAACCCACATACTTTTAGGGAAGGGCATACACAACACCCACAAAAAGTTAATGTTTGGGCTGGTATTCTTGGAAATGCCATTCTTGGTCTATTATTTCTGGAAGAAAACTTGACTGGCAATCTGTACCTTGATATGCTTGAAGAGACTATCGATCCTCTTATAACCCACGAGCTAGAAACTCAAATTGATGCAGAAGGTAATGAACTTTTGCAGGAGGATCTGTTACATTTCCAGCAGGACGGTGCTCCACCTCATTATTTTCTTCCCGTCCGACAGTGGTTAAACGAGAGATTTCCGGGTAGATGGATTGGCAGAAGGGGAGCAGTTGGATGGCCTCCGAGATCACCGGATTTAACACCCTTAGATTTCTTTCTTTGGGGGCATCTTAAATCCGTTGTTTATAAAACACAACCTTCTGATATTGACGAACTTAAAAGACGAATTACAGCAGCATGCCGGTCAATTCCTAGTGAAGTTTTCCGTAATGTTAGAGGGGAGTTCGAAAACAGACTGTATTACTGTTTAGAGCAAAATGGACAACATTTCGAACAGCTAATAAGATAAGCGGAAGTAGATTTTATGTTGGAAATGTCTTTCTCGCAAATTAAATTTTATTGTGTAGAAGGAAAAAAACCACCAAATAAAAAATCCCATGCGTAATAAATTTATTCCTGTCATTCAAGGGTTGGAGCGGTGCCACCTACTCTTCTAACCATTTTTATTAAAGGGAGTCAATACAATAATGCATCTCAGTATAGGCGTTCTAATAATTACTTCTGTTAGTTTAGAACGCAATTTTTCGGAAAATGCTCATCACAAAATAATAAGTCAGGGTACCATTGGAACAAGAATTGAACGCCCATCAAAATGATGTGCCACTTGACCCCCCTTCCCATTTAAAATTCTAAGGGTAACATCTACCCCTCCTAGGGGGTTGAACCACGAGGGCTACAAATAGTCCGTGAAAGTGTCTCCCTTGACAATAAAATTGACCTGTTTTTTCGATTACTCTTATTGTTTACTGGAAGGAAGATATTAAGGGTGGGTAGTTATCAAATTGACACCCTGTATAAGTACGGGTGTATGAGTGACAACTATTTTGTGAAATAAAACCGCAGAATGAAGTGTTGGTCTATCAAAAATTTTCAACCATTTTGCTATTCCAAGGGTGTGTGAAATGGGATCCCTCTTTCTAATGCCAAATGAACGATTTGTCATTAATTGTCAATGTCTCCATCAATGCATGATTTTTGCATAGGCAACCAAACAAACGAATTCAGATGTTATAGACGCTCAAATGGATATTGACGATAAATTTATGTTGCAGAAACGGCTAAAGTAGCATCTTTAACTTTAGTGAAATTGTCTAGCTGTGTGCATGCTTCAATATACTTGACGAACGAAAATTTGTATTTCATGAAAAATATTTTTATTTTAAAAATCGTAGCAAAGCGCTTTCGACTGATAAGTACGCACTGATGATGACTTAACAGTCGAAAGAGCGCTACGATTTTTAAGTAAAAATATTTTGCATGAAATACAAATTTTCGTTCTTCACGTCTTTAACTTTAGTTTCAGAGAATATTCAGAACTCCTTTATCTCAACAAGAGTGAGGTAGACGGAAAAATATTGTAATCAACTCTTATATTAACATGCGATTAATGATCTCGAAAATAAACGCGCTCGCTTCGCTTACGCGTTAAAATATCTCGATCATTAATCGTTTTCATTAATACACTAGTTGATTAAATAACTGTACTATTAGTATTGATATAAATAAACACTACGAATCTTGATTTAATCAAAACTATTCTTTTTCAACCTTTCCGTGACGGGGCGGGGTGTGCCGCAAACCCCAACTTTACATTATTCCTTGTAACTCTGCTATAAAAAAAGGATCGTGCTTTTTCTCAAAGCTAATCCTCAAACGATTCAATACCGACATTATAATGAGGTATTGTAGGTATCATAAATATTTTAATCATTAGATAGAGGTTTAGGCGTTGGGGTAAGCGACCATTCCCCCCTCCGGCTCAAATGTTTCAACTTGCTCACCATCTTTATCGACTCCGCGCATGCGTTACACGTAACAAATCGGTGCAATTGAGGTACCTACTTGACAGATTGAGTTCAGTGATCGAAAAAGACGTACAGGTGCGAGAAATATCCTACGTTTTTGTGAGTTTGTGAGTTATTAGCCATGACTAGACAAAAACTTTTGACTGGCGACGAACTACGAGACAATCGTTTGTACCAATAGACGAGGAAAGTGTGTCGTCATACTTGTCAAAAACTGATTCCAAACAAAGAATTTTAGGTGACATTCTCCGTTTATTATTTGCTGCTTTGCTTATTATTTTGTGTTTGGTTGTTTGGATTTTGTTTTCTCAGGCAAAAAAAAGTTGAAAAACCTCAACGGAAACAATATCGGAGTTATCGGACAAGCTGTTTTAAACTCGAAAGAGGTTTGTTTGGAATCAGTTTTTGACAAGAATGACATTTGTGACGTCATCACTTTTCTCGTCTATTGCAAAAAATTCATTTGTGTAATTCATAGGCAAATACGCAAGGAAGTGTAGTGCCCTGAATGCGAAAATGAACTCATAAATATACCATTCATATATCGGGCAATGTTCGTTATCTATGTTATGTTTCATTTTCAGAATATTATATTCTTTCAAAGTTAACCTATATTTATTCAAATTTATTTAGTTCTTGCTCATAAGTACGATTTTAGAATGGGGTGGCACTCCTACCCCGCGCCGGCGACTACGGAATTTCTATGGGCCCCGTCACCAGAAAGGTTTTAAACAGTAATGGAAAAGTTCACTTGGAGTCCCTTTAAAAAACAACTAGAACTCAGTCAAAAATGCCAACAAACACTAGCAGAGCTGTGCCGAATACACACAAAAAGTGCTCGCGAGCACTAAGCCCTAAAAATAACAATATAATAAGCACTTTTGAAAATAAAAATTTTGAATTCTTTATAACTGTGATCCGTTATAAAATGCCATTATACACCTGTCATCCACGGGAGTGCAGGAAGCTGAATGACTCCCTGTATAACTCCAAACTCAAATTCTCTAGGTACTAAAGTACCAGTATCATAAACAACTCAAACCACTTCTAGGTTATTTTATTAATTTTTGATGAATCTACCGAATCTGTAAATTTGATGAAGTGCTCTTAAGTACAGTGCTCACGAACGCAAAAGAGTGCTCAGTGTACGGCACAGCTCTGAACATTAGTAAATTGGCCAAGCTGTAGATAAAAATAAGAGGCTCCTTTCAAACAAAATAAAAGAGGCAAACAGCCTATACTACTTTTTATAAGATAGTTCGCATATAAAAACCACGGTTTTCGCCCCAGCAAAATCGCTTTGTGGAATTTTTTAAACAAGAAATAGTGAAAAAAATTCAACTTTTTTGTTTTTTTTTTGAGAATATCTCAAAAAAAAATTCGAGAAATCGTTTTACAGTCGCTAGAACTTTTGTAGAGAGAATTATAAAACCTACAAAATGATTTTTTATACTACCGGATCGGAGCATTTTTCACTGAGAAAATCCGAGTATACTTCGAAAAAGAGAGCATTTTAATAAATCTGAAGCTGGACAAACAGTTTTGCAGAAACTGATAGAAAATAACATTTGGTTCAACTGTGCGCAAGATGGTTCCTGTGTTGTTTTGCACATTCGCATTACAATCAATTTGAGTGCACATCTTTTTAAATACGCCGATTAAGGGAAATTATCTCAATCAAATTCTGTAAGCGGCATTTGGATGTAGAGGTCAATATCTACAATATGTATATTTTGGATTTTCACTTGAGAGTTGGAAAATGTCACTGGAAGTTACTCTACTTCAAAGTGCACCCGAAGTCGCCCGAACTCAACTCGAGTAAACTTCAGTATGACTTCATGTGACTTCGGGTAACTTCGGACAAACTTTGGAACGTTTCGATCAACTTTTAGTGACATTTTCAACACATTTCCCACCTCTTAGGTGAAAATCCAAAATATACGAATTGGAGATATTGATCTCTACTTCCAGATGTCGTTTACAGAATTTGAATACCACGATTTTCCTTCAATCGGCGCATCTTGCAAGATCTTGCAGAAAACATCTTGCGCACAGTTGAACCACATATTATTATCTATCAGTATATATCCGCAATATTGTTTGTCCAGCTTGAACATTATAAATTTTTGAAAAATGGTCTCTTTTTCGAGGTTTTCCAAGATTTCCCCAGTGAAGAATGCACCTATCCGGTAGTATGAAAATCCATTTTGTAGGTTTCATGAATCTCTACAAAAGTTCCATCGACTGTGTAACGATTCCTTGAATAATCTTTTGAGATACTTCCAGAAAACCAAAAAAGTTGTAATTTCTTTAACTATTGCTTATTTAAAAAATTCCACAAAGCGATTTTGCTGGGGCGAAAACTGGGGTATTCATTAAAGAACTATTCAAAAAAAATAGTACTTATAGGCTATTTGCGTCTATTATTTTGTGGGGGAAAAGCTCTATAATAGCTTGGTCTAAAAGATAATACTAATATATAATACTAATATAATATAATATAATAGCTAGTATGTCTAAAATCCAGTCATAGTCATAAAAAATTTGAACTTAATCCAATCAGTAGGTAGATCAGGGTTTTTAGATACCTTAGTATTGATTAAACAAAAACAATTTGCTAACACCTGACAAAATTTTCCGGACCCTTATAATGTTTTAATGTTCTCTGTTTTGGAAAATTGTTTCTTACCGAATTACCGACAATGAATCGTACTTATTCGAAACTTCACTTTCTACCAATTCATATACGTTTTGATCTAGTGTATGAGGTTCCTTGTCGTAATACTTCTTTCTGATCGTCTTCTTAAAAAAGGCTCTGTGATTGGTCAAATTCGCCGAGAAACTTCTGAGGAACACTTCTTTTCTGCCGATCCCACCGGTTCTTTTCAAAACTATCAGGTTTCTTGAAATGTTCAAAATTATTTTCAATAGAACCCACAACGTGATCAAGCTGATGAAAATCACAAGTAAGTTTTTGATTTCATTCAGCTGTGGGTCCTTCTCATAAATTTTATTTGTACAGGTGTCCACTGAAAAAATCGACGTACCTTCATGCACCAGTACGTCGTGTCTATCAGTGAGCCACATAGATCTATTTTGAACAAATATTTCCTGCGTTAATTGTATCCTGTGATCCACACGGTAAAAATTGAACTCGACATATTCCTCTGATGCGAGTGGCTTATCCCGATAGAAATCGATAGATTTATTAACCATACTGTGCGCATTCCAAACTACTGTTACATTTCCTAGTACAGTACAGGATTTTTTCGAATAATTGCACTTTTTAACTCGTAGTTTGATTTCATTTGACTCTATAAGATAACTCACATTTTCCTTATACACAACACCATCTTCGTAGTTTTCCTGAATTAGCACATCAGTAATATCAGCATCATTCAATTTAATCGTCTTAGTGCCGTGTCCATCTGCCATGATTGTGTATTTGCCACTTGGATTACCTCCTTTTCCACAATCCTGGTGAAGATTTTTTGGGCATAAATAGAATACATCCACATCTAGATTGAAATAAACTACATGTACAAGTATCCCAAACGCCATCTCAATTATGAGAATGAAGAACACTAGACTCAAGTTGGGATTCATGTTTGCAGTGAGTAAATGAAATGAAATCACAATGCCTGGTAACATATGTTGTGGCTATTGTTCGTTCTGATTGTTTACGTATGGATATGAACTGAAGATAATGAAATCAATCTCAACCGCAAAATTCCACCGGTGCTACTACTATTATCAATAATTTCAAATAGCACAATGACTATTATGAAATATCATTGGAAAAATGAGGTTAGAAACATACTTGTTATTTTTGGTTCAGACTCAGATGTGGAAAGTTTTCTGAATGCTCAGACTAGATCAGAAGAATTTACATAGAACCGCACAATAATAATAATAATAATGATCTGCGCAATCCAAAAACCACGGAAGAATTTCGAGGGGCCCTCAAAGGCTCAAAGAACTTTGCTGCTCCAGGCCCTGATGGGTTGAATAACTTTGGTGGAAAAAGTTTCCAGCAACCCACCGTCATCTGGCTAGAGTTTTTAACTCATGGCTAAATGGGGAGCAGCAGGTTCCGGAGTGGTTTGTCGAGGGGCGAACCGTGCTCATTCCCAAAAACGGAGATTTGTCTGATCCCAAAGAATTACAGGCCGATTACAAGCTTGAATGCGTGCTATGAGGTGTTTACGCGCATCTTATACACGCGCGTTCTCTCCGCAGTTGATCCGGTGTATGAACGGATAAATGAACATAGAGGGTGAAAGAAAGGGGTCGCCGGGTGCAAGGAGAACCTGCTCATCGATAGATGTATCACGCAGGACTCCGTGCAGTATAAGCGTAACCTTTCGATGGCCTGGATCGATTACCGCAACGCATTTGAAACAACATCGCATGAGTTAATCATGCATATGCTCAGATGCCTTGAGGTACCCGGTCAAATAGTGGGATGCATTGGACAACTGATGCCGCTCTGGAGGACTCGCTCCACCATGAGATCTGGTAGAGACAGAGTCCAAACTGAGCAGGTCATCATCAGAAGAGGCGTGTTTCAGGGAGACACCATCAGCTCTCTTCTCTTCTGCATCTCACTATTGCCATTGTCCGTTGCACTCCGGAAAATCCATTGGTACAACTGTAGTACCTCCAGCAACCGGAGGCATTAAGTCACCCATCTCTTTTACATGGATGATATTAAATTATATGCCTCTGGGTGGTGGAAGAGGACACGAATGCTATCAGAATGGAATTCGGGACCGACAAATGTGCAACGGTTCATCTCACAAAAGGACGTAGCGAGAAATAAAGAGTGGATGTCCACCTTGTAGACGGAAGTAACCTACATCATCTGGATGCCGGAGAGACTTAGACTTACCTAGAGACGGAGTAACGCCGCTCCCAAGAGGTTGGAACTGTATATCTCATTTAAAATATTCACCCGTCACTAGGATATATATTTGTAATAACTTTAATATGAATTGTCAAATATAAAGTCAATTATCCGAAGAGTATCTATGGTTTTAATTAATATATAACAATTTGGCTAAGAGGATACTGCGAAAATGAGTCATATTGGTTCAGTGGAACCTTTTGATATGAAAAATGGGAATTTTACGTCATACTTGGAGCGAGTGGAGCAGCTATTTCTATTGAATGCAGTCAAAGACGATAAGATGAAAGTAGGACTTTTCATTACGCTGATGGGATCCGAAACATATAACATTTTACGTGCACTAGTGGCTACAGAATCTCCTGAAGACAAATCTTATAAACAACTAACTGAAGTTTTGAAGGGTCACTTCTCTCCCAAAAAGTCTGAAATAGTGAAACGTTTCAAATTCAATAAACTCAAACAAGAAAAGGGGGAAGCCGTATGTGATTTTATAGTAAAGTTAAAGAAACTATGAGAATCTTGTAACTTTGGAGATTTCCTAAAAGAAACTCTTCGTGACCGTCTAGTATCTGGAATGTCATCTGAACAGATTCAAAAAAATTTGTCAGCGAAATTGCATGTTTGTTAGCTTGTAGTCTTGAAGCGGCCGGAAAACACAGTAGAGACATGCAACCAAGTTTACCAGTAGGTAAAATTTTGATTCCAAAGCAGTTCAATTATCCGGAACATTCTTATAGACGTGACAAAAATTTGCCCCATATCAAGGTAGGAGACGTTTTCGCTGTGGAAGACTCCATGATTCGCACACGTGTTTGGCAAAAGACTGGAAATGTTATTTTTGCGGGAATATTGGACATACTTCAAAAGTTTGTAAGAATACGAAGGTTTACATGGTACAGGATTCCGAAGACCACCATTCGGAGGAAATGAATTTGAAATTAATTTTCTACATATTGTAAACAGTGTCAAGTCAGCACCACTAGTTAGTAGTCAATTTAAACATTAAAGGGAAAAATGTGCAGTTAGAGGCAGAGACAAGTGCAAGTATTTGTTTGATTCCCGAATAAGTTTTCAATAAGGAATTTAGTCATTTGTCATTGAGTCCAGTAAGTAATCAGGTGAAGGTGAAGGTGGAGGTGTTTCTGGGGACGATCTTTATATACTAGGAGAAATGTCTGTACAGGTTCAGGTGGGAAATCGACATGTAGCACATGTAGCACCAACAACTATAAAGAGTTCTTTCCTTTCGCGAGTTGGAGAAATATTTTTCCCAGTCCGTCGACTCCTGTTTCTATCATGAGTTTAGTTAGGGTCAGAGATAAGAATGGAATGATACAGGAATTGAAATCAGAATTTCCGCATGTATTTTCAGATGACAGAAGTCAACATATTATAGGTTTCACAGCTAACTTGGTAGGTAAAGAAAATAGTAATTTGAAATTGCTAGCCCCATTGTTATTGTTAGAAAGAAAACTGAGGGCATACGCATTTGCGTGGATTTCAAAAAAACATTTAACCCTATTTTACGCACTGACCACTATCCATTACCAGATCTCAATGAAATGATGCAAATTACATCTGGTATGACTGTTTTTACAATTCTTGATCTTAGTAATGCCTTCAGCTCCAGGTATCGGAGGCTTCCCACAAATTTTTAACAATCAATACATACCAGGGTCTTTATAGTTACACTTGGTTACCATTTGGGGTATCGGATGCTCCTGCCATATTTCAGTCTACAATGGAAGAAGCACTGAAAGGTATATATTGATGATGTGATTATTGATGGTGTTTATGAGAGAGAATGTTTCGATAGAGTACGAGAAGTCGTGAACATAATATCCAGATAAATCAAAATAAATGTAACCTTACAAAATTAGACCTCTTAAATCAATAAATGACGCACTATCACCCAAAGATATCACTGAACTCAGGGCGTACTTGGGGCTTTTGAATTTTCATTTTAAATTTATACCAATGTTGTCTATCCATTTACATCCACTTCATCGTTTGTTGAAAATATATAACGTGTTTATGTGGGACGATTCATGTGGGAAAGCTTTCAATAAAAGTAAATATCTTTTTATTAATAGTTCGGCTAAAAACAAAGAATTGTTTTTGACTCCTTGGAATAAATCTACAAAAAATTGGAGTAGGCTTCATATCGATTTTTTTTAATATTGAGCATACAAATTTTTTGCTGCTACAAGTAAATGGCTGGATGTGTATATAATGAGAAATGGAACTGATTCTGAAAAAACAATAAAGAAATTAAGAAATTCATTTGCAATTTTTGGGTTGCCTGAATCGATAGTATCAGATAATGGCCCACCTTTCAGTAGTCAAGAATAACAACAGTTTTGTCGGTCGAATGGTATTCAAGTATTATATTCACCTCCTTATCACCCCACGTCAAATTGTCTCGCTGAAAAACATATGTCTACAATAAAAAACTCTTTAAAAAACAACTCTTTGAAGAAAATAAATCTAATTCAAAAACAACTTTACAACATAAATTAGATAATTGTGTCTTTGTATATCGAAACACACCAAATTTAGTATCAAGGCGTAGTCCTTCGGAAATAATGTTGCAACAATCTCCTAGAACAAAGTTGAATGTGATCAAACAAAAATATACAGAGGGTGGAAAAGGAATAAGTAGATCAGAGAGAGCAACGGAACACGAAAATGAAAAACAGGCTGTATCCACATTCTATACTGAAGGTCAAAATGTGTTAGTTCATATGAGCAAAGGAAATAAGTGGTTACCAGGAAAGATTCTGAAGGTTATAAGTCATTTACCATATTTGGTATGGGTTGCGGATCAGGTTAGATATACAGGGCAATTCAAATTCGTTTCTGTACATGGGGATCTCTTAAACGATAAGAGATAGAGTATCGGTTGTGGTAAAGTTGCGTATTTTAGTGACCAATTCAATGATGTAAAAAAATCGAATTTTTGTCTTTTGGTTCTGGAGATATACAGGAAAAAACAAAAAATCCGAAATTATTTTTTTGCCTGCATCTTCCTTATTGTTGTAAAATTGTTATTTCCATCAACCGATTGCACCCCTACGCGCAACCCTCGGAAGTCTTCAAGAGACTTGTGTGAGCTAGGGAAGATGCAGCCCTTACCTTTTAAAGTGTGATGCCATGCACGAGACCGATGACCGTGCGAGGCTTTGAACCCTCGACCCTTCGCTCCAAAGGCGAACGCTCTACCACCACGGCCACCACGGCCACCACGGCCACCACGCAGACATATTAAAAATCTGTTCACATTTTGCTATTGGCACTTGATGTGGGCTATCATAATTTGTCCATGAATCTTTTATACAGGATGTCGTCTGACTTGGGCCACCCCCATCTTTGAATTTTTAAATACGGACCTGTATTTTTTGTTGTAGTTTTTGGATCGAAGACGTTCACTTTATACTGAGAAATTAAATTTAATTTTATATTTTGGGATGTTTCGGTAATATTTTATTATAATTGGGTGAATTATTCCCTTTTAAATTACGGCCCTGGAAATTGATTGACTGAGTTAAATAAAAACACAATAGCAACTTTCACGTCTTTCCATGTACCATAGTGTTTTTCGAGAGTATTTTATTCATTTTTAGGTACCAATTAATATTTCTTCACATTTTCAATGCTCTTTCCCTCAATACACTACTTTGCTGCATTGTTGCGAAAGCATTCAAAATCGTCAATCTCAAGTCTTCCATATTTTCTATCTCTCCGCCAGCGTAAATCCTATTTATCAATGTCCCCCATAGAAAATAGTCCAAAATAGTAAGATCTGGTGATCTTGCAGGCCATCTTATTGGCACATTATTTGCTATCCATCTGTTGTTGAATGTGGTATTCAGAAACTGATCAACCCCTCTTGTACAATGAGGACGAGCTCGATCATGTTGAAACCAGATTCCATTCTACCGACCAATTGGAATATCTTCGAGGTATTCAGTGAAGGTGGTCCTTAGGAATTGCAAATATCGTTTGCCATTCAATGTCTCCTGGAAAACATATGGCCCAAGAAGTTTATTATCAAAAATTCCTGCCGATACATTGAATCCAAATCGCTCTTGAGGACGAACTTCTCTGAAATTATTTTCATTGATCTGAGACCAAACATGTTCATTATTCCTATTGAATTCACTCAATTTGTGAAACGACTCTCATCGGTCCAAATGATGTTATTTAAAAAATTCCCATCTCTTTTACGATTTGTCTAATTTCCATTAATCTAAAATTCAGTGATATTACTGAGAGTTCATTAAAACAAAAAAAAAGTTACTTTTTCAACAATACTTTCCTCTATTTCGGATGGAGTTCTGTTACCATAACTTTTGCGAGGCTTATTGTATGATTCAAATTCGCTGAGGTTTTTGTCTAATTTCTGGAACAGAGTTTCATGCAGTTGACGCCTTTCGGGATAAATTTCCATATACCGTTGGGCTGTAGCATAACTGTTTATATGGTTTTCATAATAAATTTTTATCATGTCCCGTTTTTATTCAGCGGAAAACATAATTTTTACACCAATAAACTCAAAGATATACAACAAATATGACAAATTTCATTGTTCTCATATTCTACTGAGATTTCATCGGTATCAAACATGGTAACTAAAGACATTAGCAACTTTTAGGTGAGTATTATAGTAACTAGCGAAAATGTGGTGTTATGATCTTTCTATCTCCAAGTAAATGTGGAAGACTTGAGATTGATGATTTTGAATGCTTTCGCAACAATGCAGCAAAGAAGTGTATTAAGGGCAATAAATAATATTAAAAAACGAGTTCAAAAATGTCTCGAAATGGAAGGACTCCAATTGGAACATGTATTGCGCTATTAATTTTTTTGTGTATATAAATTACTTCATTTAATTTTCATTACAATTATAGTGTTCGTTTCGGATGTACTTATTGCTATCATTTCTTTTTCAGCTTATCAAAATACATATAATCTATTTTTGTTGTAGATATGTATCAGATAATCATAAAAGGTTTTGCTATTCGAAGTTCATTGTAGAAAACGCTCAAAGAGCATTGAAAATGTGAAGAAATATGAATTGGTACCTAAAAATGAAAAAAAAATACTCTCGAAAAACACTAAGGTACATCGGGAGACGTGAAAGTTGCTATGGTGTTTTTATTTAACTCAGTCAACCAATTTCCAGGGCCGTAATTTAAAAGGGAATAATTCACCCAATTATAATAAAATATTACCGGAACATCCCGAATTATAAAATTCAATTTAATTTCTCAGTATAAAGTGAACGTTGACGATCCAAAAACTACAACAAAAAATACAGGCCCGTATTTAAAAATTCAACCATGGGGGTGTCCCAAGTCAGATGACACCCTGTATAAAAGATTCATGGAAATATTCTGATAGCCCACATTAAGTGCCAATAGCAAAATGTGGACAGATATTGAATATGTCTGCGAATAAAGAAGATACAGGCAAAAAAATAATTTGGGATTTTTTGGTTCTTCCTGTATATCTCCAGAACCAAAAGAGAAAATTTCGATATTTTCAAATCATTGAAAAGGTCTCTGAAATACGCAACTTTGCCACAATTTAACCGATACTCTATCTCTTATCGTTTACGAGATCCCCATATACAGAAACGAATTTGAATAGCCCTGTATATATTTATGCTGACAATCTTAATTCATCAAAGTTAGCTTTAGTGACTGACGCTGAAATCAGAGAGGATTTGCCATTAGTGCCTTATTATGAATCCACTCCTATTTCTGAGCAGAATTCTCCTTAAACGGTTTCATTAGAGGATACCTCGTCTGAAATTGAACGAGGTAGTTCTAGTACAGCTAATCGTTTTTCAAATCCTGCCAATTCAGAAAGAAATTTCACTAGTTCAAATACGGTGTCACCAAAACCAACTCGAATATCATCAAGGGTTCCCAGATTACCCACCCGCTTGGATTTGCAATTAATTTAAACTCACCCATGTCTGTATCCATTGCTATCAGCTTATATGAGAAAGAAGAAATGTTGTGTATTGTATTTCAAGCTTTCATCAGTTTCATCAAAGGCGAAATGACCTGAACTGTAAATCTTATTCAAAATATTCACCCGTTACTAGGATGTATTTTTGTAATTACTTTGATACGAATTGTCAAATAAAAAGTCAATCATCCGAAGAGTACCTATTCTTTTAATTAATATATAACAGAGGTAATCACAGTTGAAAAACTCTCCCCGTGGCAAGTATCAGCATAATTTCCGACAGATCCGGTCATCAGAAATGTCGGGGAAGAATAAAGTTGCTGCAACTAATATGCTTGCCGTTCCGATCCTACTCTTCTCCTCAGGAAGAGCTGCGGACTCAGGAAGAGCTGCGACAACTGGACGTTCAAACTCAAAAAATAATGCTTGCATCCTAATTCGTCCGTACCACGGTTATACTTTCCAAGACAACGGGGAGGCCATGGACTATTGAGTTTGTAGTATCTGCATAACAGAATGGTACTGGGTGGAGCGACGATGATAAAGCAAGGATTGGAGCATTCCTGTTTAGGGCAGCAACCCGTGCAGCTGATGAACTTGGTCTCGTATTCGACACTGAACTGGCTAACCCAAACTATGTCAGCGAGTTGGGACCCGTACAGCAAAAAGCTTACATTAAAGCTGCGGAGACCAAGGTCCTCTTACAGCTACATATGTTTGAGCCAATGCGTGGTGTCTTCTTTATCAACATCGAAAACCGTGGCTTATCCAAAAGTTTGGTCTTTGCCTTCCTCAGTTCTAGTGAGCTTAAGTCGGAGACTGAGGGATTTTCAATGGCCTGCCAGAATGGTGACTTCAATTCCCTCGCCTATCGTAGTCACGTGATGCACCGATGCAGGGCATGTCGTGGGGCACCTGAAACCATAATGCATTTGCTGTCAGCATCACCAGCTCATGCGGTCTCAACCTATATCCACAGGCATAATGCGCCCCTACGAGTGTTGTACCACCATCTACGACATTCGTACGGTATAGTCGGGACACCGGTGGTGCTCTATGATCCGGGGGATATTGAGTCCGTTGTGGAAAATGAGAAGTGCCTAATCTATTGAAACTACTCATTCCCCACCCTCAGGCAAATACGAGCAAATAAACCTGATGTAATCCTCGTCGACCTCCAAAGTAGTTTTCCGCTCCAGGCGAAATGAATATCGTTCAAAAAGAGGAGGAAAAACTGACTAAATATTGATATCTTTCTCTTTGAGCTTCTCACGTTGTATCTAAACTGTTCTGCTGAAATGGTGGTTGTGATTATAGGAGTCCTTGGTGGAATGACGTACACTCTGCTCTTTAATTTGAAAATAATAACGGCTTTTCGTAATATGGCAGAAATATTAGCAGCACGAATGCAGAAGGCCGTCATCCTTGGTTAACTTCGTCTGCTCAGAACACATGACTCTCGGAACCAATAGTCACTTACTCTACGGACGAAGGGAGCAGTAATTAGGGTAAACTACACCAGCGCACCCTCCGGATGGGTCGGAGCTCCAGAGCCGTGGCCTGACTGGTATATTCCGAACGATAATAATCATAATAAATATTTATTCACAGAGCAAATACATGCATATACATTAGAGTGTGGTTGAGTGTGTGAATGAACTGTTCATTTCCATAGAAGCTGATTCACATAGTCAGCTTGTACGTGGCACAAGATCACTTATTTTGAATATTTGTTACTTGTTCATTCAGATTTTATTCATTCCTCATCTTCTTTGCCTGAAAAGATTCTTTGGGAAAATAGCATCATACCCCATTAAGTTTTGCTATTTCTTTTTTTATTACCAGAGTTGCGTTCCTGGTGTATCTTCAAGAATCCCATTGACGTACTGACATGTTTATTCAGTGTTTGCTTATTCACACAAAATAAAAACTTTTCCAAATCAGAATATGAAGCAACAAATATCCCATTGACTTCACACTCCTACCATTTTGTTACATCGTTGGAAAAATAATTCAATTTGGATCTCAACCATCTAATTTTTTTAAATTTTGCTATTAAATTATTTTTTTAACAACAGCCATTCGAAACATCACGTATAAGTAAGGATCTGAATGGTAACTCTTACCTTGATAAACTTGAACGGTTTATGTGGAACAATAGGACATAACATACTCGTATTTCGATTGGTATAACAGATACTTCTCTGTGCTCTGGGAGCACATCTACTTGAAAATTTCGAAAGGCACAGATATCGAAGTTGTGAAAGAATGTATTAATGAACCTCTTTGCAATTGGATATTCTTAAGTTGATGTGCCTTCCAGCGCCACATGTCGAGCAATAACCATGTCTTTCATTTCAAGAAGTAGTATCGGCGATACCATTGAAAACGGGTTCAGTCCCATGTTTGTACGTCGAATAGTTCGAAAGTTAACCTAGGATAACACCAAATAGAAGAGGGAGATCTACCTAACCTGAAGCCATCCGATATCCTGAACTTCTTGAATGCCATAGGACTGGAGGAATTGCTCTAGTCGTTGAGACATCCGGAATGGTTCAGCAGCAGAAGTGGACACAAAAGATCTTGAATAGGTCGCAGTTTATTGACACCCCTACTAACTACAATAAAATAGAATAGCATGGGGGGAGGGGACTACAAAAAGCCTAATGTATTGTTATGGTGATTAAATGGTTTGTTATGAATACTAGAGATTGTCGAAATCAGAACTTTATTCAATAAAAATGAATTGAAAACTACGTAGATACTTTACCTGGACTGAATCATATTTATCTTAACAACAACAAGAAGGGTAGCAGAATTGGTCTTCATCCAATTTCACAGCATTCCGAGTAAACGAAGTCATCTTATGATGAAAAATTCTATGAGAGTCATAGAATAAAAAGTAGAAATCATCAATAAGATTTTTGGAACAGTTTACAGGTTGGAAATTTGAATAAAGTTGAAATTTACGTATTTTACCACAAACTTGAAACTGATTATAAATAAAACACATTGTTTATTGAAAAAATAAAAATTTTGAAAGAAATATGACATTTTGAGGGATTCTCACCTATAGATAAGTCCCAGATAAATCTATTTATCAGATAAGGATATGTAAACCTGTGAAGTTTATCCGATAGATAGTTATCAGAGACTGTATTGTGAGGTGAAAAGATCGGCCCTTAGGTGACAAAATAAGAAGAAGGTCAATAAAATACACCACAAGACAAGTTTGTTTTTATCAAAGTAATGATTCTGTAAAATAATAGTTAGTAGATATTCTATATAGTAGTAATTAGATGATGAAACTGATAAAAATTAAATGAATCAAGTGAATTGATCATAAATGCTCATTGATGGTAAGAAAATTTTGGTGCGGTTTCTATGGAACTTTGTTGAGAGACAAGAGAGGAGAAAGAAAAAAATTTTGAAGAGGAAAGATTATCAAAATTTAGAAGGACAATTTTCTATAATAATATAATAATAGCAACTCAGAACGCCATAAGAAGAAAGAAAAAATGTTTGAAGAGGAAAGATTATCAAAATTTAGAAGGACAATGTTCTCTAATAATATAATAATAGCAACTCAGAACGCCATAAGAAGAAAGAAAAAATTGTTTTCCTCGTTTAGAACGAGTCAAGTACCTATTTCAACACAAAATAACTAACCAGGAGAAACGGATATAATGCAATTGAACCAGACCAGCAGCGGATACTTCACACAAACTCGTACAAGGTATTTGAAGTTATTAGAACTTTCCGTGTATGAATAAACCACAAACTATATCACAGTTGATTATGAACAATATAACTAACCCCCACAAAACAGACTAGAACACTTGAATTGATTGAACATTTTAAACCACAGTGCACATAATAATAAAATTTGACTTGCGCAATTGATAGAAATAAGATTTGAATAGATTTGAAGATTTCCATGTTTTATGATAGTCAAAGCAAAATTTTCAACTTGGACAAGATGAATTATAGAATATAAGTTGGTTTTCTCGTAGAACAAGTTAGATATAGCCCTATATAAAAAAATTACTTGTTTTGCAAAATTATTGACTTTTGATCCTTCATTTTGAGTTTTTGATATTATTATTATAATAAAAAGAAGGAAAAGTTTGATATATTGAGTACAATTTATCGAGTGTTTTGGATATAAAAATTTATTTAATTATTTTGACATCAAGAAAAGGCCCAAGCTGCAACCCTCCTGAGATAGACACTGTTTTGTGTCTCTGTGGAACCGACTGAGCTGAAAGAGAAGGTAACAGGTGAAATTTTCAAAAGTCTACCAAATTTTCAATTGTATACAATATTTTTAATCAACATTTTTTATTTTTTTTTTAATTTACATATAAAGAAATATCTAAGAAGGCATAACAAATCATTTCTACATTTATTTATTTTTACCATACTGAAGTATTTATTTACAAATTATATATTTTTCAAATCAGATCAATTGACTTCACAAACTTGTAAAAAAAATAAAAAATACTTACAGCAATACAAATTAATAAATTCATAACAATTGGCACTACCAACGTGAGGAGATTTTGGAAAGGGCCGAGTTCTTAAAAATTCGAAAAGAAGTAATTTGAAAGTAAGAGTAAACGAGAGAGAGAAAGTTAGGAAGTGAAAGTTAGAAATTTGAAAGTAAGAGAGAGCAAGAAAGAGTAAGAATGGATCTAAGAGATGGAAAAACTGTTACAAGGAGAGGAGCAGGAGAGACTGAAGAACGTAGGGAAAATGAAGATGGTGGAGAGATGAGTGTTCAAAGAAGTGAAAAGGACAATCAAGAACAGGAAAAGATGAATGTGGACCATGTGAAAATGTTAATGGAATTTATTTCCAGCGATATGTATGAAATAAAACAGAACATAGATGGACTGAAAGAAGATATGAAAGAGAATATAGATGGAATTAGAGAGGATATGAGGAGAATGGAGGAAAGAATAGAAAAAGGGGTGAGTGATAATATTGAGAAAATGAAAGAGAGTATAGAAAGGAAACTACAAAAAAATAAGAAAGAAATAATAAATACATGTAAAGAATTTGAAACAAAAATAGAAAGACAAAATATTGAATTCTATAAGAAAATGGAAGAGAGAATATTTAATGTAGATAATAAAGTTGACAAAAATGAGAAAGAACATAATGAGTCATGAATAAATATGGAAATATTAAATAAAACCATATACAATGTAATTGATAAAACAAATAAAAAAGTTGAAGAATACAAAAATGTATCAAATTAAAAATTTCATGTCGTTGAAATTGAAATCAATAATTTGAAAGAAAATACTAGTGCCAAAGAAATTAATGAATATCAAAGACAAATGAAGGACATTGATATAAAATTGAATAGATTAGAAGACAGTAGGAATCAAAATCAAGAAACAAAATTGTTTACAAATTTACAAAATATTCAAAACAATAGTAAATTTGATGGAAATGTACACAAAATGTACACAATTATTTTTATAAAATCATTGAAGAATAAAACGAAACATTTGAAGAATTTAGAAGAACATAAGGGAATTTTTGTGTAATCAACCATCATTCTGGTTTAATAGCCAAGAAAATAATATAAAAAGCTTTGAAGATTTTGAAAATACGTTTTTAAGGCAATTTTGGGAAGAAAATGCTCAACTGATTCAGAGAGATAGATTACAATTTGGAAAGTATGATGAAAATAGAAACACAACTTATAATAATTATGCCATACAATTATTGTATGCAATGGCACAATATTTGAAACCTGTGATGAATGAAGAAGAAATCGTTTGTTATATCAGTAGACATTTCAGGCAGGAAATTTATGAAATGATTTCAATGCATGAAATAAAGACCATGGAAAGGCTTAGTGACTATTTATTGAGATTAGACAGAACGGCTTATAAAAGTAGGGATAATAGGAGTCAGAATTATTATCAAAATTCAAGTTATAACTAATATAATGGCAATAGAAATTTTAGGCAAACTGGAAATGAGAATGAAATATTTTATCAAAATAACATCAACAATTATCAGGCAAATATAAACTATAATCAAAATCGAAATTTTAATCAAAATAATTATGGTAGAGATGATAATTATAAAACATATCAAGATCAGAGTACATATCAGTAAGTACCAAAAACAGAATAGACAGATAAGTCAAAATAATAATAGAAATAATTATTATGGTCAAAATACACAACATCAAGAAAATAGGGATAGATATGATAATATAAATTTTCATGGAAACAGACAAGAAAACAGACAAGTAAATACTCACCAAAGAAGGAATTCAGACACAGAAGGATATACAAATAACAACAACTATGGAAGAAACAGACAAGTACACTATCAACGAAGGATTCAAAGTTTAAAAGGAACAAATGATAGACAAATAAAGTACAGACAAGCGAATCAGGAAAGAGAAAATGAAACAACAAACAATAATGAAAGACCAAGTACTAGTCATGAAGGGGAACAAAATTTTCATTAGAGAAACCATACAAAGTATTGAAGACATGCTATGAACATCCTTTAGAGTTTATAACACTGGAGAATAATGGTGAAACTGAACTATTAATGGGTTCATTGATTTTAAAAGGAAAAATTGGGGAAAAATGGGTAGAAATATTGGTAGATACAGGTTCTGAGGCTTCATTAATTAGGGAAAACAATTTATGAAATATTACAGGGGTAGAAAATTGAATAATTAAAATGCCAAAGACAAATTTGATAGGAATTAATGGCAAAAAACATGCAGAAACAAATAAGTTTATAAATTTAAATTTAAACATTGAAAATAAGATAACAGAACCACAGTTATTAATAGTGCCAAATATGGATTTTGATATACTTTTAGGCACAGATCAATTGGAAAGAAAAAATGCAAAGATCAATTATGAAAAGAAAGGAATTGAGATAGATGAACAATGGTTTAACTTTAAGAATTGGATGAAGAGAAGATAATAGAAAACAATATTTTATGTATGAAAAGTATGAATGTGGATGGGAAAAATGAAAATGATTTATATAATATAAAATATGAAGATGAAAATTTAGATGAAGATCATATGAATGAAATAATCAATATTAAATATAAATGTGATGAGTTAGATGAATATGATGTTAAAGAATTATTAATAAAGTATAAAAGGTTAATTATGAATGAATCAAGGTTTGCTAATGAGAACGTACATAGAATGAAAGTGAAAGGGGTAGAGAGATTTAAATGTAAGAACTATCCAATTCCATATAGATTTAGAAATGAAGTGAGAAAGGAAATTGATAAAATGTTAGAGCATGGAATAATTGAAAGAAGTACCACAAATTATATCAATCCAATTGTAGTTGTTCAAAAGAGAAATGGGGAGTTAAGATTATGTCTAGATGCTAGAGAATTAAATAAAATCACGAGACCACAATATGAAGCACCAATGAATACTGAAACTATTTTTGGGAAAATAACAAATGCCAATATTTTTACTAAAATTGATTCAAAACATAGTTTCTGGTTGATACCATTAGACTACAGTGTTAGGAAATACACAGGATTTTGTATCGAAGGGGTTGTATACCAATTTAGAGTAGTCCCGTATGGTTTACAGTCAGCATGTCCAGCTTTAGAAAGGGCTTTACACAAAATATTAGATAAATATGAGGATTTTATTCTGCACTATGTTGATGACATATTGATCTATTCGACAGACAAAACAAAACATAGACAGCATTTAGACAAAGTACTAAAGTTATTAGATGAAGCTGGTTTAAAGATAAACATAGAGAAATGTGAATTTTATCAAAAAGAAGTGGAATATTTAGGATATGTACTAAATCAAAAAGGTTTTGAGATGGATCCTGATAGAATAAAAATAATACAAGAATATTAAAGGCCATATAATTTAAAAACATTGAGGGGATTTCTAGGGATTTTAAATTATTACAAGAGGTTAATTCCAGACCGGAGTCAAAAAGAATCACCCTTATTAAGATTATTTAAGAAAAAAGAAACATGGAAATGGAATGATGATCAGGAAAATGCATTTAAAGAATTGAAAGAAATATTCATTCAAAATTTGAAAATATATCTTCCAAATTATGAGTTACCATTTATACTTCGTACTGATTCGTCAATGGAAAAATTTGCAGGAGTACTTTTGCAAATACAAGAAGGAAAAGAAGTGCCTATATCATTCGTATCCAGAATCACTAAGAAACATAAAAAAAAATTATAGTGTAAGCGAATTAGAGTTAGCAAGTATAATTTTCTGTATAAAGAAACTGAGGTTTTATTTGTTAGGAGCAATGTTTTATGTAGAAACAGACCATATGAGGCATTGATGTCTATTTTAGACTGTAAATATGCAAGTAGTAGGATTCATAGATGGTCATTGTTGTTACAAGAGTATTAATTTGAAATCAGATATATTCCAGGAAGATAAAATAGTGTACCAGACTCACTGACTAGAATGGGCACAAATAACAACAATAATCAAAATTGGGTTAAACATTTTTAGGAACATGAGTGGATTATTTTCACTGACAAACATTTTAGGAGATCTAAAACAATTAACAGACAAATAGAAAAGAGGAACATTAGAAAAAGGTGGAGAACATTCATTAAAAATATGTACATATAGGAATTAGGAAAACAAGGTTAATTTTAGGGGAAAATTTTATAAGTTTCAAAGATTTGGAAATAATAAAAAATATAATTAACAGATGTGAACTATGTCAGATAGGAAAAAGCAAAAATATTGTAAATAGAAATGAGCCAAGAAGTATAATCTCAGAAAGACCATTACAAATAATTTCAATTGATTTCATTAGCAATTTAATAAAAGGTTATGAAGGTAATAATCACATATATTTGTAATTGTGGATAATTTTTCTAAATATGTTAAAGTATACCCTACAAAGAAAACGAATTTCAACATAGTCAAATTGTTATTAAATAAATTTATAAAAGAAGTATGAAAACCAGAATATATAATATTAGACAATGCTACTTATTTTAATAATGATCGTATGAAAAGTTTTTGTGATAAAGTTGAGATAAAATTGAATTTTACTAGTATCAGGCATCCTTCCTCTAATCCTACTGAACGTTATATTAGATAAATCATGAAGTATTTAAGATTAGTAATTTATAAACATCACAGACAATGGAAAGTAAAATTGCCAATCGTAGAAAAATACATAAATGAGGTTCCTAGTACAATTACTGAAGAGAGTGCAAAATATTTAATGGCAGGAAATAAGACAAAATTGCGTTTCTTTCGTTTCATTAAAGTGATCATGAATTTCCACAAAATAAACAAGTCATCAATTACACAAAACAATTTTCTATAATAATATAATAATAGCAACTCAGAACGCCATAAGAAGAAAGAAACAATGTTTGAAGAGGAAAGATTATCAAAATTTAGAAGGACAATTTTCTATAATAATATAATAATAGCAACTCAGAACGCCATAAGAAGAAAGAAGAAAGTGTTTTCTACGTTTAGAACGAGTCAAGTACCTATTTCAACACAAAATAACTAACCAGGAGAAACGGATATAATGCAATTGAACCAGACCAGCTGCGGATACTTCACATAAACTGGAACAATGTATTTGAAGTTATTAGAACTTTCCGTGTATGAATAAACCACAAACCATATCACAGTTGATTTTGAACAATATAACTTACCCCCACAAAACAGACTAGATCGGTAATCCCACTTGAATTGATTGAATATTGTAAACCACAGTGCACATAATAATAAAATTTGACTTGCGCAATTGATAGAAATAAGATTTGAATAGATTTGAAGATTTCCAAGATGGACAAGATGAATTATAGAATGTTAGGTAGTTTCCTCGTAGAACAGGTTAGATATAGCCCTATATATATATATATATATATATATATATATATATATATATATATATATATATTATATATATATATATATATATATATATATATATATATATATATAAAAATTTACTTGTTTTGAAAAATTATTGATGAAATTTGATAAGCTGCAACCCTCCTGAGATAGACACTGTTTTGTGTCTCTGTGAAACCGACTGAGCTGAAAGAGAAGGTAACAGGTGAAATTTTCAAAAGTCTAGCAAATTTTCAATTCAATACAATTTTTTTAATCAAAATTTTTGATTTTTTTTAAATTTACATATCAAGAAATATCTAAGAAGGCATAACAAATCATTTCTAAATTTTTTTTTTTTACCATATCATACCAAGTATTTATTTACAAATTGTATATTTTTCAAATCAGATCAATTGACTTCACAAACTTGTGAGCTGTGATGTTTTTGTAGCGGAATACAGATTTTGCCTTTTTTTTCGACAAAACGACCTCATATACATCTGAAAAGTTTGTACGATAAAGTTCGTCTTTTCAAGCTCGCAAGCCGCCAGTATTTCCGTTGAAACTTCTACTTTCAGATTAGGTTATAAAAGAGTAGCACTACAGTGGAATTTTATCCATAAAACGCGAACAATTGAAAAAACAGATTTTCAAAAATCAATTTTTTTAATTTTTGTTCTATACTCATATTTTTTATCAAAAATTTTCGAAATTACCAGTTGAAACTTTTCGAGAATATTGATTGATTGACAGGTACAAAAAATGAACAATGACATATATAAGGATTTGATTAGGTATGATAGAAGAGCGAAAGGAGGTGAACTTTCGGGTGTAAAAATGAAAAGATCCACAACTTTTGAATCCAAGATTTTTTCACATAACCTCAATTTTTCAAAAATCGGTTTTTCGACTGTCAATTTGAGGTTATTACGAAAAGTTAAATTTTTTGCTGAGTAGTCACGTTTCGCCGCAAATCGCATAAAAACGTTTTGAACCCCTAAACTGCACCCAATTTCACCATTTTGAGTGTTTTCGTGTTTAAATATTTTTTTTCGTCAAAGTTGAAACCTCTACAATTTTCCCCACCTGGTTCTAGCCTGTTACTTTCTTTCTTATTTTAGGCATCTCCGAGTACTTCGAAGGAGTTCGAGAAGAATAAATATTCCGCTGTAAAAAAAAATCTAAAGGTTTCCTCAAACCGACGCGGGAACGCAGGAGCGGGAGCGGGAACGGAACTTTGGAACCGTGCGAATTGCTAGAAAAACAGTACTCGTAGCAAACCATATATATTTCGTTGCTTGTATGCATTTCGAAATACGAATAATCACACCGGTATGTCCTACTATGGATTTTAGTCTCGGATTCATCTCGTTCCCGCTCCCGCTCACACGTTTCCGCGTCGGTTTGAAGAAACCTTAATTCAGAACATAAAACTATATTTCCACTAGATTTTGCGACAAACATAAAAGTGTCATAAAAAAAATTAGAACTGTTTTTCTGATTTTTCCGGAAAATTTTAGGTTATGTGGAAAAGTTGTAGATCTTGTTATTGCCAACAGTTTTTTCCCTTGATTTTTTTGTAGGAGGTTAATTTTCGCTGAAAATCGTGAGAAACCATTTTTATCCCCAAAAGTTCACCTACTTTCTCGCCCTTCTATCATTATCAAATCCTTATTTATGTCAATGTTCATTTTTTGTACCTATTAATGTAACATGAAATTTTTATTTGAAAGGTTTCAACTATTAATTTCAATTAAAATGATAAATAAATATGAATTTAGAACAAAAAATATTGATTGTTGAAAATCTGGTTTAAATTTTTTGGCGTTTTCTGGAAATTTTTTCCATAGAAGTGCTACTCTTTCATAACACAATCTGAAAGTGAATGCTGCAACGAAAAAACTGGCGACTGGTGAGCTTGAAAAGACGAACTATCGGATAATCTTTTCAGTTGAAAATCAGGTCGTTTTTTTGGAATTTGTCAAAAAAAGAAAAAATCTTTATTCCGCTACAAAAACAATTACAGCTTACTCGAATCATAATGAGATATATTTCTACCAAATTTCATGGAAAAAAAAAGTCTGAGCGAGAAAAAAATTAAAAACTGAAAAATTGTTTTTTTTATTTTCCCGGAAAAATTGAGGCAATGTGGAAAAATGTTGATACAAAAGTTGTAGATATTTTCATTTTTTTTTCGTCATTCGAACAATAATCTGCTCCTCTTCTAGTAGTTCTCATGCTGTTAATAATTTTTCCCGCTTTCAGATTTCTGGTCGTCTATCAGCACTCTGGTCTTTTCCGAAAATCCCTATGTATAATTTATCATACTTTTTTGGAAAAATGCAGATCCCTCAAAATCAATGTATCAAGTCTCGACAGAAATCGGTGTGCCACAGACCGTTTGGAGGGAAATGTTGAAAGATACATATTTCACAAAAATTACATCCAGGAGATCCTCAGAGAAGGATGGAATTTTGTAGCTGACTCTCGAATAGGTAAAACTCTACAAATTTCTCTAAAAACATTATTTGGATCGACAAAAGTACTTTTTCGAACTGTGGCGTTTTCAATAGAAGTAATGAGCATTTGCAGTAAAAATATTCCTCTTCACTTCAGAGAAGTCAGACCACAAGTTCGGTTTAGTTTGAATGTGTGGTCTGGAATTTATAACGACCGAATACTTGGACCTCATTTCTTCTCTGATACTTTAAATGAGGAAACCTATCTTCGGTTCTTAAGAAACGAAATAGAAGAATATATGGATACCTTTTCCCTTGTTAGTTATAATAGACCCTCCACACAATAAAAGACCAGTTTGCGAATATTTAGACCAAAGATTTCCTAATAATGGTTAAGGAATTCAGGACCAGTGAGGTGGCCGGCAAGGACACCTGACCTTACAGTTTTTGATGCTTTCTTGTGGGACACTTCAAAAAACAGAATCTTTGGAGAGCAAGAGAATGACACAGTGGATGAACTTAGAGAAAATATCATCACGTAATTTGAATCTATTAGGAGAAGGGATGTTGTTAGGGCTGTTCTTAATTTGAGACGACGAGCACGCCTATGTATTTGAGAGAAAGGCCATCATTTCGAACACTTGTTGTAAAACCTTTTGTGCATAAGTTACAAGCTCATGATTTCATTATTGGTTTTTGAAACACACCGTACTCAGCCAAGTGTTTGCCCAAAATTCCGTATAATGTTTGTTCTATCCGGCTGTTGTCTTTCCGGATATAATTCAAAACAAATTTGTGCTGCTCTCGTACTGTTCCTATAAAATTTATAATAGAGTTTCAACATATCTTGTTCCTCTTCATTTGAGAATGAAGACATTTCTACTGAATTATTTATTATCCATGATGTTTGATGAGTTCTGGCAACTTGTGTTTATTAAACAAAATTATTCGATGGAGTCATAATGATGTTTTTGTGGTTTCAGAAGAAAAACTCATGAATGAAAAGCACTATTCTCCTGTGAGAAAAACAATATGGAGCCCATATTAGAATAAAAAAGTTGATGATTATTGCCAGAAGACAAAACGTCGGATAATAAATCTGAACATGACAATGGGTAGTTGATAAAAAGTATCATTGGAAATGTGTTTTCGGTTTTCGGCTATGTTGTCAAATAACGCTAGAAAAAAATCAAAACGAATATTCCGATTTTCCGTTTTTTTCGGATATTTCCGAAAATAATCGAAATTTTCCAAGTTTCACAACAGTATTTTGTTAAGCACTAAAATACGCAAGTGTCCTAATTTAGGCTTTGACGTATCTCCTGTAGTTTAAGAGATCCCAATGCGTTTCGAATTTGAATAACCCTGTGTATATATAGCCCCTTGCTAAATATTACACTTCATATTTTCATGCATATTTCCCTTGCAGGATTGTCACGCAACGTTAGTTATATTTAAAAATGATATGACATACCAGGATGCAACTGATAACACAAATCACTTTGTAGAATAATCTGTAGAATAATTTTGTTGCTTGAATTGTTTTTCAAATGTGATTTGTGTGATCAGTTGCATATCATTGTGTGTTACAGTAATATGCGTAGTCAAATCTTGCAACTGAATGCATGGTAACTAAGTGACATCATTCTGAAACCAATACGGCTTACTCCCAAAGATGGTGGACACATTTATTTTCATGCACCCTCATGGTATGGATATCAAATGAAAGGGTTTGCTGAGAAGAATATGAAAAATGAAATGACGTCACCAAATTCAATATGGCAGCTCCAAGATAGCGGACTTTTTTGATCAGTGTCCGATTCGATTCAAAATTGTTATGTTGAGGTATTCGGTGGTCGTAGATTGAGAATCTTTTGTCAACACTCATTAATTCAATATGGCGGCTCTTAGATGACGTACGAGTTTTGTGATTATGATCAGATTCTATAATAAAAAATTGCTATGATGAGACTTTCGGGGTCGGAGATTATGATGATTTTTCTGTGAAAATTCATAATATTAGTATGGAGGACAAGTTCTGTGATTATGAAAATTGAAATGTGAGGGTTTTTCAGATAGGATATTATGATTTCATTGTCAACATTGCAAATCCAAGATAACGACTCCCATACATTTTGCTTGAGAACTGAAAAGTTCAAAATAAAATAAGGTAAATAATCCCTTATTCAAATGCACTGAAAAGTAAATGATAATTTCTTTAGATGTGTGACGTAATAGGTTATTCTGTGAGTAACATATTCTAGAGCTTGTCGCTTTCGCATTGATAATAATAATAATAATAATAATAATAATAATAATAATAATAATAATAATAATAATAATAATAATAATAATAATAATAATAATAATAATAATAATAATAATAATAATAATAATAATAATAATAATAATAATAATAATAATAATAATAATAATAATAATAATAATAATAATAATAATAATAATAATAATAATAATAATAATAATAATAATAATAATAATAATAATAATAATAATAATAATAATAATAATAATAATAATAATAATAATAATAATAATAATAATAATAATAATAAATAGGCAGGGAGGTCAACCAACACCTAAGGCCCTGGTGAGTTGCGACACCACCTACCCGAGCAAAGGATGCAAAATCGGACCGGCAGCTCATGCGCATCCGGGAGGGAAGAGGCATCTTTCCCTCTGGTGTCGGCCGTGGGTTTACTGGGTTAACCCCCCAGTAAACCCTAACACTCGGTTCCAAATAATCGGGGAAGAGGCCCCCACAACCGACCCCCTCGGATTAGGGGTCAAAGGCAAGGTGGTGGGGCCAACAACGATGATTTGCCAGCTGACGACTTACGCTATGAAAACGGACGTTTTGAGTGGACGGATGGATTAAGGGACGGTCTTATGCATTGCTACGAGAGCAGTGAGCCCGCCCGGAGAGGATACATGGCGAGAATGCATGCTCTGTGGTGTGAAAGACACCCAGAGCATGCCGCCTTTTCCGCCCAAAATCTTAGGGATCATGTATCTCATCTTCGGAGACGAGGATATGTCAGAGCACCTCCTCAGCCGGTTATCGAAGTGGCACAAGTTATGCCACGTGTCGGTCTGGCTGTGGAGAATGCTCGCATCATACCACCGATGGAGGACATCAGAACTCGCAGGGCACTTCACCATGTGAAGCCCCTGAAGCCACAAGAACTGGCACGAGTGGATGCGGAGATCGGCGATGTTCTTCCAGAAGAGGCTGACATCTGGCAGATCAATTCTGTCGTGTATGACGCCGCTCATGCTCTAACCCAAACGCAGAGGAGGGACACCACCGCTGTAGTTGGGAGGCATGAACGACGCGTACACAAGATGGAAGCTAAGATCAAGTCGGCGAGACAACACGCGTCTCGTATCCAGTGTGTGGTGGACTACGTTGCGGCCAATAGGCCTTTCACACCTGCAGTGCGGCGAATTGCCGCAAAATTAAGACGAGCTCACCACACATTGAATCAAGGGGTGCTGTTTACCATCAAACAGCACTGTCTTGATAGGATACGAATGCTAGTGGCTGCAAAGAAGTCACTAGTGAGGCGAGCGAGAGGAGTCGCGGAAAACTTGAAGTTCCGCGATAAACCTTCTCGTTTATTTCAAGAGCCTCCACGTGTTGTTGATAACCCGCCGACTGTTGATCGGGTGGAAACCTTCTGGAAGAACATCTATGAGTATCCGCAACCAATCAATGTAGATACTCCAGCCCTAGCGCAGTTCAGAGCATTCTGCAGGAGGCTTCGGCAGCCTGAGCTCAATGATCTGCGCAATCCGATAACCCCGGAAGAAGTTCAAAGAGCCCTCAAAGGCTCAAAGAACTTTGCTGCTCCAGGACCCGATGGGTTGAATAACTATTGGTGGAAAAAGTTTCCAGCAACCCACCGCCATCTGGCTAGAGTTTTCAACTCATGGCTAGATGGGGAGCAGCAGATTCCGGAGTGGTTTGTCGAGGGGCGAACCGTGCTCATCCCCAAAAACGGAGATTTGTCTGATCCAAAGAATTACAGACCGATAACGTGCTTGAATGCGTGTTATAAGGTGTTTACGCGCATCTTATACACACGCATTCTCTCCGCAGTTGATCCGGTGTATGAACGGATATATGAGCAAAGAGGGTCAAAGAAAGTGGTTGCCGGCTGCAAGGAGAACCTGCTCATCGATAGATGTATCACGCAGGACTCCGTGCAGTACAAGCGTAACCTTTCGATGGCCTGGATCGACTACCGCAAGGCATTTGATTCAACATCGCATGAGTTAATCATGCATTTGCTCAGATGCCTTGAGGTACCCGATCAAATAGTGGGATGCATTGGACAACTGATGCCGCTCTGGAGGACTCGCTTCGCTATAAAATCTGGTGGAGACATAGTCCAAACAGAGCAGGTCATCATTAGAAGAGGCGTGTTTCAGGGAGACTCCCTCAGCCCTCTTCTCTTCTGCATCTCACTATTGCCATTGTCCTTTGCACTCAGGAATACCCGTGGGTACAGCTGCGGCACCCCCAGCAACCGGAGGCATACAGTCACCCACCTGTTTTACATGGATGACCTAAAATTATATGCCTCTGGAGAAAGGGACCTACATCAGTCCCTTAGGGTGGTGGAAGGATATACGCATGCTATCGGAATGGAATTTGGGATCGACAAATGTGCCACGGTTCATCTCAAAAGAGGACGATGCGAGGAATACGGAGAGGATGTCCAGCTCGTAGACGGAAGCATCCTACATCATCTGGATGCCGGAGACTTATACTTACCTAGGGGTGGCGCAACGCCGCTCCCAAGAGGTAATCACAGTTAAGAACTCTCTCCGCGGCAAGTATCAGCATAAACTCCGACAGATCTGGTCATCAGAACTGTCTGGGAAGAACAAAGTTGCTGCAACTAATATGCTTGCCGTTCCGATCCTTCTCTACTCCTTCGGAGTGATGAAGTGGACTAAGGAAGAGCTGCGACAACTTGACGTTAAGACTCGCAAAATGATGCATCTCAATAGGAGCTTGCATCCTAAATCGTCCGTTCCACGGTTATACTTTTCCAGACAACGGGGAGGCCGTGGACTTTTGAGTTTGGAGTGTCTGCATAACAGAATGGTTCTGGATGGAGCCTGTAAAGTCATCAGGAGTTCAGATCCCCTTCTCTGCATGGTCCGCGACCATGAAAAAGCAGGGATTGGAGCATTTCTCTTTAAGGCAGCAACCCGTGCAGCCGATGAACTTGGTCTCGTATTCGACACTGAACGGGCTAACCCAAACTCTGTCACCGAGTTGGGACCCGTTCAGCTAAAAGCTCACATTAAAGCTGCGGAGACAGAGGTCCTCCTACAGCTGCATATGGATAAGCCAATGCATGGTGTTTTCTTCAACAACATCGAAGACCTTGGCTTATCCAAAAGCTTGACCTTTGCCTTCCTCAGTTCGAGTGAGCTAAAGTCGGAGACCGAGGGATTCATAATGGCCTGCCAGGATGGTGTCTTCAACACCCTCGTCTACCGTAGTCGCGTGATGGGTATAGACGTCCCTGACACCCGATGCAGGGAATGTCGTGGGGCACCTGAGACCGTAATGCATTTGCTATCAGCATGTCCAGCTTATGCGGTCTCAGCCTATATCCACAGGCATAACGCGGCGCTACGAGTGTTGTACTACCATCTAAGACACTCGTACGGTATAGACGAGACACCGGTGTTGCCTTATGTTCCGGGGGATATTGAGTCCGTGGTGGAGAATGAGAGGTGCCGAATCTATTGGAACTACTCATTCCCCACCCTCAGGCAAATACAAGGCAATAAGCCTGATGTTGTCCTCCTCGACCGTCAAAGTAAAACGATATTCGTCGTGGAGTTTTCCGCTCCAGGCGAGATGAATATCGTTCGGAAAGAGGAGGAAAAACGGACTAAATATCGAGATCTTCTCTTTGAACTCCGCAGGTTGTATCCGGACCATTCTGTCGAAATGGTGGTTCTAATTATAGGAGTCCTTGGTGGAATGATGGACACACTGCTCTCTAATTTGAAGTTGATACCGGCCTGCCGTAATATGGCACAAATCTTAGCCGCTCGAATGCAGAAGGCCGTCATCCTTGGTTCCCTTCGTCTGCTCAGAACACATGACTCTCGGACCCAATAATCACTCACCCTACGGACGTAGGGAGTGGTTATTGAGGTAAACGACACCAGCGCGTCCTCCGGATGGGTCGGAGCACCGGAGACAGGACCTGACTGGTACACTCTTAAAGGAAAAAATAATAATAATAATAATAATAATAATAATAATAATAATAATAATAATAATAATAATAATAATAATAATAATAATAATAATAATAATAATAATAATAATAATAATAATAATAATAATAATAATAATAATAATAATAATAATAATAATAATAATAATAATAATAATAATAATAATAATAATAATAATAATAATAATAATAATAATAATAATAATAATAATAATAATAATAATAATAATAATAATAATAATAATAATAATAATAATAATAATAATAATAATAATAATAATAATAATAAACGCATGCTATCGGAATGGAATTTGGGATCGACAAATGTGCCACGGTTCATCTCAAAAGAGGACGATGCGAGGAATACGGAGAGGATGTCCAGCTCGTAGACGGAAGCATCCTACATCATCTGGATGCCGGAGAGACGTATGGGGTGGAGTAACGCCACTCCCAACAGGTATTCACAGTTAAGAACTCTCTCCGCGGCAAGTATCAGCATAAACTCCGACAGATCTGGTCATCAGAACTGTCGGGGAAGAACAAAGTTGCTGCAACCAATATGCTTGCCGTTCCGATCCTTCTCTACTCTTTCGGAGTAATGAAGTGGACTAAGGAAGAGCTGCGACAACTGGACGTTAAAACTCGCAAAGTGATGCATCTCAATAGGTGCTTGCATCCTAAATCGTCCGTTCCACGGTTATACTTTCCCAGACAACGGGGAGGCCGTGGACTTTTGAGTTTGGAGTGTATGCATAACAGAATGGTTCTGGATGGGGCCTGTAAAGTCATCAGGAGTTCAGATCCCCTTCTCTGCATGGTCCGCGACCATGAAAAAGCAGGGATTGGAGCATTTCTTTTTAAGGCAGCAACCCGTGCGGCCGATGAACTCGGTCTCGTATTCGACACTGAACGGGCTAACCCAAACTCTGTCACCGAGTTGGGACCCGTTCAGCAAAAAGCTCACATCAAAGCTGCGGAGACAGAGGTCCTGCTACAGCTACATATGGATAAGCCAATGCATGGTGTCTTCTTTCACAACATCGAAGACCTTGGCTTATCCAAAAGCTTGACCTTTGCCTTCCTCAGGGCGAGTGAGCTAAAGTCGGAGACCGAGGGATTCATAATGGCCTGCCAGGATGGTGTCTTCAACACCCTCGTCTACCGTAGTCGCGTGATGGGTATAGACGTCCCTGACACCCAATGCAGGGCATGTCGTGGGGCACCTGAGACCGTAATGCATTTGCTATCAGCATGCCCATCTTATGCGGTCTCAGCCTATATCCACAGGCATAACGCGGCGCTACGAGTGTTATACTACCATCTACGACACTCGTACGGTATAGACGAGACACCGGTGTTGCCTTATGTTCCGGGGGATATTGAGTCCGTGGTGGAGAATGAGAGGTGCCGGATCTATTGGAACTACTCATTCCCCACCCTCAGGCCAATACAAGGCAATAAGCCTGATGTTGTCCTCCTCGACCGTCAAAGTAGAACGATATTCGTCATGGAGTTTTCCGCTCCAGGCGAAATGAATATCGTTCGAAAAGAGGAGGAAAAACGGACTAAATATCGAGATCTTCTCTTTGAACTCCGCAGGTTATATCCGGACCATTCTGTCAAAATGGTGGTTCTGATCATAGGAGTCCTTGGTGGAATGATGGACACACTGCTCTCCAACTTGAAGATAATACCTGCTTGCCGTAATATGGCAGAAATCTTAGCAGCAAGAATGCAGAAGGCCGTCATCCTTGGTTCGCTCCGTCTACTCAGGGCACATGATTCTCGGACCCAATAGTCACTCACCCTACGGACGTAGGGAGTGGTTATTGGGGTTAACGACACCAGCGCGCCCTCCGGATGTATCGGAGCACCGGAGACAGGGCCTGACTGGTACATTCCCAACGGGAAAAAAAAAAAAAAAAAAAAAAAAAAATAATAATAATAATAATAATAATAATAATAATAATAATAATAATAATAATAATAATAATAATAATAATAATAATAATAATAATAATAATAATAATAATAATAATAATAATAATAATAATAATAATAATAATAATAATAATAATAATAATAATAATAATAATAATAATAGGCAGGGGGGTCAACCAACACCTAAGGCCCTGGTGAGTAGCGACACCACCTACCCGAGCAAAGGATGCAAAATCGGACCGGCAGCTCATGCGCATCCGGGAGGGAAAAAGCATCTTTCCCTCCGGTGTCGGCCGTGGGTTTACTGGGTTAACCCCCCAGTAAACTCTACTACTCGGTTCCAAACGATCGAGGAAGAGGCCCCCACAACCGACCCCCTCGGATTAGGGGTCATAGGCAAGGTGGTGGGGCCAACGACGATTTGCCAAACGATGACGACCGCGATAACAACGGACGCTTTGAGTGGACGGACGAATTAAGGGACGGACTTCTGCATTGCTACGAGAGCAGTGAGCCCGCCCGGAGAGGATACATGGCGAGAATGCATGCTCTGTGGTGTGAGAGACACCCAGAGCATGCAGCGTTTTCCGCACAAAATCTCAGGGATTATGTATCCCATCTTCGGGCTCGAGGCTACGTTAGAGCTCCTCCTCAGCCAGTTATCGAAGTGGCAGATATGCCACGTGTCGGTTTGGCTGTGGAGGAGAATCGCATTGTTCCACTGATGGAGGATATCAGAACCCGCAGGGCGCTTCACAATATGAAGCCCCTGAATCCGCAAGAACTGGCACGGGTGGATGCGGAAATTGGCGATGTTCTTCCAGAAGAGGCTGACATCTGGCAGATCAATTCTGTCGTGTACGACGCCGCTCATGCTCTATCCCAAACGGAGAGGAGGGACACCACCGCTCTGTTAGGGAGGCATGAACGACGTGTACACAAGATGGAAGCCAAGATCAAGTCGGCGAGACAACACGCGTCTCGTATCCAGTGTGTGGTGGACTTCGTGGCGGCCAATAGGCCTTTCACGCCCTCAGTGCGGCGAATTGCCGCAAAACTGAGACGAGCTCACCACACATTAAATCAAGGTGTGCTGTTCACCATCAAACAGCACTGCCTTGATAGGATACGAATGCTAGTGGCTGCAAAGAAGTCACTAGTGAGGCGGGCGAGAGGTATCGCGGAAAATATAAAGTTCCGCGATAAACCTTCTCGCTTATTCCAAGAGCCTCCACGTGTTGTCGATAACCCGCCGGCTGCAGATCGGGTGGAAACATTCTGGAAGAATATCTATGAGTATCCGCAACCACTCAATGTAGATACTCCAGCCCTAGCGCAGTTCGAAGCATTTTGCAGGAGGCTTCGGCAGCCTGAGCTCAATGATCTGCGCATTCCGATAACCACGGAAGAAGTACGAGGGGCCCTAAAAGGCTCTAAGAATTTCGCTGCTCCAGGCCCTGATGGGTTGAATAACTATTGGTGGAAAAAGTTTCCAACAACCCACCGCCATCTGGCCAGAGTTTTCAACTCATGGCTAGATGGGGAGCAGCAGATTCCAGAGTGGTTTGTCGAGGGGCGAACCGTGCTCATCCCCAAAAACGGAGATTTGTCTGATCCAAAGAATTACAGGCCGATAACATGCTTGAATGCGTGTTATAAGGTGTTTACGCGCATCTTATACACGCGCATTCTCTCCGCAGTTGATCCGGTGTATGAACGGATAAATGAGCAAAGAGGGTCAAAGAAAGGGGTCGCCGGGTGCAAGGAGAACCTGCTCATCGATAGATGTATCACGCAGGACTCCGTGCAGTATAAGCGTAACCTTTCGATGGCCTGGATCGATTACCGCAAGGCATTTGATACAACATCACATGAGTTAATCATGCATTTGCTCAGATGCCTTGAGGTACCCGGTCAAATAGTGGGATGCATTGGACAACTGATGCCGCTCTGGAGGACTCGCTTCACCATAAGATCTGGTAGAGACATAGTCCAAACAGAGCAGGTCATCATTAGAAGAGGTGTGTTTCAGGGAGACTCCCTTAGCCCTCTTCTCTTCTGCATCTCACTATTGCCATTGTCCGTTGCGCTCAGGAATACCCGTGGGTACAACTGCGGCACCCCCAGCAACCGGAGGCATAATGTCACCCATCTATTTTACATGGATGACCTCAAATTGTATGCCTCTGGAGAAAGGGACCTACATCAGTCCCTTAGGGTGGTGGAAGAATATACGCATGCTATCGGTATGGAATTTGGGATCGACAAATGTGCCACGGTTCATCTCAAAAGAGGACGATGCGAGGAATACGGAGAGGATGTCCAGCTCGTAGACGGAAGCATCCTACATCATCTGGATGCCGGAGAGACTTATACCTACCTTGGGGTGGAACAACGCCGCTCCCAAGAGGTATTTTCAGTTAAAAACTCTCTCCGCGGCAAGTATCAGCATAAACTCCGACAGATCTGGTCATCAGAACTGTCTGGGAAGAACAAAGTTGCTGCAACTAATATGCTTGCCGTTCCGATCCTTCTCTACTCCTTCGGAGTGATGAAGTGGACTCCGGAAGAGCTGCGACAACTTGACGTTAAGACTCGCAAAATGATGCATCTCAATAGGAGCTTGCATCCTAAATCGTCCGTTCCACGGTTATACTTTTCCAGACAACGGGGAGGCCGTGGACTTTTGAGTTTGGAGTGTCTGCATAACAGAATGGTTCTGGATGGGGCCTGTAAAGTCATCAGGAGTTCAGATCCCCTTCTCTGCATGGTCCGCGACCATGAGAAAGCAGGGATTGGAGCATTCCTTTTTAAGGCAGCTACCCGTGCGGTCGATGAACTCGGTCTCGTTTTCGACACTGAACGGGCTAACCCAAACTCTGTCACCGAGTTGGGACCCGTTCAGCAAAAAGCTCAGATAAAAGCTGCGGAGACAGAGGTCCTGCTACAGCTACATATGGATAAGCCAATGCATGGTGTCTTCTTTCATAACATCGAAGACCTTGGCTTATCCAAAAGCTTGACCTTTGCCTTCCTCAGGTCGAGTGAGCTAAAGTCGGAGACCGAGGGATTCATAATGGCCTGCCAGGATGGTGTCTTCAACACCCTTGTCTACCGTAGTCGCGTGATGGGTATAGACGTCCCTGACACCCGATGCAGGGCATGTCGTGGGGCACCTGAGACCGTAATGCATTTGCTATCAGCATGCCCATCTTATGCGGTCTCAGCCTATATCCACAGGCATAACGCGGCGCTACGAGTGTTGTACTACCACCTACGACACTCGTACGGTATAGACGAGACACCGGTGTTGCCTTATGCTCCGGGGGATATTGAGTCCGTGGTGGAGAATGAGAGATGCCGAATCTATTGGAACTACTCATTCCCCACCCTCAGGCAAATACAAGCCAATAAGCCTGATGTTGTCCTCCTCGACCACCAAAGTAGAACGATATTCGTCATGGAGTTTTCCGCTCCAGGCGAAATGAATATCGTTCGAAAAGAGGAGGAAAAACGGACTAAATATCGAGATCTTCTCTTTGAACTCCGCAGGTTATATCCGGACCATTCTGTCAAAATGGTGGTTCTGATCATAGGAGTCCTTGGTGGAATGATGGACACACTGCTCTCCAATTTGAGGATAATACCTGCTTGCCGTAATATGGCAGAAATCTTAGCAGCGCGAATGCAGAAGGCCGTTATACTTGGTTCGCTTCGTCTACTCAGGGCACACGATTCTCGGACCCAATAATCACTCACCCTACGGACGTAGGGAGTGGTTATTGGGGTTAACGACACCAGCGCGCCCTCCGGATGTATCGGAGCACCGGAGACAGGGCCTGACTGGTACATTCCTAGGAGAAAAAAAAATAATAATAATAATAATAATAATAATAATAATAATAATAATAATAATAATAATAATAATAATAATAATAATAATAATAATAATAATAATAATAATAATAATAATAATAATAATAATAATAATAATAATAATAATAATAATAATAATAATAATAATAATAATAATAATAATAATAATAATAATAATAATAATAATAATAATAATAATAATAATAATAATAATAATAATAATAATAATAATAATAATAATAATAATAATAATAATAATAATAATAATAATAATAATAATAATAATAATAATAATAATAATAATAATAATAATAATAATAATAATAATAATAATAATAATAATAATAATAATAATAATAATAATAATAATAATAATAATAATAATAATAATAATAATAATAATAATAATAATAATAACCTTAGCCCTCTTCTCTTCTGCATCTCACTATTGCCATTGTCCGTTGCACTAAGGAATACCCGTGGGTACAACTGCGGCAACCCCAGCAACCGGAGGCATACTGTCACCCATCTATTTTACATGGATGACCTCAAATTGTATGCCTCTGGAGAAAGGGAATTACATCAGTCCCTTAGGGTGGTGGAAGAATATACGCATGCTATCGGTATGGAATTTGGGATCGACAAATGTGCCACGGTTCATCTCAAAAGAGGACGATGCGAGGAATACGGAGAGGATGTCCAGCTCGTAGACGGAAGCATCCTACATCATCTGGATGCCGGAGAGACTTATACCTACCTCAGGGTGGAACAACGCCGCTCCCAAGAGGTATTCGCAGTTAAAAACTCTCTCCGCGGCAAGTATCAGCATAAACTCCAACAAATCTGGTCATCAGAACTGTCGGGGAAGAACAAAGTTGCTGCAACTAATATGCTTGCCGTTCCGATCCTTCTTTACTCTTTCGGAGTGATGAAGTGGACTAAGGAAGAGCTGCGAAAACTTGACGTTTAGACTCGCAAAATGATGCATCTCAATAGGAGCTTGCATCCCAAATCGTCCGTTCCACGGTTATACTTTCCCAGACAACGGGGAGGCCGTGGACTTTTGAGTTTGGAGTATCTGCATAACAGAATGGTTCTGGATGGGGCCTGTAAAGTCATCAGGAGTTCAGATCCCCTTCTCTGCATGGTCCACGACCATGAGAAAGCAGGAATTGGAGCATTCCTTTTTAAGGCAGCAACCCGTGCGGCCGATGAACTTGGTCTCGTTTTCGACACTGAACGGGCTAACCCAAACTCTGTCACCGAGTTGGGACCCGTTCAGCAAAAAGCTCACATGAAAGCTGCGGAGATAGAGGTCCTGCTACAGCTACATATGGATAAGCCAATGCATGGTGTCTTCTTTCGCAACATCGAAGACCTTGGCTTATCCAAAAGCATGACCTTTGCCTTCCTCAGGTCGAGTGAGCTAAAGTCGGAGACCGAGGGATTCATAATGGCCTGCCAGGATGGTGTCTTCAACACCCTGGTCTACCGTAGTCGCGTGATGGGTATAGACGTCCCTGACACCCGATGAAGGGCATGTCGTGGGGCACCTGAGACCGTAATGCATTTGCTATTAGCATGCCCATCTTATGTGGTCTCAGCCTACATCCACAGGCATAACGCGGCGCTGCGAGTGTTGTACTACCACCTACGACACTCGTACGGTATAGACGAGACACCGGTGTTGCCTTATGTTCCGGGGGATATTGAGTCCGTGGTGGAGAATGAGAGATGCCGAATCTATTGGAACTACTCATTCCCCACCCTCAGGCAAATACAAGCCAATAAGCCTGATGTTGTCCTCCTCGACCACCAAAGTAGAACGAACGATATTCGTCATGGAGTTTTCCGCTCCAGGCGAAATGAATATCGTTCGAAAAGAGGAGGAAAAACGGACTAAATATCGAGATCTTCTCTTTGAACTCCACAGGTTATATCCGGACCATTCTGTCAAAATGGTGGTTCTGATTATAGGAGTCCTTGGTGGAATGATGGACACACTGCTCTCTAACTTGAAGATAATACCGGCTTGCCGTAATATGGCAGAAATCTTAGCAGCAAGAATGCAGAAGGCCGTTATCCTTGGTTCGCTCCGTCTACTCAGGGCACACGATTCTCGGACCAAATAGTCACTCACCCTACGGACGTTGGGAGTGGTTATTGGGGTTAACGACACCAGCGCGCCCTCCGGATGGGTCGGAGCACCGGAGACAGGGCCTGACTGGTACAATCCTTAGGAGAAAAAATAAAAAAAAATAATAATAATAATAATAATAATAATAATAATAATAATAATAATAATAATAATAATAATAATAATAATAATAATAATAATAATAATAATAATAATAATAATAATAATAATAATAATAATAATAATAATAATAATAATAATAATAATAATAATAATAATAATAATAATAATAATAATAATAATAATAATAATAATAATAATAATAATAATAATAATAATAATAATAATATAGGCAGGGGGGTCAAACAACACCTAAGGCCCACCACCTACCCGAGCAAAGTATGCAAAATCGGACCGGCAGCTCATGCGCATCCGGGAGGGAAAAAGCAACTTTCCCTCCGGTGTTGGCCGTGGGTTGACTGGGTTAAACCCCCAGTAAACTCTACTACTCGGTTCCCAACAATCGAGGAAGAGGCCACCACAACCGACCCCCTCGGATTATAGGTCAAAGGCAAGGTGGTGGGGCCAACGATGATTTGCCAAATGATGACGACCGCGATAACAACGGACGCTTTGAGTGGACGGACGAATTAAGAGAATTAATTCTGCATTGCTACGAGAGCAGTGAGCCCGCCCGGAGAGGATACATGGCGAGAATGCATGCTCTGTGGGGTGAGAGACATCCAGAGCTTGCAGCGTTTTCCGCACAAAATCTCAGGGATTATGTATCCCATCTTCGGGCTCGAGGCTACGTTAGAGCTCCTCCTCAGCCGGTTATCGAAGTGGCAGATATGCCACGTGTCGGTTTGGCTGTGGAGGAGAATCGCATTGTTCCACTGATGGAGGATATCAGAACCCGCAGGGCGCTTCACAAAATGAAGCCCCTGAAGCCGCAAGAACTGGCACGGGTGGATGCGGAGATTAGCGATGTTCTTCAAGAAGAGGCAGACATCTGGCAGATCAATTCTGTCGTGTACGACGCCGCTCATGCTCTATCCCAAACAGAGAGGAGGGACACCACCGCTCTGGTAAGGAGGCATGCTAGACGTGTACACAAGATGGAAGCCAAGATGAAGTCGGCGAGACAACACGCGTCTCGTATCCAGTGTGTGGTGGACTTCCTGGCGGCCAATAGGCCTTTCACGCCCGCAGTGCGGCGAATTGCCGCAAAATTGAGATGAGCTCACCACACATTAAATCAAGGTGTGCTGTTTACCATCAAACAGCACTGCCTTGATAGGATACGAATGCTAGTGGCTGCAAAGAAGTCACTAGTGAGGCGGGCGAGAAGTATCGCGGAAAACATAAAGTTCCGCGATAAACCTTCTCGCTTATTCCAAGAGCCTCCACGTGTTGTCGATAACCCGCCGGCTGCAGATCGGGTGGAAACATTCTGGAAGAATATCTATGAGTATCCGCAGCCACTCAACGTGGATACTCCAGCCCTAGCGCAGTTCGAAGCATTTTGCAGGAGGCTTCGGCAGCCTGAGCTCAATGATCTGCGCATTCCGATAACCACGGAAGAAGTACGAGGGGCCCTAAAAGGCTCTAAGAATTTCGCTGCTCCAGGCCCTGATGGGTTGAATAACTATTGGTGGAAAAAGTTTCCAACAACCCACCGCCATCTGGCCAGAGTTTTCAACTCATGGCTAGATGGGGAGCAGCAGATTCCGGAATGGTTTGTCGAGGGGCGAACCGTGCTCATCCCCAAAAACGGAGATTTGTCTGATCCAAAGAATTACAGGCCGATAACTTGCTTGAATGCGTGTTATAAGGTGTTTACGCGCATCTTATACACGCGCATTCTCTCCGCAGTTGGTCCGGTGTATGAACGGATAAATGAGCAAAGAGGGTCAAAGAAAGGGGTCGCCGGGTGCAAGGAGAACCTGCTCATCGATAGATGTATCACGCAGGACTCCGTGCAGTATAAGCGTAACCTTTCGATGGCCTGGATCGATTACCGCAAGGCATTTGATACAACATCACATGAGTTAATCATGCATTTGCTCAGATGCCTTGAGGTACCCGGTCAAATAGTGGGATGCATTGGACAACTGATGCCACTCTGGAGGACTCGCTTCACCATAAGATCTGGTAGAGACATAGTCCAAACAGAGCAGGTCATCATTAGAAGAGGCGTGTTTCAGGGAGACTCCCTTAGCCCTCTTCTCTTCTGCATCTCACTATTGCCATTGTCCGTTGCACTCGGCACCTGCGGCACCCCCAGCAACCGGAGGCATAAAGTCACCCATCTATTTTACATGGATGACCTCAAATTGTATGCCTCTGGAGAAAGGGACCTACATCAGTCCCTTAGGGTGGTGGAAGAATATACGCATGCTATCGGTATGGAATTTGGGATCGACAAATGTGCCACGGTTCATCTCAAAAGAGGACGATGCGAGGAATACGGAGAGGATGTCCAGCTTGTAGACGGAAGCATCCTACATCATCTGGATGCCGGAGAGACTTATCCACCTTGGGGTGGAACAACGCCGCTCCCAAGAGGTATTCGCAGTTAAAAACTCTCTCGGCGGCAAGTGTCAGCATAAACTCCGACAGATCTGGTCATCAGAACTGTCGGGGAAGAACAAAGTAGCTGCAACTAATATGCTTGCCGTTCCGATCCTTCTTTACTCTTTCGGAGTGATGAAGTGGACTAAGGAAGAGCTGCGACAACTTGACGTTAAGACTCGCAAAATGATGCATCTCAATAGGAGCTTGCATCCTAAATCGTCCAATCCACGGTTATACTTTCCCAGACAACGGGGAGGCCGTGGACTTTTGAGTTTGGAGTGTCTGCATAACAGAATGGTTCAGGATGGGGCCTGTAAAGTCATCAGGAGTTCAGATCCCCTTCTCTGCATGGTCTGCGACCATGAAAAAGCAGGGATTGGAGCATTTCTCTTTAAGGCAGCAACCCGTGCAGCCGATGAACTTGGTCTCGTATTCGACACTGAACGGGCTAACCCAAACTCTGTCACCGAGTTGGGACCCATTCAGCTAAAAGCTCACATTAAAGCTGCGGAGACAGAGGTCCTCCTACAGCTGCATACGGATAAGCCAATGCATGGTGTCGTCTTCAACAACATCGAAGACCTTGGCTTATCCAAAAGCTTGACCTTTGCCTTCCTCAGTTCGAGTGAGCTAAAGTCGGAGACCGAGGGATTCATAATGGCCTGCCAGGATGGTGTCTTCAACACCCTTGTCTACCGTAGTCGCGTTATGGGTATAGACGTCCCTGACACCCGATTCAGGGCATGTCGTGGGGCACCTTAGACCGTAATGCATTTGCTATCAGCATGCCCATCTTATGCGGTCTCAGCCTATATCCACAGGCATAACGCGGCGCTACGAGTGTTGTACTACCACCTACGACACTCGTACGGCATAGACGAGACACCGGTGTTGCCTTATGCTCCGGGGGATATTGAGTCCGTGGTGGAGAATGAGAGGTGCCGGATCTATTGGAACTACTCATTTCCCACCCTCAGGCAAATACAAGCCAATAAGCCTGATGTTGTCCTCCTCGACCACCAAAGTAGAACGATATTCGTCATGGAGTTTTCCGCTCCAGGCGAAATGAATATCGTTCGAAAAGAGGAGGAAAAACGGACTAAATATCGAGATCTTCTCTTTGAACTCCGCAGGTTATATCCGGAACATTCTGTCAAAATGGTGGTTCTGATTATAGGAGTCCTTGGTGGAATGATGGACACACTGCTCTCTAACTTGAAGATAATACCAGCTTGCTGAAATATGGCAGAAATCTTAGCAGCAAGAATGCAGAAGGCCATTATACTTGGTTCGCTCCGTCTACTCAGGGCACACGATTCTCGGACCCAATAATCACTCACACTACGGACGTAGGGAGTGGTTATTGGGGTTAACGACACCAGCGCGCCCTCCGGATGGGTCGGAGCACCGGAGACAGGGCCTGACTGGTACACTCCTAGGAAAAAAAAAAGAAAATAATAATAATAATAATAATAATAATAATAAAAATAATAATAATAATAATAATAATAATAATAATAATAATAATAATAATAATAATAATAATAATAATAATAATAATAATAATAATAATAATAATAATAATAATAATAATAATAATAATAATAATAATAATAATAATAATAATAATAATAATAATAATAATAATAATAATAATAATAATAATAATAATAATAATAATAATAATAATAATAATAATAATAATAATAATAATAATAATAATAATAATAATAATAATAATAATAATAATAATAATAATAATAATAATAATAATAATAATAATAATAATAATAATAATAATAATAATAAATAGGCAGGGGGGTCAACCAACACCTAAGGCCCTGGTGAGTAGCGACACCACCTACCCGAGCAAAGGATGCAAAATCGGACCGGCAGCTCATGCGCATCCGGGAGGGAAAAAGCAACTTTCCCTCCGGTGTCGGCCGTGGGTTTACTGGGTTAACCCCCCAGTAAACTCTACTACTCGGTTCCCAACAATCGAGGAAGAGGCCCCCACAACCGACCCCCTCGGATTAGGGGTCAAAGGCAAGGTGGTGGGGCCAACGATGATTTGCCAAATGATGACGACCGCGATAACAACGGACGCTTTGAGTGGACGGACGAATTAAGGGACGGACTTCTGCATTGCTACGAGAGCAGTGAGCCCGCCCGGAGAGGATACATGGCGAGAATGCATGCTCTGTGGTGTGAGAGACACCCAGAGCATGCAATGTTTTCCGCACAAAATCTCAGGGATTATGTATCCCATCTTCGGGCTCGAGGCTACGTTAGAGCTCCTCCTCAGCCAGTTATCGAAGTGGCAGATATGCCACGTGTCGGTTTGGCTGTGGAGGAGAATCGCATTGTTCCACTGATGGAGGATATCAGAACCCGCAGGGCGCTTCACAATATGAAGCCCCTGAAGCCGCAAGAACTGGCACGGGTGGATGCGGAGATTGGCGATGTTCTTCCAGAAGAGGCTGACATCTGGCAGATCAATACTGTCGTGTACGACGCCGCTCATGCTCTATCCCAAACGGAGAGGAGGGACACCACCGCTCTGTTAGGGAGGCATGAACGACGTGTACACAAGATGGAAGCCAAGATCAAGTCGGCGAGACAACACGCGTCTCGTATCCAGTGTGTGGTGGACTTCGTGGCGGCCAATAGGCCTTTCACGCCCGCAGTGCGGCGAATTGCCGCAAAACTGAGACGAGCTCACCACACATTAAATCAAGGTGTGCTGTTCACCATCAAACAGCACTGCCTTGATAGGATACGAATGCTAGTGGCTGCAAAGAAGTCACTAGTGAGGCGGGCGAGAGGTATCGCGGAAAAGAGCCTCCACGTGTTGTCGATAACCCGCCGGCTGCAGATCGGGTGGAAACATTCTGGAAGAATATCTATGAGTATCCGCAACCACTCAATGTAGATACTCCAGCCCTAGCGCAGTTCGAAGCATTTTGCAGGAGGCTTCGGCAGCCTGAGCTCAATGATCTGCGCATTCCGATAACCACGGAAGAAGTACGAGGGGCCCTAAAAGGCTCTAAGAATTTCGCTGCTCCAGGCCCTGATGGGTTGAATAACTATTGGTGGAAAAAGTTTCCAACAACCCACCGCCATCTGGCCAGAGTTTTCAACTCATGGCTAGATGGGGAGCAGCAGATTCCAGAGTGGTTTGTCGAGGGGCGAACCGTGCTCATCCCCAAAAACGGAGATTTGTCTGATCCAAAGAATTACAGGCCGATAACATGCTTGAATGCGTGTTATAAGGTGTTTACGCGCATCTTATACACGCGCATTCTCTCCGCAGTTGATCCGGTGTATGAACGGATAAATGAGCAAAGAGGGTCAAAGAAAGGGGTCGCCGGGTGCAAGGAGAACCTGCTCATCGATAGATGTATCACGCAGGACTCCGTGCAGTATAAGCGTAACCTTTCGATGGCCTGGATCGATTACCGCAAGGCATTTGATACAACATCACATGAGTTAATCATGCATTTGCTCAGATGCCTTGAGGTACCCGGTCAAATAGTGGGATGCATTGGACAACTGATGCTGCTCTGGAGGACTCGCTTCACCATAAGATCTGGTAGAGACATAGTCCAAACAGAGCAGGTCATCATTAGAAGAGGTGTGTTTCAGGGAGACTCCCTTAGCCCTCTTCTCTTCTGCATCTCACTATTGCCATTGTCCGTTGCGCTCAGGAATACCCGTGGGTACAACTGCGGCACCCCCAGCAACCGGAGGCATAATGTCACCCATCTGTTTTACATGGATGACCTCAAATTGTATGCCTCTGGAGAAAGGGACCTACATCAGTCCCTTAGGGTGGTGGAAGAATATACGCATGCTATCGGTATGGAATTTGGGATCGACAAATGTGCCACGGTTCATCTCAAAAGAGGACGATGCGAGGAATACGGAGAGGATGTCCAGCTCGTAGACGGAAGCATCCTACATCATCTGGATGCCGGAGAACAACGCCGCTCCCAAGAGGTATTTGCAGTTAAAAACTCTCTCCGCGGCAAGTATCAGCATAAACTCCGACAGATCTGGTCATCAGAACTGTCGGGGAAGAACAAAGTTGCTGCAACTAATATGCTTGCCGTTCCGATCCTTCTTTACTCTTTCGGAGTGATGAAGTGGACTAAGGAAGAGCTGCGACAACTTGACGTTAAGACTCGCAAAATGATGCATCTCAATTGGAGCTTGCATCCTAAATCGTCCGTTCCACGGTTATACTTTTCCAGACAACGGGGAGGCCGTGGACTTTTGAGTTTGGAGTGTCTGCATAACAGAATGGTTCTGGATGGGGCCTGTAAAGTCATCAGGAGTTCAGATCCCCTTCTCTGCATGGTCCGCGACCATGAGAAAGCAGGGATTGGAGCATTCCTTTTTAAGGCAGGTACCCGTGCGGCCGATGAACTCGGTCTCGTTTTCGACACTGAACGGGCTAACCCAAACTCTGTCACCGAGTTGGGACCCGTTCAACAAAAAGCTCAGATAAAAGCTGCGGAGGCAGAGGTCCTGCTACAGCTACATATGGATAAGCCAATGCATGGTGTCTTCTTTCATAACATCGAAGACCTTGGCTTATCCAAAAGCTTGACCTTTGCCTTCCTCAGGTCGAGTGAGCTAAAGTCGGAGACCGAGGGATTCATAATGGCCTGCCAGGATGGTGTCTTCAACACCCTTGTCTACCGTAGTCGCGTGATGGGTATAGACGTCCCTGACACCCGATGCAGGGCATGTCGTGGGGCACCTGAGACCGTAATGCATTTGCTATCAGCATGCCCATCTTATGCGGTCTCAGCCTATATCCACAGGCATAACGCGGCGCTACGAGTGTTGTACTACCACCTACGACACTCGTACGGTATAGACGAGACACCGGTGTTGCCTTATGCTCCGGGGGATATTGAGTCCGTGGTGGAGAATGAGAGATGCCGAATCTATTGGAACTACTCATTCCCCACCCTCAGGCAAATACAAGCCAATAAGCCTGATGTTGTCCTCCTCGACCACCAAAGTAGAACGATATTCGTCATGGAGTTTTCCGCTCCAGGCGAAATTAATATCGTTCGAAAAGAGGAGGAAAAACGGACTAAATATCGAGATCTTCTCTTTGAACTCCGCAGGTTATATCCGGACCATTCTGTCAAAATGGTGGTTCTGATTATTGGAGTCCTTGGTGGAATGATGGACACACTGCTCTCCAATTTGAAAATAATACCTGCTTGCTGTAATATGGCAGAAATCTTAGCAGCAAGAATGCAGAGGGCCGTTATACTTGGTTCGCTTCGTCTACTCAGGGCACACGATTCTCGGACCCAATAATCACTCACCCTATGGATGTAGGGAGTGGTTATTGGGGTTAACGACACCAGCGCGCCCTCCGGATGGGTCGGAGCACCGGAGACAGGGCCTGACTGGTACACTCCTAAGGATAATAATAATAATAATAATAATAATAATAATAATAATAATAATAATAATAATAATAATAATAATAATAATAATAATAATAATAATAATAATAATAATAATAATAATAATAATAATAATAATAATAATAATAATAATAATAATAATAATGATAATAATAATAATAATAATAATAACAATAATAATAATACCATCGAAGACCTTGGCTTATCCAAAAGCTTGACCTTTGCCTTCCTCAGGTCGAGTGAGCTAAAGTCGGAGACCGAGGGATTCATAATGGCCTGCCAGGATGGTGTTTTCAACACCCTCGTCTACCGTAGTCGCGTGATGGGTATAGACGTCCCTGACACCCGATGCAGGGCATGTCGTGGGGCACCTGAGACCGTAATGCATTTGCTATCAGCATGCCCATCTTATGCGGTCTCAGCCTATATCCACAGGCATAACGCGGCGCTACGAGTGTTATACTACCATCTACGACACTCGTACGGTATAGACGAGACACCGGTGTTGCCTTATGTTCCGGGGGATATCGAGTCCGTGGTGGAGAATGAGAGGTGCCGGATCTATTGGAACTACTCTCCCCACCCTCAGGCAAATACAAGCCAATAAGCCTGATGTTGTCCTCCTTAGCCCTCTTCTCTTCTGCATCTCACTATTGCCATTGTCCGTTGCACTCAGGAATACCCGTGGGTACAACTGCGGCACCCCCAGCAACCGGAGGCATAATGTCACCCATCTATTTTACATGGATGACCTCAAATTGTATGCCTCTGGAGAAAGGGACATACATCAGTCCCTTAGGGTGGTGGAAGAATATACGCATGCTATCGGTATGGAATTTGGGATCGACAAATGTGCCACGGTTCATCTCAAAAGAGGACGATGCGTGGAATACGGAGAGGATGTCCAGCTCGTAGACGGAAGCATCCTACATCATCTGGATGCCGGAGAGACTTATACCTACCTAGGGGTGGAGCAACGCCGCTCCCAAGAGGTATTCACAGTTAAAAACTCTCTCCGCTGCAAGTATCAGCATAAACTCCGACAGATCTGGTCATCAGAACTGTCGGGGAAGAACAAAGTTGCTGCAACTAATATGCTTGCCGTTCCGATGCTTCTCTACTCCTTCGGAGTGATGAAGTGGACTCAGGAAGAGCTGCGACAACTCGACGTAAAAACTCGCAAAATGATGCATCTCAATAGGAGCTTGCATCCTAAATCGTCAGTTCCACGGTTATACTTTCCCAGACAACGGGGAGGCCGTGGACTTTTGAGTTTGGAGTGTCTGCATAACAGAATGGTTCAGGATGGGGCCTGTAAAGTCATCAGGAGTTCAGATCCCCTTCTCTGCATGGTCTGCGACCATGAAAAAGCAGGGATTGGAGCATTTCTCTTTAAGGCAGCAACCCGTGCAGCCGATGAACTTGGTCTCGTATTCGACACTGAACGGGCTAACCCAAACTCTGTCACCGAGTTGGGACCCATTCAGCTAAAAGCTCACATTAAAGCTGCGGAGACAGAGGTCCTCCTACAGCTGCATACGGATAAGCCAATGCATGGTGTCGTCTTCAACAACATCGAAGACCTTGGCTTATCCAAAAGCTTGACCTTTGCCTTCCTCAGTTCGAGTGAGCTAAAGTCGGAGACCGAGGGATTCATAATGGCCTGCCAGGATGGTGTCTTCAACACCCTCGTCTACCGTAGTCGCGTGATGGGTATAGACGTCCCTGACACCCGATGCAGGGCATGTCGTGGGGCACCTGAGACCGTAATGCATTTGCTATCAGCATGCCCAGCTTATGCGGTCTCAGCCTATATCCACAGGCATAACGCGGGGCTACGAGTGTTGTACTACCATCTAAGACACTCGTACGGTATAGACGAGACACCGGTGTTGCCTTATGTTCCGGGGGATATCGAGTCCGTTGTGGAGAATGAGAGGTGCCGAATCTATTGGAACTACTCATTCCCCACCCTCAGGCAAATACAAGCCAATAAGTCTGATGTTGTCCTCCTCGACCATCAAAGTAAAACGATATTCGTCGTGGAGTTTTCCGCTCCAGGCGAGATGAATATTGTTCGGAAAGAGGAGGAAAAACGGATTAAATATCGAGATCTTCTCTTTGAACTCCGCAGGTTGTATCCGGACCATTCTGTCAAAATGGTGGTTCTGATTATAGGAGTCCTTGGTGGAATGATGAACACCGTTTATTGAACAAGGCTTACAATAAAATGTTCCTGTTTACAATTTAACGTTGGAATACATAGCGAAATAGTTATTTATGTACTAAAGGTATAAATAGATGTTTATGCCATGAGGGCGACGTTTTACGAACCCGAGGGCCTCTGGCCTGAGGGTTTGTAAGTCGCCCGAGGGTATTCACATCTGTTTATGCCCGCGGTACAAACATAACTTTATGTCTTACTAGTTCGTTGTTGCAATCTAATCTCAATACAAATCAGTTTTTTTTTTTTAAATCCGGCTTAAATTAATAACATTGCCATTTTGACAATCGTGAATGTCATAAAATCACAATAATTTTTACATGTGTCAAAGTTAGAAGTCAAAATGAACGAAGATTTTGGAATTCCTGACGAAATTATTGAAAAAGCAAAGAAAGCAACTGAAAATCTGTTGCCAAAACAGTCTAAAGAAGCTTAACTATCACCGGATCTTTTCAAAACTGCCAATTTTATGTTAAGCCGTCAAAATAATGTTCATCGAATATTTACATATATTACTATAAGTATTCCGTATGTAATTTCATTAATAAAAGTTATTAAATAAGTTATACAAAAAAATATTTCTCTTTATGCCCGCGCGGGCCATAAAGTGAACTTTATGACCGCACGGGCATAAAGTACGACATTAGATAGTTGGTAACTAAGCAATAAAATTACAATAATGAACTAGTATGACATAAAAATATGAATGATTCAGGTTTATCATTAAAGTATAAATGAAAATAATATAGGAATAAGATACATGTAAAATACAAAAAGGTACGAAAATGGACCATATTCGATAGGAAATAAATTGGTGGTACGTTCAATTTCAGTTTATTGGCACCCTTGCATTTGATGTCAATCAGTTCAGTCGTCATGTTGACAATGCTGTCTTGCTTCCTGTACAAAAAATTATTCATAAGATTGGGAATGAAAAAGTGTTGGGCTTTAAATGGTGGTGTTTGGAATTGTGATGTGTATGAATGTTCATCAGAGATGAAAAACGATGAGTCAGGAAAAAACTTACCAAGGAAACTTGGAATACTAGTTAAATAATAAATTAATTAAATAAGAAATTGTCATGTTTGCAGTATATTATTTTCTTGTTCTATCAGTTTGCTCTTGCTGGGCATTGACAAGTATAGTATGTAAAAAGTGCGAGATTTCATAAAATATTTAAATAAAATAAACTAGCTTATTCTCAAGTTATTTCTTTATAATGATAAAATCAACAAAATACTTGTATAAGTTACTGAAGAACGATGAAACCAGATTCCTACTATTTTTGAAGGGATTTTTCGAAAGGATTGAAACTGATCTTACATCATATCTTCAGTGAAAATATTTACTTCTTCATGGTGTTTGATCAAGTCTCTTTCACTGTTGATATTTTTTCTGTGTTCATTTTTTTCTTGATGGATCTCGTTTGGTAAAATAAATGGACTGCTGAGTGATATAGGCTGAGTCAAGTCTCTAGTCTGACCAATATGGTTAGACCAGCGCGGTCATTTGGTTGACTTGACGACCTTGAAACTATTTGAAATTACAGTTAAAAAAGGGTTATGTTTACTGGTTGATAATTACAATAATCAATTAATATCAAAGAATATTATCGCTATACCACAGAACTCTTTGAGTTAAGTGTGCTATAAGTACACGTTCGTGTGTAGCGTTAATACCTATATCCTTTGATATTGTTTCAATTATTGGAGTGATTGCTCATTGTAGTTTCAGTTATTCGAGATTTGAGTACCCATCTAATGGCAGTTCCTAATCTTGGTGGCAATTTAATGACAATAATACTATTGTATGCACTAGAAGATGATGATCTTGTTATTATTGAGACATTGAAGGGATTACAATCGATATTCCTGTTCTACTTACACCTTTCTATATGAAGTTGGTAATTTTAGTAATCACGAAACACGGGATTATCAATAATTATCGTTCCAGCTGAGAAATTGGTAAACATTATTTCTAGACTGCTGAAGTTACTGTACTGATCTAATGATTCTAATGGATAATGAATACCTAATTTCAATTCATACTGTTGACAAACCTTTCTCAACTGTTTCAATTTCATAATTACGATAAGTAAACTACAAATGAATTGTCCTTTTAGTTTCACTTTGTTTAAAGTTTATTGAAATTATCGTCTGCCATAATATATTTCGAATTTTTTTGGGTTATAATTTTAAGAAACCATCATTTCTTCCTACTTTACCTGACCGTGACCACTCCGTAACCGTCGAGGGCACGTTTGATATGTGACCAATATTTTCAATAATCTGATCGGTCCGACTCATCGTCATACTTCACACTGAACGCGCGTGCCTTATCCGACCGGTGACTTGACACAGCCATAGATAGATAGATAGATATTTTATTGACACGTTACATTATAGACCGAGGGATAGTGACAGATTTTGGGACACGATTTTATTCAGTATGCCTTTTGGAGGACAGTTCTGTCCGTATATCCTCATGATAATGATGCATGAATCAAAGAGTCGTCGTAGGTTCTTCATATTAAAAAATAAAAATAATATTTTCGAAAAATTATGTGTTTCGGTACGATTCCAATCAGGCTGCCATGTGTTTTGTAATAAAATGATAGACGTAAAATACACGAAAAATCATTGACATACCATTAGGATAGGCGGAGAATTCCTTTTTTCAAATACAATTTCACGTGACCATACCAGCCATTCAGACCCACCCTAACGGCCCGCCAATGGTTTTTCGAGTATTTTAGTTTTATTATATCATCACGAAACACATGGCAGCCTGATTAAAATCGTACCTGAATAATAATAATAAATATAATTATTATTTTTCAATATGAAGAACCTACGACGACCCTTTGACTCATGCATTATTATCATGGGGATATACGGACAATACTGTCCTCCAAAAGGCATACTGACTAAAATCGTGTCCCAAAATCTGTCACTATCCCCCGGTCTATTATGATTGTAATGTTTGTAGCAAGTTAAAATGAACATGATATCAAAGTGCATTAAAAATAACAAACAAGTACGACAATACACTCACAAATAACATAAGTGAATATTTAAATATAAGATGTATAGATAAAACTACAATGAAAAGCTTCACTAATTACATAAAAGCTGAGTTAAAAGAAGGGGAGGGGTGCGTATGCTACCACATTATTCATTTGTTGTGACTAGAGTAGTTTGGGTGTACTCCTCAATCGAATAAAAACAGTTTCTCAATAGTAGTTCTTTGAATTCGTATTTTAATTTGGTAGATGACAAGTTTTTCATGGTTCGGTAATATATTGTAAAGGTGGATGTTTAACGAATTGTTTTTTTATTTATTCAGTCTGTATCGATTTTACATTGTCAGCATACCTAGTGTCGTATGAATGTATGTCGCTCTGTTTTGTCAACGAAGTTAACCTCTTGTGAATCTCGAGAACCGTCGTATATAAAAATTGTCGGTAGGGGCATTATTTTCAAAAGAATGAATAGCGGTTTACAGTGCTCATGAACCTGCGCTACTTATGATATGGATGGCTTTTTTGTAGTCGAAATACTGTAATAGACGTGTAATAGATACGTGCCATAAGATATATGAGAATGGAATAAGGAAAAGTAAGCTGTTATTAACACGTCCTTAGAGCAAATCGGCCGCAATTGGCGTAGTACGAAAAGTGTGCTAGCCAACCTACTTTTGAGAGTATTAATATGGTTGCACCAAGTTAGAGTACTGTCCAGAGTTAGTAACTCCAAGCAGTTCAGCAGTCCCTTCATTGGACGTTGTGTTACGTGAGGAAAAAGATAATTTTTGGGTTTTGCTGTGATTGAGTTTGAGTTTATTTTGGGTAAACCAGTTTTCGGCTTGGCTTAGTACCTCTCCCGAAAGAACCCCGTGCCATTCTTATGGAAAATGGGTCCTGGTGAAATTCGATGAAATTTTGATATGATGTAGTTCAAGTCAAGCTGATCAAAAGTGTCCATGGGCCCAACTCAAGCCTATGGCTAGTTTTCGAGATACAGGGCATCAAAGTTGGTAAGTGGCCATTTCTTTAAAGTAGTATTGCTTTCAGGAAAATATCTAAAATAAAAATGTGTTACGCGACAGATATTGCCTACCCATACAGCAATACTTCTAGACTGGCTTTTGATGAAAAATATTGTTGGATACAGGGTGAGTCCAGCATTATTCAAAATGAAATTCTCAATCAACCCTACGAAGTGAAGATGTGACCAAACCAAGTATCAGACTGATATGCTCATCATTTGAATATGTCAAAATTGATAAATTCAACATTTTGTACAGGGTGAGTCAAGATGTGACAGTTTTTATGGTGACATTTTGCATATTCTTATTTTATATTTTGAGCTTTAGGGATACTGGACCACCAACCATTCAACATATTTCTTGATCAAAATTGATATACAGTATGAGACAAACACTAGGTGATGACAAAAATTGCGAAAAGGAGATTTTTTTATAACTCAATTGATTTGCAGAATTTTTGATATGATGAAGTTCAAGTCAAGCTGATCAATAGTGTACATCAACAATACACTGGGTTTCCAACGAGGCATGTGGTAGTCTATCGATAGTTTCGTTGCGATAACATGATTCAATTTTCAATTGAGAATGTTTCTCTTTAAAACATGAATCCATTCCAAGAGAGGTTATCTTTTACGATTGAAAACAGCGACTAAATTCCAACTTTCAGTCGCAGATGATTCCACAACTGATTTTATGAACATCCTGTTCATATTTTCAATGAAATCAACATGAAAAATACACTTTTCCCACCACTTTGTTGGAAGTCTGAAGACCCACAGTACCACCCCACTCTCTCACCCCCTCTCTCTCTTTCTCTTCTCTTTTCCTCTCGCCCTTGCTCTATCTTATATTTTATTTGTTTTTGAACTGAACAACCCAGCATTCGAATTCTTTACTGAGATATTTGTTCCCTGAGAATTGAAATGTTCAAAAATTAAAAATCAATTGGATTTTTTTTGCTTCACACGATGTTCCCTGGCCGTAACAGGAATTTTCCTTTTGTGAGAAGCTGGAAATGAAAAATGTAAAAATATTTTAAATATAAATTAAACGAATCGACAAATATAGATCAAAGTGTTCGAAACGGTACCGTTCAACACCTTGTAGAGAAAAAACTGTTTATTTTTCAAGGTTGGGCCCATAAACACTATTGATCAGCTTGACTTGAACTTCATCATATCAAAAATTCAGCAAATCAATTACAGTATGAGTTATAAAAAAATCTCCTTTTCGCAATTTATGTCATCACCTAGTGTTTGTCTCATACTGTATATCAATTTTGTTCATGAAATATGTTGAATGGTTGGTGGTCGAGTATCTCTAAAGCTCAAAATATAAAATAAAAATATACAAAATGTCACCATAAAAACTGTCACATTTTGACTCACTCTGTACAAAATGTTGAATTTATCAATTTTGGCATATTCAAAAGATGAGCATATCAGTGTTATACTTGGTTTGGTCACATCTTCACTTCGTAGGGTTGATTGAGAATTTCATTTTGAATAATGCTGGACTCACCCTGTATCCAACAATATTTTTTATCAAAAACTAGTATAGAAGTATTGCTGTATGGGTAAGCAATATCTGTCGTGAAATACATTTTTATTTCATATGTTTTCCTGAAAGCAATACTACTTTAAAGAAATGGCCACTTACCAACTTTCACGCCCTGTATCTCGAAAACTAGCCATAGCATTGAGTTGGGCCTATGGACACTTCTGATCAGCTCGACTTGAACTACATCATATCAAAAATTCATCGAATTTCACCGGGACCCATTTTCCATAAGAATGGTGCGGGGTTCTTTGTAATATCTCATTATTATTTGCTCCAGAACAAATCAATGTTGTATCATCTGCGAACAATACAGGTGTGTGAGGATATAAATATTTATTCAGATCGTTGATATATACAATGAACAATAGGGGGCCGAAGACTGATCCTTGGGGCAGTCCATGTTTAACTAATTTCACATCAGATTTGGTGTTATTAATAGAGACGAACTGAGAACGGTTTACTAAGTATGACTGTTTTAAGCTTAACGGGATACCTCGTATGCCTTTTTGAGGTCGCACAGAGTTACTGCAACTTAACGTCCGTCTTCGAGGCTCTCGACTATGTTGCTCACTACACTATAGAGGGCATTTATTGCAGACAAACCCTGACGGAAACCAAACTGCGATTCATTTAGGAATTTGTTTGTTTCGATTCACAAATAGAGCATTTTTTTTAGAATTATTTCGATTATTTTGAAGAAAATTGATATTATGGATATTAGGCGATAGTTATCTGGAAGAGAACTGTCTCCTTTTTTGAATATCGGGATAACCCTAAAAAGTTTTAAATCCTCTGAAAATGTACCATTAGTAAATTTTTAATTTACCAGGTACACCATAGGCTGAGAAATGATATCTATTGTACTCTTTATGACCTGGCTGTTTAGTTCGTGAGCGTCAAGACATTTTTTATTTTTTAACGAATCGACAGCCTCGGAGATGTCATGATGCGTTACAGGTTCTAGAAAAAAGGATTGAGCTGGGACTGGAAAATTCCTAGAATTCAGTATGTCGGTATCAGGTATTTTAGGGAGCGATCTTATTACGTTTTCAGCTACAGAAACCAAGAAATCGTTGAAAAGTTGCGGTGGTATAAATACTGCATGACAGATTTGTTCTATTGCTATTTCTTTCGAAATTTATCAATTTGATCCTGTACCCCATGCTCTTGCTTTCAATGTACGGGCTATATCTTCTGGTTCGAAAGACTTTCTTTTCTTATGAAGTCTAGGAGATAACAAAAAATGGAAAAAATGAGCTTACATTGCCCGAAAGACCACCGTTCCATCACCATTGATGGATGGCCCTTTGGATAAGCTGTTGAACATTTTTCAGTTTAATTTTAACAGCTCATATCTGTTTTAATCGAAGGAGAGAATATTTGTTCAATGGAGCTGTCACACAGTCTTTCAAATTTTATTGAGTTTTCAAAATGACCGTCAATGTATTTCATGGGGCTCCATCTAATATCCAGAGATTGATTTGAAATAAATGACTCGCACAGGGATGCCAATGCAAGAACATCAAATATGCTACTAAAATGATTCTTATCCGATATGGTTCATTGAAATGACAATACATATATACATATACACAGTGTAGGATATAAAATGGAAAATTCATGCCTAAAATATTGAATATAATATAATAATCTATGATATAAAATCTGTAATATAATATAATCTAAAATATAAGAGTATAAAAGTTTGGATATAAATATTTTGTTTTTAGTTATTTTTAGCTCCATAATTTTTTGTATTGTTGTTTTATTTCCTGTATTGTTGAATTTATTTGTAGAATGTATATCTATAATTTCGGATTGAAGTGACTTTATAATTTTGGGGCCTAGGTAGTTTAAACTTCTGTGTCCAACAGTTTTATTCATGTGTGGGACAGAAACGAGGGTTTTTGGTCAAGTGTCATATCTGGAGTTGATAGCGGTTTCTAGAGTTTGTTTATTTTTGTATAGGTAGCTGGCGACATTATAGAAAAATATTTGTCTTTCGATTTCCTGGAGTAATTTTTCTGAAGAATATGCATTGAGTTTTCTCAGAATAATTTTGTAGAAACGTTTGGGTATAATTTCTAGTGGAAGTAGATGGGTTTTCAGCATTCCATTGGAATAATTGCATGATTCCATAACTGAGGTGTGGTAGTAGTCAAAGTGTATTCAAATTGGAAATTTTTTCACGGCAAGCTTTTAAATCTGTTACTCACTCGCATAAACCTCTTTCACCAAAGTGTTCAACTTAACTTTTTTTGTCACCTATTATGTGTCCAAATTATCTTTCATCTTCCTCTGTCCGTTCTTCGGCAGATAAATAACAATTTTTTCTGAGAGTAAATAGAAATGTCAATTGCGCTGGTGAAAATCTGTGCTGGTGATTAATAAAGTTATTATTGATTCTTCAATTTACGTTGCACACTTTGAAATAAAATAAAATAAAACTATTTAACAATGAATAGGTCTGAGAAAGCTCCCAATTATTTATTGTGAAAAAAGGAGACACATTGATCCAAATTTTATGTTATTTTCATATCAAAATGGTCCTAAAGAAACAGAGTTGAATATGAATAGAGCGAGTTTATAAAGTCATCAATAATCTTAAAGTAAATAAAGTTCAATGACACTTGATGGAAGTTATAGATTAATGAAAAAGCATTGTGCATAAATTCGCCTCAAAAGTTGATACTACTAGTCAATAATATCAAGAAGCACTACGACTCTCTATTCTGTTACAACTAAGTATACACTTCTGAAGAGTAGTTCAAAAGTTTATTAGAAGTCTTCTGAAATCCCAACTGACTATTCGGAGAGTAAGATCGTCACAGGAATCTGGAGCAAAAGGGAATCAGTGGGTAAAGAAGTGTTTTCAGATACCTTGGTATCGATGGAAGAAGCACAATTTACTGATACATAACAGAGTTTCCAAGACCCTATACATTTTCTTAATAATCTGTGTTGGAAAATTGATTCTTACCGAAATACCGACAATGAATTGTACTTATTGAAAGCTTCCAATATCTATATATTCATATACATTTTGATCTATTGTCTGAGTTTCCTTGTCGTAACAGTTCTTGTTGATTGTCTTCTTGAAAGAGGCACTGTTATTGGTCAAATTCTTCGAGAAACTCCTGATGAACCCTCCGATTCTTTTCAAAACTGTTAATTTTGTCAGAATATTTACAATTATTTTCAGTAAAATCCACAGTATCACCAGGGCATTAAAAATCACCACCATTACAATTAAGTTTCTGATTTCTTTCAGCTGTGGATCCTGCTTTTCATGATAATTCATTTTATTTTTATCGGTGTTCACTGAAAAAATCGACGGACCTTCATACACCAATACTGCATGCCTATCAGTGAGCCACATGGATCTATCACAAACATATACTTCCTGCAATAATCGCACTTTGGTTAAGTGACCCCATATATAGAACAGGAAATCATCATTTAATGAGAGAGTCCCATTTCCTTCAACATCCAAAGATTCGTTGATCAAACACTGCGTATTCCAAACAACTGATACATTTCTATAATTGCAGGATTTCTTAGAATAATTGCACCTTGTATATCGTACAGGAATGGTATTACTGCTTATATCATAAAGCACAGTTTCTTTATACACAACACCACTTCCGTAGTTGTTCTCAACTAGCACAGGAGTATCAATTTGATTCAATTCAACCGTCCCAGTATTATTTCCATTTGGAATTATTTCATATTCGCCACTGCGTTTACCCTTCTTTCCGCAAACTTCGTGGATCTTCTGGGGACATAAATAGAATACATCCACTTCCACATTGAGTAAAACAACATGCACAACTGCTCCAAATGTCACCTCAATTAAGAGCACAAAGAATACTGGAAGCATGCTTGGTTCAATGTTTGCAGTGAGTGAATTAAACATCACAATGCATATTCACAAATATGAGTTGGGTTTCTTGTCGATTCATATTGTTTGCGTATAGATTTCTACAGAAGATAATCGTATCAATCTCAACCGCAAATTGACGTTCTAGTTTCGTTACTAGGAACTGAAACGATGAGTACAGATGTGGAAAATATTTTTTGTTATATTCATATAATCTTAGTCAAATGCACTGTAATGCGTAGGCGAACTTCAAGATTGAAACTCGACGTGCTAGAAAGGTTGTTGCTAGGTAACAAAGTCAATTTCTCACTTTTATCATTGTTTATATAGAATACAGTTAGTCAACCTTATGGGATTATAATTGGATCAAAATGGATGCGACATGTAGATGGCGATAGTGAGTTCGCATCCAAGTCATGTCGTAACTTCAGTGATCTGGCCTACAAGTCATGTCGTAACTTGATTGACACAATGGGACAGCATTAAAATCAGGGTTTTTTGAAGGAACCTGCATCAAAATGACGTGAAATATTCATGTTTGTAACTAATCACGCTAGATGACACTCGTGTTTGGGTCCAATACCTTTTCCACAGGCATTGACTAACCATCTTCTATTTAAACAATGCTTTTATCATATGAAATGTCGAATAAGCCTCAATGTCATACATACGTTTTACAACATATTTCAATTACCTACCTACTTGTTTACATAAAATAAAATATTAGGTACATTATTTTCAACTGAAATTTCCAGCATTGTTTTTGAAGTCACGATGCAGGCATAATAGGCTGGTGCCAAAACGAATCCTAAACGCTTAAAATAAGAAGAGAAGTAACAGGCAAAGGTTCCAACTTTGAAGAAAAAAAAAATTAAACACGAAAACACTCAAAATGGAGAAATAGGGAAGCAGTTTAAGGGTTGAAAATGTTCAGAAAAAAGGTTGTAGATAATGGAAAAATCAAAAACTTTGGTTTTCAACAGGGTTCTTATGATAGGAAGGGGTTATGAAATAAGTGAGCATTTAGACAAGGGGAAGACTGAGGAAAGGGAGAGAATACGTCATTGGAGGGAAATTAAGGTGGCTATCCTGAAATTGGTAACTTTGGTTATATTTACGTCAATTTGCGAATAAATAATAAATAAAGTTACTAAAGCCCGTGGCTCGAAGCTCGAATGAATCACAATAAAATCATATGCCTTATTCTTGTATTTTGTAGTTGTTAATTACTTGTTTGATATTGTAACGATACTCCTACATCATACCATGATGATACCGTTCCAGATATTCCCCAAGAATGAAACAATAAAGCAGCAATTGAATCAATTTCGATAGTATTGGTAGCTACCACTGAAATGAAAATTATAATTTCATTTCAGTGATTTTTCAGTGATTTTTCCAGGATTTGTTCAGACCATTTTAATAAAAGAGATTTTGAAACCAATCTTCAAGAATCTCTCCTACATGAGAAGTCAAGACAAAGGATTAGGAAAAACGGTGAGATTAAACTGTTCTAATGAGAAACAGAACTCAATTTGGTTTTGGATAGAAACTGTTGAAAGCCAATATTTTTGCTATGCCATTAGGATATAATGTTGGTGTTCCTTTTTAGTTATTGCTACCAAGACGTGTTGGTAAAAATCTGGTCTGTCCACTGTGATATCCGATCAATCTGTCATCGATAATTCACCTATGACATTTCAAGAAGCTCTAGGAGTTCCATTGGAGATAGAGAGATGCTTGCTAGAATCTTTACCCATGGCCGATCGTTTACCATCAAATAATGGTTTGTTCATTATATTCTATTCCTGGTGATATGAAATGATTGATATTGATAGGTCTTTATGCCATTTCAGATGAGGATTCACAGTCTCCTTCCACCCGTTGTTTACAACAACGTTACAAAGAACGAGAAAAACTCATTGAATAGTTCTGTGCAATAACACTATTGTACAAAAATTATCAAAAAGAAGAAATAAAATTAAAAGAAAAGTTCCCATTACCAAGTGTAAGAACTATCCAAACACTCGAAATTAACTATCAAAATTATTATGGAACATGGAACGTGGCAAAAACAAATGATATGTTCAGCTCAAGATTGGTCAGCTTTATTCAAGATATTAGATATGCACAATTTCACTACTCGCCATTTAATTAGAATTTTAGGTAGATATATAGAAATGTTAAATTTTACCTACATAAAGAAATAGTAAATTACTATTTATGAAACAATGTATAAATGATACCGAAATTTATAAAATAAAACATTGACTCATATCATAAATAACAGTATTTGACTACCTACTCATAAATTATTTCTGAAAGTATTGTAAATGTTGTCGATGAAATGCGAGTTTTAGTTTTGTGAACAAGGCAGAGTGAATGACAGTCACTAGTCTGATAAGTTTTTATATGTATTTGAGTAAACTTCAAGGATGAATAAATATTTATCTATCTATCATTTTAATCATTTACCCCATTTCACATTCACACATTTCAGAATAAAATCAAGCATATTACAAATCACACTTTCTTCTTGCACCTGAGGTTCTGGAATAATGTCAACATCAGAGAGTTGTTTTTATTTATTTCATTAGACTTGAAAAGATTTTCTCTTTGAAGGGTGCATTTACTCAACTAGTGTTACAACAGATATATTGAGATTAGTCTTTGAATCTTTGGAATATATTTCAAATCTCAGATTATGTGATTCTTCCATGTTTTCTTTTTTTTAAAGGCTCAATACTTTGTATAGAATTTACTTTCTCATCAGTTCATTCAATTTGATAATTATTATCAACTACGCCCAACATTCAGAATCTATAAAAAATGTTAAAAATTCGTTATTTTCGTCAACTTTGAAACTCTCAGAAGTCTTTGAGGTACTTGTGCGAACTAGGGAATATATTAATAACAAATATGTTTCAATCACTCGCACGTTTTTCAATTTACTCGCACCGATTGGTTTCGAATTCAATCAAACAAAATGGGATATTTTAGTGTAATTCAAATTTGGCGCCTCCAATATCAGGATAGCCACCCTAATTCCCCTCCAATGACGAAAACAATATGCCCGACAAAATCGATGACATTTCATAACCCCCCTATGAAGGAACCCTGGGTTTTCAACACTTCTCGGCATAACCTCAAACTAACCGTCAAGGTGGCGAAACACCGATTTTTTAGAATTTTTTTTTTCACGTAAAAATAATATCTTTCACAGGAAAATTTGTTAGCATATATCGTCTTTGGTGTCAACTGAGCATGACTTTTCCTAACGTCAGAAGACGACTGGTTTTCGAGTTATGAACATTTCTCCAAAAAAATATGCCCTTATATTTCACGAACAATTGTCTTGGTGTTTTTTTTTTTATTTCGAAGGTCTATAAGTGATAATTTCAATTGTTGAAATGTCTTCTTTCAAATGGTCTATTTAACTTGGTGGTTTATTAATCGCTAAAACGCTTAAAATTGAGAAAAACCTACAAGTCTCTCTGAATCATGATTTTCTCAATAGTTTCAATGATTTTCAATAGTTGTAGGAAAAAAGTAACAGGCAAGGACCAGTGTTGTAAATTGAAGAGTTTAACTATTGTTAATGATGATATTTCGTGTTCTGTTTTTTGGTCATCATGTTGCCAAGACTTCAATGTTTTTCAGAGTTTTGATAGAATTGTCATATACAGGGTGTTTCTTAAGTACGTGTAGGAACTTTAAGAGAATGTTGCTGAAAAGTGCTCAGGAGTCTCGAGTACTGAGGACTTTTTTTCATGAAGTGCTTGCGGTTTCAAGAAGTAATTCGATATAGCGAGCACTAAGCACTAAGCACTTTTCAAACGGGCAAGCCTTTTGAATGCTCATGACTCGAAATCGCGTCATGCGCACTGTACCGGCCAGGCGCATGACTCGATTTTGCGTCATTGTAGAAGTAAGTTTATAAACCATTTCATTAACTCAGCTGCTGTCTTTTGAGTATGTTATGTCGTGAGCCTCTCAAATAGGAGTTGGGCAAACGTTAAATTTAATTCGTTTGAGTTCGTAATGGATTTCGATGGTGCAGGCCCTTCAGGGGTAAAAAGACCGCGAAAACATGAAAAAACGTGGAATGACAAACGACCAATTGCTGATGAAGATTTGGCAAAGTATATATTAGATTCCGATGATGAATTTGCTGATCCCGACTACACAGATTCTGAAAATGATTATTTCCATGACAGTAACTCGGATATTGAGGAGAATGTTTTTACCAAGGAAAGGGATATTTTGAGCACAAATTCAGCTGATACACAGCAAAGCACAATCCCTACAAGTCATACTCGACATACAACAACAAGATCTGAAGGGCCAGTGAAATGGACAGATATTGCTAGTGAACCACGCCCATTTCCTTTCACTAAGAGGCAAGAGATGAAACAAGCTAACTGCTCGGAAGTTGAAGAGCTCGGAAGTTGAGGAGCTCGGAAGTTGAGGAGCTCGGAAGTTGAGGAGCTCGGAAGTTGAGGATCTCGGAAGTTGAGATGCTCGGAAGTTGTACAAATGATTGACTCTCGCGCTACGCGCTCGATTTTGCGCTTCGAGCGAACAATTTGCGGAAAATGCGTAATGTTGAATGGCCTGAAAGTATAATTGGATACCAATAAAATGAATACAACGACCTTAATGCCTTTAAAACTATAATTGGATACCAATAATATGAATACAACTACCTTAATGCCTTTGAAACTATAATTGGACACCAATAATATGAATACAACTACCCAAATACCTTTAAAACTATTGGACACTAATTATATGAATACAACTACTGTAATATGGAACTATAATTGGACACCAATAATTTGAATACAACGACTAATGCGAGACATGAGAAAAAATCCAAGTATATTTTTCAAAACATGACTCTCTTGACTAATTTCCCACAAAAATAAATGTTTTCAATACATGACTCTGTTGAATAGTTTTTAAAACTATAATTGGACACCAATAATTTGAATACAACGACTAATGCGCGACTTGAAAAAAAATCCAAGTATAGTTTTCAAGACATGACTGTCTTGACTAATTTCCCATAAAAATACGCGTTTTCAATACATGACTGTCTTGACTAATTTCCCACAAAAATACGTGTTTCCAATACATGACTGTCTTGACTAATTTCTCACAAAAATACGCGTTTTCAATACATGACTGTCTTGAATAATTTCCCATAAAAATATGCGTTTTCAATACATAACTGTCTTGAATAATTTCCCATAAAAGTACGCGTTTTCAATACATGACTGTCTTGAATAATTTCCCATAAAAATGCGCGTTTTCAATACTTGACTGTCTTGAAAAATTTCTCAAGAAAAATACGCGTTTTCAATACATGACTGTCTTGACTAATTTCCCATAAATATACGCGTTTTCAATACATGACTGTCTTGAATAATTTCCCATAAAGATACGTGTTTTCAATACATGCCTGTCTTGATTAATTTTCCATAGAAGTACGCGTTATCAATACATGACTGTCTTGAATAATTTCCTATAAAAGTACGCGTTTTTAATACATGACTGTCTTGACTAATTTCCCATAAAAATACGCGTTTTTAAAACATGACTGTCTTGAATAATTTCCCATAAAAATGGGTGCTTTGCGCCCAGGAAAATAAATCAATATTCTGTTTATTTTTTAAGATTTCGAAAAATGTCATAAACATTTTTTGTAGACATCTTTGAGATCAATGAAACCCTTCATGAACATTTTCTTGATATCTCGTTTAGTTTTCGAGTTTTGGAAAAATTGTGAAAATTCCCCAATTTTTCGTTTTTGTGAAATAATTCCCAAACAATTGATATTGAAGAAAAAATTCATTGACATTTTTTGTAGACTTTTAGAAGCTGATTAAAAAAGTTATTATGAAAAATTTGAAAATCTATCGCCATCTTTGAGTTTTTGGTGATTTTTTAAAAGAAAATCAAATATTTTGTTTATTTTCGTAAATATGTCAAAATTTCATTAAAACTTTTTGTAGACATAATTGAGCTCAACAAAAATCTTGGAACACATTTCTTCGATATTTCGTTTAGTTTTCGAGTTTTTGGTGTTTTTATGAAAAAATGTGAAATTATTTCCAAGTCCCAAATTTTTCCAAATCGCAATTTTTTTTTCAAGATATGGAAAAACTTCATAGGAATTTTTTGTAGAACTTTTTGGGAACTACAAAAGTGTCTATATATATTTTTTCGATATCCCGTTTTTTCTTCGAGTTTTTAAAAACGGCACATTTTTCAAGATCTTTGCCAAAATGGTTTTACAAGATATGAAAAAATTTCATTACAACTTTTTGAAGAACTGTTCGAAAACAATGATATTTTTGAAGGAAGCCTTGAATGAGCATTTCGGTTTTCGAGATTTTGACGATTTTCGAAAAAAAGTACAAAATTTCCACTTTTTTTCCATTTTTTAAAGATTTTTCCACTTTTTATTCGAGATGGAGAAAAACGATCTGGATATATCGATGCGGCTTGTAAAGACGTATTCAAAGCATTTTTAAGATTTTCATTTGTTTCATTAGTACAGTCAATATCCCGATTTTTCATTTTTTCGAAATATTTCCTGGACTATCGATTTTACGAAAAAAATTCATTTACATTTTTTGTAGATTTTTGAAAGACTATCAAAAAAGGTGAATTGATTATTATGGAAAAAATCAGCGGTTTCCGAGATATTTCGTATTTTCCATATTGAATTTTTTTTTCTTCAGATTTTTTTAATTTTCACCATTTTCCGATCGGTTTTCCGAAAGATGGTTCCTCTAGGATTTGTTCAGTTTCTGGAACTTCATCTATTGCGATTCAAAAATTGCAGTTTTTTTCATCGGTTTTGCTAAAGATCGAGCAGCGCTATTTTGTCATATTTCAGAAGAAAATTCGGAAAACCCAGTTGGCATTTTCCGATCCTTCTCAAAAACTTCACACCTGTGTACGACACGATGAAGTATATCCTCAAGAAATATGGAATGGATTAAATAAATCCCTGGACCTGTATCGAGTAACATAGGAACCGAAAAAAAAAACGGAAAAATCCCTTTAAAATTTTTCCGGATTTTCCGATCGCGAAAAAAAAAATTTGACAAATATTGTCCTCGAGTTATTAAAATGATTCAAATTTCAGAGCGATATCTCCAAGGGTTCGAAAAATATAGCGTTTTGAAGTGTACACAGACGGAGCTACAGACAGACAGACCGACAGACAGAATTTTCAAACATTTTTTTTCTCGACGGGGATCATTTTCGTAGAAGTAACTATGGGTCTAACTCTTCAAATAAAAAAGTTGATGTCCGTCTAGGAAATACAACTTCCTAAGAGGTCGTTGTATAAAAACTGCCAAATGGTAAGATGAATCTGCATGTATCTTGTTACAGTGTAGACTGGAAATTCGAATTTCATAAAATATGTTTGTTTTGCACACACAGGCGCATCTGAAAATTATGTTTTTCTACAGGTAACAGACCAATTGATTATTACAATTTATTAGTCGTTGATACTTGTATTGCCCTAATTGTTCAACAGACAAACCAATATGCTGTGGAAGTATTTCTATCGGGCAGAACGAGTAAGTTTTCACGAATTACACGTTGGCGTGATATAACTGTACTGGAACTACCGCAAAATTAGGCCTATTATTGATTATTGCAACAAGAAGATGTTAGAAATATATTACCCAAACAAGTACCTTTCTTTGGACGAGTCCATGATCCTATGGCGGGGAAGGCTTGTCTTCAGGCAATTTATCAAGAACAAACTCCATAAGTATGGCATCAAACTTTACATGCTCACTGAACCCGATGGAACCATTCTCAAGTTCTCTGTATACACTGGAACTCTAGACGACTTCGGTGGCAAGGACATGCAGCCAATGTCGTACTGCACTTGATGGATGAAAAATTAGATGGCGGTCATTCCTTGTATTTGGATAATTTTTATAATAGTTATCAATTATCCAGGAAATTATTAGAAAGAGATACGTACAGTACTGGGACTCTCAGACTTGATCGCAAAGATAACCCTGTTGATATAAAGAATGCCAAATTGAAGAAGAGTGAGACAATAACGCGTTATTCAAACGGTATTATTGTAGGAAAGTGACGTGATAAGCGTGATGTTTCCTGTATTTCCAGCAAGTTTTCCAATAATCTGGTGCAATACACCAATAAGTGAGGCCAAGAAAGAGAGAAACCTGAGGCCATTTTCAACTACAACAAGTTCATGGGAGGCATTGATTTACAAGATCAGATGCTATCCTACTATCCTTGTTTTCGAAAAACACTTCGATGGTATAATAAATTAGGAACTCACATCTTGCAGATGTTTCTGTTGAACTCATATTTTTTGTATAAAAAATACGAGAAGAAAAAAATTTCTTTATACGATTTCAGACTGCAGGTGATAGAAGAACTTGTTTTATCAAGGGAAGAAACGTCACTATCTAGTGCAATTGCAGAGCAACATATTCATGAGAAAATTCCTATACTGCCAAATAAAACCATTCTGCCTCGTAGAAGATGTCAAACTTGTTACAAAAATAAAATAAGAAAAGACACAATATATTATTGTCCAGAATGTACTACCCAACCATCATTGTGCTTGGGTGATTGTTTTTCAAGCTTTCATAAGGTTTATAAGTTCATTATTTTGGCTTATTATTTTAGATTTTTGTTGTGACAAGACTCGCTTATTTGCTTTGTTCACACCACTATACATACATTTGAGCAAGATTTTAGATGACGCGAAAACGCGTCATCAGCATTTCAATGCAATATTTATCACATAATGCTAATGACTCGTTTTCGCGTCATTACATTTTTCACTGTAGTTTTAACCCTCCCCTATCAAAAATAATAAATTTTTTTCATGAAGCAAGTATAAACAACAAAACTGAAAAAATACCACCGTAGCCTGGTGGGAGTACGTTCTGAATGTCGTGAGCAGTGAAAGGGTTGGTGGACGTTCAATTTCGTGTATTCCAAGTTCATATTGCAGTTGGAAACGGTTTCATTTGGAAAACTCAAATTTGGTAGGTGAACTCAGAAAGGATTGGAGTACTTATTGAATATATATTGATATTGATTTAATATCGAAAATTGAGATTTTTTTGTTCGGCAATTGAAGGAAATGAGTCAATACTTGCTTTTGTTTTATTTCAGTAGAAAGACCCATAAAATTTAAATAAAAAGAATAATTTGATTTCTGAAATGGGCGGCGAATAGCCAAATTGAAATATAGAGCGCTGCGAAATAGTTCCTACCTTATTTCTTAGTTTGGCAGTTTTCGGACAGAAAGCATATATTTAGTATATTTAATTCATGTCAGAGCGTGCTACCATAAGAATGAAATAGGAATGTGATTTTGTTAACCATCGGTAGACGCTAGACAGGCAGAACTAGTAACATCTAGAAAATAAATGTTCATATTCATAAGCGTTAGATTTTTAAAATTTTAGTTTTTCCTACTCAACACTTACATAATTTTAAGTGATTAAAATTCCTGAAAAGAGAAAATGAGTCAGCAAAATCTGTTATTATCTGACGGACTATAACTTGAGAGTCTTTTGTGGACTTCAGGCCACCCAATCGGGGCGAGAGGCAGGGGGTAGGCGGATCGTCACGTTCAGTGAGTGAGGCAACTTATACATTCATTCGGTAGACTTTGTTTAAGGTAACAAATCAAATATAAAATCAAAATATTATGAAACAAAGACGCTTTTTCGTCGTAAGTACTAAATGACTGAACCGATTTTGATGAATTTTCGGTCGTTAGATTGGTCTTGATACCGCAAAATTATGAAAAATCAAAATAGCGGATTTTTTTCGCCAAATTGGCCGTCTTGGTACAATATAATAATCGTGTACTAAAAAGCTGAAAATTAAAAAAGTAAATGAATAAACTAAAACACCCGACTGTGGTTTGAAATAAAAATAAAAAAAGAAGTAATATCATTTCAAATCTAATAAAAAATGGAAGCAGCCGGGACCTATTTAAAAAAATATATAGAAATTTGATGGGTCTCGGCTACTTCCAATTATTCTTTATGAAAAGATTATTATATTACTTGTTTTTTGCATTTTAGTTTAAACCGCTGTCCGATTTTTTGGTTTCTTTAATTAATGTATTTATATTGATTAGCTCTAATAAATAATTTGGTTCAAATTAAAAAGAATGTTGTTGTAGCTATGGTGGATTAATTATTTATTGTGTGTGGCACTGAATAATCTAGTGTGGTGAACCACTAAATTCACTCCGAACGCTATAAACACTTTTAACTAAATTTATGTCGAACCTAGAATGTGCATAATATAAGGCCGCAATCAGTAGTTCTTGGAGGCGGGGGTGCCGCTGACCGCGTTTTATATTTTCAGCAACATTCATAGATCCATAGCTGAGAAAAAGCTTAGCGCTTAGTAATCCCGAAAAGTGCTCCGCAGTGCTCGGGAGCACTTTTCGGGATTACTAAGTACTGAGCCTTTTCGTGAAATGCTCGAAGCACTAAGCACTGAATCCAAAAAGTGCTCGGGAGCACAGTGCTTACGAGCACTGAAATGCTTCAAGCACTTTCACGAGCACTAAGCGCAGTGCTTTGAGACAGTTCTGTCTGCAAATTATTCGTTTCTAAGATACAAAGTGTCAAAGTTTAATTATTATATTTGTTTTTTGTGAATAAATGCCAAAATATTTGTGATATTCGAGTAAAGTTTGGTATCTGGGATGAGTTTTCAATGACAAAATCAAATTTTGTGTTAATTGTGAAAATACTAATTTCTAATTGAATTTATTTTGAATTAAAAAATCTTGGCATTCAAAATCACTTGCATCGATTATTTCTAATCCCAACAACTCGAAAACAGTTGCTCGCAGTGACCTCTATCAAGAATATATTTTTTAAATAAACTGAATAATAAATATTCCCTTATACCAAACTTTACCCAAATATCAAAATTATTTTGAAATTATTCACAAAAATAAAAATAAGAATTCAACTTTGACACTCTGTATCTCAGAAACGAATAACTTGTGGACATATGTTTATAGGAACTTTTCTTCATATTTTGATGTCACCAATACACGTATTTAAGAAACACCCTGTACAAATATTCCGATTTTGCTTTCTTCTGTACTTTAAAATAAATGTACTTTCTATTCGATTCCACCTTTTTCGACGTATTCTAAGAACAGGTAGGTGTTAATACGCAATAGGTATTTGGCGACCGTGACAGGACATCGAAGAAAATAGTATGGAGAAACTGATAAAGGCACTTGACGTTCATCGAACATCTTTTACGAGAATATATAATTCTACCATGAAAGCAATTCAGTCACCAATCCCCGATACCTTTGAACCAGAAAGTTATCTACAGATACTGGAGCAGAAAACAGAAATAATAAAAGACCTGGACAGGAAAATTGTTGATCTTTTGTTGGATTCTGACTCTGTGGACACCGATATCGATTCCGAAATGGAAAAAGCTGATCTGTATGTTCTACAATTCAACAATTTGAAGTTGCGAGTTGATAATACACTCAGCTCTACCAACATTCAAGATGATAATCACCATAGTGTTTGCAGTCATCCAGATCAGTCTCATCGTACAATGAAATAGCCCAAACTGAATTCAAGAAATTTGGAGGAGATATTCGAGAGTATGGTTACCGTTCTGGAGCCAATTCAAACGTATACATGAAGACGAATTGTTAGCTGATGAAGATAAATTTCAGTACCTCATACAAGCGACGATCCCGAAATCTCGTACAAGTCAGATTGTGGACAGCTATCTACCTTCAAGACAGAACTAGCCCAAGGTCTTAGAAAGTCTCAAATCCAGAATCTGCAGGGATGATCTTTTAGTCGAAGTGTATGTGCGTGAGCTACTGCAGTTTATCCTGAGTAATTTGAACAACAAACCAAAGTTAAGTTTTCTTTATGACAAAATAGAAACGCAACTCCGAGCTCTAGAAATATTAGGCGTTACATCCGAAACGTGTGCTGCTATGTTATATCCGCTGATTGAATCGTGCTTTCCCGAAGACATTTTAAGAGGTTGGAAGAGAAGTTGGTAAAAATTTAGTTTAATGGGAATCTGTTATGAAAATAAAAATTAAACGTCGCGATTGTGTGCCCTTGGCCAATTGTAATGGTACCATTTTTGTTTTGCGGAAATGCCCTGTTGCCAAGTTGACCTCTTCGGATTACTGGCAATCTGATATGAAAAACGGTTGAACGTCTCGATTATAGACCCTCAACCTATTCTAATGGAACCATTTTTGTTTTGCGGAAATGCACCGTTGCCAAGTTTTGGTCACTTGGGATTACTGGAAATATGATATGGAAAAAATAATTGAACGTCGCTATTTTGTGCTATCAGGCGATTCTGATAGTATCATTTTTATTTTGCGGAAATGCTCAGATTACTGGAAATCTGATATGGAGATGGGTCGAAGTGAACATTATTCTATTCAATCAGGTGGTTCCTGCTATGACATTTCAACTTTGAGGAAATGCGCTGTTGCCAAAATATGGATGCAGGAAATCATTCAGAGAATCTTAATAGACATTTTCAATGGAGAGTATTAATATAAATTTTCATCCGATTCTGATGGTGCCATTTTTGTTTTGAGGAAATGCGCTGTTATAAATTACCAGAAGAAAAAGACACGCCTTCGGCGTGTCTCTTTCTTCTGACTGCCCACGTTTTCGGCTATGGACCGAATTTCTAATCGTAAAAAAAGACAACCTAACCTAACCGAACTAACCTAGCTATCCAAGTTGCTGGTAATTTGATCACTGATTTGATTTGAAGAGGTGAAATCACAGCAGATGCTCGTTGCGCTTGCATTTTATAAACTACCAGCAGAAAGATACATGCTGTTATTTTTGTTTCCATGGAAATGAAGTTGATGTTAAACTCCTGACCATTTATATAGTCGGTGAGCTGTAAGTAGTATGCTAATTAGTAACATTATTACTGAGAATCCAGAACTTGAGCATTTCAACGTTGTTTCGCATCCTTCAGTTATTTCAAGAATTTTTGAAGTATATTTCATTTCAACCTAAAGTGAGATAACCTAAATGAAATAAAAATGGTTCTTTGGATCATGCTTCATCACATTTCCAAAATTATTTCAAAAAAATTTATCATAAAAATTGATGAGAATGTATATTTATGATGATTATTTGCAAAATTTCCTTAAATATTTTTTTAATGATTTAGGGCGCCCACGACTTGGCAACATTGGCGCATTTCTGCAGGGCTAATATCATTGCACGATCATCTAATTGAATAGTATGGTATCCACTCAGAACTATCTTCATATCAGATTTCCCGTTATCCAAAAAGACCAAAACTTGGCAACGGCACACAAAACTAAAATAGTATCATAAGAATAGGTTGAGGTACCATAATCCAGACGTTCTATTGTTTTTTACATATTAGATTTTCAGTACTCCGAAGTGACCAACTTGGCAACATGGCATTTCCGCAAAACAAAAATGGTATCATTAGAAATGGTTGAGGCTCTATAATCGAGACGTTCAACTGTTTTTTTTTTTTTCATTTCAGATTTCTAGTAATCCGAAGAGGTAAACTTGGCAACAGGGCATTTCCGCAAAACAAAAATGGTACCATAACAATTGGCTGAGGGTCCACAATCGCGACGTTAAATTGTTTTTTCCATATCAGATTTCCAGTAATCCAAAGTTCAGCCGAGAAGTTCTCTCTTTTCTGTTAAAAATAGTCTAAAGAATCGTTTGGACCACTTGATAAAATTTCTTAGGAATGAAGTAGAAAGCAAGGAATAAAGAAGATTGTGATACCTCTGCTCCAAGTGCGCATGTCTTGGTCAACACTAAACATCTGAGGTTTGTATTCTGTAAACAAGATCATGCTAGTGATGTATGTTCCGAAGGTTCCAACTCTTCTCCAATGAAAGAAATTTCTTTTTGACGAAGGATGTTGCCACGTGTTGAAATTTTGCCATATTTCTCGAAAATGAAGAACAGCATCATTTCTGAAAAGTGAGACATCTGGAGGCAAACATACCACTTTAATGTGTCCCAATGTGAGTGAATTGGGGCCTATTCCGTCCTTTACAGAGAACCTTTCAAACCATTCACATAATGATGTTTTCCTGCAAACTGATGGTTGAGCTGAAAGGTGTACATCGATCCCGAATCTACGATCTATGAATCATTATTGATACTAGCTCTCAGAAGTCCTAAATCAGCAAACATACAGCGATTGATATGGTAATAGAGAAAATTGGATCTGAAAATATAGTCATTCTGAAGTCACACATCATGATTGTTATAGGGTGATGTTGGAGAGTCTTGACAAAAATTATTAGTGTAGTCTTGAAGTTATGGACCAACCAATTATTTGCAGTAGAGTTGTTTCCATTCATGATGGTCCTTGGAGTGAGGAACTCGAAGAATTAGGAATTCAGATAAACGATATGAAAAATGGCCCAATCGATCTGCTCATTGGTTCTGACGTTGCAGGAAAACTACTTTCTGGACCTCGACATGTCCTAAAATGTGGCCTAGTAGCTATTAAGACGAAATTGGGTTGGACAATTATGGGAAAAACGAAGACAGTTCCTGATACTCATTTCATCTCATCTTCCATGATGATTACTACGTCATTCAGCCAATCTGTCACTATATCGGATATTTGGAATTCAAAAGTGTTAGGAATTACAACTCCTGTTGAACAAAAATCAAGAAAAAACTATGAAATAGATATCATGATTCAATTTTTAGATACAGCCACAAGGAATAATGATGGCAGATACGGAATCAGTATGCCATGGATTGCAGGACATCCTCCACTATCCAACAATTTTAATATGGCAAAATATCGACTATCACCTGAAGAAGAAATTGGAAAATGACGGTTACTACGAAGACTATAATCTAATCCTTGATGAATGGCTTTCCGAAGGCATTATAAAAGAGGTGCCAACTATAGACACCAGAGTTGCTGCACGTTATTTGCCCCGTCATGTCTTGAAATTGAATAGTGCCACAAAACTTCGTCCAGTTTTCGATGCCTAAGCGAAATTGAAACTTTCTCCATCATTATATCAATGCTTGGAGACAGGTATTAATTTGAAATCGTTGATACCATCTATTCTCATAGAGATCAGAATGTCACGAATTGGAATAAAATCCGATATAAGAATAGCTTTTCTTCAGATCAGTATACAAGAAGATGAAAGAAACTTTCTGAGATTCCTATGGTATCGCAAGAATGGTGATTTGATATATTATAGACATGCGAGGGTTGTTTTTGGAGTAACCTCTAGTCTGTTTCTCATTGGTACTGTCATCAACCATCATTTGAAGAAAATAGTCGAGAAAGATAGATTTTCCAGAAAAAATGTGTTGAAACTCATGAAAAGCTTTTATGTAGACAACTGTCACCAGCGTCGATTCGAAAGAAGATCTTGAGAAATTCATGCAAGAAGGTCAAAACATAATGGCTGATGCGAATTTCGATCTTCGTGGATGGGAACATTCGCTGTACAACGATACCCTTTCAGATGACAACACAACCCATATTCTTGGTTTGAATTGAGATAGATGTAGCGATACCTTGAAATTATGTTTTGACAATTTCCAAAACATGAATACTGAGAAAATCACTAAAAGGGTAATTTTGTCTATAATAAATAGAGTCTTCAACCTGCTTGGTTTTGCAAACCCTGTACTTTTGTTCCCAAAATTGTTGCTACGGAAAACATGGATGGTCAATCTGGGATGGAATGAGGCAGTTTCTGAAGATATAGGCCAAGATTTTCTAAAGTGGTTGAAAGAGCTCAACTCCCTTACGAATCTGAGTGTTCCTAGATAGCTCCAGTATTGTATTGATTCTTCTCAAGAATTTCTCCGCTGAGAACTATTTCAATACCTCGTCTCGAATTATTCGCTGCAACAATTGGGGTGATATTGATATTGACAAAAATGACCTTCCTGTATCTTACTGGACAGACTTTATTTACCACTGTATTGTCATGGATAAAATCGAGAGAATGATGGAAACCATTTACTAGAAACCTACCTGATTGCAGATATCAATATTACAGTAGAGATTAATGTATGTAATCATGAAAGGAGGAAAACTTTTAGACTATCTTTTCAAAAGATATATTGACAACTGAAGGACACATTCATAAATAACAACAAATACAGAGTTATAGCAGGTCACTGTTTTTTTTTTAACAACACTCCCCCTTTATTTGGTATAACTTGCATTTCTGTGGTACGCTTTTGAAGTTTCTCTAATGGTAGAGCTTTCGTGAAAACGTCGGCTACCATTTGTTCGGATGGTACTGACTTTCTGACAATCTGCCCTTCTTCTTTTTTCTCACGAACAAAGTGATGTTTTATGTCTATGTGTTTGCTTCTGGGGAGAAACGTACAGTTTTTCGACAAGTCCATTGCGCCTTTGTTGTCACAATACACGGTCACAGTTTGTAAACGTTCGATCCCAATTTCTGATAGGAGGTTTCTTAAAAATATTCCTTCCTGGGCAGCCAAACCCAGTGCCATGTATTCGGCTTCTGTTGTAGGTAAAGCGACTGTGGTTTGTTTCTCCGAAGTCCAGCTCACAGCTCCCCCCGATAAAATGAAAACATAACCTGCTGTTGTTTTTGTATCATCAATATCACCAGCCCAATCCGAGTCGCAGTTGCCACATAAATCTTCATCTGATTTTTTGAACACAAGTTTCATCATTGACGTTTTACGTAAATACCTCAGTATACGTTTGACTGCTATCCAATGAACTTTCGCTTGGTCGTTGCTGAATCTTGCGAGTTTACCTACTGCAAACGCAATGTCTGGTCTAGTACACTGGGCGGCATACATCATACTACCAATTGCTTCTTGGTATGGGATACCTTCGACTTTTGGTTCCGTCACTTTTGTTAATTTCTGATTCTGATTCTGATTCTGAATGCCATTACATCAGCCATTTTGAACCTAGTTAACACTTCATCAATATGCTTCTCTTGATCCAATGATATCGTTCCATTTTTTCTGTCATATTGGATTCGCATTCCCAAACAATGGTGAGCCTCGCCAAAATCTTTCATTTTAAAAATTTTCATGAGTTCGTCTTTCAATATTGTTCTCTCTTTTTCGTTATTCCAGAATATAAGAATATCGTCTACATAAATAGCAAGAATCAATTCATTTCCTTCGTAAATCTTCGTATAAATACAAGGATCAAATTTACATTGTTTGAATCCCAAATCTTTGATGGTGGCATCCAATTCTTTGTTCCACATGCGACTGAATTGCTTCAGACCATAAAGAGTTTTCAATAATTTGCATGTTTGTCCATCGGGAAGTTCCATGAATATTTCTTCATTCAATTTAGGCACTACATCCATCTGATCTATATTCAGGTCATACGTTTCTTCGTAATCTAAGTCAGGTCTTTGAGAATATCCTTCCGCAACTAGACGGGCCTTGTATCTCTCTATCTGTCCGTCTACAGTTAATTTGGTTTCGAAAGTCCACTTGCTCTTCATAGTTCGCTTATTTGGAGGTAAATCACATATGAGCCAAGTGCCATTTTCTGAATGGGCTGCAAATTCCTCCTCCATTGCTTTCTTCCAATCGATAGAATTACTGCACGCCAATGCTCCGTAAACTGTTTTGGGATCACAAGTAGAATAAACCATTGTTTGGTAAACAAAATCCTGGTTGTAGATGAATTTGTTTGGACGATGATTCCGTTGAGGCCTTTCGGTTGTGTCAGGAAAGTTTTCACAGATACCAGTTCCTTCAGAAATGTTATCAGTGGACAATTTTTCGAGTGAGTTCAAGTTGTTTTTGCCATTTTCAGCATCGTGTTCTAAACTTGCAAGACTTTTAAATTTTCTTGAGATACACTTGGTTGTTCTCCCACTTCAACAGTAATAACGGATGAAGATTGCTGTTGATATTGAGTTGTATCTTTTTCAGAGATTATATTTTGGGAACTGTCAGTGTCAGAATTTCTTTCGATGAATATGACGTCTCGGGAGACAATTAACTTTTCACTCACAGGGTCAATCAAACGGAACATTTTTGAAGAATTATTTGCGTATCCAACAAAAATGCATTCATGAGCCTTGACATCTAGTTTTTGTCGCTTTTCTTTCAGAATATGGATGAAAGCTTTTGTAAATAAATTATAATAGGTGTAGACTTAACAATCCTTTCCGGTAGTGGTTGGTTTGTGCTTCGATATAATTGGACTGTAGATGATCCTGCGTGTTTCAAATCGAGTACCAGAAATTTGAGAAATTGACAGCCAAGTAACACATTATAACTTTTAATAAAAATTCAATCTGGTTACATCAGCAAAAAGGACCACCTGTCCACAAGACAGGAAGGAAATCAACAATCAGTGTCGGTGACACAAAATGATGATACGTAAGATGTATATAGACATCTTAATGATACGTATCTGTATAAATACCTTACAGGAAAGCTCAGCTCTTGCAGGACAAAGTACATTTAACTTGTCAAGTTTGACAACGGAAGATACCAAATTCAGCTTTACCGCTTTTTGGAGATATATTTGCATGGATCTTGAAACATTAACTCCACAAACTCTATTTATGGATTCAGGAACATATTTTATGCTTTTCTGTTGCAATTTATAAACGTTTTCTCATCAAATACAGTGCAGTTTTTTAAACGTAAAAAGGAAGCGTCAGAATATTTGCATTCTATTCAACAAGACTTGACACCCGCACACTTGATTCCGCTATACAAAGCCCAGGCATGCAATTGAGCAGGATTGGCTTTAAACAATTTTATAGGACCTTTTCCAACATATTCCCCCCTTTGAAGTCAATGACTTCAAGAAACACTTTATTCTAATTTGGGTAAAGGACAGACCTTAGTCACCGGTCTAGTGAGAGTGGAATGAGAGGTTTTTAATTTGATGGCTCGGATCTTGTTGTCACGGCCTGGAAAGAATTCGAGAATCCTGGCACGAGGCCATTTCAAAGGAGGAGTGTCGTCTTCTTTCAAAAGGACAAGATCATTCACTTTGAGATTTTCAGAAGGAGTCATCCATTTTGGTCTATTTTGTAGTCTATTTAGATATTCTACTGACCATCTCTTCCAAAAATGTTGTTGGATTTGGAAACATTTCTGCCAGAATGATAATCTGTTTTCTGGAATTTGGGTAATATCTTTTTCAGGATAAGACGTCAAACTGGTGCCAATCAAGAAGTGACCAGGAGTTAAGCATTGTAGGTCAGAAGGATCATTCGACAGTGGACAAATTGGGCGGGAATTCAAAATAGCCTCAATTTGCGATAAGATAGTACTTAATTCTTCAAAGGTTAGTTTCGCATCTCCTAGAATGCGGTTTAAATGGTATTTTGTACTTTTTATTGCACCTTCCCACAGTCCTCCCCAATGAGGACTATGAGGAGGAATGAATTTCCATTGAATATGGATGTCAGAAGTGAAAGAAACTATACTATTCATATTGTTAGGGTGTTGGAAAAAATCACGCAACTCTTTCAATTGATTGTGAGCCCCAAGGAAGTTTGTAGCGTTGTCGCTATAAATACATGCTGGATTGCCTCTTCTGGAAATGAATCGTTTAAGTGTATGCAAAAAGGCTTCCGTTGAAAGAGACGACACAAGTTCTATATGAACAGCTTTAGTGGCCATACATACAAAAACTGCCATATAACACTTCGTTGTAGGTGCTTTGCGTAATCTGGAAGATTTTAACAAAAAGGGCCCTCCGAAATCTACACCTACTTTTTCGAAAGGTCTACAAATAGATACTCTGTCTTTAGGCAAATTTGCCATGATTTTACAGGAAGGTTGGGCAATGAATCTAAAACAGGTTGTGCAGTTGTGAATAATCTTTTTCAATTGTCTGAGACCGTTCAGCGGCCAATATTTCAGACGGAAGTTAGAAAGAACGGTTTGGGCTCCTGTGTGTCCCAGACGTTTATGTTCATGTGCCAGCATTAAGAGGACCACATGGTAGTTGGATGGAAGAAGAATTGGGTGTTTCTGACTCTCAGGAATGTCAGCATATTGTAGGCGTCCACCTACGCGAAGAAATCCGGAAATGTCCAAGAATGGATTCAGATGAAGTATGTTTTTGTTGGAAATCTGTTTATTTGATTTTAATTCAGAGATTTCTTCAGAGAAATGTAATCGTTGGACCTGTTTTAAAATTACATATGAAGCAGCATCGTTTTCTGCAACAGTTAGAGAGCCAGTAATTTTATGTGATGGATCTTTACAATTTGAAATGAACCGAAGGACATATGCCACTGAATGGGCTAATCTAGCGAACTGAGAAAATTTCATGAAGTAGTTGTGCCAAAAATCTTATTGGAATAATGATACTGGAGAACTAACATGTAAAATTGTTTTTCTTTGTTCTGGAATTTTCATAAGGGAAAATTCATGATCAGACTCATTGGGCATATCTAAATTTGGATTAGACAGGAATGGTGGTCCATGCCACCAAATATCAGACTTGATTAATTCTTGTGCTAACACACCACGTGACAGGAGGTCAGCAGGATTTTCTGTGGATTTTACGTGATTCCACTGCCAATTAGATGACAATTTTTGGATTTGTGAAACTCTGTTTGATACAAATGTGGACCAACGTGATGGATGTGCTTGAATCCAGCATAGAGCAATTTGCGAATCTGTATAAAGATGAACCGATGAAAAACACAACTTATTTCGAAAAATTGCTATGACCTTCTGAGTCAAGTTTGCCAGGAGAACCATTGCACATAGCTCAAGACGTGGCAGGGTGATTGTTTTGATGGGAGCCACTCGTGATTTCGAAGTGACCAAATTACAGGAAATGGAGCTATCCGAACATACAGTTCGAAAATAAATACAGGCAGCATAGGCCTTCATGCTGCTGTCTGCAAAACCATGAAGTTGTATGTGAACAATTTTCTTAATTGGAAATAAAAGACGAGGAACTTTTAAAAAATTTAGGGAATTTAGGGAGTCGATGAATTGTAGCCATTCAAAAAGAAGTGGTCCATTGAGATTTTCATCCCATGTGAGTTTTGCAATCCACAACTTTTGCATGAATATTTTGCCACTGACTACAACTGGACCAATTATTCCAAGTGGGTCGAACATTTGGGCAATAATGGAAAGTGCTATTCTCTTGGAAACATTATTTTGAATAGATATTTTGGGAACTCTGAATGAGAACATGTCGGTAATATTATTCCATGATAATCCCAAAATTTTATTGGAAACATTATTCATAGTTATATCATAATCCATGGAAATTTTATGTTCACAATATCTCTTACGAAATTGATAGGAATTAGAATTCCATTTGTGTAAATGGAATCCAGCGGAATTAAGGAGGGCATTCAGTTGATGATAAGATTTCTCTAGTTCATCTTCCGAATGGCAACCATACAATACATCGTCTACATAAGTTTGCTGAAGAAGTGCATCAGCAGCAAGAGGAAATTCAATCTCTGAAGTGTTTGCTAATTGAGTTAGCGAACGAGTGGCAAGGAATGGTGCACAATTTGTACCATAGGTAACAGTTTGGAGTTCTATGCATTTTAACGGTTCTGATGATGACTGTCGCCAAAGAATATTCTGGAGAAAATTTTGATGTGGATTTTTTCTGATTTGCCGGTACATTTTCTCAATGTCGACTGTTAAGACGTATGGATGCTGACGGAATCTACAGAGGATGTCATAAAGGTCTGGTTGAACTTGGTAACCCTTCAGGGTAATATCATTTAAGGACAGACCTGTCGAACTTTTGCTTGATGCATCAAACACTACACGAAGTTTAGTTGTCTCATGGTCTTCTCTAATAACGCAGTGATGTGGAAGGAAATATTTCACTTCGGAATGGAAATTGTCGTTTGGAAATGGAATGTATCTAGCATGATTCAGAGAAACATATTCGTCAATAAATTGTTTATAATCTTGGAACAGGTTAGAATTTCCATGTAACCTTTTTTCTAAGGCTTGGAATCGCCTTTTCGCAATAAAGAACGATTCCCCTAACCGTTCAGTTTCGGCTGGGGTTTTCAAAGGAATGTTAACTTGAAATCTGCCGTTCTCTAGGCGCTTATGTGTATCAAGAAAAATTTGCTCTGCGAGCTCTTCATCAGGGGTTAAAGGAGTTTTAGAGTTAATTTCTTCTATTTCCCAAAATTTGGATAAACTTTCATTTAGTTGCATATTCAAGTCACTCTCTGATTCAGTCAAGTGAAGAAAAAAGGTTCTCACACTTCTGTGTGGACGTGATTGAAGATATTTTCCACCCACTATCCATCCTAAGTGGGTTTTTATCAAATTAGGACAGTTTTTCCCTAAACTAATTTTTTCGGGAAGTCATAATATTGATCTGCCCCTATCAGCATATCGATGTCTGATGGAGTGCCAAAATCTGGATCAGCCAGACGACAGTGTACAGGAATATTGAACGACTCAATATCGATTGGTATATGAGGAAGGTTGGACGTTATGGACGGCAAAATGCTACAGGTTATCTTGCATTTAAAATGATTGACATTAGAGTGTACAATCACATCTGCAACTTTACTGGAACAAAACTGTATGTTTTGTACTCCAAAACCTTGCAACTTCATGTCGTAGGTTTTCAAATTCAATTTGGACATAAGGTTTTCAGTCACGAAAGAAGTTTGACTACCTCCATCAAGCACAGCTCTCACTTGGACAGGAGTTCCAGTTTTGGAATATGTTGTAATTATTGCTGTTGCCAACAACACATTAACGTTATTAGTATGTGTAGAGAGGGATGTTGAAGAAACGGGAGTTTCCGATAGAGGAATTGGTTGAGAATTATTTGATATAGGGCATTGGTTATTGGGAGATCCATGGAATGGTGAATTTTGGGCTCTGGAGGTTGGTCCCACACTTTGGGAACCTGGAATTAGAATTCCGCTTGTGGCATTGGATGCCTGGAAGTAGGAAGAATTTTGATTCCTGCTAGGGTTTCGGGAAACAGCCCCACGATTAACTTGAACATGGGACCGAGAAACAGGAATAGGTGGAGGAATCCCACTTTGGGCAGTTGACCTGAATTGGTCGGAATTTGACTGATTTTTGTCATAGTGGAGGATTGTGTGGTGTTTTTTACCACATATGGAACAGCCTCTTGACTTACATTCTGTCAGAATGTGTTTTGCTCCCATGCAATTGAAGCATAAAGATTGGGACCTTTAAAATTTGTACTTATCATCTAATGACATATTAGAAAAGTTGGTGCAGGAATACAAATCATGATTTGGAGTTTTACAATGCCAACATTTCCTTTCGGTGGAATTTTGAGTATGGAGGAATGTTTTTCTAAATGGTTTAGGAGATTTATCTTTTTGAAAAGGATTTGTACTTACAGACTCTAAAATATTAGATTGTGCTTCTAATATTTTAAAAAACTCATCTAGAGTTGGATCAATTTTTGTGTCTCGTTGAGACTGATAATATTTCTTAGAATTAAAATCTAATTTACGCAACAAAATATTCAAGAGAAGAAAATTCCATTGATCTACTGGACATTTCAAATTCTTCAACGACTCTAAATTTTTTTTTATATTTACTGTGAAATCTCTCAAATTTTGAGCCGTACCTTTTGTTATAGTATGAAAATCAATTATCACATTCAAATGCGAGTTTATGATGGCTAAATTGTTATCATATCTTGCTTCAAGAGTTTCGAAAGCAACTCGAAAATTGTCACTGGTAAGTTCCAATGACTCTATTAAAGTTAAAGCCTCTCCACGAAGGTACGATTTCAAATAAATGAATTTTTGGATATCCGTTAAATGTACATTTTCCTTTATCAATGAAGTAAACAACTGATAAAAAGGAACCCACTTCTGGTAATCCCCTGTATATGGAGAAATGAAAATTTGAGGTAGTTTTACCCCCAGGTTGTTACAATTCAAACTTTGATTACTAACAATACTATTATTAGTATTATTAGCTGAAGAAACTGGCGGGGTTTTGAAAGAATTAATTTTCCTTTGAATTTTAGCAATAATTTGATAGAAATGATTTTCCACAACACTTCTGTCCTCGATATCAGTGTTGTTAACGTCTAAAACCTCGATTTGATCTTGAATATCTGAATATTTAGAAAAACTCTCCTGTAAATTTTTCTCTCTGGGTTCTACAACAAAATTGTCTGTTTGATTATCTAAATTATTATCCAACCAATTGGAATGTCGTGTAATCGAGGCCTTAGCGCGCTTGCGAGCATTTTTTAATACATCCATTATGAACTAAATATTATTTGTCAATTGTAACAATAGAAAACCCTCTTATATGTATGAAACACCGGAAAAATAAATATTTTTCACTAATTGCACTGCACTTATTAGTCAAATTAGCTAAAAACTAACATCAACAAAGTTATTCAGATAGCAAAGACCTCTAACATATATATATAAAAAATACCAAAAGAAAACAAACCAGTTTGGCAATGAAAATGAACCTGTGCTCCTTGAAATTTGTTAAAGTCAATTAACTCTCCTATCTCTCGGAAATACTTTGGATTATCTTCTGCTGGATACCTGGCTGACGTTCTCACAATACCGCTCCCAAGCGTAGGGTTACTCGAAAATCCGGCTAAATGAGACCATGTAAATAAATTATAATAGGTGTAGACTTAACAATCCTTTCCGATAGTGGTTGGTTTGTGCTTCGATATAATTGGACTGTAGATGATCCTGCGTGTTTCAAATCGAGTACCAGAAATTTGAGAAATTGACAGCCAAGTAACACATTATAACTTTTAATAAACATTCAATCTGGTTACATCAGCAAAAAGGACCACCTGTCCACAAGACAGGAAGGAAATCAACAATCAGTGTCGGTGACACAAAATGATGATACGTAAGATGTATATAGACATCTTAATGATACGTATCTGTATAAATAAATACCTTACAGGAAAGCTCAGCTCTTGCAGGACAATGTACATTTAACTTGTCAAGTTTGACAACGGAAGATACCAAATTCAGCTTTACCGCTTTTTGGAGATATATTTGCATGGATCTTGAAACATTAACTCCACAAACTCTATTTATGGATTCAGGAACATATATTATGCTTTTCTGTTGCAATTTATAAACGTTTTCTCATCAAATACAGTGCAGTTTTTTAAACGTAAAAAGGAAGAGTCAGAATATTTGCATTCTATTCAACAAGACTTGACACCCGCACACTTGATTCCGCTATACAAAGCCCAGGCATGCAATTGAGCAGGATTGGCTTTAAACAATTTTATAGGACCTTTTCCAACAGCTTTGCTTCCGAATACACGAAGATGTGACAAATCTGACCTGACCAAGCCTCTTCAGGTGTCATGTTGTTCAAAACTTTGGTGGGAGAACGGTTCTTCAAATAAGTAGCTGTGGATATCGCTTCTGCCCAATAGTTGTTAGTGAGATTTGCTTCTATGATCATACTTCTTGCTTTCTAAACTAAGGTATGGTTGAGCTTTTCTGCAGCACCATTCTCTTGGGGGGTATACGGTACGGTTTTTTGATGTTGGATGTCATTTGATCTCAATATCATTCTGAACTCATTGTTAATATACTCTGTTCCATTATCTGTTCTCAAATTCTTGATTTTCTTGCCTGTTATATTTTCACACAGAAAAGAAAACTGTAGGTCACAATGAGCTTATGACTATAGGCATAAGATGTCCGGAGGACTGCTCATTGCTAATATCCTATGCAATACGAAAAGTTGGGTCGAAAATCCATCAGAAAACAACTACTTTCCTGGCTAATGCCACGACGAACATTGAATTACATCTGATGAAATTTCCGTGCAGAGTTCCTACAAGGTTATCTCTGCAATTGCTTGGTTGCATGGGAATGTTCATCGAAACAATAGGAAATTTTTTCTATTGTATAGGATATTAGCAATGAGCAGTCCTCCGGACATCTTATGCCTATTGTCATAAGCTCATTGTGACCTACAGTTTTCTTTTCTGTTTTATATACGGTCTTGACGATCGTGGTCATGGGTATTATGTCTGTAATATAAATATAGTTATAGCAGATAACTGTTTACATCAGAACCGCATTCAAGAAATCCGAAGTTTATCTGAAATTAAGAGTTGGTATCATGTACCTGTAGTTGTGAATCCAGCGGATCTTCCTTCTAGAGGCCGTTTAGCAACACAGTTGCTTTATTCAAAATGGTGGGCCCGTCATGGTTATACTGAAACGAAAATGAATGGCCTACGCAAGAATTTGAAGTAGATGATCAGAATGTTTTAGAAGAAAGAAGGAAAAATGTCAAATCCTTATTAACATCTTAAAACCAAAATTATTCTTGGATTTATAGCTATTTCTCAAAATATCAGAAAATTGTGAATGTGATTGGGTGGATCAAAAGATTCACTTCCAACTGCTTGAATCCCTCTGATCGAAGAAAATCCGATTTATCCGTTGGGGAAATTAGGACAGCTGAGACTTTTCTGATCAAATGTGTTCAACAAGGTGCATTATTTAGCGATGAAGGAAACATCTATTCTCTGATACCATTCCGGGATCAAAATGAAATTCTGAGGATCAAGACACAAATAATAAAAAGAGATTTTCAAGAATTCAGATACCCTGCGCTGTTACCTAAAAAACAACCCGGGGGACATTGTTTGATTTTTGAGACCCATGCCAAACTATGTCACGTTGGCGCGCAACGTCTCCTGTCGACATCAAGAGAACATTGCTGGATACTTGGTGGGAGGAAAACTATCAAATCTGTACTGTCGAAATGTACGATATGTCGGAAATATGATGGGAGGAAATGTGAAGTGGAACCAGTTACGGAAAAATTGCACAATATGGTCACCAAAGATACATCAGAGACGATAAATCTCTTGAAACTTTTCTGCAAAAATGCCTGGAGGACACTTTTTTTTTAAGAAATACTCAATGGTAGTGTGTAGAATGCACAAACACTAGCATTTTGATTGTACTTTCGTACGCAACCCAATCTAACCTAGCTGTACAAGCTATAATTATAAAGAACTGAAATCAAAGCAGATGCTTGCTGCAGAGCTTGCGCCAACCCGCAGACCTGCGCAAAACCTGCGCAGAGCATGCGCAGACCTGCGCACAGCCTTCACAAAGCTACGCAAACGTCGAATATGATATGGAAAAGCTAACCTTACCTAACGTGAACCTAGCATAACCTAACATTTCGGCCTTCGACAGAATTTAATGACGTAAAAAAAGGAACACTACCTAGCCTAATTTGTTGCTGGTAATTAAATCACTAATTAGTATGAAAAAGAGAAATCAAAGTCATGTTTCACAGCAAATGGCAAAAAGCCGTTTTCAACCCTTAAACTGCATCCCCATTCCACTATTCTGAGGGTTTTCGTTTTCAATAATTTTTTCCTTATTTGAAACGTCAACAACATTTTATACCAGGTCCTTGCCTATAAATATTTTTCCACAAAAATTATATGCACCAGTCTATAATGAAAAATTGCTTTTTGTACACGCGTATAAGTGCCTTTGGAGAACTCGCAAAAAAGGTTGACGGTGGTGAGTTGTCAATTTGGTATGCATTGAATTTTGTAGATATAATAATAGTTGTTCACTTGTATAAAATATCTATAGCATATAAAATAAATACAAATCATAATACTGCTAGTTGGTTACAGGGAGCACTTGCAATTGTTTCCTCTGCAATAAGGAACGTTGCACAAGTATCTGTTAGATATAATTCAATCCCCGTCGTGGTTTCAGCCAGGGCGGTAGTTGATTTCTGACAGTAACTTGCCATGATAAGCCCACGTAGTAGGCGTATATGGGAGTAAAGGGTTGAAAATTGGTCGGCAGCGACTGTTCGTTACTAAACGATTTCCCAAAAGAATTATGTTTTCGCTTAAATCTCTCAAACCAGAGATTCGGAATGTTCCTCCTTAGGCCAATAAACAGAGCAATTTTTCTCATAAAAGTTCAACTTAAATTGCTCCGCCGATTTCTTTTTTACTATTCGGTCGTCACGGAGGGTTGAATAATTAGCAATAAAGTTATCACCCCCTGGGGGGGGGGGTGCAACCCCTCCAAAATCTTAAAAACTTTTTTCTGGAAGGTATTTTCTTGACATTTCAGCTCTGTGCAATGAATATGAGTGAAAATCAGTATTAATAATGGGGGCGAATTATTTTCAACAATTAAACTCCCTCCCGGGGCATCAAGCCCTTCCCGAAATCGTGTTTTTTTGGGAGTATTTTCTATGAATATGTAAAATTGTCAGTCCTAAGTGATTAAACTGAGCGAAAATTTGTAAAAATAATAGCTTTAAATTATTAGAAACGATTTTCACGCCCCCGCATTCGGGGCATATCACCCGCATCGTGGAAATATTGGGGTGAGAGGGAAGGGGGAGAATATTTGAAAAAACTCTCAAACTACCACTCGTAGATATGAATGTGGGTAAATAATCGTAGAGAACTGTCGTTATTGAGATTTAGAAGTATTGTTATGAACATTATCCGCAAATTCGAGAGAAGATCAACTAATTGTATCAATCAAATGCGGACCAGAGGTAACAAAATATGAGAGTGTTTTTCAATGATATCGAGAAGGGGTATGGAGAAATCATCATTAAGAAATGTATAGGAAAATACATTTATTCACTCATACAACTCATCATCTACTTCATCTTCAGTCTCCTCGTCTTCATCTTCATAATCCGAAACAATCACTGCCAAGTTTCTACAGATATCTGTGGTACATTCTGAAACAACACTAACAGTGGGCACTTTCCATTGATTAGAAAAAACTTGGTCAACTAGGCAAATATTTATATTCTGCAGGTAAATTTTTGAATGAGCGTATAAAATCCTAAGCATTTATGCATTTTAAGCCAGTTCCATTCAATAAAATATAAATAACAAACTGGCATTTTCTCCTGAATTCCTAGGTGGACCTTTGGAGTTTTGGAAATGTAGTCATATTATAATTTTGTTGATTTTTTTATAGCTTAAGTAATTAAACCTGTATTCAGTTTAATTTTCTATATTTCATTGGGAATCCCTTTAGTTTTCATTTATAATAAATTCCTAGATATTATTTCTTTCATTTATGTCGACTTCAACTTTTTTTGTACAAGTCAAGACTCGGCTATTCAGACCGGCCTATCGCGAAGATTCAAAATATCTACCGATACCGGCAGTATAAATTTTACTCCCGATCCTATCGGAACTCGCTCGGTTATTTTTATGTCAGTGCTCGCATTACGCAAAAAACTCGCCCGAAGTACGTTGTCGTGCAGAATATAACCCCTACGACCCCTGTCAAATACAGTCCACACCCCCCTGGAGAACGGTGGTTGCAACCCCAGAGGAAAGACGGCTGAGTGGAAAGCCAGAAAAGGAACCAGGTAGGCCCGCCAGTCTCAAATATATAACATTTTTTGGTCGGCTTCGAACCGGATTATTTATACTAGGGGCATTCTCAATGAAAATAGTGAAATTTCATAAAACAGTAAATATTTTATTAAATAAATTTTCAATCATCGACATATAGACGGTAGGACGAGTTTTTGCGTAGTTTGCTTATCTCGTTTTTTGTGGAACAGTCGCCACTCGCTACACGTATTTCTAGCCGCTTTGAGAAATATTTTATTGAAATATTTTGAAACTCTTAAATATTTTAGCGATACTTTGATAGAAAAAGTAAGTATAGTTTTTTTTCCCGGTCAATAAATTTGCTCTAAGTATAATCAGATTAGTCTCTCTCTACATATTCATTTCTCTCACTTGTGAAAACGTTCAAGTTGACGTATTTCAAAAATTAATTTTAATCGAGATGGCCGCAAAACAGCTCAAGCAATATCGTGCCACAAGAGAGATCCACCGATGCAGAATTCATGAAACTTTTGAATTAGCTCTTGCTGCGATAGATGATCTATCGCGGCACAGTTCTCTTAAAATGCGATACTCTGAATTAAGTAATACTTATGCAGGATTTAACGAGTCTCATAGTTCAATAGTACAGTTATTATGTGTTCAGGAGGATGCAGTTTTGGAGGATGAAAATAATTGTCGACAAGAGGTTGATAAAGAGTATTGTCGTATCAAAACTATCTTTTATGATCTCTTTGAAGCCAAGCCTGTAACTTTTCCGAAAGTATCAAGTGTTCGGCTGCCAAAATTAAATGTTCCTAATTTTAGTGGAAATTTGAAAGCTTGGCCGACATTTATCGATTTATTCAATTCGTTGATTCACGACAATGACTCTTTATCAGATATAGAAAAATTTCAGTATCTGTTGTCAGTTGTTTCTGGAGAAGCTCTTGCTTCCCTCAAAAATCTACCTCTCACAAATGACAATTACTCAATTGCCTATAAGACGTTGACGGCGCGATTCCAGAATAAAAGACTATTGGCCAACTTTTACTGGGAGGAAATAAATAATGCTCAAAAATTAACCTCAGAAGCTCCTCGTAATCTCAGAAATTTGTTAGACGTTTTCAGTGATAATTTGCAAGCTCTAAAAAATTTAAAGTTTCCTGTTGATAGTTGGGACTTCGTATTGTTCCATTTATTGAGCAAAAAGATCGATGCCGAATCTTTGAAACGTTTCGAACTCAATAATCCATCTTCAGGTGTTCCAACTTATGATAATCTTTTTAAATTTCTGGAAAACCAATGTAAAGCTCTCGATTCGATGGGACTAACCAAAAGTATTGTTAAATATAATTCAAATTCGCCCAATAAAAAACCTGTAACTTACAATAGATTTGCTCCTACATCATCGTCTTCTCTCTTGATAGATACCAAGTCAAATTTCAATCAATGTGCGCTATGTAAGGCTTTCCACACAATTTACAAATGCCCAGCGTTCGCAGCTAAATCTCCAAAAGAAAGATACGATTTGGTGAAAAAAAATAATTGGTGTACCCACTGTCTTGGTTCAAAACATACTGCAAGACAATGTAGCTCCACTTCTAATTGTAGAAGCTGTAATAGTTCATTTCATCATACATTACTACATTTCGACTCTGCTAATATGCAATCTCCTACTCATCAGCCTGAAAATGCCGGAACCTCTACGGAAACCTCTTTGATGAACCCCAGTGAAATCCAAACTACTTCTATGACTAACGTTCTTCCATACTCCTCCACAGTTCTTCTTTCCACCGCTCAAGTCCAAGTGCTAGATATTCGTAACAACTACCAACCTGTTAGTCTTACTCGACTCCGCAAGCCAAGCCAACTTCATGACTGAAAAATGTTGTCAAAGGTTAGGTTTGAAAAAATGTAAACTGACACTTTCCATCAACGGATTAGATCAGATGCATTCTGCAGCTTCCAATGCTGTTACTTGCCGTATCGCTCCACTCCACTCACCAACTCCCGTTTTTACCATTGAAGCTGCTGTCCTCCCAAAAATATGTACGGATATGCCACCATACACCTTTTCTACTAGAGACTGGACACACATAGTTAACCTCCAACTTGCTGACAAATGTTTCAATATCTCTGGCCCTATTGAGATGCTCCTGGGAGCAGATATTTTCTCCTTGATCTTGAGGGATGGAAAAGTGCTTGGAAGTAAAGAAAGTCCTATCGCTTTTAACACGATATATGGATGGATTCTCATGGGAAAAATGTCTTTGGTACCAAAATCAACTCCAATAACATCCCTTATGAATTTATGCGATTTAGATACTACTTTAAAACAATTTTGGAAGGTGGAAGAAAGTCCATGAACCAACATTTGTTCGCCTGAAGAAACTCAATGTGAAGAGAATTTTATTAAAACTCATCTTCGTACCCCTACTGGAAGATACGTGGTTTCTCTCCCGTTCAAAAATAATATTGAACCCCACTTTCATAATACTCGAATTACCGCTCTTCAATTTTTGAACTCATTGGAACGCCGTTTACAAAAAGATCCCCCTCTGTATACTGAATATTGTAAGTTCATGAGAGATTATTTGGACAACAATCACATGGAACTTGTGTCTCCTAACGAATCTTCACAGAAGGTTTGTTATATTCCTCACCATTGCGTAATCAACAAAAATAGCCCTACTACGAAATTGAGGGTTGTTTTTAATGCCAGTTCCCGCTGTCCTTCGGGTCTCTCCCTGAATGACCATTTACTTGTTGGTAAGAAACTCCAACAAGATATTGTCGCCCTCCTATTAAATTTTCGTACACACCCCTATGTATTTACCGCTGACATCAAGGGTATGTACCTTCAAATACTACTAAATGCTGACCACCGAGATTATCAACGCATTTTATGGCGCTTTTCCGCGTCTGATGAGGTGCAGGACTATCGTCTCAACACAGTCACCTTTGGAGTGAACTCTGCGCCTTTTCTCGCTATTAGAACTCTCTGTCAGCTTGCTCAAGACGAAAAAAAGGATTTTCCCCTAGCGTCCTCAGTACTCATGACTGATATTTATGTGGATGATATCATCACAGGAGCAAGTACCCTGAAAGATGCATGTGAACTACAGTATCAGTTAATTGAATTGCTCAATAGGGGTGGCTTCAAGCTCCGCAAATGGGCGAGTAATCACCCTAGCCTCTTGAAAGAATTTCCTCACGATGAATGTCAACACCAGGACCATTCATTCAACTCTCAAGATTGTGTTGTTAAAATTCTCGGATTGAAATGGCATCCTTCTCGAGACTATTTTTCTTATAATGTGATACCCCTGGATGAAGTTTGCACTAAACGCACAATCTTATCGCAGATTGCTCGAATGTTCTATCCCCTCGGTTTTCTCACTCCCGTTGTATTTTTGGCCAAATATTTGATGCAGTATATCTGGAGTTTAGGTCTAGAATGGGATCAAACTCCTCCCTCGAATGTGATTGAAAGGTGGACACAGTATAAAGCTGAATTACACCTTCTTTCTGAGTTGAATATACCACGCCACTTTCCAGCTTTCTCTCAAAGGTGTGAACTCCACGGGTTTGCAGATAGTTCCGAACGTGGATACGCCGCAGTCGTGTTTATTCGCATTATGAACTCCGATAAGGAATTTCAAACTTACCTAATTGCTGGTAAATCAAAGGTGGCCCCTCTCAAAACATTGTCAATTCCCCGTCTGGAACTATGTGCTGCTGCGCTATTGGCTAAGCTTATGAGGTTTATTCTCGATACTTATTCGCCAAGAATAAAGTTTCACCAAATGTTTGCTTGGTCTGACTCAATGACTGCTCTTTATTGGATAAAATCCTCAGCCCACCGGTTGCAAACTTTCGTTGGTAACAAGGTGAGTCAAATTCAAGACAATGTATCCCCTGATCTCTGGCACCATATTCGCAGTGCGAATAACCCCGCCGACTGTGCTTCACGGGGTTTACTCCCCTCCGAAATTTTAGAACATCCCTTATGGTTCACCGGCCCTGATTTCTTTGATCTCCCTCAAGAGAAATGGCCTGTGTCTCTCGCCATTGTTCCCTCTCCAGAAGCAATTCATGAGGAAAAAACCGTTTCTCTGAGTTCTTTCGTGTCTTTGGATTCTGTAGACTCCCTTTTAGAGAAGTTCTCGTCCCTGAATAAAATTAAACGTATAGTTGCATATTGTTTACGTTTTATAACGAATCTTAAGAATCCCCGAGATAAAAATCTGGGACATCTTTCTCAACAAGAGCTTCATTCATCCTTATTAGTCTTGGTAAAGCGTACTCAACATGTAGAATTCAGCAAAGAAATATCTAAGTTACAAAATAAATCTCCTCTACCTAAACCATTTCGCAAATTAAACCCCTTCATCGGAGATGACGGCCTGCTAAGAGTGGGTGGTCGCCTGTCACATTCGGGTTTAGCATATGATCGTAAACACCCAGCATTATTACCCGGAAAAAATCGTTTAACTTTTCTCATTATTCAACTTTTTCACACTGAAAACATGCACCCCGGGCTCCAAACGTTACACTTTTTACTTGTTCAGCATTTCTGGATCCTTTCCCCAAAGAGAGCGATACGTCATGTACTCTCTCAATGTTTAAAATGCTGTAGGGCTCATCCGAGCACCCTTCAACCCTTCATGGGCGATTTGCCTGCTCTGAGAGTCAACCAAGTCAAGCCCTTCCAATGTGTAGGAGTCGATTATGGCGGTCCCTTCAATATTACCCTCGGAAAAAGCCGTGGCACAAAATCGCAAAAGGCATATATATGTCTTTTTGTTTGTTTCGCCACGAAAGCCATTCATTTGGAATTGGCCTCGGAACTTTCATCCGAAGCATTTCTCGCGGCATTACGCCGTTTTATCAGTCGTCGTGGACGCTGTAACCGCATAACCTCAGACTGCGGGACGAATTTTGTCGGAGCAAAAAATATTATTTTGCAGCTCATGAAAGAGGCTTCAGAATGCGAAAACATTAAATTTTCTTTTCATGCACCATCTAGTCCCCATTTTAATGGACTCAGTGAAGCTGGCATAAAATCTGTAAAGACCCATTTATATAGAGTTGTAGGAACCCAAATTTTGACCTATGAGGAGTTCTATACTCTTCTAGTTCAGATTGAGGCCATCCTCAACTCTCGCCCCCTATGTGCCCAGAGTTCCGATCCCTCAGATTTATCTGTTTTAACTCCGGGTCATTTCCTGACCCTCGAACCTCTCACTACAATACCTGAACCTGACTTAACTCATCTGAAAATGAGCCATTTGAATCGGTGGCAACTATTACAGCGTCTACACCAAGATATTTGGAGGCGTTGGCACGATGAATATCTGCATACTCTCCAACAACGTAATAAATGGCTTAAAAATGAAGTCCCATTGGAAGTTGGCCAATTAGTTTTAATAAAAAATAAATTAACATCTCCACTTCATTGGCGGACAGGCAGGGTAGTTAAAGTACATCCCGGAGCGGACGGAATAATCCGAGTTGCGACTGTTCGCACTACACAAGGGGAATTTCAGAGGCCCCTCGTGAAACTTTGTGTTTTACCCTCTGCTCAACTTGCCTAAAATACTGTGTATTTTGGGGTGGGGTATGTTTACGCCCCGTATTATAATTTTGTTGATTTTTTTATAGCTTAAGTAATTAAACCTGTATTCAGTTTAATTTTCTATATTTCATTGGGAATCCCTTTAGTTTTCATTTATAATAAATTCCTAGGTATTATTTCTTTCATTTAAGTCGACTTCAACTTTTTTTGTACAAGTCAAGACTCGGCTATTCAGACCGGCCTATCGCGAAGATTCAAAATATCTACCGATACCGGCAGTATAAATTTTACTCCCGATCCTATCGGAACTCGCTCGGTTATTTTTATGTCAGTGCTCGCATTACGCAAAAAACTCGCCCGAAGTACGTTGTCGTGCAGAATATAACCCCTACGACCCCTGTCAAATACAGTCCACACCCCCCTGGAGAACGGTGGTTGCAACCCCAGAGGAAAGACGGCTGAGTGGAAAGCCAGAAAAGGAACCAGGTAGGCCCGCTTTTTAGTCGTTTCTCTTGACTTTCATTTATTGTAATCCTAACCAGTCTCAAATATATAACATTGACATTGCGATATTTTGAAACAGAGCTGAGTTGAACATAAAACAAATATTTCATAAATAAACACACCATTTTCAATTAATAACAGTGACAAAGCACTAAGAGATGTTTCCTCGTCTCCGACTATTGATGTTATCCCAGTATCCATTGTTTTCTGCACAGGAACTTCTATATTATCTGACGTTTACATAGAGCAACGTTGACTGCTGCCCACTGCGCACCGACAGAACCGCGCCGCTGTATACTATACAGCGGCGCGCTGACTGCCGCATTGACAAGGTCCCAAGCCGATATTTTTCAGGTTTTAGAATCTCAATGAGTTTAAAGTGGGTATACTTCGGGACAGTTTCCTTTGGTGCACTGTCTTTCTTGGTCTCGAATCCCCATATTCCAGCAAGGACTGATTTAATTTTTCTTTCCATGGAACAATAATGCGATCAAATGCCGAGTAACATCTATTTTAAGTACTTAAAAGATTGACTGGAATGCATTTAAAATTTGTACAAGTAACCAAATTTGTATGAATATTTCCAATAAGAGCAGGGTTTTTTTCTGCAAACTGGATTTTCATTCATGTTGATGCGTGCCTTTTTCTCTGAGTTATTAGCATTTGAATTTATAAACTCCCTCAAGATTTTGTAACCTAAAATATGCGAAGAATTGAAAACACTCATATTTAAAACCAACATTATTTGGACCGGTTAAACGTTATGCAATTTGACAATGAAGTATTCCTCAACTGTTCAGTTTACTTGCTACAAGTGATAAGACATTATTTCAGTAATCACAAGTATTATTTCACGAAGTCAGGAACTTTAATATTGAAAGATTTTCAATTGCAATTTTGCAGCTGGCAACTGCGCGTATAAATATGAATAATATCAGAATACAAAGCTGCGATCATTATCTTCAAAATGACGTGAGATTTATCTGAATTGAATATTTATGTGAGGAGTTATAGAACTTTATTTCACGCGCTGATTGAAAAAATGCACGTTGGCGGGAGCCGGCGCAACACCTGCATCATTGCGAAAGCATATAACTTTTACAATTTTTTTTTTTGGTAGACACAGTTTTTTTTTGTAAAAATTTGTGTTCTTTCTGAATATCAAGTTATTTTTTTGATTTAAATTGAATTTTTTGAGATAGTTCGAAATTACCCCAAAAATTAAATTCAACGCGTTTTTGGGGGGGGGGGGTTCCACCCCCCCTGGAGGTAATAATTTTTCTCATAAGTAATGTGCACACTGTGTTCTACAATTAAAAAAAAAATATCGGCGGAGCAATTTAAGTTTATTGGCCTACCTCTGCTCGCTAGGTTGAGCAGCCTAGAAACCGCTTCATCGCGTGAATCAGTGGTGACCAACCAATGGAGTGTGTAATGATTTGGACGGGAACAGATGGCTTCAGTGCTGTCTGTATTGACCTACCCTTGCACTGATGAGAGGCAACAACCTCGAAACTAGTCTGCAGGTGGTCACCCTGTCCAAATCAAAACATAATTCTGCTGGTTGGTTACAGGGAGTAAAGGGTTGAACATCGGTCGGCATCGACTGTTCGTTACTAAAAGATTATCATAAAACGCTATTCTGGTGAAATAGAGTTTCATCACAGCTGATACTATCAATTGTTAGGCCGAGCAGTGCCTTTTTCAGTATTTTATAGGAGCTTTTATATAAGAACACATCAAGAAAATTATACATTCACTTACCTATCAAATCTCATCTCCGGCAACCTTATCGGAAACTGCTACCAGTTCTGCACACACTCTAGTGTTAATTAATCAATTTACTTTATCTATTATTAACTTTAACACTTTTCTGGATTTTAATTTAATCAAATTGTTACTTATCAATATCTGGGCCGAAGGCCCAGGTGGAAGATCATATTCAACTTGTTAAACCAAAGAAATCGGCCAAAAACATTTATTATGCCGAAAGAAAAAAATAGAACGCCGGAATAACTAAGAAGTTCTTAAACCAAACCCAATTAGAACCAGTGAATTGAATGAAATTTCATGATATTGGCGTTATTTAATTATTCAAAATTTATTATCCTTACTAAAGCATTAAACTGATATTTTGAAACAAATCATTTACCAGAAAAGGTCACAGTACTAGCAACCATCTCTCTCAAGATTTAAAATAGGACTGCAGATTAGGAGCATAAAATATCTGTCCTCCAGTTAGCCTGGATCTCGTAATCCCAATATCTGTTTGGGCAATAAATATGAAGGTTGTTCAAAAATTAAATAATGAATTGATTCTCTTTTTGGTTTATTCTACATTCTGCTTGTGCATTGAATATTTTATAACTCAGATATTCCGACGTTACGAGAAAAAAAAAACATAACGCAATCTGAAACGCAATCTGAAATAATACAAAGTTATAATAATATTAATTGAATATTTAATAATAATAATAATAATAATAATAATAATGAAGATCTTTATTCAGCAAAAAATGCAACACAATAGTTGAAAGTATCACATTACAGATTGGCTGAAAAGGCGAAGTTCATCTGTTGCAAGAACTGCACGAGATGGTCTTCCACTTAACCTTCGTATACAAATTACAAAGAAAATTATAACGATAATAAATAAAATAACGACAATTTTGTAACCCACTAAAAAGAAACAACAAATAAGTAAAAATTCATAAATTCAAAAGTACTAAACACAACGACTAATGCATCTACCCAAATACAAAAAAAAAATCGTAATAAAATCCTAATGAACGAATGACAGATTTTCAGACATGGGAGGATTTCAGCAGTTCTATGTAATTCTTTCGGAAATTGGTGAGATTTTTATTTTTCAAAACATTCGGAATAGCATTATAAATAGCGGATATATTATAAGAAAAACTACGTTCATATAAGGAAGTTCTATGAGTTGGAGGTGTTATAGTACCTTTCGACCTGATGTTAAGGTTATGAACATCCGTTCGGAATATTATTTTCCTGTAAAGGTATGACGGGGTTTTTTTGAGAATTATTTTATGATAAAGAGTGGCGCAGTGAAGTTTTCTACGAGATTTCATATTCAACCACCCAGCTTCTTGGAGTTTATGACTGATTGGTTGACGTCTACGGACACCATAAATAAAACGGAGACAATAATTTTGAATTTTTTGGACTCTTTGTGTATTTGCAGCAGTGAGACAGGGACCAAAAACAGTATCAAAATGTGTGAAAGTGGACAAAACTAAGGAATCACACAGCATTTTTTTAAGATTCATATTTAGCGATGCCCGAGAGCTGTACAAAATTTTTAGTTTCCAGACACTTTTTCGAAAACATTCTGAGATATGTTTTTCGAATCGTAAGGAACAATCCATCCACAGACCTAAGTTCCGAACAACTTCGGAGAACTGAACAGGAACATTATTTATTTTAATGGACATTCTTTGAGAATACAGCAAAATGTCAGTGTGTTTTCCGAATACGATAGCACTACATTTGCTAGGATTCAAAGAAAGACAGTGATCATTAGATATTTTGTAAATTATGTCAAGGTCTTCATTGATTTTCAGACAGCTACTTGCAATATCAGAAGAAGAAAAAGAATACATTAACTGAGTGTTGTCAGCGTACATTTGTATATAACAGTGAGACACACAATTTTTAAAAAATATAGTGTAAATCGAATATAGGATAGGTCCCAAAATGGATCCCTGTGGCACGCCACATGTCAGATCTTTAATGTTCGAAAGCCTGTTATTTAGAAGCACCCTTTGTGTCCTGCCATCTAGATAATTGTCAAAAAAGGCGACAGATTTTTCAGACAGTCCGATAAACCTCAAAATGTGTTTAAGAGCAGCATGATTTATTGTGTCGAAGGCTTTCGAGAAATCCAGAAGAACCAAAACTGTAATCATGCCGGAATCAGTTGCTCGAAATATGCGATCTGTAACATTCAAGAGTGCCGTGGCACAACTGTGCCCCTTTCTGAATCCAGATTGGGTAGCCGGCAGTATATCGTTATTTTCAAGATATTCCACTAATTGTCTTTTTATACCCCTTTCTAGAATTTTCGAAATGACAGGCCTTAGATCCTTGAAATCAGCGACCACATCGGACTTCGGTAGAGGTATTACATGAGCTAATTTCCATTGGCTGGGGTAAACTGAGTGCTCGATACAGAAGTTTAGGATATGCGAAATATATTCGATGATAAAAGGACAACATAATGTAATAAAATCTATATTCAGTCCATCAGCCCCGACAGCTCGTGTCTTTATTCTTGATAAACTGTTGAAAATATCATTTTCATCAATTTTCCTAAAATTTAAACAATTCACGAATCCAGCTCGACGTCCTTCATAGTACTCTGCGAAATTCAAATCCAGAGAGGTACGTGGTATCGAATTTAAGAAAAATTCATTTGAACGCTTACAAGATATAATTTATATTAATATACAATATGTTCATAAATTACCCTGCCAAATCAACCATTATTGCGTTGAATACATAATATCCGCTGTGTTGATAACAGAAGATTACTGTCTGCTGGAGCATTGCTCAACTTTGAATATAAAATGTATAGTTTTTGTACAAGTTTGGGAAATCTGCTTATTCTCCGGATTGATGTTCGTTTTTTGAAATAATATCATTTGGTATCAGAATTACCATCTGGGATCACACTAGAATAACAGCTCACTCAGCAACTTGCATTGACAACATCCTTACAAATTTAAAAAAAATCGATTATACTACAGAAGTTCTCGATCAGACCATTTGAACCAGTTGGTATCTCTGAATAATAAAATCTTAAGGTAATTATGAGGAGGAAATTATCAGAACAAGGCATTACGAATCTTATACAGCCTCCCTTATCGAGGTTTATTGGGAGAATATTGGGTTGCACGATTGGGACTGCTCATATATTGCAGATTTTTTAATCAGTATATACACCTCTTTAATTGAAAAAAACATTTTTTTTCAATTAAAAGAATGATCGACTATCACGGAACCTCCTGTACAGTGGTTCAATGATGAATTGAGAACGCCAAGTTAAACATTATCCGAAGTAACATCTGCAATTTCACCAAGGACAGCAATAATTTTAATTTCATGAGAAGGCACCATCAATGAAACTGCAAAGACATTATAGAAAAACTAGCATACGATAACGTCATCTGCAAATGAGACATCAAGACAGTGGGAGACGTCGATTTTGGAAGAAATGAACCTCAAAAAAGTACAGCTGGTCTTGCTATACCAGCAAACTCTTTCAATTATTACTTTCGTATCATTGCAGAAAACCAGAATGAGACAACCAATAATGATAACGTTGATTCATACGACTTCCTAAATGGCGTGCCTACATCGAATTCATCCTTTTTTTCTGCAACTTGAAAAATTCGAAGTGTACCGACGTATATGGGATGAACCTTCTGAAATAATATTTATACCTGATAATCGATCCGCTTGTTACTCTTTTCGATGCATGCATTCCAAAAGGAGAATTTCCTGATGTCTTACAGGTTGCGAAAGACACTGGCTGGTTCCACGACTTTGTCGACCTTTGATCTGGAGAGTGCATACTAACTAGCAGGTAGAACTGGCTTCAGAAGATGGGGAAAAGACAGCCTCCACCATCGGCTCAGGACTGTGTCATTTCACCGTCATGCCATTTGGGTTCTGTAATGCTTCAGTCACATTCGAGAGATCGATGGAGACGGTTCTGAAGGAAGGACTCTCATGGAGGAAGTTTCTGGTATATCTCGACGACATCATTGTAGTTGGCAGCAAATTCGAAGACCACATAAGAAACCAAAAGGAAGTATGATACCTAGGCCTCGTTATCTCTGGGGACGGAGTAGTAGTGGATAACCAGAAAAGCAGTGAAGGAGTGGCCCGTGCCAAAAGATATGCTTCAACTTTGGAGTTTCCTTGGTTTGTGCATATACTATCGCCGATATGTGCTAGAGTTCGCCACCATCGCTGAACTACTGAACATGCTCACGGAATGCCAGAGTCCCAATGAACGAAGCTTTCCCATTCCGAGCGGAAAATTAATTTTGAAAACTGGCGCCAGCATGGTGGGCCTTGGAGGTATTTGTACTAGATCTAGGAAGGACAAAGAAGGTAATTGGATACTTCAGAAAGACCCTCAGTAAAGCTGAGCGTAGCTACTGTGTCACCAGGCGAGAGCAGTTGGCTGTTGTCAAGGGTGTAGAACACTTTCATAAATACGTGTACGCAGCCCTCAAATGGCTTCTACAGTTCAAAAACTTCGAGTACCAAGTAGCACGTTGGATCGAAAGACTCCGAGAATTCGACTTCGAGATCGAACATTGAGCAGGAAGTAGCCACAAGAACGCAGATGCTTTGTCGGGGAGTCCATGCCCAGACGACTCCTTGCAGTGTCGACGAGCATAAGAGAAGGAAGCAGCGATTTGTAGAACCACAGCAGTTGTCAACAACTGGAATGACAACAAGGTCCAAAAAAATCAAGATAAAGATCCAGATCTTGGTTCAGTCATCAGCTAGAAAAACAGTAATCAAACACCGTCATTGCAGGAAATCGCAAGTTTAATCCTACTATGAATAATGGAATTTCCATACCCTTACATTAGGGTCCTGAAACATATGTTGGAGTTCGAAGATGGTGGGGAAGACAGACGTCAAATAGCGGTATTCAAGGAAAGAAGACAGAAAGTGCTTCGAGAGATCCATGATAGGGTTGCTAGGGGACATCTGGGAGTGGCAACCCTCCAGAAATTGAAGCAAAGGTTTTACTGGGCCAATTGTCAAGCAGATGTCATTAAATGGTGCAGGAAGTGTACTGTTTGCGCTACCAGTTATGGACCTGGGACTCGACCCAAGGCCCCGATGAGTCATTGTAACGTAGGCAGTCCATCCGAGAGAATCGCCACTGACATCGTCAGACTGATTCCCGAATCTGGCCACGGGAATGAATATATCATTGAGGCAATGGACTACTTCAGAAACTGGGCCAAAGCATATGCCCTGCCCAACCAGGAAGCCGTCACTGTCACCAACGTTTTGGTAAATGAGTAGATATGCCAATTCAGTGTTTTTTGGAGCTGCACTCGGACCAAGGCAGAAATTTCAAATCCAACCTGTTCCAAGAAATGTGCCAACTGCTGAAATCCGCAAGACGAGATCTACGGCTCTGCATTCACAGTTCGATGGAATGGTTGAGCAGATGAACAGGACTATCAACCGCCATTTGTCTTTGTCTTACCATCAAAGAGACTGGGAAAAGTATCTCCATTTGTTCCTGATGGCCTATCGTTACACAGTAAATGAGTCAACTGGCCAAACCCCCACTAGATTTATTATGAAACGAGAACTGCAACTTTACTGTGACCTGAAGTTTGGAACGCCACCAAGACAGGACACCGCGGGAGAGGACTACGTCAGCAAACTCCGGCAGAGAATGAAAGACATCCACGAAACTGTCCGTTTGAACATTCAGAGTGCCAGTGCCAGAATGAAAGAGACATATGATATCAAGGCCGGTGCTAGAGGATTTCAGGATAGTGACCTAGTTTGGCTGTACAACTCGAAGCGTCGCCGTGGCCTGACAGCGAAGTTGTGGAATTTGTGGGATGGTCCTCACAAGATCATCACAAGAATAAACAACCTGCTATACTGTTTCCACAAGCCACTCCGAGGGAATTCCAGGGTCATTCATCTCAACAGGTTGGCCCCTCACGCTGAAAACTATGACCAAGTTCGCACCCTCAGACAACTGGAGGATGTTTTTTGAATTGGTATAGCCGATACTTGATGAAAATCCATTATACTCTATATAATGAAACTATAGTTCAAATGATTTTCACATAAAGAGGGTTTACAAAACCACGACAATTGTTTCGCTTTACAAAAGCTTCTTCAAGTGGTGAAGATATACTAAATTACATATTTGCTATGTTACTCTAAATACTTATCCAAAATTAATTAGGGTTCGGTTGTATTCCTAACTCCCAGTAAATCCCCGATAGGTACTTTTACATTTCTATTAATCAAATCTAACCTTTCCAGGAAAACAAATTGATTAGTGGTGACGAATTTAATTCGAGTTGGTCATTGAGCAAGTACTGAGAATTTTTCCATTTATTAATCTCCATACTTTCTAAAAGATTTAGCTTCTTACCTTTGTTTTCGACATGAAGGATTTCAAAATCATGGTCGAAAGTATGGTTTTCAATAAATAAATGGTTAACATTCGTGGAATTAGTTTTCCCGTTTACAAAACTACTTCTGTGCTCGGCTAGGCGTTGTTCGAAGGTTCTACCTGTTTGGCCAAGATAAAACTTGGGGCAACTACCACAGTTTAATTTATAGACTTCACATTTTTCTTGTTTATCCACCCTATCTTTGTTATTTTCAATATTTCTGCCCAAACTATTGTCTGTCTTGAATGCACTATTTAAACCTTGCTTTTTCAAGAAATTACCTATTTTATTGCTTGGTTCACCGATATATGTAATAGTTTTGAACCTTTGGTGGTCTTTTGTAGTAGGATAAACTTCTTGAATAGCTTTTTTTTAGTTCTTCTTGGTCAGAAGGTTGTCTATCAAAGATGATTTATAGCCATTGTTAACTGCAATTTGTTTAATAATATTAAGTTCTTTATTAAAATTTGAAGTGCTAAGAGGAATGCTGAATAATCTATGTATCATACTGTTGTAAGCTGCTAATTTGTGTTGATATGGGTGTGATGAACCATTGTGAATTATGATATCTGTATGTGATGGTTTGTGGAAATACAAAAAAGCTATTCAAGAAGTTTATCCTATTACAAAAGACCACCAAAGGTTCAAAACAATTACATATATCGGTGAACCAAGCAATAAAATAGGTAATTTCTTGAAAAAGCTTGGTTTAAATACTGCATTTATGACAGACAATAGTTTGGGCAGACATATTAAAAATAACAAAAATAGGGTGGATAAACAAGAAAAGTGTGGAGTCTATAAATTAAACTGTGGTAGTTGCCACAAGTTTTATCTTGGCCAAACAGGTAGAACCTTCAAACAACGCCTAACCGAGCACAGAAGTAGTTTTGTAAACGGGAAAACAAATTCCACGTATGCTAACTATTTATTAATTGAAAACCATACTTTCGACCATGATTTTGAAATCCTTCATGTCGAAAACAAAGGTAAGAAGCTAAATCTTTTAGAAAGTATGGAGATGAATAAATGGAAAAATTCTCAGTACTTGCTCAATGACCAACTCGAATCAAATTCGTCACCACTAATCAATTTGTATTCCTGGAAAGGTTAGATTTAATTTATAGAAATGTAAAAGTATCTATCGGGAATTTACTGGGAGTTAGGTATACAACCGAACCCTAATTAATTTTGGATAAGTACCTATTTAAAGTAACATAGCCAATATGTAATTTAGTATATCTTCACCACTTGAAGAAGCTTTTGTAAAGCGAAACAATTGTCGTGGTTTTGTAAACCCTGTTTATGTGAAAATCATTTGAACTATTTTTTCATTATATAGAGTAACCCGAGGATGAGTTGACTTTCTAGAATTTTACGTCCTTGTATCCGAACGTGGCCAAAAAAAAGCGTAACTGAAAAAATCTTAAAGGAAGTAAACGCACAGAAAAAAGCGCAATGTTACAGACGCCCACAAGAAATATCCACACGTGGAAAATTGCACACATGGATTAAATCGCACAAGGCAAAAACCTCTCGTGTACAAATGCGCACAATCTTATTTCAGAACAATAGCTAATCTACAGTAGTTTGAATTTCTGTTTCATAGTTACAGTTCTTTCCTTCTCATTCATTGAAAATTCGGTTTTTCTCAAACATAAATTAATAATATGAGTTTGCATTTTTCCCATGTGCGCATTTATATAGGAGGGGATTTTGCCTTGTGCGATTTATTCCATGTCTGCAAATTTCCACGTGTTGATATTCCTTGTGGGCTTATTTAACATTGCGCTTTTTTCTGTGCGTTTAATTCCTTTGCGTTTTTTTTCAATTGCGCTTTTTTCCTAGATTCGTATTCAAACTGGCAGGAATCGGCGCCTTTAGAAAGATTTGCCCTTAAATTGTTTATAACGCGATTGTGCAAAAAGTACAAGTCAGACAGAAACCACCTTGCGCACAGTTAAACTACATTTCATTATCTATCAGTTTCCGCAGTATTGTTTGTCCAGTTTCAGATGTATCAAAATTATGAATTTATGAAAAATGGCCTATGTTTAGAGGTTTTCCCGGATTTTCTCAGTGAAAACTGCACCGATCTGTCAAATCAAATCAAAATATACTTTATTGTCGAAATAATCAAGTTTTTGTTGACAAAGTGAAAGATAAACAATACAAAGATAATCCAAAGATTAGTTACACACAAACATGTGAAATATAAAATTTAAATAAAATAAATGTTTCTATAAAATGTTATTTGAACATTTAGTCAATTTTTTTCAGCTGTCGCTCTTCAAGATAAACAATACAAAGATACGAACGCACAGTAACATATATACATTATATATGTAGTTACACATAAATAAATGAATAAAATCAAAATATCAATATAAAAAATGTTATTTGAATATTTTGTCAAATTTTCGACGTATCAGCTATTGCTCTAAAAGAGTATACAATAAAATAAAATTGTGTAAACAAATAATGCCTCAGCAATGAAAATCACAAATGAGGAATACAGTTCACACTTTTCATTAAAGGTTGTCATTGTAAGATTCTTGCAAACTATAATAGGGTCTGCTCACGAGTAGTTTTTTAATATATTTTCTGAAGCTTTCAATACTGTCGTGGCTCTCTCTAGAATGAGACGGTAAATGATTATACATCTTGACGCCGTCATAGAAAATGGAGTCCTTTACCAGGGATGAGGAAGGTAAGAGTAATTTTAAATGATTTAAAGATTTTTGGTGAGTATTATGACACGATGAAATATTTTCAAATATTGAAATGTGTTTGTATATAAGACATACAGTTTCCAATATCTTTTTTTCTACAAATCATTGCCTACACGAATTGTTTGGTCCTAATTTGAACATATATTTAATGGCTCTCTTCTGCAATTTGAGTACTGAATCCAGAAGACTGGAGTTACAAACTCCCCAGAAAGTTATAGCATATCTCAGTTGAGATTCTATTAATGGATAATATGCGGTCATGGCTGTGACAAACTCGCTTGAAATAACTCTCATTGCATAGCACCCTGAGGAGATTTTACTCTTCAGTTGTTTGATGTGCCCTTCAAACTTCAATTTGTTGTCAATGAAAAATCAAAAATTTTGAGCAATATTTATTTTCAATCATCTCATTTTCTATAGACATATCATCAATAATACATTTGACAACTACTATATTTGTTTTTCTCATATTGAACGAGAGTAGATTCGCATCGCACCATGATTTGATTGTATTTATGTCTGTTAGTATCTTATTATTCAAATCGTTAACAGTTTTACTATGCCATAAAATTGTGGTGTTGTCTGCAAATGAGGTAATTGTCCCAGAAGTGTGTATACTTAATAAATCATTTATGTATACAAGAAAAAGAGTAGGTCCTAAAACCGATCCTTGTGGCACTCCAGAATCAATGGTAATATATTTTGAAAAAGTACCGCTTTTTACGAATTGACTGCGGCCAGTTAGATAGACTCGAACCATTCCAAAGTAACTCCCTCGCAGCCGTATCGATGCAGTTTTTGCAAAAGTATTTTGTGGTCTACACAGTCAAAAGCTTTTCGGAGATCACAGAATACTGCTGCTGCTACATCTCCGGCATTTATATCTGAATATACCTCATACAGGATAGAAAAAATTGCATCTTGGGTGTTCTTTTTAGCTTGGAATCCGAATTGATTTTTGTTGACGATTTTATGAGCAATGAGGAATTCATTGAGCATTTTTTCACAAGTTTTTCAATTATTTTTGCCACAGTCGTGATAAGAGATATTGGCCGATAATTTGGGGGATCGTCCGAGCAACCGTATTTGTGCAATGGAATTACCACAGACTTTTTCAAAAATGAAGGAAATTTACAGTTGCGAAAAGAGAGATTAATTAATGAGACAAGAGTTTCGAGTGCATCTCTTGGAAGTTTCTGAAATATGTTCATGGAGATATTATCGTATCCATTTGATTTTTTATTCTTAATATCCCTAAACACTTCGAAGATTCCATCAATACTAAAATCGTATAATATAAACGTATCTCCTGTAAGATAATTTTGAACATTAAGAGGGTCGTAAGGGACAATTATGTTATTACTAAGCTTACGAGCAATTGAACAATAGAACTCATTGATCTCATCTGCACTTATTGCAATTTTTGCACTGTTCCGTTTTTTAGGATTCGCTCTCAGGTCATTCACTATGGACCATGTCTCTTTCATTTTATTATTCGAGGAATCAATTCTACTTTGGAAATAGCTAGATTTCGCAAGCTTAAGAACAATTCGGTAAATTATACGGTTGTTATAAAAAAAAGCCTTGGAAATCTGGATTCCAAGGTGAATTTTCTTATATAACTTAGAGACCGTAGATTTCTTGAGGATGTCCTAATTCCAGACGTTATCCATGGTTTTTTACGTTTTTTTTTTAATTTTCTGGATAGGAAATGGTTCACAGAAAAATTCTGAAAGTTTGCTATAGAAAGCAACGAAAGGTTCGTTTAAAGGTAATATCCGTTCCCAGTCAAATTCAAGACAGTTCTCATAGAACCTATTATAGTTTGCACTGCTATAAAGTCTTCCATATTTATATCTATTATTTCCAGTTACATCTAGAAGAATGGAACACTCTATAGCTTCATGATCAGATAGTCCAGAGGAAGTAAATGTGCATGAAACTTTTTCAAGGTCATAATTAGTACACACATATTCGATGCAGGTGGAGGAATATTGACAAACTCTTGTGTTTGACCTGACATGCATGTTCAGGTTGAATGATTGTAATATGCTCATGACTGCTTGTGTAGCTGCAGAATTATCATTCACATAATTTATATTGAAGTCTCCACTTAAAAGAACATTTGATTTCATTGGAAGGTCACTCAGTATTAATTAATATATAAAAAACCATTTTGTAGGTTTTATAGATCTCATCAAAAGTAGTGGAACGATTCCTTGAATTATCTTTGAGATATTTCCAAAAAATCAAAAATTTGTGAATTTTTCACTATTTCTTGTTTAAAAAATTACACAAATCGATTCTGCTGGGGCGAAAACCGGGGTTTTCATTTACGAACAATCTTATAAAAAGTAGTACAGGCCGTTTCGTCTTTTATCTTGTGTCTCTTATTTTTATTTACAGCTTGGCCTATAATTGTAATTTGGTGAATGAATTCTATTATATTCTATTCTATTCCATAGCAAATAAGGGAACGTGAAACCTTTCAATTTTACTTTAAGACAGTGACTTGTTATATGTTTAGACGGACACAATTGAGTTCAGCTGAGATAGTGCGTAAACCGTAAAGAGAGAATATTTTGGTGAACCAGCAACGCTGAAATGTGATACAGCAAACTGGTGACTGTTACGTATCCTATCTTTCCTTTTACCTATATATTTTTTCACATAAACAACAGTCATAGTACAAAATCTTCAACTCCATGACTTGGTGACAGAAGCGGTGAGTCTAATTTGAAATTATTACAATTGCTAGAAATCAAACCAATGTCACATTGGTCCTTCAAGCCCGTTTTTCATAAAAATTGTTGGTATTATCTTTGTTGTTATATCCCTTTGGGCGGATTGTTCAATAGTAGAGGTACGAAATGTTTGAAACATAATTTTTCTATAGGTCAAATAAGTGAATAGACAGTCGTATTTCTTCTTATTGGTTTTCATCATATTCTCGGGGGTCAGAAGTGTGTAAGTGGATGCACGAAATAATTTTGTGCAATTTCAACTAGAAGTTTTGACAACTGTATATGTTGAAAAAAGAAAATTATCCTACAATTTTCACATTTAAAATAAATTCCAAACTTTGAAAAGCTGAATCTCGAAAACTATTAGGTATACCAAGCCCATTTCGAAATCATGTCGTAGCAGATTTATTATATGGCATTTGTCGAAAACTTGCTCCTTTTAGTCAGAATGGAGAAAAACGAAAAAAAGTGTGAAAATTCAGCAGTTTTGTGATACTCAAAATTGATACGGGTGCTGCCGAAGTCGAAAATTCGAATTTTCCATCTCAGTCACATCCCATAAAAGAAAATAGAAACCTACTCCACCATTCAATGCAACTTAAGTTGTACTTTGTTACTGGACTACGAATCTTTTTAAAAAAACAATTCTATCCTCTGGATGAATATAAGAATTGCCAACTGAATTAAACAGACAATGAGTTGACATGTGTATCGTCCCCCTTATCACGTAATGGCGTAAGTAACGAAAAAGTGCAAAATTGAGTTACGCCGTATTTAGGCTTTCTTGCAATGTACTTTTCATCTCACGAAGTGGCGTAACTTTCTCTCTTATAATGCCGTCACAAATGGAACTTATATTCATGGCGTATCTAAAGGGTGATTAAATTATCATCAATTTTCGTTTTTCCTCTCTCCTGTAAAATGTTCAGAAATCAGATACGCCCCTACGTGATAAGGGGGACGTTATGATCATCCCGTTATTCTTTAAACCTGTGATATCTTCAATCCAAAGTCTAATTGTTGATTTAACTGTATTTGTATCTCATTTATTTTTTCTTCGTGCATATATTGTTGTAATGTACTTTCGTATTTTTAAGACTTGCTACAAATATTTATACATAACGTTGTCAAATAGAATGAATATCATTACAGGATTTTCCTCTTCCTGAAAACCACAGCATAAAAAAACTCACCTTCATTTATCGTTTGAAACTATGTATATTCATGACACCATTTATGCATTCAAATTAACTTTTGTCTTCCTCTTTACCTATTCTTCAACTGATAACAAACGTGTTTCTGTTGAGGAAAAGGAAAATACAAATGTAAATTGTTAAGAAGCAAATCTTTACTGAAGATTATTGGAAATAAATCTACTTCTTCAAATTTCATCGCACACTTTGATATTGAATTGATCTCAACAATGTAATAATGGATAGTTCTGAGAAAGTTTCCAGGTTCAAAAAAACGAAGCAAATCGATTCAAATGTAATGTTTTGGTTATTTCAAAATAAGTATAATGACAAAATTGGATAAAGCCAGTGCAAAAAAGTATCGAAATTCTTAAACTGAATATTCGAATTCAAAGACAGTTGACCGAAGTTACTGATAAATGAAAGAACTGATCAATAATACGATGGAGCACCACGAATTTCGATTCACTCCTAAAGGGTATTAGAAAAATCAATTCGAAGTTCATAACAAAATACGAATACGACTGAAAGCCTATGAGTCATTGGGTACAGCAGAGTTTTAAGATTCCAGAATAGAGATTAATCAAAAACTTCAAAAGTTCTTGGAAATTCTGTTAGTTATTTTGTTCGTTTCATCAATAATATACCGTGTGTCCGCGGAAAGTTGCTCGCCCTTATAACTTGAAATGAAATTTGAAGGACCTGTATGAGACATAAAACTGCATATTTTGACAAGTAACTCAACTTCACGCAACTTCCAGTTTCATCAGAAGTGACATAAACATGAACTGAAACAACCTTTTGTAGAAAAAAATTACATTAGAAATTTCTCAAAATAAGGGATCCTATAATAAGATTTGGATACATCGAGCAACCTGTAGCCATTGTTTGATTAGAAGTAAGTTAGAAGAAGTAAGAAGTTGGTCAGTGCCTGTGGAAATGGTATTGGACCCAAACGCGAGTGTCATCTAGCGTGATAAGTTACAAACATGAATGTTTGAAGTCATTTTAATGCAGGTTTCTTCAAAAAACCCTGATTTTAATGATGCCCCATTGTTTCAATCAAGTTACGACATGACTAGGAGGCCAGAAAACTGTCGCCATCTACACGTCGCATCCATTTGAATCCAATATAAATCCCATAAGGTTGGCTATCTTAATTCTATATAAACAATACTGTAACCAACACAACTGATGAAACGGTATCAATAATCCAAAAGCTAATAAAGTATTTTCAACATATTCTTTGAATAATTACACAATACTCGTAAATTTACTTTTGCCGAAGCGAGGTAAAATAAGATGTCGGCCTCCTTAATGATTTTGTTTTATCAGTATGCATTTGAATCTTATTGTAAGGCCAAAAGATGCTTTATTTTATGAAACATCTAACGTAGTTTTTCAAGTTTTTTAACGGAATTTTGTTTAAAACCATCAGTGCTGGGTATCAAATTGATCGCAAGGCTCCCAGTCGGCCCTTTTTGGGTGTTTAGAGTCTTCCCTAGCTCACACAAGTCTCTCGAAGACTTTCGAGGTTTGCGCGTAGGGGTGCAATCGGTTGACGGAAATAACAATTTTAACAATTTTAAAACAGTAACAACAATTTTTTTTTAGAGCATGTTCCTTTTTTTTTCCCGTTTTTTTGTAAAATGTTTCTTTCATTCCATTTTTCCGTTGTTCACAATTGATGAGGTTTAGTTCTGCGCTGAATAAGATGTACTACGTACGCAACCATATCAAAATTGTCAGGAGAAGGTCTTCAAACTACTCGCGTCACGAGCTCTGAAGGTGTGCCTGTAAACAAGTACCGAGTGCCATTTTTTTAGAAGAAAACGAATGCTGGTGATCCCACGTACCCTAATGTGGCCGTCCTGGTTAACACAGCTCTCGCACGTTTCCATAGAAATGTCCGTAGAGCATGAATTCTCTCAGTCCTCTTCTAGGAAAATTTTCCTCTTCACAAAAACCCCGGGACATTTACACCCTGGTAAAAAATACCCCCGGTACAAAAAACCATCAGAACAAAAAAAATTGGAACAAAAAACCCCTGTACAAGATGAATCAAAACACAATTCCACAATATAATTTTATTCTGAAAAAATTTATTTTTAATTCTGAAAAAAATGAACGAATAGAAAAAATTAGCCACTGAATAAAAAACACACGAAAAAAAAACATTTGAATATAAGACAGGCCAGTCTTATTGAATTGATTTTGAAATAAGGCACATCTTCTGGCTGCCCCCCAAATTCCTCAACGAAAAAAAGAGACACGACGTAATCTAACCTTACTAACCTAGCTCTCCAAGTTGCTGGTAATTTGATCACCACTCAGTATGAAGAGGTAAAATCAAAGCAGATGCTCGCTGCGCTTGCATTTAATAAATTACCAGAAGAAAGAGACATGCCTCAGGCAAATGGAGGTAAAGAAGTGGATGATAAAAGGAGACCCCAGATAACATCGATCTGCCTGAAAAGTAACGGCCGACTGTGACTGTGAAATTACGGCACTTGAAAGAAGTGTTCCAGGAGTACTTCAGAAGTAACCTTTATAAACCACTATCCAATTTAGTTTTTGCAGTTTGTGGTGGGATACTTGTCAGGCGCTTTCAAAACTTATTTTCCAAATATACATTTGAGAGTGCCAATCTGTTGCTGGCTAAGTGCACCGTTGATGTCATATTTGGAAACTGCGCACTGACGTCTTCCAATGTTCTGTGTCGTATATTCCGAAGTTGGCCAATTTGTATATTTTGTTGTTTGGCACGTTTGGTTCACTGTGATGCTGTGTGTAATGTGTATTGCAATCTCTTTCATGGTTATTGATGCGGTTTATCGGGGTTAACCTTTTGATTTCAAGAACTGGGTAGGTACAACAATTGAGTGAGTTACATCAGATTTAATTCCTAGTGTATAAATCAAATATGGTCGAAACAAAAGTTCCTATCAAGAAAACATACTATAGTTGAAATAAGGAACTGTGACTGACCTCCGATCAAGTAACACAACCTTACTTGATCGGAGTGACTGGCTGTACATTGATGAAAACATGAGTAACGTGAAGAAAACATCTTATTTCAATGTCCAATTTCTTGATATGTGGCACATGCAACCTATTATATGAAGAAGTGAAATGTATATAGTTTTGTACATTATGACAAAAATTATTATCCACCTAATTTCTGAAAACAGTATGGTTTCATACATAATTGTTATTCAGAAAAATTTACGTGCGATTGGGTAGTAAACAGAGAAAACGAAATATTCAAAAGAATGTTTTGCACCATTGAGATTTTATAACTGGAAAATACCTGTGTTGTGAAATGTCGAATTTAGTGGAGTAGGTACCTAGTTTATAATAGTTGCTTTTGATTTTCAGGTTTACTGCTTCTCACCAAAGTTGAAAATATTGGTGATGTCATGTAAAGACTCTAATGTAGAAATGAGTATATAACTCTTGGGAGATTTTCTATGAAACAAGAACTCATTCTCAGCTGGACAACGAGAAGTTTGCCTTAATGGTAAGGTATTACCATTAACATAATTGCTACCTTTTTTGGACCATCTTTGGATTTGTTGTAATTTTTAGTATTATTCATTTCAGTGTAACTTTTTGAAAACAGTATGTGGAAAAAATTCATTCGACACCACAGGGAGAATTTTAAGCCAAATACAAATGACTTGGCTGTCAGTAACAATTGCACAAGAAGAAATATTGAATATAACTTCAGTTATTTACACCAATATAATACAACTTATTCGGTAAGAATATTTTGTCATGTTTTTGTTAGCTGAAGTCAGGTAGTGGCAGTAGTGCCATTTTATACTTGCATATTTCATAAATATTTAGCTGTATGTTTGTTCAATTAACAATATGAAATTGAAATAATTTGATTATTCTACCATTTTTTGTTGTGGAAGAGGGTGATGACTATTTTGGTTATTTTAGTGTCAGTGAGAAGAACCCATTATTAGAAAATACCACTCAACAACAGATGGATGATAACACCAGATTATTTTTACGGAACGCATCAGACAGAGACGGAGGAAGGGATAGAAGAAAGAATACAGAAAATGATTAAAATTATGACTAGGGTTATTATTGAGAGTTGATATCAGGAGAATTTTTCTTTTTTCTGATCTGCAGGACTTCAAGTAACCAACAAATATTGAAATCAATTCATTGATCTGATAATCCTGTGATTCAAAAAAATTGGATAGAAAGATGTTGTGAATAAAGTGGAAAGTACATAGAAAGTACATCGTAGGTATTTTAGTTAGGAGTATTTCCAGTTTTGTATTTCACTTACACGTAAATACAGCGTGTCTTACGGTCGATGGTAGGATAGACGTTTATGGTAAACGCAAACCATGATTTCCCTGAAAATTTCACATCTTACATTTTGTTACCTGATCTATCGATCTAAAATATTTTCAGCTTTGCGGCGTTGCCACGTCTATAAAAAAAACTAGCAACTTTATTTTTTTAAATAGAACACCCCGTATATTAACTCATTTTTTGAATCGCTCTTTCATTTTAATACTTTTTTGTTAATAATGTCCTATACCTATCTCTATCTGTTTTCGAAATAAAAAATAATTTGTGTTAAATATGGTCCAAAACATAGCCCTAATTGAACTTTAGTACATCAGTACTCTCAATTCATGAAAAGTTGATATTTTGTTTATAGGTTGGACAAATTCGAAGTATTTACTTAACACCAAGAAATCGACTCCATATCATACAGGGCGTGCTAAAATTACTGTTATTTCCATAATGCATAAAAGTGGTCAAAAGTTCATTTTTTCAAATGAAACCCCCTGTATATTACTCGATAAATTGAAAGATGATGAAAAATTCTTCAAGATGATATGTCATGTCCCTTTTTGTGGAAAAATAGTTATTTATGATACCTACAAGTGATGGAAGTGGCATTTTATTTTGTGAGTGGGGAATATTGCGAAACGAACTTCAGCGAGTGGAGCAAATCCATGTATCATACACATTTTTGTGTACAACAGTTACAGCTAGTAATAAAAAAAACAAAAAAATGAATGAGGTCCATGGGATTCGAACACACGATCTTTGGATTACAAGGCAGATGCTTCAACTACATACACCAGCGCACATGTTTATTTAAATGTTATTATTGGTTATTCATAAAGGACTTTCTACAGTTGAATTGAATAGTAGGTACTTCGTCAGTTACTTCACAGGGAATAAGTATTACCAATTGCACAAACTGCCAAATACATGTGTGAACTTTTCTAAATAATTCTTTCTAAGTAGATGTTCGGATTGTTTCTATTAAAGAGATTTTTAATGACAGTTTGACAGTTGTATAAAATATTTAAAGAATTTGATTTTAGGTGGCCGTGGAAGTATCAAGCTTATGACAGCTTGGTGACTTTTATAAGTAATTAACTAATGGTTACTGACGGTGTTTTAAAAAATCGCCAAAAATGAATGCTATTGACTATTCAAACGAAGTTCTTATGAAATTATTTATTATACACGGGCAGTGTGATCAAATCATTGCCAGAACTTGCAGAAAATTCAACCAAATGTATCCTGAATTAATACCAATGAACGAGAGGAAGTTTGTAAGATTACAAAATAATTTCCTTAACTATGGCTCAAAGTTAAAAGCGCCTTCAACATTACCAAAACCTGTTACTTTAAAGGAGGAAAATACTGTTAACGTCTTGGCATATTTTTATGCATATCCAGAAGCTTCCGTTCGCAGTGCAGAAAAAGATTTGGGTGTATCACATGCTTCAGTACAACGAATTTTGGAAAATCACGAAATGCATCCGTATAAATTTACCAAAGTTCAAGCTCTCAAAGTAGAAGATTTTGAAAGCAGAGTGCATTTTTGCGAATCCCTTCTAATACATATACAGGAAGATCGGGAATTTTTGTCAAAAATAATTTGGAGCGACGAATCAAAATTTACGAGGGATGGTATTTTTAATAGAAGGAATAAACATTTTTGGGCTGATCATAATCCTCATGTGACAAAAGAAATGGGTTTTCAAGAAAAAAAATCCCTGAAAGTGTTTTGTATTTTGAAGAAAAATAAAATTAGCTTTTTTATTTATGAAGACACACTGAATGCAGAGAGATATCTTCATATTTTAAGGACGACTGTTACCGATTTCCTTGAAAACTTGCCTTTAGAGGAATATAGGAATTCGTGGTTTCAACTGGACGGAGCGCCAGCTCATTGCACTTCAGGAAGTTTCCAGGAAACTTCACCAAATGTTTGACGATCGTTGGTTTAGGCGTTTAGGGCCGTGGGATTGGCCACCGAGCTCACCCGATCTCACGCCACTTGACTTTTTTTATGGGGTGTTTTAAAAGAAAGGGTGTACAGTACTCCAGTGCCTACCAAAGAAGAACTGCGACGGCGAATAGTGCGGTGTATTGAAGATCTAGATCCCCATGAAATTGAAAAAGCAACGACAAGTCGCGTACAAGAGAATATTTTAAAATGTTTAGAATGTAATGGACAACATTTCCAGCATTTATTGTAAAAATGTGATATTTTGTTTACAATTTTGTTATTTTTAATACTCCTTATTCTGTTTTTTTCTGTACTTTCACATGTTATATTCCAGAAAATCGTACTTTTTACCTAGAAATGCCTGGTTTTTGGACAGTTGTTCCCTGGAAACTTTCAGCCATAGTTAAGAAAATTATTTTGTAATCTTACATACTTCCTCTCGTTCATTGGTGTTAATTCAGGATACATTTGGTTGAAATTTCTGCAAGTTCTGGCAATGATTTGATAAGAACTTTGTTTGAATAATCGATATTTGCATTCACTTTGGAAGATAATTTGAAACACCGTCTATAACTATTCGTAAATTACTTATAAAAGTTACCAAACTGTTATAAGCTTGACAAATCCACTGTTACCTAAAACCAAATTCTTAAAAAGCAATTTTATTAAGAAAAGTTGATGATTTAGGTATAGGGACATGATATTTCATCTTGAAGCATTTTTCATCATCTTTCAATTTATCGAGTAATCCAGGGGGTTTCATTTGAAAAAATGAACTTTTGACCACTTTTATGCATTATGGAAATAACAGTAATTTTAGCACGCCCTGTATGATATGGAGTCGATTTCTTGGTGTTTAGTAAATACTTCAAAATTGTCCAACCTATAATCAAAATATCAACTTTTCATGAATTGAGAGTACTGATGTACTAAAGTTCAATTAGGGCTATGTTTTGGACCATATTTAACACAAATTATTTTTTATTTCGAAAACAGATAGAGATAGGTATAGGACATTATTAACAAAAAAGTATTATAATGAAAGAGCGATTCAAAAAATGAGTTAATATACGGGGTGTTCTATTTGAAAAAATAAAGTTGCTAGTTTTTTTTATAGACGTGGCAACGTCGCAAAGCTGAAAATATTTTAGATCGATAGATTAGTTAACAAAATGTAAGATGTGAAATTTTCAGGGAAATCCTGCTTTGCGTTTACCATAAACGTCTAACCTACCATCGACCGTGAGACACGCTGTATATAAGTATGTGAATTTAAATTTAAACTATTGTTTATGTTTTGCTTATGAATGCTAATGGTAGAAGATAAAAGTTTTTTTTCTGAAAATTGCAACTGAGTAATTAGTGGAAATTAACCCAGCAATATAATATGATGAAATGTAACTAAACATTGTTTCTGTCAATTGCAATAAATTTTTTTTCTTTGTGGAATTTTTGTCATGTGGTTATTCTAATTTATTTTGAGATTCAATATTAATAAATAAAAATGAGTTGAATTTAACCCAACTCTTTTTCTTCTTGTGACAAAACACATTCAAATACATATTTCCTTTTTGAATTAGATATGCAAAGTTTTTGGAAATTTTTTATTAGGTGTAGTTCGTTTTTTACTGATATTCATTCCATCCAATTGCTAAACCTAACTATTTTTTTATTTAAAAAATTCGTATTTGTAAAATAATGTTTTAAAGTTTTATCACAACAATTTATTAGAGATCTAATCTCCAAATAAATTGAACTCCGCCCTTTTCTTTCGAAAGCTGTCGCTGTCAAAACAATTGTATGTATCATTTGAAAGAAATAAAGACGTTAATTTTTATTATTATTATTATTATTATTATTATCATTATTATTATTTTCTCGTTGGGAATGTACCAGTCAGGCCCTGTCTCCGGTGCTCCGATACATCTGGAGGGCGCGCTGGTGTAGTTAACCCCAATAGCCACTCCCTACGTCCGTAGGGTGAGTGACTATTGGGTCCGAAAATCATGTGCCCTGAGTAGACGGAGCGAACCAAGGATAACGGCCTTCTGCATTCGCGCTGCTAAGATTTCTGCCATATTACGGCAAGCAGGTATTATCTTCAAGTTGGAGAGCAGTGTGTCCATCATTCCACCAAGGACTCCTATGATCAGAACCACCATTTTGACAGAATGGTCCGGATACAACCTGCGGAGTTCAAAGAGAAGATCTCGATATTTAGTCCGTTTTTCCTCCTCTTTTCGAAAGATATTCATTTCGCCTGGAGCGGAAAACTCCATGACGAACATCGTTCTACTTTGGTGGTCGAGGAGGACAACATCAGGCTTATTGGCTTGTATTTGCTTGAGGGTGGAAAATGAGTAGTTCCAATAGATCCGGCACCTTTCATTCTCTACCACGGACTCAATATCCCCCGGAACATAAGGCAACACCGGTGTCTCGTCTATACCGTGCGAGTGTCGTAGATGGTAGTACAACACTCGTAGCGCCGCGTTATGCCTGTGGATATAGGCTGAGATCGCATAAGATGGACATGCTGATAGCAAATGCATTACGGTCTCAGGTGCCCCACGACATGCCCTGCATCGGGTGTCAGGGACGTCTATACCCATCACGCGACTGCGGTAGACAAGGGTGTTGAAGACACCATCCTGGCATGCCATTATGATTCCCTCGGTCTCCGACTTTAGTTCACTCGATCTGAGGAAGGAATAAAATGTTCTTTTTTCCAAACCCGGCTAGCCATCATCTTGCCATTTGACAAAAATTAGAAATTTCAATTTTGAAATTGAATTTACCAATGCACATAGGTACATTTCGACCGAAAACAATGAGATTTTTCCAAAGAGTTTAGGGCTGCAAGTTGTGATTTGAACGTATTCATAGAACTATAGATTAATTATTAAAATTAAAACAAATTGGTTACAAAAAGTGACAAATGACACAAGGTTGTATTCAGAATGTATGACGGTAGAGGTGAAAATATACTGGGTGTCCCATTCAAAAAACGAAATTTTGAGTCACTTCCCGTGAAACCGGAAGCTGCATGAACTTGAGTTATTCATCAAAAAACGCAGTTTTGTCTTATACAGATCCTCCACATTTTCTTCCATTATCTTCAAAAACAAAAATGTTATAGATACGAGCAACCTTCTGTGGACACCAGGTATAATATTGATGAAACGAAGAAAATATCTAACAGAATTTCCAAGAACTTTTGAAGTTTTCGAATAATATCTATTCTGGAGAATTGTTTCTTACCAATGTACTGACAATGAATCGTACTCATTCAAAACTTCCAACTTCTACATATTCATATACATTTTGATGTATTGTCTGAGTTTCCTTCTCGAGAGAGTTCTTGTTGGTCGTCATCTTAATGGTCAAATCCTTCGAAAAATTTCTGTCGAGTCCACCGGTTCTTTTCAAACATTTTAATTTTCTTAAAATATTCATAATTATTTTCAGTAGAATCCACCACCATCACCAGGAAATTTTTAATTTCACTCAGCTGTGGGCCCAGTGTTCTATCAAAAATAATTTTATTTTTATCGATGTCCACTGAAAAGTTTTTGGTTTCAATCACCTGAGGGTCCTGTTTCTTATGGTAAAATTTTTCATTTTCATCGATGTCCACTGAAAAAATCGACGGACCTTCATGCAACAATGTGTCGTTTCTATTGAGCCACATAGATCTATTACAAATAGATACTTCATGCAATAACTGTACCTTGATCCATCCATTGTGAGTACTGACATGGATAATTTCACCTGATGCTAGTGGCCTATAGCGATATACTTTGTTAGATTTATAGACCATACAGGGCACATTCCAAACTACTAATACAAGATTGGTTAGAATAATTGCACTTTTTTTGTTTTAGTTCGATTTCGTTTGTTCTGATATCATAATTCACAGTTTCTTTATACACGACACCATCTCCGTAGTTTTCCTGAACAAGAACGTCAGGAATATCAGTTCCATTCAATACAATCGTCCCAGTACCGTTTCCATTTTTAGTAATTTTGTATTCGTCACTTCGACTACTCCCTCCATCAGCACAATCTTCTTGGAAATGTTTTGAGCATAAATAGAATACATCCACCTTCACATTTATTGAAACTACTACATGCACAACTATTCCGAAAGACATTTCAATTAAGAGCATGAAGAGCACTAGACGTATGTTGCGATTCATTTTTGCAGTGAGTAAATTAAATATCAGAATGCCAGTTAACATTTATGTAGCGGCTACTGCTTGTTCTGATTGTTTGCGTATTACGGATATGAAGAGAAGATAATCAAATCTTTCTCAACCGCAAAACACCACGATGACTTAATGAAAAATCTTAGAGAAAATCAAGTCTGCAATGAAACAAACTGGTTAGTCTCATACAAAAGAGATGAAGGGACAATGTTTTTCTTTTTTCTATAAACCTGACTCCAATCTCGGGATACCGACTCCATTCTCGGGATCCTGACTTTTCGTGGGATACTGAATTTAATTTCAGTATCACGACTTCACTCTCGGGATCCCGACTTTAATCTGGGGATCCTATGACTTTAATTTCGGGATCTTTACTTTAGTCTCGGAATCCCGAGTTCAATCCTGGTTTCCCGATTTTATTCTCGGGATCCCGACTCAATTTCGGGATCCCGACCCTAATATCGGGATCCCGACTTTAATTTCGGGATCCCGACTTCATGAAGCTATGAACCAGATAAAACATATTTTTCCTACAAGCGTGCGTGATTCACCATCTACCCGCACGCACGCAATTGTGCGGGAAAAGTTTTCCCACACTAGTGCGGGAAATTTTTTCCTACACTAGTGCGGGAAATTTTTTCCCACACTACATAAACATAACATAAACGTTTAAACCTACTACATATTTAGCAGATATTCTGTGAGATTGGCAGTAGGTTTCAAACAGTTACATTTTTATTGCACCAATTGTTCATTCACTTTCAACGTTGAGGGTAAAAATGAAGTTTGAGTTAAATTGTTCGTAACGTATTAGTTCCTGTTTCAATGCAAATCGATATTAATAATAAAGTATTCAAGTTGCGCTTTTCGTTTTCCTACACCTAGTGCTGCACCTCGATAAATCATTTTTTGCTTTTTGCATGAACGTAGAAAAAATGTTGTATGTAACTCGTGCAAAAATTGTTTATTGCACTCGACGTGAAACTGTCCGACGAGGCCGTTAGGCCGAGTTGGACAACATTCACTTTTTGCACTTGTTGCATAAATAACTATTAATGTACGTATTTTTAACACCTGCTAGAAATGTTTATACATAACGTGGTTGCATGAAATATATATTTATCATTACAGGATTTTTCTCTTCGTGAGAACCAAAGCATAAAGAACTGATTTACTTTTTGAACCAAGATGTTGAAACTATGTATTTTCATGACACCATGCATTTATGTCTTTCTTTGCCTATTCTTCAACTGATAAACGTATTTCTCTTTAGACTGGTGCCTACCACTTCTTTTAAAAAAAAGTGACAGGCAAGGACCAGGTGGGAAATGTTCCAACTTTTGTAAAAAAAAAATTAAACACGAAATCACACAAAATGGTGAAATGGGGATGAAGGATAGGGGTTGAACACGGCTTTTTGCGATTTTCGTCGAAACATGACCTCTTAGCGACAAATGTTTGATGAAAAAGTTGTAGATAATAAAAAATGGAGAACTTTTGTATTCAACACTTTTCGACAAATTAACCGTCAAAATGGTGTAAAACCAATTTTTCAGTACTTATTCAATTTTTTCTAGCGTATACATCATTTAATTTGCATGAAAATAATTAAGCATATGTTTTTTTTTGGGTAGAAGGAGCATGATTTTCTCGAAATTCAGAAGACGACTAGTTTTTGAGTAAGGTACATTTTTCGACAAAAATACCATTGTCTACCACGAACAATTGTTCTGTTTTTTTTTTGTATTTTGAAGGATCATTTTAATTGTTGAAATGTAATTTGGTGGTTTATTGATCATTAAACCGCCTAAAATTGAGAAATACCGACAACAAGTCTCTCTAAATAATAAATAATTTAATGTAAACTACTATTTGTTATGAAAATAGTGAAGAAAGTCGAACATAATTGAAAATAATTTACAGTATTCAGAATTTCATGATTCAGAGAGAATATTTTCTCTTTTTTAAACATTAAAACAATTGTTCGTGGAAAATAAGGGTATTTTTTTCGAAAATTGTAAATAACTCGAAAACTAGAAGTCTTCTCTTAACTAAATAATTTGTACGCGAAAAAAAAACTGAAATATTATTTTTTGCCATTTTGACGGTTAATTTGAGGTTATATCAAAAAACGTTGAATGAAATAGTTTCAGGTTTTTTTTCATTTTGTACAACTTTTTTATAAAACATATTCCGCTAGGAGGTTACGTGTAGTCGCAAATCGAAAAATTAGGTTTTCAACCCCTAAACTGCATCCCAATTTCACCATTTTGAGTGTTTTCGTGTTCAAATATTTGTTTCCCCAAAGTTGAAACCTCAACAACATTCTCCATTTGGTCCTTGCATTTGTTGTCGGTTTTTCTCAATTTTAGGCGGTTTAACGATCAATAAACCAGCAAGTTACATAAACCATTCGAAAGGATATGTTTCAGCAAATGAAATGATCACTTATAGACCTTTGAAATACGAAAAACACCAGAACAATTGTTCGCGGAAAATAAGGGTATTTTTTTCGAAAAATTTACATACCTCGAAAACTAGTCATCTTCCGAATTTCGAAAAAATCATGCTGATTCGACACAAAAAAGACAAACGCCTACAAATTTTCATGTGAATTAACTCATTTGGACGCGAGAAAAAACTTAAATACTGAAAAATCGGTTTTTCGCCATTTTGATGATCGATTTGAGGTTATGTCGAAAACTGTCGATAACAAAAGTTTTCAGCTTTTTATTATCTGCAACTTTTTCATTAAACACTTTCCGATAAGAGGACACGTTTCGCCGCAAATCGCAAAAAACCATTTCCAACCCCTAAACTGCATACCCATTTCATCATTTAGTGTAGTTTCGTGTTTAAATATTTTTTTCCTCAAAGTTGGAACCTCAACAACATTTCCCACTTGGTCTTTGCCTGTCACTTTCCACAAAAATTATTGGTACCAGTCTAGTATCAATGTTCTTTGTTTCCAATTGGTCATCTTGTTACGTGGTTAGTTTGTCTAGCAACACGCCTTGCCTTGCAGTTTGGTGCATTTATAAGTAGGATTAACCGGATTAACCCAAAATGGAGGAAAGAGGAAAGAGTTAGGAGTATGTTAACGCAATTTTGCAATAACGAGAGTGCTACACCACATTAATACATTTTGCATTTAATAGCGATGTTGATTACACATGTTAATTTCGTGTTCATCAAGACGAAAGAAAAAACTTGAATCTCAGTTTTGTGACGACTCGATACAAGATTATGGCGATGTATCTTTCAGTAATTGAATTGCCTGATATCCGAAGGTGAAATATCTGAAACTCAGGAAAGTGTTTGTCAACATACCTCATTTACACCAAGCAATAGAGGATAAAATGAGTGAGTTTTCAACAAAAATACTAATAGGAAACCGACTATGTCATCACATGGAAAACAGTCCGTAGTTATTTTCTGTTATGTTTTTGACTAGCAACTGTCATTTATTTAATTGTTTTGCTTATAAAATGAAAAGTAATAGAGCAATATGGTTGCTCCAATGAAAAGAATTGTAGAAAATTGAAAAACGAACAAAATGGAATGTTTTACGACCCGGTCGGATCATTAGCAACGGAGAAAAATAAAAAAATCCTGAAAATTTTGCAATTTTTTGAAAAATTCCCAACTCCGTCATTTTTCAAGAAGTAGGATTGGTCTTTCTCATGAAAGTATTGAATCATATGTACTTTATGTGTGCACAAAACAGGCTCTGTGTGATCGTTAGTTTTGGCCCAATTGCAATTTGATTTTTTTTTGCATTATCTTGCGCGTGCCTGGATGCTCTAGTGATATCCCGATTTCAATTTCTCAAACAGATTATGAAAGTAGAAGTACAGTACTATAAAACGAATATCCTCATTTTGCGCTGCAATGATACGAAATGTGTGAAAAATGCATGCAAACATGACTGAAAACGGCCGAGTCCTCATTAGCTGTCGAGTAGTAGGAGCGCACGGGAGATGACGGAAATTCTTTTAATGAACGGGTCACGTGATAATACGCTTTCCCTCATCTTCCGCTCTCTCCTTCCACTCGACCGCTTCTACCAGCTAAGCAGTTTTCACCCATTTCGCAGCATTTTTGCGCAAAATGAAAATATATATTTTGTGGTACTGTATTTCTACTTACAAAATCTATTTTACGAATTGAGATCAAACTATCACTAGAGCATCCAGGCACACTGCAAAAAAAATTCAAATTGCAATTGTGCCAAAACTAATGATCCGTCAGAGACTGTTTAATGCACACATAAAGTACACATGATTCAATAATTTCATGAGAAGGGCCAACCCTATTTCTTGAAAAATGGCGAAAATATGAATTATATAATAAATCCGTTTTTTCCGGTTTTCCTTCGTTATTAATGATCCGATCAGGTCATGAAACATTTCATTTTGTTTGTATTCTGATTATCTACAATTATTTCTCTTGAAGCAACCAGATTGCCTTATTAGTTTTTATTTTATAAGCAAAATAGTTTTAAAAAACACGATTTTTGATTTAAATGTTTATAATAAATTACAGTCGCGAGTCAAAAACATATTCGAATATATCAAATATGCTTTATTGTCTAAAATGATTACATTTTGTCGACAAAGTCAAAATAGAAGTCCACACAACAATATATGTACCTGCTGTAAAAAATACATTTTCGAATAAATAAAATAATAATATAAAAGACGAAACACATTTACGTAATGACGTGGTGACCAACAATATATAGGTATTACATTTATAAAAAACAAGAAAAATATACCACAGTTCACTTCTCATGGAATGACTAGAACCTATAAGCAAAGTATTCCTCTAAGGTATAAAAACATTTCCCTTTGAGAAGCTTTTTTAATGTTATTTTTGAAGTGATTCATATCATTTATACTTGTAATTTCCGTGGGTAAATGATTGTACACCTGCTTACTTCTGTGAATCAGAGATACCCTTGTCAAGGATGAAGTAGGAATTGGGGTAGCAAGTTTTTTTTTTCTGTCGAGTAGGCCTCTCTACATTGGGGATGAGGAAGTTATTTCTGTATTTATGCAATAAACAAACCGTCTCTAGAATGAAGATTTCTATTAGTGTCAAAATTTTGTTTCCGGAGAAAATCGGGCGGCACGATTCTCGCATCTTGACTTATAAATCTCAGAGCTAGTTTCTGTAGCACGAATATACTTTGCAACAGAGCTTTATTGCAATTCCCCCAGAATGGAATTTCATACCGTAGATGAGCTTCGATAAACGAGTAATAGGCAGTTAGTGAAGCTGACAGCCCAAGTTCACGGGAAATAACATTGACGACATAACAACCTGATGACAGTTTCTTATTTAGAGCTGTTATATAAGACTCAAATTTCAAAGTACTGTCGATGTGTATGCCTAGGAATTTTGAAACAGGTTTACTCGTAATCAATTGAGATCCTAGAGTTACCTGATCTAATTCTAAGTCCAACTAAAATGTTATCAGGTTTGTTTTCGAAATGTTAATTGACAGCATATTCGCATCACACCACATTTTAATGTTTCCTAAATCTGTTGAAATGGATTGGACCAGGGTAGCACGATCTACATTGTGCCAAGAAACAGTAGTGTCATCTGCAAGCAGTGTAAACCTTCCAGATATATCCAGAAAAGCAAAAAGAGGATAGGGCCCAAGACCGACCCTTGAGGGACTCCTCGTACAATTGTTTTCTTCTCTGAACTATACGGACCTAATGATATTTTTTGATTTCGGCCTGTAAGGTACGAACTGAACCATTCCAAGGCATTCCCCCTGAAGCCATAATGAAAAAGTTTCTGCATTAGAATCTCATGACTTATAACTACGGACTATCTTCCATGTGATGGCACAGTCGGTTTTCTACTAGTATTTTTGTTAGGAAAAAATGCTTTATTGATTGGCTTAATTCGGCAAAAGTAAAAATCGTTCAAAACTTGGCACGAAATATTTCACTAAATTTGTTTTCTTGTAACAATTAAATAATAAACTAAAGAAACAGGCACTAGCATTCGAATAATTTTTAACCGGTTATAGATTAGTATGATAGATGAATGTGTGAAGATAGAAATTAACACGCATATTAGAGGGCCTAATTTACAGTAGATATTGCCCGTCATAATTTGAATACTTCTCTTGACATAATATTCTGCATATTTAGCATGTGTTGTCCTAACACAGGAAAGTATGTCCAGCGTAATAATTGGCAAATCACGGGACACTTAGTCTGGGTGGTAGCGTTGCAAATACAAAAGTCATAGTAAACCGGCTGATATTAACAGCGATATTTGTTGATTTTTTTATATGACTAATAAGTGAACCGACCGTCATGCGTCAGCTGCTCAAGTCGCGGTGAGTGCGGAGATAGGAGGCTGCCAAAGAGGTGAAAAAAAAGTAATAGTACGCTGGCTGACACATTTTCCATCAATAGTTGTTATCATACTGAGCTGAAAAACAATCGTCAGCTGCATCGGGGAGGGGTAATTATGCGTCAGCTGCTCAGATGAACTTGTAAAAAAAAAACGTAAAATAAAGTAATATCACGTTGAATGAAATGTAAGCCATACTAACTCCTGGCTAACCTAACTCGGACATACAGAATTTCCCTCCCCTCTTTCCCCCACCCCTCTGAAATTTTTTCTATATATCTTAGAATTTCGAGTTCTACAAAATGTATATTTTGGATTGTTGATACGACGAAGGAATATACCCATATCACGTTCGCTATTAGCGGAAATTAAATATAAGATTATGTGCATTGCTCGAATAATCTGCATCTTTACTGTGTCAGCTGACGTCCTTTCCACCGCTATACACGCAGTTGATTCCCAGGTAGCACATCATATTGGCTGAATCTTGGTTCCATATTGGGCCAATATAGATATATTGTAAATAAAATATCAATATTGGTCCAATATGGGTGAATATTCAAAAAACAATATTATACTAATAATATTGGTGGAATATTGGTTGAACTAGTTTTGAATGTAGATTAAGAAATATTGGGTCAATATTGGTTGAATGATTTCTACCAATATCGATAATACAATATTGGTTATATATTGTTTTCCACATCTAGAATAAATATTGTAACCCAAATATTCCAGTCATATCGATTATAGTGGAAAAAAACTATATTGTATTTCCAAGTTTGTTAGAATATTGGTTCCATATCATTTCTACTTTATTTGACAAATTGTAATAACTCATATTGAGTCAATATTGATTGAATGATATTTACCAATATCGATAAAACAATATTGTCTTCACATGGTTTTTTAACATCTAGAATAAATATCGCAATCCCAATATTCCCCTAAAATCGATTCTAGGAATAAAAACTTTATTGTATCTCCATGTTTGATTACACATTGGTTGAATATCATTTCGCCAATATTCAACAAATCTTATTAATTAATATTGGGTCAATATTGGTTCAATAATATTTATCGATATCGTTAAAACAATATTGTCTTGATATTGTTTCCTACATCTAGATTGAGATGAAATTTGAATATTGGCAGAATATTCAATAAAACATATTGAAATCAAATCATGATCAAACCTGGTTGAAAATCCGCTAGGTGGCTCTACATATAGAACGTCTTCTAAAACCTACGGAAGTATATTAAGTACTTCTCAAAACTTGTTTTCAAGACAGCTCACTCAGTGGTTATGGCGATCAAATGGCAGACTCTGGTGTCACCTTCATCAACTAAAAGACATTTTATAATTTACCAAGGTATATTGACATCCACCAATATATCCAAATGATATTGTACCAATATCGATAAATATTTTGAGGCCATTATTGCTTCAAGAATATTCCACCAAAACTATTTCTAAAATATTCAAACATCATTCGACCAATATCGCAAAATGTTCACATTTTACTTCTCGACAATATAACTTTTGAATATTGTGCCAATATTGTCAGAATATTGTATCAGCGATATTGTACCAATATCGCCGAACATTTTGAGGCCAATATTAGTTCAAGAAGATTTCGCCAATATTATCCAAGTAATATTGGACCAATATCGCCGAATGTTCACATTTTTTTTCTCGCCAATATTGCATTTCAAATATTTCGCCAATATGTTCACAATATTGTACCAATATTTTACCAATATAGGTGTGCTACTTGGGTTGTTGTTTTCGTATTCTTAATTATTGAAAGAATCACGTTGTTGAATGTCATCGGGCGTAATATTACTTCATTTTACGTTTTTTCTAAAAGTTCATGCGAGTAGCTGACGCATACTCCCCCCTCCACGATGCAGCTGACGATTTTTTTCAGCTCAGTATGATTAAAACTATTTATGGAAATAATTTCAGCCGGCGCCGGCGTACTATTACTTGGGGCCAGGTAGCCGAGAGGTTAAAGCGACATGTTTCAATCACTTTGGCTTCCAGTCGGAGGTGGTTCAAACCATGGCGACTGCAGACATTTTTCTGATGACCCGAGAAAGTGCTAGGAATCGCACGTAAAAAGGCAAGACCTCGTTAATCCTTGGCACGCACAAGTTTCGACTTCTGTTGGCTGCCGTTCGTAACTGGTTCGTAGCTGGTTAACGAAAAAAACAACAACAAAAAAACAACCTTATTTTTAATTTTTTTTTTCACCAATTCCGCAACCTCCCAATTCCACACCCACCGCAGGTGCGACAGCTGACACTTGGTTCAGTTGTAAGTCATTCGAGATCTATCAAATAAGATGGCAAGCAATCGGCGTAAAATCACTGCCCAAAATGCAACGCTACCTCCCAGACTAATTGTCTTCCGTGATTCAGCACACATTTTTCTAGGGTTGCATCCTGCATAGAAGACCATGCCAATACGCGAACCGGACCGGACCGGAAAATAAAACATCTTTTTCAATTTCCATTGTACAGTTTGGAACAGAAATGAATTCACCGATGTAAAAATGAATAGTTCTGAGAAGGTTCAGCTTCAGAAAAAGGAGAGAAATTGATCCACGTGGGAGGTTATGTTTATTCAAAAATAATTATAAAAACTAAGAGTTAAAATTGGATAAATAAAGGTATCAACAATCTTGAACTAAATATTTGATCAAAGTAAAAGATTATTGGAAGAACTAATCAAAAATAGAATGAAGCACTACAAATCTTGAATTTGTTACAACTACTCACTTCTAAAGAATATTTGAAAAGTTTAGTCGAAGTCTGCTAAGAAACCAACTAACAAAAGTTGAAAGGAGAAAATAACATTAGTAAAGAAAAGGACCAGGCAGCAGTCTTATGGAAAAATTGTCATTGGTTAATTTTTCTGAATTTTTGGTATTTTGGAGAAAATGTTGTCCTAAACAAGAATATCCTTGGGCCCAACTCAATCCTATGACTACATTTCGAGATACAGGGTGTCAAATTTGGGAAATGGCCATTTCTTTAAAGTAACATTGTTCGTAGGAAAACATCTCGAATGAAAGAGTTTTTCGCGACAAATATTGCTGACCTATGAGATAATAGTTCAAAACTGTTTTTCAATACAAAATATTGTTAAATACACTCAAGCATAATTCGAAATGATATTCTTATTCTACCCTGTAAAATAAAGATGTTATTAAACCAAGTAACACACCGGAATGCCCATCATTTGAATATGTCAAAATCGACACAATCAAATTTTGTACTGGGTCAGTCAAGAAGTCATAGTTTTTTGGTGACATTTGGTTTGTTTTATATCATATTTTGAGTTTCAGGGTGTTGTATATTATGATGCATCCTGTGTTACGTTGCTATGCTAATGTTTATTATGTTTGAAAATGTTTTTGAGATGACTCACTGTCAAAATTTTTTTATGAGAATATACAAATTACCACTTTCTTGTTTAATTCAATAAATTTCGAAAACATGTGACTTAATAGTGGTAAATGGTGGATGTAGACTACTTTTTGGACGCGATTTGTTGAAAAAGTTTCATATTGACGTTTTGTCACTTCTGTCACCTATATTTGTCAATTCATTGAGTAGTGAAACAAAATTACATGATTTGCTACAGGAATATGATGAACTTTTCAAAAACGATTTGGGGTTATATAGAGGGTTGAAAATTACACTGGAATATGATAGGTCGGCTAAGCCAATTTTTTATAAGTCGAAACCAATTCCATATGCCTATAAGGATTCAGTAAAGAATGCGAGCTTCAACGTTTAGAAAGAGAAAAAGTTATAGAGAAAATAGATAATTCTAAATGGGAAACACCTTTAGTGGTGGTTTTGAAATCAAATGGGAAAGATATCAGATTGAGTGCAAATTATAAAATTACTGTAAATAAATATTTAACTGACGTCAATCATCCTTTACCAAGAATCGAATGTATTTTTGCAGCTTTACAGGGTGGTCAATATTTCACAAAACTTGATTTTCGCAATGCTTATAATCAGTTGGAGCTGGATGATGAATCTAGTATGTTATTAGCATGGAGTACTGAGCAGGGTATTTACAGGGTGAATCGTCTTCCATTTGGAACTAAACCCGCTTGTGCAATTTTTCAGCAAGCGGTAGAAAAGCTTTTGTTGGGTATACCAGGGGTAGTTAACTATTTAGATGATATTGTGGTAACCGGCAGAACTAATGAGGAACATTTCGAAAATTTGAAAACCGTTTTTGAACGGCTAAAATTGTCAGGTCTACGTTTGAATAAGGAAAAATGTAATTTTTTCAAAAAAGAAATTAAATATTTAGGACATATAATTAATTCTGAAGGCCTGATGAAAGATAATGATAAAATAAGTGGCATTTTACATTGTCCTGTACCAAAGTCAGTGACACAGGTCAAGTCTTTCTGTGGAATGATAAATTATTATTCAAAATTCATTCCAAACCTATCCACTGAATTGAAACCATTGTATAGTCTGTGTAAAAAAGACAAAAAATTTGAATGGTCTGAGGATTGCCAGCGATCGTTTGAAATTGCTAAAAATGATTTACTATCAGAAAATGTAATTGTACATTATGATCCAAATAAACCACTGAATTTATATTGTGACGCTAGTAGTCAAGGTATTGGAGCTTGTTTGTCACATGTTTTCGAAGATGGTTCAGAGAAACCCGTGTGTTTTATTTCGAGAGTTTTGAATAAATTTGGGGAAAACTATTCAATTGTCCATAAAGAGGCTTTAGCTGTCTACTGGGCGGTACAGAAGCTTTATCAATATTTGGCTGGTAGACATTTCAGAATCATTTCAGATCATAAGGCTCTCATTACTCTTTTTGGCGAGAAGAAAAGTTTACCACAAATGGCTTCAGGGCGTATTCAAAGATGGTCATTGTTTTTGTCAAATTTCAATTATACGTTTGATTATATACGGGGTATAAATAATACAAGAGCAGATGCTTTATCACGATTGCCTGTCGGAAAAATAGAAAATAATGAAAAAAGTGATTTGGATTATTTGAATTTTGTTGAGAATATGAATATAATTGATACCAATCTTGTTCGCTCTGAAACTAGGACGGATAATATTTTGGGAAAAGTTTTTAATTATGTACGTTATGGCTTTCCAGAAGAAGAATGTGGTCAAGATTTAAAATCATATATTAGGAGAAAAGGGGAGCTTTACATTGATAATAATATAATAATGTGGGGATACAGGGTAGTAATTCCTTTTAAACTTCGGGCAACTCTATTGAATGAATTACATGCAAATCACGAGGGAATTGTTAAAATGAAATCTACTGCCCGATCCTATTTTTGGTGGCCGTCATTAGATGAGGATATTGAGAATAAGGTAAAATATTGTGAAATTTGTGTTAAATTCCGTCCCGAACCTGTGAAATCTGTTTCACGCCCTTGGAATAGATGCAATAGAATATATGAGAGAGTTCATTGTGATTTTCTGGGTCCTTTCCATAATAAAATGATATTGATAATTGTAGATGCCTACTCAAAATGGGTAGAAGCTTTCATTATGAAAAAATGTGATACTGCGGAAACTATCGAGAAGTGCAGGGAATGTTTTTCTCGCTTTGGGTTGCCGGATGTACTGGTCACAGACAATGGTTCCTCATTTACATCCAAAGAATTTTCAAATTTTCTGAGCATGAATGGTATTCGTCATATGACTTCACCTGTGTATCATCCTTCTAGTAATGGTCAAGCAGAGAACTCAGTCAAAAGCTTTGAATTAGCAATGTCCAAAGCATTGAAAGATCCAGCCAATATAAATGTTAGTTTCGAAACCTTGATGTTTAGATATCTTTTTAGTTCAAGAACTAGCGTACAAATGAGTACAGGTTTGACACCTTCTAATATGATTTTAAGGAACAAGCCAAAAACAAGACTCGATCTTTTGAAAAGTTATATCAATAGGAAAGATGTTATGTTGAATAATGCAGAGGAATTAAGTGACAATAAATTTACAGTGGGAGAAATAGTATATTGTAGAGATTTTCGATGTAAAATTTTAGGTGAGGAAATTGTTTGGAAACGTCATGTAAATCAGTTGCTGAAATGCAATAACACCGATAATGCAATGAGAGATCCCAATTCAAACAGTTTTCCATCAATAAATAACGATTCAGATAGTGATTTTGATGAAACCCGAGAGGATCCTGTTTCTGATAGTTCTGATATTATTTCTTCCGGTAGCAAAGTAAGCGATCCTACTGATTCAAATTCAAGTACAATAGCCGACCAAGTTGATAAAACTCAACCTGGTAATCGTTACGACTTGAGAAGTAGGCTTACTTTGAAACCACCTGATCGTTTAGCTTAGTGGCGGGGATATTGTTGTATATTATGATACATCCTGTGTTACGTTGCTATGGTTATGTTTATTATGTTTGAAAATGTTTTTGAGATGACTCACTGTCAAAAATTTTTTATGAGAATATACAAATTACCACTTTCTTGTTTAATTTAATCATCTCTGCCAAAGTAGAAAAGACATAACACAGGGATACTTGACTATAAACCATTCAGCATACTGCTAGTCCGATATTGAAATATACAAACGCTAGGTGGTGACGAAACTAGCAAAAAAGCGTTTAATTCATAATTCACCCTGTAATTAATAATTTCGTACGAATTTTTTTTAAATTTTTGGCCCCATTACTCTTATTTTGAGTACACTATTATAATTTCGAACAATATTGGCTTTACTATGACCAGTTTTCTAGATACCCGGGGTAACATATTAAGAAGGCCTCTTTTTCACATGGTTCCCCCAATAGGCCCAATCCATGATACACACGACATTAAAACAAACAATTGATGAACAAGAACATCAGAAAACAGAAACACTGACCAAACTGATCACTCAGACCTTTCATTGTATACTTTCTCACTACCCAGATCAAATAAAATTTCACACTGATGCATCTAAGTCAGGAAACAAGGTTGGAGCAGCTTTCGTCTTCCAAGATGAAATGAAAAAAATTCCTCTCCCACCGAACTTTACAGTATACAGTGATGAAATTTATGCCATTCTTCGAACCCTCAAATTTATTGCTAGTAAAGAGATACAGAAGTCACTCAGCACCATCAAGAGCATACGGCAAATCTACAATGACAACAATGAAATAGTCGTTTTATGGGTGCCTCCACACATAGGTATTCCCGGAAATGAAACGGCAAACTTGGCGGCCCGAGAAGCGTCAATTGAACGGGCGGAAACTCCAAACGAGCAGATCTGAAGTGGAGGACATGAAAAGCCACATCAAGTCGTTGGTCTGGGAAGAATGGCAGAATGGCAATAAAAAAATTTCAAACTCAATGAAATCAGAAACTCTGTGAAACCATGGACGACGTTTCCTCATCAGGTAGTTCTTTCCCGATTGTGACTGGGTTACACGAAATACACCCATGAACATATCTTCAAAGGGGAACCAGCGAAAACCTGTGATGACTGTCAAGTGCTAGTGAGTCTTAAACACTTCCTTATAGAGTGTCCGAGGTATGAGGAAATAAGGCGGAAACATAAATTGGAGCGAGATCTGAAATCATTACTGGGAGAACGCCACGACACCTCCAACCTCATGAACTTTCTGAACGAACTACAAATAACATCCAAAATTTGATGGGGAACAGAAAGATAATGTATTCGTATTATAACTGTACCTAATGTTGCTAATGACCTACTGTGGTCCATGCAACTTCGTTTTTCGGAATAAAAAAAAAGAACTTCAGTAGGTAGGTACCGATTTATCAGTCTAAACTCAGTCTATCATTTCTGGACCATAATCAATATTTTCGGGTGGTAATCTCTCAGCATCATTGGTAACGTCGTTCAATAAAGATGTCGATGAATATTTCACGTTTTCTTCGTATCGCGCATATCCTAGAAACCACAACACACTGGCCACATGGGCGCATGTGTTCAAAGTTCGAGCCCCTGACTTACACGTGCCATAATAGAGAAGGTCCGTGAAATGTACATTTACAATATACAGGGTGTTTCTTAGGTACGTGTAGAAAATTCAGAAGCATGTTGCTGACGTCAAAATAAGAAGAAAAGTTCTTATAAATATATGTCCGAAAGTTATTCGTTTCTGAGATACAGAGTGTCAAAGTTGAATTCTTATTTTTGTTGTTTGTGAATAAATTTCAAAATAATTGTGATATTCGAATAAATTTTGGTATCTATGGGTATTTTTCAATTACAATATCAAATTTGATGTTAGTTTGTCTCTTTCGTAGGGGTGGCGCCACCTACATGTCTTTTGAGTCATTTGAAATGTCATAACTTTTTTGTGCGTACCTGTATCACGTTTTATAGTAGAAAAATAGATTTCTAGAACACTTTTGTTTAAAAAATATATTCCTGGTAGAGGTCGCTGCGAGCAACTGTTTTCGAGTTATTGGGATTTGAAAGAATCGATGCATTTGAATTATTTTCATGAGGCTCGTGTCGCCTCTGAGTAGTAAATATCAGAAAAGATACGCCAGTGCATTTTTCTTATTTCATTCAATATTCTCCTACATTCAACATTGGAATGTAGGCAAAAAATGATTCCTACTTCTTTGTACCTACTTTTTTGGATTCTTCCAATTTAAAAAAATAGCAATCAAGTGAGTACTTGTCATGTTATTTCAATCCGTTCTTGTGACAGTGAAGTTTGTTGTCTTCTGTACTTGTGGTGCAAGCTTTTTCAAATGGCAGCATACACGAATAGCGAAATGGCTAATATGATATACGTATACGGCCTTGCCGATGGCAATTGCTACGAAGCTAGACGTATTTATAATGAAAGATTTCCTAATCATCGACTGCCGAATCACCAGACATTCAGAAACCTTTTTCAGCGTCTGATGGAGTCTGGATCCTTTAAAAAAGCTCCAGTGATAGGCAGAGCAGACCGTTGACTACTAGGACTCCATAAATTGAAGAAGCTGTTCTTCAGGCAATCGAAGAAGATCTACAGACAAGCACGAGAAAAATTGCGCAAAATCTGAACCTGCATCACAAATCAGTTTGGTTAATTCTCAAAGAAAATCAGTTGTATCCTTATCACATACCATACCATGTCCAAGCATTGTCGCCCCGAGATTTCCTTCCCCGTATAACATTTTGCCAATGGGTACTACAGAAAATTGCACAAAACCCCTTGATTTATTGCAGAGGTATTGTTCACTGACGAGGCAATTTTTTCAAAGAACGCCATAATGAACTTTCACAATAATCACGTGTGGAATGACGAAAACCCTCACGCAATAGTTCAGTCCAGGTTCCAACACAGGTTTTCATTGAATGTGTGGACTGGTATTATTGGGGATTATTTTTTCCAGGGACTCTTACTGCAAATTTTTATCATGATTTCCTTGAACATATTTTGCCTGAATTACTTGAAGACATTCCACTTTTACTGAGACAAAGAATATGGTTTATGCATGATGGAGCTCCAGCGCATTTTGGTTTAATAGTCCGTGAATTTTTAAATCAGCGATTTAGAAACAGATGGATTGGCCGAGGACCTGAAGTTCCAAATCAACTCTGGCCTCCCAAGTCCCCGGATTTAAATCCAATCGATTTTTTTTGTGGGGTCACTTGAAGGCCTTAGTTTATACTGTGCCAAGAGAAACCGAAGATCAACTTCGTCAACAGATCATTGCTGGATGTGACGCTATACGAAATACACCTGGTAAAATGGAACGTGTACGTGGGTCTATGAGACGACGAGCAGGCGCATGCATAATGATGCAAGGTGGCCACTTTGAACAATTACTTTAATCAATTTCCTCAACTAACTGTTTTAGTATTAATTTGGTTTTAATTACTGTAATTATTATTAGTATGAAATTGTAATAACACCCGATTCCTATCATAAAATGAAATTAAAGAAAAATAATTTTCCTTACTTATTAAATCAATTTTGAATTCAAACTTCTTGTCATTCCAAATTACTAGCATTGGTTATTTCAAATCCTAATAACTCTAAAACAGTTGCTCGCAGCGACCTTTACCAGGAATATATTTTTTTACACAGAAGTGTTCTAGAAATCAATTTTTCTACTATAAAACGTGATATAGGTACGCACAGAAAAGTTATGACATTTCAAATGACTCAAAAGACATGTAGGTGGCGCCACCCCCACGAAAGAGACAAACTAACATCAAATTTGATATTGTAATTGAAAAATACCCATAGACACCAAAATTTATTCGAATATCACAATTATTTTGAAATTTATTCACAAAAAACAAAAATAAGAATTCAACTTTGACACTCTGTATCTCAGAAACGAATAACTTTCGGACATATATTTCTACAAACTTTTCTTCTTATTTTGACGTCAGCAACATGCTCCTGAATTTTCTACACGTACTCAAGAAACACCCTGTATATCTGCACTTATGGCGGAATCTGAAATACACTCGAAACCTTAAAATAAATGAAGTTTATCCTGTATATAAGTTACTGACAATTTTATAAGATAATTGCCTGTTAGTTGGTATAAATAATTCAAATCCAAACGTGGAAAGTTAGGAGCATGTAATTACCCATTACCCTGTGTATCTCCATAACTGGTCATAGCAAAGCCAATACTGTTTGAAATTATAATAGTGTACTAAAACTAAGAGTAATGACCAAAAATTATGAAATTTCAATAAAGAAATTTTTAATTACATGGTGAAACATGAATTAAACGCTTATTTGCAAGGTTTGTCATCACCTAGCGTTTGTGACACACAGTATATCAATTTTGGACAAGTAGTATACTAAATTGTTCGTAGTCAAATATCCTCAAAGCACAAAATATAAAATAAAAATATACCAAATGTCACCAAAGAAACTGTGAATTTTTTACTCACCCAGTAAAAAATTTGAATTTGTCGATTTTGACATACTCAAACGATAGGCATTTCAGTGTGTTACTTGGCTTGATCACGTCTTCATTTTATAGGGTCGAATAAGAATTTCATTTTGAATAATGCTTGACTTTCCCCGTATCTAATTTTATTTTTCATTGAAAACCTGCCTATAATTATAGTGTCTTTTGTGAGCAATGTTTGTCACGCAAAACTCTTCCAGCCAATATGTTTTCCAACAAGCAATGTTACTATAAAGAAATTACCATTTTCCAACTCCGTCACCCTGTATCTCGAAACCTAGTCATAGCATTGAGTTGGGCCCATGGACACTCTTGTTCAGGTTCAGGATGTCAAATTCTACAACATAACAAAAATTCAGAGAAATTAACCGGTGACAATTTTTCCATAAAGCTGTCCTTTACGAACACGAATCAAATCCTATGAATCGTCACAGAAATCTGATACAAACGCGAATGAGTGGGTATACAGCAGGGTTTTTAAACTCCTTAATATTGATGGATCAAACATAATTTGCTGATACCTAACACAATTTTATAGTCTCTTTTTTGGAAAATTGTTTCTTACCGAAATACTGACAATGAATCGTACTTATTCGAAACTTCCAATTTCCACATATTCATATTCATTTAGATCTAATGTCTGAGTTTCCTTATCGTAACAGTTCTTGTTGATCATCTTCTTATTGGCAAAATCCTTCGAAAAATCTCCGACGAGCGTACTGGTTTTTTTCAAACCTTTCCATTTTCTTAAAATATTTATAATTATTTTCAGTATAATCCACAATATCAACAAGGCATACAAAATCACCACCATCACCAGGAAGTTTCTAATTTCACTCAGCTGTGGGCCCAGCGTTCTATTATAAATCATTTCATTTTTATCGAAGTCCACTGAAAAGTTTTTGGTTTCAATCAACTGAGGGTCGTGTTTTTCATGATACATTTTTTTATTTTCATCAATGTCCACTGAAAAAATCGACGGACCTTCATGCACCAATGCGTCGTGGTTGTCAGTGAGCCACATAGATCTATTACAAATAGATACTGTAATATTCAATAATCGTACCTGGAATTTCATGTTGTGTATATGGTACTTCACATATTCACCTGATGCGAGTGGCCTATCGCGATATAAGTCAATGGAGTTATTGACCATACAGTGCACATTCCAAAGTACTAATATATCAGATTGAGGTCCAAAAAAACAAAATTTGTTCGAATAATTGCACTTTTTTTGTGGTAGTTCGATTTCATTTGTTCTGATATCATAATTCACAGTTCCTTTATACACGTCAGGACTATCAGTTCCATTCAATACAATCGTTTCAGTACCGTTTCCATTTGGAATTATTTTGTGTCTGCCAATTTTACTGTCCCATGGAAAGATGTATTTTCTTGGGAATAAATAGAATACAACCACATCCTTATTTAAAGAAACTACATGCACAAGTATTCCAAAACACATCTCAATTATGAGCATGAAGAGCACTAGACGTATGCTGGTATTCATTTTTGCAGTGAGTTAATTGATTATCACAATGCTAGTTAACCATTCACTGCTCACGACATTCATAACGCACTCACACCAGGATACAGTGGTATTTTTCCCTCTATAATGACGCAAAATCAAGTCTATTTCAGTACAGTGCGCATAAGGCGATTTCAAGTCATAAGCATTCAGCGGGCAAACAAATATGTAGCGGCTATTTTTCGTTCTGATTGTCTGCGTGCGACGGATATGACGACAATTTAACCAAATCATTCTCAACTGCAAAATGCCGTCAGTGTAACACTTATCAATAATTTGAACTAGCACGATGACTGAATGGAAAATCCTGGGAAGTAAAAACGAGATCTGAAACGAACTGTTCAAAATAATGTGACTTTTAGTAGCGAACAGTCGTTGCCGACCGATGATGAACCCTTTACTTCCATATACACCTACTACGTAGTCATATTATGGCAATACCTGTCAGAAAACAACTACTTCCCTGGCTGAGACCACGACGGTTATTGAATTGAATCTAACAGATACTTGTGTAACGTTCCTCAAAGCATCAGAGGACGCAATTGCAAGTGCCCTCTGTGACCAATCATCAGAATCATTTCATTTGGACTGGGTAACCACCTGCAGTCTAGTTTCGAGGTTGTTGCCTCTCATCAGTACAAGGATAGGTCAAAACAGACAGCACTGATGCCATCTGTTCCCCGTCCAAATCATCACACACTCCGCTGCTTGGTAATCTACGAAAGCGTAGAAGGGCCACAAAAATTTTATTATCATTTCGAAATAAATTTCGACTTGCAACTCGGAATTCCGACTTGCATCTCGGAATTCCGACTTGCACCTCGGAATTCCGACTTGCAACTCGGAATTCCGACTTGCAACTTGGAATTCCGACTTGCATCTCGGAATTCCGACTTGCATCTCGGAATTCCGAGTTGCATCTCGGAATTCCGACTTGCAACTCGGAATTCCGACTTGCAACTCGGAATTCCGACTTGCAACTAGGAATTCCGACTTGCAACTAGGAATTCTGATTCACAACTCGTATACATTTATATTATATCGATTCATATACCGGGTGTCCCTGAGCTTTGAGGCTAGCAGATATTTCATTACTTACTTAGGAAACAAATTTGAAAAATTATGTGTCGTAGGGGACCACAAGCCTTTCCAAGTAGTGTAGCGAAATCCTCCCCATAGCAAATTATCTCCGAGGAGTCACCACTAACTTTAGTTTTTTGAATTGCACCCCCATGTTTGTTGTTGTTTAACTCACAATCTTTTTTATTTCTTATTCAACAATAAATCATAATAATAAAATGTATTCATTTGGCTGAATTAATTGTTCCACATTGTGGAGACAAGAAAAAGGGGATGGTAAAGAAAAATAGACAACAAAATGTAAACTTTTTGTGTGTTTTTTTATTCTTACAGCATCTGGATCACAAATTGTTATCAGTCGTGATAATGTTGTTAAATATCAAAATGCCTTTCACCTTCACTACAAACGAATACATTGATATGATTTTAGCTTTTGGTGAATGCCACAAGAATAAAGGTGCGCAGTGAGGATGTATAAGCAGCGCTTTCCTGGTCGTCGACAACCAGGCCGAAATACTTTTTCTCATGTAGAAAACACAATGCGAACGGGATCACTGAGGACTGAGGGAAATTTTATAATTGTTTTGGCCTACGCCGAAGTACATCCTCATATTTCGGTTCGTGCATTTGCGGTGGATATTGGGATCAGTAAGAATTTGCAAAAAGTACAGGTATAATCATTTCAAAATCCATTTACACCAAGGACTTAGATCTACATATTTCGAAAGACGAATGGCAGTCATTGCACACATTCAAATTTTATTCCAAGACAATCCCAAGTTCCTCAATCAAATCTTTCCATTATAATGGCACTGTTAAACGACATGGTCAGAAGACAACTCTCACTGGATAAGAGGAATCAATTTTCTCATCGGTCCCCATCGGCCATATAGATCTGTATTTTTTCAACAATTTTAACAAAGATCGTTGGATTGGAAATAGTGGGCCTATTCGATGGGCTGCATGTTCTCCAGATCTCACGCCACTGGACTTTTTCCTACAGTGACATTTGAAACGAGTGGTACTCAAAACTCCAACAATAAATGTTGAATATTTGACACAGAAAATATCAGAGGCTTGTGATACCGTTACTTCTGAAATGATTAGAGCTTCCTGTACTCCCGCACTGATTCGGCGACTTGAAGCATTTATGACAAGTGCTGGCCAACATTTTGAACAATTTCTGTAGTGTTATGTATTATTCAAAACGCAGATGAGTTTATAAATTAATGTTCCATTTGTGTCTTTTCATTTTACATAATTCTGTATGCCATTCCAGCTACTATGATATTATATCATTGAATGAGAAGTGAAATGGACTGCATTGAACAAAAACAGGCAAAGGGTTGCAATTTGAAGATCAAAAGTTAGGGGTGGTTTTTCGGGGGTGGAGGTTGTTTGGCAATGGGTGGTTTTTGCTATGCTGCACGAAAGAGATTATGACCTCGTACAACAAAAGTTTTTTAAATTTTTTATTTTCTGTAAATAACTGAAATATTTGCTGGTTTGGAAGCTCTGGGACACCCGGTATATTATATTATTCCAATTACTATAATTGAAAACGTCGTGGGACAAAGGATATTGAAGTACCAGTATTTCTCGGAAAAATCGTTTTAGACTACAAGTGTGACAATTCGTTGCAATTGTTTTATCAGGAGGAACATAAAAATGCCAAAATATACAGGTTGTCAGTAGAAGAACTATACAGGAACTGGAGCATTCTCGTTAAAGCTAACCGAAACACCAGGATGGACATCCTAGCAAATTTTTGATACTCCACTGTGAATCTGCCGCAATTTGGGGGACCCTAACCCCCCGGATACCTCATAGAGAACATCCTAGCAAATTTTTGATACTCCACTGTGAATCTGCCGCAATTTAGGGGACCCTAATCCCCCGGGTACCTCATAGAGAACATCCTAGCAAATTTTTGATACTCCACTGTGAATCTGCCGCAATTTAGGGGACCCTAATCCACCAGGTACCTCATAGAGAACATCCTAGCAAATTTTTGATACTCCACTGTGAATCTGCCGCAATTTAGGGGACCCTAATCCCCCGGGTACCTCATAGAGAACATCCTAGCAAATTTTTGATACTCCACTGTGAATCTGCCGCAATTTAGGGGACCCTAATCCACCAGGTACCTCATAGAGAACATCCTAGCAAATTTTTGATACGCCACTGTGAATCTGCCCTAATTTGAGGGGTCCTAATCCACCAGGTACCTCATAGAGAACATCCTTGCAAATTTTTGATACTCCACTGTGAATTTGCTGTAATTTCGGGACCCTAACCCACCGGGTACCTCATAGAGAACATCCTAGCAAATTTTTTCCACTGTGAATCAGCTGCAATTTGGGGACCCCCCGGTACACATCTCTAACGAATTTTTGACACCCAGCTGAGATTCACTGATATGGATTCATGTTATAGAAAAAATGTAGGCTTCATTATTCTTTTCCCCGCTCACCATTGTGAACATCCTATCAAATTTTCAAAAATGTTCATCACTCGACCACTAACCTAACCAGCCTTTATTTTATAAGTAAAATTGCAGAAGAAAAAAAAGATCCGGTGCTGTGGCTTGAACCAGCTACCTATGGCTTTGTTAACAGCCATCCTACCCATCCGGCTATGAAGCGTGTTTGTATATTTAGATGAAATGGTTGTTCATACAAGAGAATGTGAAAGGCGAACTGCGAGGTGCGTCGTTACTTCATCAATCTGTTTTTTGTAATGTGAATCTGAGTTATTCTGTGTATCTATATCAGGTATAGTTAATTATCAACTGATTGGAACAAATAGATGCGTAATTTTGACCGTCCTATATCCCAATGGGACATTCGAAATAAATATTTGGCAGTCCGCACCTTATTAGTGAAGAGTAATTCAAGCAATAACTAATGATTGAGTATTTTGTCTGCTGTGCCATATAGGGCGTCTCTTAATAAAGGAGTATTTTTGATAATAAACAATTTTCTTTGGTTTAACGAAATGTTGGAGAGGGCCCTGTACATCATTCGAAATGAATATTTGACAGTACGTCCCTTATTAGTGAAGAGTAAATCAATCAATAACTAATAGATGAGTATTTTGGAGTCATGTCATCTTATTAGTAATTTGGGAATAACAAATCGATTCAAAGTAATTTTGGAAGCTCCTTGTATACATTTTTGAGAATAAACAATTTTCTGTGGATCAACTAAATTTTAGAGTGAGTCCTGTACTTCAATAAGGCATTCGAAATGAATATTTGACAGTCCGTCCCTTATTAGTGAAGAGTAAATCAATCACTAACAGATGAGTATTTTTGGCGCTATGCCATCTTATTAGTAATTTGGGAATAACAAATCGATTCAAAGTAATTTTGGAAGCTCCTTGTATACATTTTTGACAATAAACAATTTTCTGTGGTTGAACTAAAATTTGGAGAGGGCCCTGTTCGTCAATGGGGAATTCGAAACAAATATTTGGCAGTCCGTCCCTCATTAGTGAAGAGAAAATCAATCAATAACTAATAGATGGGTATTTTTGGCGCTATGCAATCTTAGTAATTTGGGAATAACAAATCGATTCAAAGTAATTTTGGAAGCTCCTTGTATATATTTTTGACAATAAACAATTTTCTGTGGTTAAACTAAAATTTGGAGAGGGCCCTGTTCGTCAATGGGGAATTCGAAACAAATATTTGGCAGTACGTCCCTTATCAGTGAAGAGTAAATCAATCAATAACTAATAGATGAGTATTTTTGGATGTTCGCTATGCAATCTTAGTAATTTAGGTATAACAAATCGATTCAAAGTAATTTTGGAAGCTCCTTGTATACATTTTTGACAATGAACAATTTTCTGTGGTTAAACTAAATTTTGTAGAGTGCCCTGTTCATCAATGGGGAATTCGAAACAAATATTTGGCAGTCCGTCCCTCATTAGTGAAGAGTAAATCAATCAATAACTAATGGATGAGTATTTTTGGCGCTATGCAATCTTAGTAATTTAGGTATAACAAATCGATTCAAAGTAATTTTGGAAGCTACTTGTATACATTTTTGACAATGAACAATTTTCTGTTGTTAAACTAAATTTTGGAGAGGGCCCTGTTCATCAATGGGGAATTCAAAACAAATATTTGGCAGTCCGTTCCTCATTAGTGAAGAGTAAATCAATCAATAACTAATAGATGAGTATTTTTGGCGCTATGCAATCTTAGTAATTTAGGTATAACAAATCGATTCAAAGTAATTTTGGAAGCTCCTTGTATACATTTTTGACAATGAACAATTTTCTGTGGTTAAACTAAATTTTGGAGAGGGCCCTGTTCATCAATGGGGAATTCGAAACAAATATTTGGCAGTCCGTCCCTCATTAGTGAAGAGTAAATCAATCAATAACTAATAGATGAGTATTTTTGGCTGTTCGCTATGCCATCTTATTAGTAATTTAGGTATAACAAATCGATTCATTGGAAGCTCCTTGTATTCATTTTTGATAATAAACCCCTAATATTTCAACGTGCGATACAGTCTACTGATATAAGAGACACGGTTTTAAAGTGTGATTAATTCAACTATTTCTTTCCTTGGTGTTTTGGCATCGACTGCTATGGTCTTTAGCCATGCTGGATAGGCCTTACGCCACTTCAGGAGCAGCAATGTACATTTTTAACGCAACAGTGAATTGTGAAGTAATTCAACTATTATAGGAGACATAGTCTTTTTATTTCAACGTGCGATACCCTTCATTCAGTCATATGTCTTTCATTTCCAGGTGTAATGCCCTGCATTTTATTTTTGTAGACCTTCATTTTTAAGGTGCAATACCATACATTCTGTCAACTATCCTAAGAAGGTTACAATCTCAAATTCAGCTGTTTGAAGAGACGAGGGGCCCTAGCTTTCAACGTGCGATGACAGACGCATTGTTTATTGACTCAGTCCTGTGAGACGTGAACCTAATTTTTTGAAGTGTGATGAATTCAGTCAACTGTTATAAGTGACGTAGACCTTGGTTTTCAAAGTGCAATGCCAGGCGCTCTGCCATAAGATACGTAGGCCTAACATTTCAAAGTGCATTCAGAGATTTAACATTTTCATTTTGACGTGCGATGCCATGTATTCAGTCATAAGCGACGTAGGCATAACATTTTAAACTGCTATGTCGGACACTTGTATTTCAAATCTCAGAAGTCGGTTCAGTTTTCGAACAAACTATGAGGTTCGTTGAGAAGCATAAGTATTTATCGTATTCAATATCCGTCATGGTATTAGCTAGGAGAGTAATTGTCCTGATATCCATCAATATCCGTCGTAGTATCAGCCATGAGATTACTTGTTTCAATATCAGTAGTGGTACTAGCCAAGAGAGCATTGTTTCCCATATCTGTCATGGTATCAGCTAGGAAAGTAGTTGTTTCAATATACGTCATGGTATTAGCCAGGAGGGTAGTTGTTCCAATATCTATCGTACTATCAGCCAGGGAAGTAGTTATCTCGATATCCGTCATGTTATCAGCCAGGAAAATAGTTGTTTCAATATCCGTCATGGTATAAGCCAGGAGAGTAGTTGTTCAAATAGCTATCGTACTATTAGCCAGGGAAGTAGTTTTTTCAATATTTGTCGTGCTATTAGCCAGGAAAGTAGTTGACGAAGTAGTTCTTGCAATACCCGTCGTGGTATTAGCTAGGAAAGTAGTTTTCTGACAGGTATTAGTCAAATTGTAGGAGTTCTCTAAGACGCTCTCTAAGACGCTTAAGGTCTGGTTCCCGAAAATTTCTAAAAAACAACAATATCGCGGGTATTTGAATGTATAATTGAACGTCAATTGATTATTTAAAAATGAGTATTGCCAATTTTAATTTGGGTCAAGAAAATTGCAAGTCTAGTATTATTTTGATGTAGGTCATAAAGGAATTTAATAAATGGATTTACGAATTTTTTGGTTTCAAATGACCGATATGCAATCGAAATTGTTACCGAAATCAGTCTGTATGCATTACCTTAATAATAAACTAACCCTATGATCATTCCCCAATATCTTGTTATCATTGCAATTCTAAAAATTAGTAATTTCCATTAGAATCGTTCATAATTATTACTCTGTTCAAAATAGGTAAAATCATTCAGTATGTAACATTAGAAAGTCAATGACAAAAGAGAATGTCCCAGCGGTGTTTAAGCGCGGTCGTCTTCGATTGCAGTGGGTATAATGATGGTATTCCGCACGGAACAGTTTCATAGGCTTCTACTAAAACATTCTTTTGAATTTTATTTCAATGTTGTTTGCCGCAAGGATGAGATCTCTAAGCATTTTTAATATAATTATTACATAGACAAAAACAATTAGACATCAAATTTGACATGGAGATGAAGAAGTTCGACAGAAGATAATATCAAATTAACTTGGAAGAATTCTTTCCGAACTCAGTGTTTGATTCAAATAGGCAGATGTGGACCCGTTGCGAGGGATAATGTATACCCCTTGGAAGTTGTAGGCAATTATTTGTGAATATGAGACAAAACTTGTCTTTTAGTGAAAAACAAAGTGAAATGTCCGATATAATTCAATAATTATGAAAGATAGAAAATGTGCGATGGTTTCATCAAAGATTCTTTTAACATCAAACAAGTCAATTTTTCATTGAGAATGTTTCTCTTTTCAACATTAAATAAGTCACTTGTGCTATGTTTCAGTAAGCAAGTTCGTGAGAGAGATTTCACCGGATGATAATGTCGAGCTGTTTTTTTTTGTCAACAAACACCCTTCATAACCTGCTCCAAAAATATAAGAATCATTTTGAGTTTATGGACCGTTTCAATACCTAGTATCTCAACATGTTTTTGTGTATTCTTCCACAACTCTCGAACAGTTTTTCGAGAAAGAGGTACCTATTTAGACGTTCACAAGAAAACAATGAAGTTTTATTTTCAGACTCGTATGTTTACAAATAATATGTATCATTTTTGTTCAAGACGTCTTCCGTAGATTTTTTTATCTATTTTTTTAAATTACGTATCAACTGGGGAGGTATAGCCACTTGAGGTTCGTAAGATTTCCCATCTTGAGTTTTGTGAAAAAATGGGTAACTCTCAAATGAAATGGGAAATGTTACCATTTATTTATTCAAACGGTTCTTGAGATAAACATCTTGAACCCGTTCTCAAAAACCCATATGTTTAGTAAACGTAAACTTTTTTAAAATTCGCTACAGTCATTAGTTATCTTCAATTTTATATCAAGACCATCTATGCTAACACATAACAGAGCAAAATTATAATCTCAACGAAATGTGCTTCATGGGTCGGTAAATCTCCACGATTGTGGGTATTGTCTTGGCAATAACAATGTTCCCGTAGAAATTAAAAGGATGGTTTTCAAATTTCTGGACTTTTCAGTATATTAACACATATTTTTATCTCCTTAGTGCTCCTAAACGAACACTATCTTCGTGGAAGATTGACACAAGAACGTCCTGTGGACATATTTCAGACATATTTTTGTGGTATTTCTTGAGGAACCTAACATTTTGGCTAACAATTTTTTGTGGTGTAAAACTGCTATGAGATATGATGATTCGAAGCTGAATCTTGATTCATAAATATTGTTCTGCGCTTTTCATTCAGAATGGGTCAAAGAAATATTTTGATACTTTGTACTTTGATAATTTTTTCACTGATCTAAACATATTTTATAACTCAGAACTTTTTAAAAAATTCCACTGAGTCAGAAATTATTTTGATACTTGAAACTTTGAATTTTTTTCTCATCAAAATTACTAATTTCCAAAAAGTTTACTGATTGCAGGCTGAATGGGTGGTTCCTTCTAACAGAAAAACGAGAATTTACAAATTTAAATGAAAAAATAGAAAATTTTCAAGTGAAATTCTATGAATATAAAAATAATCAATTGAAAAAAAATAAATATCAAAATATTATTTAAGATATGAGAATTCAAGTCAAAATGAACATGCAACAATTTGACATTCATGGATTCTTATCACAACGAGATATCTAAAAAAATTAAGAGTTTTTGCAAAATATACAAAAAGTTGATAGTAGAATAGTTTTAGAATTGACAAATCAACCAAGAAAAATTCATTGTGCCACTTGTAATTAATATGAGTAAAAAGGAACCGAGCGAGTTAAAATCACTATCAACCAATCGGCTGAAGTTGAAGTTCCAGATCAAGAAACTCCGTAGAGAAGGAAGGTGTCTGACAAAAAATGTGGAAGGTTGAAAGTATCTAAAAAAATTCTTCAAATAGAATATCTGATTTGATCAGTATTTGGAGCAAAATTCGAGAGTTGTATCATCACCAATGTTACGGCTTCAAGTTTATCAATCGTACAAAGACAAAAATCGAATTTTTGAGTGAAGAAGACTCACGTTGAAAATACAGGAATGACAATTAATTTTTATTTCAAATGCTAAAGTTTGCAAAATAACAAAAACTTAAACAAATAAGCAAGTTTGAGAAATTGAAATTATTGTTTGCACAAGATGCTTTGAATAGATGTCTCATTCCGTCATTGGAAGCAAAACAACGGCTGACGAATAAAATTGAAACTAGTATTAAAATGATTAACAAAGAAAAACAACCTTGAATACCAATAATACTCGGGATGTATCATCTTTAAATCCTGCTGAGGTGATACAATTCATTTATAATTATAACAATTTCAGAAATATTTCCATCAATTGGTAGTTATGAGCAAACTGATGCAAAATTGTCAATGGAAAAAATTATTAATTATTTTTATTCAGATTTTGTTTAAATATGATATAACTGGAACTGCACTGAGCAAACACACCCAAAAATATATTTTTGATTAACTCATTTCAAGTGTAATCTAGTCGAAAATGCATAGCACAAACTCGGTAACATGGATATGGTAGGATTATTTCAGTACAAATGGAAATGTTTCCAAAAGTACACTGTGCAAACTAGTTCAAATAAATATCAGTGTACCTTCACACCGATAAAAAGAGGCTGATCAAGAGGAGGCAGGACGATGTAGAAAAAATTATATACAAAATTATTTTATTTTCCTCAAATCATCATTGTCGTCAAAACCTTTGAAAAGTTTCTATTTTTGAATAATACCTCTTGGTATAAATATTTCATTAGACCATATGTTATAATTTTTTCATAGAATTGAGATGTGATCAAAAGTCTTTCAATGAATGTAAACATCATAACGATCATTATATTCTTTTTTCTTTTAGTTACCACAATTCCAACTCGTTTTCATCATAACAAATGTCAATATCATAACTTGTTTTAATATCAACAGCTTTGAGCCTATTTTCATTTTTTATACTCATATAATCGCGTACAATAAAATGTTATTTAATCAAGTTCGATCATGACCACGAAAAGATTTGAACTACCGATTCAATTTCGAAATATTGTGCTCAAAAGCAGTACGAAAAATATAAAAAAATGTAAATTTCGTAAAAAACTTGTTGGATTTGAAATTCCCAACGGGTAGTCAAAAAATTATCTCTTTATTGCAAATACTCATATTCATGAAATAATATCCTTTGATGTGTTCAAGGTATCAACAAAATATTAGTGTTATTTTTCGAATAATTACCGTCGAGAAAGCATTCTGTCATACTTTCAAACTGATAAAAAGAAATCAATCAACACGGAGCACAGAACTTTTGAAAAAAATTTATATGAAGTGGTTGGATGACTTTGAGAGGGAGACAAAATGACTATGTTTTTTCTGGTTACACCTGGCAACAACACCACAATATTTTAAACAAAATTGCTGTAAAATAAAAAAACACTATCATTATCAACAAATTGTAGCATTTGAATTCTAATAGAATTGATGATGATTTTATATGATTCTTGGTATTTGGTTAAGTGAAAATATTCATGTTAATTTGCATCAAATTAAATTTGGTGAATTTTGTTGACAAAGAACAAAAGCAATTTTTCATTGTCACTAATACGAGTCATGTCATTTTTCGAATAGATGAAATCATGACCTAAATTATTTTTTTTGGTTGTATGGAAGAGCAACTATGTTGAATACCGCCCCCACGATATAAAATGTATTTTGATGTATTTTTCATGAAAATAAAGTCACATATCATTATTATTATTATTTCATCGTAGGGATGATAGACGATTATCAATTTTAGTTTCTCATAGCTCATAAATCACAGTAAGCTTGAAATAACATACCGAGTGTTTGTTTCAGTATTTAAAAATAAACCATTTAATAGATTACTTCGTCGGTTGTATCACAATTCAAACAACAATTTTTGGTATTGTCCAACATTTTGTCCGTAAATATTGTATTGAATGACGTGGTAAAGAGTAGATTCTCTCGTCGATGATTCCTCACAAACGTGCTTGCTTTTCTGAAACACTGCACAAAAGTTGTTTAATTGGAACCGATCTGATGAATTACACCTTCCCACTGTTTTTTGTATATAAAATTTTAGTTTTCTGCTGGAATTTTACTGCAATTCTCCTATGCGACACCTTCAATACCACAAGTTGGTATCTAATTTTGATGGATGTCAATAGAAAAGTCTTCGAAATGTATGTATCAAAGTTGATATTTTCCTGTTTTTTTTTTCATCCCAGCTCGAACACCAGTCTCATGCTTAGCATAACTCGTTAAAAGGTAAGGGACTCGTCTTCAGACATAAACATAAATAGCCGTTCGAACGTCATCATATAAATTTTTTTTTCAGAGGTTAGGTTAGGTTAGGTTAGGTTAGGTTAGGTTAGGTTAGGTTAGGTTACGGAGCTAACCCCCCTAAAACCGCTTAAAAACAATACCCTATGTCTAACCGAAGCTAACCTCTGAAAAAAAAATGTATATGATGACGTTCGAACGGCTATTTATGTTTATGTCTGAAGACGAGTCCCTTACCTTTTAACGAGTTATGCTAAGCATGAGACTGGTGTTCGAGCTGGGTTGAAAAAAAAAACAGGAAAATATCAACTTTGATACATACATTTCGAAGACTTTTCTATTGACATCCATCAAAATTAGATACCAACTTGTGGTATTGAAGGTGTCGCATAGGAGAATTGCAGTAAAATTCCAGCAGAAAACTAAAATTTTATATACAAAACACAGGTGGGAAGGTGTAATTCATCAGATCGGTTCCAATTAAACAACTTTTGTGCAGTGTTTCAGAAAAGCAAGCACGTTTGTGAGGAATCATCGACGAGAGAACCTACTCTTTACCACGTCATTCAATACAATATTTACGGACAAAATGTTGGACAATACCAAAAATTGTTGTTTGAATTGTGATACAACCGACGAAGTAATCTATTAAATGGTTTATTTTTAAATACTGAAAAAAACACTTGGTATGTTATTTCAAGCTTACTGTGATTTATGAGCTATGAGAAACTAAAATTGATAATCGTCTATCATCCCTACGATGAAATAATAATATTAATGATATGTGACTTTATTTTCATGAAAAATACATCAAAATACATTTTATATCGTGGGGGCGGTATTCAACATAGTTGCTCTTCCATACAACCAGAAAAAATAATTTAGGTCATGATTTCATCTATTCGAAAAATGACATGACTCGTATTAGTGACAATGAAAAATTGCTTTTGTTCTTTGTCAACAAAATTCACCAAATTTAATTTGATGCAAATTAACATGAATATTTTCACTTAACCAAATACCAAGAATCATATAAAATCATCATCAATTCTATTAGAATTCAAATGCTACAATTTGTTGATAATGATAGTGTTTTTTTATTTTACAGCAATTTTGTTTAAAATATTGTGGTGTTGTTGCCAGGTGTAACCAGAAAAAACATAGTCATTTTGTCTCCCTCTCAAAGTCATCCAACCACTTCATATAAATTTTTTTCAAAAGTTCTGTGCTCCGTGTTGATTGATTTCTTTTTATCAGTTTGAAAGTATGACAGAATGCTTTCTCTACGGTAATTATTCGAAAAATAACACTAATATTTTGTTGATACCTTGAACACATCAAAGGATATTATTTCATGAATCTGAGTATTTGCAATAAAGAGATAATTTTTTGACTACCCGTTGGGAATTTCAAATCCAACAAGTTTTTTACGAAATTTACATTTTTTTATATTTTTCGTACTGCTTTTGAGCACAATATTTCGAAATTGAATCGGTAGTTCAAATCTTTTCGTGGTCATGATCGAACTTGATTAAATAACATTTTATTGTACGCTATTATATGAGTATAAAAAATGAAAATAGGCTCAAAGCTGTTGATATTAAAACAAGTTATGATATTGACATTTGTTATGATGAAAACGAGTTGGAATTGTGGTAACTAAAAGAAAAAAGAATATAATGATCGTTATGATGTTTACATTCATTGAAAGACTTTTGATCACATCTCAATTCTATGAAAAAATTATAACATATGGTCTAATGAAATATTTATACCAAGAGGTATTATTCAAAAATAGAAACTTTTCAAAGGTTTTGACGACAATGATGATTTGAGGAAAATAAAATAATTTTGTATATAATTTTTTCTACATCGTCCTGCCTCCTCTTGATCAGCCTCTTTTTATCGGTGTGAAGGTACACTGATATTTATTTGAACTAGTTTGCACAGTGTAGTTTTGGAAACATTTCCATTTGTACTGAAATAATCCTACCATATCCATGTTACCGAGTTTGTGCTATGCATTTTCGACTAGATTACACTTGAACTGAGTTAATCAAAAATATATTTTTGGGTGTGTTTGCTCAGTGCAGTTCCAGTTATATCATATTTAAACAAAATCTGAATAAAAATAATTAATAATTTTTTCCATTGACAATTTTGCATCAGTTTGCTCATAACTACCAATTGATGGAAATATTTCTGAAATTGTTATAATTATAAATGAATTGTATCACCTCAGCAGGATTTAAAGATGATACATCCCGAGTATTATTGGTATTCAAGGTTGTTTTTCTTTGTTAATCATTTTAATACTAGTTTCAATTTTATTCGTCAGCCGTTGTTTTGCTTCCAATGACGGAATGAGACATCTATTCAAAGCATCTTGTGCAAACAATAATTTCAATTTCTCAAACTTGCTTATTTGTTTAAGTTTTTGTTATTTTGCAAACTTTAGCATTTGAAATAAAAATTAATTGTCATTCCTGTATTTTCAACGTGAGTCTTCTTCACTCAAAAATTCGATTTTTGTCTTTGTACGATTGATAAACTTGAAGCCGTAACATTGGTGATGATACAACTCTCGAATTTTGCTCCAAATACTGATCAAATTAGATATTCTATTTGAAGAATTTTTTTAGATACTTTCAACCTTCCACATTTTTTGTCAGACACCTTCCTTCTCTACGGAGTTTCTTGATCTGGAACTTCAACTTCAGCCGATTGGTTGATAGTGATTTTAACTCGCTCGGTTCCTTTTTACTCATATTAATTACAAGTGGCACAATGAATTTTTCTTGGTTGATTTGTCAATTCTAAAACTATTCTACTATCAACTTTTTGTATATTTTGCCAAAACTCTTAATTTTTTTAGATATCTCGTTGTGATAAGAATCCATGAATGTCAAATTGTTGCATGTTCATTTTGACTTGAATTCTCATATCTTAAATAATATTTTGATATTTATTTTTTTTCAATTGATTATTTTTATATTCATAGAATTTCACTTGAAAATTTTCTATTTTTTCATCTAAATTTGTAAATTCTCGTTTTTCTGTTAGAAGGAACCACCCATTCAGCCTGCAATCAGTAAACTTTTTGGAAATTAGTAATTTTGATGAGAAAAAAATTCAAAGTTTCAAGTATCAAAATAATTTCTGACTCAGTGGAATTTTTTAAAAAGTTCTGAGTTATAAAATATGTTTAGATCAGTGAAAAAATTATCAAAGTACAAAGTATCAAAATATTTCTTTGACCCATTCTGAATGAAAAGCGCAGAACAATATTTATGAATCAAGATTCAGCTTCGAATCATCATATCTCATAGCAGTTTTACACCACAAAAAATTGTTAGCCAAAATGTTAGGTTCCTCAAGAAATACCACAAAAATATGTCTGAAATATGTCCACAGGACGTTCTTGTGTCAATCTTCCACGAAGATAGTGTTCGTTTAGGAGCACTAAGGAGATAAAAATATGTGTTAATATACTGAAAAGTCCAGAAATTTGAAAACCATCCTTTTAATTTCTACGGGAACATTGTTATTGCCAAGACAATACCCACAATCGTGGAGATTTACCGACCCATGAAGCACATTTCGTTGAGATTATAATTTTGCTCTGTTATGTGTTAGCATAGATGGTCTTGATATAAAATTGAAGATAACTAATGACTGTAGCGAATTTTAAAAAAGTTTACGTTTACTAAACATATGGGTTTTTGAGAACGGGTTCAAGATGTTTATCTCAAGAACCGTTTGAATAAATAAATGGTAACATTTCCCATTTCATTTGAGAGTTACCCATTTTTTCACAAAACTCAAGATGGGAAATCTTACGAACCTCAAGTGGCTATACCTCCCCAGTTGATACGTAATTTAAAAAAATAGATAAAAAAATCTACGGAAGACGTCTTGAGCAAAAATGATACATATTATTTGTAAACATACGAGTCTGAAAATAAAACTTCATTGTTTTCTTGTGAACGTCTAAATAGGTACCTCTTTCTCGAAAAACTGTTCGAGAGTTGTGGAAGAATACACAAAAACATGTTGAGATACTAGGTATTGAAACGGTCCATAAACTCAAAATGATTCTTATATTTTTGGAGCAGGTTATGAAGGGTGTTTGTTGACAAAAAAAAACAGCTCGACATTATCATCCGGTGAAATCTCTCTCACGAACTTGCTTACTGAAACATAGCACAAGTGACTTATTTAATGTTGAAAAGAGAAACATTCTCAATGAAAAATTGACTTGTTTGATGTTAAAAGAATCTTTGATGAAACCATCGCACATTTTCTATCTTTCATAATTATTGAATTATATCGGACATTTCACTTTGTTTTTCACTAAAAGACAAGTTTTGTCTCATATTCACAAATAATTGCCTACAACTTCCAAGGGGTATACATTATCCCTCGCAACGGGTCCACATCTGCCTATTTGAATCAAACACTGAGTTCGGAAAGAATTCTTCCAAGTTAATTTGATATTATCTTCTGTCGAACTTCTTCATCTCCATGTCAAATTTGATGTCTGATTGTTTTTGTCTATGTAATAATTATATTAAAAATGCTTAGAGATCTCATCCTTGCGGCAAACAACATTGAAATAAAATTCAAAAGAATGTTTTAGTAGAAGCCTATGAAACTGTTCCGTGCGGAATACCATCATTATACCCACTGCAATCGAAGACGACCGCGCTTAAACACCGCTGGGACATTCTCTTTTGTCATTGACTTTCTAATGTTACATACTGAATGATTTTACCTATTTTGAACAGAGTAATAATTATGAACGATTCTAATGGAAATTACTAATTTTTAGAATTGCAATGATAACAAGATATTGGGGAATGATCATAGGGTTAGTTTATTATTAAGGTAATGCATACAGACTATTTCGGTAACAATTTCGATTGCATATCGGTCATTTGAAACCAAAAAATTCGTAAATCCATTTATTAAATTCCTTTATGACCTACATCAAAATAATACTAGACTTGCAATTTTCTTGACCCAAATTAAAATTGGCAATACTCATTTTTAAATAATCAATTGACGTTCAATTATACATTCAAATACCCGCGATATTGTTGTTTTTTAGAAATTTTCGGGAACCAGACCTTAAGCGTCTTAGAGAGCGTCTTAGAGAACTCCTACAATTTGACTAATACCTGTCAGAAAACTACTTTCCTAGCTAATACCACGACGGGTATTGCAAGAACTACTTCGTCAACTACTTTCCTGGCTAATAGCACGACAAATATTGAAAAAACTACTTCCCTGGCTAATAGTACGATAGCTATTTGAACAACTACTCTCCTGGCTTATACCATGACGGATATTGAAACAACTATTTTCCTGGCTGATAACATGACGGATATCGAGATAACTACTTCCCTGGCTGATAGTACGATAGATATTGGAACAACTACCCTCCTGGCTAATACCATGACGTATATTGAGACAACTACTTTCCTAGCTGATACCATGACAGATATGGGAAACAATGCTCTCTTGGCTAGTACCACTACTGATATTGAAACAAGTAATATCATGGCTGATACTACGACGGATATTGATGGATATCAGGACAATTACTCTCCTAGCTAATACCATGACGGATATTGAATACGATAAATACTTATGCTTCTCAACGAACCTCATAGTTTGTTCGAAAACTGAACCGACTTCTGAGATTTGAAATACAAGTGTCCGACATAGCAGTTTAAAATGTTATGCCTACGTCGCTTATGACTGAATACATGGCATCGCACGTCAAAATGAAAATGTTAAATCTCTGAATGCACTTTGAAATGTTAGGCCTAAGTATCTTATGGCAGAGCGCCTGGCATTGCACTTTGAAATCTAAGGTCTACGTCACTTATAACAGTTGACTGAATTCATCACACTTCAAAAAATTAGGTTCACGTCTCACAGGACTGAGTCAATAAACAATGCGTCTGTCATCGCACGTTGAAAGCTAGGGCCCCTCGTCTCTTCAAACAGCTGAATTTGAGATTGTAACCTTCTTAGGATAGTTGACAGAATGTATGGTATTGCACCTTAAAAATGAAGGTCTACAAAAATAAAATGCAGGGCATTACACCTGGAAATGAAAGACATATGACTGAATGAAGGGTATCGCACGTTGAAATAAAAAGACTATGTCTCCTATAATAGTTGAATTACTTCACAATTCACTGTTGCGTTAAAAATGTACATTGCTGCTCCTGAAGTGGCGTAAGGCCTATCCAGCATGGCTAAAGACCATAGCAGTCGATGCCAAAACACCAAGGAAAGAAATAGTTGAATTAATCACACTTTAAAACCGTGTCTCTTATATCAGTAGACTGTATCGCACGTTGAAATATTAGGGGTTTATTATCAAAAATGAATACAAGGAGCTTCCAATGAATCGATTTGTTATACCTAAATTACTAATAAGATGGCATAGCGAACAGCCAAAAATACTCATCTATTAGTTATTGATTGATTTACTCTTCACTAATGAGGGACGGACTGCCAAATATTTGTTTCGAATTCCCCATTGATGAACAGGGCCCTCTCCAAAATTTAGTTTAACCACAGAAAATTGTTCATTGTCAAAAATGTATACAAGGAGCTTCCAAAATTACTTTGAATCGATTTGTTATACCTAAATTACTAAGATTGCATAGCGCCAAAAATACTCATCTATTAGTTATTGATTGATTTACTCTTCACTAATGAGGAACGGACTGCCAAATATTTGTTTTGAATTCCCCATTGATGAACAGGGCCCTCTCCAAAATTTAGTTTAACAACAGAAAATTGTTCATTGTCAAAAATGTATACAAGGAGCTTCCAAAATTACTTTGAATCGATTTGTTATACCTAAATTACTAAGATTGCATAGCGCCAAAAATACTCATCCATTAGTTATTGATTGATTTACTCTTCACTAATGAGGGACGGACTGCCAAATATTTGTTTCGAATTCCCCATTGATGAACAGGGCACTCTACAAAATTTAGTTTAACCACAGAAAATTGTTCATTGTCAAAAATGTATACAAGGAGCTTCCAAAATTACTTTGAATCGATTTGTTATACCTAAATTACTAAGATTGCATAGCGAACATCCAAAAATACTCATCTATTAGTTATTGATTGATTTACTCTTCACTGATAAGGGACGTACTGCCAAATATTTGTTTCGAATTCCCCATTGACGAACAGGGCCCTCTCCAAATTTTAGTTTAACCACAGAAAATTGTTTATTGTCAAAAATATATACAAGGAGCTTCCAAAATTACTTTGAATCGATTTGTTATTCCCAAATTACTAAGATTGCATAGCGCCAAAAATACCCATCTATTAGTTATTGATTGATTTTCTCTTCACTAATGAGGGACGGACTGCCAAATATTTGTTTCGAATTCCCCATTGACGAACAGGGCCCTCTCCAAATTTTAGTTCAACCACAGAAAATTGTTTATTGTCAAAAATGTATACAAGGAGCTTCCAAAATTACTTTGAATCGATTTGTTATTCCCAAATTACTAATAAGATGGCATAGCGCCAAAAATACTCATCTGTTAGTGATTGATTTACTCTTCACTAATAAGGGACGGACTGTCAAATATTCATTTCGAATGCCTTATTGAAGTACAGGACTCACTCTAAAATTTAGTTGATCCACAGAAAATTGTTTATTCTCAAAAATGTATACAAGGAGCTTCCAAAATTACTTTGAATCGATTTGTTATTCCCAAATTACTAATAAGATGACATGACTCCAAAATACTCATCTATTAGTTATTGATCGATTTACTCTTCACTAATAAGGGACGTACTGTCAAATATTCATTTCGAATGATGTACAGGGCCCTCTCCAACATTTCGTTAAACCAAAGAAAATTGTTTATTATCAAAAATACTCCTTTATTAAGAGACGCCCTATATGGCACAGCAGACAAAATACTCAATCATTAGTTATTGCTTGAATTACTCTTCACTAATAAGGTGCGGACTGCCAAATATTTATTTCGAATGTCCCATTGGGATATAGGACGGTCAAAATTACGCATCTATTTGTTCCAATCAGTTGATAATTAACTATACCTGATATAGATACACAGAATAACTCAGATTCACATTACAAAAAACAGATTGATGAAGTAACGACGCACCTCGCAGTTCGCCTTTCACATTCTCTTGTATGAACAACCATTTCATCTAAATATACAAACACGCTTCATAGCCGGATGGGTAGGATGGCTGTTAACAATGCCATAGGTAGCTGGTTCAAGCCACAGCACCGGATCTTTTTTTTCTTCTGCAATTTTACTTATAAAATAAAGGCTGGTTAGGTTAGTGGTCGAGTGATGAACATTTTTGAAAATTTGATAGGATGTTCACAATGGTGAGCGGGGAAAAGAATAATGAAGCCTACATTTTTTCTATAACATGAATCCATATCAGTGAATCTCAGCTGGGTGTCAAAAATTCGTTAGAGATGTGTACCGGGGGGTCCCCAAATTGCAGCTGATTCACAGTGGAAAAAATTTGCTAGGATGTTCTCTATGAGGTACCCGGTGGGTTAGGGTCCCGAAATTACAGCAGATTCACAGTGGAGTATCAAAAATTTGCAAGGATGTTCTCTATGAGGTACCTGGTGGATTAGGACCCCTCAAATTACGGCAGATTCACAGTGGCGTATCAAAAATTTGCTAGGATGTTCTCTATGAGGTACCTGGTGGATTAGGGTCCCCTAAATTGCGGCAGATTCACAGTGGAGTATCAAAAATTTGCTAGGATGTTCTCTATGAGGTATCCGGGGGGTTAGGGTCCCCCAAATTGCGGCAGATTCACAGTGGAGTATCAAAAATTTGCTAGGATGTCCATCCTGGTGTTTCGGTTAGCTTTAACGAGAATGCTCCAGTTCCTGTATAGTTCATTAATAATTTTCAATCTGATGTCACGTGACCGAAAACAAAAGGCTCATTGGGTGGCATAGTATCAAAAAAATATGCAACAATCGCTTTAATTCAGAACCCCAAAATTACAGTTCTCCACTACTTTCGAGTTTCGAGATATTCCCTGTCCTAATCTTCGTGGGAAACCCTGTATATAATATTATTATTATTATCAGCATATTCAAAACAATAGATTCAATTCGAAAGAGAGAGTTGTATATTAATCCAAATTCCGGGATGCAAGTCGGAATTCCGACTTGCAAGTCGGAATTCCGACTTGCAACTCGGAATTCCGACTTGCAACTCGGAATTCCGACTTGCATCTCGGAATTTCGTCTTGCATCTCGGAATTTGGATTCATATACAACTTTCTCTTTCGAAATGAATCTATTGTTTCGAATATGTTGATAATAATAATATAATATACAGGGTATCCCACGAAGATTATGACAGGGAATATCTCGGAACTCGAAAGTAGTGGGGAATTGTAATTTCAGTCACGTGACATCAGATTCAAAATTATTATTGCGACAACCTGTATATTTTGCATTTTTATGTTCCTCCTGATATAACAATTTCAACGAATTGTCATACTTGTAGTCTGAAACGATTTTTCCAAGAAATACAGGTACTTCAATATCCTTTGTCCCACGTCGTTTTCAATTATAATAATTTGAATAATATAATATACCGGGTGTCCCAGAGCTTTCAAACCAGCAAATATTTCAGTTATTTACAGAAAATAAAAATTTAAAAACCTTTTGTTGTACGAGATTATAATCTCTTTCGTGCAGCATAGCAAAAACCACCCACTGCCAAACAATATATATCATAGAAGCTGGAATGGCATACAGAATTATGGGAAATGAAAAGACACAAATGAAACAGTAATTTATAAACTCATCTGCGTTTTGAATAATACATTACACTACAGAGATTGTTCAAAATGTTTGCCAGCACTTGTCATAAATGCTTCAATTCGCCGAATCAGTGCGGGAGTACAGGAAGCTATAATCATTTTCTGTATCAAATACTCAACATTTATTGTTGGAGTTTCGAGTGCCACTCATTTCAAATATCCCTGTAGGAAAAAGTCCAGTGGCGTGAGATCTGGAGAACATGCAGCCCATCGAATATGGCCACTATTTCCAATCCAACGGGCTTGAAAGATATTATTGAGGAAAGTAGTACCTATATTATGGTCATGTGCATCCATCATCTTGTTGCCACATTTGTTGTATTTCTTCGATTGAAGTATATTTTAACAGTACAGGAATACAATTTTCCGAAAAAAATGCAGATCTATATGGCTGATGGGGACCGATGAGAAAATTGATTCCTCTTATCCAGTGAGAGTTGTCTTGTGACCATGTCGTTCAACAATGCCATTATAATGGCAAGATTTGATTGAGGAAGTTGGGATTGTCTTGGAATAAAATTTGAATGTGTGCAATGACTGCCATTCGTCTTTCGAAATATGTAGATCTGAGTCCTTGGTGTAAATGGATTTTGGAAAGATTATACCTGTACTTTTTGCAAATTCTTACCGATCCCAATATCCACCGCCAACGCACGAACCGAAATATGAAGATGTACTTCGGCGTAGGCCAAAACAATTATAAAATTTTCCTCAGTCCTCAGTGATCCCGTTCGCATTGTGTTTTCTACATGAGAAAAAGTATTGCGACCAGGAAAGCGCTGCTGATACATCCTCACTGCGCACCTTTATTCTTGTGGCATTCACCAAAAGCTAAAATCATATCAACGTATTCGTTTGTAGTGAAGGTGAAAGGCATTATGACATTTAAAACCCTTTCGGCCCTGGCGGTCACATATGTAACCGTCATATATGTGTAATAATAATCCTTCAAATTACTAATTTGTACTGCTGAGCATCGTCATTTGCGTACTTATACACCAACTGAACAGAACTCCTAACTCCATCTATAGAAAATTAGTTGAAGTTGACCCCATTGTCCGTTGGAAGTGACAGTTGTTGGCCAAGATGGGCGAAGCAGTTGCAGGTGAGCAAATAATTATCATTTTTACTGTATATTTTGGCCATAATTAGTTTACTTTCAACTATAAACCGTTTCTAATAGTCTAAATGATTACTGTGTACCAATATATGTTTCCTATCACGCTTCGATTTTGTCCGAAAACGGGGTTCGTTTACATGGTCACAAATGTTACCAACAGGCTTCAAGGGTAATTTGGCGAAGTACTCAAATGTGTACATCAGGTCTCGCTGTACAGTAACGTATTACATAAAAAAACCTTTTTTCAGGCCAATCAAATCAAAAAAGACAGGACTGGATACGTCACGTGCCTCTAACGGATAAGGAGTTATATGAGGAAATTGATAATGTCTTACAGGAACTAGAGAATGGTAATAAATCTGATCTAGAATTATCAGAAAGTGAAGATGAGTTAGAGTTATACGGAAATTACACTAGACAACGTCGAGATGAAGAAAGTATGGAAGAAATGAATACAGAAGAGGGGAAAATACAGGAGCAGAAAGCAGAAAAAGGACAAAATATGGATGCAGAAGAAGAGTGTGAGAAGGATACAGAGGAAGAATATAATAATATGCCAGATTTAGTTCTACATCAATCTAAGAAGGGAAAAGGGAATAAAAACAAAAGCAATAAAAAAGTAAATAAGCCTAAAAAGGTGACCATTGACTATAAATGGAAAATAACTGATTTTACCCGTCCGCTAATTGAATGTCAAAATGTTATCAACGAAGTAGGTGAGAGTACCAATTTACCAGATCCGTTTTACCTTTTTAGGAAATACATACCAGATGATATTTTTGAACAAATGGCAGAAAATACAAATATATTTTCCTTGGAAAAAAATGGTACAAGCATAAACACCACTGCTGACGAAATAAGGAGTTTATTTGCTATGCATATACTCATGGGAATATTAAAATTTCCTAGACTGCGTCTATACTGGACTTCCCGAATAGGAATACCATCAATATATGACACTATGTCGAGAAATAGATTCGAAAAATTGAGAAATAATCAGCATTTAGTAACCCAGAAACCTGATAAAGATGATGATAGGTTGTGGAAACTACGTCCCCTCTTGGATGTAATTCGTAAACGTTGCAGGACTTTAGAACTAGAGGAAAATCTATGCATCGACGAACAAATGATACCTTTCAAAGGTACGCTAAATATAAAACAATACATAAAAAACAAGCCCACCAAATGGGGTATAGAAGCTTATTTGCTTTGTGGTGCCTACGGCCTTGTTTATGATTTCCTCATTTACCAAGGAAAAACAACACCCATTCACGAAGAGTACCAAAATGAGGGAATAACGGCCGGAATAGTTCTTTGTCAGAACGAATTCCAGATAATATGAATTACATGCTATATGCGGATAATTTTTTTTCCTCCATTAGTCTTGTGCAGAAACTCAAAAATAGAAAAATAAGGTATACAGGTACCATCAGAACAGACAAAACTTGTAAATGTCCTCTATCTTTCAACACAAAAACAAATAGAGGAGCCATCCAAGAAATTGTAAATGACAAAGAAGATATTGTAATAACCCAGTGGAAAGACAATAATATAGTAAATATGATTTCTACTTATGTTGGCAAGGGTAATATTGATAAAGCTAAGCGATGGTGCAAATCTGAAAAAAATTTTATCTTTGTCGATAGACCGAAAGTTATAAAACTCTACAATGAGTCAATGGGTGGTGTAGATAAGACAATTTTCTGCTTCAACTCTATCGTATATCTATACGTTCAAAAAAGTGGACTTTGCGTGTTATTTTTCATTTCGTGTCAATGACCATCACAAACAGTTGGTTGGAGTATCGAATGTTAGCAAAAAAAAAACAACGCCTCTAAAAAAGATATTATGGATCTCCTTTCATTCACTCTAAGTATTAGTGAATCATTGGCTAAATACGGACGTCAGCCACTACAACCAAAGAAGAAGAAGGGGAAGACCTAGCTCGAAAAATATCCCCGCTGCATACAAAAAGAGACTTCAACCAGAAATTCGCCCGCAAACCGATATTCGTTTTGATGGAATAGGCCATTGGCCTATTGTAAAGGAAAAACCGCAGAGATGTAAAAAAGAGCTTTGTTCATCAAGATCAAGAGTTTTGTGAAACGTCACGTCAGCGCAGAATTGTTTTAAGTTATTCCATGTCAAATAAATTATCCTGCTGCGGATTATACTTTCAAACCCTGTTGGTCACATATGTGTACATCAAATTTAAAAAAAAAAAATACTTTTTTGCAAAAATCATATGTACATAATAAGTTCACCCAATAAATGTAAAATGAAACACAATTTTTTTTTTTTTCAATAATTTAAAATTCAGGGCCGAAAGGGTTAACAACAGTTTCACGACTGATAACAATTTGTGATCCAGATACTGTAAGAATAAAAAAACACACAAAAAGTTTACATTTCGTTGTCTATTTTTCTTTACCATCCTCTTCATCTTGTCTCCACAATGTGGAACAATTAATTCAACCAAATTAATTCATTTTATTATTATGATTTTTCGTTGAATAAGAAATAAAAACATAGGGGTACAATTCAAAAAACTAAAGTTAGAGGTGATTCCTCGGAGACAATTCGCTATGGGGTGGATTTCTCTACACTATTTGGAAAATCTTGTGGTCCCCTACGACACATCATTTTTCAAATTTGTTTCCTAAGTGAATAACTGGAATATCTGATGGCCTCAAAGCTCAGGGACAGAATTCCGAGTTGCAAGTCGGAATTCCGACTTGCAAGTCGGAATTGGCTTTCTCCGATTGATTTTCTAGTACTTCAGGAAGAAGCTTTCATCAGCCTAGTTACTTTAGCAATAAAGTTCAGCAATAATTGCATTTTTTTTCATACGAATAGTAGAAAACAGTGATATATTTGTCAATCAAAATGGTTTGAGGAAAGGAACCACACGACCAAAATAATTTTTCTAGGCATTCAGGGTCGGCTTCACTCTAGCAATATTCCCCAACTTCCTTAATATGGACTCTGCCATCATCATAAGCTGGAAAAATTTCCAGGATAGGGTGCGGAAAAAACCACATTATCAAAATAATTTTTCCGGGCGTCCAGGGCCGGTTTCACTCCAGCAATATTTCTCAACTCACTTATTATGGACTCTGCCATCATCATAATCTGGGAAAGTTTTCAGGATAGGGTGCGGAAAAAATCACATTTTCAAAATAAATTTTCCAGGCCTCCAGTATCGGTTTGACTCTAGCAATATTCCTCAACTTTATTATTATAGACTCTGCCATCATCATAATCTGGGAAAGTTTTCAGGATGAAGTGCGGAAAAAAATCCATGGTTAAAACGATTTTTCCGGCGTCCAGGGTAGGTTTCACTCCAGCAGTATTCCTCAACTTTCTTATTATGGACTCTGCCATCATCATAATCTACGAAAGTTTTCAGGATGCCCAGAAAAATTATTTTGACAATGTGGTTTTTTTCCGTACCCAATCCTGAAAAGTTTCCTAGGTTAGAATGATGGCAGAGTCCATAATAAGGAAGTTGAGGGATATTGCTAGAGTGAAACCGATACTGGAGGCCTTGAAAAATTATTTTGAACACTTGATTTTTTCCTCACCCTATCCTAAAAACATTCCTAGATTATGATGATGGCAGAGTCCATCATAAGGAAGTTGAGAAATATTGCTGGAGTGAAACCGGCCCAGGACGCCCGGAAAAATTATTTTTACCATGTGGTTTTTTCCGCACTCTATCCTGAAAACTTTCCTAACTCATGATGATGGCAGAGTCCATCATAAGGAAGTTGAGGAATATTGCTGTTGTGAAACCGGTCCTGGACGCCCAGAAAAATTATTTGTGGTTTTTTTCTGCACCCTATCCTGAAAACTTTCCCAGCTTATGATGATGGCAGAGTCCATAATAAGAAAGTTGAGGAATATTGCTGGAGTGAAACCAGCCCTAAACGCCCGGAAAAATTATATTGACCATGTGGCTTTTTCCGCACTTTATCCTGAAAACATTCCTGGATTATGATGATGGCAGAGTCCATAATAAGGAAGTTGAGGAATATTGCTCGAGTGAAATTGGCCCTGGACGCACGAAAAAATTATTTTGACCATGTGGTTCTTTTCCACACTCCGCCCTGAAAACTTTCCTGGATTATGATGGTGGCAGAGACCATAATACGAAAGTTGAGGAATATTGCTTGAGTGAAACCGGCCCTGGACGCCCGGAAACATTATTTTGACCATGTGGTTTTTTCCCCACTCTATCCTGAAAACATTCCTGGAATGTGACGATGGCAGAGTCCATAATAGGAAAGTTAAGGAATATTGCTGGAGTGAAATCGGCCCTGGACGCCCGGAAAAATTATTTTGACCATGTGGTTTTTTCTGCACTCTATCCTGAAAAGTTTCCTGGTTTATGATGATGGTAGAGTCCATAATAAGGAACTTGAGGAATATTGCTGGAGTGAAACCAGCCCTGGACGCCCGCAAAAATTATTTTGACCATGTGGTTTTTTCCGCACTCTATCGTGAACGCTTTTCAGGATTATGATGATGGCAGAGTCCATAATAAGGAATATTGCTGGAGTGATACCGGCCCTGAACGCACGGAAAAATCATTTTGATCATGTGGTATTTTTCCGCACTCTATCCTGAAAACTTTCGCAGATTTTGATGATATCAGAGTCCATAATAAGGAAGTTGAGGAATATTGCTGGAGTGAAACCGGCCCTGGACGAACGGAAAAATTATTTAAAACATGTGGTATTATTACGCACTCTATCCTCAAACAAAACTTTCACAAATTTTGATGATATCAGAGTCCATAATAAGGAAGTTGAGGAATGTTGCTGGAGGGAAACCGGCCCTGGACGCCCGGAAAAATTATTTTGACCATGTGGTTTTTTCCGCACTCTATCCTGAAAGCTTTTCTGGATTATGATGATGGCAGAGTCCATAATAAGGAAGTTGAGGAATATTGCTTGGTTAAAACTGGCCCTGGACGAACGGTAAAATCATTTTAAACATGCGATATTTTTATCCTGAAAACTTTCATAGATTTTGATGATGGCAGAGTCCATAATAAGGAAGTTGCGGAATATTGCTGGAGTGAAACCGGCCCTGGACGCCCGGAAAAATTATTTTGACTATGTGGTTTTTTCCGCACTCTATCGTGAAAGCTGTTTTGGATTATGATGATGGCAGAGTCCATAATAAGTAAGTTGAGGAAAATTGCTGGAGTGAAACCGGCCCTGGACGCACGAAAAATCATTTTGAACATGTGGTATTTTTCCGCACTCTATCCTGAAAACTTTCCCAGATTTTGATGATGGCAGAGTCCATAATAAGGAAGTTGAGGAATATTGCTGGAGTGAAACCGGCCCTGGACGAACGGAAAAATTATTTTGAAAATGTGGTATTTTTACGCACTCTATCCTGAAAACTTTCATAGATTTTGATGATGACAAAGTCCATAATAAGGAAGTTGTGGAATATTGCTGGAGTGAAACCGGCCCTGGACGCCCGGAAAAATTATTTTGAACATAAGGTTTTTTCCGCACTCTATAGTGAAAGCTTTTCTGGATTATGATGATGGCAGAGTCCATAATAAGGAAGTTGAGAAATATTGCTGGAGTGAAACCGGCCCTGGACGCACGGGAAAATCATTCTGAACATGTGGATTTTTCCGCACTCTATCCTGAAAACTGCCAGATTCTGATGACGGCAGAGTCCATAATAAGGAAGGTGAGGAATATTGCTGGAGTGAAACCGGCCCTGGACGAACGGAAAAATTATTTTGAACATGTGCTATTTTTACGCACTCTATCCTGAAAACTTTCATAGATTTTGATGATGGCAGAGTTTATAATAAGGAAGTTGAGGAATATTGCCGGCCCTGAATGCCTGGATATTTTTTTTTTTGAAATATATAACTGTTTTGAACTATTCGTATGAAAAAAAATGCAAATATTGCTAAACTTCATTGCTAAAGTAACTAGGCTGCTTTTATCGAACCTGCTGTGGAAGGACACTAGGTGGTGCCCACATTTTTTACAGGTATCCTTAACGCTCACCTGCAGTAAACTCCGGAACATCTTCACTTCGAGCGTAGCAGCGAGCTTGCATGTATTTTGAGTGTTAGTCCCCAAGATACACCATTGTAATGGTTTTCAACGAATTGAAGTTTTTTACACATTCAGTATTCAGCAAAGTGTTGATAAATTCTGTTGTGTAAATTTCGTGTTCTAACGAAATTTGGAAGCGCGCCGACTAATACTCAGTGGAGTCAAGAGTAGGTTAAATAAATAATGTAATTCATTTTTATGTTGAGCGCCAAGTGGTTTCCAAAATTCACACCCCCAAAATATAAGTTTCCTGGCTCTTCAAAACCACTAAAAAACCTAAAGTACCTACATTAGGTTGAGCTCAAATAAAAGAATTGACTCGGGTGAAGGGGACTTTATTACGAATTAAAATATTAACTTAACTCTCGAGAGGTCTAAATGTAATTCTAAATATGATTGTTCCAAATTGAACCTATATAACATAAAATAATAATGTTAAATGATTGGGAACCTCCAAGTTCTATGATCCCTATTGACATATGACCTAATCATAGTCTTCATAACACGGTTAACCCTTTCCGTTGATTTCGCTTGGGAATGGAAATTGGCATTAAATGAAATTTTACTCTCATACTTCGCGACCATATTCTTGAATTTAGAACTCACATATTACCAACCATTGTCACAAATAATGCGTTCAGAAACCATGAGTAGGTACATATTTTTCGATACCGTTTCAAATTGACAAACAAATATTACATTGAAAACAAAGTTCTTTTGGGAGATCGTTAGTAACGAAGAGTCGATGCCGACCGTTTGTCGCCAACGACTTGCAGTCGGAATTCCGAGATGCAAGTCGGAATTCCGAGATGCAACTCGGAATTCCGAGTTGCAAGTCGGAATTTATTTCGAAATGAAAATAAAATTAGTTGTGGCCCTTCTACGCTTTCGTAGAATTCCGAGATGCAAGTCGGAATTCCTAGTTGCAAGTCGGAATTCCGAGTTGCATCTCGGAATTCCGACTTGCAAGTCGGAATTCCTAGTAGCAAGTCGGAATTCCGAGATGCAAGTCGGAATTTATTTCGAAATGAAAATAAAATTAGTGGCTCTTCTACGCTTTCGTAGTAATCTCTGGTTCACGCCATAAAGCGGTTTCTAGGCCGCTCCTCCTAGCGAAGAGAGGGAGAACACTCCGAATCTCCGGGTTGAGAGATTTATGTGAAAACAGAGTTCTTTTGGGAGATCATTAAATAACGATCAGTCGTGGGCGACAAACGGTCGGCAACGACTCTTCGTTACTAACGATCTCCCAAAAGAACTCTGTTTTCAATGTAATATTTGTTTGTCAATTTGAAACGGTATCGAAAAAGATGTACTCATGGTTTCTGAACGCATTATTTGTGACAATGGTCGTTAATATGTGAGTTCTAAATTCAAGAAAGTGGTCGCGAAGTATGAGAGTAAAATTTTATTTAATGCCAATTTCTATTCCCAAGCGAGTCCAACGGAAAGGGTTAACCGTGTTATGAAGACTATGATTAGGTCATATGTCAATAGGGATCATAGAACTTGGAGGTTCCCAATCATTTAACATTATTATTTTATGTTATGTAGGTTCAATTTGGAACAATCATATTTAGAATTACATTTAGACCTCTCGAGAGTTCAGTTAATATTTTAATTCGTAATAAGGTCCCCTTCACCCGAGTTATTTCTTTTATTTGAGCTCAACCTAATGTAGGTACTTTAGGTTTTTTTAGTGGTTTTGAAGAGCCAGGAAACTTTTATTATGGGGGTGTGAATTTTGGAAACCACTTGGCGCTCAACATAAAAATGAATTACATTATTTATTTAACCTACTCTTGACTCCACTGAGTATTAGTCGGCGCGCTTCCAAATTTCGTTAGAACACGAAATTTACACAACAGAATTTATCAACACTTTGCTGAATACTGAAGGTGTAAAAAACTTCAATTCGTTGAAAACCGTTACAATGGTGTGTCTTGGGGACTAACACTCAAAATACATGCAAGCTCGCTGCTACGCTCGAAGTGAAGATGTTCCGGAGTATACTACAGGTGAGCGTTAAGGATACCTGTAAAAAAATGTGGGCACCACCTAGTGTCCTTCCACAACAGGTTCGATAAAAGCAGCCTAGTTACTTTAGCAATGAAGTTTAGCAATATTTGAATTTTTTTTTCATACGAATAGTTCAAAACAGTTATATATTTCAAAAAAAATATCCAGGCATTCAGGGCCGGCAATATTCCTCAACTTCCTTATTATAAACTCTGTCATCATCAAAATATATGAAAGTTTTCAGGATAGAGTGCGTAAAAATACCACATGTTCAAAATAATTTTTCCGTTCGTCCAGGGCCGGTTTCACTCCAGCAATATTCCTCAACTTCTTTATTATGGACTCTGCCGGCATCAAAATCTGGGAAAGTTTTCAGGATAGAGTGCGGAAAAATACCACATGTTCAGAATGATTTTTCCGTGCGTCCAGGGCCGGTTTCACTCCAGCAATACTTCTCAATTTCCTTATTATGGACTCTGCCATCTTCATAATCCAGAAAAGCTTTCATGATAGAGTGCGGAAAAAACCACATGTTCAAAATATTTTTTCCGTGCGTCCAGGGCCGGTTTCACTCCAGCAATATTCCACAACTTCCTTATTATGGACTTTGTCATCATCAAAATCTATGAAAGTTTTCAGGATAGAGTGCGTAAAATACCACATTTTCAAAAAAAAAAATCCGTTCGTCCAGGGCCGGTTTCACTCCAGCAATATTCCTCAACTTCCTCATTATGGACTCTGCCATCATCAAAATTTGGGAAAGTTTTCAGGATAGAGTGCGGAAAAATACCACATGTTCAAAATGATTTTTCGTGCGTCCATGGCCGGTTTCAATCCAGCAATATTCCTCAAATTCCTTATTATGGACTCTGCCATCATCATAATCCAGAAATGCTTTCACGATAGAGTGCGGAAAAAACCACATAGTCAAAGTAATTTTTCCAGGCGACCAGGGCCGGTTTCACTCCTGCAATATTCCTCAACTTCCTTATTATGGACTCTGCCATCATCACAATCTATGAAAGTTGTCAGGATAGAGTGCGTAAAAATACCACATGCTCAAAATAATTTTACCGATCGTCCAGGGCCAGTTTCAACCAAGCAATATTCCTCAACTTCCTTATTATGGACTCTGCCATCATCATAATCCAGAAAAGCTTTCACGATAGAGTGCGGAAAAATCCACATGGTCAAAATAATTTTTCCGGGCGTCCAGGGCCGGTTTCCCTCCAGCAACATTCCTCAACTTCCTTATTATGGACTCTGATATCATCAAAATTTATGAAAGTTTTGAGGATAGAGTGCGTAAAAATACCACATGTTTAAAATAATTTTTCCGTTCGTCCAGGGCTGGTTTCACTCCAGCAATATTCCTCAACTTCCTTATTATGGACTCTGTCATCATCAAAATCTGCGAAAGTTTTCAGGATAGAGTGCGGAAAATACCACATGATCGAAATCATTTTTCCGTGTGTTCAGGGCCGGTTTAACTCCAGCCATAATCCTCAACTTCTTTATTATGGACTCTGCTATCATCATAATCCAGAAAAGCTTTCACGATAGAGTGCGGAAAAAACCACATGGTCAATATAATTTTTCCGGGCGTCCAGGGCCGGTTTCACTCCAGCAATATTCCTCAAGTTCCTTATTATGGACTCTCCATCATCATAAACCAGAAATCTTTTCAGGATAGAGTGCGGAAAAAACCACATGGTCAAAATATTGTTTCCGGGCGTCCAGGGCCGGTTAATATTCCTCAACTTTCGTATTATGGACTCTGCCACCATCATAATCCAGGAAAGCTTTCAGGGTGGAGTGTTGAATAGAACCACATGGTCAAAATAATTTTTTCGGGCTTCTAGGGCCAATCTCACTCGAGCAATATTCCTCAACTTCCTTATTATGGACTCTGCCATTATCATAATCCAGGAATGTTTTCAGGATAAAGTGCGGAAAAAGCCGCATGGTCAATATAATTATTCCGGGCGTTTATGGCTGGTTTCACTCCAGCAATATTCCTCAACTTTCTTATTATCGACTCTGCCATCATCATAAGCTGGGAAAGTTTTCAGGATAGGGTGCAGAAAAAAACCACATGTTCAAAATAATTTTTCTGGGCGTCCAGGAAGGGTTTCACTACAGCAATATTCCTTAACTTCCTTATTATGGACTCTGCCATAATCATAAGATAGGAAAGTTTTCAGGATAGAGTGCGGAAAAAACCACATGGTAAAAATAATTTTTCCGGGCGTCCAGGGCCGGTTTCACTCCAGCAATATTTCTCAACTTCCTTATGATGAACTCTGCCATCATCATAATCTATGAAAGTTTTTAGGATAGGGTGAGCAAAAAATCAAGTGTTCAAAATAATTTTTCTAGGCCTCCAGTATCGGTTTCACTCTAGCAATATTCCTCAACTTCCTTATTATGGACTCTGCCATCATTCTAACCTAAGAAACTTTTCAGGATTGGGTACGGAAAAAAAACCACATTGTCAAAATAATTTTTCTGGGCATCCTGAAAACTTTCGTAGATTATGATGATGGCAGATTCCATAATAAGAAAGTTGAGGAATACTGCTGGAGTGAAACCTGCCCTGGACGCCATAAAAATCGTTTTAAACATGGATTTTTTTCCGCACTTCATCCTGAAAACTTTCCTAGATTACGATGATGGCAGAGTCCATATTAATAAAGTTGAGGAATATTGCTAGAGTGAAACCGATACTGGAGGCCTGGAAAATTTATTTTGAAAATGTGATTTTTTCAGCACCCTATCCTGAAAACTTTCCCAGATTATGATGATGGCAGAGTCCATAATAAGTGAGTTAAGAAATATTGCTGGAATGAAACCGGCCCTGGACGCCCGGAAAAATTATTGTGACCATGTGGTGGGCTTATGATGATGGCAGAGTCCATAATAAGGAAGTTGGGGAATATTGCTAGAGTGAAGCCGACCCTGAATGCCTAGAAAAATTATTTTGGTCATGTGGTTCCTTTCCTCAAACCATTTTGATTGACAAATATATCACTGTTTTCTACTATTCGTATGAAAAAAAATGCAATTATTGCTGAACTTTATTGCTGAAGTAACTGGGCTGATGAAAGCTTCTTCCTGAAGTACTAGAAAATCAATCGGAGAAAGCCAATTCTCAAGATTATAACCCTGTTTATCACATTAAATTTCAAATTAACAACTAGTACATTTAAAATCGTTAAAAATATTTTAATGCTAATTGTTGGTGCACCTAAATCGTAACGTTTAGCAATGTATATAATTTCTACAGGTTGTTTCATAATTGATTGCTGATCCTGAAGGGCGTTAATCTTTGCATGAATTTGGGAAAAATTCTTCATATGAACATAGGTCCGTAACAGCGTAATAGCGAAATTTAACAAAAAAATCAGTTCTTCCCCAATATCTCTGAAACCGCTCTGGCTTTCTTTTTCAATTTTGGTACATGCCAAGTATGCATAAAAATACATGTTTTTCATGATGAAGGATTTCTTGATTTTCATCAGTGGCGTCCCTGTTGACATACCCTGTCATATTTTTCATCAAAATAATGATACGCCACTGTCTCTTTTTTAAATAAATATTATTTTTGCAATTGTCCTCTATCTTTTCATAAAAATGGTTTCTCGTCTTTTTTTCGTCTGGAGGACGGTTTTCGATTATGATAATAAAATGCATTCATTTGCTTGTCGCTATTCGATTTTTTCTCTTAGTCTTAATTTCACAATTGTGGTACCCAGAAGATCTAAGCAATATTTTTATAATTTTATTGTAACTATTATTAAGTTTTTGTTATGAGTATGCATACATAAAAACATATTTTTATTTATAAAAACATAACTGATTATGAACAAAAAATACCAAAATCAAATTAAATGTTCAAAATGTCCGCCTCCTGCAAGTATGTACTTCTCAGACCTCCTTCTCATAGACTCGCATACTCTTTGGAAGATCCCTGGAGTATTCCTTATGGCTTCACAGGAAACTATTTCGTGGTGTCGCAATTCTTCCTCCGTTTGAATTGGTTGACTATACACCAAAGTTTTAAGATGTCCCCAAAGAAAATAATCGAGACTGTTTTAGTCTGGGGATCTAGATGGCCATGACTCTGTCCCTCCACTACCTATCCAGCGATTATGGAAGTTTTGGTTTGAATATTTGCGTTCCAGAGCACTAAAATGAGCAGGTGCACCACCGTGCATAAACCACATGCGATTCCAACAGAATTGGCAAATTAACTTCAAGAAATCGGCGATAATTATGTCCATTCAATCTCCGTGGTAACAAAATAGGTTCAATTAGGCAGTCTCCCATAATTCTAGCCCAGACATTCAATGAGAACTGCTCCTGGTGATGAGATTCCACGATTGCATGCGGATTTTCGTCGGCCCAAAAATGATTACTATGAAAATATCTGATCCTGTTTTTGGTAAAACTAGCTTCGTCCGTGAAAAAAATGTCTCTGTCAAATAAAGGATTTTCAGTAACTTTTTGGAGAAACCATTGGCAGACATTCACTCGTTATGGAAAGTCTCGAGGAAGTAGAGCCTGAACCCGTTGAATTTGATAGGGATATAATAAATAATCACGAAGAATCCTCCATACCAGACTATGGGCAATATTCAAATCATTGGCAAGTTGCCTCGTACTTATTTCAGGATTTTCGTCAACTGTATTTGAATTAGCTACCTCAATTGCTGGAGTTTTTGCAGTCCGACGTGCTCCTTTCAAGTGATGCATTGGCTCAAAACTTCCTATTTCACATAACCTTCTGTGGGTGTTTGAAATCGTTCGAGCACCAGGAACCATTCTATTTGGGAAGCGCTCTTGATACAGTAGCCTGGCTTCATATGCGTTCCCGTCAGCAAGCCCATACAGATAATGCATGTTTGCTAATTCGGTATTTAAAATTTACCATGTTTTTTTTTAATAAACAAGTTTTTATAAAGTGAATAATATCACGTATCTAGCTAAAGAAGTGTCAAAATTGTTCATGTTGAAAACAACGAAAGGTGTTCTTAGCATACCTACTAGATGTTTCTGGCCCACAAGATAATCCTAATACTCTTCAACGTCTGATTTCGCCTAGTGACAAGCAAATGGATGCATTTTATTTTCTAACTCAAAAACCGTTCGCCGGACGAAAAAAAGGCAAGACAACATTTTTATGAAAAGATAAGACAATTGCAAAAATAACATTTATTTGGAAAAAATAAAGTGGCGTATGATTATGTTAACAGGGACGCCACTGATGAAAAGTAAGAAATCGTTCATCATGGAAAAATGTATTTTTATGCATACTTGGCATGTATCAAATTTGAAAAAAATGCCAAAGTGGTTTCAGAGATACTGGGAAAAGAACTGATTTTTTTTGTTAAATTTCAACATACTGTATCTCAAAAATTTTTCCTAACATCATCCAAGGATATTCGCTCTTCAGGATCAGCATTCAATTATAAATCACCGTGTATACTAGATTGAATTGCAATGAATAAACAGTGTATTGATAAAATGGTATTAATGCTTTCGCGGCAGAAGTTTTCAGTGTAACAATTTTCACTCGGGTTTGAAAGCTTTCTTTATTTCTTCCTAACGAGTGGCTAGCTTCTTCAGACATTAGGAATAATCTCAGACGACTAAAGATTCCGTCTGCGGTACTTGTATCCATTCTGACTTACGTAGTCTTGTGCGTTAATTACCGTATCTAGATTCGGTACATTCTCAGGCACCCTAATTGACCCCTTTTTACCTGCCGGCTTAAAGTCGTTGATATCCTTCGTTATTTCAGAATTGCTTATTACCTTAACTGGGTTAGGCATATTTTTGATAACATTAAGACACCTTTTTGTCTGCTGTCTTAATGTCGTAGTTTTCATTTGTTATTGTGGCATTTCTAATAATGGGATTCCATATTCGGTTGAGGTTCACAGCTTCTTCTTTTCTGTTGAAATAGTGGATCTCTATTGCCTCTCGTACAAGTCGGCTATGGTATCCCTGGTTGGGGGCAAGAAGTTTCACGTCCTTAAACAGAATATTGTGGTTTCCTTCACTGAGCGCGTATCCTGCCACTGCCGACTTGTCCGTTTGGCCTAATCTGCAGTTCCTTCAGCCTTGTTCCCATGGACCTTTTAGTAGTTACGATGTTTACCTTTCCGCAAGTGCATGGTATGGATAGTGGGTCTCTTTTGTATTTTGCCGACCTAAGGCTTTGTTGTATTTTCTTGGTGGGTTTGAAGAGTGTTTTTATGTTGTGTAGCCCCAAGAGTTTTCCAATTCTGTCTGTGACCTTAGAAATATATGGAAGATACGCTCGTGCAACTACCTGAGCCTCCTCCCTACTTCGCCAACAGAGCCATGAAACCGAGGACTTCCACAAGACGAAGTAGGGAGGAGGCTCAAATAGTTGCACTTGCGTATCTTCCATATATTCCTAAGGTAGAGAATTGGAAAACTCTTGGGGCAACACAACATAAAAACAGTACCCAAACCCACCAAGAAAATAAAACAAAGCCTTAGATCGGCAAAAGACCAAAGAGACCCACTATCTGCAGCGGGAGTATATCGCATACCATGCACTTGCGTAAAGGTATACATCGAAACCACAAAAAGATCCATGGGAACACGACTGAAGGAACATCAGAGGAACTGCAGATTAGGCCGAACGGACAAGTCGGCAGTGGCAGAATACGCGCTCAGTGAAGAAAACCACAAGATTCTGTTTGCGGACGTAAAACTTCTTGCGTCCAACCACTGATACCATAGCCGACTTGTACGGGAGGCAATAGGGATCCACAAACACACGGAGAGTGTCAAAAGAAAAGAAGATGCTGTAAACCTCAACCGAATATGGAATCCCATTCTTAGAAATTTCAAAATACTACAAAAACTACGACATCAAGACAGCAGGCAAAAAGGTGTCAATTAATGTTAAAATAACAGAGGACATCAACGACATAGAGCCGGCAGGTAGAAAGGGGTCAATTAAGGTTAGCGAGAATGTACCAAATCCAGATACGGTAATTAACGCACAAGACTACTAAAGTCAGAATAAATGCAATCTCCGCAGACGGAATCTCCAGTCATCTGAGGTTAGATAGAATAAGGTATGTGGGCGGACGGAGTCATAAGCATGTAGGCCTCTCAGTCGGGCCCGTTATGCAACCACCACTGCTGAGAAATGGTTCAGTTTTGAAGGTAGCACATCTCGCGAGCGAAAGAGGCCCTCGCACTCAACGGGTTCAGTACGATTCTCCCGAGATGTGCTTTCCGTATTGCTGCTACTTCCGGGCATTCCGTGAGGATGTGGGTGACTGACTCCTCTGAGTTTATTCATGGGTCATGTTCCGATATTCCTGAACAGTACTGCCCAGTAATTTTGGTCGTTCCAATTTTACTGAAATTGACTGGTACACATTTCGCGCCACTTTTTATGGAACGTTGGTAGAGGCTAGAAATTTACTGGTACCTACTGATACAGAAATGGTCGTGTAGTCCCAGTATCCCCTTCCCGAATCCATGATGAGTTAGGTTATTAGGAATTATATGTAATTTAATATTTATTCAATTTCATTACAAAATTAGTTCATCTGAAAAGTCAGCAGAACAAATGTATCAAGTAGTATTAGAAGACTTGCTAGTAGAGGTTGATGCCGAAACCACCGCTAATTTACGAGCTTTGTTCTCTCTCGACTCTCTTGTCCATGTATAGATGTATGAAAATAACTATTTCAGATCAAAATCATGCCAGAGACGATATTTGCAGGCCCTTAAAAGACAACTCGACAATGAATTCCAAACATCAGACCAAGAGAATGAATCCACAAGTAATTATTATAAAGAAATAATACCTATCTTATAGATTCATAGCTCCGCTAGAGCTTGAGGTACTTGTGGTATCCGAATTTTCTGATGAATCAGAATCTCTATCTCCTGATATTTCCTCTTATTACTTGATTAATTGCAAACATCAATCAGTATCACATAAATAGTGATGATATTATTTTGAACTCGATACGTATATGATGTATATGTATATGACATTTGACAGTCTGACTTTCCTAATCGTTCCGAAATTAGATGGCAGTTTCAGGTTACTGTTTTAGTTAGGCGTTCCGAAATGACCTACTGTGGCCAGTACTGCTCAGTAATATCGGAACATGAGCATGATGTATAAGCCACTGAAGAAGCAAGCCACTCGCGCTAGTAAAACGTTAGGGAGAAATTCCAAAAAACGATAGCCTTCAAACCCGAGTGAAAATTGTGACAGTGTATTGATGTCAATTAAGAACTGAATCAGATGTTGTTATTACTTCAAATTGCCACGAAAGATGTGAGAAGCTGATCCTGAAAATGTGAATTACGTAATTTCATATTTAAACCAGAAAGTACTTCTGGGGATTATACCGTACGGAAAGTATACCTTATAGTCGCAAGGCCTCGTACAAAATCATGTGATAGATAACCAGCAAGTTGGCTGTCGATTCATTCGTTGCAGTCATTAGTTATTGACTGCTAGACCTACCCTATACTGATGAGGAGCAACACTCCGAAATCGATATATAGGTGGTACGAATGTTTCGATGAACATTCCCATGCAACCAAGCAATTGCAGAGATAACCTTATAGGTACTCTGCACGGAAATTTCATCAGATGTAATTCAATGTTCGTAGTGGCATTAGCCAGGAAAGTAGTTGTTTTCTGATGGATTTTCGACCCAACTTTTCCTATTGTATAGGATATTGGCAATGAGCAGTCCTCCGGACATCTTATGCCTAAAGTCATAAGCTCATTGTTTGTGAATTACAGTTTTCGGTTCCGTTTCATATACGGTCTTGACGATCGTGGCATGGGTATTGCTCTGGTTGGGCTTCCGGCACTGAGATGGCGCTCGCAGTTTGGAATTAATCCACTGTGCGGGCGCGGTCTCAGTTTCGGTCTGTAAATGGGTTTGGCTGTCGAATCATTCGTTGCAGTCCTTAGTTATTGACTGCTAGACCTACCCTATACTGATGAGGAGCAACACTCCGAAATCGATATATAGGTGGTCCGAATGTTCCGATGAACATTCCCATGCAACCAAGCAATTGCAGAGATAACCTTGTAGGTACTCTGCACGAAAATTTCATCAGATGTAATTCAATGTTTGACGTGGCATTAGCCAGGAAAGTAGTTGTTTTCTGATGGATTTTCGACCCAACTTTTCCTATTGTATAGGATATTGGCAATGAGCAGTCCTCCGGACATCTTATGCCTAAAACCAGCAAGTTGTAACTTTGTATACTGTTTGAGTATGGCGAGTCCAACAAGATTTCGTAGAGAGGAAACCTTGACAGTGGTAAGTTTTCCTTTGGAATTCTGAAAAACATGTCAATTTCGCATTTATATGTAAGGTAAAGTTTTCCTCAAACCGACGCGGGAACGCGGGAGCGGGAACGAGATTAATCCGATACTAAAATCCATAGTAGGACATACCGGTGTGATTATTCGTATTTCGAAATGCATACAAGCAACGAAATTTGTATTGTTTGCTACGTATACTGTTTTCCTAGCAACTCGCACAGTTCCAAAGTACCGTTCCCGCTCCCGCTCCCGCGTTCCCACTTTGGTTTGACGGAACCTTAATGACCAGCATTCAGTTTGTAAGTTAAAGTGAAAGATATTTACTGAAAGTTATCTGAAAAAAATTGTCCGACAAAAAGTTTCGGTACTTCTAGTTTGTCCTCCACTCTAAACGTGTTGATTTCACGACTTGTAAGTTGGCGACAGGCAGCAATCTGAGTTTTCTTGGAGCATACAATAATTAAATGAGATTTTCAATGGTACCATTGTCCGACAAAATTAATAAGGATCTTTAGGAGTCCGACGCTCCAAAGATGTCGATTTGACGACAACAATGTTGGTGATAACCAGCTGTCGGACAAAAGTGGCGATTGTCTGAAAATTATTGGACTGTTAAGCCTGTCCGAAAAATAATTTAAATTCTGTAATCTCAATATTTCTCACAAAAGAAGTAAAAATTCAAAATTACATAAAAACACAATGTTCCTTTACAGTTTATTCCTTAACTTGAATGATAAATAAACATAAATAATTATGAGAAAAAAAAAATCATTCATCAACTTCTTCTTCAGTAGATTCTTCGCTAGCCCTGAAAGTATCACTTTCATCGATTGTCTCCGAGCCTGATTGTGATACACTGGCAAAGTGAACGTCATCTTGATCTATTTTAGGATTGAAATATTTATACAGTGTGTCCAATTACGTCGGCACCATTTGGAAAACTTTTTTATTATTAATTGGCCTTAAATCAGAAATCCAACCATCAAATATCAATTTTTTTTGCCGTATACGAAGTTTCTTAAAAAATTTGAATTCCATGCTAGGTTACTGTACCTTCATTTTTGACAATGTCAAAATTTGCTTTGGGAAAAAGTTGATTAAAATTAAAAAGTACGTTACGATTACTTCTATCTTCCATAAAAAAATAAAATTTAGTTAGTTTTAACATTTTTTTTTTCGGAAAAAATACTTGTTTCAATTATACAAATATCAACCAAGCAGCGGTAAAAAATCCGCTGGTTACTAATGATGTCTTATGACCACGTCATCGGTACATGTTGGGAGTGTGGGATTCTTCAGTCCTACATCCATCTTGTAGGACAAACGATTTTTCGAGTACTTTATCGAATCATCTCGAGGTTCAACTGAAAAACTAACTGTTATTAATGACTTTTTTGCACTCACCAAATCGACCCCAAGCAGCAAGGGTCAGTCGAATGTACGTCGAATCTATGTCGTCACTCGACGTAGAAATACGTAGAAACAACGGTCGATTCGACGTGAATTGGACGACACAATGTCATAGTCGAAAAGACGTCGACCTGTGACGTTTAATCGACGACGAAATGTACCTCTCCAATAACGTCATATAGACGTACTGTAGACGTTGAAAATTATCTATGGTATGTATATGGTTTGAACGAGCAGCAATTTGCGATCGTTGACAACTGGACGACGCACACGCTGCTAATTTTTAGCGTGTTCAAAACTCAACTGTGCATGCGTTGTCCAGTTGGCATCGGTTGCAAACTGCTGATTGTACAAACCTATAATAAAAATGTTTGTGATTAAATGAAGAAATTAAAAATGACTCTGTCGAAACTGTTACTTTGTTTCATTATATTTGATTATAAATATATTGTTTTATTTATATTCAAATACAAAAAAAAATATATGTTTTTGTCTGGGTACCACAGATTGTAGATAGGTTGGCTAAAGTATAGCTGCTAAAATATTTCTTTCATTGTCTCGAGCATTTTTTGATAAAAATCTGTAATGATTATTAGGAGAAACAAAACTTTGGTAGATTTTTCACAAAAATAATTTTAACATACCAAGCAAAGTTTGGTTTTTCTCACAGTAATGCTAAAATATTTACTCTATAATAAAGGAAATGATAACCATTTATTACTATTCTGGGGTGGGTCAAGAGGGAATAACATACATTTTGCGATTATACTATTGAGTAAAAAGTTCCATATTTGGTAGAAGTTCACTTACAATGCAAATATCAACAGATTTGGATTCAAAAGGGTAAGTATAGAAAGATTCATAACATGTAAACTTTAGACCTAATGAAAAAATTTCAATTTCAGCAATAACTATAATGTTATTGATTTTTATGAATATGTTGCTACACTATACCCAAAATTATTATGTTTCACCTTATTATATTGTTTAATAGAATTAGAATATTCATTCAATAATGGTCCATTAAAATGCTGCATTTCACATTTTTTTGTGGCGCTAGTATTAATGAGTGATACATTATTAGCTTCTGTCAGGCGACAGAACAATTGTTCTAAAGGTTTATTAGGCGATTTCACCGACTTTTTTATTTCATTTAAGTAGTTTTCAAAAGGAAAAGCAGAAATCTTGTCCAAAGGACCAAATAATCGAGCTTCCTCATTCAAATGACACAACACATGAACATTATAAACTAAAAACTCTAATCCATATAGGTCTTTGGAATGGGATATAAAGCAGTCTAAACGTTTTTTAGGAATATCACAACCAAAATTTGCCAAGTGCCTTTTAGACAACAGGATAGTAACAGAAGAATGCAGTAAAAGAAAGTGCTCGTACGTAGCTTTATGAATATCTTTAAAAACTAAGACTCCTAAATAAACTAGAAGTGTTCTAAATTCCGTTGCTTTAAAGCGAGCGACTTCTGAAAGACTTCGAGGTTTTCTATTGAACTCTGAGACAACAAATGTTCTATAAAAAATTAGTTTTTCTGATATTTTTGTAACATCCCTACCACATAATCGAACTCGCAAGTCACCACCTGTCCACGTGAGAGGAAGTTTTTTCATAACACCTAAGTATAAACAATGCATAGAGTCGATTGGAAATTTTGAATCCATTCCAATATTTAAGTCTTCCAAAGGTGAAACTCCAGTGTGATGATTCTGATCAGATTTTAACAAAAATGACTGGTCCGATCTCCTTGGCGCCGAGATGTTATCAAAAATCATTCTGTGATTAACGTAGTCTCCTTCTTCAGTCCATCTATCACATCCTGAATAACCATTGTGTGATTTTATACATTTTATAAAAGCCCGAGCTGGAGCATCACAAATGAAACTATGTACATGTATACTATATTTTTTATCTTTAAAGGTTATACCATTCTCAAGTAGGAACTTAAGATCATTAATAAAGTCGATCAAATAATCAGCTAGTGGGCTAGGTTTTGAATTTCCACAAAAAACACCTACAGCGAATGGGTTCACTTTAATACTGCTATTTACAATTAAACCCAAGATAGGCCAAAACTGCACTGAAGAGCTTTTAAATAGAGGTAAACCATCAATATTAAATGATATTAGAATATCATTTGAAACTATCAAATCAGTTTTAGAAATATAGAATTTAAGATAATTGTCTAATCCAAAATGAACATAATTGCCTGAAGTTAGTTCTTTTTTCAATGTAATAGTAGTTGGTGTGTTCAAAAGAGTTTTGGAACTCAGAGGTAATTCTGGATGAACTGGAACTAACACATGAAGTAGATCAGTTACCGTACTATAAGTTACTTTGTTACGAATTGCCCATCTCCTTAGTTCACTATGTAAGTCTTAAGAATTTTTTTCGGATTCATTGGAGTCACTTGCATTACCTAAATGACTTATCAACCCTAACTCAATTTCAGAGTTAGATTCTATGCTTTTGCCATTTTCAGTTTCACTAATATCAATAAAATTTTCAGAACTAACACAAGAGTTTGTGACATCAGCAGTAGAAATTATATTAATGGTATTATTACTATGTATCACTGTTTCACTAACAAGTGAAGAGGAAGCCTGATTTAAATTACTATTGAGGTTTTCATTTCCCATGCAGACTTTCAATTGTATATTTAAGCTCCTTAGCCACCCTCCGAAACATTTGGCGTTCACCTGCAGTTTCTTTATAAAACTTTAGCATATTATTTTTACAATAAATAACTCAACTAACTAAAAATGAAACAATTCTACCTTATTCATTTTTATTATTACGATTGGGAGCGTGTTTCAGCCAACGCTTGATAGCGTTCTCAACTTCCTGAGTTGTAAAGTTGGCTCCTTGTTTTACTGCATCTATAATAAAAATAAATTTCAGTGTATAACATAAAATACGGTATATACAAACTTTTTCTGATTTTACTATACAATATGTAAGTCTGTTTATAATTTAAGCATGTCCAATTTTAATTTAAAAAAAACACCAAGAAAATTAAAAAGCACAAATCTCACCTAGTACCACTTTGTTTAGACGCAGTTGATTAAATGGTCTCTTATTGGATTCTTTGTTCTGCCGGTTGTTGCCAAAATAATTAAAAAGTTTTGCTTTACCATCTGTCAATAGGGATCTTAAAATTCTGTTATTCTTTTGGGTAACTTCTTTGGAGTTTGAAATTGAGGCACAATAGGATTTCTAAAAAAATACAAAATTATGAAAGAAAAAGCTAGGCATGAATCTTTTTTCCCAATTTCTTTTAGAATTTACTATGAAGTGTAATAGGACAGTGAATTTCTGTTAAACAAACAAAATCAACGGAAAAAAAAAATCCACAATTTCCACAATGTCAAGACATCAATATTAGGAACACTTACAAAATGGTTACAGTTCTCTTCCTGTGTCAAGTACGTCTCTAATCCTTCCAGATCTTCCAAAGATTCTATGGGTAATTTGAATTTCAGATCTTCGGGCAAATCTGCATTTTTAATTGGAATGTTTGATTTCTGTGAAATGTCGAGAATTTTTCTGTTTTGTTCCTTAATTATGAGGATATTGTTGAGTAGAACCTTTAATCCCTAAAACAATAATGCATATTTACAACACACACACACAGTTTTGCTTCCTTCAAAACGCAAAAATTATGAATGCATGCCAACATTGTTGGTTTACTGGTTTACAGCACACATTTATGCCCATAAGAAATTTAGTTTAGGAAAAACACAATTTGACTGTTCACTTTAAAAATACCAGTAATAAGACCTATATAAAAATTAAGTGATTTGTTACATTTTGAGATGAAGCTTTTAGGTATGATAAAATGTATGATAGTGGAGTGTCTTTCATTATTTAAGTAAATTTTCACTGAATGTGGAACTATAACATTATAAGGTTTCAAACCGAAAATGTTATTTTTTTTTTGGTATTGAAATGCGTAACTACACCTATAAATAAAACAAACTAACCATTTTTATTCTGAAGACTAATGTCAAAGTTTGGAGACTCATTCAGAGTTGGTGTTTGCACTGCAGCTGTTCTTTTGGACCCAATATATGAAGCTTTTGGTGTAGATATCTGACACGATAATTCATTACTTCTTGGCGTGAATGTGTCATTTATTAATTTGGAGCCAGAATACGAGCCTATGTTGGACTCATCTGTCCCGGATTCCAATTCTTGAGACAACCCTACAATTTTATTTATTACATAATTATATAATACTCAATATATCTTTGGAAATTTTACAAGGGTACAAAATAAGAATTTTAGATTTAACACTCAAAGCATTACTATTGATGTAAATCTTAGGAGGACTATACCTCTTGCATTTATTGGAGTATTCATTTTCACAGGTGGAGGCCGTGCAAAACTTTGCTTAGACTTTTTGTCTAATTTCCTGAATAATGGAATATGTTCGTCACTATCACTCTCATCACTACTGAATTTTCTTTTTATTATTTTTCTTCTAGGTCTGACATCATCCTCATCAAGATCTATTTGTAAATCAGACGTTATTTCTTCTCTTTTTAATTTTTTCGTAGCTTTTTCGAAATCATCTGAAAATGTACAGAAACAATTTTGAATTGAGTAGTATGTATGAGTAGTATGGGTAAAATAACTTCGCTAAATTATTATAATTACCTGTTGAATAGAAAAGTTTCTGCACTCCATATATTTTCCAATTTTCATTTATTTCTGGTTCAAGTTTCCTCAGAACTTTATTAAATTGAAGGTTATCTTTTATTGGTGGCCAAAACACTTCAGTTTTCCTGGGAGTTAACCAAGCAGTATTAACTATAGATAATCCACCACCATCTGCATCTTGTTTGAATTCTATTACAGAATACATTATGAGTATCTAAGAAACAAATTTAGTATTTCAGTTCTTCTTCACTACTTGTTTTACCATGTTATCAATAGCTGCTATATAATAAAACAAAACAATTCGCTATACACTATATTTTCTAACGAAAATGTGAAGCAAGGCATGAATTATTTATCCGACATAACCTACATTATATAATGAAAATAGTGACGAATAAAGCAGTTTTCGTTAATATTCATGCAAGTACGCATAAAAGAGAAAGTATTGTATATCACTTTTAAGGTTATATTTCATTTCCAAACATTGCACTTACATATCTATCCAATGTGATTTATACATTACATCCAGTGTCCTATTTAGCGGGGCACATAAATGTAAAGGAATCAAAAGAATCGCTGAAGATAAAGATTAATTTTGATTTTTGAAAACACCTGCTGAGCTCAGACGAAACTAGAACTTGAACTTGGATTGGAGCAAATTGGAGTCGTTGGAAGTTCTACTTCTTCTTCTTCTTCGTCTGTTTGGCCTTTTCCCTTTGGGAAGTTGGCTAGGCCAAGTCGTTGGAAGGTGGAGACTTGCAAAATGAAGAAATTATGTCAATTGTCAATTGTCAGTCAAAATACACAGACCACAAGACTTTTTTCATCCAATCACAAAATAGTATTCATACAGGGGACCAAAGTACTAATTTGTGATTGGTTAAAACACTGAACGGCCAATTTCAGGATGTTTCCCGCAAATTTTAAATTTATTTTATGATAAATTATTTGAAGATCGATGAGTGAAATCAAATCTTTGCGGATTGATGAACATATTTGCTATTATACAATAAACTATTTTTATTATTATTGCTATTATTAACTTCAAGTCCATTGATCAAACATAGAGTATACTGTTTTGCTTTGTATCGAACCAAACTTCGAATTGATATACATACGTATTAGGTCCTTTCGTCTGCAACAATTCTATATATGCAAACGAAAGAACCTTTAGGTACACATTATAAATATTATAATCCCTATTACGATAGTCACTTTCATAACGTCTTTTCGACGTGAATTCGTAGCCGATCAATTATTGGGAATCGACCAAACCTGCAACCGACGTCAAATCAACGTCTTTATTATGAGGTCTAAATGACGTTTATAAATCTACGTTTAATGGATATCGTTTTAAGGTCGATCGACGTCAAAGTACTCAAATGACTTAGCAACGACGTCCATTCGACTGACCCTTGCTGCTTGGAACATGACTGACGCCTGCGTATTTTATTAGTTTTTTTAGTATTTTATAAGTTGGGCGTCTCAATGGAAAGAAGCTACTTACGAAGATTCAGCATATTACTGATATATTTTTTTTCTTTGGAATTGACAATTTTGAAGCGTAGGACTGGGAACACCTAACATTCAATTAGTAGGACAATATAAGCAATCGATTATACAAATATTAACCAAGCAACAGTAAAAAATCCACTGGGTACCAATGATTTCTAATGACCACGTCGTTGGTACATGTTGAGAGTGAGGGACTCTTCAGTCCTACCATCCATTTTGTAGGACATAGATTTTTCGAGTACTTTATCAAATTACCTCGAGGTTCAACTGAAAAACTAACTGTTATTTATGACTTTTTTGCATTCACCAAATCGATATTATTGACGGCTGCGCAGTTTATTAGCTACCACGATCGAGAATTTTCGTAAAGGAAAAAGTTGGACGTCTTGGCAAAATGAAGCTACTCAGGAAGATTCAGCCTGTTAATGATCATTTTAGAAAATGGTCGTGTGATCCTGGTCTATTCACATTGAACGTCCAGCAAATAGGTTTGTCACAGTTTTGCACCAGCTGACACTTATTGATACGTTTTTTATATTGTAATTTATTATATGAATGATTTTCAGCTTTACTGAAATCATCCGATATATTTCAAATTCCATGCATGTTTACATTCGTAGCCTTCCACCCCAGGCTGCTGACACATTTTTTTTCCTAGAAATATCATGAGTAAATTATCCTCAAATTTTCAGATTCGCTAAAATGACCCGAATATTTCTTTTTCTTGACGAGATTTTCAACACTTCACTATACCCTTAGAGGTCATGGGTTTCGGCCATTTGACACATAATATTTTAATAAGCTTTGGAACATACAACTGAAGGAAAAAGATGTACTTTGGTGAAATGACTTGGTCAAATTTGATGTCAACTCCCTGGCTATAAGGAGATGTTGGGAGAATGTCAGTTTTGCAAATAAAATTCAAGTATTGTCTGCGAATATAAAATGAATGTGACAACAATAGTAGTAAACGGAATCACTGGCCACAGGTAATTTAAATTTTAACTGATATTTGTTTTCGAGATACCTATTACCATTGTTCATATAGAATTAAGATAGTTAGCCAGCATTATGGGATTAAAATTTGATTCAAAAGGATGCGATATGTACATGGCGACAGTGATCTCACATCCATGTCATATCGTCAATTCAGTTATCTGGCCTTCAAAAGTCATGTCGTTACTTGATTGAAACAATGGGACAGCATTAAAATCAAGATTTTTTGAAGAAACCTCCATTAAAATGACGTCAAATATTCATGTTCGTAACTAATCACTCTAGATGACACTTGCGCTTGGATCCAATACCAATTCCATAGGCATTAGCTAACTATGTTACTTCTATATAAACAATGCAATTACATGAAATGGTCTTAAAGAGAAACATTCTCAATTGAAAATTGAATCAATACATGACTCCTCTGGAAATGGAGAAACCCTACGATAAAATTGAAGTTACTTTTTTGTAATATCTAACAGAAAACAACTACTTCCCCGGCAAAAGACACGCTGGACATTGAACTACATCAAATAGATATTGAGAAAGACCATATATAACTTGAGAGAAAAAATCTGAAAAAGAAAATTTGCATTTTCATTTAGATAGTTGATTATTTATTAAATGTCCAGTTTCCATTGGAGATTCTCATCTATAAATGAGATAAGGGAGAATGTTATTCAGAAGTATCACTCACAGAAACTCGCTCATTCTATTGATGCGAGAATTGCATCTCTTTAGCTTGGCCTCCAATACATTTTGGTAGACAAAAATCTATTTCACTCTTCTAAGATCATCAGGGAGGTCGGAAGAATTGGAAAACATACTCTTCAGAAGCAATTTCACACTGTAATGAGGAATTGTTGGACTATTTCTTGTGGAATGAAACTTTGAAACTATTTTTCTGACATTAAACCTGTCATGGGTATGGCATGTTGATTTCATTGAAATTATGAACATCCTGTTCATATTTTCATTCAAATATAATTTATCGTATGACAGTTGTCATTTGATACCAGATGGGGTCGTTCGTCTGTTTCACGGAGCAAACCAATAAGAATCGTTTTTCTCTATTTAACTCGTTTGCCTTCATTAAAATTGGATAGAAGTAAAGTAGTTCCATCAAATATCTATGCTGCTGCACACGAACAGGCCCTACGTGATTGCTTATTTGAAGTTTATGCGGTTCTGAAAGTTTTTGTTGTTTGCAATCTACAATTTTTTGAAGAACATTTCCAAGTGAGTACTTTACGTTATTTCATCATTGTATTCAAAGCAGAGTTCAAATAAAGATTTACAATTTTAGTTATTGCAAAAAAGACCTTGAACTATCAAAAATTTTCAGGTAAAGAATCAGAAAAATTCACTTGTAAAACCAAATTCAAATAGATGAAAGTCACAATGGAATCCTAGATATTGCTTTATCTAATTTGATTTCACCAGATGAATAATGAGTGTGTTATTACCATTTGCGGTATTGCCAATGCTCGTTCTTCATCAAAAGATAGGTCCCTTCAGATGGATTATGGTGGGGGGTATTTCCGATGAACGTGACGTCAGCAGCACACTTTCAAACGTGATATTTTTTCAAAATGAAAAAATATAGTGGGAATCTTTGTTGAATAGACGTTTCAGACTAGAAACTATCAATTTAAACTAGTTTTGCAATTTATTTTTCGTAAAAGTAAAATTCCATTTCTGCGAAATTGCAATTATCTGGAATTATCAACGACGCACATTTCACATTACGGATCTTCAGATTTAGGTGAATGAAAATTCACCAATGGTAATAGTCAATAGGAGCTGAGAAATCTGTACAAGGGTGCAATGAGATTCGAGTTCCCAGTGCTTGAATTATTCCGAAAATTTTTGTAGTGCACGATTTTTAAAAAATTATTCCTACCATAATTTTTTTTTTAATCGTGCTCAACTAAAATTTTCAGATACTAATTCAAGAACTAGAGAGATTCGGTGTGAAAATTTCACAACTAATTATTTAACAAACCCTTCGAGAATTATCTAATTCGTCCATGTAATACAAATAATCATGATATGTTGTTTTATGAAGTTATTGGAGTGATTTAGTAAAATCTTAATTTTTTCAAACAATGTAGAGTCGTTTATTATTTGACTTAATTGACTAGTTATTATTGAATCTGTATACATTTTAATCAGAAGTGGGTAAATGCTGTAATATGTTGCGTTACTGTCTAATCACGTGACTAACGTCAAAAAATTTCCAGTGTAATCACTTCCGGAGTACCCTCGAGAAAAAAATCCGGAAATCGATTGTGGTTGCCATAACAGTCAAAATAATGGTGGATTTATGCAGCAATCATGAGTCATAAGTTTTAAGTCATAAGAAAGAATATTCGTCAGTGATTGGTTGGAATAAACGGACCAACCAATCATTGACGAATATTCTTCCTTATAACTTATGACTGCTGCATAAATCCACCATAAGAGCATTCGATCACTCGAAAATTGTTGGTTGAAATTTTCAAGAGAAATTTCTCTTCAGAATTTTTTTTGCTTAACTTGATAGATATTCATATTTGTGATTTTTAAAACTATTGGTGGTACCTTCCTATCAAAGTATAAAATTTGTTCGAATCTTTGGATTGTCTAAAAATAATAATTTGATTCGTTTACAGTTTCAAATGCTATTTCTGAGGTCTAAAAAAAGGTTATATTCAGAAAAATTGATGATGTTTCAATTAATGGATTTATATATCAGCTTTCAAAATTTACATTCGATGCAAGCAAAGAAGTTGATGTCAACAGTCTTTTTGATAATTGTTTAGAAGAATTCTCGTGGTGTTTTAATAGTGCTTTCCAAAAAAATACTTTGGTGAATAACAGCAGGACTCGCAAAATTAAATTTTCTGATCAACTTAATGATAAACACAATAAACTGCATAATCTTGACAGGCTGCGTAAAAGGGTTCATGACGATAAGATGAATGAAACTTATAAGAAATTGAAGAAAGAAGTAAATAGGTATACAAATAATCTCTAAAAAGAAACTTATTTATGAAAATATCATCGATCATTCAAATAACACAAACCGAATAGTTTGCAATTTAGTAAATGAAGTTAAGGGTAAACGAAAAAGTTCTAATATATCCGAAATTATCAATAACGATGTACATTTAATCAATCTAAATGCTCCCGTTTCAGTATACAAGAAGTCATCGACACGATCCAACTTTTACCAAATATAAAATCTACTAGTTTAGACGAAATTCCAATCAACGTTATTGAGCAATTTAAAGAGATAATTGCTCCTATACTGAGTTATATTATAAACAGTTCTATTACACAAGGCACCCTTTCAACAAGCCTCAAAATAGCCTCCATAATTTTATTATATAAAAAAGACGACCCTACTAACATAGAAAACTACAGACCAATCGCGTTATTGAGTGTATTTTCCAATATTATAGAAAAACTCGTTTTAAAAGAGTAGAGTATTATTTGAAGTTATTCAAATTGCTCACAAATTGTCAGCATGGTTTCAGGCAAATATTTTCAACTGAAACTAGTGTTCAAAATTGTTTTTTCCGTTAACCAGCTGTCATCCCCTTACAGACGGCAGCCCTCAGAAGTCGAAACTTATGCGGTCTAAGGATTAACGAGGTCTTATCTTTTTACGTGCGATTCCTAGCACTTTCTCGGGCCATCAGAAAAAGTTCTGCAGTCGCTAGGGTTTGAACTTTTGACTGGCAGCCTAAAAGTGATTCAAACAATGTCGCTTTAACCACTCGGCTACCTGACCCCGTAGTGTGGTAAGTTATACCGAATATATTACCAGTCTATTTAATTTGACTTGACAAGAGCTCTTGATACGGTTGATAAATCTTTCGTTTCTGAAAAGCCTAATGCTATAGGTATACGTGGTTGCCTTAAAGACTGGTTTCTGGCCTACCTGTAAAACAGAAAAATTGTTGGTAAAATTGACGACGTCATCTCCAAAGAGTATGAGGATTATATTGATACCTCACATGGCAGTGTCCATGGACCGCTAATCTTTTTATTACACATTAATGACTTATCTCGGTATATAACAACAAGCTGAAGTATTTATGTATGCAGATGATACCTGCATGGTTATAAAGGATGATAAAACTTTCAATGAATTTGATAATTGGTGTTCTAGAAATAGGCTTATCATAAACTTGAAGAAAACCATTTACATAGAATATTGCAGCAATTGTACAAAACTCCTTTGACTTGTCAAATTTCATTCAATGGGTCCAACACTGAAATATCTAAATCATTTAAATTCGTGGAAATAACGTTTGACAGTAATTTTACATGGGAAAAACAGATTAATGGTGTTTGTGAAACGATCAATCAATGTTTTTACTTATTGACCGTCTATGCTAGACAATAACACCCTTTCGAACATTTATTATGCTTATGCTTACTCTGCCTTAAGCTACAGTGTCCTAATCTGGGGCCAGGGACGTGATGTGCAAAGAGTTCCTATTTGTTTAACAAAAATGAATCCTTAGATTGATTTTTAATCATCCCTATAGAACTTCATATAAAATTAACAGTATCTTCAATGTATTTACTAAAATTGCTTGGTTATATTTGTTCCAACAAAGATACACTAATGAAAAACAGTGACATACACAATTACGATACAAGACACAAAAACAATTTTGTTTTATCTGATTCTTGTTGACATGGTTTTATTCGTTTTGATTTTTTGTTTTTTTGTCATCTATCTGTTCGTTGCGGAAATTATATTGGAAAATGTCAACTGATGAGGATGGACGAATCTTATTATCTGTTTATCAGTTTGGCCATTTTTCGAATTGTAAGTGTGGAATTTGTTCATTGAAAAATTGACTGTTTATTCACATTAGAGTGTTTCACCTACTCGATGAAAGAAATATACATTTTTCTGCCATTACGTAGTTCTGAACATGAATATCAGTGTGATGAATTTAGTACAACGTGAGTTAGTGAATTGGCATATGTGGTAGACATAACCTCAATTTTTTGATTGGATTTTTTTTTGTTATTTCTACAGTATCATTGATTGACATGTCTGAGAGAAGAGCCGTACGTATTCAGGAGCTATTATTGATAGAGAGTTGAAGTGCTGCCGTGAACGTAAACGTTAACGTACAAATTGACTACGCATGCGCACTCGTCAGCTATTCACGTTATCGTTGAAAATAGGCATATGGGCATACGTAACCTAACGGTTTCACACGGATACCTTAAAAATCGACGCACGTTAACCGAAGAATATTCGAATCACACCGATGAGTTGCGAATGAGCGAATTTTGACTTTAAATCCATAACATCAAAAAAGTACAAAACATTATTTACAATTTTACATCAATAATCATTTCTTTAATGTATTTTTGAGGATCTGTTCGGTATTTCGCTTTATTTAGAACAATGAACATTTTGAAAAGCCAATTCCGGAAGAATTTGATTTGCATTTGGCAAGGAGGGAATATGGTCAAAATCCCTATTAAGATCCGCAAAGATGAACTCTAATTCTGTTGTTCAGAGAAAACAGCATAAAAGCAAAATAAAGACAAATTAACATGTTAGGGTTAACGGTTCACATACGTTCAACTTCAACTCAATTTCATAACAACCAGTAAACGTTATATTTCGTATGTTAACGTCTACGTGAAGGTTCACGTACTGTAATCACTTCAACTCTCTAATTATACAATACAGTGTACAAGTGACTTGGATAAGGGCACTGATCTGGAGGCTTCTGGAGGTAAACTTCATGTTGCTCGTTTATTTATTTGGATATAGGTTCAGATGAAGAATAAGAAAACGGAGAGATTCATTCTCACAAAAAATTTGAACTTGAACTTGAATTAGATTGTGATTGATGAATATCAAAAAATATCTTGAAATATGACAGTATAGGCTGACATTTCTACTTTCGTTTTTACAGTTTTCTAATTTGTAAGAAATATTTTTGCTGCATTTATCGCTTCCTATATATTTTTTGCTCACAAAGTACTTAATTCAGCACAACTTATATCACAAAAGTTGGCTGTTGCCCAAAATTTCCTATAGACTCCAAAATATATTTATAATGAATGCAGAATTGAGAATTTGTATTTCGAAAAACAATAAATCGTGAGTGAAAAGGATTATGAATTGCATAGATGTCTGGTAAAGTTTAAAATACCAGGTGTCCATCCCTCTAATATTTTCGTTTTTGAAGATAATGGAATGAAATTTTGAGGATAAAACTGATTTTTTAACGAGTAACCCAGCTTCATGCATCTTCCAGTCTCGTCTGAGTTGACCTAAACTCTCATTAGGTATCTAAATGGGACACCCGGTATATTTTCACTTCTTTTTTTTCCGTATGACATACTGTTTGACTGTATAACATAGTGTATGGCATACTGTGTGACTGTATAACACACTGTATGACAAATGTATAACTGGTCACTTTTTGTAACCAAATAAATTTTTTGTGGATACCTTCAAATCACTAGTTTCAGTATTTTGGAATAAATACAGCTTTACTGTTGATCTGTATCTGCTATATAAAATTTAATATTTGAAGGATATGTATCCCTGGGGCTAGACAGATTTTTCTAATTTTTGGATATATCATTCTAGAGATCAAAAGAAGCAGCTCTCTTTCTTGCCACACAGGGTGAGCTAAAAAAATTTGGTTGAATATCTTATGCCAATTGTGGAAAATACTGTCTGCAATTAGATTTTTCTTGATTTTTGGATATAATATGCTGTGAAAAATATCTATTGACTTTGGATATAGCAATGATGGTGTACATACTCACAATCATGTCGTTTTATAGTTGCACCATAAGGGTATGTAGCAAAAGGTGGTGTAGTAAGTTTTTTTTTACCTTGTATATATGGGTGCAAACATGTAAAAATACACCAACACGAGCCACACGAGCAATCTCGGGAGAACTTCTGGCTTCAGAAAATTAACTAAAAAGTCCACACTTCGAAGTCAATCGATATTTTTCACAGCATATTATACATTCAAACCAATTTTTCGTCTCTTTTGACTTCTAGAATGGTAAATCCAAAAATAAAAAAAAAATCTGTCGAGCCCTAGGAATGCACGCATTTTTTTCAAACGTCATCTTGGTAGCTAGTCGGGTTAGAAAGAAGATAATTCCATTGCGATTAATTTGTTACTACACACTACCAGGTTTCAACAAACTTCAGTTGAAAAATGAAGATTAAATTGTTAAAATTGGTTTTTCCGTTAACCAGCTGTCGTCTCCTTACGAACGGTGGCCCTCAAAAGTCGAAACTTGTGCGAGCCAAGGATTAACTAAGTCTTAACTTTTTACGTGCGATTCCGAAATTCTTTAGTCGCCATGGTTTGAACCACCGCCGACCGGCAGCCAGTGACTAAAACAATATCGCTTCAAACACTCGGCTACCTGGTTACATCAGATATTTCTCCAAATGAAGTATATTTTGAGATAAAAATAAGATTTGAATTCTTCGAGTAACTTGTTTAATTTAATTTAATTTAAATTCAACAAAGCACATATATTTTGACCGAAAACAGTGAAGTAATATTTTTACAAAATATTCAAGGCTGAAATTAGTGATTTGAACGTTTCTCTAGCAATCTAAATTGAAAGAGAAATGAAAATAAATGGTTACAAAAAGCGAAAAGTCATACATGGCTGTAGTTAGAAGGTAGTATTGCTTAAAAAAATTTAAATTGTTTTTTCTGTTAACCAGCTGTCGTTCCTTCACGAACGGCAGCCCTCAGTACTCGAAACTTGTGCAATTCAAGAATTAACGAAGTCTTACTCAACGTGCGATTCCAAGTACTTTCTCAGACCATAAAAATGTCTGCAGTCGCTAGGTTTTGAACCTTCCACTGGCACTCGGCTACCTGGAGAAAATATACCAGGGGTCCTATTTAAAAATAGAAATTTTATGTCACTCTCAGTGAAACCGGGAGTTGATTAGATTCGAAAGAAAACTCAGTGTTATGTCGTATACAGATACTACAAATTTTATTCCGTTTTCTTCTTAAACAAAAAATTTATAAGTGCGAGCCACTCTCCGAGGACACTCGGTATAGAAATATGAAGTGACACACATTTGAAGGCAGATTTGTGCATACCGACATTCCTTCAATTTGTATTTTTACTTCCATCAAAGCTTTTTCACCAAGATGTTAAAACTCTATTTTGATATGGCGCTATTTACGAGCCCCTTCCCATTTCAGTTCTCCCAACTCTTGAAATCTTAATTTTTTAAGCACCATGAAATAATAATGAATATATATTTTCAATAGAATCAAATAGAAAAACTTCCACTTTATTATTTCCTTTTAGAATTTCTTGCGAAAAATCAAAAATGTTCCGAAATAGAAAGTTTCTATTAGTTTTTAATAAACCCCATCTGACTTGTGTTACAAAATGAACATATTATATCGACGGTGGCTTTCGTATATTTAAGCAAAGACAAAGTACTAAGGAACTGTCAGAATATATTTTATACATTTTAAGGTTAGTTCTTATCGTGAAAATGGGTAGAGGAAAGATTATTGATGAGAAAATTTGTTTAATCATTTAATAAATTTGCCCATTCTGGAAAATCAAACTCGGATATTGCAAAGTTAGATTTGTCGTGATATAGTAACAGATATATAGTTACAATATAAAAAACTACAGGTTCATACAATACAAAGCCTCGATATGTGAGAAAAAGCAATATTACAGATGCAGATAGAAGAGCGCTACGAAGACTTATCGAAAAGAATCGACGTTCCAATTATTTACAGCTAAGTGCTTTATGGAATGATGCTATTGGAAGGCGCATTTCGAGATCCACATGCCACCGGGAGGCCCACAAACTGGGATTTGGCACTTACAAGGTAACATTCTTGATGATAAAAATTAATGAAGTTGATACTGGATAAATATTTCTTCTGCTGAATTGTTTACAATTGACAATTCTGTTCTATGCCAAAGAAAAGCCACTGTTATCGCCACAGCAAAAAAAAACTGGTTAGGATAGGCTAAAGAACATAGATCTTGGACATCTCAACACTGTCGTGCAGTACAGTGGAGCGATGAGTCCCGATTTGAAGTGTGTGGTGGGGACAGTAGAAGTAGAGTTATTCGCAAAAAACATAAAGCCTTCCATCCGGACTGTTTGAAGAAAAAAGTCAAACTTTCTGCGTTAGTCATGGTGTGGGGCAGCATGTCAGTCAAATGGGTAGGAAAACTCCATTTTATCTAAGGAGTTGTGAATACTGTAAAATATTCGAACATATTAGAGAAATCGCTGTTGCTATTCATGGAAGAATATTTGACATCAGGGCAAGATTTTGTGTTCCAACACGATGGCGTCGGATGCCACATTTAAAAAAAAAAGCTCTCAAATGGATGGAAGACTATAACATAACACTTTTGGAATGGGTTTCTAGTAGTCCCAATTTATCCTCGATCGAAACATTGTGGCATGCGATGAAAAAAGTGTTGCGCACACATCCTGCCAGAACAATCCCTGAATTAAAGGAAAGGCTTCAGGAGATGTGGGATTCGTTTACACCACAATTTTGTGAAAACTTAGTGAATACTATGCCACAAAGAATTTCTGTAGTTTTGAAAAATAAAGGCGATATTACCCAGTGGTAAACTTCAGAACTGATTTTTTTTGTCTATTCTGTAGTTTTGTTCACGTTTTTCTATTTGTTCACAATTTCTATAAATATCTTGATTTTGATCTAATTATGTGTTTAAATAATTTTTTTTTAAATGGTTAACGAGGTACTTTTATTTTGTCACCCTAGGACAAATTTCTGAAAAAATATAATGTGGGCCAATTGAAATGGGAAGGGGCACGTATGCATCCGAATTAACTTCTTCCTTTTCCTTATAAAAGAGTAAACGGATAACCTTCACCTCTCAGGGAAAACGGAACTGGATATATAAATTGCTGTGATTCTAAAATTTACATTGCACAATTTGGAATTACATAAAATTTCCCGGTATAGAAATGAATAGGTCTGACATAATTACACACACTTTTAGGTTTCAAAAAACTTCAAAAGATAACATTAGATTTTTCTAAAAATAAAGTTTATTTTGAGATTAAAATAAGTTTAAAATTGTTATCGTTATTTCCGTCAAACGATTGCACCCCTACGCGCAACCCTCGGAAGTCTTCGAGAGACTTGTGTGAGCTAGGGAAGACGCAGCCCTTACCTTTTAACGTGTGGTGTCACGCACGAGACCGATGACCATGCGAGGCTTTGAACCCTCGATCCTTCACTCCAAAGGCGAACGTTCTACCAGCTCGGCCACCACGGCCCATCGATAAAATTTGAATGCATCGAGTAACAAATGATGAAACGAAAACATTAATCCAAAGGCAAATATCATGTCTCCTTGCATAAATGTTATTATTGTCATGTTTTTTGAATACAGAGTAATTATATAATTTATTTTTGCATGAGCGAGATAAAATGCTTTTGTCAGTTGTGTTGATCACAGTTTTTTCCCTTCGGATGCTGGTCCTTTCAGCAGCTGCACCTCAGCCTCTTGGGCTTTTTGTGCTTTCCAGTTGGTTTCACAGCACCCACTCCGTAACTCTAGTCCCCTGTACCAGTCTGTACAGGTTCTTCACCGGTCGACTGTTGTATTCTTCGGGAGATAGCCTGGGATTCCCGAATATTGCCTGTCTCTTCTCGGTCTAGTGCCTCGCATTCTGACAGAACGTGTGTTTGGCTGTTTCTGTCCCTTTGCCACTTTGTCTACAGGAGTGTTCTCCGTTGTACAGCCCCATTTTGTGGAGGTGTTACGCTCCTAGTTGGACAGGGGCGTATATAAGCTACCTAGCCTGAACAGAGCCTTGCTCAGTGGAGATGGGGGTGGGTAAATACAAAATGAAACCAAGTATAGAGCGTAATCGAGTTGTATTTGTTCGAACCGGTAGTAACTCAGTGTGGTATGTGGAACTAATACCGAGCTGGCAAAATGTCGTGAGGGCACAAGGCAATGACTAATAGTGTGAAGTTGGCAACAAGTGTCAACCTTGTCATTGGCTGCACTGCCCAACTCACACGAGGCCAAATGCAACACTGGGGGTGCTGTTTTCTTGAAATTATCTTAACCTTCGATTTGTAAATGACAGAAGTCAGAAGGATTTGAGATTGGACATTAAATATTTAAATTAACCATATTTATTTTATTGAAAAAGGAGATTATTTTTTTAACGCAAGAAATACTATCAGTGGCAAATTATCTAGGAACCATTCAGCATACGTATACCGAATGTTTACAGTGCGTAACTAAGCAAATAGGCTTGAGCCCCCGTTGAGTCAAACACCGGTCGCAATGAAGCACCGAATCATGCAGAATTCAGAGTTATACGTGGATGCAACACTATAGAGTCTGAGTAAGCACCGGGCATAGATAAATAGTAGTTACCCACCACCGAAAGCTAATTAGTAAGAAAGCATTAATTTGTTAACTTAATATTGCATAAAGCTAAAGGCTTATCTGTGTGTCCCAGAATTCTTCTGCCAGTCCCTTGGATATGTGCCAACTGAATATGTTTCCCTGATGATTCAGCCTACAGGAACTAGGGAAGAAAGCTCATGCCCATCAAAGCGTGTATATGTTCAGCTCCAAAATATCAGGCGAATAGGTGTGGCAAGTGTCTTCGATAGGTGTAACAGGTTGTCTTGAATATCAAAGTAGTAAAAGGCCTAGAATTTATCAGTTGGTTTTCATGTGACATTTAAACGAGTTGAAGAGAAACGTACCTTGGATGGAAGGAGGCCTGAAGGTTATAAAATCGCAGAGAATGAGATTTTGAGTGATTTGGAAAGCAAATCCACAATTTGTGTAATTGTTTATTGTCTACAGACAATATTTCCAATATTTCACTCAAAATTTCTAAAGAAAATCCACAAAATGTGCGGCAATATTCCTACCACATGGATGAGAAGATAGCCTTTTTTTCTACAAATTCTCGCGGTAAAACCGAGTGGTTTTTTCCTTACCTTGGACACATTCAACTGAAATTGTCATGAAAATCCACTTATATTGAAGAAGGAGAATGGAATTAACCTGGAATGATTTGACAGGTAGAGGTTATATTTTGATTTGCAATGTTGATGTTAAAAACAATTAATTTTTCAGATGAACACAACCTTATTAAAACTGAACCACCAAGGGTTCCTATATCGATGGAAGGATTTACCAGCTGAGGTTTGATTGTTCATGACATTCATCGGAGACTGATGGGAACCTGTCCAAGACCCCTAAGAGAATCTAAAGAACACAATATAAGGAAGGGAGATTATTCTCGAAAATGAAATGATAATACAGAGAGTTTTGAAGTAGAAGGTGCGAAGATATAATTTTGCATTCTAGGTGCATGCATCAATATTAAAATAATTGTTTTCACTGATAGTTTCAATGGTTGTTGAGTTTTATTTCAATCTGAGGAATTAAGATAGTAAAGGGAATTGTGCATTACTCATAATAATAATAATAATAACTAAAAATAAAGGTTTTTAAATTGTTTCTATCAACTACTAATTTTAGGTTTGGGGTTCAAAAGAGACCCGTAACACAGGTGTTTCCTGATTGGGCTGTGACCAGTGAGAAGGCCCGTTATCGTTCTAACTTGATTCCTGCTCATATTGAGTAGTTCCTCATTTTTGTGTTTTTGACGGTTCTTTAATGTATGTTTTTCCGTGGTGCATAGGAGGGGCTTCGTTCCAACTCTCCCTTTGTTTTCGTTTGATCCAGTCCCGAATGCATCCTCGAATGTCGGATTCAGTAATCCCGAGTGCAGGTTCTTGGCCACTATAAGGAGTTGATGAACTGTTTCTGACTAGTTCATCAGCTTTTTCGTTGCCTTCGATGCCACAGTGTCCTGGAACCCTCATCAAAGTTGTTTTGTTGTGTTCTGAGAGGACACTGAGTTCTTCCCGGCATTCCCATACCAGTCTTGATGTCACCTTCGGGTTCATAAGAGCCTTCTGTGACGCCTGGCTGTCAAAGCATATTTTGATTTTTGTATTACGCATTTCCTTCATATTGATTTCTCTTGCACACTGCAAGATAGGGTACATCTCTGCCTGGAATACGGAGATGTTTATTTCTAGTGAGACGCTTATTAGGGAGTTTCTTCCCTCACTGTATATTCGAGCACCAGTTCCTTCGCTGGTTTTGGATCCGTCCGTGTACCAGATCCTCCCTTCAAGTTTGCCCCTGATGTTGTCATGGATCTTGTATGATAACCTCGAATTTAATGTTAAAGAAGTATCTAGGAGTCATGTGGTCCGTTGGTTCCATTTCAAGAATGTTGCCTCCCACTATACCCTTTATCTTGTTGTGACCCGATCTATTGCTCGATTTTTGTTGCCTTAGAAGTCCCATTCTTGCCTCTCCCATGATTGTTATATCAATCGGTGGGAGGTTCAATAGTGCTTCCATGGCTAATGTTGGTGTTGTTTTCATAGCTCCCGTTATGCTAAGGCATGCAAGTCTTTGTACCTTGTTCAACTCAGCTGCGGCTATTTTTTGTGTTGTCTTTGTCCACCATATAAGATGCATATGTGATCATGGGTTTCACCACAATGTTGTATATCCAATACATCATTTTGGGATTTAGCCCCCATTTGGTCACAGGTTACTCGATGCATTAATATTTTATTTTATTACAAAATTAGTCTTTCTTTTAAGAAAAATTTTACTTAATCATTGAGCAATAAAATGATCATTTTTCCTAATCTGACGAGCCACCAATTTGCCTTTTGAAAAAAATGGTAATTTCAATTTAAAAATTGAATTTCACATAGCACATGCATTTTGACAGAAAATATTGAAGTAATATTTTTCTCAAAATTTTAGTACTGAAATTGGTGATTTGAACGTATCCATAGCCCTTCAGATTGAAAATTGAATTTCCAAAACGATACAAAAAAAATTGGTTACAAAAAATAATAAGTTATACATGGTTGTATTCAGAATGTCATATGGAGGCAAAAGAACTGAAAATATACTGGGTGTCCTATTTAAAAATTAAAATTCAATGCCACTTCTGGTGGTAACTTGTTTTTTCCTAGTATTTAAGAGAAATCCAACTTTCACCTTTCTAGGAGATAGAGAATAGAAATATGAATTGCGCAGGCGCAAACCTGTGCTGGCGATTCATGAAAATGGTATTACTTCTTCAATTTCCATCGCAAGCTTTGGAATTTGGAATAGAATTAAATTTACCGATGTAAGAGTGAATAGGTCTAAGAAAATTCCCAGTATGATTTATTGTCAAAAAAAGGAGACATTGATTCAAATTTGTGTTTAGTTTATATCAAAATTATTATAAAGAAGACGAGTTAAATTCGAATGAAGCGAGAGCATAAATGAGTTAACATTTTCGAAGGACTTTAATGTTGGATTTATGCAGCAGTCATAAGTCATAAGTTTCAAATCATAAGGAAGAATATTCTTCAATGAACCGTTTATTCCAACCAATCACTGACGAATATTCTTCCTTTTATATTATGACTTAAGGTGGCCGTTTGATCAGGCTTGACAAACTAATCCGACAGAGGAGCCACCAGCCATTCGAAGAATATTTATCCAAGTATGCAACCATAAAATTGAAGCATTGTTACCGACATCAATTGCTACTATGATCGTAAAATGGAAATATCACGCCGCTGAGCAGTGATGTCAGATGACACAATTATCCTCGTTTTATTTTATATATTCCATCATTAATTCATATTCTGGCTGAATAATATCCAGAGAGATAACTAACAAAAATGCCGTTGAATAATTTTCTTGAAATATCAACTCCCATGTTCCCATATTTTGTAGTACAAGTCTGGATAAAGAAAGAAATATGAAGTCAAAGATTTTTATTTTTATATATGCTTGGCAACATGCATTTGTATGGACACGCACCAAGTAAAGGAATATGGGAATCTCTAATCACTTTCTACACCCTCGAATATATTTACCAGATTGCAATTGAAGATTTCGTTTGTGTATGATTCATTTCAACGGATTTGTAGGTTGATCAGTGCAGTGTTTTAATTATATTTGTAAAATAATGGGATTGTTATTTTTGGATATTTAAGTTTTGAGTGGTGTAAAAAAACATCAATTCGGGTGTGATCAATGTAATCGTGGTAGGTAAGTAGATATTTCTTGTTTCTCAATTATATGGAGAAAAAGTTATTTGAAAATCAGAAAACTGCAATAAGTGCGGGTAATGTTTGATTGCAGTGGCCGGAGAGACATTTCTTGTTTCTCGATTATAATGGTGATTCACTTGTTTCATTATTGCCCACCTCTTTGAATATACTGTTACTATACCGCTACTTTTTTTCATAATTTTTTAAAATTTTTATGGCACATAAAAGTGATCAGCAAGTATAATGAGTCCAAAGATGTCCGTCGTGGTAATATCGGCGGAAACGGCAATAGATGACTATAGTTTCGGTTAAATAGTACATGAGACCATTTATTTTGCAGTATACAATTTCCTAACAAATATTGGAGTTTTGAAATTTTGGAATTTATTTTTTTAACTGTGGCACTGTTTCAATATATACATTTTTAAAATTATTTTTCATTCTGCGTTTGATGTTGTATTACGTATGTATAACGATTTCATTATGTTCCAAATCATCTCAATTTTTTTCAATACATTCTCGAGATATTTTATCCGTAGGACTATCCAAGTCGGCACCGAGAGAAATCCAGTTATAAAAGTTTTTTTTCAAAAAAATCTTATAGCTGCTAAATAAATTATTTTAGCAACTAAATATTATCTGATCAGTGCAAAAAGTGAAGGTTTCAAACGTTAAACGGGTCTTCTTTTCAAAACACTCATTTTGTTTTTAAAAGGTTACCTCTTGGATTCAATAAAGGGCACGATTGTGGTTAAAAGATGGAATTGAAAAAACAACCTGTTTAGCCACTATAATCCACATTTTAACTGTTAAACGATACTTTGTAACCACTAAATAGTTGTCAACCAGTTCACGTGTGGATTTGGTTGTGTTGTTTAGTGCAGAAGTAAAGGTTAAATACGCTTTTTTAGTTTGTTTTCCTCAAGAAGTAAATTTCGGGTAAGTGTCTATCTGAGTGTGTGTTTTCAACAACAGATTTTATCCGTTGTTATTACTTGAGGGAGGTTGAAATCAAACCAGTAAGTATTGGGTGAGCTTCAGAAATGGTGCATTTTTATTTTAGATAATATTCATTTGTTCGAAAAAAATTACGGTGATGGCTCGAATTGAATGAAAATATGACTTTTTCAGGAACCGAACGGGTTCAGCAGTACTTAATTCCGGTTCGAACAGAATGTAATTTATAGTTTCTGAAGTAGAGAGCAAATTCTGCAAACATGAAGAGGTTGTGAAGTTATTTATAAAGAGATCCTTTTATCTTATGACATGATGATTATTGTTAGATGATTTTTTCATATGGGAACCTAAGATTCTAGTCCCTAAAATTTGCAAATTGAATGAAATCAACATTTTTAATATCTGTCGATTTCTTGTAGGGTAGGGTTGCCACAGATTTTGCCACGTTCAAAAATTTTCATGTACATTAACTCATTTATTCGAAATAAAATCTTAAATACTGAAAAATCGGTTTTTCGCCATTCTGACGGATAATTTAGTCGAACATTGTTAAATATAAATGTTTTTGATTACTTTATTATTTACAACTTTTTCATTGAACATTTTCAGCTAAGAGGTCATGTGGGTGCTCATTTTGTTTTGTAAGAAAAATAGTGAACTTATACTACTAACACGGACTTCTATGAAGTAGGTATCTGTTTTCAAACCTCTGGAATTTCACATGAAAGTATTGTTATGAAACACTCCATTCAATACATTTGATTTTTATTAATTATTCTTGATGATGAAATAAAATAGTATTTGAATATTAAGTAATATTTTTTTTTGTTTCAGATGAATAATTTATTGTATAATTCGAAGATTCTTCCCTCTTCTCAACTCTATCCGTGGTTACTAGAAATAGTGTATATTTTGATGTATTTCTTATGTTCCCAGATTTAAGAAATACTGTATCTTATTGTTGATATGTAAGTTTTACGACCATTGTTATGATGATTGATTTTTTCCATTTTTGGGGGATTTGAGGTCATTAATTGAAGAAAAATATATTTCTTTAAAGCCGTTTCGTTAATTAATTTTGTCATCTTCAGGTAAGATACTGAAAGAGGATGTATTTTAATCAATAAAAAACAAATAATAATATACAAATCAATTTGCTACTAACACTTTTCCAGAAACAATCACTGAACTATGTTATGGTAACAGATAAAACTTCAGAGTAGATCAGATTTAATTGATAATAATTCAATCTAAAGTTTTATACGTTACCAAAACATTGTTCAGTGATTGTTTCTAGAAAAGTAGTAGTAGCAAATTGAAGAGTATAGTATTATTTGTTTTTTCTATTGTTTTATTAATTAAAAAAATCTCCTATCTGTATATTCCAGTGCCCTGAATATGTCAAAAAATTAGTTGATGAAAAGTTGACTTTGAACAAATTTAAGGCCTCAAATCTTCCCCACCCCCAAAAAAATAAAAAATCAGTCACTATATTTTAATTTCCTCAATAAATCAATTTCTCAACGAGTTTCAATGCTGAACTGTCCTGTCCACTGATAAGTATGAACAACTAATGAGTTATTATTTCAGGAAATTAAATCAAATATGACGAATCTCTATAACAAAAGTAGCTTTTTCATGATATCTATAGGATTGAAATTTTTAAAAGCGTGCTTGTTGAATTCTCATTCTGAGAATATGACACTGGCACTCACCGTGTTGAAACTTCTGTTTAACATATTTTTCGTAGATATTCATCAAATGGCAAATATTTTCGCTTCCAAACACTTTGTTTCTGACCAAAACGTTTTTGAATAGCATACGCATGAAAATAACCTCTCTCTAGAGCTCTGATATAACATCATCAACGCCAAAATACCATATCAACTCCTTTAAGTTGAAAAATGTTGAATAGCACATGTGGTGATATTGAAGAGTTTTTGAGGATTAACAGTTGTGCAAAATCATGAAATTTCAATAAATCAATTATGATAGCCTCTACCTTCATGTGTATTAATGATCCGAATTTCATGATGTACTTCTTGCACTATTAAAACTGTTTAAGTTTGTAAAATGAGGTTCAACAACTGTTAATCCTTAGAAACTGTTCAAAATCAGCTAAATCGCCACATGTGCTATTCAAGATTTTGTGGCAGTGTTTTGATGTCAGTGCTATTTTCAGAACTGTACAGTAAGGAATTATTTTCATGCAGGTTATTCAAAAACCGTTTAGCTGATAAAAGAAAGTTTTTGGATGCAAACATGTTTACCATTTGATTGTTATACAATTTTTTTAACCACTATAAGATATAGTATAATAATGAAGTACCAATCATTTAAGTATTACATCAAAAACAAGTCATCTTGAAATGAGTATCTTTTCAATTTTATACAGTCGTCATTTAATATCGAAATGTGAATCATTTAAACTTTATATTGAGAACCAGCAGGTTTTATATAAGCATCTTTTAATTTTTATAATAACTTCATATAATATTGAAACGCCAATCATTTAACCATTATATTGAAAGCAAGTAATTTCGATTTGACAATATTTTCATTTTTATACGAGTGTTCTTTAACAGTTATACAACTTTTTTGAAAAAAATACCCTGATCTTTCTGAAAAGGTTACTATGTTGGCGCCTATTCAATTCAGATATCTTTTAAAGGCTATACAATTTTGTATAAAAGGTAATAGGTATTTCTCTCGGTGGGGCCTGTTTCAGAAGCTGTTATACATTTGGAGGGCACGCTGGTATCATTTACCCAAATATCCTGAGCAGACGAAGTGAACCAAAGATGAAGGCCTTCTGCATTCATACGGAAAGGATTTCTATCGTATAAAGGCAAGCCGGTATAATTTTCAGATTCGAGAGCAAGGTGTCCATCATAAAACCACCAGAACCACCATTTTAACAGAATGCTTTGGGTGAAGCCTGTAGAGTTCAAAGAGTTATCGATATTCAATCCATTTTTTACTCTTCTTTTCCGACGATGTACGTTTTGACAGAAGCTAAAAACTATGACAAAAATGGTTTTGCTATATGATTATTATTATAGTTATCTATTATTATCTTTGACTTACAGTATATATGTACCTAAATATTGATCAAGGCTCAACACTTGACTATTTTTTTGTCTCTAAATCATTATGAAACTGTAATAGTCAAGAATTTATATCAGACCATTTTGAAATCTCAATCAATATGCAAATTTCCTAACTCCTCGAAAGTTTCGCCTCTGCTAATAATTCAATTATACTGTGAATTATTCTGATGATTTATCTGTTAATGATTGTGTAACTGCGGATTTTTACCTACACAAATTTTATTCAGATATATTCTACCATTATGATTATCAGGTAAAAATTTCATACCTATATGAAATTGAAGAGACTTATTCCTTTTATTTTGGGTATATATTTTTTTTCAGAATACCTCTTACACTTAATTTTTATTTTTATTTTACAATTTTCTACTGTGAAATCACTGTCCCCTCTATCAATCCATCAAGATATGCTTCAATATCGGAAGAAATACAATTCTCGTTCACAAAGATTAAGGATATAACCTATATATAACTACAAAAGGTAATTTGAAACATTTAAATGTAAGACATTTTAATACAGCAACATCCGCGGGTCAATCCATTATTAAAAATAAATTGATAAGTTTATGTGGATATGAATAAAAACGATCTATAAATTCGATAAAACCCTTCCATACTATAGTGACTCTTACTTCAGAATCTAATGAATTAAAGAACAGAAGAATATATTGAGTTGCCCCACACATGCACCAATACACGCCTATGATGCGACAAAATTTATAAAAGAATTTATAAAAAGCATTTCTCGCCGCTCAATGCGAATATTCGTCAACATCTTTTATTCTACTCTATTCATAGTGCTTGTTTATTGCCATCACCCAAATTCCAGTTCAGTCATAATTTTGAAGATAATGAATTCTAATGTGGCGCAATCTATTCGCAAATCGCTGAACTAACTCACTGAGTAATAAGATGCAATTTCTTATAAATTTGCTAGATTTTGGAATATTGCCGCCTAATTCCGAATGCTGCTCGCATTTCTTAAAAACACAGTGTAAACAATTGGTCTATGTTAGGTTTTGAACGATTTCAATAGGTCTTCTTGTTGACACAATACAAAAACGTGAATTTTATCGATTTGTTAACTTCTTAAAAAAAATCACGAATTTAAAAAAAAAATAATAATTTCGATAGTGTCAACAAGTACTCCATTATGTTCCAAATATATTTACCAAATTTGAGTTATTTACGTGTCACTAATTCGCTGTCCGAGCTGTAGCCAGCGTGCATGCCATTGAACGGCCACCTTAAAACTTATGACTTATGACTGCTGCATAAATCCACCATAAGTTTAAGGGCAGTTGATGAAAAATAGGGATTCATGAAGGAAATATGTGTCTTAATCGGCCTAATCGGTTGATACCGCCTGTCAATAATATAAAAAAGGACAATGAAACTACAACCACTGCTGAAGAGTATCTGAAAAGTTTATTCAAGTCTTCCAACAACCAGATTACAACAGTGAAAAAGTAAAAATGAAATTGATAAAGAAAAGTTACAAACACCAACACTACTAACATCCTATGAGTTATCACATAAATCTAAACAAAGGCGAATCAGTCGATTTGGCAGGGTTTTTTAACACTGACACGTAACAGAATTTCTAAGTCTCTTTGAATGTTTAAATACCTTCCTGTTTAAGTTGTTTCTTATACCGAAATACTGACAATGAACCGTACTCATTCAAAATATTCACTTTATGCATAATGATATATATTTTGATCTATTATCTGAGTTTCCGTATCGTTACTGTTTTTGTTGATTGTTTCGCTGTAATACTGCCTCTTGTTGAAAAATCTGATGATCCCACCAGTTCTTTCCAAAACTGCCAATTTTCTAAGAATTTTCTGAATTATTTTCACTAGAATCCACAATATCACCAGGGCATTGAAAATCACCACCATCACCAGTAAATATTTGATTTCTATCAGCTGTGGGTACTGTTTTTCATGATGAGTAAAATCATTTTTATCGGTGTCCAATGAAAAAATAGACGGACCTTCATGAACCAATGTGTCGTGACGTTCAGTGAGCCACATAGATCTATTACAAATAGATATCTTCTGCAATAATGTTAACTGAAATTTTACTCTCAGTACTTGGTTCGTGATATTTTCATGTGGTGCGAGTGATCCATCTCGATAAAAATCAATAGATTTATTGACCATACAGTGCACATTCCATACTACTAATAGATCCTGTTCTCCGTAAATACAAGATTTGTTCGAATAACTGCACTTTTTATGTGGTAGTACGACTTCATTGTCCCTAATATTATAATACACAGTTTTTTTATACACGACACCATCTCCGTAATTTTCCTGCACAAGAACATCAGGAATACCAGTTCCATTCAATACAATCGTCCCAGTACCGTTTCCATTTGAAGATATTTTGTATTCGCCACTTCGACTACTCCCTGTGACAGCACAATATTTTCTATTTTCTGGGCATAAATAGAATACATCCACATTCACATTGAATATAACTACATGCACAAGTATTCCAAACGCCATCTCAATTATGACCATGAAGAGCACTAGACTTATGTTGGTATTCATTGTCACAGTGAGTAAATTAAAATAAATATCACAATGTTATGTAGAGGCTACCTATGGTTGGTTCTGATTGTTTGCGTACGACGGATATGAAGAGGAGAAAATCGAGTCATTCCCAACCGCAAAATGCCGTACTGTAACCATTACCAATGATTTGAAGTAGTACAGAGGTTATATGAAATATCCTTTAAAAATTGAGATATGAAACTTATAGACCGGGATCCCACGCCTATTTTCAAAAATGATTAATAACAAGCTGAATCTTCTTGAGAAGCTTCATTTTGCCGAGACGCCCAACTTTTTCCTTTACGAAAATTCTCGATAGTGGTATCTAATGAAATGCGCAAGCGTCAATCATGTTGATTTGATGAGTGCAAAAAAGTCATTAATAACAGTTAGTTTTTCAGTCGAACCTCGAGATAATTCGATAAAGTACTCGAAAAAACTTTTGTCCTACAAAATGGATGGTAGGACTGAAGAGTCCCCCACTCCCAACATGTACAAATGATGTGGACATAAAAATGCTTTAATAACCAGCGGATTTTTTTACCGTTGCTTGGTTGATATTTGTATAATTGAATGGTCATATTGTCCTACAAATTGAATGGTAGGTGTTCCCAATCCTACGCTCCGAAATTGTCAATTCCATGATTAACAAAAAAAGTATTAGGAACTGTAGAACAATGATAACACATGAAAGGTTAGTGTAGTCTTCAGCTAAATAATACAGTGTCCTACAAAAAAACGGGTATGTATTATTGCTAGTCCAACAAAAATTATTCAAAATAACGAATTATTTTGAAATTGTGGTTTAGCTAATTTAATATACTTTTATTCGTAAATTAATGTTACTTTCAATGTATAATTGTTTGTTCAATACAAAAATATCATAATTTACGTGAAAAGTTTATGAAAAAAGTGGGAAATTTTGTTTAGCTTTCATAATTTTTATTAACATATTGAAAACAACAATAACAAAGTAAAAACATTGAAATAATCAATCTGCCCTGCTTAAATGATGTCGCATTCGCTTTAACAGATGCAGGAAAACCCGGAAAAAGAGGCAACACCGCATAGTCGTCTGAAGAGCTGAAATTTATAATTGATAACTTTCAAAGAGGTCAGACGAATTGTGAAAATCTGCTTTACAGTAAAATAGGATGTATGGTATCTCCAGAGGCCTCAAAAAGTCTAGTTCAGAAGAAATATTATATTTTACGGGAGTCCAGTGGCCAAGTAGTTGAAATACCGATCTTTTATCCACCCTGGTCGCCGGTCGTGGGTTCGAAGTCTAGCGACTGTTTATATTTTTCTGATGGCCCGTGTTGTCCATAACTTTTTATCCTCCTGTAAGATATTAGGTAGTTAACTTTTTAGTTTGTTTCCGAGGTTTTATATAAACATAAAAATATATACATAAGAAGTTTTTTAATGTAATTTTCAAATGATAAAAGCAATTTAAAACTCTGAAAGTACGAGTATATTTATGAAAAGTTAGTTCTGTACTAACAAATTGGCCCTTCACGCTATAACGAACAGTTCTTGGAAATATGTCCAAAGAAGAAGTCAGAAAAAGTCATCGACCAAACAAAGGTGCACCTCCGTCCAGGTATGGGGAAGAGCAAGCAGGAATCAAGCAAAACGACGTCCGAATATCAGTAGTCAAATCTAAGAATACCACTGTATCAAAAAATACCACAGCGAGTTCAAGGAGAAGTAGAGCACACCAGGCGGAGTTCGAAGCAGAGAAATGAAAATCGTAAGGAAGGAAATGGAAATCGAGAAGAAGCTATTCGAGAAACAGTTGCAGTTCAAAAAAGCAGTAATAAACGATAGCCAATAGCCAGGAAGGAAGTGACCTACAATTCCACAGATCATCTGGTTCTCGAGAAACATGAAGAAGTCAATGATGAGTATCCATATAATTATGTCCAAAACTGGGTGAACAATATGCCTTCCACATCAACATCTAATAAGTCAGTATCTGTTAGTTTTAGGTCTGACAAACACAAGTCATTAAGGTTGGTGGATACTACGAATTTCGAAAATAAAACGCAAATAACAGTCGCTGAACGAAAATTGGAGTTTTCAAAGGAGAAAATTACACACGAAAAAGATTGTAAGATGGAACAGTTCATGGCACGTCAGTCATTAAGCAAAGAGTTACCTATTTTCAATGGAGATCCAAAGGATTGGTTGGTTGGTTGGTTGGTTAAAGGCTGACGAACGAGATACCGGGTTTACCTTGTGGTTTCCCTTAATACTGAGACCAGCTGGGGACTATTGTATTGTTCTTTCGCCAGGGGTTCCTGGATTGGTTGCATTTCATAACACAATTCAAAGAAGCTTCACAGGTATGTGGCTTTAGTAATTCCGAAAATTTGGTAAGGCTTCAAAGAAGTCCCAGGGGAAAGGCGAAGGATTCTGTTCAGGGTTTATTGAACTTCACTTGTGATGTGGAAAAAATTGTGGACATCCTGGAGAAACGATTTGGCAAACCGGAATACATTATTCAAGATTTACTAGCAACAGTGATGAAGAAGATAAACTTGAAAACATTTTAGATCTATCAAATATAATTCAAAATTTGACAATTACATTGTCAAGTTTAGATTGTCAGGCATATCTACTGAATCCTCAACTTTCAGCAGAGTTAGTAGCAAAATTAACACCAAGTTTGAAACTGGAATGGGGAAAGAAAGTATGTAGTCTTAAAACTAAAGCTGATGATTTGAAAATTTCAGATTTTTCTGATTGGTTGTTCCTAATGGTGGATGCTGTGTGCAATGTATCAACTCCAAACTTCGATACAGAAAAGAAAAAGAAGTATGTCTGTACGACCATGAATTCAAGCACTCAAAAGAAACTATTCTGTGGGTATTATAAGAAAAATAATCATCAGCTTAAGAATTGTCTATTTTTCAAAATATTTGGGTTGTTTCCGAAAAAACAAAGTTTGCAATATAAATGGTTGTACCAAATCATATACTTCTGCATAGTGATGATGAACAAAACAGATGAGCTCACCAAGAAAATTATTCACAACATGCGGGTGAGAGCTCACACAATCAAATTGTTAATCATCATTCTTATAGTATTTTCGGAAAAGGTGTTCTTTTGAGAGTAGTTCCAGTGATTTTGTCAGGACCAATAGCTGTAATTTCAAATTTTGCACTTTTTGACGAGGCGTCGACGGTTAGGTACATTGTTGTGCAGTGAAGTAGCTGACCAAATGGGAGCAATTGGGAAAACAGAACCTCTGAAATTGAAGTGGACCAACTCTACTATGAGTGGAAAGCTTGATTCTCAGACCGTGAGTTTGAAAATAAGAGGTAAAGATGAACAGGAGCAATATACTATAGATTCAGTGAGAACGTTAAGAAACCTTGAATTACCTGTACAATCTATAATCCAGAAATCATTTGCTAAAAAATGGAATCATTTATCTGCAATCAAAATCTCTTCATTTGTTGATGCACAACCCAAAATATTGATTGTACAAGATAACATAGCAAGGGATATCATAACAAGGGATGTTATTAAAGCAGGAAAAAACTCTCCGGTTTTATCTAGAACAAAGTTGGGGTGGGTGATTCATGGGAATGCTTCAAGTTTTCGTATCCGAATAGATGCCATATTGCATATCAGTAAATGTGACGATGAACTGCATGAAATAGTGAAAAATTCTTTCAGGTTAGAAAATATGGCAGTAAAATATCCTGAAAAAAAAAGATGTCTTAAGAGTATGGGCGAGCTCTACAAATAATGGAAGAAACAGCAAGGAGACAAGGAGAGAGATGGGAAATTGGACTCCTAAGGAAAGAAAATGTGGAGGTATTGCCAGAATCGAAGTTCCTTGCCACGACGAGACTCAATTCTATCGAATTAAAAATGAAGAAGAATCAGCAGTATTGTGAGGACTATTCAGGTAAAATTGCTGAATATATTCAGAAAGGTTACGCCAGAAAACTTTATTTCGAAGAAATAAAGAAAAAGAGCAATAAAACTTGGTACCTACCTCACTTTGCTGTCACTAACCCTAACAAACCAAACAAACATAGGTTAGTATTCGTTGCGGCAGCAAAGTGTTCTGGGGTGAGTTTAAATGATTTTCTTCTGAAAGTTCCAGATTTATTAAACAACTTATTGGCAGTTTTATTCAATTTTCGTCAAAAAAAAAATAGCATTTTCTAGTGATATCAAAGAGATGTTTCACCAGTTGAATATAAGAAAAGTTGACAGGTGTTCACAAAGATTTCTTTGGAGAGACAGAAGAGAGAATGAAGAATGCATTGGTGAATATGAGATGAATGTAATGACATTTGAAGCAGCCTCTTCTCCGGCATCAGCAATCTTCATACTGAGGAAAAACGCACTAGAATTCCAGAAAGAGTTTCCCAGGGTTACAAATGATATTATTAATCAACACTATGTTGATGACTATCTTGAAAGCGTAGATACCGAAGAAGAAGCTGAAGAATTGATTAGGAATGTTACAGAAATTCACAGAAGAGGTGGTTTTCAAATAAGGAATTGGGTTAGTGATTCTCGAAAAGTGTTGCAGAATATTCCACCTGAATTGAGAACCAATCAGCTCAAAGACTTAAATATACAAAAAGAACTAGCAAGCGAAAAAGTATTAGGTTTGTGTTGGAATTCAGATTCTGATAGATAGTCTAGGGTTCAATATAAATTTGAAAAACTTTGATGGATTCATAACTCATGAAAAGAAAAGTACAAAAAGGGAATTTCTCAGAATTTTAATGTCAATTTTCGACCCACTTGTTATTTTATTAAACTTTTCCATTAAAGCAAAAATATTGCTTCCAAAAATTTGGCTATCAAATATATCATGGGACGATGAATAATTAGAGCCTTCTCTAAAAGAAAAGTGAATAAAATTACTCACTGAAATGAAAAACATAAAACAATTCACAGTTCCACGATGTTATATGATCCAACCACATGTTTTAAATCTTCAACTTCACACCTTTTGTTATTCCAGTCAAGAAGCCTTCGCAGCGGTTTTATATTTGCGAGTAGAAAATAGAGGATACTATCCACACATCCCTCATTATGGATAAATCACGAGTGTCTCCAATGAAACAAATCATCTCCATTCCAAGATTAGAACTGCAGGCAGCGGTTTTGGGAATTAGGCTATCAAAATTCATTCTAGAAAATCATAACATAAAATTCAATTCTATTTTCTATTGGTCAGACTCGAAAACAGTAATTGGTTGGATCAAATCAGGTACTGCGTATCAGTTCAAGCCATTTGTGGCGCATAGGATAAGTGAGATTGAGGAAAATACTAATATTTCTGACTGGCGATGGTTATCAACTTAAGACAATATTGCTGATGATGCAAAAAGAAGAACAAAAACTGTTGATTGGAGTTCTGAGAGTATCTGGGTAAATGGTCCTATCTTTTTGATAATGCCTGAGAGTGAGTGGTTGAAAGAAACTCGTGAATTTTCTGTTGATTACTCAGAAGTCAAAAGAGACTTTGTAGCCGTTATAGCTTTAGATACTTTCTTGGATAGTTTACCACAAATCGAAAGATTTTCTTCATGGCTGAGATTGATTCGTACGACTGATTGGGTATTGAGAATTTTGGAAAAAAAAGAAATACTTCTAGATAAAACGAAGGTTAAATTACTATCTAAACTTCAATCAAATGAATTATTTGCTGCTGAAATCATGTGGATCAAACAGGTACAAAGGGAAATATTTCCTGAAGAAGTCTATCTCCTCTAAACTCTAAACTCTAAACTCTTCAAGTTGTCACCATACATTGATGAAACAGGAATCGTTAGGATAAGAGGAAGAATCGGGGCTTCTAACTAGATTTCCGAAGAGTCAAAAAAGCCAATAATTTTAGAGCCAAAAAATAAGTTCACTCGTTTGTTAATTCATCACTACCATACTAGAACAGGCCATCATTCACAAAATATGGTAATAAATGAAATTCGTCAGAAATATCATATACTGAATTTAAGATCAGCAGTAAGAAGTTGTTGGAATTCATGTCAATTTTGCAAAAATTATGGAGCAAAACCTTTTACACCCGAAATGGCGCCATTACCACCTTGTAGACTCGAGAGTTTTGTCAGACCTTTCACCTTGTCAGGTATGGATTTCTTTGGACCAATGAGCATTACTGTTGGAAGAAGGAAGGAAAAGAGGTAAGTACGGAGCTCTTTTCACCTGTTTGAGTACCGGAGCGGTTCACCTGGAAATTGTGGGATATTTGAATACCGATTCCGCAGTTATGACCATCAGGAGGTTGATTGGAAGAAGAGGTAACCCTAAACGAATATTCTGTGACAACGTCTCAAATCTTCATGGTGCAGAGAAGGAGATGAGGACAGCATTGCAAGAATTAGACGAGAAGGAGCTACACAAAGTCTTTTCTGTAAGAGGTATTGAATACCAGTTCAATTCACCAGCTGCTCCTCATATGGAAGGTAGTTGAGAAAGGTTGGTGAGGTCAGTCAAGGTCGCATTGAAGGCAATACTGAAGGAAAAGGCTCCAAGAGAAGAAGTATTGTGGACCTGTATGGTGGAAGCAGAAAGTATCGTCAATAGCCGTCCACTAGTTCACGTACCTTTGGAAGCTGATGATGACGAGGCACTGACTCCAAACCACTTCCTGATCGGTTCCTCCAGTCCATTTCTGCCACTCGTCAAATTTTCAGAAAATGATACATGCCAACACTTACCAAAGATCCCCGGAATGTCAAGATTGGTGACATCGTTATTTTAGTTGACAAAGATTTACCCCGAAATTGCTGGCCCAAAGGTAGGATTGAAGTAGTGTACCCATGCAGGAAAATATGGATATGTAAGGTATGTTTATGTCAAGACGCGAGCCGGAACCTACCGAAGACCAGTTGTGAAGTTGTATTTACTCGATATTTTTTTAATGGGGGCTGAAGTTTACTTTGAAAGTTCAATTATTTGTTTTTGTAATGAAAATGTCTTTTCAATACAAGGGGGGAGAATTTTGTCGAAGCTTTTGTACCATAACTTTTTATCCTCCTGTAAGATATTAGGTAGTTAACGTTTTAGTTTGTTTCCAAGGTTTTATATAAACAAAAAATATATACATAAGAAGAAGTTTTTGAAAGGAATTTTCAAATAATAAAAACCTATTTAAAACTCTGTAAGTACGAGTATATTTATAAAAAGTTAGTTCTGTACTAACAGCCCGAGAAAGTGGAATAGCATGAAAAAGGTAAGAATTCGTTAATCCTTGGCTCTCACAAGTTTCGTCTTTTGAGGGCTGTCAATCGTAAGGGAACGACATCTGGTTAACGGAAAAAACAATTTTAAACAATGAGGAAGGGGAAGGAGTGGGGAGCATTTTCCACCAGCTATTCAAGGAGGTATCACAAGAAGATTTCTAAAAAATGTAATTGGATGCGGTTGGCTATAAATCAGAGAGTGACGGGACTTGCTGGAAATAAGGGGAGTTGATGGAAGGATTATTTCATGATTATAATTTCACTTTAGTTCTCATATTCTAGTAACAGATATGGACAATTCGTAATAATCATTTCATTTTGTTCCTGAGATATAGTCTTTTTAAGCATTCAAATTGTCTCTGTGTACATGGAAAACTATATACTGTTGAACTAGCAATCAGAATATGAATCCTCATGTAATTGATGAGACCCATTCTTTTTTAAAGAATTTGTAAATTACAAATGATAATGGTATTGATATTCATCTATTTCTTTGAACAGTGTCTTGTCATGCTATGTAATGCAACACCGTTTGTGAAATATAATTTCTTATTCGAATGGAGGGACTAACGAGCTACAAATTAGGGTGGATTTAGTAAACTTTAGCACAAACATTATCATAAACATAGCGGTAACATCAAAGGTTTTTAGCATAAACTTAACATTGTTGTATAAATGGCGCCATTTGATATAACAGATTCAACTTTCGTTTCTGACATATATTTAAGCTCAATTTCAAAATGATGTTGACTAAATGCAACTTTAGATTCAAAGTGTTTATATCTAAAAAAATAAATTGATTTCGAATTAAAGCAAAAAAATCAAATTGATTCATAATTCGCAAAATAGCAGTAATGGAATTTTTGACACCCTGTAGCTCGAAAACTGGCCATAGGATCGATCTGTCAGCTGGATAACTTAATGAGGATAGCAGGATCAAAAAAATATCCTATCAAAAATGAGGATAAATGATGTGCCTACTTACAAAATATCTTGATCATTTTTTATTTCAGAAGGTATGGTCGAAATATCTGTAGGCTAGTTAAGCCCGAGGCATACGGTCAAATAGATTGATTTTACTGCCTTGAAATGATGTTAATTCAACTGGTTTGTTGCAACATGTGCCATGAGATTTAGACTTGGGTAAGACGAACAGTTACCCATACAATTTTTGCGCTCGCCAAATCAACATGACTTTCGCCTACGCAGTTCATTAGCTACTAATATCAAGAATTTTAGTGGAAATGACAATTTTGGAGCGTAGGACTAGGAACACCTACCATTCAATTTGTAGGACAATATGACCATTCAATAATACAAATATTAACCAAGCAACGGTAGAACTCCGCTTGTTACTTGATTTTTTATGACCTCGACATTGGTACATGTTGGGGGAGTGGGGGACTCTTCAGTTCTACCATCCATTTTGTAAGACAAAAGATTTTTCGAGTACTTCATCGAATTATCTCGAGATTCAACTGAAAAACTAACTGTTATTAATGACTTTTTTGCACTCACCAAATCGACATGATTGACGACTGCGCATTTTATTAGCTACCACTTTCTAAAATTTTTGTAGAGGAAAAAGTTGGGCGTTTCAATAGAAAGAAGCTACTCACGAAGATTCCGCCTGTTATTAATAAATTTTGTTTACCATGGAATTGACAATTTCGGAGCGTAGGACAAGGAGCACCTTCCATTCAGTTTGTAGGACAAATGTCAACCAAGCAACGGTAAAATAATCCGCTGGTTATTAAAGCATTTTTATGTCCACATCATTTGTACATGTTGGGAGTGGGGGACTCTTCAGTCCTACCATCCATTTTGTAGGACAAAAGTTTTTTCGAGTACTTTATCGAATTATCTCGAGGTTCGACTGAAAAACTAACTGTTATTAATGACTTTTTTGCACTCATCAAATCAACATGATTGACGCTTGCGCATTTCATTAGAAACCACTATCGAGAATTTTCGTAAAGGAAAAAGTTGGGCGTCTCGGCAAAATGAAACTACTCAAGAAGATTCAGCCTGTAATTAATCATTTTTGAAAATAGGCGTGATATCCCGGTCTCATACTTAGTTACTGTAGAATACTCGATCTAGAACAATAAATAAACACTCTTCACTTTGCTGAGTAACGCGCGCGACTGTTATGTCAATTTTTTCAACTTTATATAAAAAGGTTCATTCTTTATGTTTTGGTGATGATCTATAGATGAATACGTTTGCGCATGGTTTGCGCACAAAAAAATTATTTCTGTGATCTATCACGATTTTTTAATTCTGCCATTCTGCAATCATTTGGAAATATTTTAAGTACCAACGTTTCAAATGTGCAGTTATAGTGTGTTGTTGCAAAATTGTAATTGTTATATCTGCTAATTTTTTATGGCTCATTCTCAATATTCCATGTAAAAACTTAATGAATAAAATGGCTGGCATCAGTCATGCAGGATCAATCGTTGATGCAGAATCATGTCGGTAGCCATTTTATTCGCAGAAAAATTGCAAAATACTTGGGGGTATGAACGAGACTTAATACGTGAATTAAATTTCTGAATTCACATTGGCAACTGCGCAAAATTTGTTTCGCCGTTACGTCATTGAAATGCTGTCATTTGCCATTCAAAATGATTGCTTCAAACTTCTGTTGAATAATGACCAAGTTTCTACTTTATTTTCAATTCTTGAGTATTATTTTCATCCATAAATTGCTAAAACTATATAAATAGAAGTATTTTTGAATCAACACAGTGCTTTTCATCCGAAAAGATACATTTTGAATTCTCCTTCCAACGGATTGTGTTTGTGTTTTGAATGATGCTACCGGCATACATTTTATTGAAAAAAATTGTAAAAATGGACTTTCCGTTGAAAAATTTCAACGGATAATTCAATTTTATCATGTTTTAAGTGACCTGTGAAAATTTCGTCAAAATCGGAGTTTTACCCATATTCCATACCTATACCCCTGATTCTCCCCTTTGTTGAATAGCAATCTACCATTTGTCTCCATTGTTCACACCATTTAATTTTGCTTTTCGTTGTAAGTATATGTAAAATATTTTTGCATATGAAACAATGTCTTTGATTTTGAATAAAAGCCATCAGAGAGGTATGAAGTTTCAGATAAACAGATAAACAAAAGATTCAAACTTCAGAAAAATATTTTATTTAGCATGTATTCATTAAATGAGTACATAAATTACTAATGATATATCATCATCACAACCGATAGACAACTGGTAACTTGATCAAAAAACATGATACTGGTTGAAATATTAGTTCAGTAGCGGATGGAGTGCATAAAACTATACGACAACATTGGAATGCGATTATGGAATGGTTGGTTCAATTATATGATGAGTAAAATCAATGTAGGATTCTGACAAAAACATTATTCCATAAAGGAATGATAGAATGATTGAAATAATGAGAATGATGAAACATTGCATATTTGTGACAGGTTCTAGTTTTCATTTCCTCAGACGCTATTTTGCCGACTTTGAGCCGTTTTTTCTCGAAAACTGTCCATTATTTTCCGTTATGCTAATCGAGACATTCGATCAGGACGTTGAAAAGTAAGTCACATCAATGTTATTCTTCAGAAACCTTGCGATACGTTGTTTCGTACACGGAGAAAATGGTCCAAGTAATACGTTTTCCTGACTTTTTTTCGATTGTGGTAAGTTAATACCTATATTGAAAAAAATAACGTTTTGTCTCTAAAAAAATTAGTATTCTGAACGCATGAACTTGTAACTATAATATTGTTTACATACAGCAAGTGCTTCGAACATTAGATAATTCACTTTGTATAATGTCAGGTCAACATTTTGCTAGCCCTCGAAAAGTGTATATTCATATTTATCTACTTTGTGTTTCTGAAAAGTATATCATAACATCAGAGACTCGTGTTACAGACATAATACAAAAGTTTATTTGCAGTAGAGCTAGGTGTTCCTATGATAATGAAACTGTTCACCTATTGTTGATATGCGACCAGTTCGGGATCAATCGGTAGTAACCGTTGCACTGATCATCACGTTTTCGCAAAACTGGCCTTATTCGAATTCCAGCATTTGAGTTAGTAGTTGTATGTGGACGTGTTACATCATTCGCCGGAATTATACTATTATTACTGTTGTGAGTTGTGTAAATAGTGTTAGTTTGATTTATGTATTTTGCATGTTGGTATGTAGAATGTGGATTTCGACATAACATTTCTACACCTTTTCAAGCAGTAAATCAGAAACGGTAATGTTGATTTCGTAAAGCGCACATTGAAATTCAGATTGGTGATTTGTATTTCAGAAAGTATCAATTGAAATTCAGAACAGTAAAGTTAATTTCAGAATGTGTGAATTGTAATTCAGAATGGTAATTTGTATTTCCGAAGGTTTAAATTGAAATTCATAATAGTAAAGTTAATTTCAGAATGCGTGAATTGCAATTCAGAAAGGTGAATTGAATTTCAGAATGTAAAAATTGAAATTCAGAATAGTGAATTGAATTTCAGAATGTGTAAATTCAAATTCAGAAAAGGTAATTTGTAATTCAGAAACAATTATTTGTAAATCAGAAAACATCATTTGAATTCCAGCAATGTATGATTTGCTAATATTTTATATGTATGTAGGGAAATAATCCATCAAGATATGAAAAGTTATAATACACGACCATGCATTTGTATAACACATGACGAAGATTTCTTCCAGTAGAAAGTTTTTCACATCAGATTTTCCATAGGAACATAGAAACAACCCTCCATCAAGTAATAAACTTTATTTAATTTATACGGATATTTAAATTTGTTCGTCCTTACAAAACCATAATTGTAAAAAATTAGCGTCCTACTTCCATATCGTGCAATGCTATAATAGCAGCCGCATGAAATGTGAGCTGTGCAGGTAAAAAATTAGCGTCCTACTTCCATATCGTGCAATGCTATAATAGCAGCCGCATGAAATGTGAGCTGTGCAGCCCTTGCGCAATCTCCTCCAACTATTCTATCACTCCAATAGAAAAAAGTTAGGCATACGAAACAACGTGACATTTGACAACAATTCAAAATAATTTAGCTTTGTAAATAATTGCATACCTATCGATAGTAACGAAGTTTGATGTGTGAATAGGCATACTTCATTAAAAATTCGATTGGCACTATTTACCATGTTAATGAATTGTTTTCTGTACATAATTCACAGATGGCCACCTATGATTTACAAGTTACGCTTTCTCAAAATCAATTCACATAATCTGAATTTCAATTCACAGTTCTGAATTTCAATCTACACATTCTGAAATTCAATTTACCTTTCTGAATTACAATTCACGCATTCTGAAATTCAATTCACTATTCTGAATTTCAATTTACAAATTCTGAAATTCAATTCACCTTTCTGAATTACAATGAACACATTCTGAAATTCAGTTCACTATTCTGAATTTCAATTTACACATTCTGAAATTCAATTCACCTTTCTGAATTACAGCAAACACATTCTGAAATTCAATTCACTATTCTGAATTCCAGCTTACACATTCTGATTTACATCTTGAAAAAGTGTAGTTTCGAGTTTCCTAAGTTCAAGGTCCGGGTGTTGGAGAACAGCGGCTTGTGTATCTTGAGCAAATCATTGACCAGGCAAAAATTGAAGGCGATTGTGGTTGGGCTGCACCACACACCACCATTCACCGTGCTACAGCTTTAGCATTTCAAGACATGCCCGTTGGGCGATAAATATTATTATTCATAATAATGTTCACTAATAAATAATTCGTTGTTCTCATATTCCCTACTCTTACTAATCAAGTCCTTGGTGGTTTCTGAATTACAAGTGATGGTGTCTGAATTACAATTGACGCATTCTGAAATACAATTTACTAATCTGAATTACATGTTATGGTTTCTGAAATACAGTTAACAATTCTGAATAACAAGTTACAGTTCTGATTTACATGTTACTAATCTGAATTTCAAGTTTCACTTTCTGAATTACATTTGAAAAATGTGTACTTCTTTCCGTCTAGCGTCTACCGATGGTTATCAAAATCACATTCCTATTTCATTCTTATGGCAGCACGCTCTGACGTAAATGAAATATACTATACAATGGTGCCTTCTGTCCGAAAACTGCCGAACTAAGAAATCAGTGAGAATGTTTGGTAAGGTAGGAACTATTTCACGCCACTCTACATTTCAATTTGGCTATTCGCCACCCATTTCGGAAATCAAATTAATCTCCCAATCGACATTGTCTGGATATTCCCTATTAGTTGGAAGTTGAACTGTTTTTATCTCTCTATTGAAATAAAACAAAAGTAAGTATTGACTCATTTCCTTCAATTGCCGACCAAAAAAATCTCAATTTTTGATATGAAATCAATGTCAATATATTCAATAAGTACTCCAATACTTTGTAAGTTCACCTACCAAATTTGAGTTTTCCAAGTGGTACTGTTTCCAAATGCAATATGAACTGGGACTACACGAAATTGAATGTCCACATTATCGGTCTCGCCTTTTTGAAAAGTGCTTAATGTTCGCTTAATCGAATCACTTTTTGAAAGTGCTTAGTAATCGCAATCACTTCATGAAAAAAAGTGCTTAGTGCTCGAGACTCCCGAGCACTTTTCAAGAGTACTTAGTGCTTAGTACTCGAAGCACTTTTTTTAGTGCTCGGCACAGCTCTGTTCTCCGTTACCTTAACGCATATTAAATGCCCAATCTTGCAATATTGAGCTGGATTTATAGATTGAGTCGCAGCTGCAGTCGTTGCAGTTGACGTTGCCGTACGAAGATAAATGTGCCGTTGCTCATGCATACGTTTATAGATCCGCTGCCGTTGCAGTTGCTGTTGTCGCTGCCGCCGGTAGTTAACCAACTTTTATCTAGGATAGCAGCAGCGGAAAATGACATGGAAATCAAAATTTCCGTGTCAAAAATAAACGAAAAGTCACATAATTAAGGTTATGTATTTGTTCATATAGTTTGAAAGCAAGCATTAATTTTATTCAGAAATGTCAGATTATGAGGAAAATGTAGATGTTGATGTAGGAGTATTCCTAAATCTACTAGAAGGATTCCCACATCCATATAATCTGAAGGACAAGAATTATAAAAATTTGTTCATGAAGGAAAACAGTTGGCGCTCAATGAATACAAAATTAAACTATAAATTTGTACTAATAATAATAATAATAAAAAACACTTTTTTTTTTCTGATTGATTCGGCCGTTACTTGATGAAGATCCATAGTAATTGTATAAACTAAAGACGATTTGATCTTCACAAACTTTTATTTCACCACGACATGTTTCGCTATCACAGTAGCTTCTTCAAGTGATTATACAATAAGCTACGTACATCCATTTATATACCTTAAGGTATACCTTTCTTTAGTTTATACAATTAAAAAACACTTGTTTTTTGATATCCACAATATATTACTAGATGTAATATGTGACGCGTTTCGCTGTTAATACAGCTTTCTCAAACATAAAATGGAATTCAGTAAATGTACAACCATATTTATAGTAATTTGAAGTAAGGTAAACAATAGAAGAACGGTACAATGATACACATAATGATAGACAGGTAGCTTGCTACCTGTTTATCGAGGATCCCTTCAGGGTCAACACAGAGATGCATTTAATTATTAAAGAGATTAAGAAGTGGTGAATAATTCAAATCTAACTGGTCATTGAGTAAATTATTGAAATTTTTTCTTTTGTTGATCTCTAATGCGTCTAAGAAGTTAAGTTTTAGACCTTTTCTTTCTGAATGCAAAATTTCAAAATTTAGATCAAAAGTATGATTTTCATCTATAAGGTGATTTGAACAATTTGAATTCCTCTTGTGGTTATCAAAGCATTTTTTATGTTCAAGTATGCGGGTTTTAAAATTTCGAAAGGTTCTACCGACATATATTTTAGGACAATCTCCACATTTTAATTTGTAAACCCCTGATTTTTGTGATTTTTTGGTTTTAGTTTTATTGTTTTTGATGAATTTGCTCAAATTATTGTTCGTTTTATAAGAAGTCGTGAAATTATGTTGTGTTAAAAATGATTTTATTTTGTCACTGTGTTTGCCTAAATAAGTTAATGAGCAATACTTAATTGGTTCTTGTTTTTGGATGGGGTATACTTCGTTGATAGCAATTGAGAATTCTTTCTTTTTAATAATTACATCTATTAATTGTGGGTCATAACCATTATTATGTGCTGTTTGTTTTATAATATTAAGTTCTTTTATGAAGTTGGAGTCTGACATAGGGATATTAAGTAGTCTATGTATCATGCTATTGTATGCTGCTAATTTATGTTGATAAGGATGTAATGAGGACTTGTGGATGGTTGTGTCTGTGTGTGATGGTTTATGGTAGATGGAAAAGCTGTGTCTGTTGTCTATTCTTGTTATGGTGAGGTCTAGAAAGTTTATAGAGTTGTTTTCTTCCATTTCATTTCATTCATCCACTTAATAGATGTAATTATTAAAAAGAAAGAATTCTCAATTGCTATCAACGAAGTATACCCCATCCAAAAACAAGAACCAATTGAGTATTGCTCATTAACCTATTTAGGCAAACCCAGTGACAAAATAAAATCATTTTTAACACAACATAATTTCACTTCTTATAAAATGAACAATAATTTGAGCAAATTCATCAAATACAATAAAACTAAAACCGAAAATTCACAAAAATCAGGGGTTTACAAATTAAAATGTGGAGATTGTCCTAAAATATATGTCGGTAGAACCGTTCGAAATTTTAAAACCCGCATACTTGAACATAAAATATGCTTTGATAACCACAATACTGGACCGTGCAGCTTTCCTTTTCATATTATTTTTTTTAGTCTGCTGATTTTATGTTCCATATTCTTCATATAGCTCTATTAATCTAAACAATTGCTCATCCGATCGCAATACGTATTACTTTCGCCATAATAATTTTGTTGACATTAACTGCGACAGCAAAAGTAAAAAAGTTTCTGCTTATCGCAGTATCTGCTATAACAGTCGAATGCGATCACAGTGGTATGATTCACAGTTGACAGTATGGCCATGCCTACATAACAGTCGCTGTTAACGAAGTCTACTGCTATAACAATGCGACTGCGTAATACATATAGTTCTAGATGGGTGCACTCGCTCGCACTAGCAAAGTCAGGTACCTGCTACTGCAATAAGTAGGTGTACTCGCTAGCGGTAGCAAAGTTATAGTATAACTTCTACTGATCCCAGCAATCAGCAAAATCGACAGCGGTAGCAAGTTCAATAGCAACTACAGAAACATGAACGAGTCAGAATGACATTATTGACAGATTTATTTCGTGTTAATTCATTCACATATCGGCTTCTCAGAACAACATGTGTTCTGAAGGTCTCGAAGGAAGTAGGGTCAAATCGATTCGTACATAATTAGTAATGAAAACAAATAAGCATAATGGTACATTTAATGTTTTTTTTTCCTCTTGAGGCAAAGCCGCTAAGGACACAGCTCACTGATAACTTTGAATAGATGTAACAACAATCTGACTATTATGATTAATTAAATTTATCAACATCAATGCGTTTATTGATTCAGTTGTTTATTATTCGAACCATGTTTATAGCTGTAAATGTCAACATCGGAGGCAATTATTATAATATCTTTTCAGATGAAAAAATAATCACTTTGAAAAAATTGCTGGAATTGAGAGGCAGGGCCGGAATTAGGCATTTATTACTATATATATTTTGAAGAATTGCGTTTCAAATATATAACTAAATTTATGTAAATTTTTGTATACGAATAGTCTTCTCAGATACCCTATTCGTTCTGAAGTGTCCCAAAAATATCTATTTTTATATACCTTGTGGCGGTTGAGCTCAGAAAAAACTTAATTTATCTCAGGGGTTCTTTTAGGTTCTTCTTATTTACTGGGCGTGAATAAAAACAACTGTGTGGAAAAAAGAAGGCAAGAACAGGTTATTTATTTTCCACTATATCCATGCAAAAATGCCAGTACGAAATCTAAAAATAAAACGCTCGATATAATGTTCGGAGATTCACATTCGACTGAGATAAATACAAATAGGATCCCAAGTTCAACTTTAATTATTTATTTATCAACGAGAACATAATTTTGGAGCAAACTAGTCTACTCACCTAATACCAGGGTAGAGATAGCTTAATAGTTATAAACAATTTCACATCACCAGCCCCAAAAGGCTATCAAATTCGCAAAGCACCTTGTTGGGTTCGGGTCTCGCAAACAAAGCAATAATCGTAGTCAGCTGTCGTGAAAATAAACGACATGCCTACCTCGGTTCTTCCATGGTTTTATCGTTGAATAAAAACGGCTGAAGAAAAACTCGGTGCTTCGCGGCGATCAGTTGAAAGAAATCCCTTTACGGCTTTCCTATTAAACAGTATGTGCCATTAAATCGAAAACCCGTAATATTTGGGTTGTGATTGTGGCGATAACGGCATTGCCCAATAACCATGCGTACAGTCGATTGATGACAAGAAGCCGATTTTGTTGAGCGTATGCAAAATTTCTTCTACTGGTCTGGGGGACTCATATTCGCGTTTCATTACGGTATTTAAATGCCTTGCATCTAAACAAATTCGTACCGAACCGTTCTTTTTGACCGTTGTCATAATGGGTGACACATAAGGTGTGGCATCTCTAACGATCACACCCCAAGTTTCCATTAAATCTAATTGTTTTTGAACGGCTTCACGATGACTGATAGGTACCGGATACTGTCTTAAACAAAACTCCGTTAGATCCTTCATCTCGATATGATGCTCGTACTCAGTCACATAACCGGATCTTTCAGAAAAAATAGCTCGTTGATTGCGCAAGAGGATTGCAAATGCATCTCTTTGTGCTGGAGTTAACTCGACGCTATTGATAACTGATTTGAATTCTTCGTCGCTCGGTGCATAATTGTAGTTTTCGTCATTTACGTCTGACACAATCGCAATTTTTTTACAACGCACAATTTTCATTTGCATGGATTCGGTATCATAACCGGTGTACGAACCACTTAATGAAACTTCTAATGTCGATTCTGCTAGTTGAAAAAATATTTTCTCGGCTCCTAAATGAATACGCGCAGAGTATAGCCTCAGAAAATCTATGCCTAAAATAATGGGAAATGCAAGATCTGGAATTAGTAAGAACTCGTGACCGAACTCCGAACCTGAAATAGAAAAAGTCAAGAGAGATTGTTGCCGAACTCGACGTTGCTTAGTTTTGAACGCCCCTGTAATTCGAATTCCAGTACATGGGAATGTGGGAATGATTGAATGGGATTCTCCGATTTGTGAAAAATCTAGTGGATGAATTTTCTCAGAATTGTCAAAAATTATCAATTATCGATTCGAGTCGATTTGCTGAAATTTTGCTCTTGACTCTGTATTATTGAGTAGACCATTTTTCACTAAATTACTTACAATTTGTGTAACTAAATTGGATATGTCAGGAGACACACCTACATTACAGTCAGTTGGCCCTACTTTATTATTAGAAAATAAGGGTAAATTAAACAATTGGTCACTCCGTAACGACCTTGGGTCTGTACCCTCACTATTTATCATTTGCTGATTGTTGTTACTGAATGAATGATTTGGAAATCGTTGAACAGATTGCGTTGAGTCTCGAAAATTCTGTGGTACCGGTTGCCCTTGATTTTTACCAGCAGTGTAAGTGGGTAAGCCGAATGATTGATAATTCTGATAACCATAATTAGGTACAACATTCGGCAACCTGGTATCACTACAATTTTGCTGACTCGCCGTATTAGTTAAATTTGACAAAATAGGTTGGTATTCTGGTTGTGTATCTTGATTATTTTGGCCTAAATTCAACCCTAGTCTTGTTTGTGTTTCACTACCAAAACCCAAATTATTTTGTTGAGCAGTATATACTGGCACACCACCGTTCCGATTATAAGATTGAACATTCGATTGGTTAAATCTAGTATCAATATCAGGAGGCAAATTATTCATGTATGAATTATTCATATGGTTCGAATTCCTATCTGAAAAGTGTATATTTCTGAACTGACTGGCTAAACAAGAAATATTTTCTCTTGAGTTCGCGTTTTCCTGTGATTTTTCAGTTTCGGAAACTCGTACTGATGAAAAAGAAGGCTGCAAAAGCCTTGCTGGATATTTTCGGTTTTCTTGTGGCACAGTATTGAATGAAATGTCTCTCCTACCTTGTTGTAACTTCAATTGAGGTGTTTCCATTTGGTTACCTTGGTTCCCATTGACAGAAACTTCAATATTACCATCGCAATTGTTGTTATTGTTACCTCGTTCACTCTCATGTAACGATAGTCCTTTTGGAACGGCCCCCGTATTATTTGCATTGGCGTTTATGGCGTTTAGTAATGGATTTCTTCGTTGGACGTTCCGATTACGAAGGGTAATGGTTTCATTTATGGTAATACCACTATTTTCCGTGGGAGTTCTGTTGAGTGACATTTTACAGATAACCTCGTAGTTTTCCTTTTCAACAATTCAAACACCCAGTAAGTTGTTTGCCTCGAGTTGGGTGACACGCTGTGGCGGTAGAGCTCAGAAAAACTTAATTTATCTCAGGGGTTCTTTTAGGTTCTTCTTATTTACTGGGCGTGAATAAAAACAACTGTGTTGAAAAAAGAAGGCGAGAACAGGTTATTTATTTTCCACTACATCCATGCAAAAATGCCAGTACGAAATCTAAAAATAAAACGCTCGATATAATGTTCGGAGATTCACATTCGACTGAGATAAATACAAATAGGATCCCAATTTCAACTTTAATTATTTATTTATCAACGAGAACATAATTTTGGAGCAAACTAGTCTACTCACCTAATACCAGGGTAGAGATAGCTTAATAGTTATAAACAATTTAGCATCACCAGCCCCAAAAGGCTATCAAATTCGCAAAGCACCTTGTTGGGTTCGGGTCTAGCAAACAAAGCAATAATCGTAGTCAGCTGTCGTGAAAATAAACGATATGCCTACCTCAGTCCTTCCATGGTTTTATCGTTGAATAAAAACGACTGAAGAAAAACTCGGTGCTTCGCGGCGATCAGTTGAAAGAAATCCCTTTACGGCTTTCCTATTATACAGGGTTATTCCGTTACAACCTTAAATAGATAATGTTATAGGGAGACGAAAATAGGTGTGTCACATTTTAATGTCAATTTATATAAGCAAATACATTATTCCAAAAGTCGTATTTTGGAAGTTATAATTACCACAACTGGTGGGGATTACTTGTTCATGCTTGAAATGATATTATATAAACAAATATTTGAATATTTATCACTATATAAAATAATTCCAGATACACAGTGTGGCTTCAGAGAGGGGTTCAGCACAGGCACTGCTTTGGCCACTGTTGCAACTGATATAATTGAAGCTTTTGATAAAGGTCTTGTGACCTCGTTAGTGCTTTTAGATTTTTCAAAAGCTTTCGATACCATTAACCATGAACTTATTTGCTGTAAACTTAGATATTATGGCTTTGATGATAACGCAGCTTTTCTTATTTGGTCATTTTTGCTAGGTAGGTCAAAACGAGTATTTGTCAACGACAAATATTCCGCGTCCTTGGATATATTATCTGGTGTCCCTCAGGGGTCTATACTTGGACCATTAAACTTTATTATCTACACTGCGGATATACTCTCATCTGTCAAACACTGTAAAATCCAAGCTAATGCGGATGATACACAACTTTACACCCACTTTGATGCTGAGGATTATTTAAATGTACAAACTCTCATCAACGATGATCTCAATCAAATAAGAAAATTATCTCATCAACACGGCTTACATCTCAATACTAAAAAAAACAATCTTGATGTGCTTTGGTAATCCGGACAAACGGAAGTTCATCCAAGAGAATCTGCAAATCAGCATTGATGGTCCAATATTGGAAATGGTTGACTCTGCTAGAAACTTGGGTGTGCATCTCGACAATGACCTTAGATTTTCAGAGCATATTAAGAAGCTGATGAAAAAAGCATACTCATCTTTGAAGTTTCTGTACTGTAATCGCCAGATCTTGAGTGTAAAATTAAATAAAATGATATGTGACTCACTTGTACTCAGTCATTTCTGTCACAATGATGTGAATAAAGCACAAGATGTAGGTCAACTAACTTTATTCGTCCTTCAGTTCGATACAAGTGACAGCACAGGCATAGAACAATAGAACAGTGAACAACAGTAGCGAAGTGAACAGCAGTGGCGGAGTCACTCTAATTGAATACATTACATCTCTTTTATTTTAAGTATGATAATTAAATGATTATTTTTTTTTTTTTTTGTACTTACAAACTATTTAGAATCACTTATGCATTAGACGATCTGGCATTTTTATTGTTCTACCAAATGATGAGGTACCTGGGACATTGTAAACTCCTCCGTTGTGGTTTCTAATAGATCTGAAGTATTTGATTCATTATTTTCAATAGGTTGACCAATGAATCCCGGCATTTGCTCATTTGGTAGAAGTTCAATAAACCTGCGATTCCTAGTTAATTGTGAACCATCATTATCTTGCACTACGTACGACCGTTGTCTTGGTTTATCAATGATTTTCCCAAACGACCAAATTGAACCTGCATGTTTCTGGTATCTGATTTTATCATTTACGTCCAACGGTCGCAAATTTTGACTGTTTCTATCATAATAGTGTTTTTGTTTTTGTCTCATTCGGTCCATTGATTTATTATATCTTCCAAAATTGATTTCAAGCGGTTTCAAATCTTGATCAGAATGAGGAAGGATGTCTCTCAGGTTTCTGGACATCATCAACTGAGATGGTGAAAAACCAGTTTCGTTTGGAGTATTCCTGTACATTAATAAAACTAGTTCAAATTCTTTTTTTTCCTGATTAGCTTTTGAGAGTAACTTTTTAATTGTTTGCTTTGTTCGTTCCACCATCCCATTGGATTGTGGATATCGAGGGCTTGACATACTGTGTGTGAAAATCCAGTGTTCTGAGAACTCTTTGAATAGTCCTGAATTGAACTGTGGACCTCCGTCTGAGACTAAAATTTCAGGTATTCCCCAACGGCCAAATAAATCTTTCAAGCAATTTATTATTTTTTGAGAAAAAAGCATTATCATTTAAAGGAATCAATTCAACCCATTTGGTATAGTAATCAACAACTAATAAGTACATTTTAGTTCCGTAATACAGTATATCGCAGCCTATTTTGTTCCAGGGTAGTTTGGGAATATCATGTAATATTAATTCTTCTTTTTTGTTAGAAGTTCTATATTTAAGACAAATTCTGCAGGAGAGAATAGTGTCCTCTATTTGTTTGTACATGTTTGGCCAAAAAAATGACTGTTTTGCTCGTTGCTTGCACTTTGTGATTCCAAAATGACCATAATGAATTTTTTCAATTATTTCAGACCTCATTTTTTTGGAATTATCATTTGATTTCCTTTAAATATGATGCCATTATTTTCGATAATTTCACACCTGTATTTGAAGTAAGGTGTTATGATATCTGGAACTTTTCTTATAGATTTTGGCCAACCATTTGCAATGTAATTTTATAATAACTTAAGTTCGCTATCCTCTGACATTAACCTAACCAATTCCATATATTTCCTATTAGTCATTTTACAATCATTTTCTATAACACATACATCTAATTCGTTTTCGAATTTGTACTCCGATGCATTTAGACTCACAGCACGATATAATGCATCTGAAATAAACAAATCTTTGCCAGGGTTGAAAAGGAGTTTAAAATCAAATTTTTGTAACTGTAGTACCATTCTTTGTAACCTGGCAGGACATGAAATCAAGGGCTTTTTAAATACACCTAAGAGGGGATGGTGGTCTGTTTCAACAACAAATTGTCTACCGTAAACATATTCATAAAATTTTTCACAACCAAATAATATGGCTGCCAGTTCTTTCTCGATTTGGGCCCACCTTTGTTGTGTCTGAGACAGTGCTTGGGTGGCGTACGCCACTGGCAAATTATTCTGTAAAAGGCAAGCTCCTAACCCATTTTTGCTTGAATCAACTGAAATAACTACTGGTTTTTATACATCATAGTACTGTAACACCGGATGTTCCATCAACTTTTTTTTCAATTCTTCAAATGATTTTTTGTGCCTTTCTGTCCAACAAAAAACCGTGTCGTTTTTAATCAACTCTCTAAGTGGAGAGTTCAGATTGGATAAATTAGGGATAAATCGTCCCACGTATGTAATAATACCTAAAAATCTTTGAACGTCCTTTTTGTTTAAAGGTTCTGGAAAATTTTTAATAGAAGAAATTTTTTCGGAAGTGGGAAAATACCCATTTTTTGTAAAAGTGTGCCCCAGAAAAGTAATTTCTGATAACCCAAATTGACATTTTTCCTTATTAAAAGTGACGTTGTATTTTGGAGCTCTTTCAAAAACTTGAAACAACCGACGATCATGTTCTTCTTTAGTTCTACCATAAATTATCAGATCATCAATATACAATTCAGTTCCTTCTAAATCAAAAATTTGTTTGAAGCGTTTTTGAAAAATTTCTGGTGCGGACTTTATGCCGTATGGCATTCTCAAAAAACAGTACCTTCCATAAGGGGTTGAGAAAGCGCATAATTTAGAGCTTTCATCATCCAGACGGATTTGCCAAAATCCGCTGTTATCATCCAATTTACTGAAAAACTGTGCTCCCGCCAGTTTGGCAGTGATTTGTTCTACTGTGGGTATCTGAAAAAATTCGCGTTTGATAGCTAAATTCAAGTCACGAGGATCTAAACAAATTCGTAATGTTCCATCTCTTTTCTTTACTATCACGATAGATTTGACCCAATCCGTAGGTTCGTCAATTTTTCTAATTATTTTTGATTTTTCCAATTCAGCCAAAGTATTTTTGAATTTTTGCAAAAGCGGAATAGGGACTTTGCGAGGTGGGTGAACAACTGGCATGACATTTTCTTTCAGTTCAATGTGATATTTTCCAGGCAAGCATCCTAATCCTGTAAAAATATCCTTATTTTCTATTATTAATTTATCATAATTGCATTCCACGTTTTTTCTAATGTTCTCAACTCGTTTTATCAAGTTCAATTTCTCGCATCCTTCTAATCCTAACAGGCTATCAAATTTTTTTTCTACAATATAAAACTCTAGAATACATTGGATGGTTTTATATTTGCAATTAAGAAAACATTTTCCTAAAACTGGCAAAGTGTTGTTTGTGTATGACTTTAGCGAAACGTCTGGTTCAACAATAAATTTTTCTGACACATTAATATGTTTCAGTTTGTCGATTGAGATCAGATTTGCCTGCGAACCCGTATCTAATTTGAAATCGACAAATGATTCATCATTCACAAGTATAGAGACAGACCAAGTAGCATTTAATTTTTTATCCGTACTTTCTAAACTGTATACATACACGCAGTTTTCTTCTTTTTCTTCTCCCTCGCTCGATTCAACTTCTACTTGATTTATATTTTTCTTGCGACACATTTTCGCAAAATGATTCTGCAACCCGCACATTCGACACTGTCTTCCAAACGCAGGACACTGATTCCTTCCGTGACCACTTCCGCACTTAAAACAAATTCCGTTGTTTTCTGTCAATCGGCTTCTAGACATTTCCATCTGTCGCAGTTCTGATTGTCTCCTGGGATCAGCACCTCGGCGGTTATAAGATGGACCACTCCAATGCTCTCTGGTTTGTGAGCTCGACTGTACTGGCACTGGCATTCGCTTCTGTTGATAAACTGATTCACTTTTTGAATTTTTCCAAGGCGATTTGGAATTCTGATAACAGCCTACAGCCTGAACCTCCAAACTGCCGGTATAGCCTGCAATTTGAATTGACTGCTCACGGGATTTTTCTACTGCCAGGCACATTTTTACGGCATCTTCCAGTGTAATATCATCCTCTTGGAGAAGTTTTTCTCGTAATTGTTGACTCAGCAATCCACATATTATCATGTCCTTGGTAAGACTTTCTTTGAGATTTCCAAATTCACACGATCTCGCTTTATTTTTCAGGTCGGTGACGAACTGCTCAATACTTTCACTGTCTCGTTGTTTCCTCGTAAAAAACATAAACCTTTCATATGACAGATTTTTTCTTGGTAAAAAATGGTCTTCGAATTTCTTCACGATCGTTTTGAACTCGTCTTTATTCTCATTTGTGGCGAATGTGAAAGTATTATAAATGGATATTCCTTCTTCGCCTATGTAGTGTAGAAGTTGTGCTATTTGTACCTTCTCCTCTTTCTTGTTGACCTCTGAGTCAACTAGATAGTTTTCAAACTTCTGCCTCCACAACTTCCAGTTCTCAGCCAAATTTCCGCTGAAATTCATTTGGGCTATTTCCCTGTGGTCTCCCATACTCAGATCTGCAATCACTAATCACTACAAATTCTTTTACATTCCTATTTAGACTGCGCCATGTCACAATGATGTGAATAAAGCACAAGATGTAGGTCAACTAACTTTATTCGTCCTTCAGTTCGTTACAAGTGACAGCACAGGCATAGAACAATAGAACAGTGAACAACAGTGGCGGAGTGAACAGCAGTGGCGGAGTCACTCTAATTGAATACATTACAATTTCAACTACTGTGACTTTATATACGGCCCTTGCCTTCTATCAACAGATGTGAATAGAATACAAAAGGTCCAAAATTCATGCTGTCGCTTGATATACGGTATTAGAAAGTTTGATTCCATCTCACAGAAATTCAAAGAAACAAATTGGCTGAGTATGAAGAACCGGAGATTACACCACCTTGGCAATTTTATATTCAAACTAATATACTCACCTCTCACAACTACTTTAAAAAAGAAGCTTATTCCACGTTGCAATGTACATTCCAGAAATATTAGATTTAGAAATAAGTTTACAATGTCTCATCATCGCACAGCCATGTTTAAGAGATCGTTTATCTTTAACTCAAATGTGTTTTTCAACAATCTACATCAGCAACTGAAAATTCTCAATATCAACAAATTCAAATATAAATACAAACAATTTATTCTTAATGACCAATGAATAAATAACATTATCACCCACGCCAATGGAGGGACATTCCAAAGATAACCCTGACTACAACAATATGTTATTAAAATCATCATGGATAAGTAGACAATAAAATAAATATGTCCATGGTCCATACGTCCATGGTTTCTTCAAAACCTTTCCCGGTGTAAAATGGCGAAACTTCTCCAATACTTTGGTACTCACCCTGGCGAAACAGTACCTAATATGAAGATTATGCTGGATTAATTTTCCGAACGTGTCTAATTCACATGATTTTAAACCCCCGGAACTGTTTGGTAATATCGAAGAAACTATTGAGATAGTACATCAACAAGATCTTACTCAAACAGTAAAACGTTTGGAGGTTCTACGCACAGAATTGATGAAAAGTCTAGAGTAAAACAACAAAACAAAAACTGAAGAATGTGTTAGCAAACGAATTCCTGCGCCACAGTTTTGACCAATTCGAACTCGACCAGAAAAAATCAACCAATACAAGCAAATCTGAACCATAATAATAAATAAATTAACAAAACAGACATTTTTGACATAAACTCGGAACTCAATCGAGTGAAATCTGTAACTCTACCTCCGCTTTAGAAGACTGAACCTGAGTTATGGTTCAATGGTGTTGGTACGATATTAGATTTGAATTGTACATATTCAGATAAGATTAAATGTGGAAAGGTGTTTGCAAAGCTAGACTGCCTGCCGTATGGACAAAAAAATTCAAACCTTTTCAATATACAACAAGGAAAATCTTCAGAATCATATGACCTACTGAAGAATCAACTGATAACATGTACCTGATGAGGAAAAAATGGCCAAATTATTCAGATACTGTCAACTCGGAGACAGAAAGCCTATACTCAGTTAATAAATAATAATAAATATTTATTCAGAAAAAATATGTAGTAGGTATCACATGTTTCACAATAATTTAAATATAGAATCAATATGTAATTCCCAAAGAAGGATGTACCTGTGCGTGGGATGAATTAACACAATAATAAATAATGCTTAGAATAATTAAGAGAACGTATATAATAAAAAGGGTGTAAATAAGATAATTAATAAATTAATATCAATAAAATAAAAGTAGTAGGAATAATGTAATGATGTGACCAGAAATGAACTTTCACAAGAATAAATATATTCACTACATAATTTTGAAATATTAGATTCATAAACTATAATATCAATAAACATAAAAATCTAATCAGTTTCTGTAATAATTAGGATTATTATTATTTTTAACATCAACATATTGGTGTATCCATAGCCTTGGCAAACTCAAGATCCAGGTTTTGAGTTTATTTTTGAATGAGTGGTTACTTCTGATGCATTTGATGGGTATTGGAATGAGATTATATAGTCTAGGAGCTAGGTAAAAATCAGACCGTATTTTTACGTGATTTTGGAACATAAGATTTATTTTTCTGGCGAGTTTCATACTGGTGTTCTATTTTCTGTAGTTCTTGTCTATTCATATGTTGCCTAATTGTAGCTTTGAAAAAGTACAGTTGTCTGACATCTAAAATCAATACTTTCTTATAGAGTGAGTCTGTCGGGTTAGTTCTTTTTTTTGAGGTGGATTATTTTTAAAATTGATTTTTGTATTTGTTCCAGGTATTTTGTGTTTGCTGCTCCCCAAGCAACTATCCCGTATGTAAGGTGGGTTTCGAACAAGGTATAATATAGCATAAGCATTTGGGTTGTTTGTAAGTATGGTCTCATGTATGTAACGATACGTAGTTTCTTGACCAAATAATTAATATGTGCATCCCATTTTAGGTGAGCGTCCATATATATTCCAAGGTATTTTATGTTATTCACCGATGAAATTGAGAATTTAGCGTCATCGCATTGTATTGAAAGAGATTTGAAGTCCGGTAGGTTGTTTGCGTACGAAGTAAAGGTTATATAGAATGATTTGGATATATTGATACTCAGTAATGTGCTTTCGAACCATTGGAGTATCGTTTTGAAATTTCCTTCTACTTTTTATTTCAGAGAATTCCATGATTCCGAGTGATAAATAACTGCTGTGTCGTCAGCAGAGCTAAAGATATCACCTTCCACATTTAGTGAGAATAGATCATTCAAATATACGTTAAAAAGAAGTGGACCCAAAACGGTTCCTTGAGGTACTCCGTATTCAACAGTGTATAGGTCGCTCATGATGTCTTTGATTTTCACACATTGTTTTCTTTCATTCAGATAGCTGCCTAATAGCTGGTAGGGCACACCTCTGAATCCAATGCTCTCGAGTACTTCTAGCAGCTGATGGTGACTGACAGTATCGAAAGCTTTTTTCAAGTCGACGAATACACGTAGGGATGGTATTTATTCATCAACATATTTACTTAGTTGATTAGTTAGAATTGACATAGCGTCAACAGTTGACTTGTCCTTCTGAAATCCGTATTGATTATGTGATAAAATATCATCTTTATTGAGGTACTTACTTATGCGTGATTTCAAGATAGTTTCCCAAATTTTTGCGAAATTTGTTATCACAGATATCGGATGGTAATTCTCCACTTGAATTTTCTTTCCAGATTTGAATATTGGTGTAATATTAGCAATTTTAAACGGTTTTGGACATATTCCACTACTAAAAGACCAGTTTATCAGAAATGTTAATGGTTTTGCTATTTATTTTGCTATCAGTTTGACAGTTTCTGCTCGGAGGCCATCAATTCCAGGCGATTTTTTATTTTTTAGGTTCAGGATAGTCTGTACGACTTCTGCTTCATTGGTTTCTTCTAAGAAAAAGGAGTTGACTCTTCTAGTATTTATAGAACATTTTTTATAGTTTGGCTTTTTCAAAATATCATTTGCTAGGTTTTGGCCAACTTTCGTAAAGTATTCAACAAATTCATTTTAAATTTTTTGTGGATTATGAGTTTTTCCACCATCTATTAATTGGATCTGTCTTATTTCCTCCGTCTTAGTTTTTTCAATTGTGATTTCATTTATTCTTTTCCATAATTCTGAGGAATCTACTGTGTTGTTATCAAGTTTTTTCATATAATAGTTAATTTTTGATTCTTCCATTACTTTTTACAGTTCATTTTTATTTTGATTGTATTTGGTTTTATTTAATACTGTTGGATTTGCATGCATTATTTTATATAATTCTGTTTTTTTATGGATTGAGCTGAGTATACCATCAGTAACCCATGGGTTTCTTTTGATATCTCGCCGTTTCATTTTCACAATATTAGTGCTCTGTTCAACGACTTTGTTCACTTCTTGAGTGAATATTCTAGTGGCATCTTCAATATCATCTGATGAGTATGCTTCTAACCAATTTTTTCCAGATATATTATGATGCAATTTTGTATGGTCAATAAACTTTTTAAATTTAGAATTTTCATATGATTTGTTTTCAATTTCAGGTGTGACAATTTGAAGTATGATCGAGAAGTGGTCAGTTATATCAGTTTCGAAGATGAAAGGATTGAATTTGAAGCAACTATTTGAATTTTTTTTTCACGAAACAGTGATCAATACAAGTACCGGAGGTGAATCTAGTTATCGCGTTAATGTTATATCGATAAATTAAGGATCTGGCTTCTGGACATATGACACCAAATTTTATTGAATAACTCTGCTCAAAATGTTACCTAGTACCCTTAAACAACTCATTCGTGCATTCCACCAAAAATTATCAAAAGAGAAACTTCTTAATATGGCCGATGGAATGGTGAGAGCAACAAGTTCAGATACTTCTGTCGTACAGTCTAGCAGAGAAAATAGTAATTTGGAGAAAAAAATGAGCAACTCATACAGTAATTTGACGAAACAAATTTCAAGGAGAGAAAGCAGACATTCTGAACGCAACTTCACACGATCGAGATCAGATCAAAATCAAGAGTATATATTAGAAGCAGATCCGAATGCAGCATATTGTTTTTACCATAAGCGCTTCGGAAATTTGCCTAGAAAATGAAACCTTGCAATTTTGATAAAAAATATTCGGAAAACCAATCGTTAATGACGACGAGTGAGAATAGCCCCAAAGAGAGTCTTCTCATAATTTACGATACTGAATTAAAAATACATTTTTTGAGTGATAGGTACGGGTGCTGATGTATCAGTTATTCCAACAAAGTTGAATCAACGTTTACAAATATTAGAGATAATTCCACTCGCCGTATGAAACCCTCCTCTCCTGTAATATTAGGACCAATAAGGGACGTATGCCTCGATAATACGCAGTTCCTTCCTTTCGAGCTGGTAATACCACTTTGTCATGGCAAACACGTATGCAAACAACAACGGAGAATTTAATATCATTTTGCTACTAATATGAATGTCAGTCTGACAGACTTCATGTCTATCAGGCACTATCTACATTTGTTGAAGTTCACGACATTGGTACTTTTTTTTACTTTTTTGATTCGTGAAATTATCTTATTAAATACTACTCGTGCTCACAATACTATCGATAATTCTGTCAGAAATCTTAAACTCGATCAAATTGCTTTGAGGTATACTGGGTTTTTCAAAACTTCTCAGATTTTTTTTAACCATATACACTTTCAAATAATGAGTGGATTGCTTGAGAAAAAAGTGTAAAACTGTCCAGCACAACACAGCATAAAAACTGTAAATGTTTTTTACAAACCACTGTACAAAAGCTATGCAAAACGTACACTAGCGCTGCAATCACAGTACTAAAATAACAAAACATATTTTGCACCTTGTTTTTATATGTTTTTTCACTCGTATTATTTTAAATTCTTGCAACACAAACTCTTCTTATTTCGTTTATATTGGACTATTATTACATTTCTTACTGCAATTGACTCATTATGTAGCAGTCAAAATTTTTTCATTGACGTCGTGTGAACCTCAACAACTTTCCAAGAACGTTATTGACTGTGCTACGCACACGGTTAGCTCCTCACTATTTGCTCCATCATAATCACTCACCAAGCATGTAATAGAACTATCAACAATATCTGTTTTTTCACTCCGAATTCAAGATTCGGGGTTGCAAGTGCGATCTATCTTTTTTTAATTTCCCTTCGTGAACATTTTCTTTTCAACTCTAGCTAAGCAGCTATACCTCGAATTCGTTATTCATAACTCAGTTCGCTCATATGTAAATGCTGGGGTCTATATCGTAACTAATCGACATAATTATCGATATGAATAAACTTCAATAAAAGTAAATCAAATTCATTCAAAGTACGGATTCAGAAATTCAAACACCATACACTCCGTGTATAATATCAAAATATTGGACACACCTTGTATATACCTGATTGTTCTGCCTTGAGGTAGTAAATAATCAAAGTCAAAATGGACATTGCATAAAAAAATTAGTTGAAATGTATTTTTATTATCGCTTCCTGGGTTTGTACCACAAAACTATAGGATACGCGCTATCAGTTCAGGCACCACAAAAAAAAAAACTTGTTGAAATCGTTGGTTACGGAAGCAATTAGCTTCCTTTCCACGATAAAGAAATTCTTTTTATTTGGCACTAATGTACCAAGTTTTTAATATGCTGAATTATTCAGAATAATCTGCTTTTTACATTAATCTGAAGAAACTTGTGTTTTTGGTTTGAAACGAATGAGGAGGGGAAAGGAAAACAGTTTAGTTGCACCGGCAAATTGACAATTTATATTTTAACAGCTAAACAATTTTGGCCTCAAAAGATGGGCGCCATTTCTGTGTGGCCCATTCTATTGCAAAAAGGTTTTGAGGGGACAACTTAGATCTTATATTATGTAACAAAGGCCACGGCAATATGCCCAGTCCGGAGTCAGATCGTGAGTAGTAATTTATTTACGTTAATAGTTAAAAAAATATTGATTATTACAAAAATCAAAACGTGGAAATATTGTCTAAATACTGTCTAGGCCTTTTTCGAAACAAAAATACTAGTAGGAAACCGACTATGCCATCACATGAAAGACAGTCCGTGGTTATATTCTGTTATGTTTTCGACTTGCATTTGTCATTTATTAATTTGTTATAATCATTCAGATATAAAAACACGTGTTTCTAATTTGCTTATAGAATGAAAACAAATATAGTAATCTGGCTGTTCCAATAAGAAAAATTGTAGAGAATTAAAATACGAAAAAAATGGAGTATTTTACGACCCGACCATCAGATCATTATTATAGGAGAAAACCTAGAATATTTTGCAATATTTTTTTTTAATTCATAACTCGGCCATTTTGCAAAAGTAGGGCTGGCCCGTCTCTTGAAAGTATTGAATCATGTGTACTTTATGTATGCACAAAACTGGCGCCGTGGGATCATTAGTTTTGGCAAAATCGGAATTTGATTTTTTTCTGCAGCGTGCCTGGATGCTCTAGTGATAGTCCGACTTCAATTTTTCAAACAGATTATGAAAGTAGAAGTACAGTACAACAAAATTTATATTCTCATTTTGCCCTATATTGGTGCGAAATATGCTTGCAAACATGACTGAAAAGAGCTAAGCCCGCGTTAGCTGCCGAGCAGAAGAAGAGACCGGGAGATGAGGGGAAGCGTATAAGCACGTAACCGGTTTATCCTCAGATGTGATTTAACTCTTCTCCTCATTGATTGTCGTATTCGCGCAAATATTCCTGGTTTATTTCTTATTGTCTCACAGCCGGCTATAGTTCGATTCCTCAGGTCTTCAAGATTATCGATGGGAGTGGAATAAACCAACGACTTAAAAAAAACCCAAATGAAAAAAATCTAGAGGATTCAAATCCGGTGAATGAACAGGCCAATGTTCCGTACCTCCCCTACCTATCCAACGATTTGGATATACTGTATCTAAGTGATCACGTACATTAATGCTAAAATGGGCTGGTGCACCATCATGCATGAACCATAAGTGTTGTTTAAGCTGTAGTGGGACTAAATGATAATCAATTACCCCATGCCATACATTTATTGAAAACTGATACTGAAAATGAGCTTCAAAGATTCCATGTGGATTTTCCTCAGCATAGAAGTGTTATAGAAATTTCGTATACACTGTCGTCCAAAATTAGCTTCGTCACTACACAAAACGCCATTTGAAAAATTAGGAATTTGAGCGATTTGATGAAGAATCCAATGGCAAAAAAGTAGGCTCGGAAGAAAGTCTCTAGGTAGTATAGAGCTTGCACACGTTGAATTTGGAACGGATACAATTGCTGTTCTTTAAAAGTTTTGAATACAGTGAAGTTGCTTACATTCAATATATTGGCAATTTTTCGAGTACTTGTTTCAGGTGACTCCGCAATTAACTGCTTCTTCTAGTTGCATAGTTCGTACTTCTCGAGGGCGCCCGCAGTACGTCGTTTGTTTCTTAAATGTACCAATTTCGCACAAACGTTGGTGAAGACGAGCAAATATTGGGTGAAGGGGTAACCTACGTCCTGGATACAACTCAGTATACAATCGTCGAGCTTGCCGACCATTTCCATTACTTCGACCATAGATAAAATGCATGTCTGAAAACTCCGCATCTGTATAATTTTCCATTATTATCGATAAAGGAAAATTGAATTACTTATTAATAATAATTTTATACCAAACTGAAAGCTCAAAAATGATGAACCGCTAATTAGACATTTTGTTGAGATATTTGTATTTTAGAATGTGTAAAATGTGTTAAAGAAATAATAAATACGCGCTAAGATGTTTTATTTTTTGCATATTATGTATGATAATTTGATGCAGTTAGTTTCAATGCGTATACATTATAGTCTGGAGTATTTTTAGGCAAACAAACTAACACCCTGTATATGCATCCATCCCGAATTTTGAAAAACACAACCCCTTCCTAAATTGCCAATCGAGAAAGGGTATCGGTCATTAGAACCAAATCGTAATGAATTACTAGCAACTTCTTATTATATTTCCTAGACATTATGAGTAAGTAATTGAGCAGTAAGTTTCAAAAACTCATTCTGACTACATTTCGTCAGTACGATAATCAAGAATTTATGTTCAAACTGAAAATAAATCAACCTGTAGAATTCCCAGTAATGGTAGGAGTACTGAAATAAAAATCAAAACTTATTGGTCGAATTTTCAACGTGTGCATGGTTGAAACTGAATCTATTCTATACTCGGTGGTCGTGGTGGTAGAGGTTTCACTTCTATGCCATAAGGCCCATAAGGGTATGGGTTCGAATCCCAACACGGTCACCAGTCTCGTGCATGGTTTTACAAAGTTGAAAGGTAAGGACCTCGTCTTTTTAGCTGGCACAATCATCTCGAAAACTTCCGAGGGTTGTCGTAAGGTTCTAACGGTTTTTAGAACAAAAAGAGTTATTTTGAACAAATTCCCAGCGTCTGCCACGAAACTGAGAATTGTTTAGAAATCAGTCCCACAAAAAATCACATTTTGTCTCTAAAAAATGAGTATTCTGAACGCAAGAACTTGTAACTATAATATTGTTTACATACAGCAAGTGCTTCGAACATTAGATAATTCACTTTGTATAATGTCGGTTCAACATTTTACTAGCGCTGGAAAAGTGTATATTCATATTTATCTACTTTGTGTTTCTGAAAAGTATATCATAACAACAGAGAATCGTTTTACAGGCATAATACAACAGTTTATTTGCAGTAGAGCTAGGTGTTCCTACGATAATGAAACTGTTCACCTACTTGTTGATATGCGACCAGTTCGGGATCACTCGGTAGTAACCGTTGCACTGATCATCAACTTTTTCGAAAAACTGGCCTCATTCCAATTCCAGCATATGAGTTAGTAGTTATATGTGGACGTGTTACATCGTGTGCCGGAATTATACTATTATTGCTGTTGTGAGTTGTGTGAATAGTGTTAGTTTGATTTATGTATTTTACTTGTTGGTATGTAGAATGTGGATTTTGACCTAACATTGACATTGACATTTTATGTATAATAGAATCAGGAGAATTTTCCTAAAGACTGAACAACAGTTTTGTTTCAACAACAATATTAAAAATTTATATATTTTTATTTCATTTCTCCATTATCTTTTATTTTCTTGTTTCAGAACTTTCTAATTCTACATTATGTTATGCATAACTTGGATTTGTTATGATCATAATGAGGAAAGACATTAGCTTGCCTGCTTGTTCATTCATTCATACTGATGAAATAAAAATAGATTCAACAAATTTCCGAATTTTTTTATTATGAAACAGGTTGTACTGGGTGATCCAGTAAGGGTATGGCCAGAGGCGATGAGATGTTTAAAACATCCATCAAAATGATTTATACTTCTTTCCACATCAACTTATAGTTCACGAAAAAATATTGTTACAAAACTGCGATCTCTTTCTCCAGTTTTTCTTGAGTAGTGTATTTTGCTAGCCTGTATATGCCATGCAAGTACGTTTTCTTATCTTTGCTACCTTGGTGCAACCGAACCTTTCATATCATTTTAAATTTAAAAATGAAAAGAATGTACTGTAAGCTTCATAAAAAACAAATGATCCTCCTTTGGAGAACTAATAACTCTAAACTGAGAGCAAGTGGATATTTCAATTGAGTCCGTTGTATCCTGATACCAAAGATGGAATGAAAGTTATTAAAGGTAAAACAATCAACTACTCAAAAGTGAGTCATTTGATAAGGCCAAGTAAACTAAAATTACTATAATAATCTAAAAGTGTTGCTGCAGTAGAATACTGTATAGTAGCAACTGATATATTTTTTAGTAGATTTAAGTATATGAGTTATTTGAGAGTAATTCATTCTTCATCAATGGTAAATTTACTTGTCACTAATAGTTATGAAACTGAGAACCTACTGCAAATAAAACGTAGATTGATCAATATATATTGATTAATATAGTAGATTGTTTAATATCGTTAGGTTACATTGCGTTTCTGAAACTACATCAATGACAGCAAGTGATCAAATTCAGGAATCTAATTTTTCTTGTGGTTAATAAAGCGAGTACTTGTCCCATATAGTATGCAAATTTTCACTGGTGATATGCAAATTTCTCTACAATTACATTTTTATTCCGTGCACAAATGTAGTAAGTAGGTAGCTCCTGGATTTCCCTTCATCGCACCCCAGGTAGCACATCATATCGACTGAAGCTTGATTCCATATTGGGCCAATATAGATATATTGTAAATAAAAAAACAATATTGGTCTAATATGGGTGAATATTCAAAAAACAATATTATATTAATAATATTGATGGAATATTGGTTGAACTATAGTTTTGAATGTAGATTATCACACGAAATATTGGGTCAATATTGGTTGAATAATTTGTACCAATATCGATAATACAATATTGGTTATATATTTTTTTCCAATTGCAATCCAAATATTCCAGTCATATCGATTATAGGGAAAAAATATTTCTAAGTTTGTTAGAATATTGTTTGAATATCATTTCCACTTTATGTGACAAATTGTAATAACTCATATTGAGTCAATATTGGTTGAATGATATTTACCAATATCGATAAAACAATATTGTCTTCACATCGTTTTTTACATCTAGAATAAATATCGCAAACCCAATTATCCCCTAATATCGATTCTAGGAATAAAAACCATATTGTATCTCCAAGTGTGATTACACATTGGTTGAATATCATTTCGCCAATATTCAACAAATCCTATCAATAAATATTGGGTCAATATTGGTTCAATAACATTTATCGATATCGTTAAAACAATATTGTCTTCATATTGTTTCCTACATCTAGATTGAGATGAAATTTGAATATTGGCCGAATATTCAATGATACATATTGAAATTATATCATGATCAAACCTGGATAAAAATCCGCTAGGTGGCTCTACATATAGAACGTCTTCTGAAACCTACGAAAGTATATTAAATACTTCCCATAACTTGTTTTCAAGACAGCTCACTCAGTGGTTATCAACTAAAATAATTTACCAAGGTATATTGACATCCACCAATATATCCAAATGATATTGTACCAACATCGATAAATATTTTGAGGCCATTATTGCTTCAAGAATATTTCACTAAAACTATTTCTAAAATATTTAAACAATATTCGACCAATATCGCAAAATGTTAACATTTTACTTCTCGACAATATAACTTTTGAATATTGTGCCAATATAGTCAGAATATTGTATCAGCGATATTGTACCAATATCGCCGAACATTTTGAGGCCAATATAAGTTCAAGAATATTTCGCCAATATTATTCAAGTTATAATATTGGACCAATATCGCCGAATTTTCACATTTTTTTTCTCGCCAATATTGCATTTCAAATATTTCGCCAATATGTTCACAATATTGTACCAATATTTTACCAATATAGGTGTGCTACTTGGGACATAAGCTCTCAAGACATTTACAAAGACACCACTGCTCTTTTTCTCTTCATTTTATCTTATTTCCAGTTGACATTGTTCCGAAATGTTGAAAAAGGAAAGTTCCACTGGGTCTTTTATCACCAATTCATAAGAAATCAATGACATTTAATTGAAACTAACTAATTACAGAGACCTTAGTTACACAAACATATGTTATTGAATAGATAAACATTATTTCATTCATAAATGAATGCTTTTGAATGTTTTCAGCTGATAAAGCGTCGGCATTTCGTTTCTGAATCAAGCATAACAAATTGCATCATGCTCTTATCCAATTCAGTGATAATTTTTTTCGAACAATCCTCATTTATTAAGTTATCTCGTAGGAAAGGAGTCAAGTATAATGATATCCATAAAGGAAGTAAAGCCCATGCACAAACTTCATGAGAAATAGGTTTTAACGAAAGTTGCTTTTGGAATTTCCATTTCGCCCCTGAATTGTCCTTAGGACAGTGTTCTAACTTTTCTGCTAGCAAGTCTCAATCAGGTGGATTGAACATTTAATTAATTGGATATCAGATTAGAATGACTCTAAATGTCCCCTCCCATTGGTTATCTACATACAGGGTGGGGCACCGAAAACTAAACATTTTTATTATGTTTTCGTGATTTTTTCACAAAAGCTTTCAAATCAAATATCATAAGTTGGAATACAAAACAGTTTTTTCTCCCGCAAGATGGCGCCAAAATGAAAAGTTAAGTAGCGAACACTCACATATCTGAATTCCTTATGTAATTACCTTTTCAATGCTGTGTCATACTTTGCCTATTCAAATTGTATGAGTGACCAAGGGGTGGGAAGAGTGGTGTGACAGTTGAGTTAATGATTGAAAGATGTCCCCTTCGAATTTGAAATCGACATGTTTTGCATTTTTTTCACACATCTGTACTGAAGAATTCGTTTTCGGTGCCGGGTCGATTCGAACCATAATTACAAACTTTTCCCGCCATCTTGTTTCTTGCATCGACGAAGAAATCATTATTTCTGACCCTGAAAATCCCTACATACAAATTTTGTATTCGTACCATAATTACAAATTTCGTCCGCCATGTTGGAGCCACTATTTTGTTATTTTGGATTGACAAACAAATCATAATTTCCGATCCTGAAAACCATCACATATTAATTTTGAATCGAATCGGACCATAATTGCAAATCATGTTAGCCTTTTTGGAGCCGCCGTTTTGTTTTTTCTTTTAGAAAAATTCCATAATGCATTGCCACCGAATTCATATCAAATTAGCTTGCAAATGAAGTATCATGATTTGGAAGGCGAATAGTGGTTTTCCCGCGAGAGGGCGACAAAATAGAAAGTTAGGTAGCAAAAATTGACATGGCTGACTTCCTTATGAAATTACCTTTTTAATAAATTGTGAAAGGCTTTCGTGGCCATCGTCACTTACATGGTGGTTCTTCGGGTTGTAAGGCCGACGTATGTTCAGAGAAGATCTCGACGTTTCGCCAACACGAGTTGGTCTTTCTATTGAAATAAAACAAAAGCAAGTATTGACTCATTTCCTTCAATTGCCGACCAAAAAAAACTCAATTTTCGATTTCAAATCAATGTCAATATATTCAATAAGTACTCCCATCCTTTCTGAGTTCACCTACCAAATATGAGTTTTCCAAGTGAAACCGTTTCCAAATGCAATATGAACTTGAGATACAAGAAATTGAACGCCCACCAACGGTCTCGTCCTTTTGAAAAGTGCTTAGTGCTCGAGTCTCCCGAGCACTTTTCAAGAGTGCTTAGTGCTTAGTACTCGAAGCACATTTTGTCAGTGCTCGGCACAGCTCTGTTATGGCATATGACATTTCGATTCGATTCCCGCATTTTGAGTTCGGATAAACTGTATCAATCTGTGCTATTTTTACTCCTTTTCCCGCAGGTTTGAAAGGGTCATAAAGAGTATCAATATCTCTTCAGAGAAAAAACGAGTTCATGCCTGCAAAAACCCGAAAGTATGGTTCCTAACTTTATTTTCTATTGTGATGGGTTTCAACTCGAAATAAACAATTCGTCAACTCTTATAAAACTTGAATTGTATTTTTAGGTATGCGAAGTAATTATCTGCATTTGACCTATTCCGTTCAAAAATGAGTTGATCAGATAGGCTAGTTCTTCAGTGTAATTTCATTGCAACAACATGCACTAGCAGTGGCGTACTGAAAGAGTTCAACTGCTACAACAGTCTTGTTCGAAATAAGCCAATAGAAATGCAGACTCTGCTAAAAATAGGCGAGGAAGTTGATCAGAATCAACTAATGAAAATACATAGCAACAGTGTACAGAATGTATGAAATAATAGAGAACTAGAAGAGTGAAAATTGTTTCTTCAACAACTGAGTATCGTTCAAGTATACAGAATGATTCGAGACCGATCCTGGATAATAGTCAACCACTAAAATCTTATTATTTTTTGTAATCTTCCGGTATATAATCACGTCAGATACTGTGGAATGTCTACTGTGGAATGGAGCTGCACTAGCTACAGCTCCTCCTTGCAACATTATTCCAACAATCATAAATCTTCCGCTTGTTTCGTATGTGAATCCGTCCATTTACATCCATAAGCTTCATATTTGTGTAAAGTTTAGTCCCTCTGATAGATTACAACTAGCTGGAGACTGACCAAATCAATTATTCAGAAGTTATGGAAAGATTTACCTTTGAGTGAACCGACAACGTTTTATTATTGACTGCAGTTATTTGTAGTGAAAACGTGTGAAAAAAGAGGCGTAATAAAAATTATTCTGCATCATGAACGTCTGCTGAAAAGGTCAGTGATCAATTCGTTAGTGAATCTCAGAAAATAAACAAATTATTACGGAAATAATCTACAAAACCTTAACCTTAAATCAAGAGTACACATGTACTGAGTAACACACTGTTGCCAAGTCGCAAAATAAATTAGTTTTCTCAGAACAAAATGTCATCGAAGATTACTAAATCACAAAGCCGTAGTCAAGCAAATATCGGGAACAAGAACTTGAGAAGTATATTATCTGTAGAGAAGTCTCCATCAGTTAATAGCCTTAAAATGAACGAGGATGAAAAATACCAGAAATTTCAAAAGGAAACAGATAGACTGAAAAAACAACTAGAAATTAATGAGAACGAGAAACAGGATATGCTAAGGATGTTACAAGACGAAATTCAAACTTTGAAAAAAGATTGTCAAGAAAAGGAAAATTATATCATTCAACTGAGGAGACGAAGTACGGATTTTGAAGATGAAGTGTATGAAGCTGAACAAAGATTTTCAATGGAAAGTCAAAGGCAACGGCAAACAATAACGGAGCTAAATGAAGAATCTACGAAAATGAATAAAAAATATCATACTTCTACAAAAGAAAAATGAAGAGAATGAGTCAAAGCTCATAGAAGCAGAAAGTATCATTAGAGAAATGAAGGAAATGAGAGAAAATATGTTAACTTCAATTGATGTTCTTACCCAAGAAAATAAATTTTATTATAGTCAGCTGCAAGAGATTAGGAATGGAAGGCAGTCAGCTGAAGTAGAAAGAACCCTTCAAACGGATGCGGCCACAGAAAAACGATAAAAAAACCGAAACTGTAGAAGAAAGGAAAAGACCAAGTAAGCCTGAGGATATTCCGAAACAAAATAATACAGCATCGAGGACCAGGATTTTAATGGTGTCGGGAATTCAAGGTAGAGATATAGCACACAAACTCTATAATATACTAGGTGACAAATGTACAGTTCAGTCTATATTGAAGCCAAATGCAACTCCAGCATACCCAACCCCTCATTATCACAGAAGCCTATCGCTATGACTATAAGAAGGAGAATGAAAGTATTTACAAAAGGAACCTAGATTTAGTTCAAGAAATATATACTTTGGGATTGAACAAATGTCCTATTATGGAATGTAATAATATTATCAATAGAAGCTGTTACAAAATGGATGGGATTAGTCTCAATTATAAAGGAAAATTATTTATAGGTAAGGAAATAGCAACGTACTTGAAAAATTATTATTGTAAAAATTTGACAAATATTAATATATCCTCCAACAGTTCCATATCTGGAGTAAAAAGGTTGTTGCGTAGCCCAATACTTTATTATTATAACGCACTGTATTAGTTGGAAACGAGTTGTTTAGAGATTTGTCAAGATACTGTCAATAAATTACAATACGTTGAAGTAGAAATATTATTTCAACATACAATTTTTCCAATATAAAAAGTCGTTACAGTCCATTTTATCTGATATTAAACATGGTCCTCTTAGCGGATATCCATTGATGTTAAGACAATTCAATTATAAGAATAATTATACCAGCAGCAGAAGTCAGAAGCAAGAGAGTCAGTGAGTCCGTTCAAGTTACTATTACAATTCCAAATGGTTTCATCAATTTGATCTGAATATGTGCTCTATCGAGAAGTACTGTTAGGTTCTCGTTATTTGCAATATTCATCTACTATTTTGATCAGTAAGTTTGACAATTGTGACAATCAATATTATTTCGCGACATCAGATAGTTGCTTCAATTTATACAATTTCAAAGGTGCTAATCCTATTCTGGGAATCTTTCTGCAGGTATAAGTTTATTATTTATCAATTACCAGCTTCAATATGGCATCTACTGACATGAAAGTCAAAAGAGGTCAAATCAAAGGTGCGCTTACCCGATTCAACAATTTCCTAGAATTCATTGCTGATCAACAATTGAATGATGAAATTATCCTTCAGATACAGAGTCGGCTAGAAAAAATTGTACCTATTCTTGAACAATTTGAAATAGTACAATCGCAAATAGAGATAGACAAGGGCGAAGAAACTAGTGAAATTGAAGAAACGGAACGAGACACATTTGAGTGTACTTATTATAAATACATAAGTAAAGCTAGACATTTGATTTCTTCGTTTTACAAAAACGAATCAATTAATTCCATAATTTCTGATAATATACAGTCTCCTTCGAATGTAGTCACCAATGTACATGAAAATATTGGTGTTTCAAGTCAAGTTCAGATCGACAATGAACCAATATTACAAAACGCTAATAGTATAACATCTGAATTGCACAAGGTGAAATATCCTCCTATACGTTTGCCATCTTTCAATGGAGCATATGAAAAATGGCTTGAATTTAGAGACGCTTTCAATGCTTTAGTAAATGAGAACAAAGTTTTGAATGATATAGAAAAATTCTATTATTTAAAATCATCTTTACAGGATGAGGCTAGTGAAGTCATTGAGTCAATTGAAGTAAATTCAATAAATTATCAAATTGCCTGGAATATACTTAGTGATCGGTTCGAAAATAAATCTTTGATTATTTTCAATCACATAAAATCTATTTTTGATTTTCCTTCTATAAAAAAAGAGAATCATATTGAATTGCGTAAATTATATGACAATGTAACAAAAAATTTGCGTTCACTGAAACATTTGCAAGAACCTGTAGAAAAATGGGAAACAAGAGTTATCTATATAATAACTTCTAAATTTGATATTTCTACTCGTAGAGAGTGGGAATAATATAATTCCAAAGGTGCAGTTCCGAAAATGAATGACATGAATACATTTTTGAAACACAGATGTGAACTTCTTGAAAAACTCAATTTCAATGTGTCAGATTCATCAGTTCGGATAACTCAACCTACAAAAAATACGCAGTCAAAATTCCATTCTCATATAACTATCAATAAGGCCAAATGCTACTTTTGTAAAGGCGATCATTCCATCTATTCTTGTGAGAATCTTTTGAAACTATTTGTTTCTTCTAGGATAACAGAATTAAAAAACAAAAAATTATGCATGAACTGTATTAGACCAGGCCATTTTGCAAATATTTGTACGTATTCTCGTTGTAAAAAGTGCAACCGCCGACACAATACGTTACTTCACATTGAAATTAATTCAACAGGCGAAGGAAGCTCTGTTGAACAATGTCAAGAAGTAACAGAAAGTCCGGTAATAGCTTCACACGTACATAACAATATTTTTTTTTTTTTATTTAGACATAATCGCATCAACCTCATGGTTATTAGCGAGTCGTACATAATGTTCATAATTTTGTTACAATACCTATATGTTTAAGAAAATTCATAACATTTGAAATATTACAGTTTTTGCCAATAATGTTAAACAAATCTGGAGGGAAGTTACAGTTCTTTCGCTGCCTAAAATACTTTGGACATTCGGTAAAAATGTGTTGGACGGTCAGTTTTGTTTCACATATCTCACACATTGGCTCGTCCGTACGGTTCAGTAAATAACTGTGAGTCAGATTGGTGTGACCTAAGCGTAGCCGATTGATGATTACTTGATGTTTTCGGATCTTCGTTTCGTCAGGCCACGGTTTCACGTCATATTTTATTGTTCTTAATTTTGCATTAGACACTTGCCACTGATTTTGCCAATTCTGGGTTGTTGCTGTTTTCAACACTGATTTGATGTCTGTAGATACTACTGTCATCATTGGTTCGGAATTCGCAGAGGTAATTGCACTACGAGCACATTCGTCGGCTTTTTCATTGCCCTGAATTCCAATATGCGATGGAATCCAAATAAAACAAACTTGTTTTTCGCGTTGCTGGATTATATGGAGTTCTTGCTTTATTTTCTGAGCAATAGGATTTTTGGGATATAAACACTTCAGTTTGTATATAGAGCTGAGTGAATCTGTTAAAATGACATATTTCTCTCCACCTGTCGCATTAATATAGACTAACGCACGATAAATGGCATAAAGTTCTGCGGTGAATATGCTGGTCGTTGACGAAAGCTTGTAGGAGAAGGAATCGGATGGTGTTACTATTGCAGCTCCTACTCCTGCGTTAGTTTTTGAGGCGTCTGTATAGATTTTTGTGTAATCGGAGTGGTTGGAAATTATTTGGTTCAGTTTATTTTTGATGACCTGGCTGTTGGTACTGAGTTTGTCGAACTGAGTTAGGCTTGTGTCACAGTTCGGCAGTATGGTGGACCACGGGAAAGGTGTTAAGAAATGGTTTGGGTAAGGATAAATCAAGGGTAGACAGATGATTGCGGATTCTCTCGTAGAAAGGTTTATAGGTTTTTGTTCGATTAGTGAAGAGATTCCTATATTTGTCACAGAATGTGTTACTGTAAGTGGGATTTGTTGGAGTTGCACTAACTGTTGCTGCATAGGCCAAACTGAGGTAGATACGTCGGTTCTCAAGAGAGGGTTCTCCCGATGCGCAGTAGATACTTTCAACTGGTGTTGTACAGTAGGCACCTAATGATATTCGTAAGGCTTTGTTGTGAATAGTATCCAGTATCTTGAGTATTGTCTTGTTTGCTGAGTCGTATGCAATACATCCAAAGTCCATTTTAGATCTGATGAGTGTTCTGTAAATGTGCAGCAGCGTTTGACAGTCAGATCCCCACTCCTTATGTGCCAGCGTTTTTAGCAGGTTCATTCTTCTGTTACACGATTCGGCTAGGCTTTTAATGTGTGCATTCCAGTTCAATCTGTCATCAAATATCATACCTAGGAATTTGATAGTTTTCACATATTTGAGATTTTGTCCGTATAAGTGAAGGGGTGGAATATTGTTTATTTCTGTTTTGGAGAAAAGAACACATTGAGTTTTTTCTGTTGAGAAAACGAATCCGGTTTCCTCAGACCATTGCTCCAGGTTCAAGAGTGCTTCCTGTGACAACGATATCAAAGTGTCCATATTCTTGTTTTTGCAGAATAATACCAGATCATCCGCGTAAAGCCGAGCTTTCATTGGTAATTTATTTTCTTTCAGTATGTCATTCATAGCAATAAGAAACAGAGTTGGACTAATGACAGATCCTTGTGGGGTACCATTCTCCAATGTGTGAATGCTTGAGTAAGTTTCGTTGGTTCTAACGCGAAATGTTCTTATTTTCAGGAAGTTCTGGATGAAAGCGAAGCAGTGCCCACGAATTTTCCACAAGTCTAGTATTTTCATTATACGGTATCGCCATGCAGTGTCAAATGCTCTTTTTATATCGAAGAAGATGGCTAAGCATTTTTGTTTTGCTGCTAGGGCTTCGTGAATATCACTTTCTAGATCTAGTATATTGTCATTGGCGGATCTATGTTGTCTAAAACCGCTTTGCTCAGGGGCCAGTAGATTGCGGTGTTCAAGTATCCAGAGTAGTCTTCTATTTATGATTTTCTCTAGGATTTTACACATCACACATGTGAGGGAAATTGGTCTATATGAAATGGGGTCAGCTTTTGGTTTACGTGTTTTGAGAATAGGGACAATTATTGCCTCCGACCATGCTGATGGAAATTTGTGTTCTATCCATATTGTATTGTATATGCGCAAAAGGAATTCATGTGCATCAACTGGGAGATTTTTCACAAAAATTACTGGGATCTCATCGGGGCCATGACTGGTATTTTTGAAACTTGATAGAGCATCTTCGTATTCCTCTTTACTTATGGGCATGTTCAAGGGGTCGTCATGGTCTATGAATGTGGGTATTTCAGCTGCTTCTTCATCCTGTTTTTTTGCCAGGAATGGTTTGTCATATTGGGATGAGCATGAGTTTTCTCTGTACATTTCCGCCAAAGTCTCTGCAATTTCTTGTTTGTTTGATACAGTTTTGTTATTTACTTTCAAGATATTGATTCCTTGATAGGTGTTAGTTCCCGATATACTCCTTACTTTCTTCCATACTTCGGTCATAGGTGTTGAGCTATTAATAGTCGAAATATATCGTCTCCAAGAAGTACGCTTAGCGTTCTTGATTGTAATCCTTGATATTGCTCTATATTTCTTGAATTCGATTATGTTTTCTGTCGTTTTGTGGCGTTTACATTTGTTGAATGCTTTTTCACTATCCCTAATGGCCTGTTTGCATTCATTACTCCACCAGGGAACCGGATTGTGTTTAGGTCTGAAAGATGTTTTTCCGATGGCGGTTTCAGCTCCTTGCAAGACAACTCTGGTGAAGTCCGCTAGAGTTTCGTCGATATTGTCAGTAATTTCACATGTTGCTATATCTTGTTCTATTGTGGTGGCAAAGAGTTTCCAGTCAGCCATAACAATATTGTTCAAGGGCAAGTTCTGCTTTCCACTGCCATAGTTCAAGTAAAGGATTACAAAGGACAATGGCATTCTGCAAGAGTACTAGACAATGGATCGCAGAGTTCCTTCATAACTGAAGAGTTGAGTAGAAAGTTGAAGCTTGAAAAATATATGACTAATATGTCTATTAAAGGAATAGGTCAATCACCGGCGTGTGTTGAAAACAGAGTTTCTATCACAGTTAAATCACAAACTAGTCAATATTCTTGTCAAATATCCTGTTTGATTTTACCTAAAATAACCGATCATCTACCAAATATACCTATCAACATGAGAGATTTGAATATTCCTTCTAACATACAATTGGCTGAGTCAAATTTCAATAAGCCTGATCAAATTGATATGTTACTGGGAGCTGATGTTTTGTGGGACTTGCTATGTGTTGGACAATTAATTATCTTTGGGTAAAGGTAAACCTATTCTCCAAAAAACATTACGTGGGTGGATAGTAACAGGAAAATTCAATTTTCCATGTCAGGTTAAGGTTTCTATCAATTATTTGAATTCATACTGTGAAAATGATATCAACAAAAATGTAGAAAAATTTTGGTAATTAGAAGAATGCAATAGCTCTGATAAGGTACTCTCGGAGTCTGAACAATTTTGTGAGCAGCATTTTATTGACAATTTCAGCCGCGATATTAATGGTCGTTTTATAGTAAGAATGCCAATCAAACAAGGTACTAGTCTTCTAGGTGATTCAAGGAAAATGGCTTTAAATAGTTTTTTTCAGACAGAGAGAAAATTAAACAAAAACGTAAGTCTCAAAGCAGAATATGTATCATTCATGCGGGACTACGAACGGCTAGGTCACATGACTCAAATTGATAATGAGTATTCCAATGAGGACACTTATTATCTTCCACACCATGCTGTCCTTAAGGAATCTAGTCTCACAACTAAAGTAAGAGTTGTGTTTGATGCTAGTGCCAAGTCGGATAATGGCTTATCACTCAATGATATTCAGTTCAGCAGTCCCACTAAACAAACTGATTCATTTTCAATGTTGCTCAGATTTCGACAGCATCCATTTGTAATAAATGGAGACCTTTCGAAAATGTATCGTCAGATTCTTATTCACAAGGACCAGAGGAAGTTTCAGAGAATTTTCTGGAGGGAAAATTCTTATGAGACAATGCGATGTTATGAGTTAAATACTCGTACCTATGGTACTGCTTCAGCTCCATTTTTAGCTGTCAGGGATTTGTTTCAGTTGGCAATTGAAAATGAAATGAAGTTTCCTGATGCTGCCCGAGTTATCAAAAATGATTTCTGTATGGATGATTTACTGACAAGTTCCGATTCACTTGAAAAAATAATTAGTATTCAAAGAGATGTTTCAGCCATTCTTTTATCAGCATGATTAAATTTGAGAAAATGGTTGACTAATAGGCCAATTGATTCAGCTAGGACCAGACGAGAATAATAAAACCCTAGGAGTATTTTGGAATGCAAAAACAGATACCATTCAATATTCATTTATTCAAACCCATTTCGATACTGTCACAAAACGTTCCATACTTTCTGCTATATCTCAAATTTTTGACCCATTAGGTCTTCTTGGACCTGTAATCGTAATTGCAAAACTAATTCTTCAGCAATTATGGCAAGCTGGCTTAACGTGGGATGAGTCTATCCCTCAAAAGTTGTATAGTCAATGGGTGAAATTCAGAGAATATTTACAATTAATCAACCAAGTGAAAATACCACGATTCATTCGTTCTGTTGATTCCGTATGTATTGAAATGCATGGCTACTGTGATTCCTCGGAATCTGCCTTCGGTGCATGTGTATACATAAGATCTAAAGATAGTACGGAAATTTACACTTCCAGACTTTTGTGTGCTAAATCTATAGAGTAGCACCTCTGAAACAAATTTCTTTACCGAAATTGGAACTATGTGGAGCAACTTTGCTTGCTCACCTTGTAAAATCAGTTAGAGTCGCTCTTGATTTACGTATTCACAAAAATTATTTCTGGTGCGATTCCACGATAACGTTAGGTTGGGTAAAGGCACCTGCTAGAAATTGGAAGACGTTTGTTGCAAATAGGGTTGGCGATATTCAAACAATAACTGATCCAAGTGAATGGTATCACGTAAAATCCGCTGAAAATCCAGCAGATTTACTCACGCGGGGTATGGGTGTGAGAGATATTATTGAGTCGCGATTATGGTGGGAAGGTCCCTCGTGGCTTTTAATTGAAGAAAACCAATGGAATTTATCTTCCAAAGATTCTGTTCAAGACAATTTACCAGAACAACGAGTTGTGTCGGCTGTTGTTTCGGAAAACAATGAATTTAAAATTTTTGATATTTATTCTTCACTAATTAAACTGCAAAGAGTAACAGCATACTGCGTTCGATATATTGATAATCTGAAAATACCACTAACTGATTGTAATATTTTTTGATGAAAAAAGGTTTAAATGATAGTACTGGAATTACTGTGTCCAACACATCATCCATCACATATGAAGCTAATATAGGGGAGATTGAAGCTCCCATTGGAGTTCCAAAACTTTGTTTATAAATTTTGTTGTTAAAAGAGAAATATGTGTTATTGAACAAGAAAGTTAAAATTTTCATGAATGTTTCTTCATTAATGTTACAATAATTGCTAACACGATACCAATTTTTGTGAATTGATCTTTGACAAACTTCTAAATATACATTACTAAAAAGAGAAACCACATCAAGACTTGCCAAAACGTAGTCATTAGGTATGTTTGTGTTATTAAATTTATTATTTACTTCAAAAGAGTCTTGTATAAAGTATTCATTATCGGAATCATATGCTTTAGTTAGAATATCTGTGAGAAGTGAGGCAATGGCTTCTGTTGGAGCACCAATACATGAAACTATAGGTCTCATCGATAAAGTAGGTTTATGTATTTTTGGTAATGAATAGAATTTTGGAGAAATAGCATTATAGCATGTGAGTTTCTTTTTTGTGACATCATCAATTTGATTTGTGTCTTTAAGTACTTTCAGAAATTCATTAGCTTTACTTTGTATCGTAGTCGTAGTATCTTTTGCTAATTCAATATAGGAATTACTGTTGATAATTATTTCATTTGAAAGATTAAGATATTGATCTTTTTCCATAATGACTGTCACATTACCTTTGTCAGATTGAATCAATATCAGATTCGGATTGTCTTTTAGAAACTTTTTTGATTTTAAAAGTAAGCCTCTAAAAATAGAAGAATGCTGATTTGATTGTATATTATTAGTTATAATATTAGTTGCTCTTGCTATAGTGATATTTCTTTGGTATTCGTCACTGATAGATGAAGTGATGTAATCAACATCAGCTAAAAAACTCTTGATGGAAATGTCTTTTATAATTAACGGTTCCACACTGAACTTTGGTCCTAAAGCAAAAAATTGTAAAATATCTTCATGAATGATGGTGTTAGAAATATTTGATATATTGAGGTAATATGATTTGGAAGAATTCCTAACTTCTTGCATTGTAATAGAAAACAGCGTCTATTATATTCTTTGGCCAATTTCATCTTGTTCTTGGACCACAACTTCAATTTCTACACTGCTATGTCACCATATGTAATCAGGATGTTACGATAAAACCCCATATCTGTAGAATATAGAAAGGGTATATGTAGGGTATATGTAGAAATATCAATAAAATTAATAACCTAAAAAACAATCATTTTCGAAAAAAATTGAGAACAAAACCAAACTGGATATCAAATATTTCTAACACCATCATTCCTGAAGATATTTTACAATTTTTTGCTTTAGGACCAAAGTTCAGTGTGGAACCGTTAATTATAAAAGACATTTCCATCAAGAGTTTTTTAGCTGATGTTGATTACATCACTTCATCTATCAGTGACGAATACCAAAGAAATATCACTATAGCAAGAGCAACTAATATTATAACTAATAATATACAATCAAATCAGCATTCTTCTATTTTTAGAGGCTTACTTTTAAAATCAAAAAAGTTTCTAAAAGACAATCCGAATCTGATATTGATTCAATCTGACAAAGGTAATGTGACAGTCATTATGAAAAAAGATCAATATCTTAATCTTTCAAATGAAATAATTATCAACAGTAATTCCTATATTGAATTAGCAAAAGATCCTACGACTACGATACAAAGTAAAGCTAATGAATTTTTGAAAGTACTTAAAGACACAAATCAAATTGATGATGTCACAAAAAAGAAACTCACATGCTATAATGCTATTTCTCCAAAATTCTATTCATTACCAAAAATACATAAACCTACTTTATCGATGAGACCTATAGTTTCATGTATTGATGCTCCAACAGAAGCCATTGCCTCACTTCTCACAGATATTCTAACTAAAGCATATGATTCCGATAATGAATACTTTATACAAGACTCTTTTGAAGTAAATAATAAATTTAATAACACAAACATACCTAATGACTACGTTTTGGCAAGTCTTGATGTGGTTTCTCTTTTTAGTAATGTATATTTAGAAGTTTGTCAAAGATCAATTCACAAAAATTGGTATCGTGTTAGCAATTATTGTAACATTAATGAAGAAACATTCATGAAAATTTTAACTTTCTTGTTCAATAACACATATTTCTCTTTTAACAACAAAATTTATAAACAAAGTTTTGGAACTCCAATGGGAGCTTCAATCTCCCCTATATTAGCTTCATATGTGATGGATGATGTGTTGGACACAGTAATTTCAGTACTATCATTTAAACCTTTTTTCATCAAAAAATATGTTGATGATATCATTGTCGCTTTACCAAAAGATGGCATTACTGAGATTCTTAGTACTTTCAACAGCTTTGACCCATATATTCAGTTTACAATAGAAACTGAGGATGATGATTTTTCCGTACCTTTCTTAGATACAAGATTCATACGTGGTCTTAATAACAAAATTCTTATAGACTGGTACAGGAAACCATGCAGTTCTGGAAGATATATTAACTTCGAGTCTTATCACAAGCGGTCAATGAAAATAAACCTTGTGAAACAGATGAAAGCTAGAGTACTCAAAATCTCAGATAGATCCTTTCATAAAAAAAACCTAGATATTCTTTTCAAACTCTTTTCTGACAATGCTTATCCACCAAAATTACTGAGAAGTATTCTGTTCAGCACACCATTAAATATTGAAACAGATATTATATCTAACAATCTGAACATATCCATTAATAGCAATGTTGCTAATACTAATCCTACAATTCCTACATTCACTTCACTTCCATATATAAAATATATTACACCAAGATTGTCCAGGCTCTTTCATTCAGTATGTAATGTCAAAATAGCAAATAAAACTATTTTACCAATAAGATCAATTTATTCAAAAGTGAAGGATAAAATTCCATTAACTTCCACTTCAAATGTAGTATATAGCATTCCTTGTCAGGACTGTGATAAAAATTATATTGGCCAGACTTCTAGAAGCCTGAAAGTAGAATCTCCTCACATAAAAGTGATTGTAGACTTCATCCTGAAAGATGTGCTCTTGCTGATCATGTAAACAAATTTGACCATCGAATAAATTATAACTCAACTAAAATATTAGCTAAAGAGACACATATGACTAAGAGAACTTTTTTGGAAATGGCCTTCATATATCAAGACAAAAAATGTATGAATAAAAGAACTGATATAAATCATTTGAGTGAAATTTATTCCTTCTTATTGTCGTTAGACCACACTCTCCATATGAATAATAATATCTCCATAACTACTCAATTGGAAATGTAATTTTTTCCTAACTTACAAAACAACAGTCGTATATTTCAACAGTTGGTACTAGATTACAGTTGGTACAAGATTACAGTTGGTACAAGATTACAGTTGGTAACATTGACTTGAAAATTACAGATTTCTTTTCTATTGACAACTGATTTGTGTCCCTTGGATACAATCAACAAGTCTTTTGTTTTTCGACTGAAATTTCAAAATTTTCTGTTATTTATATTCGTAAAGTCTTTTTTCCTTATTATTTACAATTTTAAGCTGTAATGTCACTATCCAAAGAACTAAGAACATGTCAACTAACCTCACTATAGTTGTAAGTAAAATTTTAATAACATCAAAATGTATAATTGACATAATAATTCTTTGTTAGTTCCCTGAAGATGTAAATAAAATTTACGAAAGCTTGGAATAAACTCTATAAAATAGTACACTTTTGACTTTGCTGCAATCCCCAATATTAACTGGTTTTATTCTTAACTAGTCAGCAACGACTACCCTTTCTATATATATATATATATATATATATATATATATATATATATATATATATATATATATATATATATATATACATATATATATATATATATATATATCATGGGATAATTTCATCAACGCCATAATTAAACATAACAATAACTGCTTCCCATTTCGCAAACTTGATTCAAATCCTAAAAGACGAGGTTTAAAAAATGCGTGGATGACTGATGATGTTAAACAACTTAAAGAACGAATGAATTTATTTTCAGATTTGTCACAAACCGATCCGCAATATAAAATTGCGCGTGTAGAGAGTCAGAAGCAATACTGTAATGCACTAACAAGGGCAAAGAAGAACTATTTTGACAACTTAATAATGAATTCTGATAATAAATCGAAAGCGACGTGGGACATTATAAATAAACTCAAAGGTGCAAAGAGAGAAGAAAAACCATCATTCGAAATAAAGGAAAATGATGTGCAATTATCTGATCAGGAATTGGCTACAAAATTCAATTTGCATTTCACGAAAGACATCATTCAAGGCCGTACTAAAAATCTGGATCACATTAGTTTGAATATTACTGTTTGTAATTTGTCATTTTTCTTAAAACCTGTCACAATTTTAGACGTCAAAACCCTTATTGATAATTTGAAGACATCCAATTAATCAGGATATGATCAAGTTTCAAATATTATAATTAAAAAAGCAAGTCGTTACTTATGTACACCATCGGTATTCTTAATAAATAAATCCTATGAAACGGGTTCGTTTCTAGACTGTCTCAAACTAGCAGAGGGAATGCCTCTCTATAAGAAAGGAGATTGTAATGACCTTGCAAATTACAGAGCTATCAGCTTATTCTGTAGTTTTTCCAAAATCATTGAAATGGATGTAAAAAATCAGCTGTACTCATTCTCAACTCAGCATAAAATGTTATCGACAAGCCAACATGGATTTCGTACTGATATGGGTACAGAGACTGTTCTGAATACTTTTCAAAATGAATTCGTCTGTAGGTTAGACAAAGGGGATCATGTGAGTGGATTGTTTATAGACTTTTCCAGGGCTTTCGAAGTGGTTGACCATAACATGTTACTTGTTAAAGTCGAACGGTATGGAATAAGAGGTATACCTTTGAAATTCTTTCAATCATATCTCTTAAATAGAAAACGGCACTAGTAGTCCTTCTTACACCATCACACAGGGAGTTCCACAAGGATCAGTCTTGGGGCCTCTACTTTTCAATGTATTTGCAAATGACCTCATACATTTTGTAGAAAATATTCCGAATATCAAGATTATATGTTACGCTGATGATACTAATATCATTATATCTGGTGATAGCCAACAATCACTGATCTCTTCTACAGAAATGGTATACAATAATATACTACAATGGTCTGAAAATAATAATTTCCTATTGAACCACAAGAAAACAGTGTTGATATATTTTGGACGTAGACGACAAGATCCACCAATAATATTTAAAGATACAGAAAAACAATTACTCTGCTCTGAAAACGTGAAACTGTTAGGAGTTACTTTTGACAGGCAATTGTTATGGACAGAACATACCAACCAATTATGCAAGAAACTTCGTAGTGCTTGCCACAGCATCAAATATTTGAAAAATCATTGTAGCAAACACATTCTCATTACAATGTATTATGCCAATTTTCACTCCCACATGAGATTTGGAATACTGAGTTGGGGTAATAGTGCTAATGTAAACAGAATTTTTATTTTACAGAAATACGTATTACGCATTATTGAGAATATTAATACAAGAAATAGCTGTAGAGAACTTTTCAAAAAACTTAAAATCCTGACACTATATAGTGTATATATTTTGGAAGTGTGCATATATTTTTATAATAATTGGAAAAACATTACAACCTGCTTGCCAAAACATGATCATAACACTCGTCACCGAAATATGTTTCAGCCCAATTCTCACTGCACTGCACTATACCAAAAAAGTTTTTATTTTATCGGGTGCAAACTGTACAATAAATTGAATACGAAAATAAAATCTGCACCAAATGTCAGAATATTCAAAACTAGACTGAAAGAATTTTTAATTGAGAAGTGCTGCTACTCACTAGACGAATTTTTAGGTTTGTGATAATTTGTGATATACAGGGTGTTTTTTAAGAACGTGTAGAAACTTCAAGAGCATGTTGCTGACGTCGAAATAAGAAAAAAAGTTCCTATAAACACATTTCCGCAAGTTGTTCGTTTCTAAGATACAGAGTGTCAAAGTTTAATTATTATATTTGTTTTTTTGTGAATAAATGCCAAAATATTTGTGACATTCGAGTTAAGTTTGGTATCTGGGATGATTTTTCAATGACAAAATCAAATTTTGTGTTAATTGTGAAAAAACTAATTTCTAATTGAATTTATTTTGTATTAAAAAATCTTGTTATTTAAAATCACTTGCATCGATTATTTCAAATCTCAATAACTCGAAAACAGTTGCTCGCAGTGACCTTTATCAAGAATTTATCTTTTACACATGCAATAATAAATATTTCCCGATACCAAACTTTACCCAAATATCAAAATTATTTTGAAATTATTCACAACAAAATAAAAATAAGAATTCGACTTTGACACTCTGTATCTCAGAAAAGAATAACTTGTGGACATATCTTTATAGGAACTTTTCTTCTTATTTTGATGTCAGCAATACGCTCCTAAATTTTCTACACTTACTTAAGAAACACCCTGTATATGTAGGTGCGAGTAAGTGTACTTATTTGTATATATGTGTATACATGTATATATGATTTTTATTTGTGATATTTTTGTATTCTCTTTTTTCTTTGACGTTTCTTTGTTTTTGATTTTTCTGTAGTCCTAGGAAACAAATATCTATTATATCTGTGAAGTTATAAATGATAGTTTTTGTACCTGTATTTTGTGCTTTTTGACGTGTTTGTTCATTTATATTTCCTTTGTGGATATTTTAAATGAAGAACAAATAAAGTATCTATCTATCTATCTATCTATAAAACCTTCCAGACCGATTCCTAAATATAGGTATCCATTTCCATTTCCAACATCTCTTGTAGATTTCTCCCAAGGAAAAATAGTTACGAGAGAGGAGATTTGGTGGTTTAAAATTTGACATCTATTAATTGATACGATTTCCGATCTTTCAATAGTAAACAATGGAATCATCACACCTGTCAGTTGCTATCATCAATCAATCAATTATTCGGGAAAAATCGGTAAAACCAATTTTAGCGTTATTAATTATTTTCTCGCGCAACAATTTTTTTCACGAAATTTGATGGAAATATAACTTATCATTATCAAGTAAGCTGTGATTTTTTTGTGGCGGAATACAGATTTTTCCTTTTTTTAAACGGATTCCGAAAAAACGACGTAATTTTCAACTGAAAAGTTTCACCGGTAGTTCGTCTTTTCAATCTCGCCAGCCGCCATTTTTTTCGATGAAGCGTCGACTTTTAGATTATGTAGCACTACTGTAGACATTTTTCCAGAAAACGCGAAAAAAATAAACAGATTTTCAGAAATAATTTTTTTCAATTTCTGTTCTAAATTCATATTTATCAATTGAAATGATTGAGTATGGACTACTACCTTCGTATTGAAATAAACAGTTGAAACCTTTCGAGAATATTAATTCCATGTTACCTTAATAGGTACAAAGTATTAACAAGGACATACGAGGATATATTGAAAAATTCTTAGCCTACTATAGAACCAAACAAAATTTCAATGACAAAATATTTTTTTACTCAACAAATTCTCCTCTTAATTGGATACATTTATTACAGCGAACCTGCAACGTCTCTAGACCTTTCAAAAAAAATATGTTACTTCTTGCTCTGCAAACCAGACCTCCACAGCTTTCATTACCTCCTTGTTGGAAGAAAATTTACGACCTTTTAAACTTTTTTTCAGTTGAGGAAAGAGATGATAGTCGGACGGAGCCAAATCAGGTGAATAAAGGGGGTGTTCTCGTAATTCAAACCCTGAATCACGAAATTTTTGCATGACAACATGAGATTTGTGTGCAGGGGCGTTGTCCTGCAAAAACAAAACACCTTTGGGTAGCTTTCCACGTCTTTTCTCTTTAATTTTTTCCCGTAGAGTGGTCAGTAATGTCGAATAGTAACCTACAGTTATTGTTCTACCCTTATCCAAAAAATCAATCATGATTACTCCATGGCAATCCCAAAAAACGGAAGCAAGAACTTTTCCAGCAGCTTTTTTGACACGAAACTTCTTAGGTCTTGGAGAACCGGAGTGTCGCCATTCCATCGATTGTTGCTTTGTTTCTGGATCGTAGAAATGTACCCAAGTCTCATCCATAGTAATAATTCGGTTTAAGAAGTCTACATCTTTTTCAAATCGAGCACAGATCAAACGCGATGCTACTACCCTTGCACGCTTTTGGTCAACATTCAAACATTTGGGGATCCATTTTGCAGCAATTTTTCTCATATCCAAATTGACGTGAAGTATATGATGAACGCGTTCGTATGTGCTTCAGATATCCGTTTTAGCCCAATTCGACGGTCTGTTGAAATCATGTCATGAACTGCATCGATATTTTCGGGGACTGACACAGAAACTGGCCTTCCCGATCGGTCATCATCTTCAATGGAAAATTTAACTCTTTTGAAGCTTTCAGTCCAATTTTTCACGGTCGCATACGAAGGACATTGATCACCAAGGGTATTAAGCATATCTTCGTAAATCTGCTTACCTCCTAACCCTTTTAAATACAGGTACTTGATGATGGCTCGATACTCTAATTTTTTGATTTTCACAATTTCGGTGGACATATTTTTTCTTTTAATTTATTGCGTAACTCTGGTTTACTTTTTTGGCGTCAAACTTTATACTGACACTTCTAATAAGTTATTGTTCGTTGCTATGGTAACGCAATATTTTGTTTATGCAGGGAACTGGTCTATGCTGACTATATATCAATACATCCTCGTAAATAAAGATTTGATTATGACACAACGGTTTCTTACGATTTGCAGCGAAACTTAACCTCCTACAGAAAAAAAAATTGAAATAAAATTGTTGGCAACAAAAAGTTCTACAACATTTGAATCTGAGATTTTTCCACATAATCTCAAATTTTTCGGGAAAACCGGAAAACCCGTTTTAATTTGGCTGTAATATTTTTTTTGTGTAAAAATGGTGTTTGTCGCAAAACCTAGTGGAAATATAGCTTTTTATGCTCTGAAAAGTTTTTTTTTTCAGCAAAATATTAATTTTTCTTGAACCTCTTTGAAGTACTAGGAAAGGGGGCGGCTCCTAGTTAGACTGCGGTGACAAAACGAATTTCAAACGCCCAAAATAAGAAAAAAAGTAACAGGCAAGGACCAGCTGAAGAATGTTACAACTTTGAGGAAAAACAATATTTAAATACGACAACACTTAAAATGGTGAAATGGGGATGCAGTCTATGGGTTGAACACGATTTTTTGCGATTTACGGCAAAACGTGACCTCTAGATAATAAAGAAATTTAAAATTTTTCTTTTAAACTCTTTTCGACATAACCTCCGCCAAAATGGCAAAAAAATGCTTTCTTAGTATTTAATTTTTTTCTCGCGTATAGCTGATTTAATTTAAATGAAAATTTGTAGGAATATGCGTTTTTTTACGAAAGCGTAGAAGGGCCACAATGAATAAAAAAAAATATTTCGTCTAATTCCGACTTCGCAACTCGAACTTAGTATAATTCCAACTTCACAACTCGGAAATAGTATGATTCCGACTTCACAACTCGGAATTAGCCTAATTCCGACTTCAGAACTCAGAATTAGCCTAATTCTGACTTTGCAACTCGGAATTAGTATAATTCTGACTTTACAACTCGGAATTAGCCTAATTCTGACTTCGCAACTCGGAATTAGTATAATTCTGACTTTACAACTCGGAATTAGCCTAATTCTGACTTCGCAACTCAGAATTAGTATAATTCCGACTTTACAACTCGGAATTAGTGTAATCATTACGATTCCACGAGTTATGTGAAAATGTAAACTTGAACCGTCCAGTTAGAACTTTGAAGATTTAATACAGCTGATGGTTGGCACTAAGATCTATCAAAGAAAATAGCAATTTTAGATATGCTATGTGGTTGAATGCTTGGCGGTACTACTAAGATTTTTGGAAATTGTAGATTTTAATCATAGCTTGATGCACCAGTTCACCCGAAATACCGCATATTTATATTTTCTGACATCATCCACAACACCTAGGAGTACGCAAAGACATACTGGAGGGGTTCCTGTTTTTCTTTGTTTTTCAGTTAAGTACACACAGCACCGAAAATGTTGCCAGCAATGACAACAAAGCAGAAAACCTTTGATGTTTACCGCCTTCCAACAAGGACCGCGAAAAGTTACTGCAACACAACACATTTTGTTGATAAAAAGTTTCAGATTTGTTGTTAAATTGTTAAAAACATGTTTTGTTTCTGTTTTGTTGGTTTGATTTGGACACTGCATAAGGATTGAAAACGTGTTTTTTCCTCTTTTTTTTTGAAAACAGGAAAAGTTTATTGCAACCAGAAACACAACAGACTCGTTTTGTTGAAGAAAATTTTCAGATTTGTTGTTAAATTGTTGAAAAGATGTTTTGTTTGTGTTTTTTGGGTTGATGTGGACACGGCATAAGAGTTGAAAACGTTGATATCATTGAAAACATGAAAAGGATGTTCATAAAGTCAGTTGTGGAATCATCTACGACTGAAAGTTGGAATTTAGTCTCTATTTTCCATCGTACAAGATAACCTCTCTTGGAAGGGCTTATGTTTTAAAGAGAAACATTTTCGATTGAAAATTAAATCAATACATGACTCCTCTGGAAATGGAAAAACCCCTACGATAAAATTGAAGATGCTTTTTCGTAATATCTAACAGAAAACAACTACTTCCCCGGCTAAAGCCACGCTGGACATTGAACTACATCTGATAGATATTGAGAAAGACCTTATATAACTTAAGAGAAAAAATCTGAAAGTGAAAATTTGCATTTTCATTCAGATAGTTGATTATTTATTAAATGACTAGTTTCCATTGGAGATTCTTATCTATGAATGAGATAAGGGAGAACGTTTAATAATCAACTATCTGAATGAAAATGCAAATTTTTACTTACAGATTATTTCTCTCAAGTTGTATAGGGTCTTTCTCAATATCTATCAGATGTAGTCAATGTCCAGCGTGGCTTCAGCCGGGGAAGTAGTTGTTTTCTGTTAGATATTACAAAAAAGTTACTTCAATTTTATCGTAGGGTTTTTCCATTTCCAGAGGAGTCATGTATTGATCCAATTTTAAATCGAGAATGTTTCTCTTTAAAAGTTGAAAACGTGTTTTTGTCATTTTTTTAATGGAAACGGGAACGCGAAAAAATTGTTGTATCCAAAAACACAACACGTTTTGTTGAAGAAAAGTTTCAGATTTGTTGTTAAATTGTTGAAACACGTTGAGATGGTGTTTTGTTTCTGTTATTTTGTTTTGATGTGGATTCAGCATGTTTTTTTCTTTTTTTTAATGGAAACGCATCAATTTGTTAAAGAAAATCTGTCAGATTAGCAAGATGAAATATTGTAATGATCAATAATAAACGTGTTGCTAAGTAGAAAAGTTGATAAGCATAAAACTAGTACTTTTCTTATTTTCTCTCTAAATAAAGTATCCATTAAAAATGCTCAACAAGTGCAGAAAGTTATACTTTTCCGCACGCTCCTGCCGAGGTGGCGTGCGGAAATAGCATATTCTGTAACAAGGTTAGAATGAAAATTCGATGCGAGTGGAAAGTTCCGAGCGCGAGCCGAAGGCGTGCGTGAGGAACCACGAGCATCACGAATTTTCATTCTAACCGAGTAGCAGACTATACTTTCAACACGATCAAAGATAGGAAAAGTGACAGCAATAATTTTGACACTTACTCAAATTTTGCTACTACGATGATAATCAACTGCGTCAAGGCTAATGTTATTATTGCTAACCAGTGTGAGAATATTATTCTATCACAAGAGAGAGAATGTAAATACATTTAAATTGCATGGGGGCAGAGGTGTTGCAGAATATTTCTTTAATTTCAAGAGAGAGAATTCCATCATTCTGTAATCAAATTTGATTTCAGAATTGGCAAATTCTGTGATTATCGTGGAGAAAGATACGTTCTGATAATATTGAGTAATAACTATATACACAAATGCACATGAATTGACGAGTTTGGACATCGGGGATCAATGTTTAAATTTTCACTATAATTTCAATGGAATCGCAATGATTACACTATTTCTGAGTTGTTAAGTCAGATTTATACTAATTCCGAGTTGTAAAGTCGGAATTAGTATAATTCCGAGTTGTGAAGTCGGAATTATACTAATTCCGAGTTGTGAACTCAGAATTATACTAATTTCGAGTTGTAAAGTCGAAATTAGTATAATTCCGAGTTGTGAAGTCGGAATTATACTAATTCCCAGTTGTGGAGTCAGATTTATACTAATTCCGAGTTGTAAAGTCGGAATTATACTAGTTCCGATTTGTGAAGTTGGAATTATAATAATTCCGAGTTGTAAAGTCGGAATTATACTAATTCCGAGTTGCGAGGTCGGAATTAGGCTAATTCCGAGTCATGAAGTCGGAATTATACTAATTCCGAGTTGTGAAGTCAGAATTATACTAATTCCGAGTTGTAAAGTCAGAATTAGTATAATTCCGAGTTGTGAAGTCGGAATTATATATTTTTTATTTTATGTGTCCCTTCTACGCATTTGTATATTTTGGTTATCTTCCACGAACCATTGTATTGATGTTTTTTTTTTTATTTCGAGGTCGATAAGTGATCATTTTAAGTGCTGAATTGTCTACTTTTATATGGTCTATGCAACTTGGTGGTTTATTGATCGTCAAACCGCTCAAAATCGAGAAAAAATGTATCTAAGAATCATGATTTTCACAATATTTTCAACGATTTTCAACTTTCTTCACTATTTTTATGTGAATTATATTCAAATACTCACAATAAAATATTTGAATTCATAATTACACTACAAAATTCACAATTACACAACAATATCAGTTTAATTCTTTTTTACAACTATTGAAAATCATTGAAAATATTGAGAAAATTATGATTCAGAGAGACCTGTAGTCATTACTCAATTTTAGACGGTTTAACGATGAACAATTTCAACAATATACATGATCACTTATAGACCTTCGAAATACAAAAAAACATCAGAACAATTGTTCGTGGAAGATAAAGGTATTTTTTTCTAAAAATGTACATAACTCAAAATCTAGTAGTTTTCTGAATAGCGAAAAAATCATGCTCATTCTTCACCAAAAAAGACACATTTTTAAAATCTTTATGTGAATTAAATCATTTAAACGCGAGAAAAAAATTAAATACTGAAAAAATAGTTACTCGCCATTTTGACAGTCAATTTGGTGTCGAAAACTGTTACATACAAAATTGTTGATTCTTTTATTATCTTTGACTTTTTCCGATAAGAAGTTAAGTTTCGCCGAAAATTTGAAAAAAATGTTATCAACCCCCAAACTGCATCCCCATTTTACCATTTTGAGTGTTTTCGTGTTTAAATATTGTTTTTTCTATACAACATTCTCCACCTGGTCCTTGACTGTTACTTTTTGTTTATTTTAGGAGTTTAAAATTCGTTTTGGCACCAGCTTAACTAGGAGCCGCCCCCTTTTCGAGTACTTCAGAGAGGTTCAAAAAATATATATATATATTTGGCTGCAAGAAAAATGTCTAATTCAGATCATAAAAAGTTATATCTTCACTAGATATCGGGTCAAATACACAATCTTTACCAAACCAAATTAAAACGGGTTTTCCCGGAAAATTTGAGGTTTTTGTGGAAAATTCTAGAATACAAAAGTTTGTAGATCTTTTTGTTGTCAACAACTTCTTCTTTAACTTTTTTTTGTAGGAGATTGACAAAAGAATTACAGCTCAATTGAAACATAATAAGTTATATTTCCACCAAATTTCGTGAAAAAAAATGGTTATTGCGCGAGAAAAAAAACTGAATAATTGATTTTTCCGATTTTTCCGGAATATTTGAGATAATGTAGAGAAACGTTGATACAATAGTTGTAAATCTTGATTTTCAATATTTTTGCCATTCAACTTGTTTCGATAGTTGGTCAACTTTCGTTGTCAATCGCGAAAAACCATAAAATATCACTTTCACCTCCTAAAAGTTCACCCCGTTCCACCCTTCTACATTTTTTCAATTCTTATTTATTTTTCCTGTCATTTGAACAATATTTGGCTCCTCTTCTAGTAGGTCTGATGCTGTTATTTTTTTTATCTTAAAAATGCATCAGCACTGGTATATTGATGAATATACTCTCATTTCAAACTGATTGAGATGGTTGCTTCTTCACATACATTCTCTTGAAATTAATTTGATTGCAGCAATAACATTCCACCCTTTACCCTGGGTAATACCTACATTAATTCATTGTGAAATATAATCCTCTTGAATCCAATATATAATTCCTTGGGAGATATCATTACACACGCGACCTGCGAATGTGACTACCATTTCATCCCTTTGGGTTTAAGGTTATGCGTTTATGATAGTTGATCAGTTTTGTTCGTAGTGAAAACTGATTCTAATATACAATAAATGAAATTAATGAAATTGAGTTTGGCTCATTTTTGGGTTACTTGCGAAGATTAGTGAAATATATTTTGGTTTTCAACAGTTTTGTGCCTAATAGCGAGTGGTCTTTACGTATTCGATCGCATTGCTATATGCGTCACTAATAACGGTGTTCATTGAGAATATACTGACTATGAAACTGCTCTCACATATAACAATTACTAATACCTAAATTGTTTGTAGTTGTGAATATCTGCTTTGTTTGGTCAATTGAATTTTCTTGCCAAAACAAATTTTTGACATGCGTTATATCTTACATCAAACAGGTGGTTCATTCATTAATTATTTGTATTGCCAATACACAAATACCTATCCGGACTCATTCCATGCACTTCACAGACTAGATAGTGGATATTTGGGTGAATGATGCAGCTCGTACTCTGGATGTATTGGACTCCGGCGACAGGACCTGACTGGAATATCCTTGGCTGGAAATAATATTAACCACTCACAAAATAACAATAATACAAATATTACCTACAATTTATTCAACCTGTGGAGAAAAGGCTCCAACTGGTTCTGTTGTGGATGAGTGCCAGTGCCAGTGAAGTTGAGAGAAGATTTATGGGGATGTAAATGGTGGATGGAAATGGTACACTGAGAGAAAAGAGGAGAAGACGGGAGGAAAAAGTGAAGAAGCACGTTGAGAATAGGAGAGAGTAAAAGATGAAAACAAAATTAATTTCAGTTTTAGTAAAAATTTGTTTATTGACAACTGATATTTTCATGCTTAACTGTGAATGTTTTGGTGATAGATGATAAAAATGTAGGATCTAATCTGTTTAGTTTTTTATGCATACTGCCATGCTTCAATACAACGATCTTTTTAAATTCATTTCTGCATGCCTAGGAACACGAAGCAGTTTTTTCTGGTGGATACTCTGATTATGAATATATGTTCTGTATGTGAGATTGTTATGTAGGTAGGGAGGTGTTCTTGTCGTGTCCATTTCAAGGGATACGCATGTAAAAGGTAAATAAAGATCAACGATTATAAAATAAATATCAAACAATTTCATCATCTTCAATATCCCGGAAATGTGGTGATATTTTTTCATTCCGTGCACCAAACAGATATAAGAATTTTTAAGTTTCAGAATTACTGTCTTATCGTAACGTTGACAACGGTACAGGTCGACAAGCGTAAGGATGCCTCTGAGATGCGCAAACGATAGAAAGCGTGAGTAGATGTGCGACAAAGATCGACTACTGTTTACGGCTGGTTATCATCGGAATGTACAATCGGGAGAGAAATTTTTCTGCAACACGTAGGAACGTAGGTTCTTATCTGAATTTTCATTAATTCCTAATGAACTGTTCGAATAATATAATTGTCTGTGATCACTGGACCGTTTATGAAAAATGCATAATTTTCCCGAAGCCATAAGTGTAAATAAAGTACGACTAGAAAAAGAATGCATCGCCACACAGTATCAGAAATAGGTAAATAAATATAATAAAGAAAACGAGGAAAATACTTACAGAAGTAGACTAACAATATCACATGACCTCTGACCACTGCCAAATCAGCATTGTCCATGGTAACTTTTGATTTTTAGTTTCTCTGTTTATTTGGAGTTGAGAATTATTCCATTTCACCTTTTTCAATTTTATTCATTTCTGAATTAATTTTCCTAATGCTTCTAACGCAAACTCCCTTTGCGGCAGCAACTCGTTCTTGAACCTTCACAAGAGGAATACTGGTTTCACCTATCATTGCTTCTGCCTGCATAAGTTTGATGACATTACTGACAATTTCCCTACTTTGTCCACTCAGAATCTTATTTCTCACTTTACTCTTTGAAGGCATTTTCAAACACAACAAACTACACTATAACCTATCTAATGATATTTCAAAACTATACACAACACAAGGATTTCAAATTCAACACACAATCAGAATAACGCCACAATAATTTTATTCCACTGACTGTACACTCACGACGTGAACTGCTTGAATAATGCAGAGCGACTGAGCTCTTGCCCCACTCCAGGGTTGTGTCTACTGCGCAACCAATTCTCGGAGGCATCCTTAGGCTTGTCGACCAGTACATCGTTATTTTCCTCGTATGAACAGGTCACAAGGTGAAATTTCCAAACACTTGTCATTCGATCACCACATGAAATAAGTTTCCTAGGGACATACCATCCTATTTCACATGAAATATAGTTGTTTTATTTTCACAGCTCTTGGTTCCCACGGATATTTCTGGTGATTTACTTAAATTCATAATTGTGTGGTTATCAAGAAGGAATGTTTACAATAATGTGATAAATATCATTTAGATAACAGCTCTTCTTCTTCCTATTTCGATTCAATTTGTTAAAGTAGGTTCACTGCATTCAGACTACCGCGCTTCTTCTTCCTATCACGATTCAATTTGTTAAAGTAGGGCCACTGCATTGAATTTGTTTACACAAAGTTCTACTTTCATAGAAAAGAGAGAGAGAGAGAGAAATATGTTCGTTATCGTTTTTGTGTAGTTTGTAAAATCGCGGAATGCTAGTTTCTTTGGTATATTTCAGTGACATGCGTATGATAGTTATGGCAACAATGAAATAAAAGAAAATGTTTTTTTTTATTAAAATTAATTTTGGAGAGGTATTAATTGTTTGAAACACCATTGTCTATTTCTGACCTCGTAACACAGAAGCTCCTCGCTGGAGGTTGATTTTGGGTTAAATTAATTTTGGCAACCTACCTAATATTACTGGACCACACAAATGAGAGGTGAATATTTATAAATCTATTGAAGGTAACTCGCTTCAGGAGAATTAAATATGTTCTGAGACGGCATCCTTTTAATATTTCTCAAGTCGCTGGTATGGAGATGGGACAAGTTTCTGTCTATCGGAAACCTCTCAAAAACATCAGGGTTTTTTTTTAAACGTTTTTAATCGACAATAACAACATTCGTTGTGACAGGATTCGGCATACATTTACCATAATAGCTTCACTATGATATAAGGGCTTCTGAACTGCAAATTTTGTGAATTTGCTGTTTTTCATTGACAACTACACAAAAGTTATGATACTGATGGTGCTAAGAGAATTCGAGACCAGATCGGTAGAGATTTTCAAGTACAATAGATCAAAATTATTCAAACTCGATCGAGTGTCAATGTCAATATAATTGATCTGTCAAAAAATGGTTTCGCTACTGACCATGCCAACTATTGTTTGAGTGTAAGTGTATGCGCGGGAAAGGATGAGATACTTTTAGCAATGTTGCCGAATTGAAATAAGTTTCAGTTGGAATGCGGAATTCCAACAAAACATATAAACATTTTTTTATAAAAGCACGCCTTAATATTTCTTTTTTCTCTTTGCCATAGCTATGCCAGGAATTTAAGAGAGAATCTAAGAGAATTCAAGAAAGAATTCGAAAAGAATAAAAGACAGATAGTATATGGACTAAACGGCAAATTAAAAATTGAAGGCCAATTCAACAAAGTAATATAAGCTCACATGGTATTGTGAAGCCTGTGATGGTATTGTAGAGCCGGTGATAGTATTGTAAAGCTTGTGATAGCATTGTATAGCCGGTGATGGTATCGTTAAGCCTGTGATGGTAATTGTATGTGAAGTATTGTGAAGCCTGTCGTGGTATTGTAAAGCCGAAGAGCAAAAGGAAGCAACGAAGCAACGAAGCCAAAGCGTCAGGATTCCTTAGTGAATGTCTAATTGTGTAAGGTTTGAATGCATTCGGACTGGGTAAGACAATAACTATTATAATTTCTTAAATTACGGGAGGACACATTCTTTTGGTTACATATCAAGAATATTTGATTATATTGTCAAGAAGGCGATAATTCATTTAAAATATTATCAGATCATATCTATTTTCCCAAAATTCACATTTTATGAATTAGTATACAAATTAGTTATTGAAGTTTATAATTTGATAAACAAAACATAACACCGGGGTCACCCACGAAAGTATAAACTAGCAGTCCATTGATGATATTATTCGGCATGTCAGTGGCTCGACATTGAATAATTTTTGCACGTAATAAAAAACAAAAACATTTACAAAAGTTGAATAAATACACAAGAACCGAAAAGACGGGACTCTCTCGGTTGCGAGTATCGCGGGGTCCCGAGAGACCCAGAGTCGTAGAGAATGACATTGAGTCATTGGTACTTATTGGGAAGATAGATCGATTTCCAAAAACCCTTCGTGAAAACCCTCCTCTAAGAGATGTCCCCAAGTACGCTGAGTGTCTGCGTTTGGTAAGAGCCTTTTTTGGAACACATTGTTTATTGTCGTTGTTATTGCCCATTTGTCCCTCTATTATATATCAAGTTGATAAGGTCTTGTGTGCACCAGGTTCATTATTTAATATATATATATATACCTTTAAAGTTGGGAAGTGTTTTTGTGACTTGTTTTATTAATTAGAGGGTATCCTGAGTAAATATCAGGTTACCCCTGGATCTTGCTGACCTACGTCCCAAGCGAAGGGCTTATTGCTTCCCTATAGAGCCCTAGTCGCGACAATATTGTTATTATGATAGACACCCACGGAAATTATGAAAAATTTATATTTTAGTGTGTCTTTTGTTTGAAGAGATGGGGTTGAATCTTTCTTTCAGCATAGTTAAGGTCTTTCTACAGAGATTGGTTTGGGAATAAGTTTTTGAAATCATTTAACACTGTAGATGGCGTCCAGTAAACACCATAATTAATAAGAAACTTATTCTCTGTGCCACAAATTGGACCTTTCGAGTGACGTAGACTTACGCCCTTGCCTCCTAACATCAAAACCTGAGATCAGGTTACATTATCAGACACAACGTAGCAATGGTTTAAATGTGATAGTTCATAAAAAAATTTTGTGCATGATAAAAATTGCCGCTAAGAATAAATAAGTTTCATCGTGGCATAATTATGCAATTTTCTGCTAAAAGGAAAAATGATGAATTATAATTCGTTGTCTAGGACTGTACCTATATGTTTACAATGTGTTTCAATTGGTTGTGTTCGGGTATCTTCCATTTCAATTGAAATTTTATTTTTCACATCAGCAGACAGAATGTTGATGTTTCTGATATATCAGAATATCGAAATTAGAAATACACCTCCAAACAAGAAAGATTAATGGATACAAAGTAGTGAGTGAGATGGCCTGATATCACTACCATAGGGCACACCACAGGTAACTTTCTGGGACAAAGATTTTTGAGACCCAATTTGTACTATTTGTGTTCTAACGTCCAAAAACGATGATAAAAGAGAACATACTATTGCACTAAAATAATAGTTTTAAACGTCGCTGCTAAAATATCTTGATTTATCATATCGAATGCTTTCGAATAATCTGACGAAACCAACACCAATATTTTGCCGCAATCAGTGTCTTTTAACCGTCAACGACATCGAAAAGTGCAGTGCAGTGCTATTAGTTAGAGAGCAATGGGCCTAAAAACGCGATGAGAAGATATTCGTCTTCCGTTTGGTGAAATGAAAGTCCATCCCTCGAAAACCCCAAATTCTCTAAATTTTTGAAAACGGGCTGGGCCTATTTCAGTACAAATGAAAAAAGTCTATTTTTCGACGATTTATATATGTCTTCCAATATGATTGTTTCGTTTAGAAAGTGACTAGTAATCATCTGACAAAGCAAAAGACGATTTGGTTGAGGCGCACAATTTTGGGACCCAAAATCGATCATCGCAAAAATTCGACATCTCATATGTGCCTAATTTTGTGTTGCTTCACTTTGTTATGGTATTTACTCAAGGAAAATCTAAATGGAAGACTTTTTCTGTTGTGCCCGGTCTCAGGGTTGACTGAATAAAAAAAAATTGAAGAACTCGCGGGTGCGGCTACGATGAAAAATCGAAAATTGCAATTGGATTCAATATTCCTAATTTTGCATGGAGCATTTTCAGACGCCATGAAACCTAATTTCTGAAAAAGAGACTTTTTGGCCTACTTTTCACCCCTTCCCACCACTTTTAATTCCCTCTATTTTCTCTGTTTACTCCAAGTAATCTTTTTCTCAGGTGGAAAAAGATGAAACGTTGGCCAGTCATCCCTTTGGAAAACAGGTTTTCTGGTTCCTGGAGAAGCCTCTAGCGAAATTTGAAAGCTTAAGATTGAACCCAAGTGCAGTTTTCGATTTTTTATTTTAGCCGCTTTAGCGAATTCTTCATTTTTTAAATTTAGTCAACCCTGAGGCCGGGCCCAACTAAAAATGTCTTCCATTCGGATTTTCTTGAAGTAAAAACCATAACGTAGTGAAGGAACACAAAATTAAGCACATACGTCAAATTTTTGCCATAATCAATTTTGTGTTCCAAAATTGTGCCCCTCAACCAAATCGTGTTCTGCTTTGTCAGATGATTACTAGTCATTTTCTAAACGAAACCATCAGTCATAACGGAAGACATAATATATAAATCGTCGAAAAAATCGATAGACATTTCTCCTTCGTACTGAAGTCGGCCCTGCCTGATTTAAAAAATATTGCATTCGGGGTTTTCGAGGGATGGACTTTCACCTCACCAACCGACCCGGTGAACATTCAACTTTACAATTTATTATAAGTCATATAATAGTTTTCATCAGATGTCTCATGCGTTATGTTGAATGAACTTAACCGATACGTACTTCAGAAACCGGTTATACTCATGACTAAATGATATACCAAAATTAAACCATTTTACGTCGAACGTTCGCTTTAACACATTTCAATTATGTTGCATTTTTGATCAAATTAAACGATCAATGCCGTATAATCACGAATATATCATTTGAATGATGATAACTTTGAAGATTGCATATAAACATATTTTTCATGTACTTATTCAAATATTATCTCTTCAATAATTTGCAGACATCAAGATAGATATGAAAATATCTAACTTTTTTAAATATTATCGTATATACATCTTCATCAATATAATCAATAGTAAGACCAATTGCATATTTCGCCAGACGTAATTTATGTGCCCCTAAAAAAATATATAATTATTGATCGAAATAATCAATAAAAATTATTATATCATTAATACATATAATGAGTGACAATAATTTTGAAAACCGAAAATAAACGTATTATTTATGTGTGTTTCCAAGAATCGTCTCTCCATAGTTTTCCTGGCATCAGGCAAAATATGAATGTTTTATATATTTCCTAATATAAGTGAAAATAGAGTATTTTTCGTTTTAATTCCGAGAGTTCTAACGTTTGACAGCTGTTTCGTGGTAACCCACTCATCAGAAAGGATTTATGGAGCTCTCGAAATCAAAACGATCCACTCAAGACTTAATACCGTGAAGGCAAGACAGATATAACAGAAAGTTACTTATGACATCTACAGTCACTAGTTGAAACTTAATTTGACACGAACCAAGGAATCCAAAGTTAGATGTTTATCTACTCATTGACAGGCAGCCAACAATTCGTTGTTCTGACCAACCCAAGGTTCAATCAAGTTTCTCGTACGTTATGGGGAACGCAAGCAGAATCTAAATGAAAATAGAGTATTTTTCGTTTTAATTCCGAGAGTTCTAACCTTTGACAGCTGTTTCGTGGTAACCCACTCATCAGAAAGGATTTATGGAGCTCTCGAAATCAAAACGAATCCACTAAAGAATTAATACCGTGAAGGCAAGACATATATAACAGAAAGTTACTTATGACATCTACAGTCACTAGTTGAAACTTAATTTGACACGAACCAAGGAATCCAAATCAATGAGTAGATAAACACCTACCTGAATGAAAACATTATATTGTGTTCGATCCATTCAACGACCGAATAACTATGTATTTTTGCATACTTCACCTGACGTAAGTTGGATGACTAAAGAATTATATTCATTTATTGATAAAAATAATCGATATAAATCATTCCATCGTGGATACATCTCCTGGGTAATGATAATTTTGAAAATCGAATGTAAACATATTATGTATATATGTTACCAAACTTTGTCAGTCCAAAGTTATCCTGGTGTCAGACAAAATATGTGTACTTTTCGTTTTCCATCATATGGTAATAAAAACGTTCCATTCAGATCAATACATTTTCTGACCAAATAACCTGTATTTTTGCATACATTTTCCAATGTAAGTTAAATACCTGAATAAATATGTTCACCTATTGATGTAATTAATCAATAAAAATTATTGTATCATTTACATATCTTTTGAGCGATGGTAATTTTGAAAATCGATTATAAACATATTACTTATATATGTTTCCAAACATTGTCTCTCCAAAGGTCTTCTGGCAACAGGAAAAATTTGAAAATTTCACAAATTTCCTAATATAGTAATGAAAATATTATATTACGTTAGATACATTTGACGATTTTTGCATACTTCGCCTGACGTACCTAAGTTGAATATCTAAAAAAAAATATTTATTTATTGATCAAAATAATCGATATAAACCATTATATCATAAATATATCTCTTGAGTGATGATAATTTTGAAAATCAAATATAAATGTATTATTGATATATGTTTCCAAACATTGTCTAACATTGTCTCTCCAAATTTTTCCTGACATCAGGCAAAATATGAATATTTATTTTACATATTTAGTAATATAGTAATGAAAATGTCATATTTGAATCGATCCATTTCATGAACAAATAACCATGTAACTCTGGGTACTTTTTTTGCATACTTTGCCTGACGTGAGTTGAATATTTAAAGATATATGTTCATTTGTTGAAAATCAAATGTATACGTATCATTTATATATGATTACAAAAATTGTCCCTTCAAAGTTTTCTTGGTATCAGACGAAATGTGCATATTTTTCATTCCTCATAAAACAGTTATGAAAATGATTTATTCAAATTGATACATTTTACGATCAAATAATTATGTATTTTTGCATACTTTGCCTGACGTAAGTTAAATACATTAAAAAATATGTTCAGATATTGATCAATATAATCAATATGAAGAATTCTACCCAACGATAGGTGTCGCTGCTATTGAAGTTACGAAGCATCATCTCAAACTCAGTAACAGTATATGAATACTATCAAAAGCTTTTGTGAATTGTCCATTAGTTATTGGAACACTTCGGTTACCATGATAACATGCATAAAAGGCCTGATATTCTGCTTAGCTTGTACCTACAATATAACATGATAACCATTTTCAGTCTTTGGACATTGTGCATAATAGGTCATTTTGATAATGAAAATATGATCAACGAAGTATGACGTCGATACAACGCTGAAACTTAGGACATATCGCCCCAGAAAGGACCGTAGTATTGAGAACATGACATTTGAATCACTTACTTGATATGTATTATGATATGTTCTTTGGACATTGTGCATAACACGTCATTTTGATGATGAAAATGAGATCAATGAAATATGACGTTGATACAACGCTGAAAGTTGGGACTGATCGACTCTGAAAAGACAGTCGTATTGGAAACATAAGTTTTGAATCAGTTACTTGACATATGTTACAATATGCTATTTGGACATTGAGCATGATACGTCATTTTGATAATGAAAATATGATCATTGAAGTATGACGTTTATACAACGCTGAAAATTGGGACTTATCGCCTCATGAAATACGTATATTGGATACATATTGATGATGTTGACCATCATTAATAAGACGTTAAGTTTATGTTCCACATATGTAACAATTTGAAAAATGTTCACCGGGGATTTGGTTATCGCGTCTCAGAACCCGCGGCTCACTAACTTTATACCCCTTCCTGATACCTGATTGCTTAGAGCATTATTTTAAAACAAATCTCTTGTCTGCGATTTCAATGCTAGCTCAAACACTTTAAAGGCAACGAGTAAGATACTGATTCGCCTCAGATCATTAAATTCTTTCACCTTAGACACTTTGGAAAATTTCCATTCTTTTGGAAAATAGCCTCACAGTTAGCACTTTTTCATAAATTGTACAACAGTAGAAACGTTTATGGGACAGAATAACCAAACAATGGTTATATTGAGTTCATCATTTCCATAGACTACTAGCGAGGTCATTTATAATGATAATTATAGTGTCTTGATTCACTAACCGAAGTCTGAATTCACCACCTTTATCAGTTTTATTATTGTTCGTATAAAACTTAAATATGTTATAATCGAGTGCCAAATTCCATGTCACATTAACAGAATTCAGATGTGTTGAAATTTCAATATTTTTTTTCTAGGATATATTGAGTTTTTTTTAATTCTGACCAATTCACTTTCAGATATGCCCTCGTTTAAAATTTTATAGCGATAGAAGTTAAGGTTCCCCAACTGTCAAATGACCATTGAGTAGGTATAAATCTGTTCTCATTGTTTTACTGAAACTTCTCTGCGTTTCTTCATCTAAGTTTCCCGTCCTTGCAACATATCCTGCAACGGGCCTTGTTCTTCTGTTGTTTCCTAAAGTCCTTTATCCTTTCGTTCTTGTGAAATTTCCAGATACTGGTCCTTTAGATTTTTTTCATCCCATTCGCATTCCTGTTCCTGTGAAAATCTCTGCATCCGGCCCTGCTCTCAGTGTCTTTCGTGGCATCTTTTATGTTTTTGTCCTTGAAAAATGTTATAACTCAAGTTTTCGTGATATTCTTCTTGATATCTTTTTTCCATTGTTCTTGTATAGATTTCAGGAACATGTCCCTCAAAGCTCATGAATTACCAAATAAAAAATATATACCTACTTCTGTATTGATGTAAAAGTGTGTGCCTATTTACTATGATTCAGAATGTACTTCGTGAAAATATGTTAATTTTAGCTTAAGTAACGAATTCCCAGTATGAAACTCCAAAGAAAGGACTGACGGTGTACGTGGAATAGAGGGAGATCAAGTAGCCTGTGAAACTGCCGAGTCGTTCCAAGAATACAAATCAGAGAATGTTAACTTTGAGCCAAGCGCTGTATCGCACGACATTTGGTAAATTTTATTGAGATGCCTCGAACTCACTTTGTTCTCGTGGTTCGTGAAAAACACAGTAGGTATTTAAGTAAATAGTTCAGAGAGAGCTGCAAACAGGAAAGTATTAATTGAAAGAAAGTAGCAACTTTTGAGTGCACATCAGTACACTGTTGGATCTGAGGGGGGGGGGGCATGGGGGCCATGCCCCCCCTTGAGTTCTGAATAATTAGTTGATATTACTATTGGTTCAACAACTAGAGTCTGGATATGGAACTAAACCTTTGATTGATTTTCAACAAGAAGAAAACATACGTTATACAAACCAAAATTATTCGAATTATCATTTAATGCCTACATTTCCACAGGACCCCGCACGGTCTTATGGAAAATGGCTCCCAGTTGAATTGGCTGCAAATTCAGTATAATGTAGTTTATGTGTCCTGATCAAATATCTCTCTGGGCACAATGAGATCAAGTGGACAGTTTTGGAGATACAGGGTGTCAAACATGCAGAGTCTCAGGGTTGTTACTTACCTTTAGAAAGTCAATAATGGCTAGTCCCGAATTACTGAGATCAGCTTTCAGGGAAATGGGATTTCGCGATATTAATTTTATCCACTCCTGGCTCACCTACTATTATTTATCGAATAAAAATGCAAAACGAATTCCGGAGAGACGTATCGGCCAGTCCCTTCGGAATGCGTAATTTAATTATCGCGATCTACGTACTAGTTGTAAACGAAATCTGTCCCTTCTGGTCGTAACACCGATCATTTCGGGAGAGGCTTCGCAATACGTCTTGGGTACAGATACAGGAGAGTGGATACGCGATACCAGATGTCTGAAGGACAAAAACTTGAATACGCCTCCTCCAACAAATATATGCTCGTTGGCTTCAGCTAGTTCCGATAAGCAGAAAAGCCGTACTTTTCGGATGCGTAGGAACTGTTTCCTGTGCCTGATTTCAAACGAGACAATCTCCACTCCTGTGAAAGCACATTCGTGGACAACTGTATGACGTGGCACTATATTGACTGGGATAGAGGGTATCCAAGGTGCTCGAAATTTTTACTGAATGGGTTTTATTCGGTTGACTCGACTCGTAATTCAATTTTCCACCCTAGCAACTTGTTCGATTCTAACACACAAACTAAATTCCAAAAGGTCGTATCTGCCAGACCCTTTTGGAATCAGTAATTTAACTGCAACGTTCTGGTACTTGATTTTAAACGCAATTACCCTTTCCGGCTGTAAGACCTAACCTTCTAGGATAAGTAACGTGGTACTTTGATAATTACGTAGGTGGTTGTTGAATTTCGGTCTCTAAATAAATGAACTAATCGCTGTTCGGGAATTTCAAATCACCTATTCATATGCAATATAACTTAAGCTTACCCTCGGAACTTCAATAAACAAAATTTAACTTTCAAATGATATTTGCGGTCTGCACTGTTAAAGTTGCCGGCACCAAAAATCACAGATCTTCATGTGCTTCCACTATTTATACCATCGGTTGGCCTTCGTAGCAAAACACATGAAAAACGGTGGCCGTCGTAGCAAAAGGCACAAAACTATACAATTTCAGCAAAAAATATTCCCTATCATAAAAAGCTAACTGAGACCCAAACTCTATGTATAAGTAGATATTTTAGGCGCAAGAAGCCAAGACGAGCAAAAAGTGGTCGGTTCCAAAATGAGGAAATATGGATGGAATCATCTACTATTTTCTGACTTGAAAGATTGCTTTCCGTTCACAATAAATTTTGAAATTACAGTAAAATGGTTTAGAAAGGCGTACGAATCATTTCTGTGATATAGTTTAGGACTTAAAAATTAGTCTCAGAAATGCTTCGTTACAACGCAAAAGCTCGCAGACTTGCAGAATGAGTGAATATAAATTGATTTTGATATTGGGTAATCTGATGACAGGGTCACTCATATTTCTCTTTTTTGCTTGTATTTTTTTTTGTCTACCGTCCATTTATGATGTATTTCAACCCACTCAAAATCGTTGAATAATGACTCCTATTAATGAATGATTTTCTGTTTATCAACGATTTTATTACTTATATGCAACAACGTACATATTGCTCTAATACATTAACGCATTAAAATATATCAATCATTAATCGCCTTCATTGATAAACTTGTTGATTAAAAACCTATTAAGGAACATTTATACAAATCAAACATGAAGTAAAAAACAAAATATAATATGATCAATAGTTAGTGGCTCTTGCCTATTTGTTGCACCTTTTACGGATTCCAATATTCCACAGATGATGAAGATTATCATTATCTGGGGCTATATTTCCGAAAGGATTGAATCATTTGCACATCATTTAGATAGGCCAGGATATATTTTAGAACTTTTCATTAAGTAATAATCATTAAATTACGTTACATTAACCGATTATAAATTGTGAAGTCTTGCCATTCTTACAAGGGTGTAGCAAAAAGTCTGACGAGAGTAGTCTGTGTGACAATGTATTTTAATGTCTATACAAATATAAATGATCTATTAATAAGAAAATGACCTGGATCGTTATTACTCCACTTGTAAATCTGGTGCTCGAAAGTATCGATACCTTCCACACAACGATAATGTCATACGCTTTTTGGAGTATGCAAGCCATCAAAAAATGAAATCTGTACATACAATTACAATGTCTCAACAGATTTTTAATGCAATATTCTCCCGTTTGATTGCTGCATCATCATTTCGTTGACCAGAATCCGTAAAAGGTGCAACAAATAGACAAGAGCCATCAAATAATAATCATTTTATATTCAGTTTTCTGCTTTATGTTTTATTTGTTTAGATATTCCTTAAAAAAATTAAAATAAATACAACCAAAAAAGAGAATTTTAAGTGACCCTGTATAATAGTAACCTAAGATTACCCAATATCAAAATCAAATGATATTCTTTCATTCTGCAAGTCTACGAGCTTTTGCGTTTGACTGATTGTGTTCAAAGAATTACATAAAAATTATGGAATTATAATTAACTCTGTATACGGAGTCTCAGGACTTTTCATTAGCTCGTGTCGACCATATTAAGATTACAATTATTATCCCTATATTTTTGTTACAGAATAATCGCCACATTAATGATTTTCTAAAGTTAAGTAACAACCCTCTCTCTGCATGTTCCACACCCTGTATCTTCAAAACTCTCCATTAGATCTCGTTGTGCCCATTGATACATTTGATCAGGACATCATAAACTAAATTATAATGAGTTTTCAGCCAATTCGACTGGGACTCATTGTCCATAAGAACCGTGCGGGGTCCTTTATCAAGTTTCAAATTAAAAAGTTATTTTTATGGTCACGGTGTAATGGTGAAAAAAATATATTGAAACTTTCTATTTGCACCGAGCTGAGCTGTTTGGTTCTTCAGATGAAAAGAAGGAAGATTAATTCTTACTTTTTGGAATATTTACTATTTTTACAAGGACAAAAAAGAAGAGAATCGAACAACCAACTCAAAGTAACCACAGCGACGTAGGACAGTCATCTCCATCTCGTGAAAACCGTTTCATATTAGAGAAAAATTGAGAAAATGAATTTTCTTTCGATATAGGTAAATCAGTTGGCCGAACAATAAATGACTATGAGAAATACAATTTCATGAAGAATGCCTGACATCAGCCAATAGCAATTTTCCAAAACAATTGTTTTGACTGTTTCACAGTCACTGGAATATTATTGCTACTTGAAACAAAAGTATTGTACATATTTCATATTGGCCGTGGTGGCCGTGCTGGTAGAACGTTCGCCTTTGGACCGAAGGGACGAGGGTTCAGAGCCGCGCATGGTCATCGGTCTCGTTCATGGCATCACACGTTGAAAGGTAAGGGCTGCGATCCCCCAAGCTCACACAAGTAAGTCTCTCGAAGACTTCCGAGGGTTGCGCGTAGGGGTGCAATCGGTTGAAGGAAATATCATTTTTTTTTTAACAAAATTTGAAATGTCCTTCTGGAGTGCTCTCTAATCTTGTGCCGGGTTGTATCCTGTGAGCAACTGCCGTATTCATCTCGGCGTACGTGGACGGATGGCGAGACCCCGCCAGTATATAAAAACGATAAACTGGGCTGTACTGACGAGAAACATACATTCCGAAACCGGTCTGCAATTGGTTTCCCGTTTGAATCAGGCAAAGACAGTTCTTACAAAGTTGTTCCTCCCAAGTAGGGATCTTTGCACATATCGTCGCATTGCTTACGAAAGGGCGTATCTCAAAAAATCACTTTTCTTAGATACGCCATAATATTATATCTTTAGGCAATATTTTATCGCTGTCAAACGGTCTTTATTCCCTCATACTCAATGCTCAATACAGCATATTATAGAAGCAGCCAAAAAGGCGAATCTCAATTGCGCCCTTTTGTTTGCCATATTTTATTAATTGTTGTTGAGTTACGCCCTTTTACTAGTCGATAGTGGAAATTCTTAGATTTTAAAGATTTGTCACAAAAATTATCTGTGAAGACGATAACAAAAACGGAGTTTAAAGTTGAAAAGAAAGAGGCTAATGAAATTTTCTAAAACTTATCCTATTGTAAAGAAACCTACAGAAGCATTACCCTAAAAAGAAAACAGGAAAATGTTCAACATTTGCCTGTTGAAAAGCTCAATAAGGAAACACCTAAAGGAACAGTCCTTGAAAACGACAACTTGGTTTCACTGTGCTCTGGAAAAGACCGGGTGGTAAAATCTTTCGACCACGTTGCCTTCTACAGATCGCTTCCCCAATAGTAAAATGCTGATTGTTTGTTGTATAAATATTTTGCTTAAGTTAAGTCTCCTTATTAACATTTTTACAACGTTTATGTCAAGTTTTCTGTACCAAAAATATATTGTTGCATTATATTAATGGGGCGTATCTTTTTTAGCATTCTATAGATCCAAACATTAACAGCACAAAAAAGGGCGTATTTCATTTGTTTAAACTTTTTTCTTTTTTTGCAATGTCATAGATATTTATTTAAAACATATTTAGAGCGAATGTATGTAGTGAATATGTATTCTCTTTGTGACTGAAAATCCTAAACTACAGCCATAAAAGCACTTGTGGCAGAAGTTTTAATCGTATCAATAATTTAAATCTCCTGCACAACTATCAATTTTGAGAAACGCCCTTTCGTATGTAAGACGACAGATATAATTCAATATCTGTCGAAGTCTTAGCCAGGGAATTAGTTGTAACTCAATATTATTGATTTTTTTTTAATGAGTAGTGGCCGGTGCTCTGGAGTCCAAAAACCACAATTTTTCATTGTCGGCCATGATGGCCGAGAACTGGAATAAAAAGCTGTCTATTCGCGTGATCCCTCAATTCCAAAGTTGAATGCTGTGGACACTTATCGTTCTGCCCATTTCGAAGGTGCTATAGGAGTTGATACTGTTGCTAGGTTCCGGCCACCAAAATGATATACAGGGTGTCCCAAACTCGATGGCCTATAAGACGTTTCTGGAAAACGGGTGGTGGGATTATTTTGCAAATATGGTTTCTTCGATAATTAGTTCTACACTGTCGATCTAAAATATTTTTAGCACTGCGGCGCAGCCTCTTCTATCGAAAAATAGCAGCAACCTTGATATTTCAATTGCAAAATCTGTATATTATTGCATTTATCGCTTCGCTATTGCTTTTCGACTATCTTCACATAACACTTCCATATACCAATCTCCAGTGGTTTTTGAGAAAATCAATACTTTCCTTATTTTTTGTACGAAACATAGCTTCAAGTAAACGTTTATTACTGCAGTATTTGAATACGTAGAAAACTGAAATTTTGGATTTAATTTGACAATGTCCTGTGTATTAGTTATGACTAGAAGAATTTGTTCTTCATTATACCGGGTCGTTCAAAATTTTTGATTTTACCGTAGATACAAAAGTGGTGAAAAGTGCATTTTTTCAAATAGAACACCCTGTATATTATCAAATGTCCTGAAAGATTGAATTTTCTTCCAAAGGATGTATCATGTTCCTATACCTGAGGAGTCACGTTTCAGAAAAAAGAGCAAGTTTTATTTAAAAATTGGATTATTTTGCCATATTTTGTATTGGGTGAATATGAAATGTCATGGAACTTGTCATTATGAAAATTCCAAAATTAGTACATAAATAATATAATGTTTGCTCGAACATTAACGTAAATTTGATTGGAAAAGAATCAAAATGGAAGACAATAATTATTCAAATGAACATCTGAATAATTTTTGTCTAATTTGTCCCATATTTCTAACTGTTCATTAGTTATTTATATTTTGTATTTTTTTCAAAACTCATATTGCATGAATTGAGAAATGTAGTGATTTGAAATTATAACTCAGATTTGAACAAAGTATGCTTGGTTCGGTTTTTCATCTCCATGATAATTTTCCCCATCTCCCATTCGGGGTATCTGAAAATCATGTGTCTGTTGAGAGATCAATAAACGAATGAAGGTCCTAATGATCGCTAATACATGTTTCCGAAGTGATGTTAGATTTGTTAGATAGAGGTAGATCTGGGGATCTCGGTGGCCAAGGCTGTGGACCCAAGTGTCTTATCCACCGATCTCCAAAGGTTGTAGTCAATTCTCTGCTCACTCCTTGTCTACAGTGAGGGGACACCGTTCAACTGCTACCATATTATTAAAATATTTTCCATATAATTTTCTGAAGGAATCTTGGATTTTCATCAAGTCCATCACAAGTCCATCACAGATATCAACCTATTGACGCCTCAACATTCCCAAACGCAGCATAATTCCGTTCGATTCTTCTGAATTTTTTTCTATTCATTTGTGGTAAGTTCATTGAATTTCCTGTATGTTCTTTAAATAATATTTTTGCACTAACCATGAATATAAAACAGATTTGAAATATCAGCATTTCAATATGCATTATAATCCATTTTTAATACTTTCTTTTGACAGAAACACCATGAAAATTACGGCTTGTTAAACTAAAAGTTTGCTTTGGTCTTTTCTGATCACGGCAACCTACTATCACTTTCAATTACCAGATTAGAAATAGGTAATATTGCCCAATTGAAATAATCTGTAGTATGCCGTGAAAAGAAAAGAGCAAAACAACCTGTGAGTTTGACAAACAGTGGATTCAATTGTGTTTCTGTCAGAAAGAAGTATAAAAAATGGATTATAATGCATATTCAAATGCAGATATTTCAAATTTATTTTATATTCATAATGAGTGCAAAAAAAATGTTTCCAGAACGTGCCGGAAATTCAATGACCTTCATCCAAATTCAGCATGAATTATTAGAGAAAAATGTATTCATTGAAATAACATCGAGTTCTGTATAAGGACAGACGTTTTTCAAATACCCTGAATGGGAGATAAAATTGATATGGAGATGAAAAATCGAACCAAGCATACTTTGTTAAATCTGAATTAAAATTTCAAGTCACTGTATGCAATATAATTTTTTAGAAGACTGTTGTGAAAAAAAAATTACAAAATATAAATATCCAATGAACAGTTAGAAACATGGGAAAAATTCGACAAAAATTATTCAGATTTACATTTGAATAATTAGTGTCTTCCATTTTGATTCTTTTCTAATCAAATTTACGAACCCTTAGCCACCGTAGTGCAGATACTGTGACGCTTTCACCGTGGTGCGGTCTTGGTGACCGCACCTAATTAACAACAACTAATTAACAAAAATATTTTTTTTACCTAATTGAAACACTTTTATTGGATCAGGTGTAGCTTGAAGTAACAATAAAAGTTTTTCCTCACATGGTTTAGTTTTAAAACCTACACAAAAAAAAAACAACCGCAAAAGTTCAATTCCGCTCCATTTTTGACAGAAATGGCTGATTTTTTTTTGAAAAAATTCTATGCAAAAATAATAACAAATTCTCAAAAATAAATGGACATGTAATTGAAATAACCAATACTATGAGAAATTACCTAGAAGGAAATGTAAAAACGCAAATGGTATAATAGTCACAGATTGTGTTTACAGTTTTTACAAATTTTTGACGCACATTCCAAACAAGTAGGCTTATAACAAATTTTGCACAAATAAAAAGTTTTTCTTTTGATTCTTAGGACAGATGTAACACGTTTTACGTTTTTCAAGTTTCTCTTCTGGAATCTCCGCCTCCTCAGGGTCAGGAAGAGATAGGATTCTACGAATAGTAGCTCGAAGGTCACGTTTCAAGTTTTTGTTTTCTGCACGTCTATAAAGTTGTGGTCTTACTAATTCATCCGCAAGTATTTTCAGAAAATCTGCTTTTTGTATTTTTGGATTGTCTTTGACACACTGATGAACGACATGTCCATTGACACCACCAATATCAAGTATGCGGAAAAATAATGCCATGGACCATCTTTGGGTGCGACGACTAGTTGAATGTTTGGCGCATTTTTCATCAAGTGCGTCAACTCCTCCCTTAGTTGAATTATAGAAGGAAATAATTTCTGGTTTTCCCACATCCTCATCGAAGCTCGGCGTATGATGCATCGAAGATATCAACAGGACTACCTTGTTTTTCTTGGGTACATAGGAAACTAAGGTGGTATTTTTTGTGAACCCATATAAAGCTGAACCAACTTCTTTTTTTTGTGTGATAAGAAGGATGGTGGTATTTCTCACTTGTTTTTCTGTATGGTTCCGACATATGTAAGTCCTTTTTCTCTTAATTTGTCTGATAATTCCAACGACGAAAACCAGTTGTCCGCAGTAATGTTTCTATTCGTGTTCTGTATGGGTTGGGAGAGTCTCAGAACAGATTTCGTTGGTTTGTAAAGCTTTTTCTCTCCTCTGTAGGACCTATTCCATCAGAGTCCTTTCCACAATATAGGTAGCCATTATAAAAATTATGATTCCTAGCATCGGTTAGACACATCATCTTCAAGCCATATTTGCACGGCTTATTTGGCATATACATTTTATATTTGCATCTACCTCTGAAAGAAATAAGCATTTCATCAATAGTCGTATTGACACCAGGTGAGTAGACACTTTGAGAGTTGAACACAAATTTGTAAAAAACTTCTGAAATTGGTGCCAGCAAGTCATTCTGTCGCCGTTCAGCTCTATCAGTAGGATTATCGAAGCGCAAAGCAATAAGTAAAGTTGCAAATCTGTTTCTGCTCATCACACACCGAAAAATTTCACGACCTGTTCCGTCAGTCGTAAAAATTCTTTCAATTTTTTCATGGTTGGAATTAAATGCAGCGGTATAGTACAATAATCCGATAAAAGCTCTTAGCTCAATTATGTCTAAATCTTGCAGTTCGGATCTCTGAATATTTTTGTACTTCATTTTGATGCTTTGTAATTTCAAATTTGTCCATTGTAATACAACTTGTAGCAAGTCGTCTGTAAATAAGAGATGCCAGCACGTAACTGGATCAGCATTATTTCCTAACGCGGTCCACCGTCGCAAGCCTGGAGGATGCATAATAATATTGTGCTTTTGGGTTCTCGTACGAGAGACAAAACTTTGCGCCGACCACTTGTAGTGATTTTTCCCATAATAGGTCTTCACATTAGTGTTGCAACTAGTTTCAGTTTCATCGGGATGCTCGTTAGTTTCTTCTATTTCTTCCGTTTCTTCTCTATCACTGAGTTCAATTTCTGAGTCTGTTTCATGTTCACTTTCTTCATAGAAATCCTCAGTTACACTCTCTTGGTCACTGATATCTTCACCTTCTGCCTCTTCATTCCAAGCCAATAAAGTAGTCTCATAATTAGGATCACCTAGCCGAACCCTTTTTGATGTGGTGGGATTTCTAGTCATTATTTTGTATAAAAAGCTCAACTCAAATACTTGCTTATGCACCGTAGTCCGGTCACTGTGACCGCTTCGTAAATTAAGCCTTGTTTATATTGCACACCGGCACAAGTACAGACTTCAACTGTTCATAACGTACTGACAATGCATGCTTGGAAAGGTAACGAGAATACAGTTCCTTGAAATTGAAGGGGGGATAAGATAAACAGAAACTAAAATTCGCGGCGGTCACTGAGACCGCACCACGGTGGCTAAGAGTTGAATGCGCAAACGTTTTATTATTAATGTACTAATTTTCGAATTTTCATAATGATATATTCCATGACATTTCATATCTACTCAATACAAAATAAGGCAAAATAATCAAATTTTTATAGAAAACTTGCTTTTATTTCGGAAAACTGACTCTCTAGGTACAGGAACATGATACATCATTTGAAAAAAAAAACAACTTTGTTTCAGGATATTTGATGATTTATAGGGTGTTCCATTTGAAAAAATGCACTTTTCACCACTTTTGTAGCTATCGGTAAAATCACAAATTTTCAACGATCATGTATAATGAAGAACAAATTCCCTTAGTCATAACTAATACACAGGACATTGTCAAACTACATCCAAAATTTCAGCTTTCTACGTATTCAAACACTGCAGTAATTTACGTTTATTTGAGGATATTATGTTTCGCACAATAAGTAAGGATATTATTGATTTTCTCAAAAACTACTGGAGGTAGGTATGGGGAAGTATCATGTGAAAATGATCAAAAAACAATAGCAAAGAGAAGAATGCAATAACATACAGGATATTCCATTCAAAATGTCAAAGTTGTTGCTACTTTTAGATTAAAGCGGCAACGCTGCAGCGCTGAAAATATTTTAGATCTATAGAGCAGAACTGATTATCCAAGAAATCAAATTTTCAAAATAATTCTACTTCTTGTTTTCCAGAAACGTCTAATAGGCCATCGAGTTTGAAATACCCTGTATTTTACCACCAAAGAGCGTTGGAAATGAATTGTACAACTAATGGATAATCTTCCAGAACGTCCTATCCTTGTCAAAATAAGGGCGTCAGTAGGAAGTACACTTTGGAACATTTTTCAACAAGGATATTTTTAACGTCTTTTAAGAGGCCATGAGAGCATGCATATTTGGGAGGTTTTTTCTTTGTAAAATAGTTGATAACTCAAAAATGGTTCGTCGTATCGATTCCAAACAAGGACAGGCTTCTAGAGGACGTTCAATTCTATTTACCTACGTCTGTGGCAGCACCTCACGATGCTTTTTACAGATAATCGAAGCAGCTGCAATGGTATTTCTCTTCCATTAAAATTTGAAGCAATCTTTATCCAATCAAAATTAATTTGGTATCGAAAAGAAGTTAAAACAATGATCTATGTACATGCTGTAACGTTTTTTTTTTTAATTATTTGTTCATCTACCCAAAATATTGCTTCAAAGTAACTGCATTTTTAGGACACTTTTGAGATTTTTTTAGTGGAAAAGCGGATTAAAATTTCAATTTCCATTACAGCTCGTACCTAGAATCAAATGTCCTCTAGAATCCTGTCCTTGTTTGAAATCGATGAGACGAACCGTTTTTGAGTTATCAATTGACTCTTTCACCCTGAAAATCGCCCCAAATATGATCGCGCTCATGGCGTCTTAAGGACACCTGTAGTGTAAACAAGCTAATGCTGGGAAGTTGAGGAGCTCGGAAGTTGAGGAGCTCGGAAGTTGAGGAGCTCGGAAGTTGAGATGATCGGAAGTTGAAATGATTGACTCTCGCGCTACGCGATAGAATTCGCGCTTCGCGCGAACACTTTGCGAAAAGCTCGTAAATTTGAATGGCATAGAAGTATAATTGGATACCAATGATATGAATACAACGACCTCAATGCCTTTAAAACTATAATTGGACACCAATAATATGAATACAACGACCTTAATGCCTTTAAAACTATGATTGGACACCAATAATATGAGTACAACTACCCTAAAGTCTTTAAAACTATAATTGCACACCAATTATATGAATACAACGACCTTAATGCCTTTAAAACTATAATTGGACACCAACAATATGAATACAACTACCCTAATGCCTTTAAAACTATAATTGGACACCAATAATTTGAATACAATTACTAATGCGAGAAGAAATCCATGTATAATTTTCAAGACATGACTATCTTGACTAATATCCCACAAAAATTCGCGTTTTCAGTACATGACGTCTTGAATAATTTCTCACAAAAATACGTGTTTTCAATGCATGACTCTTTTGAATTATTTCCCACAAAAATACGTGTTTTCAATACATCACTGTCTTGACTAATTTCCCACAAAAATACGTGTTTTCAATACATGACTGTCTTGACTAATTTCCCACAAAAATACACATCTTCAAAACATGACTGTCTACTAATTTCCCACATAAATACGTGTTTTCAATATAGGACTGTTTTGACTAATTTCCCACAAAAATACGCGTTTTTCATACATGACTGTCTTGACTAATTTCCCACAAAAATACGAGTTTTCAATTCACGACTGTCTTGAATAATTTCCCAAAAAAATACGTGTTTTCAATACATGACTGTCTTGACTAATTTCCCATAAAAATACGCGTTTTCAATACATGACTGTCTTGACTAATTTCCCACAAAAATACGTGTTTTCAATACATGACTGTCTTGAATAAATTTTCACAAAAATATGTGTTTTCAATACATGACTGTCTTGAATAATTTCCCACAAAAATACGCGTTTTTAATACATGGTATAGACTAATTTCCCACAAAAATACGTGTTTTCAATACATGACTGTCTTGAATAATTTCCCACAAAAATACGTGTTTTCAATACATGATTGTCTTGAATACTTTTCCACAATAATACGTGTTTTCAATACATGACTGTCAAAAATACGTGTTTTCTTTCCATGAGTCTGTTGACTAATTTCCAACAAAAATACGTGTTTTCTTTGCATGAGTCTGTTGACTAATTTCCAACAATAATACGTGTTTTCAATACATGACTGTGTTATTTTCAAAATTTCAAGAAAATTCATGAATTCTCCTCGTTTTTGTGAAATATTGCACGAACTATCGATATCACAGAAAAAATGTATCCACAATTTTGGTAGACTTCCATGAGATGATCAAAAAAGGTTTTTTGTGAAACTTGAAAAATCTATCGATATCTTTGAGTTTTTGGTGTTTTGATAAAATAAAAATCCATATCCAGTTTATTTTTCAACATATGAAAAAATGCCATGAAAACTTTTGGTAGACATCCTTGAGTTCAATGGAACTGTTAATTTAAATTTTCTTGATATCTCGTTTAGTTTTCGAGATGTTGGTGTTTTCAGGAAAAAATGTCCCAAATTTCGAAAATTCGAAGGAGGGGGGAACTAGGTAAATATTCAAATTTCATCGGAATTTTCTATTGACATCTTTGAGTGTAATGAAACTGTTTGAATCTCGTATCGTTTTCGAGTTTTTGGTGTTTTTCCCTAATTATTCGTTTTTGTGAAATATTTCCCAGACTATTGATATTACAGAAAAAATGCATCCACATCTTTTGTAGACTTTCATGAGATGATCAAAAAAGGTTCATTGTGAAACTTGAAAATCTGTCGCCATCTTTGAGTTTTTGGTGATTTTTTAAAATAAAATCAAATATTTTGTTATTTTGTAGACAAAATCTAGTTCAACAAAAATGGTTTGAAACATTTTTTCGATATTTCATTTAGTTTTTAAGTTTTTGGCATTTTTATGAAAAATTCCCAAATTTTTCCAAATCGCAATTTTTTTTTTCAAGATATGGAAAAATTGCATGAGAACATTTTGTAGAACTTTTTGGGAACTACAAAAGTGTTCATTTACAATTTTTCGATATCCAGTTTATTCTTCGAGTTTTTAATTTTTTTAAGCAAAAAACAGCACATTTTTCAAGATCTTTGGCAAAATGGTTTTACAAGATATGAAAAAATTTTATAAGAATTTTTTGAAGAACTGTTCGAAGACAATTATATTTTCGAAAGGAGTCTTGAAGGGCCATTTTGGTTTTCGAAATTTTGACGATTTTCGAAAGAAACCACAAATTTTCCACATTTTTTTTATAAATTTTTCCACTTTTCATTCGAGTTGGAAAAAAAACGGTTTGGAAATATCGATGCGGCTTGTAAAGACGTATTCATATCATTTTTTAGATTTTCATTTATTCCATTAGTACAGTCAATATCTCGATTTTCCAATTTTTCGAAATATTTCCTGGACTTTTGATTTTGCGCAAAAAATTCATAAACATTTTTTGTAGATTTTTGAAAGACCATCAAAAAAGGTTCACTGGTGAATTTGGAAAAAATCAGCGGTTTCCGAAATAAATCGTATTTTCCAAATTGATTTTTTTTTCTCCAGATTTTTGAAATTTTCACCATTTTCCGATCCGTTTTCCAAAAAATGATTCCTGTAGGATTTGTTCAGTTTCTAGAGCGTCATCGATTGAAATTAAAAAATTTCAGTTTTTTACGTCGGTTTTGCTAAAGATCGAGCAGGGGAATTTTGACATTTTTCGGAAGAAAATTTGGAAAACCGAGATAGCATTTTTCAATCTCTCCCAAAAACTATACAGTTCTGTAAGGCATAATGGAGTATATTTGAAAAAAATATGAATGAAAAATAATCACTTCCTGAACCTGTATCGAGGGAAGTACAAACGCCAAAAGAAAAACGGAAAAACCCAGTAAAATTTTTCCAGAGATTTTCCGATCGCAAAAAACAAAATTGAGAAATACTGTCTTCGAGTAATTAAAATGATTCAAATTCCAAAGCGATATCTCCAAGGGCACGGAAAATATAGCGTTTTCAAATGCGCACAAAAAAAGCTACAGGCAGACAGACGGACGGACAGACAGACCGACAAACAGAATTTCCAAAAAAAATTAAAAATTTTCGACGGGGATCATTTTCCTAGATGTAACTATGGGTCTAAAACGTCAAATACAACTTCCTAAGAGGTCGTTGTATAATGAATGAACACTTGGACATAAACTGGATGAACATTGGAGTTCTATTAAGATAGTCCAATCACTGTCCAACAGGGAAGTTCGTTGGATGAATATTACGTAATTCCGTGGGACACGTTGGACATAATTTGTACAACTTATGGATGTATGTTGTTGAAATAGTTACGAAACATTACCAATGAAATGTTTACTTGAAACGTGCCAACATATTCGATTCTTAATATTCCTATAACCAAAACTTGGAATATTTCACTCTGAATGTGAGATTTCAATCATTCCTACAGATTATGTTTCCGGAATTGAAACATTTTTACTAGGTAACTTTTTTTTACCTTTAACTAACTTCACCGCTCATGCTTTCTAACTCCGCTGGGTAACAGAATCGTCCCAAAACCCTAGACCAGTCATAATCACCCATCAATCCTGATGAATTCCCAGTTACCAAGCATTAAACCTAATCCAGTCGGTGAATAATTCGCACAATGAAACCACTTAGTTCCTCAAACAAAAATACAAAAACCCCTCTCAATAATCCCATCAAAGGATCTTCATAAATCAAGTTAGCCATCTATCAGGGCGATGTCTCCGCGTCGCTAAAGTGATCCGGTATCACTCGTCCACGTGACTTACACGTGTCTGGCGCCCTTTCCTTCACGAGGATTAGGCTAATAGTGTTGTTAATCCGTAAAGAGATGAGGCCACCCAAGCTTGAGAATTGTTACCCCATGCACGTATCGAGTGTGCATAAGATCGTTTTGTTTGGGTGTGATAATGTTTGTTTTTTCGTTGTGGGAATGAATAATAGTTTGTAACACTTTTCCCGTTTCCATCGATGTAGCTAATTGAAATGGGGCTCACAAAATAACATTTTTTATTTGTTCTATAATTTGTTGACATGTTATTGTTGGCCTGATTATTTGATGAAGAATGGAAGCAAATAAAATAAATAGTATAATTCCCCTTTACCACACACATTTTCATATACCTACATTCTCAGGTGAGTTGTTGAAGAATATTTTATATTCTTCATGATTTCATTTTGTTACATCCCAGTATATGAAAATTTGATTTTTGATAGTTGTTATCAAGGTGAAAAAGTAGCAGTAAGATGCCTAAAAACCCTGGTGTGTCGAGTGATTAGATTTTGTTTTGATTTTTCAGAAGACAAATAAACAAATGAAATAGTGGTTCTTTAGTCGGTTCAAGAGATGGCGCCCTTATAGAATTTTAGTCCTGTCAATATTCCAGGGATATGATGATTGATGACTGGTGGAATTTCAACAAACTTTAAATACTATTCAAAAATGAATATTTGTGACGGAATCTAAATTTCATAATGCAATTTCCTTGTATTGATGACTATTATTAATGTGTTTCTCCATTTTGCTGTGAATTTTCTTAGAAATTCCATCATTCATTCAATAATAATTCAATTCGTGTGATTGACTCGGCCGTTACTTGATGAAGATCCATAATAATTGTATAAAATACACAGAAAAGGATTTGATCTCCACAAACTTTATTCAGACAGTGAAGAAGCTACTGTGCTGGCGAAACATGTCTGATTGAGTAAAATTTGTTAATATCTAATCGTTTTCTGTGTACTCTTTGTACAATAATAATTTGATCATGTTCCGTTTTTGTATCATTTGTGGGCAATCCAGAGAGACGAACGAAATAATTCATCTATATCCAGTACCGAAAGTGAGTACCATCATATTATGAAGATTATCACATAGTATCTTGCATTGTTAGTAAACATTATAATAAAATAATGGCAGGAATATATCTCACACGGAATCCTGCAATTCCTGCTTATATTGGCAAGATTGACAGGTTCTAATGCTGAATTTTCATGAAGCTTAATACTTTCAAATGAAATGCGTGGTTTTTATTGTAGTTAATTGCATTTCAGTAAAAAATTATATAAATATAAATAAGTAGAAAACGTTACAAATTAAACTGATTGGTGGTAGTGATTCAGTAAATTCCAATAATTACGTTTCTTTATTCATTTCTTTCGTCGACGATACTTGAAAACTTCTGTGCTTGTAAATTTACCCTTAACAGGAAAACCGACCGTGGCTGGACACGCAAATGCGGAATATTTGGAAAACAGGTCACGATTTTATTTGTTTTCTATTAATCAATCTGGCGAATTGTCTACGGTTTAATCCCACAGTTTTGCAGGTATGAGTCGACACACCAGGGTTTTAGCAGTAAAAATAAAAAAAAAAACTCATGACAGACTTTGTATAAGAACTTCATTTTCTAAAGTATTTGAAAACCTACAAAGTTCATTAACATTTCGAGAAGTTTTGAGGTTTCCCCAAACCATCGAGGAAACGCGAGAGCGGGAACGGAAAATGGAACTGTCCGAATTGCTATAAAAACAGTTCAAGGAGCAAACCAAAGATCTTTTGCTGTTTGCCTGCATTTCGGAATACAAATAATCCCAGCGGTAAGCAAGTTTACATATCCTGCTATAGAATTTAGTCTCGCGTTCATCCCGTTCCCGCTCCCGTCCCGCGTTCCCACTTTGGTTTGGGAAAACCTTTAAAGTCCTGCGAATTGCTACATTCGTCATTTGAGTACTGCAATCAGAAGAAACTAAAATGTCATTGCCAAACCTGAATGATGTTCGAAGAAGTGCAAGAGACAACTTTGGTGTTCCACCTATAAGATACGGTTTCGATCAATCGAACAATGACACTCAAAGAAAAGGAAAAAACAAAGTTGATGGATCCATACCATCCAAATCGAGTAGATCTTCAAAGGAAAGTAATGAAAGGAGGCGTATGCTTGAGAGAAGAGAAAGGGAGTTAACGAAAGAAATGATACAACTAGATTACAGTCCATCCTAGAGGAGAAGGAATCTCTTCAGATCCAGGTACAAAAAGATCTGAAAAAGAAGAAAACGTCTACTATGTCGAAAATTCAAACAATTCAAAGTGATGAAGAATCATTTGTGAAAAAATGGGTGAAAGAAGCAGAAAAATACAGGGAAGAAAGTTTCAACTGGGAAAATTTTGAGGACAAAGACGAAACAGTGGCCCTTTTGAACAGGTGATTCATGGGAATGAATATAATTTTTCATCTGAAAACAAGAATCCATCCTATGTGAATTATGAATTGTCCCGAGAAAACAAGGAAACAATAGTAATTTACGTCACAAGTCCGGAAAATACTGTTTTTTTGGACGAGTAGACCAAATTCTAGGACGAGCGTCAGCGAGTCCAGGAAGTCTACGAGTCCAAAAAAACTGTTTTCGGACGTGTTGCGTACACTATTTTTCCGGCAATCATGTAGAATAACAAATCAATCAGACGCATTTAGTCTAAGAGACGAAGAGAGGTCGACTTTCACCCATCTGTTAAACGATTCCAAATTTGAATATTTCAAACATTTCAGTTCTTATTTGTATTATATATTGAAATTCAAACAGAAGATAGATACCAACATAAACATTCTAATTCTTATTTATATTAATATTTGCCTAGTCCGGGAAGTACGTACTTCCTGGACTAGGCCAAGAAGTGCTACTTTCCCAAAGAAAAAGTGTCCGGGAAGTGAACACTTCCCGGATGGTTGCCGAAAAATAATTTTTCGAATTTGTTTACTAAATGCATGTATAAGTTGAATGTCAATTTGGAAAAATTGGTAACAAAACAATCTGTTGAACCCTTGCCAGATTTTAACGGAGATATTCATGAGTTTCCTTTCTGGATAAGCGAATTCCAGCGCTCCACAAAAGAAAAGAGAATCATAGCTTCTGGTAATTTATACCGCCTTCACAAATGCTTGAAGGGAATGGCGAGAGACGCTGTGAAATACCCATTCTGCAGCCCAGATAATGTGGATTTCATTTTGGAAACCTTGAAAATAAATTTTGGAAAAGATGAATGGATAATTTTGAGTCAAATGGAGAACGCAAAAAAGTGTCCGAATCCAAGGGAAGAGTCTGTAGACTCATTCATGCATTTCTCGGAAAATGTATCCAATATGGTTGTTGCCATGAATTCCACCAATTGCAAGTCATATCTTCAAAACCATGATCTCTTCTTAAGTTAGAGGAAAAATTACCAAGAAGCTCAAGGCGTGCTTGGGCTCAAATCAAAATTATGGAGGAACAAATTAAAGAAACGGTTAATTTGAAGACATTTGCAGACTGGTTGAAAAGCAAGGTGAATTTGTTGATATCCATAAGTACCCCATCCCAATTCTTGCAGAACAAATTTACCCATTGGCAGGAGAAGGAAAGAGTTTTCAGTATCCAAAAGGCCGAAATGGAAAACTGCATGCTTTGTAAAAACGATCCACACCGATTAGGAGTTTGTAAAAGGTTTTTGAGCATGGGCGTCAAGGAAAAGAGAAAGTATGAAGAAGACAGTTGCCTATGTTATCGATGTCTGATTACTGGTCATGCTGCAGCAAAATGTTTCAGGACAAATATTGTAATATTGGAAAATGTAGAGGAAGACATAGTAGACTTCTTCATGTAGAAACCAAAGAAAAATTTCTAGATAACCATGTGGAGGAAACAAGTCATTCCACTGGATTGCTTGGAAGAGCTTATTCACTTCTGAAAATAGTCAGAGTAGAAGTATATGGAGCTGAAAATGAGATTGAAACATTCGCTTTACTTGATGAGGGATATACAGTAACTTTGTTCGATTTTGAGCTAGCCAATTCAATCAAGCTGAATGGTCCGATTGTTCCCGTATATTTGCAGTGGACGAATGAAGTAACGTGCACAGAAGAAATAAATTTGATGAGGAAACAGGAATATCCAAATAAATCATCAAAATTGTACGAGTTATCACCATTTATGGATGATTGTGGTATTCTAAGGATGAACAGTAGAATCCAGTATGCAGATGTAGCTTCTGATATCAAATTTCCAATTATCTTACCATCAGCCAAAAACGAAATTGCGGTGAAAATGTCGATACAGCATCATCGACTCTGCTCTTATGGAACCAACTTTGTTGATGCAGAAAACGAAAGAAAGAGCAATTTAACAGAAATGGACCCTCAAAGAATTATTAGAGACTTATCAAAATTCAAAATCAAGTGGAATTTTAATACACCAGCAGCTCCATTCATGGGTCTGGGAGATATTGATCAAGTCTGTGAAGAGGGTATTATTCATAACACTGAAGGAACAAAGATCTACAGAAGCACTTTTGCTGACATTACTCGTTGAAGCAGAAAGCATAGTGAATTTGCAGACCAATAAGCTATGTTTCCTGCGACAAAAATGTACTGGAGGCCCTCACACCAATGCATTTCCTGATTGGCAGCGGAAATACAGTAAATATCCCTGGAGTTTTAAAGCTAGAGACATATAGCACAGGTCATGGAGGAACGATTTTGGTTGCGTTCGTTAAAAGAATATATTCCCTTGCTCAGAACACGCAGCAAATGGTTCGAAAAAGAAAATTCACTGAAAATTGACGGAAGATACCGAAATAGCTGGATCTTCGGAAGAGTTTCGCAATTATGTCCCGTTAGAGACAAGCAGATCAGATCTGTTCAAATCAAAACCAAATCAAGTTGGAGGATTTGAAGAATATTTAAATTTTGTATGATTTCATTTTGTTACATCCCAGTATATGGAAATTTGATTTTTGATAGTTGTTGCCAAAGTGAAAAAGTAACAGTAAAAAATTTAGAAAAAGCTCATGTCAGACTTTGATAAGAATTTCATTTTCTAAAGTATTTAAAAACCTACAAAGTTCATTAATAGTTACAATTCGAAAAGTTTTGAAGTCCTGCAAATTGTTACATACGTATTCCAGGTTATCTTCATCAATGGAATCCCTATATAGTCCTAGATCCCAGGGCCGTCAGATATTACTAATTTTTAAACGAACGAAGTGTGTACGATTGAGTAGTGTTAGTACGAGGATGTATTGATATCTAGTTAGCCTAGACCAGTTCCCTGTATAAACAAAATATGGCTTTACCATAGCAACGAACAATAACTTATTAGAAGTATCAGTGTAAAGTTTGACGTCAAAAAAGTAAACCAGAGTTACGCAATAAATTGAAAGAAAAAATATGTCCACCGAAATTGAGAAAATCGAAAAATTGGAGTATCGAGCCATCATCAAGTACCTGTATTTAAAAGGGTTAAAGATATGCTTAATACCCTTGATGATCAATGTCCTTCGTATGCGACCCTGAAAAATTGGACTGAAAGCTTCAAAAGAGGTAAATTTTCCATTGAAGTTGATGACCGATCGGGAAGACCAGTTTCTGTGTCAGTCCCCGATAATATCGATGCAGTTCATGACATGATTTTAACAGACCGTCGAATTGAGCTAAAACAGATATCTGAAGCGCTGAATATTTCATAAGAACGCGTTCATCATGTAGTTCACGTCAATTTGGATATGAGAAAAATTGCTGCGAAATGGATCCCCAAATGTTTTGATGTTGACCAAAAGCGTCGATTTGAAAACGATGTAGACTTCGGAATTGTTACTATGGATGAGACTTGGGTAGAACAATAACTGGAGATTACTATTCAACATTACTGACCACTCTATGGGAAAAAATTAAAGAGAAATGACGCGGAAAGCAATCCAAATGTGTTTTGTTTTCGCAGGACAACGCCCCTGCACACAAATCTCATGATTGAAGGTTTGAATTACTAGAACACCCCCCTTATTTACCAGATTTCGCTCTGTCCGACTATCATCTCTTTCTTCAACGAGGAGGTTATTAAATCTGTGGCGATCTGGTTTGCAGATCAAGAAGAAACATTTTTTAAAGGTATAGAGACGTTGAAGGTTCGCTGTAATAAATGTATCCAAATAAGAGGAGAATATGTTGAGTAATGAAATATGTTGACATTGAAATTTTGTTTGGTTCTATAGTAGGCTAAGTATTTTTTGATATATATTCGTATGTACTATGTTCGCATGCCTACCTGCTAGCTTGTCCAGATGACCATTCTTCAGATATTAGGGAATCAAGGTACGTAAAAACACTACTCACTTAGTTGAATTGCCAGTCTACCGAGTTATTCTTGTAACCCATGGTGGATCAGTGGACAGAGTAACTAGCTACCACCCAGGAGCTCCAAGTTCAAATCTCGTCTCCATCAATTTCTTTTTTTTAAACTTAACAGACCCATCACACTAAGGTTAGCCATCTCGGTTGGAAATGCCTTCGACTCTGGGAGGATTTTTGTTCAAAAAGAAATTTAAAAGAATACAGAATTTTGAAAAATAAAAGATTTTGTCAAGATTTCCTTATGAGTAAAATCCCAGGGCATTCAGACATAACTTATTTTGAACAGATGATGACTTAGGTTCTGAGTGGTGTCTCATGTAATTTTAATGCCTGCGTGCTTGTGGAGTACGCTTTGTGACACCTGGGCAGGTATCTAACTGGAATTTGTTTTGCTGATTTTTATATATATTTTGTAGAATATCACTCTTAAGTAATTTCAAAAGTGTCAGACGATTTCCATAGACCAATTGACTTTAAAGCTCCACAAATTACTCCAGAGTTATATTCAACAAATTATACATAAAAATCATCCACACAAATTTAAGTTATTTTTAGTTACCTTCCTCACCTGATACCTGAAAGTCTTAACAAAATCTTTTATGTACCAAAATTCTGTTTTCTTTTAAATTTCTTTTTGAACAAAAATCATCCCAGAGTCGAAGCCGTTTCCAACCGAGATGGCTAACCCTAGTGTGATGCGTCTGCTGTGTTTAAAAAAAAAGAAGAAAAAATTGTTGCAGATGAGATTTGAACTCGGAGCTCCCGGGTGGTTGCTAGATACTCTGTCCACTGATCCACTATGGGTTATGGAAATGATTGTGTCGACTGGCAATCCAACTAAGTGAGTAGCGTTTTTATGTACCTTGATTCCCTAATATCTGAAGAATGTTCATCTGGACAAGCTAGCAGGTAGGCATGCGAACATAGTACATACAAACACTACTAAATCGTACACATTTCGTTCGTTTGAAAATAAGTAAAGTCTGACGGCCCTGGGATCTTGCTCTAATACTACTAACTAGTAAATAATGAAATAGTGATTCAAGATAATTTCGGTTTCCCCCTTAACTGGTAACGTGATAATTAAAAACACACTTGGTAACGTGCAATCTGTGAAACTGGCACTTTTTGGAAGCGAAAGAAAATTTGGTAAACATCAAAATATTTTTTAATAAAATATCGAAAAAGCTTGAAAGCAAAAAAAATTTAGATAATAATTTTTAACCATAATTATTTGTAGTAACTCTCAACACATCCCCAAAATAAAAAAAAAGAAAATGTTAAAACGGAATTAATGTTATGCATATGCGATTGATAATGAACAAAACGCAGTATCTGTACAAAAAACATACAAAATATGTTTTTAGAAGGTCCTAGCAAGTACTGAACAATTGCTGCATTTTGGCTTGAAACACTGCCGGCATACTACTGGCTTCAAACACTCCAAACACCTACATCGGTGAGCACGACTTTTGCAATAGTATCGTCAATTTTTCTTGTCCCATAGGTAAATTTTCTTCTGCTCTGTCAAGGAGATGTAAGAGGATATACAGTGAGGCGTGTGATAAACTCCTATATTTTGCAGTAAATGAAAGAAAATTTAGAATTCGCTAAACACTCAGCTGCAAAACTTGTTTGTTGTTGCTGAAACCAGTTTTGCAGCTAATTGTTTAGCGAATTCTGTATTTTGTTTCATTTACTGCAAAATATAGGAGTTTCTTACCAAGATATAATTATGAGCTGCTAGAAATCGCAACGATATAATTCACCAAAATCATAATCCTCCAACTTGTGGTCATCTTGGAGTGTTCAAAACAGTAGTGAGAATATCACAGAGCTATTATTTTTGGCCCATACTGCAAGCCGACGTGGCCAAGTATACAGCTGTCATACTTGTCTGGGCACCAAACCAAAACAAATCCTCGAGTTGAACAAATGTTGTCTGCCCAGGCTACCATTTCAAGGCCATGGGAACTAGTAAGTATTGATTTGGTAGGTCAACCTGGATTTTCTCACATATTGTCCGTGTTTGATTGCATCAGCAAATTCGTTCTATTCTTTCGTATTAGAACGGCCAATGCTCCGAATATTCTGAAATGGTTGGAAGATCACGTTAACCTGGTATACGGAGCGCCCAAATGAATTATTGTTGACAATGGACCACAGTTTAGGAGTACTCTTTTCAAGAATGCTATGGAGAAATACAACATCCGAATTAGTTTTACTGCCAATTACCATCCTCAATCTAACACTGTGAAAAGAACTCACAGAGTTCTTAAATCCGTTTTGATGGCTTGTGTGGCAAAAAACCACGCTCATTGGGATACGTTCCTTGCCAAAGTAGCGTATGCGAAGTAACTGGTGTTACGCTAAATCTCGTTAACTTTTATCATGAAAGGGTAGTGTTGTTTCTGGTTCATTTTATCATGTGGTTTTTGTACGTTCTTCTTAGTTTCTTCTTCTTTATTTTGCCAAGAGTCTGCAGATTTGTCGTTAATTTGTGTTGTTCTTCACTTCTTGCTCGATTTCTATTGAATTTTCTATTGTTTTTGCTTTACCAAATATGTGGAACCTTTGAAGCTGAAACCTATCTTTCGAAGTAATACCTTCTATTATTGTTCATTCATCTGATGAACTGACAAATATATCAAAATATAACCTCCAATGTTTTGCTAAGTTTTATCATCTTCCTCTCTTCTGAATAATTTTCCTGGATCATAAAAATAATTATCGTTTAAATTAACCAAATCTTTCATATTTTCATCATAACTATAGAAAGTATTACTGAAATCAGTCAACCCCTGTCACTATTATATAAACTTCAGCTTTCAAAATATTCAAATTTAGTTGAGCAGCAAAAATGTACTATTTATAAACTTGCCTTAATCCCTTTGGTCTCATCATTGTTCGATACAAAGCCCACATGGATTGACCCATTTTTTGTGGTACATCTGTTAGCCATTTTGCCATTCGTGGCTGGATTTTAGATCTAGCTACTAGCAATACGTTTTACAGATATACTATAAGTGCTATTAACATCTACAAACAGATACATTGTTTTATCCCTGGTATTTGGATACTGATAAAACTCTCGACATACCTATTAGATAATACTTTTGTAGAGGTGAAATTCTACTGTTTTTAACCATCCTGAAAGATAGGAACAGACATTTATGAGGACACATTACACCAAAAGTTTTTACATGAATGCTACTCTATTCATTGATATAATTCAGCTGAACCGTAGTCTCTTCCGCCTCATTTTGTTTCAGGCCTTTTTCTTCTATAGTTTTTATTTTAACTTCCTCCTGGCCCTTGGCTATCATCTTCAGCTTTTCATCTTGCCCCGGTACCTTACCTGGGTGTCGAAGTACCCGTCTTATCATGCACATTGATTTTACATGCACTTATTTGGATTGAGTCTGAAGAAGTTATAAGTAGCCGCTTACTAACTGATGAACATATTGTGCATGAAGCTTCTAATTGCTACAGTGAAATGTAACATTGGAAATATCTTTAAAGAGATCGTCAGTCTGGTAATGCAGTGATGCAGCTATATCATTTACGGAACCCAAATTGATTCTTCGGTAATGACTTATATTGATCTTTATGTAAATTCAATTAAAAGTTCATGATCTTTTCCAATAGTTTTGATAACTTTGGAATACTTGAGATCGCTCGCAGTTTACTAATGTTTTCAATATTTACCTTTTTTCAAAGTGGAGTCACCTTTGAAACATTCCACATATCGGGGAAAACACATATGTCCAGGCATCGATTAGCTATTTGCCAAAAATAGTGCATATTTTAAGCATTTTTTTAATAAATGGTAGGTATATAATATTAACGTTGAACGTAATATATTTATAAACACTTCAACCACTTTTTTCCCTGCAATAACTGTCTCAAAACTACTTACTTTGTGTTGTTTGAAACCGATACACAAATTGAGATTTCATTTCTCTCTATCATTACATTACTATAACACAATTGGGGATGGTTTCATTTAATAAAGGCGGATTCATGCAACGTTGATTATAACTACATTTATTTTTGATTATATTATAATCAATACTGCCTTACATTTTCACTAAGGAATGGAAAAACATTCTATTTGTTGGTTCTCCGAACAGTTTCTCTTGAATTATTCCAACATTCGTTAGGTTTTTATCTCATATACTTATGTGTGTATTGTTGTACCAAATGTATTAGTACACACCTTGATCCATTTTGGAACGTAATCAACAATACTAAAGAAAAAATAAAATAGGCTGGTCGTAATCTATACCCAAATAAAGGAACAAATGAACCAGTCTAAATGTGATGCAATAACGAGTTTGCATCAACGCCTTCTATGAAGTACAAGGTAGTGGTTAACTCTTTATAAGTAGTGAAAATATAATTATAATGATCAGCCTTTTGTATAATTGATTCTCCATGACTTAATAATCTCTAATTCCTAGATAACATCAACACAACAAACCTTAGCAAATTATCTTGAGTTTTGTTAAAAGTTTTCACTCTGTATCACGTCAAACTCGAAAAACTTGCGAGAAATAGTGCCCTCGTTAATAATGTTGGAATAAAGTGGCGTTATGAGAACAGATCGCCCCAGTCTTGGAGCGATAAAATAAACCCCTGAAATTCCCTTATAACAGACATAACTTATAATTTTGGAACAGTAAAACTGACACTAGTTATATTGTTTGCAAAACGATGGCCTTTTCTTGAATCCGAGGGATCAGAAGGCTTTACGAAAAACATAAACTGGAAAAATCTTTATACCCTTGTTCATATTCCCCCAAGGACCTTATTTTTTAATTATTTTTTATGCCGAGGGCTTGGGTTATTTCATATTTTTGTAGTAGTTGAATAACAAATATGGTGTACAGAGTTGGTAACACATTGCTCTCAATCGAAAATACTAAGAACTGAACTGGAAATAGTTTTTTCGTTATTTATTTAGATAGAGCCTGGGCAGATGCCCAGTAATAATGTAAATTTTTTTATGTGAGTTCACAAATTGTAGTCATTTTTATGAGAAATAAAGCAAAAGGATAAGTAAAAAAGGAATAAACTATCGAAATAAAAACTAAACTTCGTGTCACTAATTTATTTGAACATTTGAAATAAAACTGCTTATTTATTTCAGACAAATACAATACAAAGTACTCTGCATTAAAGTCTACCTGCTAACTATCTATCTGCCCTCTCCACTCGCGGCATTATATTTATGTCCAAATAGATTTCTTGTCTCTCTAGAAGATACGAGAGTGGCCAACAGAGGTCACTGGCTAGCTGCTAGCTTCTGGATGGTTCCGCATTCCGCATACGTGAGTGGTGACATCATCGCTGTTTACGGAAAGTCGTAAGGGCGACAGGTCCTTTGAAGGTCTCAGAGTGCAGAGTTGGTCGTGATATCCAGCCTGAGGAGCCAAAGGAGGCTTGTGAATTCGGTAGAGCAATTCCTCTCATGATGATTTTCTACGGAATTTCCCACGAATTCCGCAACTCGGTGACAGGCCACTGCAAAACTTTAGGATGTACAGACAACTAGGTCAACAATTTAGAATCATTTAGCATTGGCCTTGATGTCATAGGGCTCCTTCATTCTTTCGCTGGTACTCTGAATATTCAAACGCACTCGTTCGTGGAATTTGCTGACGTGGTCCTCTTCTGCGTTGTCCTGTCCTGGTGGCGTCTCAAACTTCAGGTCGCAGTTCTCAGCACATTATAACACTTGCGGGGGTTCGGCTGGTCGACTCATTGGTCATCATGAACAAATTGAGATATTCGTCAGAGACTACCTTGAACAAGTGGCGGTTTATCGTCCTATCCATCTGCTCCAACATTCCATCGGACTGTGGGTGTAGGGTTGTGTTTCTTATCATCCGGGTTTTCAGAAGTTTCCACATTTACTAAAACAGGTTGGACTAAAAATTTGTGCATTGGTGTGAATGCAGCTCCAAAGGAACGCCGAATCGGCATACCGAGACGTCAGCGACGGCTTTGCTGAAGTGATCCATTGCCACAAGGATGTATTCATTCCCGAGGTCAGATTCGGCAAACAGGCCGGCGATGTCAATGGCTATTTTCTCGAAAGTACTGCCTATGTTATACTGACGCATCGGAGCTTTGGGTCATGTTCGAATTCCATTGCTGTCTGCGGAAACACCACACTTTCTGCACCAGTAATTGACATCAGCTTGACTATTGACCCAGCCAAACTGTTGCTTCACTGCAGAACAAATTATTTAACAACTTCTGACGTCTGTATTTTTCACCATCTTCGGAGTCCAACATACGTTTCAATACCCCATTGTCCGGGGTAGAAAAATGCCATTGACTGACCATGAAGAAAGACCGTGATTATATTGTAAATCCACGAAAATTTCATGGAATTAATTGATTTGTACGAAAAAAAGTCCGCATTATTGAACAGTTATCACAAATGCACTGGAGTTTCAGTCTAACACCAAATCGCTTTCATTAACACATCGATACGTGTTTCAGTCACTTGGAGGAAATACTGTTCCGGAGGTAAGCTAGAGTTCACAACTCGCTCTGAGGATGACACTGTGTGTTGAAAAAAATTTCAGCAGATTTGTTACAGTATACCGGGTGAAAACTTTCGGGTTGCCATTTTTTATTTTTTCACTTAGTAGAACGAAACTTGGCACAGTTATTATTCGAACTAAATGTCAATTGACTGGTGTAACGACAAATTTCTACAACTTCCGGTTTCCCTGGAAATGACCTTAACTTTCGATATTTAAATGGGACACCCTGTATATTGTTTGTTTTTAGGATTCTTTAACCCTGCGTTACATACGTGGATAATTGTTGCATCAGTACATACGTGGGGTATGACAAACCCCATTTCCTGAAAAATTGTATTTTTTTTATCTTGTTCTTTTTCTGATATTACGTTGTTCCATAGTATCAGGGGATCATTTCGGAACAATAAAAACACGCAAGGAATAATCAAATAGGCTTTATTTCAAGAAATCTGATATAAACTGAAAAAGGCTAGTTTTTCATGTACCAAAAAACACACCGCGACAAAAAAAATCATGTGAGATAAATGAACATCTCACCCCGGAATGAACATTCGGAAACTAAAATTTGATTATGATGAAATACAAAGAAAATAATTGCAGATAGAAAAACAGAAAGGAAAAAAATTAATCGCTGTCTGAGCCATGCAATTTTGGCAAGTAATCACACCCCAGGGCACTTAAGTTCCCTATAACTTGACTCAGTGTCTACAAGATACTGCGGAAATGCCTGAATTCGATGATGCAGACATATTTTGGAAGCTATTAGGAGGGACGTACTTATAAGTTTACGTTTGGCATATTTTCAAAGCGATATTCGGCGGCTGGGGTCCATCACACCCCACGTATGTAACGCAGGGTTAAATAATTCTACATCCGAATTCATAATTTTTTAATTGGTTTTTACATAAATTATATTTTTAAATCAAAATTTGATTTTCAATCTAGGGTGCCATGACCATCCTAAAATTTCTCCACTTATTCTCTCGATTTACAGAGAAATCTTAAAAGAATATCTCTGTTTGTTAGCCTAGAGAAAGGCTGTGAAGTTGTATAATTGAATTTTTTTGTATTAATTAAAAAAAGTATGACTTCGAGATTCGGCAGAGATTTGACAAAATTTAAATTAATAATGAAATAAAAGTAAGTTGGAATGAAAGATGGTAGTATGTGTTTTACATTTTTGGATTCGTCTTGAAATAATGTATTTAACAGTGTTATGAAAGTGACATTTAAGTTTTTTGAATGAATACAAAAAAATTAAATTATACAACTTCTCAGGCTTCCTCTAGGCAAACAAACAGAGATAATAATCTTTTTAAATTTTTCTGAAAATAGAGAGTCGACGTAGAGAAATTTTAGGATGGTCATGGCACTCTAGATTGAAAATTGATATCTGATATAAAAATATAATTTACGTCAAAATCAATAGGAAAATTATGAATTCGGATGTAGAATGATTTAAAGAATCCTACTAACAAACGATATACAGGGTGACCCATTTAAATTTCGAAAGTTAAGGTCATTTTCAGGGAAACCGGAAATTGTAGAAATTTGTCGATACATCAGTCAAATGACATTCGGTTCGAATATTAACTCTGCCGAATTTCGTTTTACAGGGTGAAATAATAATTAAAAAATTGCAGCCCGAAAGTGATCTCATTGTCACCCGGTATATTATTTTCTTATAGTGTAAATTGAAAGTTTTCATTTCCTCACTGTTTTTATCAGTTATGATGAATTTATATGTTATTAATGCAGAATAGAACATTGCTAGAGTAAGAGTCTATGGATAAAAGTGTCAGCTTGTTTACAGCAGGGAGAGCAGTATCGCAGACACCAGCACGTGATCTAGTGAGACCGTGCAGATACTGCGTAGCCAGTAAAGCTGTTTGGGTATAAATACAACTCACCGATAAAGCAGTGTTGAATTTTGCACGAATCCGACATTCAGTCTACGGGAATCGTCTTGACACCACTCTTGCCAACAAACTATTCCCTATGTATACACTGCTGGAACACTTATGTCGAAACATGAAATAATCTGATATTACGTTGTTCCATAGTATCAGGGGATCATTTCGGAACAATAAAAACACGCAAGGAATAATCAAATAGGCTTTATTTCAAGAAATCTGATATAAACTGAAAAAGGCTAGTTTTTCATGTACCAAAAAACACACCGCGACAAAAAAAATCATGTGAGATAAATGAACATCTCACCCCGGAATGAACATTCGGAAACTAAAATTTGATTATGATGAAATACAAAGAAAATAATTGCAGATAGAAAAACAGAAAGGAAAAAAATTAATCGCTGTCTGAGCCATGCAATTTTGGCAAGTAATCCCACCCCAGGGCACTTAAGTTCCCTATAACTTGACTCAGTGTCTACAAGATACTGCGGAAATGCCTGAATTCGATGATGCAGACATATTTTGGAAGCTATTAGGAGGGACGTACTTATAAGTTTACGTTTGGCATATTTTCAAAGCGATATTCGGCGGCTGGGGTCCATCACACCCCACGTATGTAACGCAGGGTTAAATAATTCTACATCCGAATTCATAATTTTTTAATTGGTTTTTACATAAATTATATTTTTAAATCAAAATTTGATTTTCAATCTAGGGTGCCATGACCATCCTAAAATTTCTCCACTTATTCTCTCGATTTACAGAGAAATCTTAAAAGAATATCTCTGTTTGTTAGCCTAGAGAAAGGCTGTGAAGTTGTATAATTGAATTTTTTTGTATTAATTAAAAAAAGTATGACTTCGAGATTCGGCAGAGATTTGACAAAATTTAAATTAATAATGAAATAAAAGTAAGTTGGAATGAAAGATGGTAGTATGTGTTTTACATTTTTGGATTCGTCTTGAAATAATGTATTTAACAGTGTTATGAAAGTGACATTTAAGTTTTTTGAATGAATACAAAAAAATCAAATTATACAACTTCTCAGGCTTCCTCTAGGCAAACAAACAGAGATAATAATCTTTTTAAATTTTTCTGAAAATAGAGAGTCGACGTAGAGAAATTTTAGGATGGTCATGGCACTCTAGATTGAAAATTGATATCTGATATAAAAATATAATTTACGTCAAAATCAATAGGAAAATTATGAATTCGGATGTAGAATGATTTAAAGAATCCTAATAACAAACGATATACAGGGTGACCCATTTAAATTTCGAAAGTTAAGGTCATTTTCAGGGAAACCGGAAATTGTAGAAATTTGTCGATACATCAGTCAAATGACATTCGGTTCGAATATTAACTCTGCCGAATTTCGTTTTACAGGGTGAAATAATAATTAAAAAATTGCAGCCCGAAAGTGATCTCATTGTCACCCGGTATATTATTTTCTTATAGTGTAAATTGAAAGTTTTCATTTCCTCACTGTTTTTATCAGTTATGATGAATTTATATGTTATTAATGCAGAATAGAACATTGCTAGAGTAAGAGTCTATGGATAAAAGTGTCAGCTTGTTTACAGCAGGGAGAGCAGTATCGCAGACACCAGCACGTGATCTAGTGAGACCGTGCAGATACTGCGTAGCCAGTAAAGCTGTTTGGGTATAAATACAACTCACCGATAAAGCAGTGTTGAATTTTGCACGAATCCGACATTCAGTCTACGGGAATCGTCTTGACACCACTCTTGCCAACAAACTATTCCCTATGTATACACTGCTGGAACACTTATGTCGAAACATGAAATAATCTCCCAAGTAACAATTTTAGTTTTTTTATAGCCCTCAGAAGGTTCTGTAGATCATAAAAATCACAGCTACGGTAAAATAGGTTTGTTGTAACAAGATCCATAAAACCTCCATAAAGTTGCTCTGAATCTACGAGGACCCACTCCTATAAAGGTGCTCAGGGCTATATTTAAATCACGAGCCATATTTCAACTTCTGCCTCTCAACCAATGCGATACCCAAAGGTGTGTGATTACTAGAACCAACAATAAAAATAAAGAAATCTGCATTGTTCACAATGAGCGCTTGTAAACAAAGAAACATGGTGTCCTGCCATACCAGGACGGTGCTCATTACCATAATCCTATACAATAGGAATAATTGGGTCGAAATCCATCAGAAAACAAAACTTTCCCGGCTAATACCACGACAAACGTTGAATTACATCCAATGAATTTCCTTGCAGAGTTCCTACAAGGCTATCTCTGCAATTGCTAGTTGCATGGAAATGTTAATTTGAAACATTTGGACCACATATAGATCAATTTCGGGGTGTTGCCCCTCATCAGTATAGGGTAGGTCTCTGCAGATAATAACTAATATCTGCAACAAATGGTTCAATTACCAATTCATGTCAAGACAAAAGCTAAGACCGAGCTGGTAGTGTAGCTTTCACTAATCCTAAACCTAACCTAAAAGGACATTAGTTATTGTCTGCTATATTTAAATACAAACATAAAACCTTGTTGCCTTATCAAGATTCTAAAGACCTCCTAAGGGCCATTATGAAACCAAATTATAAAACTGTTATAAATCTGTGTTATCTGTGTTAAAAATGTTATTAAAAAAGTCTATTCAGCATATATTTGCAATAAAGTTGGATTAGAATATTTTCTTTGAATGACCACAGCCAAAACGGACTCACATTAATCTGATTGTGTAATAGTTGTAGGTTACGAATAACAGGGATCTATGGAGTATATATGTCCATTCAATAACGTGAAACATAGAATATCTTCTGCGAATGAAATATGATAGATGGAAAATCTGCAACGCGTTCCAATAACGAAATCAACAAAATGAATAAAACACCAAATAATATAAAAAAATTATTATGACTCCTAATTTTTTCGAAATTATTCATAATATATCTAAATACAAATATATACCAAAAGATGTGTATTTGTTTCCCGTCATACACCAAATTGCAAGAAATATTAGTTGAAATCAGACTCTTCATTATTTTCTTCCTTTGGTAGTAATAAAATATTGCTACCCTAGCTTTATTCTAAATAGATGCAAATATTGCCGTCATAAAACCTTTTTACCTCAGAATAAACCATTTTATCCTAAAAAAGTATGTTTAGGATAATTTAATCCAATTTCTAGAACAGTTTCTTAACCTTCAAATGAACCCTCAAATCGAGAGTCATGTAAATCCTGCCAGGCATTTATCATATCGTGAAGGACGCGATAGGGGATGGTATTCGTCTATAATACCGTGATCAGTACCTAGCGTCTAAGCTGTTGTGATATGTTTAAATACTATTTTTATAGGTCAGTTATAATTTTGACTCATGGCATTTCATCACTTCCGTACCGTTGCATGATAGCCCTAGGAAAGATCGTCTGAATATTTTAATAATCTCATGATGCTCCCGACACTATTTTGATTCATTTGTTACCGGTTAGATGGAGCTACTGGCATTCGAGTTAAAAAGGTTTCATGCTTTGATTTCATAAGGGTTCTCTGGAGTATATCCTAAAACCTCAATAAAACCTCATTGTAAGTTTTATTAAAGAACCATAGGCCATGGCATGGACCTGGGGAGTGCTATAAAATCAATATAAAACTAACTGTTTATGAAATATTCAAAGACCAAAGGGAATTATCGTGTACTAGTATACAGCCATTGTAAAACCTTCATAAAAACGAATATACTTAAATGCTGAATGAATTTATTTTATAGCGAGTGTTTTGGAACCGATTCATGAATCTATTCGCTCTCGGAGCGTATTAGGAATAATTTATGACCTGCATAAATCAAATTAGGCATCACCTGACCATCATCATAATACTTTTATAAAATTTGGTTAAATCCAAGTGGCTTTTAAATTTTTACTTGGGCTCTTCCTTGACAACCTATCAGTAGTTGTTTTCTATCCTAATTGATCACTGCAGGATACCCTATTATTGTGAGACAATAATTACTGTTGTACTGGCCATCGAACCAGGGTGGTGCTAGTGGCACTGCACTGCGTCTGTGACCTCAACGTGTACACAACGCAAATATTTGCTAGAGAAGCCTAGAAATTCGAGTGTCTGTAACTGTCTGACCTAGACAGTAGACACCTTAGACCTTAGACCATCAACTTGCTTCAACGTGTAAACACTTCTCACAATAATGCTTGACTCGACCTCTTGGTGTTTTGCAGCCTTACAGCCTTTTCTAGATGTTTTCAATGCTATAGGAGTCCTCAGTGATTCCAATGGTTCATCTGAGGAAGGTAATCCGATTAGATGGACAGTTTAGAACGAATATGAAAAAGATATAAGGGTGGAGTCAAGTGGTAAGGCAAGTTGAAGTGTAGTCAGCGATTATAATTTAGTGAAGTTCGCAAGATACTTTAGCAATGTATTCGACCTGAGTAATTCAATTCTCGGAACTCATTGATTGCTTGTAGGCTATAAATAAATTTCAGATAATAATTTTTTTCAAAGCTTGATACGTCCGAATACTCAGAAATTCACGCCATCACGTCAGTCGAGTGAACTGCGGAGATCAATACGAACTGATATAAAAGATTCTGACAATATGCTCGCATTTCTAGCGAATAAAGATTGATATCTGCGTTTCGTATTATATTATTATGATAATTTAAGTATTGCGGAGAGTGCGTCACCGTCCGTTATTATTTATTTGTTACAAATTGAATGGGCTCCCTCGGGATTGTCGAATCGGAGCTCGACGACCGGAAAAATTATACACCGCATCAAAAATAAATTGAGTCCGGGGCTATCTCACAGTAGCGTTCACAGTAACGTTCGCCGTAGGAACTCTAATAGGGGAAAACCGAGTGAAAATGAAAAGTCCGGGTAAAGCGCAGTGGAATAGTACACTGAAAAAATTTTACTGGTAAACTTACAGTGATTAGCGTTGGTTATGTGATGCTATAAGATATCGAATATTTTTACATGCTTCATGTTTTAGTACATCGAGCACGAAATATCACATTATGAATGTACCTTTGATATCAAAGTTTTCATGTTACCTATGTGGAATATTTATAATAATAATAATAATAATAATAATAATAATAATAATAATAATAATAATAATAATAATAATAATAATAATAATAATAATAATAATAATAATAATAATAATAATAATAATAATAATAATAATAATAATAATAATAATAATAATAATAATAATAATAATAATAATAATAATAATAATAATAATAATAATAACGTTTATTCAGGATTGTACATAAAAATTACACTTTTTTTTATTACTGATATATAAATACATAAAAGCCCGAACAAACATTGAGAAACCACAAAAGCCGGAGCTGCGCGTGGTGCATTCAATGCTGTAAAAAGCTTGAAAGTGATGGAAAGATAATATATAGCTAAACAAAAATATATATATACATATATATATACATATATACATACATATATATATATATATATATATATATATATATATATATATATATATATATATAAGTAGATGTAAAAATAATAATTTAGTTAAAGATTATGAATAATATACATATGCATATGGATAATGAGTTGAAGTGGGCACATTAATGTTGATAAGTAGGTATGCAAATAGTATACTAATACATTTTTTCTTACATATTACTCGCCTGGAGAGAGGGAAAAAAGGAAAGGAAATCAAGACGAGAAGATAATAATATCATGCAAGTAATTCATTGAAAGTGCCTAGTTTTATTCCAAGAATAAATCTCTTAAATTTTTTCCTTAGTAAACTTTTAGAATTAATTGTAAGAATATAATTTATCTGTTCTTTATGTAAAAATAGAATCACTGAAATACATCGTGGGTAATTCACATATATAAACATATTGTATTATCGCACTACATTGGTTTTTACTGCTTTGTGTCGAATAACATCAAAATTTTACCTTCCTTAAGTAAAGGGCGGTATAAGTATAATTTGTCACAGATGTGAAAACAAGCCTCGAATGTTGTTTTGATAATTTTGTACTTTGTGATTCAATTTATCAGAGAATTATTATAATAAAACACATTATCTCAAATTTGAATCCTATCGAGCTCCCTGATACAAACACTCTTGGGGCACGCATAATGCATATACACTACAAGAATTATTTTGAACTAATTCAACAATCCTTATATACAGTTCATATATATTTATTCAGAATTGGATAGAGATTAAATATCAACAGCTTCTAATTTGATTTGATTTGATTACCTGATCTGAATTAATTAGGGGAAGTTGGAGTAATGTATACACGGAAAACCACGTCGATATAGCAGCGAAGTGGTCGTAGTGTTAGAGCGTTTGGCTTCCACTCAAGCGGTCCGGGTTCGATCCCAAGTCGCGTATCACTTAGCTCAAGTGGTTCGGATTTCACTTTTATTCAAACTGTAGGTCCCGGATCTCCCTTGCTCTCACAAGCTCTGCTTTTGAGGAGTTTTCTCCGAAAACCTGGGAGTTTCGTAAAAACAAACAAACAAACAATATAATGACAAATGATTTCGAGCAACTCTAAACTAAAAATTTTAACTCTGTACCAGGAAAATACCCATAAAAAAATGTAAAAAAGAAGGAATGGATTACAGATGGCCTGGTCACCTCGATGAATGAAAAAAATCTGTATAAAAAATTGCAAAATGAGCCAGAAAATGAGAAAATCCGAACAGAATTCTGGAAATATAGGAAAAAATTAAACCAGCTGATTGAATCTGCCAAAATAAAACGCATGCAAAGCAAGAAAATATCCAAGTGGCCTTTGGAAAACTATATAAACTATAAATTATCCATTCTGTCAGAGACTGGTGAAAAAATATCAGATAAAGAAGGAATCGCAGAGTATTTTGTCAATCATTACACAAACCTTGGTGGAGAACTTGCCCAAAAATAGCCGCTACACCAATACCTGAAAAACTGTGCACTCGAACTGATATCGAAACCACTAACACATGTAATAAACAGATCCATTGACCTTGATATATTTCCAATAGCTCTGAAAATAGTAGAATTCAAGCCTATCCACAAATCTGGAAACAAAATGCAAGTAACCAATCACAGACCAATATGTCTAAAAAGCAGTGCTGCTAAAGTGTTCGAGAAAATACTCAGAAATAGATTTAACAACTTCTTCCAAGAATATAATATTCCGTCTTAGAGACAATTTGGATTCAAAGAGGCCAAATCGACGGAAGACGCGATGATCCATCTTATAAAAACAAACCGTGTCTCTGTATCTGTCTGTCAATCTGGCAAAGGCATTGGACACAGTCCATCATAAAGTGTTGTTAAATACTACGGAAAACGTAGGTTGTAAAGGAAACTCGCTAAAGCTCATGTGATAGAAGAAGTGTCAACATCAATGGAACAAAAAATAAAGGAAAAAATTATTGATTATGGTGTCACTCAGGGTACAGTACTGGGGCCGATACTTTTCGATGTTTACATTAACGATCTATTCAATACTCCAAACAAAGGCAATATTATCAGCTTTGCAATTCTCTGGTAGTAGACTCCTCACAATCAATTTGGATAAAACTGTGTTCATATCATTCACAAATCATGATGATACTCTTCCTAATTACAAACTATTGTGATTTGAAGATACCAACATCGACATATCATCAGTTACACAAAGTAAGTATTTGGGAATTATAATAATCACTGGAACTGGGAATGGGTGGTATGAATAAAAAGAGTATTTGCTTGTACTTCAAGTTAATGCGCAAAGTTGTAGTTTTCACTTCACAAAATCAAAGCAGTTACTCCACATAATTCTTGAAGTAACACTTAGGTAAGTACTATTATAAGAACAATTACTTCATACTTTGCTTTATTTACTTCGATATATAGAGGTTAGTACTATAGAAATTACTAATGTTGTGAAGTATTTCCTCCATTTGGGAGTGTATAAGTTTTTGAGAATCTATACTTAACATCTTCGATTGATAAGGTTTTCATGAATTATGGTAGGAAAAGGAGGGAAATGTGTGAACGTAGAACTTATGGGGAGGAACAATATAGAAAATTACTGCGGCAAATCAATTATTTTACGTAGCTTGCTCAAGCACTGTAATTTTATCTTAAGTGAAAACAATGTTGAATGGATAGCTAGAGGGTTCTTGGGAAATTATATTGAGATAAGGGGAGCACCTCAAATGTAACGAATATTGACATATTTTGAAGAACTCAACAATCGAACCAGTATGAGGTTAAACACGTCCTAGTATTTACTACTAGTTTGAACTTCTAACCTAAGTCAACACCTACCATCAAAGAATTTACTTCATGTAAAATATTATACACTACAAAATACTAGGAAGTAAAAGCTCTTACTTAAAGTACAAGTGAATGCTCTTTTTAATCATACCGCTCATTGGGTGGTATGATTAAAAAGAGTTTTTGCTTGTACTTCAAGTTAATGCTCCATGTTGTAGTTTTCACTTCAAACAATCAAAGCATTTACTCCACATAATTGTTGAAGTAACACTTAAGTAAATACTTGTAGCAATTACTCTATACTTTGCTTTATTTACTTGGATACATAGAAGTTAATAGTGCAGTAATTACTAATGTTGTCAAGTGGCCGTGGTGGTAGAGCGTTCGCCTTTGGAACGAAGGGTCGAGGGTACAAAGCCTCGCATGGTCATCGGTCTCGTGCATGGCATCACACGTTAAAAGGTAAGGGCTGCGTCTTCCCTAACTCACACAAGTCTCTCGAAGACTTCCGAGGGTTGCGCATAGGGGTGCAATCGGTTGACGGAAATAACAATTTAAACAACAATTTTTTTAACAATTGCCTCCATTTTGGAGTGTTTGGTGTAGTTTTTAAGACGCTACTCATAGACTAACTTCATATCTTCAATTAAAAAGGTGTTATGGCTTCTTTATGAATTATGGTAGGAAAAGGAGGGAAATGTGTTAACGTAGAACGTATGGGGAGGTACAATATAGAAAATTATTTTGTTAAGTCAATTATTTTAGCTGGATTGCTACTATTAAGCTCTGTACTTTTAGGTTTAATAAAAACAATGTTGAATGGATAGCTAGAGAGTTCTTAAGAAATCATATTGAGATGAGAGGAACAGCTTTATCAAATTTAACGAAAATGGAGGTATTTTTAAGAGCTCTAAGTGATCCGCGGTTTCAACAAGGAGTGGGTGTAGATGTTGGGGTACATCAAACAACTGTGTCAAAAGTAATCACAGAAGTTTCACAAAAAATAGTGTACTCCCACATCTTTAGCAATCTTGGTTCAACAGTATCATTTCTCTCACTCATGATTATTAAGTACCTCAGAACAAATAACAACAATCGAACCAATTTGAGGTTAATTACTTGTGTTTATTAGTATAGTTTATACCTCTTACCTAAGTCAACATTTCCCATTGAAGAATTTACTTTATGTAAAACATTATATTCCACAAAATACTAGGAAGTAAAAGCTCTTACTTGAAATACAAGCAAATACTCTCTTCAATTATACCACCCATGATCATGCTAACTATGTAAAAAAAAATTGAAAAGCATGGCGAATACATCCAAAATATCAAATAAACTTTTTGACAAGAAATACACCACAATAATCTACAACACATCAATTCACCTTACCTGCAGGATCAAAGTATGGGATGGAATAAACTTGAATCCACTCAACACATCGCAAAAATGGATTCTGAAAATCATTTGCAGAAAGATTCATAGATACCCCACCGAATCTCAATTTCTGAAATCAAAAACTTTTGATATTCGTCAACTGTACTACCAATCGCTTATAATCCATCATAATAGACAAAAATTAGCAAGAACAAATTGATCATGAAAATTATACTGGCTTCAAGGAAAAAAACCACAGTCATTCAAAGGGTAAAAAAAGTCAAAGATCCTTCCCATAACTCCTGTTCTGTACTGTTAGCTGAAATTCCTGACGAATTGAGACATACAGTCACTATCAGATTATTAAAAAAAACTGAAAATGTGGATACACACCTTGTCTAGAGTTAAAATTCATCGTTCAATTGATAGGCAGGAATATAACGTACCTATAATCAACTGAATAATACATGCCAAAATTTGACTGAGATACTGAAAATAAAAATAGTTTTCATAATATATTAAAACTTAAATCACTTCTTATGATTGAGTAGGTATCCATGTACCGTTAATGTTAGTTCGAGTACATTTTTAACAAAGGATTATTCAATAATAATAAATAATAATGGAAATCTAGATTGAATTCTTGAAAGTAACACACATTCATTGATGAGAACTTTTTTCTTAGTACCTGAACTTTTTGTCATGGTGAATTTTCAAATAGAATCGTTGTATTATTTCTAGGATTGCTGCCATATTATAAAATATGATTCAAAGAAACATTGTAATGCATCTTCGAATTTCGAGGAAGAAAATAGCCAAGGCGTTCATTCACCTGAAATTGTAGATTGATTTAATGAGAGTTATTCCATCATGGGGACTTGAGGAAGTATGCCACACCGATTTGTAAGAGAAATGAAGAATTAAGCTTCACTGTTCCAGTACCAGCAATATTGATATAATCAGCCTGTAAAAAAATCAAATAATGATTGATCACTCTCAATTCCGTATTGAAAAAATAAAATGACAACATGAACTGTTTCTAGGGTAGAATTGATGTAAATCGTACTTCCTAATATTCCAAAACGTACCTCTTCAAATTCCACACGTGAATATCTTTGGAACTTACCTTTTGATAAAACTCAGTCACAATCGACACAGAAAATCATTCCAAATAACAAACTATACCGAACTGAGCCAAGGGAAACATTGTATGCAGTGTCTGACCTAAAGCCAATGCCAATAACTGCAAACTTGAGGAAGGGTCGATCTCCGTCCGTCTGGACATCACGTGACTCATAGATATCGCTGCTGGCGGGCAGTGTATATCACTTATGCCATCACCATTGAATCGGTAGGTGCATTTCCGTAATTTCTTTCAATCCTGGGAGTTTCATCATACTTGATAATTACTGAGGTTACGGGGGTACTTCCATGAAAAGTGAGACAAATTCGGATTTTTCAGGACCAAATTTTTTTCAGGAAAAAGGAGTATCTGTAATAAGTTGGGGGTCCTGATCACGAATCTGATGGAATTTCGCTTCTATTTTGCCCCCTAATATGATTTACAGTAAAAATAAGTTGTTCCATCGCGACTAGCGGGCAGTGTATGTCACTCAGATCAGCAGTATTCAACCGGTATGTGCATTTCCATAATTTCCTTCAGACCTAAGAGTTTCATCATTCTACTTTGATAATTACGGAAGTTACGGCTGTGCTTCCAAGAAAAGTGAGGCAAAATCTTCCCTAAGAAAATGCTGAGAAAAACATGCGACGACTTACCCAGTCGGATAAATTGTAGTGCCACATGAGACGGGCAGTGTTGTGCTGCTCGAAGTGGAAATGAGATTCTGGTCGGGGTTCCCGAGTTGAGCACACGCTTCTATACTGTATGGATCAGGAATGGTGGTGATAAAAAGATCAAGTATATCGCCAGACTGATTGTTGACATCAGGAATGTGTGTGGGTAGCTCAACCAGCTGTTCTAGCCCATATGTGATAGCGAAAGCCTCAGCTTGACGACCAGCCTCGTCTGTTTTGCTGGAAAATTTGAGCTAGCTGAAGTTATGCACGTTGATTATGATTACATAGGCTGTAGTTTAGTTTTGATGAAAAAGGTACCGTCAAACCAAAGCAGCAACGCGGGAGCGGGAGCGGGAACGGAACATGGAAACCATGCGAATTGCTAGAATAACAGTACACGCAGCAAACCATACAGAGTGGTCCAACGAAAAGTATGCACCGAGCTTTTATCCTTTTTTTGGAATTGCAATCAAAAATGCTCGGACACGTGGAGTTTGCCTTTGAGGGGGACACATTTTAGATATATTTTGCAACTTGTGCCTTTAACCCCCTAGCGAGGGGGTGTCACAACCCTAAAATTTTAAATGGAAGGTGTGGTCAAGTGATATATCATTTGAACGGGCACTAAATTATCTTTCCAATGATACCCTTTGTGTTGAAATTTACTGAAACAGTTAATGCGAAAACGGCTTCAAAAACATGAACCCGATAATTTTGTTATTAACGAAAAATACAGATAAGTTTTGGTTACTAGGAATTAAAACATTTACAAGTAGTAGTACGTTTCAATATTTGTTACTGGTAATAGTGCTTTGGAAAAAAAATAAACAAGCTGTTGAACTGATTTATTAAAAGGTTACTTCAACAAGTGTTCAAATTGTGACCCATTTGCTTCCATACAATAATACGGATTGTGTTCAAATCTATGTCTAACATTTTGTAGCATATCAGGTGTTATGCTTCTGCACTCTGCTATAATCCGTTGGCGAAGATCTTCTATTGACTCGGGCCTCGGAGCAAAACATTTATTTTTCAAGTATCCTCATAAAAAAATGTCCAAAGGCGATAAATCAGGTGACCTGGCAGGCCATTCCATTGGGCCTCTCCTGCCAACTCACTTTCCGGGGAACCGGTTATCTAAAAATTCTCGTACAGGGACAGCATAGTGCGGAGGTGCTCCATCTTGCTGGAAATGAAGCCGATCAGCATTATGATTAGGGTCATTTTCTATTATTTGTGTGATGAAAGGATCAATTGCGTCTTCAAGCATGTTTAGGTAGATTTCACATTTTAAATTTCCAGGAATGAAAAGTAGTCCTATGATATGACTCCCTAATATGCCACACCAGACATTAATTTTTTGATGGGCCTGGGTATGAACCTCACGGAAAAAATGTGGGTTACTCTCATCCCAGTAACGGCAATTATGCCTATTCAAAGCTCCATTCAAATAAAATAAACACTCATCAGTAAAAGAAATGTTAAATAATAAGTGCAAATCTTCACTTAAACGCTGACTCATTTGTTCACAAAACTGCAGCCTTCGATCAGGATCATCCTGAGGCTTCAGCTAGTTGACAGATACTTTGAGTATGATCCAATTGAACATGCCTCGAAACAGCGACTTCCACAGTTTCATTTCTGATAGGGTTCTGCGGCTGGTGTTTCACATTACAAACAGACCCGGTATCGATATACTTTCTAACTAACTTGGTAACATACGAATCATTCACATTTGTATCGGGATGACTGTCCTTAAACAAGCGAGCTGTACGTCTAGCACAACTATTGTTTTGAAAATACAGTTTCACAATTTCAACTCGTTCTAGAATGGAATAAACCATTTTGTACAGTGAAATTGAAATAACTTCAACAGCAACCACAGTGAATCAATGAAGGGACTACAATAAACGTTTGCCTAAATTATTTTCCTACACATATCTGCAGTTTTCTTCCTACACTTATCTGCAGTCGTTTTCGCCAAAAATACGCAAACGATAAATGGGGATTTTAGTTGTGATAAAAAAAAAATTATTGTTGAAATGTTAAATGAAGTAATTTAGAAATGATTGTCGTTATCCTGATTCCTAGTAACCAAAACTGATTTGCATTTTTCATTAATACAAAAATTATCGGGTTACTGTTCTTAAAGCCGTTTTCGCATTAACTGTTTCAGTAAATTTCAACAAATAGGGTATCATTGGAAAGATAATTGTGTGCCCGTTCAAATGATATATCACTCGACCCAACGTTCCATTTAAAATTTTAGGGTTGTGACACCCCCTCGCCAGGGGGTTAAAGGCACAAGTTGCAAAATATATCTAAAATGTGTCCCCCTCAAAGGCACACTTCATGTGTCCGAGCATTTTTGCTATGAATTCCAAGTAAAGGAGAAAAGCTAGGTGCATACTTTTCGTTGGTCCACTCTGTATATATTTCGCTGCTTGTCTGCATTCCGGAATACGAATAATCACACCAGTATGTGTGTTTACATATCCCACTATAGAATTTGTTCTCGCATTCATCCCTTTCCCGCTCCCGCTCCCACGTTTCCGCGTTGGTTTGGGGAAACCTTAATGTCTAATTTGAGTTTCAAAAATTTGAACAGCTTGCTATAGGATGGTTCATTAGGTGATGAGTAAAGACAGTAGAGGAACTTGGCCTGTGTAGAATTTGCCAGCTTGAACCACATTACGTCAAAATCTTTTGTTTTCAAATTGTCTTCGTGTGGACATGAAAGATTAGCCTTGGAGTAATGGCAAACACCACCTCTGAATATGAATCGAGAATGGGACTCCTAACCAGGACAGAGCATGTGGACCTAGCTGGTGAAGGAATTTACCTGTGTTTGTGTCTGTGCCAGAATATGAGGTTTTTTCGACTGTAGGTGAACGTGAACATCATTTGTGTTCTTGTTGAGTTCCCAGATGCTACAAAAGTAAAGCTTGAAATTCATCTATGGTAAGTCCCCTCCAGTACCGAGTATGTCACTCGGATAGACGTCATCATCATTAGTGTGAAAATGAAAGGGGAAAAGGGAAACGAAAAAGGTTTCCGGAAGTTACGAAAACACTGAAACATAGAATAATCCATTTCACAGTATAGTCGATACGGTGGTATTTCACCGGGTGATGGTGGAGACCATCTACTACCCTTTTAGTCGCCTCTTACGATAGGTAGGATTTACCATGAGGCAATTCTTAGTTCAACCCCATAAGACTCCATGAGGCACTTATGAGAGGCATGCAAGATCTCCTCATTTGATACCAACATATTTATAAAGATACAGTTTTAATGATTCTTTTAATATCGAATAGAATTATTTCGAAATTGAGCTAATAACCACGGAGGATTTCAAAATGATTTTCAACCAGAATTTATTACCCGAGCATGATTACGCAAAAATTAAAAATATTTTCTGTATGGTGTTTCATCATTTATCGAAATCGAAATCTTGCCCAGTACATATCCATATTTCTTTATATAGGTTCAGTCATTCTGTAAAACGTAGTGTTGTCTGGACGTCATCGTTCAAACAAACAGATAAAAGAAATGTAATTGTTTTCCAAATATTTCATGGTCCTTGGTGTTCAAGTAAATTCGAATATTTTCTCTTACGATCAATTTCACAATATATGGTGATCTTTTTAGACACTAATCAAAGAATTCTGATTGAAGGCATGAAAAAATTCTGTTTCTAAAAAATGGACAGAATAATTTTCATAGGTGTAGATAGAAACATTCCTGTTTCCAGTTGAAAAAGTACTCATAGAATGAGTGAATTCATTCAAAGCACGCCTATGGAACGTCTTTTCTTTTATTTTGTGGTTTATTTTAGATTTGGCACGCTATATAAGATACACCAGCAGCAATGCAAACAGGGGCCCTTTTAGTAATTGGCTGGATAACTCGTATAATTGGGTTTTTGTCGCTGCTTGCTATTTAATGGAAAACAGGGGGAGTGAAAATAGAATTTGTTGCATCCTAATTCCAAACTTCTCAACTCCTAACATTAGGGAAGATTTACGATTCGAGTAGAGTGACTAGAATTAATGTTACATAACAAAAGTTTTCATATTTTACGCTCATACACAGGTTTATTCAAGGAAAATTTATTTTAGATGCTGTTTAAGAATTGTTGAATCCGAGTTCGCGAGTATAAAGGCCCAGCGAAAAATATTTCAGAGAGTTAATCACTCATACAGGGTGTTAATATGAAAACGTACCACCCCTTATATTTCGGACCCTATAGAAAATCTAAAAATATACAAAAACACGTTATTAAACTTATTTTTAATGGAGACTTCTGTAGACTGGTTGTCAATTAAATTACATCAACCCACTAGTGGAGGCGGACACCAACCCTAAATTCTCACATAAAAATGGTTTTGAGTGAAACCTCATTTTGAAGATAGTCCAACTGCTTTTTCAAAAATACCACATACTTGACCTTTCTTTTTAGCAGCTTGTGAGAAATCTGGTGAAAACTGTAATTATCAAAAATAATGAAACTGAAGTCGTATTACAAAACGTTGAATTTTTTTCTAATTTCCAACAAACTAATGAAGGAGCGTAATATTTAGTCAAAGAGTATTATTAGAAAGAATGTAATATACCTAAACTAGTACTTGTATAGTAGTCAGTTTTGATTTGTGGGGGATGACAGAACTCTGAAGCCAGCCCTTGTGGTATTCAGAAGAATTTATTATTTCTATCATTATTTACACCAATTTGTTCTAAAATTCCTGTTTATATTATGTTACAAGTTTATCCAAAATGTTGCAGTGACTTCTTCAACTACTAGGGACAACACTCGGTTTTGATGGAAATTTGTGATGCTGATAAGTTTATCTATAATGACTTGGGTGCACAAGGATGTAACAATGATGGAGAAGTATTCGGGAATACTAGTTTTTTTTAAGGAACTAAAATTGAATCAGTTGAACCCCCCTCCCAAGGGAGAAAATACCTGGCATTGATGGAACAATTCCATTCTACTTTGTAAGCGATGAAGCCTTTCCATTAATATAATATCTTATGAGGCCTTTACCTGGAAAGTTTCTCATTGAGAAGAAAACAATTTTAAATTGCAGGTGAAGTGTACTTTTTTCTATTTTCAGATTTTTTTCAGACTTACCAGCTCTTCACTCTATTTTCTACAGATCGAGTCTTGCTAGACCTACAATTGAGAATGCCTTTGAAATATTATCAGCAAGATGGCATATTTTGCGAAAACCTTTTGCCAGTCTAGAATCTGCTGAAAAAAATACCTTGGCAACAATTGCCTCACACAATTGGCCTTTAACTAAAAAGTATGGTACTACATTGAAATTACCAATGCAGATCCCAAAATGCAGTGTGCAAGTCATTTACCTAGAAGCAAGTGCAATGTCCATTCTAAAAATGCAGTAGAAGTAAGACTGAAATTGACTGACTATTTCATCACAAATATCATTTCGTGAGAACGACATAATAATCACTAAGAAATATAATAATCGTAGTTTCTTGACCTCTTTTAAATAAAATTGGGTTTATTGTAGTATTGTGTGCTTGTGTTGGTACCTCTACCGCTGTGGATTTAATTGCATCCAATATTTCTTCATCCCTATTCCTTTTTATTTCCAGAGAAACATCACTAGACACATCACAGGAGATCTAGGATATCTACAGGGTGTTTCATAATAAATGCGCAGGACTTCAGGATGTGATAGCTCGTCTAAAAATAATAATAATAATAAAAAAAGTTTCTATTAACTTACCCTCTAAAATGCACCTTTTTCGAGATACAGGGTGCTGAAATTTTAAAAAAATAATCGGTTTTTGCGAATATCTCTGGAACCGTTTATCGCACAGAAAATAAATTACGTAAGTATTTTCTACTCATAATAAGCTATGTTTTGTGCAGATTTTTTATTTTTTCAAACTCATGATTGGTGAAAATTTTGAAGGGGTAGTGGGTGTTTTTTTCTACAACTTCTACGCCACTGGAAAAAGTACAGTTTTGAGCCACCGCCAATGTTTTGTACACAAAAAAGTTATTCTTGGTCATAAGCTCTAAAGTTGACCGTTTTCAAGAAAAATCAACTTTCATGTTGTTAAAATAATGTTTTTTTATGGACCGTGGTGGTCGTGATGGTAGAGCATTCGCTTCTCAATCATAGGGGTGTGGGTTCAATTCCCAGAATGGTCACCGTTCTCGCACAAGCTCGCACAAGTCTCTCAAATACTTCTGAGGATTTTCGCAGAGGTGCAGCCTGTTAACGGAAAGAACAATTTGTTTTAGAACAAATTAACATATTCGTACATCGTTTGCTTTTTTGTCCTTATATTGTTTGTCTCCACTCATTTTCATTTTGGCCCTGTATTCATAATTACTCATGTACTCCTTATCGGGCTTGCCCGTAAATAAATAAATGAAATTCATAAAAAAGCAAAAATCTTTTGTACCAGTGCAACAAAAAATGGAAGGGTGGGTTATGAGGCCACGGCGTATAAAGTAAATCTATATTATCTCAGCCGAACTAGTACTCCAAATGGCAAGGAACACGTTAGTCCGTACAGTTGATCGCAGTCAGTGTTTTCACAGTCTGTGAAGATTCTAGGATTAATTTTCTATATTGTTCTTCCCCATACGTTCACACATTCCCATCCTTTTCCCACCACAATTCATGTGAAATCCATAAAACCTTTTCAGAGATGTGCAGTTACTCTACGAGTAGCTTCTCAAAAACTACACCAAACCCACCCAAATGGAGTAAATACCAGACAAGACTAGTAATTTCTGCAGTATTAACTTTTTTATATCGAAGTAAATATAGCAAAGTATAAAGTAATTGCTCCAAGTACTTACTTAAGTGTTACTCTAAGAATTATGTGGAGAAGATGATTTAATTTTTGAAGTGAAAACTACAACATTGAACATTAACTTGAAGTACGAGCAGATACTTTTTTAATTATACAACCCAATAATGAAACTGGTCATTTGACAGTTCAAACGAGGAACACTAAAGTTTTCTCGCTTAAGGGAAGGCGTCAAGTTGATGCTATTACGTCAGCGGAAAGAGGTTTGCTGTCTACATTTTCACTTTGCATGTCCTCAGGCAGCACTTTTGTTCCTCCATTTGTGATCTTTTCAAGAAAACAAATGAAGATTGAACTTCAAGATGGAGCTAGCGGATGGATGCAGACAGATATATTCTTGCAATGATTTGATCATTTTTTGAAACACGCTAAACCATCCGAACAAGATCCAGTTCTACTAATTCTGGATGTTCATGCCACCCACACCAAAAATATTGACATTTTGAAAAAAGCCAGAAAGAAGTTTACAACAGTCGTATGTTCACCCCCCCCCACTGCAGATACAAGATGCAACCTCTGGATGTGTCATTTATGGCACATGTGGAAACTTTTTACGTCCAAGCTTGTGGAAATTTTCTGCATAACAACCCGGGCAGAGTTATAACACAATTCAGGATCAGTACACTTCTTTGGAGAAGCATTTTTGCATGCAGCTATGTCAACTACGGCTATAAATGGATTTCACAAGTGCAGCATTTTCCTTTTAGACCCGAACGTATTCTCTGACGTAGATTTTGTTTCTGCAGAGGTATCCGACATTCTCATGATTGGTGAAAACAATTTTTTTACGAAATTCCCAGGTTTTCGGAGAAAAACCCTCAAAAGCAGAGCTTGTGCAATAATAAAAATGCAGCACTAGATGGACGAGCAGCTGCAGCAGTAGATGGGCAAGCAGATGCAACTACAGCTGAAGGGGGAGCAGTGGTTGGACGCGAAGAAGGAGTTATAGACTATGAAGTCTAGAACTTCGAGCGACAGCTGCAGCAGATGCGGTTGATGAAAATCATACAGTAGATAAACTAGAAGCTGAAGTTGCAGATGAAGAACATGCTCGCCAAGATGAAGAGGAAAGGAAACAATGTAGTAGACAGTACTCCGACATCACAACCCAAATCATTTGCAATACTAAGCCCAAAAGACATTATTCCTTTGCCTAAACAAAAATGCCTAAAACAAAATAAAAAAAACCTAAAAAATGGCAAGACAGCTATAATAACATCTAGTCCATACAAAAATGAATTCTTTCTAAAAAAAGATGAAAAAAGAGGACGAGGATAATAAAAAGACAAGAAAGCACGAAGAAAATGACGTGAAACATCCAAGTGTCCAGGTGAAGAAACAATAGTAAGACAAAATGAATCAGATGATCTCAACCATACGATGAACAAGATGTGGAATGTTTTTATTGTCGTGAGCCGAGGGCTCGAAGTATATAACGATACCGGAGGTTGGATTAGGTGTTGCGAGTGTAAGCAATAGACACACGAAGAATGTTTTAAAGTTTAATCCAATATGATCTCTCAATGAATATCCCACTTCGACATGATATTGTTGTATTGTTGATATAATCAGGTATTCATAACGTAAGTTATCCTATGCGGGTAATGTAGCAAGCCCCAGCCACCTTACCACTTTTTGGGCCTTGGTGGCCGAGGTGGTAGAGCGTTCGATTTTGGAGCAAAGGGTCGAGGGTTCAATCCCTCACATGGTTATCGGTCTCTTGCATGGCATCACACGTTAAAAGGTAAGGGTTGCGTCTTCCTTAGCTCACACAAGTCTCTCGAAGACTTCCGAGGGTTGCGCGTAGGGGTGCAATCGGTTGACGGAAATAACAATTTTATAACAACAACAACAATTTTATAATTTATAACCTCTTTACAACTTTATCTCTTTACCACTTTACATAAATGTTTGAAGTGGTCATTTTGTAGCTCACAGAGTCAACTTCCCCCTACCGAATATTACAATTGTACAACAGAAATAAAATAAATTACGTAAATCTAGACTGTCTACAGTTGCTACAGGTATAATCTTGAAAGTTTACTACTTCCAGATGTCTCGCAAAAATATATTTTCCGTTAGGGTGGCCACATTACCCACCCTTCCCGTAACCATTTCCAAATTACCATTTATCTGATTTTCAACTTCATCAAGAAAAGTCATGATAATGAATCAAAATACTCGATAAAATATGGATGATATACCATTTCATGCAATATTTTGATAACGCGATTATATTTTTTTTGTCTTTAGCATTGATATGGCCATGAAAAATGCTACAACTTAGTTTGCCCCTTTATAACTGAATTCGTAGCGACTTAATTTACAACAGCCTGTATATCCATTAAAGAAACTCATTAGACACTTTTTCGCTCAAATTACTTCAAAACTTCCAGTTAATTAAAAACTATCGAGACGGTATACTCCAGTAAAACGCGAAACTTCTTGCCGTTAATAACGAAAGTTCTCTCAAGGCGCCGTAACGCGAATAGAGCGGAAAACTCCTGAAGTATCTAATGAAACTATAATAAAGTAACCGTATAAAGTTGAAACATTCAATCTGTTTTAATCAACCCGTGAGCATTGAGGGTTTCTATCAACGGTAGCGTTTGCAAGTTTCTGACATCCTAGCATAGACTTAGAAAGAGCCTATGATACAACCTGGCGATTCAAGATAGGGGGAATAAAGGGTAATATGCCTTGATTCATACAGAGTTTTCTTCTCCACAGAAAATGTATTGTACGCAATGGGATAACACTATCAAACTCTTACCAACTAGAAAATGGATTACCACAAGGATCTACCTTGAGTGTTTTGTTGTTTGCGATAGCAGTCAATAGACTCCTTGATTATCTCAACCAAGCTATAGGAAGATGCTAACATGTCGATGTCATCAGAATATTCTATTCGGCAGCGACGATGGCAGAAATAGAAACAACCCTGCAGGCCTCAATTAACACTTTGTCTAGCCAATCAAAATATCTGGGGGTTTACATTCTCCAGTACAAAAACGCACTGCTGCCTACACTTCTGTCGCGTAAGATCAATCCACCAGGACCCAAAACTAAAACTATATGACCACGATCTCTAGTGTTGAGACAAAGCAAAATTCTCAGGGCTTATATTTGAAAAAAACTCACATTAATGAACTCGCTTTGAAACGTAAAAATTAATCTAAATACTCTACGAGTGAGCCAACATAAACTGGGGTTGTGATAAAGACGCTCTTTTGAAGATGTACAAAGCACTTAAAGCCTCCAAAATGGAATATGACTCTATGACTGTATGATTTATGGATCAGCCCAAAAAACGAGGCTCAAAGTTTTAGAGTCAATACAATGCACTGCTCTGAAACCAGCTCTAGGAGCATTCCAAACAAGACCTTACACATCATTGTGTGCTGAAGCAAGCATCCTACATCCAAGCATCAGAAGAAAAGAACCACTAGCCAACTACTGTACGGGAATATGGGCCCAACCGAACCATACAAATCATCCACCATACCATGATGAAGAGAACGACTTGTTTGAACGTCAACCAACAATAACACGCCCAGCAGGTATCCGTCTGAAAGATGATCTTGACTCTATGCAATATTTCTTTCCAAGAGTTCTTAATTTCGGTCCACCAGAAAAACCTCCTTGGAAGATGGTCCCAATACATACAATAATGGATAGAAAAGGATACGTCAATCAAACAATTGTAAAAGCAGAATTCAACAGAATTGTCAACAGATAACTAGAAGACCAACTTATATTCACAGACGGGTCAAAAACTCTTGAAGGCTGTGGCTCAGCATTTACTACACTGAAAATTTCCCATTCATGTGCATTGCCCAAGGAAACCAGTGTATATACTGTGGAGCTGTACTCCATTATGCAAACCCTACGATATGTTGAATTTGGTAACAAAGTGAGTTACATAATTTGTACTGAGTCCAAGAGTTATATTGAAGTCTTGAGTAATCCATTAAGCACAGATCCGCTGGTTCAAAGTAAAGTGGTGATACTGACTCTGCTTTAAACAAACGGTAAACTCACGAAATACGTTTGAATCCCAAGTCACTACAGAATTGAAGGGAATGAACTAGCAGATCGAGCAGCAAGAGCAGCTGCACAAGCAAATATGACAGATAATATACCTGAGAGACCAGATGACATAAATAGACACCTGAAACATGTTTTCTTAGAGGTATGGCATAGTGAGTGGAATAGAACAGATACCAAACTTCGAGACATCAAAACGAAGGTCCACTCCTTGGACGATATTGCCTTTCGATTGTAGACGCGTTCACGTTGTGATAACCAGACTAAGAAATGGTCACACCACCCGTCTGACCAACACATTTCATGCTCACAGGAGACAAACAATCTAGATGCGACTGTACTGTCAATGCAGGTTGACAGTTAAACATATCATGGACTGCCCTCAATATGATGTTGTGAGACAAAGACTCGCACTGCTGAATGATATCCAAACGTGCCTGAAAGACGAATGGAATACATTGAAAAAGGTTCTGAAGTTCTTGAAAGAAACGGGAATATACTCTAAACTATGACGAATATCATGAATACCTGCTTGTTTAGGCATATGAAATGAACAGAAGTCGTTAGGGAGAGTTAAGACCTCAGAAGTCGACACCTCAAAAAAATTATTATTTTCAATTGACAAGAAATTCATAATTTGCGCTTATAAGTTTCAATGAAATGAAAGGCGAAGTTCATTTTTAGTTTAGCAGAAGTAAACGAAAACTCTTCTTCCACTCAACCTTAAACATATCTGTGAGTGAGCGAAACAGAGACACAAGAAAAAAATTTATAAAAAACATGCATTGGGAAAGAGAAAAAATGTGACGGCAGTATTTGTCTGATTAATATCACTTTCTGTTGGATAATTCTTGATAATTACTTAATACATACTTATGTTTTCATCCAATTCCGTTTCGAATCTAGAGAATTTTCATTGATTTGATTTCGTTTGGAATAGGGTGATAGAGTGATAGAGTTTTTACATATCATGTCAAAGCTAAAGGATCTCTTGAAAAACTGTGTTTTGAATATGGGTGGCGTCTAAATATTTTTGTATCTAATATTTATATTACGACTATCAGTGCGGTATGTTATTTTTCTGTGTAAGTATGATGGCATTTCACTTGTCATGATTTTCTGATGTAGAACATTAGCGGGTGGGGTTCTTGTATTATTCAACCAGACTTTTTCAATGCCTTTGATATTTTTTGTCTTCTTCTGATACCAAATGTCAGACGAAGAAAATAATTTTGCACTGTCTGACTTTTACGTTTGTATTATGTAGGTTAGATGTGGTCCATACAAGGCGTCATCATACACTGACAGTGTTTTGTGAAATTACTGTTGAAATCATGGGTTATTTGTGGCCCTAGAATTTCACTGTAATTGATTACCATTGCAGTTTTGAGATTTCATAAGAAAATTCAAAAATCCACAAATTCATTGTGAAATTACAGTGAACGCTTCGGCTTCAGTAGACTCCAGAATACTTGTGAAATTAATATTATTCGTATTTCTACTTTGTGAAGTACAACTGAAAGAGTATTGTTACTTCACATTTCACTTTCACAATATGTTCGCGAATTATGCAAACGTGTTGTGAAATTAAATTGTGAATGTGATTCAATATGGCGAATTCGCATTTTATTTATTTCTTGTATAATCACATCAATAGAGAATTTCTCGTGGCAAAATCAAAATTCAAAATATCAATAATGATGTGAGATCACATGATATTGTGAAATTACCTGAAACCTGTTATTGGATTGTCAATTCACAGAGATGAATTACAATTCCATTTTCTATTGTAAATATACATGGAGCTTGTATTAATTGATTTTATAGAAACAGCAGGTGTTGTGAAATCAGGTTGGTCTTGTATTTACAAAGTGTTTTCACATCCCCGAGTTATGCGGTTTCCTGCCAAAGGGCAACAAAAGCTCAATAATGGAGAGTTCTGAAAACAAATTGCTCTATTTTAGAATTTGACATTGAGACGGTTTCACATGGTACATTTCTACAATCGAAACATGGTTACATGACTGCCATTCTCTCCTTTTTTAAATGGTCACCTGTTTGGAACAAGCTAATACACCATTTTTAGTTTCACAGAATCGTTAACAATCACCGTTTGAATTAGAAGATAATTATTTCATTTGAACCATACCACCACAGTATAAAGATGAGAAAAGTTCTTCTTCAAGCTTAATGATCAATGATATGGACTTTTTCGCTAATAAATATTATTGAATATTAATATTTCGGTAAAAACTCAAAATTCACTTATGTCTCGAAAAATTTGGAAGAAATTGAAACATTCATTAATTTCATGGTTTTTATTTAACACAATTGCTGTGATCAAAAAATAAATGTGAAATAAATACAATTCGAAATATTTGCAACTACAAATAGAATAGAATAGAATAGAATAGAATAGAATAGAATAGAATAGAATAGAATAGAATAGAATAGAATAGAATAGAATAGAATATAATAGAATAGAATAGAATAGAATAGATAGAATAGAATAGAATAGAATAGAATAGAATAGAATAGAATAGAATAGAATAGAATAGAATAGAATAGAATAGAATAGAATAGAATAGAATAGAATAGAATAGAATAGAATAGAATAGAATAGAATAGAATAGAATAGAATAGAATAGAATAGAATAGAATAGAATAGAATAGAATAGAATAGAATAGAATAGAATAGAATAGAATAGAATAGAATAGAATAGAATAGAATAGAATAGAATAGAATAGAATAGAATAGATAGAATAGAATAGAATAGAATAGAATAGAATAGAATAGAATAGAATAGAATAGAATAGAATAGAATAGAATAGAATAGAATAGAATAGAATAGAATAGAATAGAATAGAATAGAATAGAATAGAATAGAATAGAATAGAATAGAATAGAATAGAATAGAATAGAATAGAATAGAATAGAATAGAATAGAATAGAATAGAATAGAATAGAATAGAATAGAATAGAATAGAATAGAATAGAATAGAATAGAATAGATAGAATAGAATAGAATAGAATAGAATAGAATAGAATAGAATAGAATAGAATAGAATAGAATAGAATAGAATAGAATAGAATAGAATAGAATAGAATAGAATAGAATAGAATAGAATAGAATAGAATAGAATAGAATAGAATAGAATAGAATAGAATAGAATAGAATAGAATAGAATAGAATAGAATAGAATAGAATAGAATAGAATAGAATAGAATAGAATAGAATAGAATAGAATAGAATAGAATAGAATAGAATAGAATAGAATAGAATAGAATAGAATAGAATAGAATAGAATAGAATAGAATAGATAGAATAGAATAGAATAGAATAGAATAGAATAGAATAGAATAGAATAGAATAGAATAGATAGAATAGAATAGAATAGAATAGAATAGAATAGAATAGAATAGAATAGAATAGAATAGAATAGAATAGAATAGAATAGAATAGAATAGAATAGAATAGAATAGAATAGAATAGAATAGAATAGAATAGAATAGAATAGAATAGAATAGAATAGAATAGAATAGAATAGAATAGAATAGAATAGAATAGAATAGAATAGAATAGAATAGAATAGAATAGAATAGAATAGAATAGAATAGAATAGAATAGAATAGAATAGAATAGAATAGAATAGAATAGAATAGAATAGAATAGAATAGAATAGAATAGAATAGAATAGAATAGAATAGAATAGAATAGAATAGAATAGAATAGAATAGAATAGAATAGAATAGAATAGAATAGAATAGAATAGAATAGAATAGAATAGAATAGAATAGAATAGAATAGAATAGAATAGAATAGAATAGAATAGAATAGAATAGAATAGAATAGAATAGAATAGAATAGAATAGAATAGAATAGAATAGAATAGAATAGAATAGAATAGAATAGAATAGAATAGAATAGAATAGAATAGAATAGAATAGAATAGAATAGAATAGAATAGAATAGAATAGAATAGAATAGAATAGAATAGAATAGAATAGAATAGAATAGAATAGAATAGAATAGAATAGAATAGAATAGAATAGAATAGAATAGAATAGATAGAATAGAATAGAATAGAATAGAATAGAATAGAATAGAATAGAATAGAATAGAATAGAATAGATAGAATAGAATAGAATAGAATAGAATAGAATAGAATAGAATAGAATAGAATAGAATAGAATAGAATAGAATAGAATAGAATAGAATAGAATAGAATAGAATAGAATAGAATAGAATAGAATAGAATAGAATAGAATAGAATAGAATAGAATAGAATAGAATAGAATAGAATAGAATAGAATAGAATAGAATAGAATAGAATAGAATAGAATAGAATAGAATAGAATAGAATAGAATAGAATAGAATAGAATAGAATAGAATAGAATAGAATAGAATAGAATAGATAGAATAGAATAGAATAGAATAGAATAGAATAGAATAGATAGAATAGAATAGAATAGAATAGAATAGAAGATAGAATAGAATAGAATAGAATAGAATAGAATAGAATAGAATAGATAGAATAGAATAGAATAGAATAGAATAGAATAGAATAGAATAGAATAGAATAGAATAGAATAGAATAGAATAGAATAGAATAGAATAGAATAGAATAGAATAGAATAGAATAGAATAGAATAGAATAGAATAGAATAGAATAGAATAGAATAGAATAGAATAGAATAGAATAGAATAGAATAGAATAGAATAGATAGAATAGAATAGAATAGAATAGAATAGAATAGAATAGAATAGAATAGAATAGAATAGAATAGAATAGAATAGAATAGAATAGAATAGAATAGAATAGAATAGAATAGAATAGAATAGAATAGAATAGAATAGAATAGAATAGAATAGAATAGAATAGAATAGAATAGAATAGAATAGAATAGATAGAATAGAATAGAATAGAATAGAATAGAATAGAATAGAATAGAATAGAATAGAATAGATAGAATAGAATAGAATAGAATAGAATAGAATAGAATAGAATAGAATAGAATAGAATAGAATAGAATAGAATAGAATAGAATAGAATAGAATAGAATAGAATAGAATAGAATAGAATAGAATAGAATAGAAGAGAATAGAATAGAATAGAATAGAATAGAATAGAATAGAATAGAATAGAATAGAATAGAATAGAATAGAATAGAATAGAATAGAATAGAATAGAATCGAATCGAATCGAATCGAATCGAATCGAATCGAATCGAATCGAATCGAATCGAATCGAATCGAATCGAATCGAATCGAATCGAATGGAATGGAATGGAATGGAATGGAATGGAATGGAATGGAATGGAATGGAATGGAATGGAATGGAATAGAATAGAATAGAATAGAATAGAATGGAATGGAATGGAATGGAATGGAATGGAATGGAATGGAATGGAATGGAATGGAATGGAATGGAATGGAATGGAATGGAATAGAATAGAATAGAATAGAATAGAATAGAATAGAATAGAATAGAATAGAATAGAATAGAATAGAATAGAATAGAATGGAATAGAATGGAATGGATTAGAATAGAATAGAATAGAATAGAATAGAATAGAATAGAATAGAATAGAATAGAATAGAATAGAATAGAATAGAATAGAATAGAATAGAATAGAATAGAATAGAATAGAATAGAATAGAATAGAATAGAAGGAATGGAATGGAATGGAATGGAATGGAATGGAATGGAATGGAATGGAATAGAATAGAATAGATAGAATAGAATAGAATAGAATAGAATAGAATAGAATAGAATAGAATAGAATAGAATAGAATAGAATAGAATAGAATAGAATAGAATAGAATAGAATAGAATAGAATAGAATAGAATAGAATAGAATAGAATAGAATAGAATAGAATAGAATAGAATAGAATAGAATAGAATAGAATAGAATAGAATAGAATAGAATAGAATAGAATAGAATAGAATAGAATAGAATAGAATAGAATAGAATAGAATAGAATAGAATAGAAGAATAGAATAGAATAGAATAGAATAGAATAGAATAGAATAGAATAGAATAGAATAGAATAGAATAGAATAGAATAGAATAGAATAGAATAGAATAGAATAGAATAGAATAGAATAGAATAGAATAGAATAGAATAGAATAGAATAGAATAGAATAGAATAGAATAGAATAGAATAGAATAGAATAGAATAGAATAGAATAGAATAGAATAGAATAGAATAGAATAGAATAGAATAGAATAGAATAGAATAGAATAGAATAGAATAGAATAGAATAGAATAGAATAGAATAGAATAGAATAGAATAGAATAGAATAGAATAGAATAGAATAGAATAGAATAGAATAGAATAGAATAGAATAGAATAGAATAGAATAGAATAGAATAGAATAGAATAGAATAGAATAGAATAGAATAGAATAGAATAGAATAGAATAGAATAGAATAGAATAGAATAGAATAGAATAGAATAGAATAGAATAGAATAGAATAGAATAGAATAGAATAGAATAGAATAGAATAGAATAGAATAGAATAGAATAGAATAGAATAGAATAGAATAGAATAGAATAGAATAGAATAGAATAGAATAGAATAGAATAGAATAGAATAGAATAGAATAGAATAGAATAGAATAGAATAGAATAGAATAGAATAGAATAGAATAGAATAGAATAGAATAGAATAGAATAGAATAGAATAGAATAGAATAGAATAGAATAGAATAGAATAGAATAGAATAGAATAGAATAGAATAGAATAGAATAGAATAGAATAGAATAGAATAGAATAGAATAGAATAGAATAGAATAGAATAGAATAGAATAGAATAGAATAGAATAGAATAGAATAGAATAGAATAGAATAGAATAGAATAGAATAGAATAGAATAGAATAGAATAGAATAGAATAGAATAGAATAGAATAGAATAGAATAGAATAGAATAGAATAGAATAGAATAGAATAGAATAGAATAGAATAGAATAGAATAGAATAGAATAGAATAGAATAGAATAGAATAGAATAGAATAGAATAGAATAGAATAGAATAGAATAGAATAGAATAGAATAGAATAGAATAGAATAGAATAGAATAGAATAGAATAGAATAGAATAGAATAGAATAGAATAGAATAGAATAGAATAGAATAGAATAGAATAGAATAGAATAGAATAGAATAGAATAGAATAGAATAGAATAGAATAGAATAGAATAGAATAGAATAGAATAGAATAGAATAGAATAGAATAGAATAGAATAGAATAGAATAGAATAGAATAGAATAGAATAGAATAGAATAGAATAGAATAGAATAGAATAGAATAGAATAGAATAGAATAGAATAGAATAGAATAGAATAGAATAGAATAGAATAGAATAGAATAGAATAGAATAGAATAGAATAGAATAGAATAGAATAGAATAGAATAGAATAGAATAGAATAGAATAGAATAGAATAGAATAGAATAGAATAGAATAGAATAGAATAGAATAGAATAGAATAGAATAGAATAGAATAGAATAGAATAGAATAGAATAGAATAGAATAGAATAGAATAGAATAGAATAGAATAGAATAGAATAGAATAGAATAGAATAGAATAGAATAGAATAGAATAGAATAGAATAGAATAGAATAGAATAGAATAGAATAGAATAGAATAGAATAGAATAGAATAGAATAGAATAGAATAGAATAGAATAGAATAGAATAGAATAGAATAGAATAGAATAGAATAGAATAGAATAGAATAGAATAGAATAGAATAGAATAGAATAGAATAGAATAGAATAGAATAGAATAGAATAGAATAGAATAGAATAGAATAGAATAGAATAGAATAGAATAGAATAGAATAGAATAGAATAGAATAGAATAGAATAGAATAGAATAGAATAGAATAGAATAGAATAGAATAGAATAGAATAGAATAGAATAGAATAGAATAGAATAGAATAGAATAGAATAGAATAGAATAGAATAGAATAGAATAGAATAGAATAGAATAGAATAGAATAGAATAGAATAGAATAGAATAGAATAGAATAGAATAGAATAGAATAGAATAGAATAGAATAGAATAGAATAGAATAGAATAGAATAGAATAGAATAGAATAGAATAGAATAGAATAGAATAGAATAGAATAGAATAGAATAGAATAGAATAGAATAGAATAGAATAGAATAGAATAGAATAGAATAGAATAGAATAGAATAGAATAGAATAGAATAGAATAGAATAGAATAGAATAGAATAGAATAGAATAGAATAGAATAGAATAGAATAGAATAGAATAGAATAGAATAGAATAGAATAGAATAGAATAGAATAGAATAGAATAGAATAGAATAGAATAGAATAGAATAGAATAGAATAGAATAGAATAGAATAGAATAGAATAGAATAGAATAGAATAGAATAGAATAGAATAGAATAGAATAGAATAGAATAGAATAGAATAGAATAGAATAGAATAGAATAGAATAGAATAGAATAGAATAGAATAGAATAGAATAGAATAGAATAGAATAGAATAGAATAGAATAGAATAGAATAGAATAGAATAGAATAGAATAGAATAGAATAGAATAGAATAGAATAGAATAGAATAGAATAGAATAGAATAGAATAGAATAGAATAGAATAGAATAGAATAGAATAGAATAGAATAGAATAGAATAGAATAGAATAGAATAGAATAGAATAGAATAGAATAGAATAGAATAGAATAGAATAGAATAGAATAGAATAGAATAGAATAGAATAGAATAGAATAGAATAGAATAGAATAGAATAGAATAGAATAGAATAGAATAGAATAGAATAGAATAGAATAGAATAGAATAGAATAGAATAGAATAGAATAGAATAGAATAGAATAGAATAGAATAGAATAGAATAGAATAGAATAGAATAGAATAGAATAGAATAGAATAGAATAGAATAGAATAGAATAGAATAGAATAGAATAGAATAGAATAGAATAGAATAGAATAGAATAGAATAGAATAGAATAGAATAGAATAGAATAGAATAGAATAGAATAGAATAGAATAGAATAGAATAGAATAGAATAGAATAGAATAGAATAGAATAGAATAGAATAGAATAGAATAGAATAGAATAGAATAGAATAGAATAGAATAGAATAGAATAGAATAGAATAGAATAGAATAGAATAGAATAGAATAGAATAGAATAGAATAGAATAGAATAGAATAGAATAGAATAGAATAGAATAGAATAGAATAGAATAGAATAGAATAGAATAGAATAGAATAGAATAGAATAGAATAGAATAGAATAGAATAGAATAGAATAGAATAGAATAGAATAGAATAGAATAGAATAGAATAGAATAGAATAGAATAGAATAGAATAGAATAGAATAGAATAGAATAGAATAGAATAGAATAGAATAGAATAGAATAGAATAGAATAGAATAGAATAGAATAGAATAGAATAGAATAGAATAGAATAGAATAGAATAGAATAGAATAGAATAGAATAGAATAGAATAGAATAGAATAGAATAGAATAGAATAGAATAGAATAGAATAGAATAGAATAGAATAGAATAGAATAGAATAGAATAGAATAGAATAGAATAGAATAGAATAGAATAGAATAGAATAGAATAGAATAGAATAGAATAGAATAGAATAGAATAGAATAGAATAGAATAGAATAGAATAGAATAGAATAGAATAGAATAGAATAGAATAGAATAGAATAGAATAGAATAGAATAGAATAGAATAGAATAGAATAGAATAGAATAGAATAGAATAGAATAGAATAGAATAGAATAGAATAGAATAGAATAGAATAGAATAGAATAGAATAGAATAGAATAGAATAGAATAGAATAGAATAGAATAGAATAGAATAGAATAGAATAGAATAGAATAGAATAGAATAGAATAGAATAGAATAGAATAGAATAGAATAGAATAGAATAGAATAGAATAGAATAGAATAGAATAGAATAGAATAGAATAGAATAGAATAGAATAGAATAGAATAGAATAGAATAGAATAGAATAGAATAGAATAGAATAGAATAGAATAGAATAGAATAGAATAGAATAGAATAGAATAGAATAGAATAGAATAGAATAGAATAGAATAGAATAGAATAGAATAGAATAGAATAGAATAGAATAGAATAGAATAGAATAGAATAGAATAGAATAGAATAGAATAGAATAGAATAGAATAGAATAGAATAGAATAGAATAGAATAGAATAGAATAGAATAGAATAGAATAGAATAGAATAGAATAGAATAGAATAGAATAGAATAGAATAGAATAGAATAGAATAGAATAGAATAGAATAGAATAGAATAGAATAGAATAGAATAGAATAGAATAGAATAGAATAGAATAGAATAGAATAGAATAGAATAGAATAGAATAGAATAGAATAGAATAGAATAGAATAGAATAGAATAGAATAGAATAGAATAGAATAGAATAGAATAGAATAGAATAGAATAGAATAGAATAGAATAGAATAGAATAGAATAGAATAGAATAGAATAGAATAGAATAGAATAGAATAGAATAGAATAGAATAGAATAGAATAGAATAGAATAGAATAGAATAGAATAGAATAGAATAGAATAGAATAGAATAGAATAGAATAGAATAGAATAGAATAGAATAGAATAGAATAGAATAGAATAGAATAGAATAGAATAGAATAGAATAGAATAGAATAGAATAGAATAGAATAGAATAGAATAGAATAGAATAGAATAGAATAGAATAGAATAGAATAGAATAGAATAGAATAGAATAGAATAGAATAGAATAGAATAGAATAGAATAGAATAGAATAGAATAGAATAGAATAGAATAGAATAGAATAGAATAGAATAGAATAGAATAGAATAGAATAGAATAGAATAGAATAGAATAGAATAGAATAGAATAGAATAGAATAGAATAGAATAGAATAGAATAGAATAGAATAGAATAGAATAGAATAGAATAGAATAGAATAGAATAGAATAGAATAGAATAGAATAGAATAGAATAGAATAGAATAGAATAGAATAGAATAGAATAGAATAGAATAGAATAGAATAGAATAGAATAGAATAGAATAGAACAGAACAGAACAGAACAGAACAGAACAGAACAGAACATAACAGAATCGAATCGAATCGAATCGAATCGAATCGAATCGATTCGAATCGAATCGAATCGAATCGAATCGAACGGAACGGAACGGAACGGAACGGAACGGAACGGAACGGAACGTAAAGGAATGGAATGGAATAGAATAGAATAGAATAGAATAGAATAGAATAGAATAGAATAGAATAGAATAGAATAGAATAGAATAGAATAGAATAGAATAGAATAGAATAGAATAGAATAGAATAGAATAGAATAGAATAGAATAGAATAGAATAGAATAGAATAGAATAGAATAGAATAGAATAGAATAGAATAGAATAGAATAGAATAGAATAGAATAGAATAGAATAGAATAGAATAGAATAGAATAGAATAGAATAGAATAGAATAGAATAGAATAGAATAGAATAGAATAGAATAGAATAGAATAGAATAGAATAGAATAGAATAGAATAGAATAGAATAGAATAGAATAGAATAGAATAGAATAGAATAGAATAGAATAGAATAGAATAGAATAGAATAGAATAGAATAGAATAGAATAGAATAGAATAGAATAGAATAGAATAGAATAGAATAGAATAGAATAGAATAGAATAGAATAGAATAGAATAGAATAGAATAGAATAGAATAGAATAGAATAGAATAGAATAGAATAGAATAGAATAGAATAGAATAGAATAGAATAGAATAGAATAGAATAGAATAGAATAGAATAGAATAGAATAGAATAGAATAGAATAGAATAGAATAGAATAGAATAGAATAGAATAGAATAGAATAGAATAGAATAGAATAGAATAGAATAGAATAGAATAGAATAGAATAGAATAGAATAGAATAGAATAGAATAGAATAGAATAGAATAGAATAGAATAGAATAGAATAGAATAGAATAGAATAGAATAGAATAGAATAGAATAGAATAGAATAGAATAGAATAGAATAGAATAGAATAGAATAGAATAGAATAGAATAGAATAGAATAGAATAGAATGGAATAGAATAGAATAGAATAGAATAGAACTTTATTGGTGCTTTTAAATATTTCTTTCATTACACAAGTCAGCGAGTTTGGGACATGTCCGTAGATAACATATCTAATTAAAAAAATATAGGAACATAACAAAAATAATAAGCGTTTTGTCTTGTTTACAGTAGGAGAAAAGTAAATTAACTAATAGGCGACGAGACGGTTACACTTTGACGATTTCATTGGGCAGAAAATAAAGCAATCTTAGAAATTCTCAATGCGACTGTGAACAGTTCACAAGATTTTTGTATAAGTGATTGCATTCTAATTTCCAACAAAATAATTATTTATTCAAATAATAGATACTTTCAGTATCTGGAATGAAAATAATTTAACCTCGTATCATGATACTGGAATTAAAACAATTGTTATTTTGAGTATCACAGTAGAGAACTTTTGATTATTTATACTATCGAAATTACTGTAAATTTTAATACTGTAAATTTTAATACTATTTTAAGACTTTTGACTTCATCAACTAATTCAATAGTTTCATCGTTTATTTTAATATCAATCAAGTTTCGAATGGCATTTCATTGACTATTAGGCCCAAAAATAATGATTTTAGATTTCGTTGGATTTATAAGTAGACAATGATCTGTTGCGTTTTTTACAAATTCGTCAACTTCTTCATTCAATGTGTCACAAGCATGAATGGTTTCATGAGAGAAAAAGTTGACATTAATTTGCGTATCATCGGCATACAGATGTATCTTACATTGTTACTAGAGTACAAAGCAAGAAGCACAGGGCCTACAATCGATTCCTGTGGTACTCCAGACTGCAAAGATAGAGATTCAGATGAATCATCATCAATCACAACCTTTTGAGAACGGTTACTAAGAAAACTCCTGAATAGATCGAAAGCCACAACAGAGAGCCCTATGTACTTCAACATACTAAGAAGTGTATGATTGATGATGTCGAAAGCTCTACTAAAGTCCAGTAAAGTGAGAATTTTGTACTGATAATATCTACAACGTGTAGAAGAGCGGTGGTACAACTGTATCCTTTCCTGAATCCCGATTGAATATGTGGCAACAAATTAAATTCTCCGAGATATTCTACCATTTGCTTTTCCATAGCTCTCTCTAATATTGTAGATAGAGCCGGTAAAATACTGATGGCTCGAAGATGTTTATTTTCGAATGGATTCGATGTCTTGGGCAATACTTTCACCAACGCAACTCTCCACGCCGATGGAAAAACTCCCTCACGAAGACATGTATTGATAATATGAGTGATGTACTCGATTATATCCCAGACAGCACAAGTACGTCCTGAAGACGTCCTGAAGCCGTTCGCGTCGGACATTTCGAACGTCCAGAAGACGTCCATTTGAAGTACGGCGGACGTCTCTAGGATATTTTGGGGACGTATGATGTTTCAAAATCTGAGTTCCTTAGGACATACGATTTGGGTCCTTTTCAGGTCTGTTCTGGACCATTTGGGGACGTTTTGAGGATGTTCATCGTACGATCGTTTTACGTACGGCAAACGTCTTTAGGACGTTTGGGGAACATACGCCTGCATATCCTCTCTCAGAACTATCTGCAAATTCATGAATTTCACAGGAAGAGCATCCAGAAGGGGCAGTATATCGAGGAATTCTAAGAGCAGAGACCAAAGGTAATTCTGATTTGAAGCTGTTCCATTTCTCTATGACATCAAGAGGGGGAGATTGATCCCAATCCAATCCCAAAACCCACAGACGCTGAATGAGATACTTGGCAGTGAATGTAAGTGGTGATAAAAAACCGATAGGATCGAATATCCTGGCAATCTCGGAAAGCAGTATCTTTGTACATGGATTTTCAGTTGGAGCGATTGAATAGGAAAAATAATCTTCGGATGGAGACCATTTTAGGCCGAGAATCTTAACGATAGAATTTGTGAATCAAAGGAGAAAATGTCTTGCTGACAATCCTCTGGAAGAAAATGTTCCAGAAGAGCGGGATGATTGGCGGACCATTTTCGAAGATAGAATCCACCTTTTCCGAGTAAGGCTATTAATTCGGATTGCAATTCTTTCGCACTATCCAAAGAGTCCGCTACCGTGACCAAGTCATCGAGATAGACGTCACTGTATATAACTTTAGAGGCTTTAGGAAATCCAGATTCCTCCTTTGCCAGTTGTAACAACGTTCTGATTGCAAGATAAGGACTGGATGATAAACCATATGTGACAGTGGAAAGTCTGAAGTCATGCACTGGTTCTGCAGAAGAAAATCTCCACAGTATTCGTTGATAATCGATGTGAGATTCGTTTACCAAGATCTGCCTGTACATTTGTTTCATATCTGAAGTAAATACATAGCGGTGGAGTCGGAAATTGAGCAGAATACTGACCATATCTCTTTGAAGTTTTTCACCTGTGAGAAGGGCGTCATTGAGAGAGAAATCTTGGGGTGATTTGCAGGAAGCGTCAAAAACCACTCTTAGTTTGGTAGTTGTACTGTTGGCGTTTGAGACACATAAGTGGGGAATGTAGTATATATTTTCGAAAGATGAAGGTTTTTCAACAGCTTCCATGTGATTACAAAGTAAATAATCCTTCATGAAATCAGAATACTGTTGAAATAAAGAAGGGTTTTGCTTCAAGCGACGTTCAAGAGTGAAGAACCGTCGGAGAGCAATTTCTCTGGTGTCCCCAAAATAGGGTTCTCTGTTCCGAAAAGGTAGAGAGACCACAAATCTTCCTGAAGAAAGACGAAAATGTTGTTACGGGTTCATTTTGCACTAGAAAACCCTTTTCGTTTTAATACAATAACATCAGAAATTCTCTGTCATTGATATACACTTTCCAGTCTGTACGCCACTGTATCAAAATGACAACTTGATCGTTGTCATGTATAGCTTGTTCCGAACGTTAGTACTTACCTTTGATGGAATAGTTCGAGCGGACATGAACCGGCCTTAAGCTATTGACAGTTATCAGTTGTTCTATTTTGCGGTATGACAGCGTTGTTTTGTAAACATACTTATGGTTAGTCTATTGTTTTGTGCTTAGAACAGAAAACCGTAACATTCCTACTCTATCTCTATCTTGTGTCATTGAGGTACCTACTTCACATTCGAATACTTGACCTTTTGTTTGTTTGTTTGTGTTTGGTTCTGAGATTGAGAGACTGGCGTTTTCGTCTTGGTTCAGTTGGCAACACTGAATCTTAAGGTGTTCTTTTCATAGCTCCTAGTAGCTCGAGTTAGTTCTTGGACTGTTCCCACCGAACACTAACGAACAAGAAAGCGCCTTGTCAGATATTGACAGTTTTGACTTTGACGTCTGAGATATATTTTCCTCTTCCTTATTTGATATTGATGAGTGACTGACCTATTTTAAAGATTTCCAATTGAAGTTTGATCATCGTTGATGGATCTTGGGAAAATTCATATCAGGAGAGTTTCTCATATTAATCGCGATTTTTGACGCTAATGCGGATTTTTGAGGTTAGAAGTCACTCCATCATTGTGTGAAACCACTGGAACGAGAAACTCGCTATCAGACAGCAAACAGACCATCAAAGCTGTTATCAGAACCCTACCACTTAATAGAGGTTAGTATTTGCATTTGGGCTGTACTTATGGCCCCATACAAGTGTAATCAGAAGTCAGACTGGTATTGTTCATTCTAGGGTGCTCCTCTGCGACAACCACTTTGCTACTGCTCCTCTGCGACTACCACTTTGCTACTGCTGCTCTGCGGCTACCACTTTGCTACTACTTTGCTACTGTTACCTCTTCGCCGCTGGTAGTGCTCCACTACGGTTTATTGCTACTACTCTGCTACCGATTATTGGAGTTCCACTAATGTGATTGTTCCACTGTTTCGTTGCTACACGATTGTCTTTCCACTGTTCCACTGCTGTGATTTTTCCTGCTCGACTGTGGTTGTCCCGCTGTATATCTATTGTTCAGCATTCCTTCGCTATTCGTCCCAGCTGTACATGTACTTTGATTGTGTTGTACTCTCTGTGCACTTGTATACACCAAGGCACTGATGAACTACAACCACAATAATTGGTGAACAGGCATGCTTGAGAATATCTACATAGTATCAGATAAGTTTAGAATAAGACTGCCCCTAAGGCGTAAGTATACATAACTGTAAGCTATCATCGTGACGTCACAGGCATAGCCCTCACTGGAGGTTTCATATTGATATACTCAAACAATACCATACTCTCAATCACAGCCTTCACTTGAATTCATCTTGGTGGTTGATATTTACATTAATTTCATTTTCTTTTGTATAGTGAGCTGAACTGTGCACATACAGGGTGTGTAACGATCAATATATTTTATTAGTAAGGGACATGACTATTTCTTTTATTCTGGTCCAAGTTATCTAAGCGTAAGGGAAGACAAAACCTCTACATAGTTATATATTATTATTAATATTATTTTACCCTTTACAGGTATCTATGGTTTGATATTTTAGTAATATTAGTGCAGTGGGTTGTCCCATTCCATCAGGGTGGTTTCGGATTTTTCACTAGCGATAAATCCGTGGCGCTCCGGAAAATTAACCCCATATTTCAATCTTATCGAAATCAATTTTTATTGTAGAATCCACGCCCACTGAGCTACTGGATATGTTAGAGGCGTGACACATCATTGCACATTCACTGCTCTCCTTTCCTAAATTTCGCCCCTAACAATGTGTTTTTTGAAAAAACTCTTCACACAAAGAATCCTCGGGTGACCGAAAATTATTTGTAGAAGGAACCTCCTCTAACTCCCAAAACTTTTTCAAGGTGAGATCTAGTTAAGTTTCGCGTAAAGAGAGACATGTGGTGATAGAAGCCGGTGAAGAAATATTATGGACCTTGCCCATAATAATCCAACCAAAGGAAGTGTCCAAGGCAACAGGTTCTTCATTGCTGGAACCAATCTGCTTACCCCCTCGAAGGAGGTAAGGAATTGCGGATCGGCAAGTTTGAGGTTTGAAAGGTGCGGCCACTGGTCAACAGTAATCGAGAAACGAGGCATATCTGCACAAATGTTTGGAAGGATGGCCACGTCTACAGTGAAAAGGGGCTGTGGCTCATTGAGAGGTTTCAATTGACACGTAACCATTGAGGACGAGCTCGAAGATGTGCGACCAATTCCGTTAACCGAGAGGAAAAGCTTGGATCTGGGAAGACCTAACCTGTTAACACATTTTTCAGATATGAAATTTGCTTGACTTGCACTATCTAAGAGTACTCGAACGGACTGAAATGACCCACGGGAATCTTTTACATCTATTCGAGCAGTGGATAAGAGAACTGTGGAGGATGCATAGTTTGCACTTGAGTGAGCGGAGGTGGTGAACGATTGCGTTAGAAGATGTGCAGAAGCATTGAATTTACCCTGATCGTTTGATGTTACCGAAGAAGAGGGGGGAGCAGTGACAATTGCTGGAGAGAGCAGTCCAGAGTCATTATGGAAATGTAAATAAGTGTGGTGTTTATTTTGACACACCCTGCAATAGAAGGTCGAGCTACAATTTTTTACTGAGTGGGAACCCAAACAATTAGTACACCATCTACGTTCTTTGACAATTTTGAATTTTTCTTTTGCCGATTTTGAACAGAAAGTTGGGCAATTATAAATTGTATGATTTGATTGACTTAGAAGGAGCATTTATCAGGAACTGATCCAGAATTTGCAATGAGAGTGGTTGTACCAGAAGTACCAAATTTTTTGAAGTTATGTGACTTACTTGACGATGGAATATTATTATTGCTTTTGTGGCTTTTTGATAGAGCGACTGAGTCGAAAGCAATACATTGTTTTTCCAAAAAATAAAATAATTCATAGTATTTGGGTATATCTGATGAATCATAATTGAGTTCGAAACGTTTCAATGTTTCAGAGTCCAATTTTTTCATCATAAGATTCATTAAAATAAAATCCCATTCCTGAACGTTGAAATTTAAATTTTCTAGGGCTTGCAGATTATCTGAGAAAGTATCCAGCAAGTGTCTAAGACTTTTTGGAGAATCTGTAGTCACTTTTGGGGCATTACATATTTGTTCCCAATAATAAATGGCCAAGACCCTATTATTTTGATAACGTTTTTGAAGATTTGCGTAAGCAATTGCGTAATTGCCATTCGTAATTAGAATATTTTTCAATAAAGTAAGTGGTCACCAGATAAAGAAGACAATAAGTATTGCAATTTTTCGATATCGCTTAGTTTCGTTTGGTTATGAATAAGAGAGTTGAATAAACTATTGAATGCTGGCCAACCTTTCAGCTCACCACTGAACACAGCAATACTCAACTTTGGTAATTTGGCATGTTGAATGCTGATAGAACCAGGAGCTGATTGTTGCGAATTTTTCTCGAATAACTCGTAATGAACTGATTTTATTGTATAGAATTTTTTATCAAATAGGCATGTTGAAGAACCTCGGTTTTGGCTTGTTGAGACAAATCCTAAACAACTGATACTATATCCCTGAATGCGCGTATTTGTTTTAATTTTGCGGCAATAGCACTCATTTTGTAAACAAATTAATTATCAGCTATGAGTTATATCAACAATAATGATAGAAAAAAATAAAAAATGTCAAATGTTAATTTTCGAAGTACCTTTACTTTGTTTGACCAGTTTATATCAACACCGAGCGAGCTCACAATAACAAAAAAGTGACCAAAAACGGGTTGCTTCAATTTGCGTTTTTTATAGAATGGACAATTCTCTCTAGCGTGAAATCAATATAAAAAATTTAAATGGGATATATGATTTCGTAATATTATTTGAAATATATCTATTTTTGAAAGGAAATTTGAAAAAAAATTGCAATAAATCGAGAGTCGACGGAACAGCGAGGATAAAAATGCGTATAAAAACCCCAGTGAAACAAAAACTGGAAGGCAAACTATTTGAAATGAACTGATTGAATGACTAAATAATTTTATTCACTCAACAATATTTGTAAAAATGTAAATAACTGGTACAAATCAATTGATTCATTCGGTTCGAAGACCAAATTTGTTAGCGATTTGAAAGAGTTAGGGTTCCACCAGCTGCAGTAAAGAAAAGCCAAATTTTCTTGCCGGATGTTTCCTGCGACTTTCCTTCTCACTGGCCAGTTTTCGCCGCTCGTTCTCATAGAAAAGAAGTGGACTGTAACTTGGGGGGTTTTCTTCTGTTTCACCAGTACGGAAAACTTTTACTTTCTCGTCGGGCTCGCGGTTTTTCTCCTTCTCATTCGAGTACCGTTCTCTCATCGCGTGCTTCCCCCTCTACTTCGGTGAAAACTGACTCCCATTCCACAGCTGGTTGGAATATTAGAATACACTGCCCAACGCAGTAAAGGAATTTTGGTTGAGTGAATAAAATGAATATTTGAAAATGATCAAAACCTTGATCGGTGAGAAACTTGGGGTACCTGATTTAAACTGATACTATATAGCTAAAACTACAACTAAAATAAAAACTTAACTAAGTTAGCGAGGCGTGACAATTATACAAAATCGGAGGTCTCTGGTACATGCATGTATGTACATAGGTCCGTTTCGAGTCTGTTTAGGATCATTTGGGGACTTTCGAGGACGTACATCGTACGTTCGCTTTAGGTCGATCTCAGGTCTGAACCTAGGAAGTGGTAAAAAATAAATATTTCTAGAGTTAGAGGTTATAGGTATATATTAATAGAATTTGACATCAATTTTACAGACTACAATTTTTATTCGATGCAGATCTCTCAACCAGCTCTGTATGGAGGCTTCGGTGGATTTGTGATCCTTTGATACACCAGATTTTTGCGCAGCACCTTGAAAAAACACATGAAAATTGGTTGTATTTTCCCACTGAATTTTGGTGTTTAAACCAAACAATGATATATCGCGAAATATACTAGTTTGTTCCAAGTACTCAGAAAAATACATCGTCTTTTGGCGAGCACATAATATTTTTGAAGATTAGTCATGACTAGCGTTTTTCTTCCCTTTCTCGATGTTAGCTGACAAAAAATATGTTCACACTATGCGAATACTTCAAAAGAACTATACTACTCACCTTCGATTAGAACTGCTACTATTCCAAAGCGTTTTGTTTTCTGAACTCACATTCAACGTAAACACCAATACAAGTAACCAAATAACTAACGGCTAATGGGTTCAGAAGCGAGTGAAGCGACTCCACCTGTCAATGAAGGAATTATGTTACAGTGTTGCCAAAATAATCGATTTTTCCTAAAAATTATGTTACAAATTCTGTTTCAAGTTTATTAGTAGTAAACTGGGGCTGTATACAATCAGGGCCTTGAGCCCGTGAAATCAAGAATCGAATAACCAACTCGATAGATTGAAAAATATGTTACAATTTTCGATTATGATACACGTTAATGTTGATCATAAATTTAAGGAAAAATTATGTTATAATCCGATAATTCTGTTACAAGTGGCAACACTGAATGACTTCTTTGGTTGGCGACGGGTGCTGGCGGGTGAGGTACTAGTGGTTAGTGGTGACCATGACCGCTTACGCATGTTGCCATGAGATGAGCAAGAAAGTCAGAAAGAGAATAATTCTGTCTACTAAACGAACTAGTCGTTACAGTTCTCAGTAGAAATTCTGTCAATTGCGAAAAGAACTTGACAGGTTTCTGTGTCTAATTTGAACAATAATTGTATTTTCAAAACTTCCTGAGATAAACTGAAGACAGGACTAAAACTAGATCGTTTTTCGGATGTGGGTATAGGTATATGTATTACCAAGAACAGTTTAACGTGATTACGTAGGTATCTTACCTGAGAATCATTATAATGAAGAAAATTGAAACGACTTTTTGTTTTTGATTATTATTGACATTTTCTCTCATTTTTGAATCAATTCATATAAGGGTAAATTTCCAAAATTGTGAATATTTTGTTCAGATCTGAAATGTTCGTCTTGGGGACGTTCATTTATGCAAGTTTCGGAAACGTACCAAAATGGAAATCCTCAACACGTCCTCAATGGGTCCCGGACGTTTAGACCTGAAATCGACTTCGATTGGACGTCCCGGGGTCGTCCATTTATGTACGTTTCAGGAACGTCCCAAAATGGATATTCTAAAAACTTCCTCAATAGGTCCCGAAACATGAGACCTGAAATGGACTTCGATTGGACGTCCCGGGGACGTCCATTCATGTACGATTCGAGAACGTCCCAAAATGGACATCCTAAAAACGTCCTTAATGGGCCCCGGACGTTCAGACCTGAAATGGACTTCGATTGGACATCATGGGGACGTCCTGTGCTATCTGGGATGCGGACAGCAGAATTTAATTAGTCTTATACTCAAAACAGCGTTTGTTTTTATTTTTGAAATTGTTTCAGCTACAAAAAGGTCATTAACTTCTTCAAAATCAAATTCTGAATTGTTGGGACTATTTATCATGTAAAAGTTCAAGAGTGTATCAGGTGGCTCTAGGTTGGGTATTGAATTAATGAAAAAGTTATTAATATCGTTAACGTTCTTTAAGCTTTCTGGAATACTGTTAACTTTTTTTGTAACAAAGTTATTGCATTTTAGAGTTCTCCACATCTCCTTCGAACTGATATTTTGGAATTTGGACGTAAGGAATGCCTTTTTTTCTCTTTTTATAGCTTTGTTTATATAATTTCGCATATCCTTATAAAATAGAAAATGAGCTTCTGATTTGGTTCTCTTATACTTCCGTAATGCCTTGTCTCTTATCGATATCATTTCTTTTATTGTATTTGTTAACCATGGAGCACTGGACATCGTAATGAGTGCATGCCTATAAAAAAGATTGATGAGGTGATTAGTTAAAAACGAGGTTTTTTCATCAACATTTTCCTGGTCGAAAAGTCTGAAAAATGGGATATTATATAAATCTCTCTGAAAATTTACTTCATTGAAGTATTTGAAGCACCTAAATTCACAGAATTTTTGTTTATTACGTCTACCGTCGACTTTCAATTTACAAGTAATCACCGTGTGATCTGATATTCCAGTGGTGTCTATAATTTCTTTTTCTACAATGACTTCCTCGCGCGCGACCAGTAAATCGATCAGGGTGGCACTAGTGTTAGTAACTCTTGTAGGAATATCAATAACTTGATTCAGGTCGAAAGATTCCAAAATTGAGAGAAATTTTTCAACATTTCCATTCTCATATTCGAGCATGTTTATATTGAAGTCGCCGGCAAATATAGTTTCATCAACTGTGAGGTATATATTGCTCAAGATATTTTCAAACTTATTCAGAAAATTGGTTATGTTCTGGTTTGGAGGGTTGTAGATTCCACCAAGATCGTATAACTTGCCTTCAATTTTAATTCGTATCCAGTCGTTACATTTCGAGTATGAAAGTTTGTCTTTATAGTAAATGGAAAGTTTTCGCCTTATTTACTTATAATTCCTAGCTGTATTTTCGAAACTTGTTTTGAAAAATAGAATGATTATGAAAGAGCAAATATCTCCTGTAACTCCCTACGAAAACACTTGAAAATTTCAAAACTACTGTAATATTACAATGTGACATTCTAGTCAATGTAATATTACATTGTAATATTATTATCATTGTAATATAATAGTGTGATATTCTTATGAACGTAATATCACAATGTGATACTCTTATCAGGATGTAAATTCACAATTCATTGGTGAATTTACAATAAATTTGTTTTAACCCCTGAGGTCTTGTAATTTCAGTGGAGAGTGGGTAAATAAGTTTTATTTTCAAAATGCTAATTCACATAGTGGACTGTAAATACACATAAAAATCGTGAACTCACAATACGTTTTGAGAAACAGCAAGTATCTCTGATTTTACATTGCGATTTTACATTTTGTATGGCAATTTACAAAAAAGATGTTTTAATTGATACTGACATGTCTTGTGAATTCTACAGGTAATAAAGAGTTTCACAATATTTCTGAGAAAATAAATTTTTTCACAGCGTGCTTTTGAAATCACTTGTTAATGTTGGCAATTTATTTTTAAAGTTATGATCCCAATATTTTTTTCAGTATATTTGAAAGCGTAGCAGGGCCACAAAAAATTAAATAAATTATTTCGCCTAATTCCGGAGCCTAAGTCTTAGGCTAATTCCGAGTTGTGAAGTCGGAATTATACTAATTCCGAGTTAAAAAGTCAAGATTATACTAATTCCGAGTTATAAAGTCGGAATTATACTAATTCCGAGTTGTGAAGTCGGAATTATATACCTATTTTTTATTTTATGTGGCCCTTCTACGCTTTCGTAGATAACACTAATGTTTAACAGAGTTTTTTATTTTATAGAAATAATTATATAGAAGCGAAAGCTCGTACAACAAGTTTTTGTTTCATGATCCTCAAACCGCAAATTATAATCCCGAAGCAATCCTAGATTTTTTGGAACATCTACCGTATTAAGCCTCGAGCCCATCACATCTGCTTACTTTGCATTCACTTCACAAAATTGAAAAAAAATCCACAGCGGCTTTAGAGATATTGGAGAAGAACTGATTTTTTTGTATAATTTTAACATGCGAGGATCTCAGAAATGAAGCGGTTGTGGGCCTATAGAATAGAATAGAATATAACTTTATTCACAGCAGTAACTTAAAACAATTAAGACACAATACTCACACAGCGAAGAAAGTTATTCGACAACGATAAGTACACAGATGTACTTGTTTCGTTATAGATACATAATAAAATTGTAATTAAAAATACATGTGTTATTAATATTAAGTTAAAATAAAAAATAAAAACGTGGAAAATCCATACAGCAATTTTAAAAGTGGACGTGATACATAGAAGTAAGTAAAATGGTACCATATATATACATGCATTTCAGAACAGTTAGTAAACAATATAGCAAAGGCAATAAAATGATTTTTTTTATTCAAATAGACGTAGTAGTTCAAGTCGTTGACTTTGGAGGATATGTTTTTTCAAATCTCTTTTAAAGCAATTGATATTCATGATTGATTTTATACTTTCGGGAATTTGATTGTACAATTTAGGCGCAAAGTAGGTATATGATCTTTGAGTAATAGTCCTGACCATTAGGGGTGTAGTATACTGATCTCTTTGGCGTGGTACTGGTGTGCGGGAAGCAATGCTGTATGTTTGTGTGTATGATATTTAGTGCTGGAGCATAAAAAATACAACTGTCTTATGTCCAGTATACCAGTTTCGGTGTATAAACGCTCAGAGGGATATCTGCTGTTTTTTGAAAACATTAATTTAAGAAAACGCCTTTGTATTACTTCAATTTGATGAATATGAGCATTCAATACTCCTCCCCACACAGCAATTCCATAGCGTATATGGCTTTCCACAAGTGAGTAATATAAAATTTTGAGATATTTCAGTGGTAGGAGTTCCTTAAGTTTTCTAAATTTGTATAACATGGTCCTCAATTTGTTGACGGTATATTTGATATGGAGATCCCATTTCATATGAGTGTCAAGAATTACTCCTAAGTATTTCACTTTCTTTTCAGGAAAGATATGAAAGGGTGGATCATTTCTTATTATCAGTTCATCGAATGGGGGTTCTCCAGCTGCATTACAACAGAACGGTAGGTAATGCGTTTTATCAATATTAACCGTCAGCAACTTTATATCCAGCCAGCATTTGATAAGTGAGAGCTCCGTTTCAACTTTAATTTTCAGGGAATTCCAGTTTTCTGCTTTATAAAATATAGCTGTGTCATCTGCGAATCCAACTATGTTCCCGTTGCCCAATGAAAATAGTCCGTTAATATATATATATATATATATACCCCACAGTCGATAACCTTATCACTGCTCAGTATATCATCAATTCTTACGGCCTGACTATTAAATAATTTTAATATGTTGCCCCGTATTCCAGTATCTTCCAAAGACTGGAGAAGATGATGACTGACAGTGTCAAAGGCTTTCTAAAGATCTAAGAACACACAAAGAGAGGTTTTCTTTTCATTTAAGGCATCGGTAACTTTTGAGGTCAAGGTGAGAACAGCATCTTGAGTGGAGATTTTTTCTCTAAATCCGAATTGACAGTTGGATATTAATTTATATTTATTAAGAAAAGAAACGAGCCTTTTTTGATGATCTTTTCAAATATTTTCGAAAGATGAGTTACCAGAGAGATAGGGCGATAGTTTGTGATAATAGACTTATCCCCTTTTTTGAACACTGGCGTAATAATAGATTTTTTGAATTCACTGGGGAAAACACCTTCTTCCACACATCGGTTGAGAATATGAGTTAGGGGATCTAGAATGTAAACTGATATTAGTTTTATAGTTTCTGGTTTTAATTCGTCACAACCTACTGCCTTATTATTTTTTAGATCAAAGATTGTGTTTTTTAGTTCCATCTGGTCAATTGGTTCGAAAAGGAATGAGTTTAAAATCGGTGTTCTTTTTATTTCGTAATTATCGTTTTTCTTGATCTTGCCAGCAGTACTTTACCCGTTTCTACAAATTCTATATTGAATGCATTTGCAATGTGCGTTTTATTGGTTAAAAGTTCATTTCTTGTGGGGTGTTTAATCTTATCTATAATATTTTTTTGTTTCTTTGTCTTGGATATTTGTTGTGTGACATCCTATAGATTTTTTGAATTATTTTGGTTTTTATCAATCTGCTTTTTATAGAAGTTGAATTTTGCTTTATGGATCAGTAGAGTTAGCTTATTTCGGTATCTTTTGTATTCTTCCTTCAGTTCATTATCTTATGGGTGCTTTTGCAAACGGCGAAACAAACTGTTTTTTTTTATTGATAGAATTCAGTAAACCATTTGTAACCCAGGGTGCTATTTTAGTGTTTTTTCTGCAAATGTGATGTTTGTCTGTGCATGCTTCTAGCGCATTTATGATTGAGTTGATGAATTTCTTTGTTGCAGAGTCTGGAGTTGGCGCAGAGTAGACATCATCCCAGGAAATACCGCTGAAGGCGTTGTGTATTTTACTGGTGTTAATACGTTTGATGAATCTTTTTTTGTTAGCGTTTGTGTTCGTTTTTTCAGAAAATACTATCTGAAGTACACTGGTCAGCAATTGTCGATTTTAATATAATGGGCAAGATATTTTCATTTAAGTCAGGATTTTTTGATTTAATGAAAATGTGATCCAAACATGATTTAGTGTTTCCTTGTATTCGGGTAGGTGCGTTTATAGTGGAAACGTATCTAAATTCATTCAACGTGTCCAGATATTCCAATGTATACCTGTTATCGACGTTTAATAAATCAATGTTGATATCGCCCGAAAACAGGGAAACGCCCGTATTATCATAGTGGTTCTCGAATAAGTTGAACAAATTTGTATTAAATTCCTGTACCTATATTAGAATTTGGTGATCTGTACAGGGTTGTGATGAGAAGTGTTTTATCTGTACCTAGTTCATATGTTCATATGAAGATTTTTTTCCAGAATCATCAAAGGAGTATCGCCCTTCAGGATCAACATCCAATTATGAAACTCCCTCTATATTTAGTGCATGATATTTCATCCTCACCACACGATTTTTTCTTGTTGATTTCTTCAATCGTATCAACTTAATTCACAAGAGGCTGTATATCCATTAAAGAACCTCATTAGACACTTTCGCTCAAATTACTTCAAAACTTCCAGTTAATTAAAAACTATCGAGACAGTATATTCCAGTAAACCGCGAAACTTCTTGCCGTTAATAACGAAAGTTCTCTCAAGGCGCCGTAACGCGAATAGACAAAAGAGCGGAAAACTCCCGAAGTATCTAATGAAACTATAATAAAGTAACCGCATAAAGTTGAAACATTCAATCTGTTTTAATCAACCCGGGAGCATCGAGGTTTTCCATCAGCGTGTGCCGGGGTTGGAAGGAGGAAGAGAAGGAGACAAGCTAGCGTCGTTCGTCGCTCTCCCACGCGGACGAGTTACGATAGCAGAGTTTCACTTGTCTCTCGTTAATTGTATTAGTTAGCCGCTTCCTGGAGCTCGTGTACATCCGGTCGCCTGCGTCTTCGCCGGGATTCCGGTAAAAAGGAAGCTTCTTTAGCGCTGGGCGCTTGTGTTCGTTTCAAAATGGCCGCCTAGGGTGTCGTCAACGTAATTACAAAATGAATTGTCCAATGGCGGGATCTCGGTTGCCATGACAGCCTTGATTAAAACAAGCGAATGTCTCTGCGTATCGCCATGGTAACTGCTCTACCGCTAGATGTCTCGGGAGACGTCTGTTGAACGTAGAGTCGGCTTACTTTATAAAGTTTTTATGGGGATGAAACCGTTTATATCAGTTACGGTACATTTTGTTCGGCTCGGGAGTTCAGATGACGGATGTCGTCCAATTAAATTTTACAATTGTGTGCACTGTTTTTCCGGTTAACATTTTTCGCAGGTTGATTGCGGAACAAGGCGGTTAATTAAAATCTTTTGTTCTTCGTTTCTGAATAATTTTTTGGCTACAAATTTGTTTGCGGAAATTTTAATATTCATAATCAACTGATACTATCTAACATAACCTTAACCTCTTGTAATCTTTATGACTCGATTGAGAGTACAATTTATAGTCAGTAGGCCAGTTGTCATTGTAGGTATCTGCATAACTAATATTTTTTGTCCGACACTACTGACCCTAGGGGAGGATTGCTTTGAACTGGACAGCCGCTGAATCGAACATCCTCCATTTTTCATACGCCTGACTGAAATTATAATAATAATAATAAAAGGTCTTTATTTCCCAAATCATTTTTACAAAAAAAAGAAATTAATCAACCTCAATTGAGAAAATCTCCTAAATAGGTTCAGGAAAACGCCGAAGATCAGATGGAGGTGCCAGAGCACCGCCCCGGTTTTTCATCTTAAGCGCAAAGAAAACTAATTCTAAGTAAAAAAAAGAAATTAACAAAACATTGGGTTGAAAAAAATATTCAATTCCTGTTGAGTTTTAATACATAATTAAAGAGAGAAAAAAGTTATTAATTGAAATGAATACCTTATCCAATGGAATAAGAGATGCTAATGTTAGTCACATACTTATGGAGCTGATCGTTCTGTTCAATCTCTTTGATGTCATTGCGATAATAGATGTTCCTTGAATTTCTTTTTAAATTGCAATCTTGAGTTCAATTTTATATGATTGGGAATAGAGTTGTATACGAGCGTTATTTGTTATGAGGAAGACCTTTTGAAGAGATCACTCCTAGTACCCAATTTTTGAATTGCCGGAATTAATTCTCAAGATTCTCAAGAGAAATATGACGTCATTTTATAGGTACCTAACTACCTATTGATCGAAATTGAGAGAAAATGACGTCATATTTCTCTAGAGAATCAATTCCGACAATTCAAAAATTGGGCCCCTGTGGGAAGGAGGGGAAAATGTTCCTTTGAACCGTATATTCAGATTGTGTACATCTGCCCTATAAGTGATTTTTTTGCTCAGGTAACTTGGTGTTTTAGTACTCAGAATATTATGATATAAACAAGCAGAGTGCAGTAGACGTCTTTTAGACATATTCAACCAATTTATTTCTTTCAGTTTGTAGGATATGTGTTGCCCTCGTCTTATTCCAAAGATTAATCTCAGGCAATTGTTTTGTACTACCTGTATTCTGCGGGAATCTTCTGCATCTATACAAGGGCCATATACAGAGTCGGCAAAATTAAATTTTGAAAGAACCAGAGCTTCGCATAAAATATGGATTTACCTTTTTATTTAAATAGTATATGTTAGCATAGATCATCTTCAGGCTCATATAGGCAAGTCGTATGCGGCTATTCACCTAACCTTTAAATTTCAACCGTGTGTCAAATGTTACACCAAGGTTTTTTGCACTATCTGTTGGTGATATAATCTGATCATCAATAGTAACCCGAAAGTTTACTACTTGTGATCTTACATTTTGTGATCCGAAGATTAGCAATGAAGTTTTCTTCGCGTTCAGATTCAAAGAGTGGTCTTTTGCCAGTTTGACTAGTGATGCAATGTCCTCATTGAGTTCAGTTATCGCATTAACAGAGTTATGACGGAGGAAGGAAAGGTACAATTGTGGATCGTCTGCATAGAAACTGATTTTACATTTTTTAATAATATTTTTGAAATCAGAGGTATACAAAGTGAATAGAAGTGGGCCTAGGATAGAACCTTGCGGAACTCCACTGGGCACTTCCAGAGGAACGGATATTTCATTTTCAATTTTTGTTCTTTGATACCTGTTCAAAAGAACTGGATTGCAGTCGCCGATTAACCTATGTATTTCAGTATTGAGAACATAATTTCATAGTTTATAGTATCGAACGCTTTAGAGAAGTCCAGTAGTACCAAGGCGGTCGCTTGTTTTTGATCTGTAGCTCTATGAATATCGTCAGTTATATTAAGTAACGCGGTCTCGCAACTGTGCAATGGCCGAAAGCCAGATTGCAGTTCTGGTAGTAAATTATATTGGACTATATGATCCCGGAGTTGCCTGTCCACTACTCTCTCTAATACTTTTGAAAAAGCTGACAAAATGCTGATTGGGCGCAGAACCTTACATTCTTCGGGATTGTTAATTTTCGGAATTGGCAGGACTATAGCCTCTTTCCAACAATCAGGAAAACATCCTTTTTCAAGACAGATGTTTATTATATGAGTTACGAAAGGTAAGATTAGGTGGCAACACATCAGGAGTAATTTTATGTTTATTCCATCGGATCCTAATGCATTCGTTTTAATACTATACAGTATTTTTTGAACATAGAGTTTTTGAACTAGTTTAAAAGTGAAAGGTAAAATACCTGGCTTTGGATTACTATTATAGTAGTGAATGATATTTTGATTAGCAGGTATTTTTGGTGTTCCATTAATGTAGTAATTGTTCAGTTCATCGACTTTTTTTGAGTGATTTGGTATTATTCTTGTCTTTTGCTGACATTTTAGAATATCAGAGTCTTTCCAAATTTTATTTAACCCCTTAGTTCGGATGATATATTCAAAATAGGCTTCATTTTCGTTTTTACATGCCAATGTTGTGTAATTCCTGAGTTGCTTATAGTAGTTATAGTGAACAATGTTTTTAGATTTGAGCCACCTACGGTGAGCTTTATCGCGTAAGGACATGAGCAGACGTATATTCTCTGTAATCCACGGGCTGTACTTTTTTGTTATCCTAATTAATTTTGAGGGTGCGTGATAGTCAAACGTTTTCAATATTTTGGTGTTTAAAAAGTTCACTTTATCGTTGATATTTTCTAAATCATATATCTTTCCAAATTCAACGTTTCTGAGATGTTCATAAAAATCTTTACAGGAGAAATTCCTGAAGTCTCTGATGACTTTTAGAACAGAAGAGCTTTTTTGGATGGTGGTACTCAAAATAATGTATGTAAGATCATGATCAGAGATATGATGAAGTGGGACTACATCACTCTCATTCACAAGCATTTCACTGTTTGTTGTAAACATTAAATCGATGAGATTGGATGAAGTAGATGTACTGCGAGTTGGCGACTTGATGGTTTGTATTAAACCGAGTGAATCGAACATTGACATCATCCTGTGATAGCTGGGAGTATCCAATCTCAACATGTCGATATTGAAGTCTCCCAGGCAAATCAGTTCATCATATTGGGGCATCATTGATGAGATTTCATTTTCTATCACACTGATGAATTCGTTATTGGGATAGTCTGGAGGTTTATAAAAGTCTGCTACTGCGAACTGTTTCTTATTTACATGAATGTTTACCTAAAGTTGTTCTATGTCACGGTTGATAGTGGGAATCCTTCGAAACTCAAAGCATTTCTAGATATACATACATACCCCTCCTCCACGACCGGCTCGATCCGCCCTCACCAAATTATAACCCTGTATATTCAATAAATCAGAACTAATTTCGTTAGACAGCCACGTCTCAGTTAAACAGAGAATAGAGTATTTATTTGTTTGCAGAAGCTCTCTTAAATCATTCAGCTATGGCAGAAGAGATCGAACGTTCAGTTGGGCCAGGACAATATTTTCACACATTTTTATTCCACTGAATATCTAATATAAATAATCAGAAGTGACAAAATGGAAATAGCAACAACAATACAAGAATTCAATAAAATCACACAAAAAGAGAAACAAAAATGAGAAAGTTAAAGTAAAGAAATTGTTATTTTTGTTGAGATGACGAGTTTGCCTATCACTATTTGTAGCTCTAATTTCAGGAACATTCTTCATTTTTTTGGTCTGCGGTTTGATCGAGTTATTTGGGATGTCATTCCCGACTTCGTCTATAAAATAAGTATTGGAGATGAGTCCTTCAAGTGATAACGAGGGGGTTGAGGGCGAGCTCTTCGATTCTCTTTCTCTCTTATTCAGATTCTCCTCTGGGTATTGAAATTCTTCTTTACTTCTTAGCTGATCCGCAGTATAGCTATCTCCATTGACGATCAATTTGTTTGCTCTTATTATAGCTGCGTGGTTTTTGCTTCTAGCTTCCTTCATATGTTTGACAAGAACTTTGTTGTTCAATTGGTCTTCATAGCACATATCATGAAGAATAGTTATATTTGTACCTCTGAGCTTGGGTATGTTACGAAACAGTGAGTCCTTCATCAGATGCGACAAGAATTCAATTTTTATGGCTGGTTTAGGATTAATGTTCAGTAAATATATATTATTCAGGTGTACTTCGCCAATGTTCAATCCAGTAAGGTATTTAGCTTATTAATAACTGTAGGGGCAATATCAGTTTCGTCAATTACATCGATGCCAAATACTATAACGTTATTTTTTCTAGTTATTCGTTCCAGAATAAGATTTCTTTCCTCGAGTTTACTGCATCTGTTTCCGAATTCCACTATTTTGTTTTCCTGTTCTTTAAGGGATTTCAAAAGCTTTTCATTTTCTAACTCTATATGTTCCTTTATCTCCTTCTTACTTTTCTCACTTTCACTTTTTATTGCTACCAGTATTTTGGTAAGTAGGTCATTATTCGACAATTCAGTCATTACCAAGCAAAATGCAGTACCGTTGGTGAAAGAGCCTCTAACCTTCCTTCTCGAGGTGATTTAAAGGACTCTACCATTTATTTAGGAATTTCACATGTAAACATACGATCAAATAACTAATAACATTGACATACAGCTTTTTTTTCAGCTTAGAGTATCCACCACAAATTTCACTTCACCGTTACCACTCTTGATAAAATTAATTCTATGTTTTTGAGAGTTACTTTTGACTATTATAATTCAGCAGTTGGAATAATAGATGTGTACCGTTTTCACCAGCGACTCAGGGATTTTGATGTCACGCTCACACAGATAAAAATGATATCTTCAATCAAAAATATACATATTCTCGAATAGAATAATCTTCTGAGAAGAAAAATTATTTATAATCGACAAATATACTCCCATTTCAAGCTGATTGAGATGTTTGCTTCTTTACATATATTCTCTTGAAATGAATTTGCTTGCAGTGAAAACATTATACTCTTCACCCTACAAAACGATAACATTAGCTCCTTGTGAAATATGTTCCTTTCGACACAAAAATATAATTCCTTGGGAGATTTCAGTACCCATGCCACATGGCACATTCAACCAATGAAGGTTATCCGTTCATGAATGTTAGTTTTGTGCGTAGTCGAAACTGCTTCTACACAATAAAAATACAATATGGAAAAATGAATTTGGCCAGTTGTGAAGATGAGTGAAATATATTTTTTCTACGACCATTAAGAAAAATAAACATTTCAATTGCGTCTTCGATTAAGAAACCTACCACGTTGTAACACCGATTTTCATTTCCCACGGGCTAGCTGTATAGAAATATTTCATTTCCTACGACTTTCATGAATTACTAGACTGTCATTATAGGTAGGTATTAACGAATTTTATGAACATAAATAATATCGAATAAAGTTTGTTTACGTCTGTCTAATAATTTGACATTTCACATCAGTAGATAATTACAAAATTCGATTGAAAAAATTAAGTTATTAAAAATGATTAGCGATAGTGATGATGATTTAATAATCATATTAATAAATTTATATCAGATGCTCCTGATAATGCATATCTTCTGACAAAGGTATGATTTTCTTTTCATAAAAACAGAATAATTTCAATAAAAAGATTGTGATTACAATCGGATTCTATATTTTTGAATAGTTGACAGATACTTTCTCAGTTAATTTGAACAAATTATTATGTGCTCTAGTAACGACGAGTGTTGGTTCAGATGACACATGGACTTTGGATGATGGGAGCGAGGGTTCAAATCCACGCAGCCACATTTTTTTTTTCATTTTATGAAATCGATTAGTGTTTGATTTTTTCTGCATGAAGTTTTTTTATTTCCAAGTTGTCAAAATTTGAAAATTTTGAATGTTATTTGTTTCACGACGTAGGTTGGTACATGTACAAAAAGAAAAAATAGATGTTTCATTCAACGGGTGAAGAAAGAAAAAATTATCCTAACCATGTAAAAATGACGGCAGGAGAGTTTATGATAAAAAGGATTATTAAAAATATTACAGATTACAGATTTGTTAATTATTCAGATGGTCGTATAAAAAGTATAGTGTACAATGAGCATGAAATGACCCATTTCCCTCTCATAGGTATAAGAAATTTTGTAGTAATCGCTACGCTCAAAATTTCATATACCTACTCGTGGGAAATATATGTCATTTCATGCTCATTGTACAATATACTATTGGTTTCCAACAGTTTTGTGTCTAATAGCGAGTGGATTCGTTTATGTATTCGATCACATTGCTGTATGCGTCATCAATAACGGTTTTCATTGATAATATAGTTATCATGAAATCATTCTCATATACAGGGTGTCCCACGAAATACCTGTATTTCTTGAAATAATCGCTTTGGACCACAAGGGTGATACCTAGTTCGTTGAAATTGTTCAATCGGGAGGAACATTAAAATACCAAAATATACAGGTTGTTCCATTAATAATTTTGAATCTGATGTCACGTGACCGAAAACAAAAACTTATTGGGTACACCAATTGCTTCAATTCAGAACCCCAAAATTACAATTATCCACCAATTTCGAGTTCCGCAATATTTCCTGACCTAATCTTCTCATACCTAAATTGTTCGTAGTTGTGATTCTATGCTTTGTTTGTTCTATTAAATGTCGCCAAAATTCATTCATGATGGGATCTTCATGCGTTACAACTTACAACGAACAGGTGGTTCACAATTTTTTTCAATAATATTTATCCTAATACATAAAAACCTATCATGGCTCATTTCATGCACAATGAAAATGGCTTCCATTGCATATTTTTATAGCCACGTGTAAAGAGCAAATTTGAACTCAACCTCCAAGTTGATAGAAGAATAGTGTTCAGTATTGAAATTGTAATATTCTTCAAAAAAGTGCTCAGAATTGAAGCTGAAATATTAGAGATATTGCAATAACGTCAGTATTAAAGGAGACTTTATTTTAATAGTGACCGGCACTATTCTGAGATAAAAAACAGAGTTATTGCAAGTAGTCTGTTCCGAGTGTATTATCATATAGCTAACCCAACATAACCTAAATTAGACATTTGTATTCTGTGGTAATCGTTGATGTTTACGTTTGATAATTGTTAAATTGTTTTCGTATTCAAAGTTGTATTCAATGGAAGAAGTACTTGAGGCTGTAATTTTGGGTGGAGGAGATGAGGAAGAAATTGAGTGGGTAATTCTCAATAACGTATTAATCGATCGAGATGAAGGTGATGGTGCTGAGCCGGCAACTTTGATTTAAACAATTATTCAGATGAAGAAACAAAGGTGCACTTCAGATTTTCAAGAAATGATATTTTGAGACTTCTTCAATATTTGGATTTGCCAAATGAAATCCAGACAGGCAGTAGAAACAAAGTGAACAGTAAGTTATTCTCAAGTGATAGGCAGTTTTACGTAAAGCAAACGTGTATTCCATCACTTGATTAATATTTTGGGACCAACATTAATTATTTTTATTTCAGGTTTAGCAGCACTATGTATTTGATTGAAGCGTTTGTTTTCCCCAACAGACTGTTTGATATATGCCATGTTCGGATATTCACCACAATCATTGTCACAAATTATAACGAGGACAATAAATTTGATAACTGAAAGCCATGAAAGATTATTAAATAATTTGGATAATTTGCAGTGATTGGATAGAAATAAATTACAAAGTTATGCAGCAGTAAGTAGAATGTATACAGGGTGTTATTTAAGTACGTGGCCAAACTTAAAGGGGTGATTCTTTGAGTGATTCTAAGACGAAAAGTTCATATAAACATAGGTCCGGTATTGCTTCGTTTTCAAGATACAGGGTGTCAAAATTTTTAAAAGAAATCGTTTTTATCGTAAATATCTTAATAACCCTTCAACCGATTTTATTGAAATTTGGCAGTGTTATTGAAGGTCGTAAAGGGCGAATTTAACCCTAACTATATCAAAATTATCATGCCCAGTGGCGTCCCGGAAGGCACTGTAACCAATATTTTTGACAGAAAACATGTGCGCTACTGATTTTTTTACAATTTTTGTATTTGTTTCACATTGAGCAACTGAAATTACAACTTTTTTATATCTAGATTTTTTTTTCGTATCTTGCTTTGTTTTTGAGAAAAAACATAAAAATCACTTCATTGCACATCCCTGGCACAACACAATAAAAAATTGTTTTTATAGGGTTTTTAATGATTACAGGTGAATCTGTTATGCTTAAAAATTGTTTGTTTCATTTGGCCAGTGCGTGCATAGTGGTAACGCCGGAAATGCCAAAGCAACATCAAACAAGAAACACCCTTTATTAAAACCACACTGAAACAAAAATGGTACCGAGACAATTTGTTTCTGTAAGAATACTTTCAATAATAACTAACACAAAACTTACAATAGTTGCTCAAAATGTCCTCCTTCAACTTCAATGCAAGCATTAACTCGTCTTAACATCGATTCCCGAACACGTTGAAATATTTCCGGCGTATGTCTTATCTGATCACATGAATCCCGTAATCGTTGGATTAATTCTTCTTCAGTGTTGACTGGAGTTTTATAAAACAGGGACTTCAAATGTCCCCAAAGGAAAAAATCCAAGGGACTTAAATCCGGGACCTGGGCGGCCATGACTGTGGACCTGCGCGACCGATCCAGTTTTCTCTATAAGTTTCATCCAGAAATTGACGTGCTACTATGCTGAAGTGAGATGGAGCCCCATCGTGCATGAACCACATTGCTCCTCTTACTGCCAGTGGGACATTTTCTAGTAGTACAGGTAATACAAATTCCAAAAAATGACGATACTCTTGACCATTTAATCTCGGTGGTAAAAAATGAGGTCCAATGAGATAATCGCCAACAATAATACCAACCCAGACATTCACGGAAAACTGCTGTTGATAATTATTTTCTATAACCGCATGGGGATTTTCTTCTGCCCAGATATTGTTGTTATGAAAGTTCATAATTGAATTGTGGGAAAAACACGCTTCATCGGTAAATAATATACTGGATAAAAATGTCGGAGATGCAACCTGTTGTTGCAAAAGCCACGTAGTATAAACAACTCGCTTGGGAAAATCCGCAGGAAATAACGCTTGAACACGCTGTATGTGGTAAGGATACAGTTGGTACTCTTTCAAAATCTTCCATACAGTAAAGTGAGAAATGTTTAATTGTTGTGCAATTTTGCGTGTGCTTGTATCGGGGCAACGCTCAACTTCATGTAAAACTTCTTCCTCCAGCGCCACTGTTCTTACCGTTGCAGGACTCCCAATAAGAGCAGCCGACCTTTGAAAGGTGCCTGATTCGCACAGCCTTTCATGTATTCTCACAAATGTTTATCTATTTGGAACATTTCGATGAGGATATCTTTCTTGATAAATGCGTCTAGCCGCTCTGGAATTGCCTTGGGCCATTCCATAGACAAAATGCATATCGGCCATTTCCTAGTTTGTAAACCGAACCATTTTCAGATATCAGTAACAAATTTTATATCTCAAAACTCTTTAAAACACTTCAAATAATTACTATCAAATAATTACGTATGTACCCTTTCAATTTGTGACAGTTATGAAGTTAAATTTGTTTGAACATTTGTTGTTCCTTCCATGGCCCTCTTACTTTAGTTTCAAAACACTTCAGTAATACATAACAACATTATTTGTTTCATCGAAAACAGGTAATGTGAGCGAAAAAAATTAAAGGATGACTTCCATGTAATATTAATTGTTTAATCATAAATAAAAATGTCTTTATTGCAAGTCCATGGACAACAATGAGCCCATTTTGCAACACGAGCCGAAGCCAAGAGCCGAAGGCAAGTGCTGCAATTCATACATACATATTTTTTTTTATTGCCTTAATTTTGATAGAAAATTCTAAGACTAGAATAGAAAATTGATATGAAAAAATATTAGTAAGACCCCAGTTTTTGATGGTTTAGTAGTTGAAATGTTTTATTGTGTTGTCACAGGGATGTGCAATGAAGTGATTTTTATGTTTTTTCTCAAAAACAAAGCAAGATACGAAAAAAATTCTAGATATAAAAAAGTTGTAATTTCAGTTGCTCAATGTGAAACAAATACAAAAATTGCATAAAAATCAGTGGCGCACATGTTTTCTGTCAAAAATATTAGTTACAGTGCCTTCCGGGACGCCACTGGACATGATAATTTTGATATAGTTAGGGTTAAATTCGCCCTTTACGACCTTCAATAACACTGCCAAATTTCAATAAAATCGGTTGAAGGGTTATTAAGATATTTACGACAAAAACGATTTCTTTTAAAAATTTTGACACCCTGTATCTTGAAAACGAAGCATTACCGGACCTATGTTTATATGAACTTTTCGTCTTAGAATCACTCAAAGAATCACCCCTTTAAGTTTGGCCACGTACTTAAATAACACCCTGTATACTCATAATCTTTAATAACGGGCATATCTTGCAGGCGGTCCAGAATAAAGGAGGTGCAGTACCAACAAACTGTTGAGCATTTATTGACGGGTACTGCCAGACAAATATGTAGACCAACTATTAATCAAGAAAATTATTATTCAGGGCATAAAAAGTTTCATTGTGTAAAATACCAATCTGTACTTTGTCCAGATGGCATCATTGTTTCTCTGAAAGGTGCCTTTCCTGGAAGGAGACATGATGCAGGCAATTTTCGGGAGTCTAAGCTGTACCAAGAATTAGAACGAAAAGCTGTTGTTGATGAAAATGAAAAGTATGTGATCTATGGGGATCAGGCTTATGAAATCATGGAACTCTTACTTTCCCTATATCATGGACGAGCAGAAGATTTACCTCCCCATCACCAAGAATTCAATAGGGCTATGAAAGTTTTGAGAGTAGCAGTAGAGTGGGGTTTTCAAAAAATTGTAACTGAATTTGCTTTTGTAGATTTCAGAAAAAATCAAAAATTGCTCTTGCAAGATGTACAATCAATGTATAAGCTGTTTTGCTCACTAATTGCCATACTTGTCTATATAGTTCTCAGACAGCAATGTATTTTGACATCGTGCCACCCACTCTAGAAGAATATTTTGGTATTGGAAACCAAAATTTGTAAAATAAATTCGATCTCAATGTGAAGTTGAATATTATGTTTATCGATCAAAAAATTATTTAATTTTGTTAATAACGCATTCTGTTCTGATATTTGCTGATCTGTAAAAAATCGAAGTAACTATAAAATATTTCTTTTTCTAAAATCGTTGACGTTTCAGGGGCAGAAAACTCTATTTTAACCAAAAACAGAGTTTTCAGCGAGTTTTGATAACAGAGGCAGATACAGTATCTAAAACGTTAACGATGTTATAAAAAATTTGCATTTTTCATGGAATGTGTTAAAAATGTGTCCCTTTGATATTTTTAAATTCTTTCTTTTCTTGGTCATCTATATTAATGACAAAAAGAGTTAGGAAACCAGACGATGAAATTTTGGAAGCAGTCGAGGCAGTTTTCATCCAGAATCTTTCCGTCAGAAGTGTTGCTGAACCTTTATAAGCGGATTTAGCAAAAAAGTTCAAGGGTGATCCAGATAATAATTTGAAATTTAGAATTCTAAAAATAGATAGAAAACCATTAATGGTCAGGAAGAGCTATTAGTTTATCACCTTCATATCGCGTCTAAAATGTGTTATGGTTAGATAGATAGATATATATGTTTATTGGTCCTAGGTAATTATTTGCATGACATAGGATAGGTCAATATAAATAGGTCAGTATAAATGTAAATAAGTCAAAATAAATATGAATAGGGCAATATAAATAAATAAGACTATTGGGACATTTACAATATAACACAATATCCAAGATATAAAAGCAGTGACATTAGAAATTATTAATACGTATATATAAAGAATTACGAAGAGAAGTATAAATAAAAAGTTATGTTAAAAATAAACATGTAAAAACAATGTAGAGATGAGAATAATGAGTCAGCGCAGTGATTGAATAGCTTGAGTGAATTCGTCTAGCGAATAAAGCGGATTTTCCTGGAGATATTTTTTTAACTCACTTTTGAATTTTCTTTCGCATGGGATATTCTTCATTTTTGGTGGGAGAATGTTAAAGAAGAAAGGTCCAGCGTAGGCAGGATACTTTTTGAAGTGCATTCTGTGCCTTTTCTAAATGTATGTCGTTTTTTTTTCTTGTTTGATATTCATGGACATCTTTATTTTTTTTAAATTTGTCAATGTTATGGAAAGTATGCATCAACAATTTGTATAAATAAACACAGGTGCATGTCATTATTTTATTCCGGGCGAAAGTTTCTCTACATGACTTGTAACCGAGGTCAAATATCAAGCGAATAAATCGTTTTTGCTTTATTGATACTCTACAAAAGTCAGTGGCACGTCCCCATACTATTACATTTGAACGTATGGTTGAATAAATGAGTGCGTAGTAAATGTTGACCATATGTTCTCTATTAAAGTTTTCTTTAAGCGTTCTAAATGCATAATATATATAGTTTTCCTAGTTTTTTGTAGATATCCTCAACTTGAACATTAAACTCCAAATAACAGTTTACTACAGTTCCTAGAAACAACGCAGACCAGAGGACTTGCTCACCAGTTTGTCCAGGCAAATTGAATAATCACATAAATAGAGTCTGCCAAAATATTAAAGCAGGCATTCAATGCCAAATGGTTTTATGAATTTATGAATGGAATCAAGGACCTATTGCTACGTCCTAGAGCTGAATCTCCAGATTGAATAAAAGAAACACCACACTATTTTTTACACTTAAAAAAACTCTACAAAAAACACAATTTTGCTCCTAATATGATTTGCTGTTTAGATGAAACAGGCTGCATGATTGTAACGAAGCCACCCAGAGTAATAGCGGTGCGCGGTTCAAAACCAAATGGCCTCTGCGGAAAGAGGAACTCTAATAACCGCCCTCTTTTCCATTAGTGCACCAAGAAGAACAGTACCTCCTGTATTTATCTTTCCATGGGCGTACTTTGAAGACAACATGCTTAAGGAAGCCCGCGTCGGATTCAAGGGAATGGCTTACCAGTCTGGTTGGAAGACTGAAGAAATATTTGTTGAATCCCTACAACATTTTGTGAGGCACGTTTAACCAACAACCAATGAAAAATATTAAATTATAATGGACAATCATACAACTTATGTAAAGGACCCCGCAAACTCCTTATGGAATTTTGGTCACTGTGGATTTTTTTGAATTTTTGGTATAATGTAGTCCATGTAATTCTCAACAAATGTTACCATTGCGCCAACCCAAAAAAATTAACAGTTTTGCTGCTGGGGGGCGTTGAAATCACCCCTTGCACAGAGTAGACTATTTATTTTTGAATCCGGTAACAATATTTTCACTCGTTTCATTGTTGCTAATGTTGCACAATATTGTGCTGTTTTATAAAAAAAATTCTCACCCCTCCTCCTTCTTTCCCCAACACCTATTACGAAACGAAAAACTATTCTCGTGTGTCTTTAAATGTATCATCGAAAGTTTAAATGTGCCTGAATAAGAGAAATAGGTGTTTTTATGATTATCCCCTCTTCCCGAAAGGCACAAAACGAAAAAATTTCGGAGGATTTTTCTGAATTTTTAATATTATGATGCAGTTCAAGTTATTTTGAATAGAAATTGATTGGGTGACAAACACTGAAAATGAATAGTTTTGGTGCTAGGGGGCGTTGAAATCAAACCTTGCTCAGAATAGACTATTCATTATTATAGGCCGAACCAATAGATATCTCTACGTATTTTAGTTTAGATTATGATGGACAATTGTGTAATATTTTACAAAAAAAATCTGAAACCTCCCCCTTACACCCAACCCCTATTTTGAAACACGAAAAAAATTAATTCAGACACCAACTCAAATTCAAATTGTTGATGTCTAATTTACATTTATTTTCAAGATTTTTGGCACAATTCATTACTAAGAAGTCAGCGAAATCCACCAATATTTTTTTAAAGAGAGGGAATGATGAAATTGAACAGCTGTACGATTTCCTCAATTTCAGATGATTAGAACATTTATTTTGATAAGGCATTCACAAGTAGTCTAATGGTAATGTTTTATCGTGTTTCAAAATAGAGGTAAGGGCGAGGTTTAATATTTCTTTTTATGAAAAATTACAGAATTGTTCATAATCTAACTAAATAAGTAGAGATATTGTTTCCGCCTATAATAATAAATTGTCTATTCTGAGCAAGGGATGATTTCAACGCCCCATAGCATCAAAACTATTCATTTTTGGGGTTTGTCACCCAATTAATTTCTATTCAAAGTAACTTGAGCTGCATCACATTAAAAATTCAGAAAAATCCACTGAAATTTTTTGGTTTTGTGCCCTTTGGAGGGAGGGGAAATAATCATAAAAACTGCTAATTCTCTTATTCAGGCATATTTGAACATTCGATGATACATTTAAAGGCACTCGAGAAATGTTTTTTTTCGTAATAGAAGTTGGGGGAAGAAGGAGGAGGGGTAAGAATTTTTTTTTATAAAACATTAGCAACAATGAAACAAGTGGAAATATAGTTACCGGAGTCAAAAATAAATAGTCTAATTTGCACATGGGGTGATTTCAACGCCCCCTAGCAGCAAAACTGTTAATTTTTTGGGTTGGCGCAATGGTAACATTGGTTGAGAATCACATGAAATAAATCATACCAAAAATTCAAAAAAATCCACCTGTACCCAAATTCCATCAGGAGTTTGCGGGGTCCTTTCCAAGTGGTTGATTTTGCACGAAAAAAACATATAGTTATTTTACGTTAACTCCTCATTGCAGCCACAGAATGCAGCATCTTGATCTAGCTATCTACGGTCTTTTCAAATGAAAATATCAGTAGGCTATGAATGATTGGTTGATGTACAGGTCGACATACATAAGGATGCCTCTGAGATGCGCAAACGATAGAAAGCGTGAGTAGATGTGCGACAAAGATCGACAACTGTTTACGGCTGGTTATCATCGGAATGTACAATCGGGAGAGAAATTTTTCTGCAACACGTAGGAACGTAGATTCTGATTTGAATTTTCATTAATTCCTAATGAACTGTTCGAATAATATAATTGTCTGTGATCACTGGACCGTTTATGAAAATTGCATAATTTTCCCGAAGCCATAAGTGTAAATAAAGTACGACTAGCAAAAGAATGCATCGCCACACAATATCAGAAATGGGTAAATAGGTGAATATAATAAAGAACACGAGGAACATACTTACAGAAATTGACTAACAATATCACATGACCTCTGACCACTGCCAAATCAGCATTGTCCATGGTAACTTTTGATTTTTTGTTTCTCTTTTTATTTGGAGTTGAGAATTGTTCCATTTCACCTTTTTCAATTTTATTCATTTCTGAATTAATTTTTCTAATGCTTCTAACGCAAACTCCCGTTGCGGCAGCAACTCGTTCTTGAACCTTCACAAGAGGAATACTGGTTTCACCTATCATTGCTTCTGCCTGCATAAATTTGATGACATTACTGACAATTTCCCTACTTTGTCCACTCAGAATCTTATTTCTCACTTTACTCTTTGAAGGCATTTTCAAACACAACAAACTACACTATAACCTATCTAATAATATTTCAAAACTATACACAACACAACCACAACACAATAATGATTTCAAATTCAACACAATAATTTTATTCCACTGACTGTACACTCACGACGTTAACTGCTTGAAAAATGCAGAGCAATTGAGCTCCTGCCCCACTCCAGGGTCGTGTCTACTGCGCAACCAATTCTCGGAGGCATCCTTACGTTTGTCGACCTGTACAATCCAGGAAAACCATTACATCATACGAAGTTGCTGAATTCGTCAATCTGGAAACATTTAAAATTAGCAAAATTTGAAAAGGTTTCGAAAAAACTGGAATATATCCCTTCAATTCCAACATCTTTACTGATACGATTATTCATACTCAAAATTTCATGCGAAATCAACCACTTGGAAAGGACCCCGCAAACTCTTGATGGAATTTGGGTCCAGGTGGAGTTTTTTGAATTTTTGGTATGATTTATTTCATGTGATTCTCAACCAATGCTACCATTGCGCCAACCCAAAAAATTAACAGTTAGGGGGCGTTGATATCACCCCATGCGCAAATCAGACTATTTATTTTTGACTCCGGTAACAATATTTCCACTTGTTTCATTGTTGCTAATGTTGCACAATATTGTGCTATTTTATAAAAAAATTCTAACACCCCCTCCTTCTACCACCAACTCCTATTACGAAAAAAATTTTCTCGAGTGCCTTTAAATGTTTCATCGAATGTTTAAATATACCTGAATAAGAGAAATAGCAGTTTTTATGATAATCCCCCCTCCCCCCAAAGGGCACAAAACCAAAAAATTTCAGTGGATTTTTCTGAATTTTTAATGTGATGCAGTTCAAGTTATTTTGGATAGAAATTAATTGGGTGACAAACCTCAAAATGAATAGTTTTGATGCTATAGGGCGTTGAAATCATCCCTTGCTCAGAATAGACTATTTATTATTATAGGCGGAAACAATATCGCTACGTATTGTTAGATTATGAACAATTTTGTAATTTTTCATAAAAAGAAATATTAAACCTCCCCCTTACCCCTATTTTGAAACACGAAAAAACATTACGATTAGACTACTTGTGAATGCCTTAACAAAATAAATGTTGTAATCATCTGAAATTGAGGAAATCGTACAGCTGTTCAATTTCACCATTCCCTCACTTCAAAAAAATATTGGTGAATTTCGCTGACTTCTTAGTAATCAATTGTGCGAAAAATCTTGAAAATAAATGAAAATTAGACAGCAACAATTTGAATTTGAGTTGGTGTCTGAATTAATTTTTTTCGTGTTTCAAAATAGGGGTTGGGTGTAAGGGGGATGTTTCAGATTTTTTTGTAAAATATTACACAATTGTCCATCATAATCTAAACTAAAATACGTAGAGATATCTATTGGTGCGGCCTATAATAATGAATAGTCTATTCTGAGCAAGGTTTGATTTCAACGCCCCCTAGCACCAAAACTATTCATTTTTAGGGTTTGTCACCCAATCAGTTTCTATTCAAAATAACTTGAACTGATTGCACGTTTAAAAATTGATTGAACACGTTTCTATCACCTCTACATATAGAACGTCTTCTAAAACCTACGAAAGTATATTAAATACTTCCCATAACATGTTTTCAAGACAGCTCACAGTGATTATGGCGATCAAATGGCATACTCTGGTGTCACCTTCATCAACTAAAAGACATTTAATAATTTACCAAGGTATATTGACATCCACCAATATATCCAAATGATATTGTACCAATATCGATAAATATTGTACCAATATCGATAAATATTTTGAGGCCATTATTGCTTCAAGAATATTTTACCAAAACTATTTCTAAAATATTTAAACAATATTCGACCAATATCGCAAAATGTTCACATTTTACTTCTCGACAATATAACTTTCGAATATTGTGCCAATATTGTCAGAATATTGTATCAGCGATATTGTACCAATATCGCCGAATATTTTGAGGCCAATATTAGTTCAAGGATATTTCGCCAATATTATTCAAGTAATAGTGGACCAATATCGCCGAATGTTCACATTTTTTTTCTCGCCAATCATTTCAAATATTTCGCCAATATGTTCATAATATTGTACCAATATTTTACCAATATAGGTGTGCTACTTGGGATGCCGTTGGTGTACCTGGTAGCGGCGATAAAATCGTCCCAAATCACGTCTATTTTTTAATGAAAATCGAATTTTTTATATGAAAGCCACGTGGCGACCGCTCAAATTTTTCATCATTCTTGTCAGAATTTTCATATCTTCTACTGGTCTTAGAGGCTTAAACGAGAAAATCGTCAAATTAAATCTGTCACCATCTCCCAGTCTATAACTGGGAAACTACATTTTTGTTGTAACCATTGGTTTTAGCGACTTTAGTAAGAATGCATAAAGATACAGTTGTCCATAGCAAGGGCAGTTGATCATGAATTGGCTTCCTCTTCACAGTGGTATTTTCATTTTCGTAGTGCCTGGAGATTAAATAGTCTCGGTATTTCCCAAGATCAGTATAAAGAAGGGATCTCAGAAAACTTGGAGACAAATTTCTGTTGGCACTATCTCTTTTCTACTTTGAATAAGTGGAGCAGCCAGACGGATCAGAAATAGTGCTTGACAATGCCGGAAATATACAAGAAGGTCCAGAACATGATGGTTAAGGATTATGGATGGCTGAGGAAGCATGCAATTTGTTGTGTGGGAAATGGAAAGGATTCTTGCTGACTATATTTGAACTGGGAGCTGCCAGATGGTTCAGACTTGAAGCTTGACGATGCCAGAAGCATAGAACAAGGTGTATTTTGTTTTTTATAAGGAATGTGAATGGTTAGTACATCACTCTCCTCCTCCTTCATCTCTCTTGCTGACTATTTGAATTTGAAATAGGATTCAAGTCTCGTTTCCAATTAACAGAAGATATTCGGTTTCGTTGAATCCCTGCATAGTATTGATTGGGCACGATATAGGGAAATCATAGAATAGTAAGACATAGTCTCACCGCATTGTCTGACTGCCAAGAGTCCTGGCATCGAGTTTCCTAAAAAGGGCCACATACCTAAACATCCAAGTGTTTGATGTTGCCGTATATGTGGGGACGGTTCGATAACATCACTATGACATGTCTCTTGTCTGAATTCGAAACTACGATTAAAATAGTCTTTATAGATTTTCCGAGAGAACAACAATATTAGTAATAGACATGGTTCACTTGTCGATAATCGCCCAATTTATTTGGGCGATAGTCCTGACGTGAGGATATTCACTATTTCACCTATCTAGAATTCATTATTACTACTTTGAAAGATTTTATTGAACTTGCTTCATGAAAGAGTGGATATCTCGAAGATATTCAACAAAGAAATATTCGGATACCATTTTCATTATTCTAGTAATGTGCAGATACGATAAGACATATGGTCAAATCTAGTAACTGAATTTTAGACCAGTTTTCTCCCAACCAGTTGCGCTAAAATTTGGTGAGCATATATTTCTCCGAATACAACGTAATAATATATCACCATAAAAGTCTAACCCCCCTCCTTCTTAAAACAAGTTGCAAGGTCTCATGAAAATAAAATCGGAAAAATCCGTGAAAAAAGTTTGAAAACATCGCCGTCCGATATTTTAAAACTATATTTAATTCAATTGCAAAAATCCTCTGCCCCCCTGAAGAAATACAGAGCGTGTAAGACGTGGAAGCTTGCAGCAAAAATTACAAAGATCCTGTTAAAAAGACCAGCTCATAATTTAATTTCAAATAATTCTTTCCCATTATTTTTAATGTTTCACTTCAGGATTTTATAAATTAATGCTTATTCTTAATTTCCTTAGGTTTATTTTATTGGAACCCTAGATTTTTCCTTATTATTATATATGCCAAACTGTATCGAATGAGACTCAAAAACATAGACATGACAGTATAGATTCCAAATCGTTTGTATCTCGCCCCAAAACATTATCACACAGAAGTTAGGAAAGATTATAATCTAGCTCACACGATAAAGCCCATAATGGTTTGATTTATGCTAATGTTTGGTGATTTGTTTGTTCGTATTGGGGTGAACTGAAGAAACTTATACCAGATGCACGCATATTTTACAGACAAAACGCACAAAAAGTATGAAACATTGGAATATTCACAAAAATCACATACTGAAAGAACAAAGCATGAAAATCATGTCTAAATTGACGCTAACGTATTTTTCTATATTGATTTACAAACACCAAGGCTTTTTTATATTCACTTTATTTCTGACCGAGATATTATAAGCTTATATCATCATAGTAACGATATCAATAAAGGGAGTCATAACTCCCTTGGTACATTATAGATTCTATAATTCCTTCTACTTTTCACAAGTAAAAATAAAATAAGAAATGCTAATATATTGTTATGAAATGAAACTGTTGTCAAAATAGAAAAGTAGAATCTTTGCAAAAATCTAAGACACAGGGTTAAATGAAAAACCAAGCTTGGGTCGATAACCAGGTGAATATCAGCTCAATTTACCATCCTATAGTTTGCCACCTGCAAGGTTGTTCCAAACTGCAACGTAACGAACAGGACAACCAGACCACACACAGAAACATCCGTAAAAACACAAGATCAAATATTAAAACATAACAATGACCCACTGACATGAAAACAAACCCAAAAACAATATTTGAGTAAAAATCTACAAAAGACTTCAAAAGGAATCTACACTAACATATCCACACCCTGTATAACAACTTTCACAAACTAGACTGAAAACAAAACACAATCTATGACATTTGGAGACAGAGAGAATAAAAAAAAACCAAAATGGAGGAATCACAATAAATAATAAAAATGACTAGAAAACACTATCAATCATTACAGAAATAAAAATAAAACTTTCTTATGACTAGGGAATAGTTTATAAGACATTTGTGCAGTTGAAATTAAGATAATTAAAAACTGATAAAAGTGACCCGTGACAAAAGTGAAAATCGGTAGTGACAGAGTGGTAGCGAGAACAACACAGATAGACTACAAGCCCATATAACGATTTTGGGGGGTCATTTTATACAGCATGAAACATATTCAGAACGATGCTGCTATATGAAAAAATAACTTCAGGCACTATGCCGTCAATTCTTGGTGGGACAAATGACTGTAATATTAATAATAGTAATTTTTCATCGGAAGATGTGCTCTTCCGACAAAATATTCTTGTACGGCATTCCTCACGTTGGTAGATTATGAAATAATAATCTCCTAGAACCTACTGCTGTACAAAAATAATGGAACCGAAAGCCAGGAAAATTTTTCAATTTCCGAAAAATAAAAAAAAATCCTGGATTTTGGTTTCATTATTTTTGTACGGCAGTAGGTTCTATGACATTATTATTTCATAATCCACCAACGTGAGGAATGCCCTACAAGAATATTTTGTCTGTAGAGCACATCTTCAGATGAAAAATTACTATTATTATTATTACAGTCATTTGTCCCACCAAGAATTGACGGCATAGTGCCTAAAGTTATTTTTTCATATAGCAGCATCGTTCTGAATATGTTTCATGCTGTATAAAATGACCCCCCAAAATCGTTATATGGGCTGTCTAAGAGGATAACGACGCGATGAGGAGAAATCCAAGATGATTTTGCTACGAGGCGAAGAACGGATTTGGGAAGTAAACCGAAATTTCAGAGAAAGAAATGAAAAAATTGCAGGGAGAAAGCAGTGTGAGCGGACTTCATGAAATCAGCTTTACGTACCCGACAAGAAAACATTCGACCAGACTTCCAGAAATCTACAGGACAAGACCAAATCAACATCCAGCCAACAAAGAAAGGTATTTAAAATCCAAAATAAAAAAAACCTGTGAACTTCTTAACATTCCTCAAACAATCATAGTGCTTCAAACAATACAATCCACCAGACCTTTCAATAATTTGAATGATTTATTTCACAACATAAACCTTAAAAGTGGTACGTTCCACAGAACTAATTCTAATTTAAATTTCGAAACTACACGGAACTTTTTATTTCATCAATTTAGTAGTACTAAAAGCTAGTAAGGTATAGATCTCTCCTAGAGCTAGGAAAAAACCTATGAATAAGAAGTATTTAAATGAGATATTTGATATTTGCAATTAGACACTTTTGACAATTACTAAATTATAAAACTTTGGTGCAAATTTGAAATTTTTATTTGAATCTTTCATTATTAACATAAAATTGACATCAAGAAACAGCACCGGACTGTAACTTCAAATTATCACCTTGATAAACCATGATTATTGTAAAAAGTTTGATTTTTTTTCCATCGGGAGTTTAAAGGAAAAAAATAAATCTAAATTTTTTTCGTACATTTGACACCTTGTATCTCAGAGGGGATGCATTTTAAGACATACCTTCATAAGAACTTTTCCCGTCTTACTCTGACTCACCCTGTATATGTGTATATATTTGTGAAATGAAAACTGAACCATATTTCATTTATTCACGTCATTACAAATAATAAATGTCCAATTTTGAAAAGTTCCCTGAAAATTACTTCCACCACTGGAAACAATTTCTTCTTTTGTATGTCTGGAGCTTCTGTTCACTACAGTCGAGGTACCTGCCTCTTCTCATGGCAAAGTAGACAACATACCGCCGTTTAATTTCTTAATTCGATGCTATCCTCCAAATACCACTCCGCCACCGTGGAACTTTTCCAATCTCCGTGTCTTTTTAAGTTAGTCATAGTTGCTCCTGCATTGGCTAGAGCAGTAGCAGAAGTGTGACGAAGGCAATGTCCCGTATATGAAGATGGGCTTGGCAATCATAAATACATTACGAGTTTGCTAGGGATTTTCCCATGCAAATATGTTTTAACCAATTGGCTGAGATGTACATTTATTTTGTCGGAAACTTCAGGACGCAAAGACATTTGAAGGCAAAAGCGGAGAACTTTTTTTCATACACAACTGGAAATTTCTTCGATACCGCAGTTTTACTTCCTGGTACGTTCACTACCATAATGGAATCCCGGTCCTCTATATCCGATATCTTTATATTCAAAAGTTCCTGACTTCTGCATCCTCCAAAATAACCCATAATCAGAACAACCTATAACAAAAAATGAAGGAAATAAATACACACAAAGAGGAAAATAAAAAAAATCACCTTGTGCAATAAATGGATTTCATTAGGAGCGTTCTTTAGAAATCTGATGACATCTTTAGGAGATAATACAGCAGACTCTATCGTTTCAAGAAAGACTCAAGTTTATCGAACTTGGTGATATCTCGTTTTTCACCTATAATCATCACCGACTTTAACATTGACCATTTAGTCCATAAAGAATTCGGACTTTACGTTTCTGACTGCAACGAATAAACACAATTACTACCAAATCTACCGAAAAACAGAAAATTCCTTGCCAGTTCTGGAAGATATGCCAGAAATACAGTATCAGTGGCATCTTTTAGCATAACATTTTTCCGTGTCAGCCACTCCATATACAGGGTGGGTAACGGTCGATGGTACCTTAGACGTTTACGAAGAATGGGAAATAGGATAATTCTGAAAATTTGGTTTCTCAAGTAGTTGCTCTTGGTCTATCGATCTAAAATATTTTCAGCAATGCAGAGTTGCCGCTTATACCAGAAAGTAGCAGCATCTTTGTTATTTCAAATAGGTCACCCTGTATATTACCTCATTTTTGAACTTGCCATTCTTTTCTGAATATTTCTGCTTATACTCCCCTATACCTATCTCTAACGGTTTTTGAGATATTGGTTATTTTCCATATTTTTTATCCAAAACATAGCTCGAATTAAATGTTTATTTCTGCGGTATTTGGATTCTTAGGAAGTTTCAATTTTGTGTTTAGTTCATCAAGATCATGTACATTGATTCTGCATAGAGAAGTTTGTTCTGTGTTATACAGGGTCGTTCAAAATTCATGATCTTACTGCTAGATACGAAAAGGGTTAAAAGTGCGTTTTTTTTTAAATGGAACATCCTTTATATTATGAAATATTCCGAAAGATGACTCAATTCCCTTCGAATTCATATATCATGTTCCTATACCTAAATAGCCAGAATTCCGAGATAATAGCAATTTTCACTTGTAATCTCCCAAGTGCTTGAATTATTCCTGGAAATTTTTCGAGTACATGAATTTTTTGAAAATTCATGTACGAGATAAATTTACGGCAATTAATTCAAGCACGAGGGGGATTCGGTAAGAAAATTTCACACCGAGAAATGAAAATCATCCAACAATTCATAAGAAATAAATAAAGATGGTTTCACCTGAACTATTTATAACCACTGAAATATTGATATGTAAAATACTTGACAAAATATTCATCAATAAATGTGTTTAAATTTGGAACAAAAAAATGCTAGATGCCAGTGAAATAAGGAGTGCTACAACTATATCTCCAAATACCCGGATTTTGAAATGTTTGGAACCCAATGGTCGGAATTTTGAAAATTTATTGTGAACGTTTTCTAATTTTTGACAGATAATTAATGAAATTATGTTGTAATCGTACAAACTTCCTTTGTTCATTGATTGTAAATTAGGGTACGTTTCATTGAATTTTCTGCACGTTCTTGCTATAATTTCCTCACATTTTCCATGAAGAATAAACAATTTCATCAGAACTTCATTTGAATAGTTATTTCCCTCCATTTTAATTATTTTTGAGTCACTTTCGTTAAGAAACACACAACGGTATTATTAATAGTGCACTAATTGTCAAATTTTCATAATGTCATATACCATCATGACATTTAATAGCCACTTTAGATGAATATGAGAAAAATAAATCGATTTCTTTTGAAAATTTCACATCTCACTTTTGTAGCCAATCAAAAAATTTCCGGAAATTTTATCCTCCTAGGTACCCTGGGCGAAATTAATAAGTGGAAATTTTTCTGTCAAACAATTGACATGTGACAAGTTGATATTTTGCTTCAATGTACAAATGGAGGTCTAGTTTACATATGAAAGGAGATAATTATGTATTTACTAGATATTTGGAATGTGTCTGAAAATATTTTCTCCACGATTATTGCAGAAATTGTCAATTCTGAAATCATATTTCAGAAGAAGTTCAATACACCATTTGTCACAAGTTTTTATCATAAATCCCGTAGCTCAGTGGTAGTGTTGTGGCCTATGAGTCGCTAGGTCGATGTTTCAATACACGATTAGAACATAACTTTTTTATTTTTTTTTGTTCCAAACACATTTATTGATGAAAATTTTGTAGTATTTTGTATTATTTTAGTATTGTTGTATTTTGTAGTATTTTAGTATTGTAGTATTTTACATATCAATATTTCAGTGGTTATAAATAGTTCAGGTGAAACCATCGTTAGTTATTTCTTATGAATTGTTGGATGATTTTCATTTCTCGATGTGAAATTTTCTTACCGAATCCCCCTTGTGCTTGAATTAATTGCCGTAAATTTATCTCGTACATGAATTTTCAAAAAAATTCATGTACTCGAAAAATTTCCGGCAATAATTCAAGCACTTGGGAGACTACAAGTGAAAATTGCTATTATCTCTGAATTCTGGCTCTTTAGGTATAGGAACGTGATATATCAATTCGAAGGAAATTTAGTCATCTCTCAGGATATTTCATAATATACAGGATGTTCCATTTAAAAAAACGCACTTTCAACCCTTTTCGTATCTAGCAGTAAGACGTTGAATTTTGAACGACCCTGTATAACGCAGAACAAACTTCTCTATACAGAATCAATGTACATGATCTTGATGAACTAAACACAAAATTGCAACTTCCTAAGAATCCAAATACCGCAGAAATAAACATTCAATTCGAGCTATGTTTTGGATAAAAAATATGGAAAATAACCAATATCTCAAAAACCGTTAGAGATAGGTATAGGTGAGTATGAGGCAGAAATAATCAGAAAGGAATGGCAAGTTCAAAAATGCGGTAATATACAGGGTGACCCATTTGAAATAACAAAGATGCTGCTACGTTATGGTATAAGCGGCAACGCTGCATTGATTAAAATATTTTAGATCGATAGACCAAGAGCAACTACTTGAGAAACCAAATTTTCAGAACGATCCTATGTCCCGTTCTCCGTAAACGTCTAAGGTACCATCGACCGTGACCCACCCTGTATATTCTATATTCTTTTTGGTATACGGCTTCACTTTTCGAAGGAATTGATGATTCTCTTGCTTTTTCAGCTTTTTTTCAAAATATCCTCCATTATGTTTTGGGTAGAAAACACGTTTTCAACGCAAACACAGCTTGATAACAAAGTTTTGTTTGTAAACAAGTAAGCAACAACAAAACTCCTATTATCAGCAGTACCTGATTCAAATATAGCGGGAAAGTAATGAATTGGTACATTTATTCCATTTTAAAAATTAACAAAATTTTATTGAAATCTGTCAGAAATAAAATTATCTATGTACCACGGGAATTAATGAGCCTTAATATTCTTAGGCAATTGCTGTACCTCGGGACGAAAACTTTGCCATCCGTTATTAAGGCCCTCATAATACCCTTGATATATAACTATTTACAACAAAAACATTACGGAGATTAGGAACTAGAACAAGAACGAGTGTTTATAGATGTTTCCGTAGAGTTCTTAGAAGTTCTAGATTATATATTCCATCTTCCATCAACCATCATCAACACTTTGAAGTGCTTTTTCTGTGAATTTGATATCAACCGCAATATACAGTAACATTCTAAAAGTACGCAACAAATGGAAAAAATCTTTATTTGTGATTCTTCAAAATAATTTAATTTGTCATCAACTCAGGCTAATCTTGAAACCTACTAAGCCCCTATCAGATTTACTGAGTATTTTTCAGTTTCTTGAAAAAACGCATTATTCAAATTCGAAAAATAAGCTACATTTGGGGTGGATTTTTTTCAATAAATTCATCAAAACAACACGTTATGAGGAAAATGAGTTGAACAACAAAATGAATCAAATGAACAGTTATAAATAAAATAAAATACACAGAATGGTTCTTCCATACATTTTCCTTGAAACATTCCTCAACATAACTGGCAGAACTTGGGCGCAGCACATCATCTTATCGCTTAATCAAGGTGTTCTTGATCTCTGAAAAGTCTGTGTTGTAAACCCCAGATTTTAAGTATCCCCACAGAGGTGGTGAGATCTAGCTAGGAGGCCATGAATATCGTCCGCTCCATCTCCATGAATGTACTGCAACCCTATTTTCTTAAAAGTTAAATAAAAATGAGCAATGCAGACGGCAGCTCTTCATAGGAAGGCACTATGGGTTCGTTCATCATCAGAAGGGTCACAAAAATAAGAGGGGGCGCCACAGCAACTTTTAATATGTCTATGTCAAAGGGAACTTATGACACAAAGTTAAACACGATTAAATTTCCACAGATTTATTGTCCACGCGACATGTTTCGATACACAGTATCTTTCTCAAGCGAATGTAATACATTAAATTATTCTACGTTGAACTTAAACCCTTCTTAACAATTGAGGTAATTAGGAGCTACCTATGATAAAAATAAAAATAAAATTGACAATACAATGTAGGTACCTGTAAATCTCAAAACATATCTACTACTTAATTAGTTGAAAAGGTTTATCAAAGGGGAACAATTGATCATTCAGTAAACAATTCGAATTTTTCAATTTATTAATTTCCAAGAATTCTAAATAATTAAGTCTAATACCCTTATTTTCAACAAGAAGGATTTCAAAGTTTTCATCGAAGTCATGGTCTTTTCCAAAACATTATTGGCATATGTTGAATGTGTTTTATTATTTACATAATTCATACGGTGCTCACGTACGCGGCTCATGAATGGTCTCCCAGTCTGGCCTACATACACTTTGGAACAAGATCCACAAATCAATTTATAAACTCCTGATTTTTTAGATTTTTAGACCTTCCCAACGTGTTATCTGTTCTGAATGCTACTCTTAATTTTTTTTTCCAAAAACGACGCTATATTTTCTTAAACGGGCCCTGAATAAGTTAAAGTTCTGGAATTATTGTCTAGGTTCCTCATAGTGGGGTACCATTCTTTGATAGCCTTTCTATGTAATTTTTTAGCAAGAATATTCTCTATTAATTTGACTTGATATCCATTGTTAACTGCTATATGTTTTATAATATTTAATTCTTTGCAGAAATTTTCTTCAGAAAGAGAAATATTCACTAATCTATGTATCATACTATGGTATGCTGATATTTTATGTAAATATGGATGTATCGAATTATTATGAATGGTGATGTCAGTATGGGAAGGTTTATGAAAATTAGAAAAATGGTGTTTGTTGTTGGTTTTACCTATTGTCAAAATTTACTTCTATTTCTATTGTGAATTTAATGTAAATTGAATTATGGATCTTGTTCCAAAGTATATGTAGGCCAGACTGATAGACCATTCAAAAGCCGCGTACGTGAGCACCGTATGAATTATGTAAATAATAAAACACATTCAACATATGCCAATCATGTTTTGGAAGAATACCATGACTTCGATGAAAACTTTGAAATCCTTTATGTTGAAAATAAGGGAATTAGACTTTAGAATTCTTGGAAATTAATTGAAAAATTCGAATTGTTTAGTAAATGATCAATTGGACCTTAATAGTTCCCTTTGTTAAACCTTTTCAACTAATTAAGTAGTAGATATTCGATATCTGTTGCAAATGATGTTAAATTCATTACAGTAAGATTTTATTAGGAAATCAATTTTGCTAGCGCATAGTACTATGTGGTGGTTTACAGATAGTCGTTGAAAGATGTAAACTCTAACCGGAGAATATCAATATTCAATAAGAATTAATAATTTAAATGGAAGGATTTCATCCTATTTAAAAATGTGACTGAATCCTGTTCCTCTGCGGAGACACCAACATGAAGATTTTGTACTCCATCCTAGGCCAACCAGGAATGGAGTGATGAGGAAAGAGAGTCTACGAGGACTTTCTATAAAGAATGCGTTACCATATTTGACAGCAATCAGCAATTCATCGGGCGAAACCAGGTAGTCTACACTTCGGGCAAATGAGCTATACTGGAGCCATAATACCATAAATATCCTCAAAAGGAAGACTACTGGCTTAACCAAAGCTTGGGAGATACTCAACCAGACAAGAACCGTGACAATTTCCTGGGTTGAATTCCTCCTGGTAAAACAACCCTATAAATGTTTTTTAGTTAATAACTGTTCCATACTGTCGATAGGAAAACTCACCTTCCGTGAAGAGTTTTATCTAGTAGAAAAAATGTGTTGGCGTGGTGTACAAAGTTTTCAAACGCCAAATTGTCGTAACTGTCCAACTATCAAAAGCCAGGACTTTGGAATTGATGGTGGAATAGGTGGAACGGAATACCCACGAAAGATCACTTTACAAATTCAGGATTTGTTAGTTGAACAAAACCAGGAACCCCTGTATGGCTAGAAACCTGAAGCTTTCACCAATTCTACTGCCAAACTCCTCGTCTCTCAGTCGGAAACGAAATCCACGTCAAAGATTTCTTTTATATAGGAAGTTAGCGTTCCATGCATAACCGATCAATCTAACCAGCTTGAAAATAATGATGTGTTTGTTTGTCTCTGATCAGACACACAAAAGCTAATTTGGCTGCACTGAACGTTCGAAAAATGAAACAGTTGACAGCTGACAGTTGAAATATCATCAGACAGCTGACAAATAAAAATAAACGTAAACACGAAAGCAGACAAAACATTTAGTTTATAATCACATGGAACCCAAGAAATTAAGGTTCATATAGTCAAATATTTCGCGATTCTGAACTGTAAGATGGCACTGACAAGATATGTTTTTCACACCATTTTTACAGCGATCTTTTATAATATTTCCATATAAATTACAGTTTTCTGCAACGGTCAACCCTACTGCTGATGCATTGTTGCCAAATCTCAACATTATTCGGAGTACTGCGAAATAGCTAACAGGATTATAAATTATTATCTGGTTTTAATTGTGGTAATGTGGTTCAATGCATTATGTAGCTATATTACGGATAGCCGGATTACTAGTAATAATAATAATTATTACAATTCTTGTTCGTTGTGGAGATGATTTTGTGATTTCTTTCTCTTCAATAATGAATTATTTATTTACTGTATTATCTATATTAGAGATATATAATATAAATAATATGTATAAGGCGAAGGGTAGTCTTGACTGACTAGTTAAGGAAAAATGCGGATGACTGCATACTCAATACAGTCAAAATACTGGGCTGTTTTAAATAATACTCTTTGTTATTTGGTCGAGCTTTCGGAAATGTTTATTTTCTTTATTTAGACATTGAACATGAGGTTTATAGTAAAAAGTCAACATACGAAGTCATGATTCATGATGGCGGAAAATTTCTAATTCCTTTTTCAATCATTATTATAATTATTTCGGTTCAAACTTTCCTATTATAATTTTAGAAACTTGCACACATATCTCACTATGGGGTGTTGAGTTTGAACAATGAGGTCTCCATCCAAGACAAATCTGAGGGCGCGAGCAACAAATTTCCTGAAATTTGTTATCAGAACACAGCAAGGGACATTGCAACCAAAGAATGAGGCCCCCGAGGTCTGCATCCAATCAAAAGCGGAAGCACTACACCTTTCACCAAATTCACGGACAATACTCTTTTTTCTTTTCTTTTCTTATCTTTTGCAGCTCTTCGTATAGGCTTGTTGTTCAATGGTCTACAAAATATTTTAGTTTTACACTATCTCCGTCTTTTTTTGTGAATGTAGACTTCGCGGGCTTCATTACTCTTGATTAGCGACCGCTACAGAGCCTTGTCAGTGAATTTAGTGAAACTAACAGAGCCTCTAGTTTTTTGTTGGATGGAAACCTCGGGGAAATAATTTTTCGAGATCAAATGAGTCCTGTCTGTGAATTTGGTGGAATTCACAGGGTCTCCATAATTTTGTTGGGTAGAGACCTCGGGGACCTCGAACTTAACCCCCGTGCCGAATCATGTTTGCAAGTTTCAGAAAATTTGCGGAGTCTTCAGTTTTTTAATGGGTGTACACCACATTATTCAGAAAGAGTGATGTATTTTCCTTGTCTGCAAATTTCGGTTGATTTGCAGAACATCCAGGTTTACCATGGATAGAAACCTCCTTTTGTTATTCTATCGTTTTTAGTGTTTCCAAAGGTGGGGTCCATTTTCTTTAAAGTTGGTTCATTAATTTTCTTAGATTTTGGTTCATTGATGATGTCTGTGTCGTCGATTTTTCTGTAGGAGGAGATCTTGACAATCATTGGTATTGCCCCTTTCTTCCGGTTCACCTGTATATTACTTATTGTATTCATTCCGTTTGTTTTTCTGTCATTCGGGTTTGCAGTGCCCAGGGGTTTGTTATAGATATAGTCAGTCCGTCCTTGATCTTGTTTGGATTAGATTTGCTTTTAACACAAACAACAATATTGGTAAAATTCAAAAAGAGCAGCAAATATGAACAACTCATTATAATTTATTTTTCAATATTTTTCATTATGCCGTTATTTTTTATGTATGTTATATAATGTTATTTAAAAACAACTGGGATGGACAATAAAGACACTATTATGATTAATATAATTATTTTTCAATTCTGTTTTGCTTCCTGTTTTATTTCCAAAACTGATATTTTAATTGCAAAACATAAATGTATTACTTACATACTTCTTCAATTGTATCCAAGGACTCCAATGCTTTAGGCAGACTCATCCAACATCCAACTGATGAACTGACAAACCCCTATCGAAACAACTTTCATTTTCCAAAAATTAAACAAATTACATCGGTTACCACTGTCTAGAACTATTGGCAACGCTGTACAGTAAATATGACAGTGACAATAATTCTGTGCAATACCTTGTGGACAGTAGCAGAACTATTTTCGTATTTTCGTTCATGTACTACTGAGGAATCACTTACTGGAGCGATTTACCGTTTTTTGTACGAGTTTTTGAAAATCATTATTAAAAATATAAATCGTTTGATTTTATGTCTGAAAAATAGTATGAATGGTACCTCAATGTTCAGTCTTCTAAATTTCATATAAATATCACTTGCAAAAACGATTCTTCTCAACTGTCTTTGATTTTATAACAAGATTTTCAGATTTTTTTAAATTGTGAGGGAACATTGAAGTTGAAAATTCTGAAAAAATCGTGATTATTTTTTACTTTGACATTGATATGTCATGATATTTGAAATGGAATCTCATGAGTGGTTTTTGGGAAAACTCAAAATAACCTCTAAAAATTATGTTTTTATTTTTTTCCTCGAAAACTGTTCATCAGATTTTCTTCTCTAATTATTCAATTTGAATGCCAAAATAACTAGAATTTTTTTCAGAATTTTTAAACTTGCCCTTAATTTTTTCATGGGTTTATATGAACCTTAAAACAGAGTCAATAATTCAAAGACACTCATGAACGTTCTCAATAACCAGAACTCAGACATACATATGAAGCACTCACGAAAATTCGTTAGAAGACAACATTGCATGCCAAAGTGAGTAGGATATATTTTCTTTCGAAGTAATTTTTTATTCAGCTTTAATCATTTGCAAAGCGTAAAACAGATCACACTTTTCTGGTGCAGAAATACTAACTACAAATCTGAAAACCAACCAGGACCACAATGTATGCAGATTCAATGAGATTAAGTCAAAAATAGAAAAGTTATGATTTATTCTGATGGTGTATCCAGAACTTAATTATTCTCCTTGTAGTGACAACTTGCAAAATGTGAATTCATCATTAAATGTAATTCTTGAATCGAAATTAGCATGGGAATGTTGATAAGGTATCTATGAATGACGTTAAACAACCAACCAACTATAAACATATAGTATGTTGAGTTAAGGCTCATTGAAAGTAGGTCACCACAGGGTGAAGTCTACATTGCTTTAGAGCTTTCTGAAAATTAACAAAATGAAGTAATGAAAATTTACATGCTACAGTACTTTCGTTGGTGGAAAGTACATACTGGATGAATGATATATCATCTTCTATTCCCTCGTACACCCACAAACTAAAATAAAGCCGATCATCATAATCTCGTTCTTGGAGCTTATCAATCACTTCAGGTTTGAAAGCCGAGAGTTATTTGCTATCAGATTTCTTCAGGCCGATAATGGAGATAAAATGATCAGCTGGCCGATTTTTCGAAGAGGTCTTGGAATCTCGACAAGAGTTTGCATTATACTTGCAGTTGACGCTCGTCATCATTTATCCAAGGATTATGAGATTTTTTTAACTTATTTTTGACTTTGCGTGTCCTTCTGAATTTATCATATTATTAAAATATATTTTTCCTCGTTTCTCAATTTATTATTCAATAACGGAATCACTTATTGAAAAAACCCAGACCGAATAGTCAAACCTGCAAATAATTACGCCATTCCGTTTTACAGGAAAACAATCCATCTTATATGTTGTCTAGTCAATTAACCTGGCTGTGTGTGCACGGAATTAAGGAAATCTCTCATTTCGTAGCCGATTGTGAAGCAGATTTACATGATCTTTGTGAGAGTAATTTAGTGGCAGATACAGTGTGTCTCACTTCTCATGGAACCCAGGTAGCACATCATATCGGCTGAATCTTGGTTCCATATTGGGCCAATATAGATATATTGTAAATGAAAAATCAATATTGGTCCAATATGGGTGAATATTCAAAAAACAATATTGTATTAATAATATTGGTGGAATATTGGTTGAACTAGTTTTTAATGTAGATTATCACACGAAATATTGGGTCAATATTGGTTGAATAATTTCTACCAATATCGATAATACAATATTGGTTATATATTGTTTTCCACATCTAGAATAAATATTGCAATCCAAATATTCCAGTCATATCGATTATAGGGGAAAAAAACTATATTCTATTTCCAAGTTTGTTAGAATATTGGTTGAATATCATTTCCACTTTATTTGACAAATTGTAATAACTCATATTGAGTCAATATTGGTCGAATGATATTTACCAATATCGATAAAACAATATTGTCTTCACATCGTTTTTAACATCTAGAATAAATATCGCAATCCCAATATTCCCCTAATATCGATTCTAGGCATAAAAACTATATTGTATCTCCAAGTGTGATTACACATTGGATGAATATCATTTCGCCAATATTCAACAATTCTTATTAATTAATATTGGGTCGATATTGGTTCAATAATATTTATCGATATCGTTAAAACAATATTGTCTTCATATTGTTTCCCACATCTAAATTGAGATGAAACTTGAATATTGGCCGAATATTCAATGAAACATATTGAAATTATATCATGATCAAACCTGGATAAAAATCGGCTAGGTGGCTCTACATATAGAACGTCTTCTAAAACCTACGAAAGTATATTAAATACTTCCCGTAACTTGTTTTCAAGACAGCTCACCCAGTGGTTATGGCGATCAAAAGGCAGACTGTGGTGTCACCTTCATCAACTAAAAGACCTTTAGTAATTTGCCAAGGTATATTGACATCCACCAATATATCCAAATGATATTGTACCAATATCGATAAATATTTTGAGGCCATTATTGCTTCAAGAATATTTCATCAAAACTATTTCTAAAATTTTCAAACAATATTCTACCAATATCGCAAAATGTTTACATTTTACTTCTCGAAAATATAACTTTTGAATATTGAGCCAATATTGTAAGAATATTGAATTAGCGATATTGTAACAATATCGCCGAACATTTTGAAGCCAATATTACTTCAGAATATTTCGCCAATATTATTCAAGTAATATTGGACCAATATCGCCGAATGTTCACATTTTTTTTCTCGCCAATATTGCATTTCAAATATTTCGCCAATATGTTCACAATATTATACCAATATTTTACCAAGATAGGTGTGCTACTTGGGAAACACCCCCGTATCTTCCGTAATAATTGGGGTAAAATGATGAAACTCTCAGGACTGATGGAAATGCTCAAAATGCACCTACCACCTGAATGGGGTTGGCCTACGTGATATACACTGCCCGCCAATCGCGATGGAACAACAAATTTTTACGGTAAAACATACGACTAGGGCAAAATAGGCTAAAAATTCCTACAGATTCGTGATCAGGACCACCAACTTACTACAGAGACAAGTTTTCCGTGAAAAAATTTCAGTCCTGAAAAATCCGAATTTGTCTCACTTCTCATGGAAACACCCCCGTATCTTCCGTAATTTTTTACGTAGAACCATGAAATTTCCAGGATCGATAGATACACTGGAAATGAACTCACTGCACAAAACGGGTCATCCTACATGATGTGCACTGCACGCCAGCAGCGATGGAAAAATGGGTGGTTCCTTCGCTGCTGGCGTGCAGTGTATATTACGTAGATTGACCACTCCTGTGCAGTGAGTTCATTTCCAGTGTATCTATCGATCCTGGAAACTTCATGGTTCTACGTAAAAAATTACGGAAGATACGGGGGTGTTTCCATGAATAGTGAGACAAATTCGGATTTTTCAGGACTGAAATTTTTTCAGGGAAAACGTGTCTCTGTAGTAAGTTGGTGGTCCTGATCACGAATCTGTAGGAATTTTGAGCCTATTCTGCCCCCTAGTATGTTTTACCGTAAAAATGGGTTGTTCCATCGCGAGTGGCGTGCAGTGTATATCACCTAGGCCAACCCTATTCAGGTGGTGGGTGCATTTTGAGCATTTCCATCAGTCCTGAGAGATTCATCATTTTACCTTTATTGTTACGGAAGATACGGGGGTGTTTTCATGAGAAGTGAGACACACTGTATATTAATGAGAATTCATCAGTTATTGAAGGGATTTTGCCAAAAAAGAGCCTTGCATCAAAAACCTTTTAGCACAAAATTTATTATGAAATATAGATGAATAATTGACAGTTTTCAATGGTTTTGCCAAACAATACATCGCTGAGGTCATCCTAATAAACGAACTGAGTTTCTAAATAAATTTCTTACATAGAAAATTTGTTATTAGTTTAGATAATTGAATAAAGCGGTTATTATAGAATTTCATGAAATACTCAACGTTTTCTCACCCTCACATTGTTTAATGAGCTCCAACAAAGATCTCATTGAAAATTTTCATGCAAATGTTACTTATTTTCCGAAAAATATAACTTGAGATTTAGCTAATTTCAATAAATGCGGTTTTTCAAGCAACTGAAAATCTCACTATATCTGATAGGGGCTGAGTAGATTTAAATTGATGGCAATTTTTTTCTGTTTTCCATTTGTGCGTACTTTTTGTATGTCACTGTATATTTTTCCAAATCCATAACTGGCTTTTTTGTAATAAACACGGACACTTTATGAGTGCATATTTTATGTAAAATTACTTTCATTAACTTTTTTGAAACTTTGATATGTTGTATATCCTGACATCTTTATATTATACAATCCTATTTACAGATCGATCATATGACCAGTTTTATGGCTACATAGTATTAAAACTGTTTGGGGTTTCATGCATCAATTTGATTTTTGTGAAAGAAAAACAGAAATTAGTCATTAACCCCCATTTCCTGCTACCACCACTCAAACCAAACCACACTGAATAGCTTGTAAAAATGCTTTCCTGTAATATTAATCATACTTTGAAAATAGCGGGCCAACAAAAGAGATCCAACATCACTATATGCAGAGAAAAGAATGGTAGAACTTACTAGAATCGTCAATAATCTAACCACGAAAAACGTTAAGAATATGGACAAACTTTGATCGTGGTGAGTGTACTCTTCAAAAACGTTGAGACAACCCTGAGAAAGTATTGCAACGTAATGCAGTGATATTGATTGCAAAAAACAAAAATCGATGAAAGGAGCATCGTGGTTATATTCACCACGACTATCTAATATCGAATAAATACCCGCTGATTATTTTACACTATAATTCATTAGTAAATCTGAAATAGGAACCCCCACCTATTTAACTGTTAGAAATGATCAGAAAATGTTTTTCTAAAGTTTGCGGTATATGTTTCTTCCATCTGTAATATCACCTGTAGAGTATTTTTTACCACGACTAGCTAGTAGACTGATATTTGAACAGTTTACCACACTTTCGCCCATGCTATTTTTCATATTAGTTTTAGTCTTGTGTCAAACCACGAGTATGGCAATTGTTCTACCCCTCAGAATTCGTGATTATTATTACCATACTCGTGGTTTGAAACAAGACTGAAACTAATATGAAAAATAGCAAATGGTACATTTTGTAGTGTATACTGAACTGGGTTACAATGTCATGGGGTTGAACAACCTAAAAAAATACCAACAGCTAATATTTATCATTTATTCAACAACAATCAGAATATACAGAACAAAAGTTTTTGTAAAAAATGTACTTGTCTCATATAGGTAGGCAAATAATAATAATATAAATGAAATCATAATTTAAAAAACAGCTTATCCACATCATCACATGTTTGTCCAGTTCAAACATCATCTTCCTCAGAAACAAAATATTGATTGTGCACAAAGTATTGGTTGCATAGCCAATTTCAAAGTTTCATATTTTTCTGAAAATAAAAATCCAACATATAGGAATTGAATCGAATATATCTGGATGAGATTATGTTCCAAAAATTAGGAAAAAACTTGACTATTACAGTAAACAGTACAGTACAGTAAAAGGCATTACTGGCTGATTCCCTGAAAACTGGGAGACGCTATAGACTTGATTTGTTTTATATTGGTAGACATGTTGTTATGTTTTGCTCCATACGCCCCCTTAGGAGCAGCACTGTTAATTGGAACAGTGGATCGTGCGAAACTTATTAAAAATTAAATTATTTGATATTAAACTGTATACTCACCCATCTGATCATATTTGACGAATTTTTCCATGAGTCCATCATCATGAGTTCATCAGATTTTTTCTCTTATTACAGTAATAAGGTAAACCAAGACCAGTTATAGTCGAATTGGTACATTACAGTATTGAGCAAAATGCACTGAAAAACATAAATAAATAAAAAAATACTGATATTTTCATCTCCAACGATTACGTTACCAAAGATTATCAGGATAGGAAATATTTAGCTGAACAATAAAAGTTGCAAGACAAAAAGATACACACGCCAAAATAGACAAGGGGAATCTAGTATACAGACACAAGAAATATTCATTATACGAATTGAAACAAAACCCACTATCGTTGATCCCTGTGGTTGCAGATTCTGCACTGGAAGAAGAAAAACAAGAAATAGGTAAAAAACACCGAACACGAACTGGATCACAAACTACTGGAGATAAGAGATCATCGAGCCGTACACAAAATAAAAGAAATATTTGAACAGAAACCGAAAAAGTACTGATTATAACTGATTTTTTGTTTAATTTTTTTCCTTTTATAAAAATTAAATTAATTCTCATATCAGTCCACCTCAAATGAATAACTTTAGTATATCTCATATAAATATCAGGTTGCTAACTAGCTCTTTTCTTGAATTTAGGAGAGCAGTTTTTCAGAAATTTGTTTGTATAGCGGTGATGTTCTAATGTTCTTCTCGTAGGATATACATTATTTAGACGAGATAGACCAATAGGTCGTGGGGGAGGTTTGGCAATTTATATAAAGCAAAATTTCAAAGCTAAAATATTGACTAACTTAGGAATCCGTAACACTGAACAACTTTGGATCAGTTTTAGTCAAGATTCGCAAAATTTTGCTGTTGGAGTGACATATTATTATAGACCACCAAACATTCCGACAAATGAATATCTTACTGAGTTAGATAGCTCGTTTTTAGTTTTGGGACTTCAATTTGAAAATTTAATATGTACAGTTGATTTCAATATTGATTTTTTGGATCCATCTAATAAACCTTGTATAGATTTGAATAATATATTGGATACTTATGAACTTCAACAGGTAGTGAATCAACCTACTAGATTTGGACCAACAAGCATCAAGTTACTAGATCTAATAATTTGCTCGAATAAATTGAAATGTCATAACATAAGTAAGATTGATTGTTGCACCTTCAGTGATCATTTACTCATTTCTTGTGATATTTCAGTGAATAAAGTCAAATTAACACCATTTTTGCATCTTTCAGAAACTTTAAAAACTTCAATAATGCCGCCTTTTATCACAACTTGACCAACATTGATTTCGATCAGATTTAATTACACATGCAGAATGTTACTTCTTCTATTTAATATTGATATGATGACTGAATTTTTTCAGTTATTTTCATGTCAACAGATATTATTGACTGGAAATATATTTCATACCGAACTTTATTATTGTTTGTTTTTATTATTTCTTTCGTCTACTGGAAAATATTCTTATTTTACTATTATTATCTATAGGTTCTGGAATTCTTATATTCATTACTTCCCCTGTGAGAGATTAATATAAAAAATGAAAGGTGTTGGGACAACCCTAATGAGTTTAAATAATTCAACAAAAGGTTGCTTCAGTACTCCATGATTAATTTTCCTGTAATAACCGGCAAGAATCTCCCATTTTTTTTCAATGCAACCACTCTTTGTTTATACATTGTCTCTTATCAGAAAACACCCCACCATTTAACTTTTCGCCTGAGGACTGAGCCAAAAATTAAAAAATAAATAAGCTCCTTTCCCTCCCAGAAGAAACGCGATAAAAATCCAATTATAAAACATTATCACCCCGGATCTACTTATATATTTTCTCTCTCCCATCTTGTACCTCCCTTTTATTACACTCTTCTCTGCTTCCGCATGGTAATCCCAATTTGCTATCTTTCCTGCGTGCCACCTAATTAGGCGGCCATAAGTTTTATACGTGAAACTCACTTTTATGGCCATCTAACCAACAGAAGTTGCGGCCTCTTCTAATCACAGTAATTATTTGAACATTATCTCCCTAACTATGGAGCAGAAAATTCCCCGTTACTGGATACTCTGTAACCATAGAATGATTGAATAATACATTTGAAATTTATTGTTCTTGATTCGTGATGCAGATGTAATTATACAGATCATCCACCGCTAGAACAGGCAAAGAATAATGTGCAGCTGGTGCCATTATTTTATATGACGAAAATTGTTTTCGAATGTTTCGAAATATTTAAATAATAGGCCAACCTGTAGATGAAAATAAGACGCACTTTTCACACAAAATAAAAAAAGCAAACGGCCTACACTACTTTTTATAAGATAATTCTTGAATGAAAACACCTGTTTTCGCACCAGCAAATTCGCTTTGTGGCATTTTTTAAACAAGAAATATTGAAAAATATGAAAAAATTAATATATTTATATAAAATAATATTTAAATAAGTATATAAAACCACAGTAAAGCATATAAACAATAAAACATAATAAATTAGGAATGAACATGAAAAAAACTAATTATGATCTGAAAGGTGCGATTTAGTGTATTCCTGTTCATAAAAGACAACATAGGCATCTCCGCTCACGATGGATCTGGATGGAATTGGGGTCACATGTGAGTCATTATATTCGTGCCACGTTCTCGCATACAGATGTCTACAGTAGGTTGTGTAGTGTTCGCTGTAGGTAGCCCTACTATGATTAGATAACGCATATAGACTATAGCGACAGGGGGCTACTTTTTCATCAGCATAATCACTCATGTCCAATCCCTCTAAAGGAAAATCAATGGTGACATTCAATTTCCCTCGGAATCTTTCTGTTGAAGAAAACTGTTTCAAATGGATTACTAAAATTTTTGGAATTTATGAATTGATAGGGATTTTGAACATTTCCTTCTCTCTTTGCACTTCGCACATATCGGCTTCTCGTCACCATCTAAAGTTTCTTTCATTTTGACTAAATCCAAACATTGTGATAGTCTTAGTTGACCTGTTATTCGTGGTATTGAGAGGGAAAGATTCCAGAAAGGATCGAAGGATACTGATCAATGACCACAATAAGTACATTTTAATGTAGATTTTAACTGGCAAACGAAGTAATCCACAATTTTGAAATTGTCTGTCTTTGAGTATCTTGACCATGACTCTTGGGCCTTCTCACTATTACTTAATTTCTCGTCTATCTCTCTCATTATGGGTTTCGGCTCCTCCGTTGCTCTATTGACGTCTTCATGTAGACCCTCTAACATCTTCCTGGGCATAACCGATAAAACGAGGAGCGAATCTTTGGATTTGACTTTTCAATGCGATTGTATCAACAACTCCATCTGACGAATCTTCTGACCAAAGTTCCTCAATCACCTCGGTTAATGCTTTGAATAATGCTCCCTCCCTAGATACATTAGTGTTTATATCCCTTGTGTAAGCATCTCTGTTCAAATACTCCAATAACCATCTTGTATTCGACAAACACTGGATAACCCTATTCATAAAGCATATGTTTTCAATATTTTTAAACACATTTAGACCGAGAGATTTTGGAGTAGTTTCTGAAATACTAGCTGGCAGTGCAGGAACAATATCAAATTCGTTCATTGGTGCAGGGATCCTCATACTGTCCACAGTAGATTGGAGGTAGAAAGTATTTTTGTACTGGAGATATTTTTTTCAAATCCGTGAAGACCTTGTTTTTGTGGGTAGAGGTAAATTTCATTCAATTTTCTGAAATTGGGAAGTCTGCCCATAACTGAAGCGGCATTGCCTCTCTGAATAGCCAAACTAATTCGCTGAATCAAGAAGGAGTAAGATCTTGGCTTTTCAGTAGATTTAATCATTCTTTTCCCAATTTCTTTCAATGGTTCTAGAGCATGTGGTCCAAGTACACCATATGTTTCTCTACGACTATTTCATTCTACGTTCGTTACATATTGATTTTTAATTGGAGAATAAAAATGATTCCAAGACACCGTGGATCCTAACTCATTATTCAACGACACTCGGCCAATCACAGGTTCAGAATTTTCAGAATCCACGGGAACTGAGAGGTTTAACAAACAAATTTCTCAAGAAGGCTTTGCTTGATTGAACTTTTGTCACAGCTTGGCATCCGCGAATGTCAGATTGACTATTTTCTTAGTTTTAACTTTGATCTGTGTGACAAGTACCTAATATAAAAATAAATAGAGCGGATTGGGAAAGCAGTGATAGTGGGGAAGATGAAATCTATCTTGCAACAAAGATATGTCAAACAATTTTTACTTGAACGTTCCACACTCTCTCAGTTCTTGGTCAGAGTTTCTCTAGTAGGTATTTTATTCACAAATTTTCGAGTGCCTTTTATAGCTCAGTTGTAAATGTATGAGTTCGAATCCCACTCTTGGAAGTTTTTTTAAAAATTATTTTCAATTAAGGCATTTATTCATTCATGAATGAACACCGATTATTCATGTATAATTGTTATTCTACCTTATATTACTTTATAATATATACTTATTTTCATAAATAATATTTAGATTTCATTAAAACTCTGACTATATTATAGTCGTAGAGAAAGTATAGTCTTCTACTCGCGTATAATAGCTATTATTTTCTCGGATAATTCCGAAACTCGCATTCGACTCGTTTCGGAATTTTTATCCTCGAGTAAAATAGCTATCATTGTACGCTCGTTGAAGAATATACTATTATATTGCCACTGGATAGAAACAATAAAAATTGCCCAAACCGAAATATTTACGAATTTTATTTTTCTCTGTTGAAACAGCTGGAGGTTGACAAGAGGTGGGAAGTTGCAACCGTATCTACACAAGTGAAATCCCAAACTAAAGGCTTTCCACATTTCCAAGGAATAAGGCTCATACCATCTAGATGATTTCCATCATCTCTGCTTATTCCAACAGGCTCTAATATTGTCGAAACTTCCGCAGCGTGATGTCTTGAGAAGCGACCAGAACTAAACCTGCAACTCAAACCATGTAATCCGTTTTCCTCAACGACAGATCCACATTTACATTGATGGCTTACACAAACTGATGTGCCCAAACGGAGACCAATAGCAATCCTGAATGATTGGTCTTCTACGAGAGTACCCAGGGAAGCTACTGGGGGAGCATTCAGCCAAGCACCTGATTCTTTCGAACAAACAGCCATGAGACGAGCCTTTTCAGAATTGGAATATCCAGCTGACTCAAGGAGTATTTTGTATATTGAATTGATCATAGGCATTGTTTAAATAGAAGTAAGATCCCAGTCAACACAGAATGGTCTCAGAGATGGTAGTGAGATTCACATTCATGTTTCTCATCACACCAGTGAATCGTAAAGTGTCTTCCATTATTATCGCATAAACGTCTATTCGGTGCCCCGTTGGTCATGTCGAGACATCAAAATGTGATGCAAAATGTGACTCCAAATTAGCCCAATGTGACATTCCATTTATACTTCGGAATCGAATGCATATCGAGACCCTTTCGATGTAACAATGTGAAACTGAAAGGACTAGTACTTATTCAAAAATGCGCTTCACTTCCTGATTCTACTGTATGTCAAGAATAAAACAAAGCTCACCATGTTCTAACATAAACAGAAATTAAACCTCAATGTTGTTATTCTTACTAATTAATTACGGTTCATATGGAATGGAATGCTAGAAAACAAATGAGTGAGTTGATTCCGTAGTACTTATATACTTTTCACAAACAATAAAAAATTATCAAACTCTGTCTAAATCATAAAAAACATTATACAGAAATGTAAAAAAAATCTGTTATTCAACTTCAATCCATTTTCTTTGCGGCGAAATCGGTACCTATCCTGAAAATGCCAGATTCTGTGAATCACTGAATTTACCTCTATACCTTTCTACTCACCGTTCCAGTTCTTGAAGGGATACTGTTCTTGGTAGAAATAATAATTGGGCAATGTTAATAAACACATTTGATTTAAGTATTGAAATAAAAAGAATCAAACAGAACATTACTCACTATCAGAAGTACCTATAGAATATTTGAAGGATGGCGTCAACCAAATACAGATTCTACTTGACTCTTGAGTCGACAAACAACTCTGGCCATTTTGTGTCATGATGGTGATGTTATGCTCAATTTTGTTACCGACCTAATTCCTTCTATACCGACAAAACCGCAATGAAACCAAAATTCATGTTAATGTGCTTTCCAATTTTCTTCACATTTTGTTCTCAAAGCGACACTAACGAGAAGAAAATTGTGAACAATTCATAACATTTGGCATCACTAAGTGGTAACAGTGATGTTTAAATGCAACTCGTTTTGTTACCATAATAATCATGAATATTTGACGTCTTTTTAATGCAGGTTTCTTTAAAAAAAAAAACATTGTTTCAATCACGTTACGACATGACTTGGATGCGAGATCACTATCGCCATCTACATGTCGCATCCATTTGAATCCAATAATAATCCCACAAGGTTGGCTAACTATCTTATTTCTTTATAAACAATGTTATAGGTATGTCCCATGCTTTCTGATAATTTTTATTCTCGGGCAGATTATTCTTAGTTTGGGAAATTCAAAGGAACCCGCAAACTCCTTATGGAATTTGGGTCCCAGTGGATTTTTTTGAATTTTTGGTATGATGTAGTCCATGTAATTCTCAAACAATGTTAGCCATGCGCCAACCCAAGAAAATTAACAGTTTTGATGCTAGGGTGCGTTGAAATCACCATTTGCGCAGATTAGACTATTTATTTTTGAACCCGGTAAAAATATTTTCACTTGTTTCATTGTTGCTAATGTTGCACAATATTGTGCTGTTTTATAAAAAAAATCTTATCCCCTCCCCTTTTTTCCAAAAAATCCACCGGTACCCAAATTCCATAAGGAGTTTGCGGGGTCCAAAGGAACCTCCCCTCCCCTTTTTCCTCCAACTCCTATTACGAAACGCAAAAAAAATATTTCTCGAGTGCCTTCAAAGGTATCGTCGAATGTTCAAATATATATATATATATATAAAAATTTCGGTGGATTTTTCTGAATTTTTGATTTAATGCAGCACAAGTTATTTTGAATAGAAATAAATCGGGTGACAAATAGTTTTGATGCTAGGTGGCGTCGAAATCATACCTTGCTTAGAATAGACTATTCTTTATTATAGGCGGAAACAATATCTCTACCTATTTTTGTTTTATTTTATGCCGAACAATTGTGTAAATTTTTATAAATTGAAACACGAAAAAAATTAATTCAATCACTACCTCAAATTCGAATTGTGGATGTGTAATTTTATTTATTTTCAAGATTTTCGCCCAATTAATTGATATTCAAAAATCATGAACTACTCCCTACTAAGAAGTCAGCAAACTCCACCAATATTTTTCTGAAGGGATGTAAAGGTGAAATTAAACAACTGTACGATTTCCTCAATTTCAGCTAATTAAAAACATTTATTTGATAAAGCATTTACAAGTAGTCGGGAATTGATTTTTTTCATGTTTTAAAATAGCGATAGGGGATAAGAGGGGGGTTTTTGATTTTCAATTTATAAAAAATTACACAATTGATCAGTATTATCTAAACTAAAATACGTAGAGCCATTATTTCCGCCTATAATAATGAATAGTCTATTCTGAGCAAGATGTGATTTCAACGCCCCCAACATCAAAAGTATTCATTTATTTCTATTCAAAATAACTTGAACTGCATCATATCAAAATTTTGAAAAATCCACCGAAATTTTTTCGTTTTGTGTCATTGGGGGGGTGGGGGGATAATCATAAAAAATAGCTATTTCCCTTATTTAGGCATATTTAAACATTCGCCGATTCATTTAAAGGCACTCGGGAAATATTTTTTTGCGTTTCGTAATAGGAGTTGGGGGAAAAAAGGGAGGGGGTAAGATTTTTTTTTATAAAACAGCACAATATTGTGCAACATTAGCAATAATGAAACAAATGAAAATATTGTTCCCGGGTTCAAAATTAAATAGTCTAATCTGGGTGATTTCAACGCCCCCTAGCAGCAAAACTGTTATTTTTTTTGGGTTGGCGCAATGGTAACATTGGTTGAGAATTACATGGAATACATCATACCAAAAATTCAAAAAAATCCCTTGGTACCCAAATTCCATAAGATGTTTGCGGGGTCCTTTGTTCAAATTCCATATAATCAATATCAGTTATATCGGAAAAAGAATCTGGTAAAACTGAAAAAATCAGACGGCGAGAAGTATTATAAGTATTATGAGAGAAAGTCTTTCTGTTGCCTAAACCGCCAAAATCCATTGGGAGAGTAGCTTGGTTCCAGGTAGATTCATGAAATGTATTATTAGTTATGTGTACTACGCAGAATTTCATCGAAATCATCAAGGTATTTCTTACAGCGCCAAGTTGGACTAGATCAGGTTGTTAAAATAATTAAAACTTTTTGTTTTTTTTGCGAATATCTAATGTATTGGAGGAATCGTATAAATCCTACAAAATGAATTTTTATACTAACAGATCGGTGAATGTTTCATTAAGAAAACCCGGAAAAACCTCGAAAAATATACTTTTTCAAAAATTCATTATTTTTATAATTCCGAAGCTGAACAAACTATATTGCAAAAACTGATAGATAATAACAAGCGGTGTCCGATCTGTATAGTTTTTGCACAATCCCGTTATAAACAATTTAAGGGCAAATCTTTCTGAATGCGCCGATTTGGGGGAAATCATCTCATTCAATTTCTGTAAACGGCATTTGGAAGTGAGATCAACATATACAATTTGTATATTTAGGATTTTCACCTGACAGGTGGGAAATGTGTTGAATATGTCACTGGAAGTTACTCTGAATGCTTCAAAGTGCAACCGAAGTCGCCCGAACTCAACTTCAAGTTTACTTCAATGCGACTTCGTGTGATTTCGGACGCACTTTGAAGCGTTCCTATCAAGTTTCAGTGACATTTTCAGCACATTTCTCACCTCTCGGGTGGAAATCCGAAATATGCAAATTGTAGATATTGAACTCTACTTCCAGAATACGACGATTTCCCTCAAATCGGCGCATTTTGCAAGATGTACCCTTAATTGTGTATAACGCGATTGTGCAAAAAACACAAATCGTACAAATATATCTTGTGCACAGTTGAACCACATATTATTTATTATATATCAGTTTCCGCAATATTGTTTGTCCAGCTTCAGATTTATAAAATTTATAAATTTTTGACAAATGGTCTCTTTTTCGAAATTTTCTCGGATATTCTCAGTGGAAAATGCACCGATCCGGTTGTATCATAATCCATTTTGTTGGTTTTATAAATCTCTGCAAAAGTTCCATTGGCTATAAAACGATAAAAATTGGTATAGGCCATTTGCGACTTTTACTTGGTGGGGGAAAAACCTCAACGTCTCCAGATAGAAAGCAGATAGAAGAGCTTCTGAAACATTGTGGCAAGTGGGAAAAGACCCCTCACGTTTTCTGTGTAAATTTTTTTTTTTGCTAATTTTTTTGAAATTTTGTAGATTCTAGAATCCTTATTTTATAGTCCTATTTAAAATTTTAGGATAATATCTCAAAATTTTGAGATTACCTCTCAACATTTCTAAATTATTTCTCGAAATATTGGGATTCTTTCTAAAAATTTTGAGATTGTTTTCTCAAAATTTTGGAATTGGTTATCAAAATTTTGAAACTGCTTCCAGTGGACTTATATTTGCAATGTTAAATTCTCAGTACCGAAGTGGTTATGCTTGTAGGTACCTAACTCTACATGATATGGAGAATACCAATAAACTTATAGTTGTTTTCTCAAAATTTTGGAATTGGTTATCAAAATTTTGAAAGTGCTTCCAGTGGACTTATATTTGCAATGTTATGTTCTCAGTACCGAAGTGGTTATGCTTTGTAGGTACCTAACTCTACATGATATGGAGAATACCAATAAACTTAGAGTAAGCGATATGTCTTCCTTGGATTGAATTACCTTGAAAACTTAGCACGTTTGCACTTAGCACATAACAAAATCATCAGCAGAAGAACATTACAACGACGTATGAAATCCTTGGGATTATACAGAAGAAAATTTGTATACGAGTGACGGTAAGCTTGTTTCTTTTCTCAAGAAAGAAATTGATCATTCAGGATAATTACATGGATATAAGTGGCATCTTACAAAATTCAAAAATTTTCCTCTCTGCAATGCATTGAGTTTCTACAACCTGCCAACGGAAATTAAAAAATCTGAAAATGACAGAATATTTTTTTAACAAAATAAAATGTTTAATGACTGAAAAATGTTACTATTCCTGTCAAGAATATTTGGATGATCCATCATTGTGATTTTTTTTATTTTATTAATTTTACTTTTTAATGTAGGTATCACTATTGTAGTGTGCTGTTGTCTTACCTGCTTTATGATATTTTCAACTCAAAGATTCAAATTATAAATATTATGCCGTGGTTTATTTGTACTCATATGTTATGATTTCATTTATACTGATATTGATTCACTTTAAATATACATATCAGACGAGCCACCCCGTATATTTCTTATCCCATAGTGAGTGGAAAAATATCCCGAAACATATCGAATGATTTTGTTTGGGGGACATCCGTTGACGTATATTTGAGGCTTGAACGCTACCCGCTATTAGGGGGCGCTTCAACCCCTCAAAATTGAATAGGGGAGAGGGGTTGAGTGATACTTCATTTCAAAGGTCTTGGAAGCCTCTTTACAACGATGTATGAAAAACGTAAATTTGATGAACCGTTTTCGCCAAAAATTAATTTTGAAGCTCGAATGATCCACCTTGAATATTTCGGTTATTTTTACAATGTGCATGCCCATGTTTATGGAGCCCTTTTTACAAACTTAAAAATCTTCATTAAATCACATTCTTAAAAATGTTGAATTATTTCATCATGCTTACAATCAAAAAAATCAAATCTGCGATGTTAAATCAAATGTGCAAATTGTCCTCCAGTATGACTTCCATACAATAATTCATTCTCTCAAACTGATAAATAAAAAATCAGCAAAACATTTCTTTACGTTGCCTTCATTTTTTGTTCTCAGAAGGTGTTTATCTGGTTTTAACGTTTCTTCGATAATTTCATGAGTTAAATTAATTTGTTGAGTTACTACTTTGCTGATTTGTTCAAAATTTCACAAATTACAGTGTACACATTGCAAGTTCGTGTTGAGCTGGTTAGCCTTTTTTACCAAAATCAAAATTGTGCCCGAGCGGCTGCAGGGATATTTAATCAAAACCATCCTGAACGTAGCGTTCGCCATAAGTACTGAATGGACTTTATTTCAAAATTTGTGGAGACAGGTTTGGTACTGGATAAAAAAAGGGCACCCATTGGAATTGTGAATGATGAAGGAGCAGCTGTGGCGGTATTGGAACATGTCCAACTTATGCCAAACACGCATTCTGTACCACAACTGTCTGCATCTTCCAGTATTAGCCAATCTAACGTTTTCAGAATTTTAGATAAACACAAGTTCCATCCGTACGAAATTAAATTGATTCATGAATTGAATGATGATGATTGGGATCGAAGGCACGAGTTTTGCGAAATTACGGCCGAGCGTATCAACAATAACACAAATCTCTTGTACAACGTTTGCTTTTATGACGAATGCAATTTTTTACATAATGGAGAGGTTAACCGGCATAATTGTAGAATTTGGAGCGATACAAATCCTCATGTATTTCGAGAAGCTCACACTCAACATCCGGAAAAGCAAAACGTTTTGGTAGGAATTTTGGGAAACCACCTAATTGGACCTCTGTTTATTCCTGGAAATTCAAATGGCGAAATGTATCTTGAAATGCTGGAAAATGCGATTGATCCGTTAATAACTGAACAATTAGAACACGATTCTCTACTACTTGACCAACAATTGCATTTTCAACAAGACGGAGCTCCTCCGCACTACGCCGCATCAGTTCGCCAATACCTCAATTTGCAATACCCCGGTCGTTGGATTGGAAGAAGAGGTCCTATGGAGTGGCCTGCCCGATCTGCTGACCTGAACCCTCTGGACTTCTTCTTGTGGGGACATCTTATATCCAAGATTTTTGTGACTCAGCCTGAAAATTTGGACGAACTACGCCAACGAATTGTAAATTAGTGTCGTCAAATAACTCCAATTATGCTGAACCATGTTAGAGACGGTTTTCAGTCGAAATTGTATCATTGTATCGAAGTCAATGGAGGGCAATTTGAACATTTGATTTAAACACGCAGATTTGATTTTTTTGATTGTAAGCATGATAAAACAATTTTTTTTTAATAATGTGATTTTTCGACGATTGTTGAAGTTTGTTGAATGGGCTTAATAAACATGGGCTTGTACATTATAAAAATAACCAAAATAGCTCATTCGATCTACAAAATTGATTTTTGGCGAAAACGGTTAATCAAATTTACATTTTTCATACACCGTTGTAAAGAGGCTTTCAATACCTTTCAAATGATGTATCACTCAACCCCTTTCCCCGATTCAATTTTGAGGGGTTGAAGCGTCCCCTATTAGGGTGTTGCTCGTTCAAGCCTCAAATATACGTCAAAAGATGTCCCCTAAACAAAATCATTCTACCTATATGTTTCGGGAAATTTTTCCACTCACCATGGGATAAGAAATATACGGGGGGGCTGGTCTGAGATGGATCACCCTGTATGTATCTTGTGTTGTGCTGTTGTCTCACCTGTTATAACATTGATTTTATTTTTACATATGATCGTGGTTTGTTTGTTTAGTTACTCATTTATTTCATTTATACCCATTTTATATTCTCAATGACCTCTACGATATGCTATTACTGAATTATGTACTCTGTTTTACTGTATCTGTATTGTATGTGACTCAGATTCATTAATTGGCTTTTATATGACTTACCATATGTACAACTGTACCAGTATGGCTAATAAATTTATTATTATTATTATTATTTCCAATGTTAACAAACCGGATTTGTTTTGCAACTCAAAATAGGACCTGGTAACAACGGTAAAAGACCTGTGCTTGTGACATTTTTGAGTTATAAAACGAAAGAAAACATCTTAATAAAAAATAGCAAAAAGCTTATGACTACTAATTATTCAGTGACATCTTTTAGCTCCCAGTGTTACCTATAAAATAAGAGAGAATTACTACCGTACCAAATTCTATCAAAACAACAAATAAAACAATCCTACATCAAAAGTGACAAATTATTGATAGAAGTTACACTATCGAAGACGGCGAAAAGATTTTTTTTTAAATCAATACATCTGGAAACTCCTTCAGATTTTCAAATGATCGTGATAATTTTTTAAAGGCTAATAGAGCAACCACAAAAACAACTCATTAAGGTAAATCATCTAATCAGACAACATAGCACCCAAACCAAAGGATCACGTCAAAAAACGACTATATATAGAAGGAATGACTAGTATGCATCAAAACATCAAGTGAAATAAAAAAGAAGATATAACAATATCTTTACTGAAATATGGAGAAAAGTTAGGTCAAAAAATAGAAAAATAGATATCTCATGTTTTTCAGAAAAGTGGTTGAACATAGGTGAAATCGATATATTGAAAAATCCCAATTATCCCGATTTCTCGATATGCAAATTTAGACTCTCACAGTGGCGTTATAATTTTGTTTGTCGAAATCGACTTTGAATTCATAGAGGCGATACATACAATTGAGGAAAAAATTACTGGTGAATTCTGAGGTACAAAATCAAGAATTCCCCATGAATTACATGAATTACTTGAAATTCTAATGAATTACATGAATTCCCCATAAATTACTTGAATTACCGATGAATTACGTAGATTCCCGATGAATTATACAGGGAGTTTCTTAAGTAAGTGTAGAAAATTTAGGAGCGTGGTGCTGTCATCAAAATAAGAAGAAAAGTTTCTATAAACATATGTTCGCAAGTTATTCGTTACTGAGATACAGAGTGTCAAAGTTGAATTCTTATTTTTATTTTTTATGAATAATTTCAAAATAATTTTGCTGTTTGGCTAAAGTTTGGTATCTGGGGATATTTTTATTTAGTTTGTGTATAAATTTATACCTGGTATAGGTCACTGCTAGCAACTGTTTTCGAGTTATTGAGATTTGAAATAATCGATACAAGTGATTTTGAATTACAAGATTTTTACATTTAAAATTAATTCAATTAGTAATTAGTCTTTTCACAATTATCATAAGATTTGATTTTGTCATTGAAAAATCATCACAGATACCAAACCTTACTCGAATATCACAAATATTTTGTAATTTATTCACAAAAAACAAATATAAGAATTAAACTTTGACACTCTGTATCTTAGAAACGAATAACTTTCCGACATGTGTTTATGGGAACTTTGTTTCTTATTTCAATACCAGCAACACGCTCCCTGAGTTTCTGCACGTACTTAAGAAACACCCTGTATGAAGTCCCTATGAATATCATGTGAAGTCTGTGAATTTCTGCAATACAATGTATGTTGCATGATCTCAAGGAAGAAATAATTTTCCCACTGAAGCAACAACACATTTTCTTAAGAGCCCATCAGCACGTCACTCCGAAAAGTCGAATTTCTTCCTCACCCCTTCCAGCAAAGGTTTGTATGCATCAGACATAGCAGGGCTGAGAGTGAAGATAATGAACTTGACATTGGCAACACAGCACCTGTACGTTGTCGATTACAGCACCAATCAGATATAAATTTCCCGATCGTAGAATACGTTTTTTGCAAAAACCATAGATTTCATGAAAGAGATATTTTTGTATGGGAACGGTGGTCCCATGAGAATTTCGGCATCTCTCATTTTTTTAAATTTATCATTTCAATTTTTTTTCTTAAAAATTATCATAACTAAAAATTAATGAAGTACCGGAATCAACACAAAAACATTGAGTCATTTGCTAAAGAAAAAAAAAATCTCAAAGAAAAACTAGGCGTAAAACCGATTCCCGTTTCACCAAGGTATATTGTGTTTGTTCTTAAAGTTGCGTCAAAGACATAAGCCACAAGTGTTGAGGAACTGAAAAAATCAGTGGAGACTGCTTCAAAGATGCTCTGGAAACAACTGCTGATCACGGTATGGTGAAAGAAGATGATTCTTGGCTGACCATGGAGTAAGTTTCTGACGAACTATCGAAAATAAAAGATCTGGTGACATCGAGGAAATTTGTATTGAAGGGTTATCCAATGCTCTGAATAATGAACCGGATGTAATCCTGTAAAATAATATTAGAAAAGAAGATCAGATTGATCCTGACGATAAAAATAAAATTAAAGAATTTTAGAATTATCACACTGACAAAAAGGATTTTCTGCATCAACGCATAATTGCATTGATTCAAAGAGATTGTATTCTTGAAAAGGTCTAACCAAATATTAGTTTGACTTTTTGACGTATTCCTCTTGGTTACTTAGGAGGAAACAACTGAACACTTGCTTCATATGTTGGTTGAGGCAGGAATATTTTAGCTTCAATAATGGGCACTTTTTTTGTTGAATCATGGGAGTAGGTTGAGACAAGTATATTGCAATTTCAATAATGAATACTATTCTTCTATATACACTTGGAGGTTGAGTTGCAATCTTCACTTTGCACTTGGTTATAAAATATAGGATGGAAGCCATTTTCATTTCGGCAACATTCAATAGATTGAACAAAGCATTGATTCACAACTACGAACAATTTAGGTATAAATAATGGTTTTAAATGAGAATAGTTTTAAATTTAATAACTGAATTCTCAATAAAAGCAGTTTGATTGAATACATAAACAACACCACTCGCTCTTGGACACAAAACTGTAGAAGACCAAAATATATTTCACTCATTTTCAAAACTGGACCTTAATGAGCCAAATTCAATTTTCGATATTACGTTTTTATTGTAGGCACAAAACTAACATTCATACAGGTACACTAGCCTGATAACCTCTAACCCAAATGGTCAAACTGGAAGAAATGGTCGAATTGGAAGTCGTATTCGCAGGTCGCGGTGCCGCCACCTGCTTTTATCAATTAGAAATAATTATTCTTTTCAGAAGATTATTCTATTTAAGTGTATGTATATTTTTGATTGAAGAAATCTTTTTTATCTGTGCATCGATATCATCCATAAAAGATACATCGAAACCGAAAGATTTCACCAATAGGAAAACTTCAACAATTTCAGAAAACAGTATGAAAATTGGAGTCAGCGGGGATGACCAGATGGCAGTTAAAAAGTCATTATTGTGTTAGCTATTCGACCAAATGGATGAAAAGGTGAGAGCAGACTGAGGTGGCTGGTATCTGAAACTTGTTCTTTCCGTCAACCAGCTGCACCCTTACAACAACCCTCAGACTCTTCGAGCGAAGCCAGGAGAGACGTAGCCCAGAATGGTGACTATGCTGGGATGACCCCTATGATTGAGAAGCGAACGCTCTACCATCACGACTACTACGGCACATCTGAGGTTACAGAAAATCTGTGCAGTATTACAAAGTACTAAGATCTGCCCGATGGAAAAAAATGCGATTTGTGTATTTTTTCCATAGTTCCAGATTTTGAAATGAAGAGTTCCAGTAATATACCTACTTCAAGATAATATCAATGGTCGCTTTCCTGCTTTCAGTTATCTTAAAGGAACAAAAGAGGGCCTGTTCATAAGAAGCTGCCTACACTGATAAAAAGGATTTTTTGCATCAACGCATAATTGCAACACTTTTTGACATAACCTCAAATTAACCGTCAAAATGGCAAAAAAACACATTTTTCTGGCGTATAAATGATTCAGTTCAGATGAAAATTTGTAGATATATATCATTTTGTGTGTCGAATAATCACTATTTTTCTGCAAATAAAAAGACTTCTAGTTTTCGAGTTTTATAAATTTTTCGATAAAAATACCATTATCTTCCACGAATAATTGTCTTCATATTTTTTTGTATTTCGAAGGTCTTTAAGTGAACAATTTAATTGTAGAAATGTCTACTTTAGAATGGTCTAGTACCTAGGTGGTTTATTGATCGTTGAACCTCTTAAAATGGAGAAAAAAGTCTTTCTGAATCATGATTGATTGCAGGTAAGTTTGCAAAATTGTATGTGCTGGAAGTTTGCATATGTAAGCTTAGTGCAAAGTCGTGACAAAATTGAAAAGTTTCAGATGAGTTAACAAATATTTATTTCTTGGAACTCAGCATTTGCCACTGTATCTACTGAAAGTCAGTATCTAACTCACTCAAGTTTCTGACAAGTTTTTAAATGATACCCTTACAAATGTAATACCATGAGCGGGAAGATCTGCTGTTTGCAGGGTACTTGTTGAACGTTGGCTGCAAGGAACGTGACAACTGTACAGTTGCTCTTGATAGGTTTTTGAAAACTATGCAACTTCACCTTACTTAGTGGGTTGTATTAGTAGCTACTCGTATAAGAAGGGTTTCTATTTAAATGACTGTGGGTTTCGTACTTATACCTACCAGGTTCTAGAAATTACGGTATGTCTATGGAATCAATGCATCTGAGCGGTTCATTACTCCATGCCTTTATTTCACTGACTATAGTGCAGAGAAGAGCGAAAACTACCTATGCTTAGTGGTCAGGTGCAGTTTCAAATACAAGGTAGTCATGTTCAATTACTATTCCTCATAGTAGGTACTATAATGGTTTTGATAATAATTTATTTTGTAATTTGTAATTATGAAATATTATTTATTATGAATTTTGGAGTCATTATTATTATTCATTTACAGACTCCTATGCAAATTTGATACTTTACCTTGGCTTGGTGGAGCATTTCTTTGCCTCTCAGTGAGATTTTTTGGGTTCCAGGGCTCTTGTTGACTTCAGACAAATGAATATTATATTGAATTCAGCAAATTCAGACCAAATAAATGAGAAAGACCAATAATTTCAATAAATATAACTATTTGATACATGCAAAAGAATAAATAAATCACTGCTGAAGTTTATAACTTTCCATTACTTCATATTTCAATTTTAAATGTAAATGAGCAAACCTTATATCTAAAATTATGCGATATGACATCATATAGTCAGACCTCTCTAGCATTAATAACCTTGGTTGGCACAGCTTGCCTATTGAGTCATTATCCTAACCCAACTAATTTATAAAGTCCCATGTCTTCGCGTTTTTTATTAATAATTAATAATACGAGTTTATTATCACTCCCGTGCACTATTGAAAAGTAAATGGATATCGTTCATAAGCTCAGGGGAAAAGGTATGCATATATCAGACAAGAATAAGTTGCAACTTTTTTATAAAGCCTTTACCCGCGTGTGTGTTTTTGGTGTTGAATCTCTGATCGTTCTTTATGCTGCCTCGTTAATGACGATTCTACGAAGCTGCCTCCATTTTGAGAAGTGACTACTGGAAGTTTTCATTCATCCACTGAATCAAATTCTTGGGAATTATCGAGGTAATTGTCTATCACTATGTATTCATCACTGCACTATTATTAACTAAATATTTACACATTTTGGAGGAATCATCTTACATTTTGATGCTTACTTATAATGTTGCAACATGCCTCCTTATTAGTTGCTTTCATTCTCCCTTCTTGACAAAAAAAATTAAATGTTCATGTTTCCTAGTAACAAGAAGTGAAATCTGTTAAATGCTAATGTTTATTAATTTGTTGCTAATTGAATACTATATCTAGAAAAATGGTTTTGAAATCTTAAGAAAGCTTGTACTTTCAGGATTCTTATATTACTTATCAATTCTGGTTGATTTAATTCCTTCTTTGTCAAATTTTCTAACGCATCGTTTGATGTCGTGAAATAATTGAATATCCAATTTCATCAATGTTGTCATTCATTTTGGTTAATTTTTAAAATAATTCTTGTTAATATTTCTCTTTTTGCATAAGTATTGTAAAAAAAAAATGTTAAAACTTTTATTTCCGTCAACAGATTGCACCCCTACGCGCTACCCTCGGAAGTCTTCGAGAGACTTGTGAGCGCTAGGGAAGACGCAGCCCATACCTTCTAACGTGTGATGTCATGCACTAGGCGAACGTTCTATCAGCACGGTTTATAATCGACCAGTATGTTTTATTTGAATCATTATTGCTATTTTCTTACATTTATCGTTTGAAATTCCCTGAATTCTGTTTGACAGTTGTTACGTCAAATGCTGATTGTGGTTTTGCTCATATTTTACGGGGTACTTAAAAAATGCTCCATTCTTTGACTTTCAGAATGTCCATCTGTTATTCAAAGTTTCCACTTGATTTTAAAAATGCTGTGTTTTTAATTTTGTAACTATTAAAATCATGACAATACCTACCTACACACGAATAAATTCGAACAGCAGTTAATAAACCCTGTTCGTGAGGAACTTGACAATTTTTATATGTGACCAGTACATCGAATCATTTTACTTGGACTAAACAGTGAAGATCAATGGGAAGTACCTATGTCTGTTCATAAGTATACCCATTGTTTTTGGGTTTGAACGTGAGTGTGCCCGTATCAGGCCCTCCACTGCGGCCAATGGCCTATTGTGGCTCCCCATTGTTTTTACACCTGAAATTAACTTCGGACTATAGTATTTTTTCTCTGCGTGCATAGAATATTGTAATTTCAGAGAAGTACAATGATACAAAATTACCGATTTTGAACCAATGAAAATGCATTGCTCACACTAACATTCCATTTACCCTCGCATACTATTTTGTTATGCAGAACTCGTGACACATGTCGCTCTACCAGGATGATAAATGACATGAAACAAAAAGAAATTACTTTAAAATTCTGTATCGTTCGCGATACAATCGCGAAATCATTATTGGGCACTTTATCAGATGACGTAAATGCATTTTGGCGCAAAACGGCGCTACGACCCGAGGCCCAAAATAAATGAACATCGCATTGAATAAAAGCGTCCCTTAGCAACCCCACTACTGGGCTTTTATATCTGATGCCGGCAAGTGAACGAGTTTTTACGGTTGGGAGTTTTATCCCTGAATTTGTGACAGCGCACCATCGACGTGTAGTCAAAAATGACCCTTATGGTAAAGTGTAATTGGTTCGCTTTTGAAGGATGTGTTGCGATGAGCAGTAACTATTCCAGCAGTGAAAATACTCGAATCGGGGGAATGAACGAGATCTGAACGCTTTATGTAATGTGCTTGTTGGCCTTGCTCTTGTTTAGCTAACTTGCTGGTTGCAGGGCTTCATCCCCATTAAAAACACTGATTTATAAAGGTTGTTAATTATACTTGCTTGGGGTCTCTTAGTGTTGGTAATATTGTCTCTAATTAGGTTTGATATATTTCTACTGGATTATTTTATGTTGAAGAATTCATTCGTTCTCGTTTGTCAGAATGGTTTATCAACATGCAAGTAAAAGGATATGGAATTGATTAATAGACTGGCGCCTAGGTATAATTTTTGTTGAAGAGAAAAAATAACAGGCAAGGATCAAGTGGAAAATGTTGTTGAGGTTCCAACTTTAGTGAAAAAAAATAAAAAATATTTAAACACGAAAACAATGGTGAAAATGCATCCCCAGTTTAGGGGTTCAATAGGGATTTTTGCGATTTGTGGCGAAACGTGACCTTCTGACGGTAAATTTTTGTTAGAAGAGTTGTAAGTAATAAAAAAATCAAACACTTTTGTATCTAACACTTTTTGACAACTTTGCGAAAAACCAGTTTTTCAGTATTTTTTTTCTCGTGTATAAATGATTTAATTTCAATAAAAATTTATTAAAATAAGTCTTTTCTCGAATAAGCCTGACTTTTTTGCAATTCAGAACGACTAGTTTTCGAGTTAGGTACATTTTTCGAAAAAATATCCTTATCTTCTACGAACAATTGTTTTGATGTTTTTTTTTTATATTTCGAAGGTCTGTAAGTGATCATTTTATTTGTTGAAATGTCTACTTTGATACAGTCTAAGTAACTTGGTGGTTTAAATGATCGTTAAATCGATCGTTGGCTGCTAAAAATATGGTGTTGTTCTTTGTTTGGACAAAAAAATTGTTTCAGAAGATTTCATCAGTATGAAAATGCATTTGTGCACAATATTGCCTTTCTACAACAAAAAATAAAGAAATTATGAAGAATTTTTTTTTTTATAATTTTATTTTGATTATTATTCCTCTGATCATTTTGAAATGGAAAGTATTTCTTCTTGACATTACAAAATCATTCATTTAAGGAATTTATATTTTTTTTTCGTAAAGTTGGAACCTCAACACCATTTTCCACCTGGTCCTTGCCTGGTACATTTTTTCTTATTTGTATCGTTTGAAATTCCAGCCTATAATATCAGTAATGAAAGTTAACTTAAAATCATCGCCCTTGGTTAATGGTTTGAAAATCGATATTTTTTAAAAATAATTTCTATTACTTTCAGTCCTTTATAACAATACAAAATTCAGACATAGAAAAAATAAATAAAAAAATATTCATGAAGTCCTCAATGCCATAAAAAAACTGTTTGAACATATCAATTAGTTCATATCAATTCAGGAGTGGATTTCTTTGATTGATTTATACTAACTACATACCCGAGGAGGTGATGTTTGGCAAATAGTAATGAAAGCACTCTCAGACCCGCTAGGCTATATATGGAAAAACTTCTCTTTATGAGATGAAATTTGGTATCGTCCCTACGAGCTATTCAAAAATATTTTCGCCTTATGTCCATATACGGAAACATCTGAATTTTCACTCATGTGTTAAAATGTTCATAAAAGTTGTGGAATTATCGCTACTATGTGGATTATCAGTAGTGATATCCCGACAAAATGCTGAATTTTCAAAAAATACTTTCACCTTGCGCTGTTACTGAAACTGTGTTGCTTAGAAACACCACGAGATCTTGTTCGAGTGGTGTTTTGTACAGCAACACAGTTTGAGCGACTAGCAAGGTAAAAATATTTTGAAAATTCTGCATTTTGAAGGGATATTCGATCAGACAATCTCACGAATACATCATATCATTATGGACTAAACCAATAATTTATTACGGATAGACTTTGATAATTACATTTAGAGCTGCGGTCACATTCTAAGCACAATTTTTATTGCAGCTTGTTTCGCGGAAAATAGTTGCCAATCAACCAAAAAGTCGGCAAAGATTAGTTTCTGATGAATTATCTGCTTATATACAATGTATATAAGCAGATAATTGCCGCGAAATAAGCGGAAGTAAAAATTTTGCTTAGAATGTGACTCTGTCGAATTACCTGCAATTAATTCTAGCACGCGGGGGAATCGACAAGAAAATTTCACGCAAGACTATATTAAATTAATGCTTATTTCATCTGATTTGGAGATTATTCAAGACAAAACAAGTCATAACATCAGTGGGCCATGAATGGCCTTTGTTGACAAAATGACAGATGTGTGTTGAAAATATATGTCTATCAGAAAAAAACAGAAAGCGCTTTGCTGGATAGAGCATAAAAGCGCTTCACAAGTCTACTAGACAGACGGTCCAAATGACAGACCACTCAACCGCTTCAAATAAATCCGGCGGAAAACAAAGCGCTTTATTTACCTGTAGCGGCTTGAAGATCTGTCAGCCGTCTATAATGTAAAAACGGCTGCAAACGCAGCTGCATGTTGTTAAACGCACCCATTGACAGATAACCTATAACCAGAGGCGCTTTCCAATTGACTCAGTGAATAGCTCCGAGTAACTCCGAGGAGGTCCTGAAGTAATCTCACAGACCACGAAAGAACACGTTCCTATTTAATAACATTTATTCCAGTCAGTTGAACTACCCCAGAACTGATCTCAGGGGTAGCTCAGGGGTAACAGGTCTCAATAGAGGACTTCGGACAAGGATTCAGTCATGCCACCACACAACTTTTGGCTTTAAAACTACTGGAACGTTTTTCGACAAGTATTTTTCATGTCAGGGTTCCTGGCTGCCTCAGGAACACCGTAATATGATTGAAATTGTTCATAACGACAAGAATATTGAGATTTTCCATAAAATACAAAACCCTAGGGACTTTAATTTTTTTTAGGGATTTTTCTCACAAAATGGCGCTAATTTCAAAATATATCATTTTCCTGAATTTAAAAATAATTGTGTATTCCACGTTTCCTAGTTGCCAAATAGTTGATCGATCTAAAAAATATTCTTAGTGGTAACTTTCACGGGTAAACAAACCTTATTACCTTTCTGATTAAAATGCTCTTGGCCTGAATACTTTGAGGTTACATCACAGAATTTGTATTTTGTTTCAGTTTTGTGGGTATGTGTTACATTTTCTCAATATCTATCAGATGTAGTTCAATGTCCAGCGTGGCTTTTGCCGGGGAAGTAGTTGTTTTCTGTTAGATATTACAAAAAAGGAACTTCAATTTTATCGTAGGGTTTTATTTTCCATTTCCAGAGGAGTCATGTATTGATTCAATTTTCAATTGAGAATGTTTCTCTTTAAAACATGAATCCCTTCCAAAAGAGAGGTTATCTTGTACGATGGAAAACAGCGACTAAATTCCAACTTTCAGTCGCAGATGATTCCACAACTGACTTTATGAACATCCTGTTCATATTTTCAATGAAATCAACATGCCATACCCATGACAGGTTTTATGTCAGAAAAATAATTTCAATGTTTCACCCCACAAGAAATAGTACAACAATTCCTCATTACAGTGTGAAATTGCTTCTGAAGAGTATGTTTTCCAATTCTTCCGACCTCCCTGATGATCTTAGAAGAGTGACATAGATTTTTGTCGACCAAAATGTATTGGAGGCCTAGCGAAAGAGATGCAATTATTCACACATCAATGGAATGAGCGATTTTCTGTGAGTGATACTTCTGAATAACATTCTCCCTTATCTCATTCATAGATAAGAATCTCCAATGGAAACTGGACATTTAATAAATAATCAACTATCTGAATGAAAATGCAAATTTTCTTTTTCAGATTTTTTCTCTCAAGTTATATAGGGTCTTTCTCAATATCTATTAGATGTAGTTCAATGTCCAGCGTGGCTTTTGCCGGGGAAGTAGTTGTTTTCTGTTAGATATTACAAAAAAAGGACTTCAATTTTATCGTAGGGTTTTTTTTCCATTTCCACAGGAGTCACGTATTGATTCAATTTTCAATTGAGAATGTTTCTCTTTAAAACATGAATCCCTTCCAAGAGAGGTTATCTTGTACGATGGAAAACAGCGACTAAATTCCAACTTTCAGTCGCAGATGATTCCACAAATGACTTTATGAACATCCTGTTCATATTTTCAATGAAAACAACATGCCATACCCATGACAGGTTTTATGTCAGAAAAATATTTTCAAAGTTTCACCCCACCAGAAATAGTATAACAATTCCTCATTACAGTGTGAAATTGCTTCTGAAGAGTATGTTTTCCAATTCTTCCGACCTCCCTGATGATCTTAGAAGAGTGCAATAGATTTTTGTCGACCAAAATGTATTGGATGCCTAGCGAAAGAGATTCAATTATTCACGCATCAATGGAATGAGCGATTTTCTGTGAGTGATACTTCTGAATAACATTCTCCCTTATCTCATTCATAGATAAGAATCTCCAAAGGAAACTGGACATTTAATAAATAATCAACTATCTGAATGAAAATGCAAATTTTCTCTTTCAGATTTTTTCTCTCAAGTCATATAGGGTCTTTCTCAATATCTATCAGATGTAGTTCAATGTCCAGCGTGGCTTTTGCCGGGGAAGTAGTTGTTTTCTGTTAGATATTACAAAAAAGGAACTTCAATTTTATCGTAGGGTTTTTTTTCCATTTCCAGAGGAGTCATGTATTGATTCAATTTTCAATTGAGAATGTTTCTCCTTAAAACATGAATCCCTTCCAAGAGAGATCTTGTACGATGGAAAACAGCGACTAAATTCCAACTTTCAGTCGCAGATGATTCCACAACTGACTTTATGAACATCCTGTTCATATTTTCAATGAAATCATCATTTCTACTTTTGAACTTTTTTATGGAACGAATGTGCACTGACAAAGAAATAACCCTACACCACAGACCCTACACTCAGTGCCGCATTTGCAAGCTAGCATGCTACCAAGTACCAGTTAGCAAATTAGCCAGTAAGCAAATGCTACGGGCCCCGCGCCTGAGGGGGCTCGCGCCTGTGCGCAAAGTAAAAAAATCTATCAAGTAAGATATTTTTTTTATACCACCTACAGAAAATGAATAAAGTTAGAAATGGGAATAATAACTATAGCATGGAATGAAATTCTAGAACACTTGCAAGCGACTAACGCTTCGTTGCAGTCGTCCGATCAAGATCTTAACACGAGATAGGTACGCTCTTTATAAATCATTGCAAGGCTACTTCCAAGCAATGCAATCCAAATTTTCAGATATAGAGGCAAAAGCCAAAGCCGTAATTGGCTGTGAAGAATATCAGCAATCAACTTCACGAAAACCCAAGTGAAATACAAAGTACGACCATTTCAGCAGCAGCTCTACTTACAGACCTCATAAAAGAAGTTGTAGAACATCAAACACCTGGATAACGTTTTGAAATTCATGTTTTTATTGTTGTAATTGTCTGCATTAGCTAAATGCATGGAAGCTTACTATCGAGTGACTAGTGTATTTGGAATACTTCGGCAGAAAAGATCTTAAAAAGAACTATCGTTAATTATTTCCTAGACGATGTGGAAGACAGTCTGTGCAATGAACTGGTGCAGTTTGCGAAGCTGCTGAAAACAGATGTGGCTGCTGATATTGACAGCAGAAAGAAAAAGCACTAGGCTCAGGAACTTCAAGTTTATAAACTGTTGACATAAAATTCATTGGAATCGTGTTTCCCAAATGTTCGAATAGTGTTTCGCATTCACTTGATTTTGATAATCACCAACTACAGCGGAGAATGTTCTTTTACAACGTTAAAGCGTTTTAAAAATGTGTTAAGGAGCACAATGGGACAAGAACATCAAAGGACCTCAATATAATGAACATAAAATGTGATTAACTTAGAAATATTGATTTGACGAAAGTTATCTCCAAATTTGCTCGGATTAAATCACGGAAAGTCTATTTGTAAACGTGCTGTTTTATTTTATATTCTATACTTTAATACTTAATGCAAATCAAGGGCCTCTTGTTCACATTTGCAACGGACCCCACGGTGGCTTTATCCAGCACTTCCTAGACCACACAATACCTCTTTCAATAACAAAACACTAGCTCTAGTGTTGAATTTAGCGCCATTTTGAAAGAAAAATCCCTAAACAAAATTAAAGTCCCTAGTGTTTTGTATTTTATGGAAAATCTCAATATTTCCGTCGTTATGAACAATTTCAATCATATTACGGGGTTCCTGAGGGTGCCAGAAGAAGAAAAAATGCCGAAAAACGTGCCAGTAGTTTTAAAGCCAAAAGTTGTGTGGTGGCATCACTGAATCCTTATCCGAAGTCCTCTATTGGACTGATGCGCTTCAGTTAGGGCTCAATTTTCTAGTTTGTATTGTTGTAATGTTAAGTTGTTATCAATGAAGAATAATATTGCGGAGAATACCTACTTTATAATTAGATAAGAAATAATGAGAAAACAACAAAAATATACATTATGCGTAATGCGAAGAACTTTGCGAAGATGAAAGAACCCATTGAAATACTTGATCAACAATGAGAAATCAATCAGCTTAGTACAAAGAAAGCTTCTGGATATTTCAACCAAGTTTTCACGAAAAGATAAGTTGAATAAAATTGTTTCAGATATTAAATTCATGTACTCAAGTATAGGTACATTTGATTGCAAGAAGTCCTCGAAATACCTAGTAAATACGTAATTATGAAATATTTCCTACTTTCATATTTATGAAAAATAAAATTCCATTCGTACATAAAAGCTTAGTGTAACTATCACATTGTTACGGGTCTCTTTTGCACCCAAACCTAAAATAAGTAATTGATAACAACCATTTAAAAACATTTATTTTTAGTTATTCTCATTATTATTATTAGTAATGTTCAATTCCCTCTACTATCTTAATCCCTCAGATTGAACTAAAACTCAACAACCTCTGAAACTATCAGTGAAAACAATTCATTTAATTTTGATGCATGTACCTAGAATGCAAAACTATATATTTGCACCTTCTACTTCAAAACTCTCTGATATTGTTTCATTTCCGAGATTATTCTCCCTTCCTTATATTATGTTCTTTAGATATGGGTATCAGACAGGTTTGCCGTCTCCGATGACTGTTATGAACAATCGAACCTCAGTTGGTAAATCCTTCCATATCGATAAAGGAACCCTTGGAGGTTCAGTTTTGAGAATATTGTATTCGCCTGAAAAATTAATTGTTTTTAATATCAACTCAATCAAATCAAAATATAACCTGTACCTGTCAAATCATTCCAGGTTAATTCCATTCTCCTTCTTCAATATAATTGGTTTAGTGCGTAACTGACAGCTTGGAGGTACAACAAACTCAATAGAAGAAGAAAGAACCTCACTTTTCTGTTTGCCTTTGTAAATAAAAAACGTTTTTCGAAGTTTTTTTTTATTTCTGCCGTGTTTTAACTGTTTCTGCTGTGTTATAACTGTTTCTGCTGTGTTATAACTATTCCTGATGTGTTTTTTCTGTTTCTGCTGTTATGTTGAAATTTAGGAATAATGGATTTCACAACATATTAGTCAAGTTTAGATGATGTTCATCGACAACCATGGACGTATAATATCGTATAAATACAGATGGACTTAGCATTGCCATCCCTACAACACGTAGTGATTTGAAGTCGCTCATTTTGTTGGCGCTTGGGCTGCGGGTAAGAGAGAAGGTAGCGATAGACTGTGACCTTCCCACAACCGACAGGAGCGCACGCATTTGATAAAATAAGGTTCAATCACAAGAAAAAAATGCTGAATTTGAAATAATGATGAAAATATCAACGAAAGTGATAGAATATACGAGGGCTGACAATAAAGTAAGGTCTCCAATTTTTTTTTTCATAGAAAATGACATTTATTTACAAAAAGCGATACACCGTTGGAAAGGCCAAGGTCTTGGCTACTTTTCTACATAATCGCCATTTTTTTCCAACACCTTGCGCATCCGCACGATGAACTTGTCTATGCCGGCAGAATACCACTCTCCGTCCGCCTCGCGCAGCCAGGTGTTGACCTCTTTCTGAACCTCCGCGTCACTATCAAACTTCTTCCCTCCGAGATGTTTTTTCAGGGCGGGGAACATGTGGTAGTCACTGGGGGCCACGTCGGGACTATAGGGAGGGTGATCGATGATTTCCCAGCCAAATGTCTTGAGCAGGTCAAGGGTAACGTTGGCTGTGTGCGGGCGCGCGTTGTCGTGGTGAAATCTCACTCCTTTGCTCAGCAATCCCGGGCGTTTGTTTTTTATGGCACGACGAAGCTTTTCCAGGGTCTCACAGTACCTTGCTGCATTGATAGTGGTTCCCCTTGGCATGAAATCCACCAACAATACCCCGTGGCGATCCCAAAACACCGTAGCCATCACCTTGCCGGCTGACAGTGTCGCCTTAAACTTTTTGGGTTTCGGAGAATCGCTATGGCGCCATTGTTTGGACGACTGCTTTGTTTCGGGTGTGTAGTGATGAGCCCACGTTTCATCCCCCGTAACAAACCCTTCCAAAAAATCATCGCCTTCCTCTTCAAAACGGGCCACAACTTTGGTCGCACATTCCACGCGCCGCTTCATGTGGTCTTCGGTCAGCTGTTTCGGCACCCATCGGGCAGAAACTTTGTGGTACTGCAACTTGTTCACAAGGATATGACGGATTGTTTCGCTGCTACACACTCCTCCAAGCTTCTCTTCCAAGTCCCTAATTGTCGCACGGCGGTTTTTGAGCATTTCTGCCTCCACTGCTTGAACAATCGCATCCGAGACCGACGGTCGGCCACTTCTCTCCTCGTCGTGAACATTAGTGCGCCCGGAATTGAACTCGCGGCTCCACTTACGCACGTTTTTTATGTCCATACACTTTTCCCCGTAAACTTCAACTAGTTGACGATGGATTTCAATAGGTGTCACCTTTTTCGCACTCAAAAAACGTATTACAGAACGCAATTCGCACTTGGACGCTGACGCGAGTGGTACCTCCATCGTTGACGGCTGCTCAGCCAAGACTGAGCGGTCGGGGAAGCCTCACCCAGCAGCAAAGTGGTAGTGGGGGAACCAAGGAACACGGTGGTGTTGCCAGATTTCGCCTAGCGCGTGATCCGGCGAAGTTGCAGCGTTGGAGACCTTACTTTATTGTCAGCCCTCGTACATCCGATGGGACTTCGTGAGATAAAACTCGTATGACATATCATCAATCCTTAGAAAATTAGATTCATATAGTTTGCGATTGTGGACCCTCGACCAATTGTAATGGTACCATTTTTGTTTTGCGGAAATGCCCTGTTGCCAAGTTGACCTCTCCGGATTACTGGAAATCTGATATGAAAAAAACAGTTGAATGTATGGATTATAGCCCTCAACCTATTCTAATGGTACTACTTTTGTTTTACGGAAATGCACCGTTGCCAAGTTTTGGTTACGTGGGATTACTAGAAATCTGATATGGAAAAACCAATTGAAGGTGTGGGCCGTCAGTCAATTGTAATAATACCATTTTTGTTTTGCTGAAATGCTCTTTAGCCAAGTTGGCCACTTCGGAGAACTGTAAATCTGACATAAAAAACAATTGAACGTCTCGATTATAGATCCTCAACCTATTCTAATGATACTATTTTCGTTTTGCGGAAATGCGCCGTTGCCATTTTTTGGTCTCTTTGAATAACTGGAAATCTGATGAGGATGGTTCTAAGTGAATACTATACTATTCATTTAGATGAACTTTGCTATAAAATTTGAACCTTGCAGAAATGCGACAATGTTGCCGGCCGTCGTAGGCGCTGGAAATCATTAAAACAGATTTAAGGAAATTTTTTACAAAGGAAATCATTATAAATATTCATCCTTACTAATTTGTATGATCAATTTTGTGAAAATACCTTTGAAAATCTGATGACGCATGCGGTCCGACTAACCATTTTATATCACTTAATTAACGTCGTTAAAAAAATTATAAAACACTAAATTATGCGAAACAACGTTGAAATGTTCTGGATGCTCAGTCACAAAGGACCCCGCAAACTCCTTATGGAATTTGGGTACAGGTGGATTTTTTTGAATTTTTGGTATGATGTAGTCCATGTAATTCTCAACCAATGTTACCATTGCGCCAACCCAAAAAAATGAACAGTTTTGCTGCTATGGGGCGTTGAAATCACGCCTTGCACAGATTAGACTATTTATTTTTGAACCAGGTAACAATATTTTCACTTGTTTCATTGTTGCTAATGTTGCACAATATTGTGCTGTTTTATAAAAAAAAATCTTACCCCCTCCCCTTTTTCCCCCAACCCCTATTACGAAACGCAAAAAAAATATTTCTCGAGTGCCTTCAAATGTATCGTCGAATGTTTAAATATGCCTAAATAAGGGAAATAGCAATTTTTTATGATTATCCCCCCAACCCCCAATTGACACAAAACGAAAAAATTTCGGTGGATTTTTCTGAATTTTTGATATGATGCAGTTCGAATTATATCATTGTTTATATAGAAGATAGTCAACCTTATGGGATTATAATTGGATCAAAATGGATGCGACATGTAGATGGCGATAGTGAGCTCGCATCCAAGTCATGTCGTAACTTCAGTGATCTGGCCTCCAAGTCATGTCGTAACTTGATTGAAACAATGGGACAGCATCAAAATCAGGGTTTTTTGAAGGAACCTGCATTAAAATAACGTCAAATATTCATGTTTGTAACCAATCACGCTAGATGACACTCGCGTTTGCATCTTACTTCTATATAAACAATGGTTATATTGAATAATAAGTCGGGTGACGAACCCCAAAAATGAATAGTTTTGATGCTAAGGGGCGTCGAAATCATACCTTGCTCAGAATAGATTATTCATTATTATAGGCGGAAACATTATCTCTTCGTATTTTTGTTTTATTTTATGGCGAACAATTGTGTAAATTTTTATGAATTGAAAATCTAAAATCTCCCTCTTACCCCCTACCCCTATTTTAAAACACAAAAAAAATTAATTCCCGACTACTTATAAATGCTTTATCAAAATAAATGTATTAATCAGATCAAATTGAGGAAAGCGTACAGTTGTTTTACCTTTCCCTCCCTTCAGAAAAATATTGGTGTAGTTCGCTGACTTCCTAGTAGGGCGTAGTTCATGATTTTTGAATATCAATTAATTGGGCGAATATCTTGAAAATAAATAAAAATTAGATATCCACAATTTGAATTTGAGGTGGTGCCTGAAATATATTTTTTTCGTGTTTTGAAATAGGGGTTGTTCGGCATAAAATAAAACAAAAATACGTAGAGATATTGTTTCCGCCTATAATAATGAATAATCTATTCTGAGCAATGTATGATTTCGACGCCCCCTAGCATCAAAACTATTCATTTTTAAAGTTTGTCACCCAATTTATTTCTATTCAAAATAACTTGAACTGCATCATATCAAAAATTCAGAAAAATCCACCGAACTTTTTTCGTTTTGTGTCATTTGGGGGGTGGGGGGATAATCATAAAAAATTGCCATTTCCCTTATTTAGGCATATTTAAACATTCGACGATATTTTTTTTGCGTTTCGTAATAGGAGTTGGGGAAAAAAGGGGAGGAGGTACGAATTTTTTTTACAAAACAGCACAATATTGTGCAACATTAGCAACAATGAAACAAGTGGAAATATTGTTACCGGGTTCAAAAATAAATAGTCTAATCTGCGCAAGGTGTGATTTCAACGCCCCCTAGCAGCAAAACTGTTAATTTTTTTCAGTTGGCGCAATGGTAACATTGGTTGAGAATAACATGGACTACATCATACCAAAAATTCAAAAAAATCCACCAGGACCCAAATTCCATAAGGAGTTTGCGGGGTCCTTATCATACTACATCTCACGAACTGTGAATGATCAGGAGTTTGACATCAACTTCATATCCATGGAAACAAAAGTCACAGCGTGTCTCTTTCTTCTGGTAGTTTGCAAAATGCGAGCGCAGCGAGCATCTGTAGTGATTTCAACTTTTCATACTAATCGGTGATCGAAGAAAAAGACACGCCTTTGGCTTGTCTCTTTCTTGTGGCAGCGAGCATCTGCTGCGATTCCACTTTCTCATATCAATCAGTGATCGAATTACCAGTAACTTGGATAGCTAGGTTAGTTAGGTTAGGTAAGGTTGTGTACAAAACGTCTATGAAACTTCTCTGAATGATTTCCCGTGTCCACACAGTAAAAAATGCTGGTTTGTAACTAAGTATAACAATAGTCTTGAAAAAATATTCTCCAACAAAATTTTATTATTTTCGAACTGAAAGGATTTGTTTTGAAAGAAGAAAAAGATAATTTCTTTTTGAAAAGAGAGATATTCTTGATTGACAAGATTACGATCCATTTCATTGGATGTGTTGTATTCTCAATCCAACAAGATTATTTGTCTAAAAATAAGAAAGGATATACAGTTTATTAAAGTTTTGATTTGTATTCTTTTGAGAAAATGCAAAACTAACATCCAAATGAGTTAGAGTTAACCGTAGGCTCAATTTTAACATTGAATCAAAATAAAAGTATTTTATGAACTAGAATATTTATTCTCAATTGTAGAAACATATTCTTATTCAAATATTTTCCATAATTTTATCAAGAATAGCTATATTTTGGTTAAAACCAATGAAAACTTATATCAACACTAGACCCAGCTTAACCTAAGAATAGTCAATTCTGACTTGAATTATGTTATACTTGAAAGTAGACTAAATAGAACAATCGTCGACGTAGTGGGGTTGATCGTTGCGTCTCATGTTGATCGAGATTGTCCGATTGATTTGGCGGTAGGCCGGTAGGCGACATAAGTGTTTAGGACGTTCAGGTTTAGGTGTTAATCTGTCGAAATTTGTCTTTTCTCTTTTCGGATTGTTCCCCAGTTCCCATAATTGTTATGAAGAAATGGAGAAACTTCTACGAGAATGGCAATTGGAAGACCTGATTCCAGTGTTCAACGGTAAGTAGTTATATTTAATTAACCAAAACAGTGATTATAACATCTCTGTAACTGTAAGAAAGAGTATGGCGTCCTGTTGTAATAGGTTTGCGCCAAATTTTGTCTAATATCTGTAAATTATATTGGTGGGTATAAGACTGAATCAATTATGTTTGGCCGGGTATACCTACGTTTCTTAGACACATTTCTATGCATAGAATAAAAAAATAATAATAATTTTATTTGTTGATAGGCAAAATATTATTACTTTAAATCAATATATGATTTGAAGTTGGTGGGTATATACACATTACATTAAAGATGCATTTTGTTTTTTCAGATCATGAAATAACAGCTGAAAACGCCTCAAAACTGTCTGAAGACTTGATCAAATAATTAATTGCTAGTATAGGGAAACGCATTATGTTCATTGAAAACTGGAAAAAACTTGCAGAAAAGTCGTCGGTATGTACCTATAGGTCATTCTTATACTCTTTTATGTAACTTGTTTATTATTTATCTAAGTACGTACTGGTGATATCTTGCAAATGCATTTGTTTTTCTCACCCGATGATACTGTTATACAGTATGTGTATGTGCCTGTTTTTTATATAATATTTTATTTTTTATATTGCATGAAAACAATGTATTTTGATTGACATTTTAGAAATAAGTATTATGCTCAGGAGCAACCTTTTTCTGTGATAAACCCCCTGAAAGGAGAATAAGTTGCAAATAAAGAATGTGTTTAAAAATTCACCGCTGAACAGTTTCATTCAAACCCTTATGCCCTGCCGTATCTCAATCGCGTAGATTTTTTTCTGTATTTTTTATCTTCATCTTTGAAAGAACGGTTTACTTACCGATCTGTGCTGCATTATTTATACTTACTCATAAATTTATAGATACAGTGCTTTTGTACATTTCTTCTGCATCGAAATTAACATAGTCTTGAATACTTTTTAGCTTTGGTTGAGTGTACACCAACAGCAAAATTTAATTTCATGACCATTTTTTAATCTCAATGCAAACAAAATTCATAGGCATACGATCTATAAAACTAGGATAGTTTTGCATTAAGAGTAGTTCTTTTAATTTTGACGAGTATGACTAAGTTGTACTGAGCTTTACTATAATTGAATGGAATTTAGATGATATTGAATAAAATGCAAATTATTTTAAACCTAATTCGTGAATAGTATTGACACAACTCTTTTTATTTTTATTACAGGTTAATTTATTCTATACTTACTCGAAGTTTACTTGGCTTTCAGTTGAGAAAAAAAAAACATTTATTGCAAAGGGTTCTAGAGTTAGTTCTATCAATTTTATTCTCTGTCGAAGGAAAAATAGTATTTACAATATACATACCTATACTCATTGGAAGTATTTTTTATTTTCTCTGAAAGTAAGTAAACTTTTGCTGAAAAACAATGATATATTTCATTCCATTCGACTTATTCTCAGTTGAAGTTTTGTTAGATTTTGAAATTATTGTTACTATACTATTGTCAAGTTTATTCTTTTTCATTGTGAGTGAAGTAAATGGATGGATATAAGAATAACGTTTATTTTGAATTGAGTATAGTTCTCTTTGCGGATATATGAGTCTATCTTAGCTTTCAGTCAAGACTACTAGTCTTGCTTATAGTGTAAATTTTTTTCTGTGCATAACTTGGCATCAACGCATTTCCGCAAAGACAAAATGTCAAATCATTTGATTGAATAGGATATCGTCCAGGTATTCGGTAATCCGAAGTGACTACCTTGGCAACACCGTATTTTCTCAAAACAAAAATGGCACCATTGGAATAGGCTGAAAAATTATATTAATACTTTTCATTGACAATGTCTATAAAGCTTTTCTCAATGATTTCCCGCATCCATAACTTGGCCGCAGCGCATTTCCGCAAAGTTAAAATGTCATACCAGGAACCACCTGATTGAAAAGAATAATGTCCACTTCGATCCATCTCCATATCAGATTTCCAGTAATCCGAAGTGGCCAAATTGGCAATAGAGCATTTCCGCGAAACAAAAATGGTACCATTAGAACCAACTGATGGCACAAAATGGCAATGTTCAATTTTTTTTTTCCATATCAGACTTTCATTAATCCCAAGTGACCAAAAATTGGCAACGGCGCCTTTCCGCAAACTAGAAATAGTACCATTACAATAGGTTGACGGTCTTCAATCGAGACATTCAATTATTTTTTTCATATCAGATTTTCATTAATCCGAAGATGTCAACTTGGCAAGAGGGCATTTCTGAGGGCCCACAAACGCGACGTACAACTTTTTTTTTCACAATAGATTTCCAGTAAATCAAATTTTTAACAAAATGGCAATTTATATATTCAATAAATACATGTTCTTATATAGATATTATAATGAATGAATATTGTGAAGAATAAATATTCGCAGCAAATTCTAGCAGAATTTGGAAAACATTCTGTTGAACATTTCATCCCCAACTTTTTCAACCAAGCCGCTTTTTCTGTGCCATCAGCTGGAAACCCAAAGATAAATCCAAATTTTCATGGACATTTCTTGAACTTTTTGTCAACTTTTTTTTTAAATGCATCATCCAAAGAACTAATGAAGTAGTAAATATTTCGAGGGGGTGTCTATTTCATTATCTCCACATACAAAGGTTTGAATAATTTTGTTCGGCGAAACAGATTGATACCCACTGTAACGCCTATGGTACTTACGAATGGAATCTGATATTCGGGTTCAAAAACGTGGATTGTATGCAAACCCAACAAGATTACACCATTATGAGTCTCTGTCTATTATACCGCCACTATATAACACAAATGAGTTCGAAAAACACTATTTGAACAATAATATCACAAAAAGGCAATGACAGAATATGAGAGAACTGTCAGAAGTTTACTTTGTGGAAAACATAAACATTGATTTTCAACAGCGTTGACAAACGACCAGTCACAACAAACTACACAACCATTTGAAGACGCAAGTAATGATGTTTTTCGATAGTTTGGATTTTGAAACTTGTAAGTAATACAGGTTTTAGTTGCATGATAATGTCACCATCACCATCCTTCATTCATTGATTGTTATCGAATGGAATACGTATGGTGAAACAATTTTGTCTATGATAAAAGCTTATCACCTACGAGATATGACAACGCCCATCTCAATATCAGGACTACAGATTGTGACCATCCACGACTTCAGACCAGGATGTAAACAGCTAGGTCCAGTACAATACTTTATAGGTCCATGTCGACAACTGTAAAGATAAAATATCAATAATCGGCATTGATCCATATATTCTTGTTTCTGAAGATATTTCAGTTTTCCCAAAAATAATGTATCCTGATATTGTTAATTATTTAGTGGAAACGAAGAGTACTTTCACAGTGAATGAAATAAAAGCATATGAAAGTTTAGAAGCTCACAAAATAGCAATTTGTGTGTGGGTGAAAGAAATGTATCTCGAGAAGGTAAATTCGCATATTCTAGTGATTGGAAAGGTATTCTCAAAGACTGAATAATAAATTATTAACACCATGGATAATGTCTTGAAGATGGCAGTATTGTTATTGCTCATTATGATTGTACAGCAGGTTTGGGGGATTTGTTCTCATGTACCAACAGTATTATTTTCTACAGACGAAATAACTAGAAAACAGGAGTGAGTTATTTTGACAGGAAAAAGAGCAACTAATAAACCAGCAGAGTTTTGGACTAAAATCAAGCAAATGTGTCTGAACCTCACTGAAGATGAACCCCTAAATAAAAGGGAGGCAAACTCATAGGAAATATCTCCTGTTTCTGAGGAGGAACAAAATTTACTGTTGAGCTTGGTCGAGTCTAAAGTGGCAGTTCTTCATTCTATAATCAGAAAATTTTCAGAATTTTTTGCAGAAAAAGTGAAATCCAAGAAGAAATTTTGTTGTATTGAATCTATAGATATATAAATGAATAAATAAGATGCAGTACCTCTTCCTGCCCGATAATTGTACCATGATTTGCAATTTGATTGCTCACGAGTTGCTCTTTTAATTTGTTTGAATTCTTTAATTGTTAATGATATGTCAACCGTTTCACCTACTGGTATATTTTAATAAATTGAATAGTTTTCCAGATAACTGATTTTATTCTGACATTCATATCCAAAATGTTACAAAATCTGTGTGCCTAGCATCAGATGAATATTTTAAATACGATTCATCGTTCATGTCAATTTCGCCTTTGATGGATATGATCAAAGCTTAACAAATAATATTCAACATATTTTCTTCCTTCTCGAACAAGCTGACTACTAAGAAAACAGACATAGGTGAGTTCAAGTTACAGGTCCAGGCAGGTAGGTAATCTAGAGACTCTTGTCGATTTTTGAGTTAGTTCTGAATTGGTAGAAGAAATTGAAGAAATTATAGGTGCATTAGAACTGCCTGGTTCACTTCGAAAAGAGATTTGCTCTACTGAAATAGTTCCCTGCCACTTCAAGACTACATACTTTGTCAAATTTTATTCATTGTGAAACCACTCTTCGTGTCCACTAAATAATTTACAAGATCAGGATACATAATTTTGGGAAAAAGTGGAGTATCTGTTGATAATTCTTCAGCTTCCAGAAGATATGGATCAGTGTTTATTATTTATGGCACAGAGTAGCTGATAGTTTATTTTCATCCCGTTGTCCCATCTAAACTTGAATAATATGTTTTGAAGTCCATTATTATGGATTTCTAAATTTCAACAAAACAGCAGAAACAGAAATAAACACATCAGAAACAGTAAAAACAAACTAAACTGCGAAAAACTTATTTTAGTTACAAAAGCAAACGGAAAAATTGAGGTCATTTCTTCTTCTTTTTCTACGATTGAGTTTGTTGTACCTCCGAGCTGTCAATTGGATTTTCATGACATTTTCAGTTTAATGTGTCAAAGGTGGTAAAAAAACCTCTTAATTTTACCGCGAGGAATTGTAGAAAAAAAGGCTATCTTCTCTTCCATGTGGTAGGAATTTTGCCACACATTTTGTGGATTTTCTTCAGAAATTTTTAGTGAAATATTGTCTGTGGACACTGAACAGTTACACAAATTGTGGATTTGCTTTCCAAATTACTCAAAATCTCATTCTCTGCGATTTCATAACTTTTAGGCCTCCTTCCATCCAAGGTACGTTTCTCTTCAACTCGTTAAAATGTCACATGTAAACCAGCTGATATATTCTAGGCCTTTTTCTACTTTGATATTCAAGACACCCTGTTACACCTATCGCCGAAGACACTTGCCACACCTATTCGCTTGCTATTTTGGAGCTGAACATAAATGTGCTTTGATGGGCATGGGCTTTCTTCTCTAGTTCCTGTAGCTGGATTCAGTGGGCACATATCCAAGGGACTGGCATAAGGAGACTTCTGAGACACACAGATAAGCCTTTAGCTTCATGCAATATTAATTTAATAATTTCATGCTTTCCTACTAATTAGCTTGTGCTTTTGGTTGTGGTTAATTTCTATTTATATATGCCCGGTGCTTACTCAAATTCTAGTGTTGCATCCACGTTTAAGTATGAACTCTGCATGATTCGGTGCTTTATTGCGACCGGTGTTCAACTTTTAAAGGGCTCACGCATATTTACCTAATTACGCAGTGTAAACATTCGGTATACGTAAGCTGAATGGTTCTTAGATAAATTGTAACTGATAGTAGTCCTTGCGTTAAAAATAATCTCATTTTCTTCAATAAAATATTTAATGCCAAAATTGTCAAATCTCAAATCCTTCTGATTTCTGTCATTTACAAATCTAAGGTTGAGATAATTACAAGAGCACAGCACCAAGACCAAGTGTTGCATTTGGCCTCGTTCGAGTTGGGCAGTACAGCCAATTACACTTGTTGCCAACTTCACATCGTTAGTCATTGGCCTGTGCCCTCACGACATTTTGCCGGCTCGGAATTAGTTCCCCATACCACGCTAAGGCACAGTTACTACCACTTCGAACAAATATACCTCGATTACGCTCTATACTTGGTTTCACTTTGTATTTACCCACCCCCATCTCCACTGAGCAAGGGTCTGTTCAGGCTAAGTAGCTTAAATACGACCCTGTACAACTAGGAGAGTAACGACATGTCAAGTGTTTGACAGAAAAATTTCCACTTATTCATTTCGCCTAGAGTACCCTGGAGGATAAAAATTTCCGGAAATTTTTTGGGTTGTCCTGGCAACTGAACAAGATAAATTTCTTGATTGGCTAAAAAAGCGAGGTGTGGAATTTTCACTTATAATTGCACAAGTGGTTTGTATTTTATCGGGTAAATTTGGGTTGTTTAATGAGAAACTGTTTCCTAGCAATTTGAAGAGAATAACTGTCAACTATTAAAAACACGACACCGAAGGTGGAGTGTTTTTAGGTTGATAGTTATTCGAGTCAAATTGCTAAAGGAAACAGTTTAGAATTTGAACAACACAAATTTACCCAATATCAATACAAACCTCGAGTGTAATTCGGCAGGACAATTTAATGAATGAGAAATTTGGGAACATATCAATGCAAACTTTATTTATGAAACATTAAAAATAAACACATTTTTATTTTAATGTACAATTTTTAAAAACGCAGTTATTGAAATTCATACTAGGAACAGTGATATCGCTGCGGGTGCCACAGCTTATCGTTTCTGTAGTAGATGTTGAAGTTTTTTCATTTTACAAACGAATTGATTGAATAATGCTTGAATGATACTCTTTGTCAACATGTAAGTATGGTTTTATTGATGATGAATTGCTGTGTCCTGTTATTTTTATTAGAGCTTGTTCTTCAATTCCGCTTTTACCTAATTCGCTAACTGCTGCCGCTCGATTTGAGTGATTTGTAATTTTGACACGTTTGACATCTAAACCAATGCGTTGTGCTGAGCATTTAGTCCTTTTGGAAATTTCATTAATTCCAATCGGCAAATTCTTGTACCAACCTTTATTTCGGCGTTCGTAGACACACCGAATCGACTCATTGTTAGTTCTTGAAAATTCAATAAGTTGTTAAAGCTAACTTTTGCCGCTGTCAAAGTGAAAATTGCACTGTGGCATATGCGATATTTTATACATGAATTAAATTGTCAGTAGTAACTGTGGTTCATTTGGCCACTCTGTTTCTCGGATTTGTGTGAAGTTTAATGTTAATGCTCAATGTGAGTCATTGACCAATAAATCGTTTGCTCCTCCTCTTCGCATAAACCAACCAATGTTAAAAGGCAATTTTCAGTAGTAATATCCCGACAAAATGCTGAATTTTCAAAAAATGCTTTCACTTTGCTGTCACGAAAACTGTGTTGCTTAGAAACACCACGAGAGCTTGCTCGAGTGGTGTTTTGTACAGCAACACAGTTTGAGCGACTGGCAAGGTGAAAGTATTTTGAAAATTCTGCATTTTGAAGGGATATTCGATCAGACAATTTCACGAATACATTAAATTATTATGGACTAAATGCGTATTGCAGGAACGGTTCTCCGAGCAATAAAAGGTATAGAGGTGCCGTTTCTATATAAACAACACACGTTGTTATGAAAGCTGCATATCACTATCCTCTGTGATAGATTGTGGGTGAGGGGTAACCTCCGAATTCGGAGGGGGAGATTTGTTATTGTTATGATATTCGGATGTAAGATTAGAACCAGTGGCGGCGTGCTGATAAATTATTTTCATGTTATATTTTTATCTCTAGACGACAACATGCCCGGTTGGAAATCACGAGTGTTGTCAAGATGTCAATCAAAAATACTGTATTGTGCGAAAAATTAGATTCTCGCTGACAAAGCATACAATAATATACTAAATAAATAAATGAAAGTGCTGAAGTCAAAAAGTAAATATACTCAAATTTTTGGATCACATCAATGAAATATACATTATACCTACACTATAAACGTGATATTCATGTATTATAATACACATAAGAATTTACACATAAACTATAATACACATAATAATTTACACACACTATCATACACGTTACATTCAAATTTACAGATAACATAACAGATTACATTCAAATTTATGTTGAAGTGAAATACTCATCCAAAGTTTAGTACAAGCCTTAATAGCTCTTTAATTCTTATGTTTTTTTCAAAATTTAGATTATTTATTTAGATTATAGGTATCCTGGGGCACATTATCTCAAAAAGTGTTTTCGAGTTGTCAAAAAGTAATGTCTCTACTTATGTAGAATTAGGCTCAGGGAGCGATCGATATTACAAGTCTGCCTGGTAGGAAACCGAGAATTTCTCATGTTGTTATTATTTTACTTCTGTTTCTTAAACATCAAACAGGTAACATGTATCTCTGAAGGCATCTCTGCAGACATACCAAACAACAGCTCTATTTGGATGTATTCTAGATTTGCTCACATGGTGGAGCGATGACTTGCTTATTGTAAATCGTCTGTCCAGTTTGAAACAAATTAAAATTTTGTATTGTATTCTTCTATTCTTTTACTGGAGTAGTCTAATTTTTTTAATCTGACGGATTATAGCGCTCGTTGCTACTTTTAAACACTTTCTTCTGATATCATCTGTGTCCAAATCCTCGGTTTCACAATCACGAATTCCTCTAAAATAGTATACATTTCAAACACCCACACACACACATAACTGCCAAGTTTGCAGAACAGTGAAGTAAATTCCATGTCCAACAAATTCAGAGTAAAAAATTATTACTAAACTACCTATCGTCGTTGATACTGCAATACAAGCAATATGTCCAGAAACATTCATTTTACTGAAGACTGTAGATAATAACTACTATTGACCATAGCAGTCGATGCCAAAACACCAAAAAAATAACTACCACATAAGAATTTCTACCGGTCATTGTTTTGGAATTCAAAGTTTAAAATAATCGCTCGTAGAAATTTTGATGTTTTAAATTGTTTTAAAATTGTTTTAAAATTGTTTTAAAATTGTTTTTTCCGTTAACCAGCTGTCGTCCCCTTACGAACGGCAGCCCTCAAAAGTCGAAACTTGTGCGAGCCAAGGATTAACGAGGCCTTACCTTTTTACGTGCGATTCCTAGCACGATCCGAGGAGAATATCGAAAGGAGGTCCGTGTTTGGTCACCCATCCAAACCCCGGCCTCGCTTACCGTTGCTTGGCTTCGGATATCGGTGAACCGGTGCTCTCCGTTCGAGCTATCCCCCCGTATAGTACCTATCATCATTTTACAGTCTCCTGTGAAATAAATGTTTCGTGACATAGCTCGTGTTGCAGTATCAACGACGCTATGTTTTAAGTACTCGAAAGACATTCCAACAAGACAGAAGAGTTGAGTTTGCTTATTCACTTCTTAGTATACCTACACTGCAACAAGTTTTTTCCTAATTATTGATAAGTAATCGTTTTTGAGGTCGACTTGAATAGTAACAATGTTTTATACGGCAATTTCAACAAATAGTGTATTTTTGTTTCAAAATCGGGATTATGCCATGATTACCATGCTGCGACGCCCATGGTTTGATTTGACAAGATGATAAATAAGTCGTAAACGGACGTAAACAAACATGATCGCCAAGTTAAGAGTGAATATAACATGGATTTCCAACCTGGTCCCCGAGTGCAAACGGATATATCCGACAATGCCCATTTTTAACATGATTCGGGCTGAGATGTTTGTAAACAACGTCGGGTATGTTGCTTTCCAGAATGAGACAGAGAAGCCACCTCTATATCTTTTATTGCTCGGAGGAACGGTTCATCATGTGTCATTAATGTCAGTTGGAGAGTTGAACCGTCAAACTAACGTTTCTCTATTCACAGAAATTGTTGTAGCTATGGAAACGTATAAATAAGGAAGAAGCGAAGCACCGATTTGAAAATACCACGTGCTGGAGACAGTGTTTTCGAAAAGTACTTTTCTCATTTGTTTGAGTTCAAAAAATGATGGCATTGGGTTGGTTTATATAATATGAGGGAATTGTCACTTATAATATCACAAGAGCTTGAATTATTACCGGAAATTTTTTTGAGAGCACGAATATTTTGAAAATTATGCCGAGTCGCCCTAAAGAAAATTTCCAGAAATAATTTAAGCTTGCGTGGTATTCGGTAAGAAAATTTTACACCATAATTTGGAAAAAAAATTATTAATCCAATCTGACATTTTAAATCAATTTCACTGATTGTCAAGTCCACCATGTTTCGTTAAATAAAAAATATTACCAACTTTAGTTACACCAAATGCTAAAACTCAGATGGCTATTAGATCAGTCTATCGCCCTGACATAATTTTAGGTTACTAAAGGTGGTAGAAATGTATTTTTTGTCAAAGTAATCCATAACACTTCTAATGTAAAAGATATAATATGAACATGGTTTGATGCAGTAGGTGGCCGTGATATAGGCGGCCATGCTTTTGACAGATGAGGTTTATATTGGTAAATTACATTGAGTTACTGTATTACAGTAAACCAGCAAACAAAGATATTCTTATGTAAAACATTTCTTGTAAGCATTTGAGTTAAACGATTTGAGAAAAATTAAATGCTTTGAAAAGTACAATTTATGTAAATACTGCAGAGTTGAGTCAAGTGCAAATATGTCATCCAAAATTAATATATTTAACGAATTTAATGGAAGATTGCGACCAGGAAGCGTTATAATGGTTTGTTTACGGAAATCCAAGAAAGTCTGCTGCAGATGTCAAGTAAATATGGTATTTTGCATAAAAGAGATTTGAACAAAATTGTTTCAAAATATTACATATATGTCGTAAAACACAGACATCTAATTAATTCGTCAACTTCCTATTCACCATTAAGGAGAGAGGATGGGTTAGAATTCAAGCAACATTTGAATCTCAGTATGTTTGTAGATCCTACGTTTTTTGAAATATAAATTGTTGATGCATAATAATTAAACAAATTTGTGTTTTCTGTTTAATGAAACTTTATAGCGAATAATAAATAATAATGTTAGTGCTCATAGAAATTTTGCATTCTTCACAGGTATTTCCACAATATTTAATGGTTGTAGATCATATGTTTACCTTTTCAACTGTCCAAAAATTTCCACTTAAATATCGTGGCGTCACGAAAAAATTTCCGGAATTTTTTTTAGTTGCCATGGTAAATAGTCAAAAATAAGGCATCTTATTGGTTGAAAAGTAGAGGTGTGAAATTTTTACTTATAATATCACAAGAGCTTAAATTATTTCCGGAAATTTTTTTGAGGGCACGAATATTTGTTTGATTGATGATCTATTTATTTTGTGGAAGTTCATGATGAAATAAGAAAAGGAAGAAAAAATATAACTTTTGTCCAGTTTCCACTAACACTTTACTACTTTATTACGACCGGTTTCGGCTTTTACACCATTTTCAAGTAACTACAGATTTCATCAAGTTCGTGAATATTTATACATAAGAAAGTAATTAAAGAAAGGTTGGGTTTAAATTACCTAACTGATGTTTCAAAACAAGTTGGGAAATACCTAGAATCTACCTGATGAGTCAATTTAATTTATCTAATAGGGGTTCATACAATCGGTGGGTCCAACTTTGTTATCAAAAGTCACAAATTCAGAAGTGGAGAGCTACATAATTCTAACTGGTCATTGAGGGTATCAAAATTGGGGTTTTTATTCAATTTGTTTATTTACAAGAAACGAATCATTCAATAAATAAAAATAACATGAACATCCTTCATACGTGCAATAAAGGAAGAGAAATGAACTTGTTGGAAGCCTTGGAAATAAACAAATTGAATAAAAACCCCAATTTTGATACCCTCAATGACCAGTTAGAATTATGTAGCTCTCCACTTCTGAATTTGTGACTTTTGATAACAAAGTTGGACCCACCGATTGTATGAACCCCTATTAGATAAATTAAATTGATTCATCAGGTAGATTCTAGGTATTTCCCAACTTGTTTTGAAACATCAGTTAGGTAATTTAAACCCAACCTTTCTTTAATTACTTTCTTATGTATAAATATTCACGAACTTGATGAAATCTGTAGTTACTTGAAAATGGTGTAAAAGCCGAAACCGGTCGTAATAAAGTAGTAAAGTGTTAGTGGAAACTGGACAAAAGTTATATTTTTTCTTCCTTTTCTTATTTAATCCAATCTGACATTTTAAATTAATTTCACTGCCTGTCAAGTCCACCATGTTTCGTTAAATAAAATATATTACCAACTTTAGTTACACCAAATGCTAAAACCCAGATGGGTACTTGATCAGTCTATCGCTCTTTCATAATTTTAGGTTACTATAGGTGGTAGAAATGTATTTATTGTTAAAGTAATCCATAACACTTCTAATGTAAAAAACATAATATTAACATGGTTTGTAGCAGTAGGTGGCCGTGATATAGGCGGCCATGCTTTTGACAGATGAGGTTTATATTGGTAAATTACATTGAGTTACTGTATAATAAACCAGCCAACAAATATATTCTTATGCAAAACATTTCTTGTAAGCATTTGCGGTAAACAATTTGAGAAAAATTAAATTCTTTGAAAAGTGCAATTTTTGTAAATACTGCAAAGAGTTGAGTCATGTCATCCAATATTAATATATTTAACGAATTTAATGGAAGATTGCGACCAGGAAGCGTTAGAGACGAATGGTTTGTTTACGAAAATCCAAGAAAGTCTGCTGCAGATGACAAGTAAATATGGCCTTTTGCGTAAAATAGATTTGAACAAAATTGTTTCATAATATTACATATATGTCTTAAAACACAATAGACATCTAAGTAATTCGTCACCTTCCTATTCACCATTAAGAAGAGAGAATGGGTTAGAATTCAAGCAACATTTAAATCTTACTATGTTTGTAGATCCTACGTTTTTTGAAATATAAATTGTTGATGCATAATAATTAAACAAATTTGTGTTATCTGTTTAATGAAACTTTATAGCGAATAATAAATGATAATGTTAATTCTTATAGAAATTTTGCATTATTCACAGGTATATCTATAATATTTAATTGTTGTAGATCATTTGTTTACCTTTTCAACTGTCAAAAAATTTCCAATTAAATATATTAAATAAAATGTTTTAGTTGCCATGGTAACTAGTCAAAATTAAGGCATCTTATTGGTTTAAAAGTAGAGGTGTGAAATTTTCTCTGTAATTCAGCGCGCTAGGCGACAATTCAACTGAAGTGACTCATGAATGACAGGACATGCAAACTCCAAATATATTGCGAGCTATCTACAGATATATGAAGAACACCATCAGGCGAATCGTTGAAAATATGCGTGGCACTGAAAATATACAACCATGGGCGCCAGGGGGAGGTTCAAGATCAACTTCATTTACGGAGAAGACAAATACAAATGTTTTCAATATTACTTACAGTAATTGTAGTATCAACTATAATAATGAATAATATGAATATTTTTGTATTCTAGAAATTTTTCACCGAATACCATTCGTGATTTGAAAATTACAAAATTTTCTGATTTTTTTTTCTGCACTAAGTTTCAACATTGTTTCAAAAAATTGCCCTGCTCCTTCACAGTCGGTCAATTTATGCTTTGAAACAACGATAAACATGAAAACACGCTTTCTCCAGAATCATCAGTAATTTTTAAAGCACTTTTGGTATTATCACCGAAATTTACTATGCGCCTCCTTTTTTCCCAAGATCATACGATTACTTTGTTAATAAGGCGCTATGTCTAAAATGTACGATTTCTGATTTTTTTTACATAGTTGCAGCCGCTCAGAATTATAGCTTTCATGCAGACAACAAATAATTTAGATCAGAATAGTTGACGGCATGATGTTTAAAACTGTATAAAGAGAAAATATGATCACAAACATTTCGAGAAAATATATACAGGATGCTTCAGAATGTATATCAAAATATACAACCTCGAAACAATAATATATAAATGTTTTCCTTGTCGTCCTCGAAAATATCATAGAAATGTAAAAACTAACTATTTTAAGCCTTTAGGTCATGCCGTTTTTGAGTTATTCTATTTTAATAGGCGAAAACACTGATTTCTGAAAAAAATACCACGACCTTCAGTACGATGGATAAAGTCACAAAACTTTTTTTTTATTAAAAACGAAATACTCCATTTCAATCACGATGAAAAAAGCCCGGGAATTTACGTCATATATAATATGTACTTGGTAAATCATTGAGAGCACTCGAATACTGATGGAGAGAAACAGTTAATACGAATATGGAAGACAACATTGCCGTTTCAATTCATTCACCGGTAAAAATTGAATATCATAAAATAAAATGAATTCAGTTTGATTATAAGTTCTTGATTCTCTCATGATATGAGTGATATTCAGGATAAGGGACATAATGGTAAGGAATGTCGAGTATGCTGATATGGAGACGTACAATGAAATAAGTTTAAGGCAGCAGCTTCAGGTTGTTCATCGGAAAGTAATGACAACACTACTGTATATCATTATGTCGGATGCTATTGATACTTTATTATAATCTGCCATTTTTTTAAATATCCCCTCGTTACCTTTGATTTTTATTATATGTTTTTGCCTGCACTTGGCAATCATTTTATTATCAGTTCATTTGACTTCTGTTCACAGATCGAGAAGCGTAAGGATGCCTCTGAGATGCGCAAACGATAGAATGCGTGAGCTCCTGCCCCACTCCAGGGTTTTGTCTACTGCGCAACCAATTCTCGGAGGCATCTTTACGCTTGACGATCAGTAAATTTGTTGTTTTCTGATATTGCATTTTAGAATAACTCTATTTTTACACTGACTGTTTGACAGCTATAGCTTTTGACGTCACGCGTCCGTGATCTATAGGACTTCCAATGCCATAGAGAAAAGTGAGGTTGAGTGAAACCTATGCCTATACCAAATCTGAGGCTTATCAATAGTGGTGCAAACCAAAATCGTAGTGTAAGGTCCACTTAAGCCTTAAGGCCTCAAGTATTACTCGTGCACACAGCTGTAACGTATTTAACTATCTGGTGATGTAACCCTGTGGAAATATACAACAGGTTTAAAATATAAATAACAGGGATTTAAATGCTGAGTTAACAGCTCCACTTTTCAATGTACCATTCCTTGAAGTTGAAAACCCGGACATTGGGAATGGCTCTCCGGATAAATCACCAATGAATACACAAGGAGGACTTGCCGCATAGTCCATATACCGTGGAATATCGGAACAAAGACCGAACGACATCGCGTAATCCGCCACATATGGGCTTTGATCTGATACGAGAGGATCTCTGTGAGCGTTCGGATTATTATTGGTGTCTGTCCACCGAAAGACCGCTTGATTTGTTGCCTTTGACGTCCTCCACTGGGAATTCGCTCTCGAGGGGTCGGATTCACTTGGAAATTGTAATGAATTGCGGCGTTATGTTGCGTTCATATCTGCACATCTTATTACTGGTCGGGTGCGATAGAGAGGTTTCATTCAGCGTCGCGCGTTGTATGTCCCAGAACGTTTGGAAAAATGTTTACTCATTTTTCTATTCATGATGGGTTTCTTTGATGTAACAGGAATTTTGATAAACCTCACACATTTTCAGGGATTTGTAATATTATGTAGGTTACTTTGAATTTTCAGCTGAACTTGCTGGATACAATCATCACTAATATTTTTCAACTTGTTAGTTAGTCTTTTTGCTAATGAAATTTACAAAAATGTCAGTCAGAACTAATATTCATTGACAATTCCAAGTTATGCTCTTTTTATCAAGAACTCGAATAAAATATGTCATCCATCATCAATTCTATAGTAATCAAACTCTACGATATAGGTACCTGTACCGCAAAATTGACACATAATACTAATGATCGAAAAATTGTCTTGATAAAAATTTTTAAACCGATGCTAATGGATCAAAATTATTACTGTACTGTACATATCTTTTCAATTTTTCCAGGCACACTTATTTTGTTGAGTCCATTAAAAAGAGTATTTCTTCACAATATTGACAAAATGATCAGTAAACAAAAATCTGTACAAGTGAAATTCTATCATTTATGTGGTTTGAGAAATAAAGAAATCTGCATTGTTCACAATAAGCGCTGGTCAAGGAAGAAACAAGTTGTACTGCCTTACCAGGACGGTGCTCATTGGCATAATCCTACAATGGGAAAAATTTGGTCGAAAATTCATCAGAGAACAACTACTTTCCTGGCTGATACCACGACGAACGTTTCATCATCCAATAAATTTCCTTGCAGAGCTCCTACAAGGCTATCTCTGCAATTGCTAGTTGCATGGAAATGTTAATTGAAACAATTGAACCACCTATAGATCGATTTCGGGGTGTTGCCCCTCATTAGTATAGGGCAAGTCTCTGCAGACAATAACTAATGTCTGCAGCAACTGGTTCAATTATCAATCCATTTCAAAACAAAAGCTAAGACCGAGCTCGTAGGTAGCGTTCACTAAACCAGGAGCGCCATCTCAACTTCAGCCTCTCAACCAAAGCAATACCCAAAGCTGATTACTGAAACGACCAATACAAATAAATATATCTGCAGTGTTCACAATGAGCGCTTGTCAAGAAAGAAACAAAGTTTCTTGCCCTACCAGGACTGTGCTCATTGCCATAATCCTATACAATAGGAAAAATTGGGCAATGATCACCGTCCTGGTAGGACAGGACGCATTGTTTCTTTCGTGGTTTACTTAGCTTTGCACACTTGTATTGGCAATATTTAGGTTTAGTAAGGTGAAATGGCTCAGAAGAGCAGAAAGACCAGTTAATGGAATCCTACTTAAGAGAAAGACAATCACTTCTAGAGACGTTCAGGAACAAACTGATACAAAAGATCTTACTTTGCATGCACCATCTACTCACTTGACGTTTCATAAGCATTTAACCATAATTCCTGGTAGCCAGAATTATCTAAACCTCAGCTTACCTCTTCATATAAGCCAAATACTAGCTTGGCTTTGTTTGAACAATGATTACAGTAGCAAATTCAACTCTAGAGGCTACTCATACAAAATGAACCCACAAGAAATTTGTACGATATATAATAGCGCTTGCACCGAAACTATTTTCCATATTTTATTTGATTGTCCAATTTACACTTCAATGAAACCATCGAACCTTGATTTCCTCAACAGTCCCAAACACTTCGTAGAGGCACTGAACAATATTACGCCCACTTCGTCAAAATCGATATTTTATCATCTGTGGAACATTTTGAAATTAAGGTCTTTCATATTGAACGAATGAAGTCATACATTTTCACGAACTTGTTTCACTCAGTAACCGGAAGGTACCAAAGAAACCGAAAAACAAAATTGTTAAATCTTTGGAAGTTCATGTTGTCGTTTCTTCTTGTCCACTTTTCTTCTTTCCCCTAATATATTTGCTCACTATTTGTCCATACGTATAATCAACATTAATAACTAATTTATCTTATAAATCTCTTTTAGTAGTTAGTATAGAATCAACAGTGTTGTTCTTTCGATTTTTTTTCTTTAGTTATATTCAGGCTGATCCATTTTTCTTTTTGTAATTACATTGTCCTGTAAATGGCACTTGCACAAATCTACATCATTCTGTAAAAATGCATTTACTAGAAGTAAGCATTCGATAAACTGTAACAACCAAACCCTTTGTTATAAAAACTATAGTTTTTTAGGAACAAATAAATGATTGATTGATTGAAAAGCAGAAATCTATCGCCGGAAGAATGTGCTGCTGCCATAGCACTGGTGGAAGAAGGATTGCCACAAGTTCAAGTGGCATTTCGACTTGGGGTGACACAATCCACTGTATCCAAAGCACTGGTACGATTTCGGGAGAACAGTAATAACCGAAGACGACCAGGATATGGATGATCAAGGGTGACAACGGCGAACCAAGATCGATTTTTACGATTGACTGCCTTCCGAAGTCGATTTATTACAAGCACTGCACTGGCAGAGAGATTTTTCCAGTTTCATAATTACTGTATTAGACAAGACACATTTCGAAGAAGGTTGGCAGAAGTCGATCTCAATCCCTATAGAGCCGCAACTTGGCCCCTTCTAACTGCAGACCATCGAAGGCAGCGTCGTCAGTTTACACAAGAACACCAAAACTGGGAACTGGGTTGATCAAGGATGAGGCAAGGTATTGTTTAGTTTAGCTACCCGTCAAAATTTTGTCTTTTTAGTAATGACCGCCGTAGGAGAGTAAATTGACGTCCTGGTGAGCGATACGCCCTGTGCAACATTGTCGGAACGCTAAGCTAGGGTGGAGGATCTGTTATGGTATGGGTTGGCATAAGTGTGGAGGCCCGCACGGAGTTGGTTGTGATTCAGAGAGGCCTTCTGACAGCTGACTGATACATCACAGACATTTTACAATCGCATATGATACCATATACCTCCTTTTTATGCGAAGACTTTTTATTATTGCATGTGGCTAGAGTAGTACGAAATTACATCTAGAAAGTCGAAATTGCTATTTTACGTTGGCCAGCGAGAAGTTCAGACCTTAACCCGATTGAACATTTATGGGACAATAGGGGTCGTAGAGTTAGAGCCTTAATGCCCCCACCTAGGAACTTAGGTGAACTTCAATCTGATGGAAATGGAAATGGCTGATGGAAATATGGGATCAGACGGACCAAGATGCATTCAGAAACCTAATTTTAAGTATGCCTAGAAAATGTACAGGGCAAGAGAGACAATTCACGTTAGTAAGTATTGTAATTTTTTGTTAAATTTCCAATTCAAAAAATAGAATTTTGGGTAATTTTTCTATGTGCCGTATTTTTATTTATTGTGCTTCCTGAATCTCACTGCCATCACATGGAATATAGTCCGGAGTTATATTCTGTTATGTTTTCAACTCGCAACTGTCATTTATTAATTTGTTATAAACATTTAAACAACAAAATACGTGTTTTTTTCAATTATTTTGCTTAAAAAATGAAGCAATGAAGCAATCTGGTTGCTTCAGTAGAAAAAATTGTAGATAATTGAAATACAATCAAAATGAAATGTTTTATGACCCGATCGGATCATTAGTAACGGAGGAAAACCGGAAAACTCGGAAAATTTGACAATTTTTTGAAAAATTCATAACTCCGTCATTTCTCAAGAAATGGGGTTGGCCCTTCTCATGAAAGTATTGAATCATGTGTACTTTATGTGTGGATGAAAGAGGCTCTAACAGATTTTTACTTTTGGCACTATTACAATTTGAATTTTTTTTTTATCTTGCAGCGTGCCTGGATGCTCTAGTCATGGTCCGATTTCATGTCCTGAAACACATTTTGAAAGTAAAAGTACAGTACCTCAAAACGTATATTCTTATTTTACGCTAAAATGATGCGGAATGGGTGAAAAATGCTTGTAAACATGATTGAAAACGGCTGAGCTGGTAGAAGCGGTCGAGTGGAAGGAGTGAGCGGGAAATGAGGGGAAGCAAATTATCACGTAACCCTTTCAATGGAAGAATCCCCCTCATCTTCCGAACTCTCCTACGACTCGGCAGCTATTGCGGGCTCGGCCATTTTCAGTCATGTTTGCATGCATTTTTCACCCATTTCTCACCATTGTAGCGCAAAATGAGAATATACGTTTTGTAGTAGATACTATATAATTCTACTTTCATAATCTGTTTGAGAAATTGAAATCGGGCTATCACTAGAGCATCCAGGCACGCTGCAAGATGGTGCAGAAAAAAATTTAAATTGCAATTGTGCCAAAACTAACGATCCGACAGCGCCTATTTTGGGCACACATAAACTACACATGATTCAATACTTTTATGACAAAGGCCAATCCTACTTCTTGAAAAATGGCGGAGTTATGAATTTATCAATAAATTGCAAAAATTTTCGGTTTTTCCAGTTTTTCTCCATTGCTATTGATCCGACCGTGCCGTAAAACATCTCATTTTGTTCGTATTTCAATTATCTACAATTCTTCCGTAGACACGTGTCTACGGTTGCAGAACATTTTGAGGGTTATACCCAATAACTTTTCTACTTATATTTTCATATATTGCCCCTCGCTAAATCCATCCTTATTTGTATTTTCCTGGGTAGGATTGTCACGCTGGTAGCTATAGCTGCCTCCGTGGCGACGTTAGTTGTAGCCTTGTAAGCACAAGGTCTTCTAACCGAAGCCACAAATGTGTGGTTGGCTTCCTGTTGATGACTTCCTTTGTTTTTATTTTTACATCCAAGTGTTGTACATTTTCGCACTTGATTTTACCGTACTGATAAGAGCTTAAGCTCGAAACACGTGTCTACGGTTGCAGAACATTTTGAGGGTTATACCCAATAACTTTTCTACTTATATTTTCATATATATATATATATATATATATATATATAAATAAGGATGGATTTAGCGAGGGGCAATATATGAAAATATAAGTAAAAAAGTTATTGGGTATAACCCTCAAAATGTTGTGCAACCGTAGACACGTGTTTCGAGCTTAAACTCTCTTCAGTACGGTAAAATCAAGTGCGAAGATGTACAACACTTGGATGTAAAAATAGAAACAAAGGAAGTTAACAACAGGAAGCCAACCACACATTTGTGGCATCGGTTAGAAGACCTTGTACTCACAAGGCAACAACTAACGTCGCCACGGAGGTAGCTATAGCTACCAGCGTGATAATCCTACCCAGGAAGATACAAATAAGGATGGATTTAGCGAGGGGCAATATATGAAAATATAAGTAAAAAAGTTATTGGGTATAACCCTCAAAATGTGGTTGGCTTCCTGTTGTTGACTTCCTTTGTTTCTATTTTCACATCCAAGTGTTGTACATCTTCGCACTTGATTTTACCGTACTGAAGAGAGTTTAAGCTCGAAACACGTGTCTACGGTTGCACAACATTTTGAGGGTTATATATATATATATATATATATATATATATATATATATATATATATAAAGAGGAAATTATATCGACCGTCTTATCTTAAAGAAACTTGCTTCTATCGGGGATTCGGTCTGGGAAAAGAAGTATACTCTTTTTTGCTACCCGAGCTTTCCCAGACCGAATCCCCGATAGAAGCAAGTTTCTTTTATATATATATATATATATATATATATATATATATATATATATATATATATATATATATATATATATATATATATATATATATTTATTTCTATTCTGCTAATTAATTTTAATATTACATATTTTATATTGTGATAACATTTTCATTTTCATGTGTATTTTATATCTTTAGGCATGTTCATATACATGAAATTATTTTTATATTTTTATATTTATATTCCACTGATATCGAAACAAGTGATTGATCACTTATCGATTATTTCTTTATTCATTATCTGTAATGCATTCATTTATTGTATATTTACTTATTTCAATGAATAAAGTTCATAATAATAATAATAAAAGGTTTCCCAGCCTTGAGATTTTGAATTTCTTCAGGAAAACTAATTTGTTGAGAATTCTGTATCCAAACTTCTTCTGATGCTGTTTGCAGTTCGTCCATTGTCAATTCCACAGATTTTTCATCTTCCTTCAGCTTACTTATACAGGGCAATTCAAATTCGAACCCCACCATCCGAATCTCCTAAACTACAGGAGATACGTCGAAGCTTAAATTGGGGCGAAGTTGCGTATTCTGGTGCTTAACAAAATACTGTTTTGTAACTTGGAAAATTCCGAGTATTTCCGGAAATATCGGGAAAAAACTGAAAATCGGAATTTTCGTTTTTATTTTTTTCTATCGTTATTTGACAACATAGCTCAAAACAAAAAGTACATTTCAACTGATACTTTTTTTCAGCTACACGTTTTCATGTTCAGATTTACTATCCGACTTTTCATCTTCTGGCATTCATCATCAACATTTTTTTCTGTTATGGGCGCCATACTGTTTTTTTTTTATACAGAAAAATAGTGATTCTCATTTTGATTTCATTGATGTATAATTTGTTATGATTTGCACTTATGAAACCACAGATATTAAAAAAACAACTTCATCTGAGATGGTCATGACTCCATCGAAAAATTCTGTTTGATAAACACTAGTTGGAGAGAAACGGTATAAAAATATCGATGTGGCTTGTAAAGACGTATTAGAAGCAATTCTAAGAGTTTCATGTTCCATATGTTTCATTAGTACGGTCAAAATCTCGATTTTTAATTTTTTGCAATATTTTCTGAACTATCAATTTTAATGTATAACTTATTGGGATTTTTCGTAGATTTTCTAAAGGCGGCCAAAATAGATCACGTGATAAAAGACTCCGCAAACTCCTTAAAGAATTTGGGTCCCAGTGGATTATTTTGAATTTTTGGTATGATGTAGTCCATGTAATTCAAAACCAATGTTACTAGTGAAAAAATGCATTACTGCCTTCAAATGTATCTTCGAATGTTCAAATATGCCTGAATAAGGGAAATTGCAGTTTTTTACGATTATCCTCCCTCCCCCCAAACGGCACAAAACGAAAAAAATTTGTGGATTTTTCTGAATTTATAATATGATGCAGTTCAAGTTATGTTGAATATGAATTAATGAGTTAAAAACCCCGAAAATTAATTGTTTTGATGCTAGGTGGCGTTGAAATCATACCTTGCTCAGAATAGACTATACATTATTATAGGCAGAAACAATATCTCAGCGTATTTTGGTTTACATTATGCTGAACAATTGTCTAATTTTTTATTGAAAAAAATTTTAAACCTCCATCTTACCCCCAACCCCTATTTTAAAATACGAAAAGAATTAATTCAGGTACAAACTCAAATTCAAATTATTCATATCTAATTTTTATTTATTTTCAAGATTTTCGCCCCATCAATTGATATTTAAATATCATCAACTTCGCCCTACTTCTAGAAATCAGCGAAATCCACCAATATTTTTTCGAAGGGAGGGAATGGTGAAATTAAACAACTGTACAAATTCCTTAATTTGAGCTGATTGAGACATTTATTTCAATAAAGCATTCACAAGTAATTAGTCAAGAATTACATTTTTTCGTTTTTTAAAATAGGGGTTGGGGTTATTAAGGGGGAGGGTTTTTAATTTTTTTTATAAAAAATTACACAATTGTACAGCAAAATCTAAACTAAAATACGAAGAGATGTTGTTTCTGCATATGATAATGAATGGTTTATTCTGAGCAAGGTATGATTTCACCGCCCCTAGCATCAAAACTATTCATTTTTGGGGTTCTTTCACCCAATCAATTTCTATTCAAAATAACTTGAACTGCATCACATTGAAATTCAGAAAATTCCACCGAAATTTTTTCGTTTTGTGCCCTTTGGGGTTGGGGGGAAAATCAGAAAAAACTGCTATTTCCCTCATTCAGGCATATTGAAATATTCGACGATGCATATAAAGACACTCGAGAATTTTTTTTTGGGATGATACTTTGTTTCATGTTTACTATCTGACGTTTCGTCTTCTGGCATTCATCATCAACTTTTTCTTCTGTTATGGGCGCCATATTGTTTTTTATACAAAAAAAATAGTGATTCTCATTCTGATTTCATTGATGTATAATTTGTTATGATTTGCACTTCTAAAACCACAGATATTAAAAAAAAACAACTTCATCTGAGATGGTCATGACTCCATCGAAAAATTTTGTTAAATAAACACTAGTTGTCAGAACTCATTAAACATCATAACTTTGCACATATACTTCAGTCGAAATGTCCTCATTCTCAAATGAAGAAAAACGAGATATGTTGAAACTTTATTATAAATTTGATAAAAACAGTACGAAAACAACACAAAATTATTTTGAATTATATCCGGAAAGACAACAGCCGGATAGAACATTATTCAGAATTTTGGGAAAACACTTGGCTGAGTACGGTGCGTTTCAAAAAACAATAATGAAATCATGAGCTTGTAAAAAATGCACAAAAAGTATAACAACAAGTGTTCGAAATGATGGCCTTCCTCTTGAATACATAACCGAGCTCGTCGTCTCAAATTAAGAACAGCCCTAACAATATCCCTTCTTCTGAAATTCCTGAATTGCGTGATGATATTGTCTCTAAGTTCATCTACTGTGTCATATTCTTGCTCTCCATAGATTCTGTTCTTTAATTAAAGTGCCCCACAAGAAAGTATCAAATACTGTAAGGTCAGGTGACCTTGCCGGCCACCTCACTGGTCCAGAATTTCCTAACCACCTATTAGGAAATCTTTGATGGAAATATTCGCAAACTGCTCTCTTATTGTGTGGAGGTGCCCCGTCATGCTGAAACCAGCAGCTGTTATAATTAACAAGGGGAAACGTATCCATATATTCTTCGAATTCGTTTCTTAAGAACCTAAGATAGGTTTCCCCGTTCAAAGTATTAGAGAAGAAATGAGGTCCAAGTATTCGGTCGTCATAAATTCCAGCCCACACATTCAAACGAAACCGAACTTGTGGTCTGACTTCTCTGAAGTGTCGTGGATTATTTTTACTCCAAATGTGCTCATTATTCCTATTTAAAACACCACAGTTCGAAAAAGTACTTTCGTCGGTCCAAATAATGTTTTTCAAGAAGTATTCGAGAGCCAGCTACAAAATTCCATACTTCTCTCAGGATCACCTGGATGTAATTTTTGTGAAATATGTATCTTATAACATTTCAAACCACTTATTTTGAATTCCCTCCAAACGCTCGTCTGTGGCACATCCATTTCTGCCGAGACTTGATGTGTTGATTTGGAAGGATCTGCATTTATCTAAAAAAGTACCAAAAATAATTATACTTCTTCGAATATGGAATGAATAATTATTTTTACCTCGGCTAATAAGTTACGTCTACTATTTTGTTCCATTCTACTCCCATATTTCATCCTTGGTTTTTAAAACGCACCGTACTCAGCCAAGTGTCCAAATTTCCGAATAATGTTTTATCCGGCTGTTGTCTTTCCGGATATAATTCAAAATAAATTTCTGCTGCTTTCGTACTATTCCTATCAAATTTATAATAAAGTTTCAACATATCTCGTTTTTCTTCATTTGAGAATGAGGACATTTCGACTGAAGTATTTGTGCAAACTTATGATGTTTAATGAGTTCTGACAACTAGTGTTTATTAAACAAAATTTTTCGATGGAGTCATGACCATCTCAGATGAAGTTGTTTTTTTTTTAATATCTGTGGTTTCAGAAGTGCAAATCATAACAAATTATACATCAATGAAATCAGAATGAGAATCACTATTTTTCTGTATAAAAAACAATATGGCGCCCATAACAGAAAAAAATGTTGATGATGAATGCCAGAAGACGAAACGTCGGATAGTAAATCTGAACATGAAAACGTGTAGCAGAAAAAAAGTATGAAAATTTACTTTTGGTTTTGAGCTATGTTGTCAAATAACGATAGAAAAAAATAAAAACGAAAATTCCGATTTTCAGTTTTTTCCCGATATTTCCGGAAATACTCGGAATTTTCCAAGTTTCAAAACAGTATTTTGTTAAGCACCAGAATACGCAACTTTGCCCCAATTTAAGCTTCGACGTATCTCTTGTAGTTTAGGAGATCCCAATGGTGGGGGTCTAATTTGAATTGCCCTGTAAATCTCAAATACCATGCAGTGACCCGAATCAATCTTAGCCATTTCGAAAACCTGTTTATATACGGATGAGCATTGTCATAATTCACTATGAGTGAACAATTTCGTATAGATTTCCTCCTTTGCATTGTCATCCTCATCCACTTTTTTCCGCGTCAACAGCAAATCTTCTACAGGCAAAAAAGATTTAGGTTGTTCTAAAAACATGGGACCATCAGACCAATTCTCAGATATAACTGCTGATCTAGATGATCTGGTAGCTTTATTTGCTATGTTGTATTGTCCAACTTTATTTTTTTCTTGTATTTCTCCGATACAATGAGAGACAAACTGTTTGAAAGAGCCTCCACCTGCTCTTATCCACCCAGAAAGCACCTGAAGTCAGTCCAAAAGTGCATCCTGTCGATTGGAATCCCGAGTTCTGTTTCAATCGTTTCTGTCAGCCTGGTTTCCATAACCGCTGCTTGTAGTTCTAGCTTCGGGACAGAACGTTTCTACAGAGGAGTAACTTTGGTTTTTGCTGCAATTATAGAATTTTTGATGTCTCCATTTTTCAGAACTCGGAGATAGCAAACTGTTGCAAATACTTTATCACAGTAAGTATGGATCTCAATCCTGCCCACTTCAGGTATTGGAAACCTATTACATATGTGTATTCTGTACTCTGCAATTGTCTCGAGATCTTTGAACCATCGTGCCAAGGAAATTTTAGAGCGCCACATTTCCTGCATCAGTATTTTACCCCGTACAGTAAATGTTGATACTAATCACAGCGGATCAAAGACGGACATGATACATTTCAACACATTTGCTATTGAGAGTAATTTTTTTCATACTTTCAGTGTTCAATTTGAAAGACAAGTTTGTATTCCACCAGAGTCCCAAAATATCATAAAAAGAAGTTTTATCAATAATTTTTGATCGAGCTAGCACTGATTCAGATTGAAGATTTTCTCTCACAGACTGTGAGTTTGTCTACATAGAATTCTTCCGTTTGTACTTAACAAACTCCAGAAATAATATACAGGGTGTTCATTGAGTATTTGCACAAACATTAAAGATTGAATCTTTGATTAGTTTTGAGATAAAAACTTCATAATATGAACATGTGTTTGTTTCGCAGATATAGGGCTTTAAATTTGAAATTTTATTTTCAGGAAAGTATTTTGAATAAACTTTTGCAAAAAATGTTCTTTGCACAAAATTTGGTAAACGGGGTTGTTTTGAGGTGAGTAATTAGTGCGCTTCGTGCGGTATCATTATTTACTTTGATTTGTTGTTACTTTTTTAACAAATTACTTCTAGGGTTTTCTAAATTTGAATCTTATTCTGAAACCTTTTTTGAGCAAAAAAGGTAAACGTGCTCAACAACGCTGGGTCAAGCATTTCTGGGAAATTTGCAAATTTCTGCATGGATGTAGGTTATGGGGTCACTTAGGCGCCAGATATGCAGTTGCTCAAAACTTCATAAAAACTGACTGACCATGTGATAGATATTGCTAAAATAAATAACTTTTTTACCATAAAGACTTATCGAAAAATGATTCGTTCTCATAATACAGGGTGTTGAATTTTTAAAAAATTATGTTTTTTCAACATCTTGTATCTTAACCCTTTGAGGACAACTGGTCAGCGAAAGAAACCACATTTTCTAAATTATTTTCCTGAATGTCCAGCGGACAGACGGTGTGACCGTACTGTATAATGTTGTCTATATCACTATTGCTCTTGCAAAAAAATTTAATCCGCCAGAACATAGATCGAGTTACCATTATTTACGAATTCTTCAAGTGTAAGGGTTGTTCGTGAGGTTATAGTTTTTCAACTCAATTTTATGAGTAACGTATCTTTAGGAAGTAAGGTGAGAATGAGTTTTTATTCATTGCATGAACTACTGTTTGGCTTTCCAGGCTAACACAAGGCTTCAAATTCAGTTTTTTATTTACCTAAGTGGACTTTTTTGCGGAGTTGCAAGAATGGGATCCTTCCTAGTTTGAGTTGAGAATCAATGCATATTGACATACTGGGTGACGAACAATTTAGACAACTTTGTCGGCGTGACACTGATGCATCACCTACCATAGCCAAAGGAACTGATGGATGGAACACAGAAGATGGAATACCTCTATCACACCTCACGCACTACAACTACAACTGAGAAGACTGTCCACAGCATGGACAAGTGATGCCACATTCTGCATAAAACCCTCTCTACTACTACATCTATATGGAATGGTTTGAAGCCTTTGCTACAGAGACAGCCCATAAGAAATCTCAGATGTAGTTGAGATATGTTGACGATACGTTTGTCATATGGAACCACGGAGACGAGGAACTTGACGTCTTTCTAGAACATCTGAATAACATCAGAAAGTCCATAAACTTCAAGATGGAAAAGGAGACCCAAGACGGTTTACCTTTTCTAGACGTGAAAGTTCAAAAGAACAATGATAAGGGACAAACATCAGTGTACTGAAAGCCGACTCACACTGGACAGTACCTGAACTTCGAATCGAACATCATGGTGCTACAAAGAGAGGGATTGTTCGATCGCTGGTGGACCGTGCCTACAACCTGTGTAACACAGATAAAAGTCTTACCATCGAATTGGACAATATCAAGAAAGATCTGCGACGAAACGGGTAGCCAAAGACACATATAGAAGAGGTTCTAGCCCACAAGGAGGATAACAACAAGAAACCAGACGAGCCGACACAAGCCACCCTGTGCGTTCCGTATGTTAGAGGTCTATCGGAAAGAATAAAGACAGTTAGGTCGAAATACAAAATACGGACATGTTTCAAGTCAGCTAACACCATTCGCAGCCATCTCACAAAGACGAAACCACTTAACGCTGACATTGACTCCAAAACTGCATCTAGTGCATCCCTTGTGAATACGATGTAGCTTATCTTGGAGAAACCAAGAGACCGCTTAGCGTTAGACTCGCTGAGCACAAGAGAAACACTCAACGAGGAGGAACATCAAAGTCAGGGGTAGCGGATCATGTCTGGATGACCCAACACAATATTAAATGGACTGTAGCCGAAGTCATCCATAAAGAAGAGAACTGGTATAAAGGGAAGTTTGAAGAGAGTGCATATATTATGAACAACAGAGTCTTCAGTCAAGCTAGCATAGAAATCCGTAATGTGTGGAAACCCTTAATTAGTGGCATTGATCAGTTAAAATTGTGATAAGAATTAACAATGCTTTACCGGAGGGGCCCGGCACTGTAATTAACAAGCTTACCTGTACACCTGCAAATTACCCCTAGGTTAATGCACAAAATTAGCCATTTCATATATAAAAAGTATCCTTGAGATTTTCGCATTTATACACTTGATAACGACTGTAGATTTTAACATTTGAAACGTCGTGAATAAAAATTGCAGAGAATTGAATTTTTCTTTGTTTTTTTTAGACAATGAAAGTCCAGAATAACCTTACTCAGTACTCAGTACTCAACATTGTAAACAATACAATAAATACTATAATCAGTGGAGTATCTAGACTATCTTTGTACAATTGAGTTTTACTATAGTAATGAAAAGTTTTCCAGTAAGAATCATTCTACAAATATTCAAATAAGACAAATTGAATCAAATTGGATACATATAACATGTAATGTGGTGATGAATAATCGCAGGATATACCCATAAAAGAAACCTTGTGCATGGACAACTCCGTGTAATTCAATCTAGTACAATTTATTCATATATTGCGTTGGCTATAACAATATTAGTGTTAGCATTTGTAAAATGAACAACTTCAGACCAATTTTAGGTTTTTGAAACGAATGTAGTATTATTACTATTTAAAAATTCACGGATATGTTCTCTTGGCAGTAATTGGATCAATTTTTTTTATATTCTTGAACATACTACTAGAGTTTAATTTTTAATCTCTTCGTGTGATTCATTACAGGTATTGCATTTTTAGTATATAATCTCATAATAGTAATTTCCATTTCAATCATTGTAAACAAAACAACTATCCTTAACCTAAGATACGCCAGAGTGACAGCACTGACTTTTCATTCTTCTTCTAAATTTCATATATACTCTGTGTCACGGACAAATTGCCAGAGCGAAGTCGGATTGGCCTTTGACAGTGCTTTCACGAATAAAGGGCGATTTTGTGCATTGCGGAATTTTAGCAGATAGTCAAAAACTGAATGAGACTTCAACAATTATTATATTATATTATCGATTCAAACGTAATTGAAGTTTAAAAATTATCTTTGGATAATTTCCCGTTTTGTTTTATTTTGTAACATTCATAAGTTGAGTCCTAAAGGGGTGATAAAACGGGTTGCGCTCGTTTCACCATCTTTCCCACGCCCTTCTTCACTGTTAGCTGGCGGCCTCCCCTTTAGACCTTTAAATACTTAAACTTATATGAGGTTTTAGCCACCCACCATTGCTACTAGGCCACCCTTAGTAGGGTCGTAGTATTTCATAAATAATATTTAGATTTCATTAAAACTCTGACTATCGTATAGTCGTAGAGAAAGTATATACTATTACGCTAACGCAAAGTTTAATATTTTTAGAAAGGGCCCCGCACAAATCAAATGAGAAATGGATCCCTTTCGAATTTTCTGATATTTGGATATTTTGTAGTTTATACTCTTCTGATCAAAAGTCTTCATGGGCCCGAGACCTAAAAATGGACAGTTTTTTAGTTATCGAAGGTCAAAAGTTGCGACTACTGCAAATCTCTCACGCCATCGAAAAATAATTTGCATCTCTTCCTTTGCTCTCATCTGCGTAACGCGATTTCACATTTGTCGGCATTTTCTTTTAAAAGCCATACTATTCAAAATAATGCGAGTATGAGAATCTTCAAAACACTACCTTTTGTAGAAACTTGACATTTATTAACTATTCAGATTTGCACAAGTTGCAACTTTTGACTTTCGATACCTAAATAACTGTCCATTTTTAGGTATCGGGTCAATGGAGACTTTTGATCAGAAGGGTATTAAACTACAACATATCCAAATTTCAGCTAATTCGAGAGGGATCCATTTCCCATCTGATTTGTGCGGGGTCCTTTGGCGAGTAAAATGTTTTTTAAAAATTTGAATCTATATAGCATTGGTATAATTTTTTTGGTCAAATTTTCTGTGTTTTTCCCACAAGGTAGATGCCAAGATATTTCATGCCGTTAGCAGATTTTACTGTCAGGCACTCATTGGAATTATTTTTAATATTCAATTTTGTGTATTCAGGTAGGTATCTTGAGTATGAGGAAAAAGGTACAAAAAATGTTTTTTCATGTTGATTGTTGATATTTTTTCGTTCTTAAAACTGAATTGATATTTGCCCTAATTCAGTTTCAGCTATTTGTTTCAGTTCTTGCTAGTTTGCAGCCTCATACAAAATTGCTTTGTCATCTGCGAATGTTGTAATGTATCTTTTGATATTCAGCTGGAATATATCATCGAGGTGAATATTGAATAGAAGAGGTCCCAAGACTGTGCATTGGGGTACTCCATATTCTACTGTTCTTTGTGCACTGATTTGGTCTCCGATACGTACACATTGCTGTCTCTCTCGTAAGTAGCTAGTTAATAATTCATGTTAAAATCCCCTAATTCCAATAACTTCTGGGAATTGTAGTAGTTTGTCATGGCAAACGGTATCAAATGCATTTGCCAGATCTATGAAGACACAGGCTGAGTCAAGTCTCCGGTCTGACCAATATGAGTAGACCAGCGCGGTCATTTGGTTGACTTGACGACTTAATTGGAACTGTTTGTATGTGACCAATATTTTCAATCATCTGATCGGTCCGACTCATCGTCATACTTCATACTGAACGCGTGTGCCTTGTCCGACCGGTGACTTGACACAGCCACACATAGATGATAATTTTATATCAATTGAGTTGTTTATATTACCTGTCAACCTGGTAATGGCGTCTGATGTTGACCTATATTCTCGAAAACCAAATTTTTGTTCTGAAAGAATACTGAACTTGTGCAAGTACTGGTCGAGGCACTTTTTAATAATTTTTCAAAAGATTTTGGCCAAGTTGGATAATATTGATATTGGCCGGTAATTCAATATATCTTTGAATAACTGAAAGAAATTATTTTGAGTTTTTTATATACAAAAGTTCTGCTGAGGATGAAGGTGTTTCAGGGAATATTATCTTGAATTTGCCTTTTGAGCCTTTTTTTTTTCATAAATGAATATATAAATTATGATTCATAAGGTACTGATCCAACCTGTCGGAATAATTTTTAATAAGCAAACTTGAATATCCTAAATTGACATCTGCCTTTTTCAAACACTCCGAAATAACGTTCAAGCATGAAAGAATTGTTCCTCTTTTAAATAAGTTGTGTCGTTCATTTTTGCTTTCTTCGTTGTTTTGATATATCCACGTGAAATCACAATGTTGACTGTCATGAAGCGGTACTAAGAAAAACTATAAAAACACCATCAGGATCATAAATAATAACAGACGCGATGGAATATCAATAACGAGATGAAGGAATTCTTAAAATCGTGGTAAAAGGCATAGCTTTTGTATTTAGTGGCTGAGCTGAGGAATTCAAAGTGACAATTAAATAAAAATTTATGACCGGCTTTACATAAATATCAATGTTCGAACATCGGTCTGGCCTGTTACTACTGGCAATATTAACTTGTCACTTCACCAGGCTAATCTGAATTGAATACGAAATTAACTGTTAAAATATTTATCCTCGTCGGGTTAAGATTCCACCGGTTCCAGTTTAAGAGTTATTAATGGTTCTGAATTTAATTTTGTCGCCTTAAAGCGCTACCCGGCTTCAATAATTATGAAAAAGTTATTTATCGTTGCTAAATTAATTAGCGGCGATTAATTATTTCTTGTCAACGGTGCTATTGTCGAATATTAATTGAAAAACGGCTGTGGTGAAGATTATTATTAGAATGAATTTTAATCGTGATGTGGGTAGAGGAGAATCATAAGTGCGTCTTACTTTCACAGCAACAATTACTTTCTAGATTATATGCGGAGGACGTTTGTAATCAAGGAAAATCCCAAAGCTGAAAATGACAATGGAAATTATTTTAGAGGAAATGAGAAAACCCTGACACTGGCCTTTGGGACACAGGATGATACATTGACTCTACAGTAGTGAATAAAAGACAGGTCAAAATAAAAGTCCTATAGTCAAGTGCCAATTAATATGCCACCCAGGCAACACAAAGAGGTCCTAAAGATATCTCGCTGACCCCTGTTTAGGAAATTATGAGAACTTTTGCTACTTCTGTGAGAGGTTATTAAGAGCGCTTCTCCACATGTCCGCCGCCGGGATATTCTCATCGAGGTCTTAGCGAAATCCCATGTGGAAATTCTCTAACAATACACTCTGACGAGTTTTCTACGTAATCTTGTGGCGAGTTCTCTGCAAAATCTTGAAGTGAGTACTTTGAGAATTTATCATGTACTGCTCATGACGAGGTCTCTGTGAACTCGCATTGAAGTGATCATCGCAGGCAGTGTCTCTGGCGAGTTCTGTGGGAAATTCACATATATAGCCTTTTGGCGATTTCTTTGAGAAATTCACGTCATCTGCTTTTGTTGAGATCTGTGAGGCCGGTTTCTGATATTCGCATGTAGTGCTTCTGGCGTGGTCTTCAAGAGTTCGCATTGTACAAGATATTCTCACGCATTGAAAAAGGAAACGATCTCAACTGAAAACTACTACCCCCGCTACTATGGCACCCTTGACATTGACATGTAATAGATTGAAAAAATCTGATAGTGAAAATTTGTATTTTCAGATATTGCTTGAAAAACTTTCTCGATCAAGACTATACCATTTTTCCAGGTTTAAAGTTAAGGATTTCCTTTTTCGAAACTGAAAAACCTACTAAGAGGTTATCCTGAACGAAGAAAGTGACTAAAATTTATCTTTCTGTCGCATATAATTGCACATCTGGTATTATTAACCTCTGTTCATCTTCGAAATAGTGAAAAATTCTTGAAGAATTAGGTAAATCGTACATCAATAAGATGAAATGGCATTCTTCCATAGATTCAATGCGAGTATTAGGGCCACAGAATGTTTTTTAGCATCGAACTGGTAAAATGTTTCTACCTACATGCATGATTATATTTACTTTCACAGAGACGGAGTATTAAGGAAGATAATAGCCATTTTGCATGATTCGGTATCTGTATTTTGGTGGTCTTCTTGGGATTGGGATTGAATTACACACCAACAGTATTAAGATTAGAACACTTTGTATTATTATAATTGCAGCAAGAGAAGAAGAATATTGAAACACAAAAATGAACTAATATGAATAAATAATACTTCTCATAATGTATTTCAAAAAAATATCACGAAATACTGAAAAAATCAACATTTTAGCATAAATCTAGCAGTCTGTCACCTTCGGTGAACCTGAGAGTAAAAATTGGTAAACTCTAATATTCAGGAAAATAATACTGCACTGCATTTTGGGACAAAATGTTGGTTAAAATAAAAAAATTTGCTTTCTCACAATAACTTCAAGATTTATGAATTATTCCTTTTAAAATTTGTTATTGATTTCCCCTTGAAAATTTGAATTATTTACTTAATCAATACACAAATTTATCAATTTTTTGTTTGAATATCTTGATAACGATTGATTTGATTTAGGTAAGGTGAACCATGAGCAATTTTTTCTAGGGACTTAGCAACTTCTTCTTCTTAGGGACTTCTTAGCAACTTCTAAACCGGGCCTATGGAGAATAGTCAATAACTCATTTACTACAATTTTGGAAATACTCGACTCGACCAACCATTCTTGCAAATCCTGCTGAATGGTTCGTTGAGGATTGAGATAACCTATTATCTGATAGATCATAACTATAGATTAACGGGAATTTCATCAATAGGTGCCTGGTCATATTTCTGCGGTTTGAAGTGTCACCAACACTATCCAACCTAACGGAAAGATATATTACTTTTTTGTCGAATGCTGAATGAGACAGGCATATTCAGCAGAAATTAATTTCACTCATGATAAGGTCTCTTATAGAAAAACCACGATTCCTCAGTTAACCAACGTTTTGGCAATATATCTCCCCATCTTCAGGGCTCTATAATATAAAATTGTGGGCATTTACAAAAGAAAAATTGCACAAAAAACCAATTTTCATTAAAGTAAAAAATAAAAATGTGTATACGTTTATAGTTAAAATTATAATTTTCGAATATAGATATTTTTTTTAATTTGAGTTGGTATCAAAGAAAATCTATTAAAAAATTATAATTATAACTATATACTTTTAATGTTTCTTTTTTTATTTTGTGCAATTTTTGTAATTGCCATAATTTTTTATTTGCTCTGAAGATGGCGAATTATATTACCAAAACGTTGGCTATATGATGAATACTCTATAAGAGATCTAACCTTGACAACTTTTCAGTATTATTATTAGTACCGCTACATATCTCTGCGGAAGGTGGCTCGAACCTATAACTTTTTTGTTTTTGAAGATAATGACTCAACACCATGAAACTTCCGGCTTCATCAGAAATGACATAAATTTTCTATTTTTAATTAGGACACCTGGTATATTTTCACTCATTTTGTGTCCACATGACACTCTGAATACAACCATGTGTCACTTGTCGCTTTTTGTAACCAATTTTTTTTATTTTGAAATTTATTTTTCAGTCTATACTCTCTAATTTTAGTCCTAATTTAGTCCTAAAATTTTGGGAAAAAATACAACTTTACTGTTTTCAGTCAAAATGTACTAGCTATTTAAAATTAAATTTTTAAACAAGTATTACTAATTTTTTTCATATGGCAGCATGGTGGCTTGTTGGGTTAGGAAAAAGGGGATTTTACGATTGATTTGATACCGCACACTTATACGTGGCGGTCGTTCCAGTAGAGCGTTCGCCATTCACCTCTCAAGTGTGGGGTCGTATGATCAATTCCCAGCATGATCATCGGTCTTTACTAGCTCGCACACAAATGTACTTGTCGACAACTTATTTTATCTCGTTTCTGCAAAAGTAAAAGGAGAACTATTGTGTACGTAGGTAAAGAGATATGGTATTGAATTTGTAATTAATGATTTGGTTTCATCATGTTGGTCACATATTTCTAGATGCATTCAACTATCATTTCAATTTCAAGAGATGCTTTTAAGAAAGATCTAACGTGATCTCTTATAGTTTTTTTACAAGGAAGTTTGGTTGAAACCTTGAATCAAATTAATCGTAAAAAATTTTTGAATTTTTTATGGCAGACACAAAGTAGTATTTTCCACAAAATTTTATGAATAAAATTATTGCTGCAAATGTTTCCATAGCTATCTAGATAAAAAAATTAATTTAAAATAAAAAAATGGAAAAAAAAATTACAAAAAATGGCAAGTGATACATGGTTGTATTCAGAATGTCATATGAAGACAAAATAGAAGTGGAAATATACAATAAAAGAAACCGGAAGTTGCATAAACCTGAGTCACTTGTTGAAAAATTCAGTTTTATGTCGTATAAAGATTTTTTAAATTTCATTTGGTTACCTTCAGAAACGAAAATGTTATAGTGGCTGACACTCGGTATATGAGATGGAATTAAATATAATCTAACACAATTAAAACACGTAGAAACTAGTTGATAGAATGCATAATATGAGGTTTTCATTTCGGTGGTTCAGGGTATCAGGCGGGTGAATCTGAAATGGTGGCAACAAGTTAACGGTAGGTACCTCTATTTATACACTATCAGTAGGCCTGTACAACAAAAACACCTTTCGTAAAAAGAAAACATGGTAAAAACAGTAATTTCTTATGCTCACTCTTCATTAAACACTCAATACAAATAGTCAAATACCCATATAAACGACAAACAACCACTTTGCACAACGTCAACGCCTGAACGACATAAACAGAGAAAGTACAGCTATGCTCTAAAAACACGTTCCTTAACAGACGAACCGAACCGACAAGGATCGACCCTAATGTTGGATCTCTACGATTCACGTTCACCATCTTTCTCTCTCTTTATCATAGAATTCCCCAATGTGCGATGTTTTTACGTCTCGTGCATAAGTATTAATTTCTTATTCAGGTTACCTCCGGGATAACTTTAGGATAACTTTAGGAACCCGTTTTGAGAATTTCTTGTTTTGGTTATTTTCGGGATATCTTTAGGAACTCGCAATAAGAGTTTCTTATTCAGGTTACGTTCGGGACGACTTTAGGATAACTTTAGGAACTCCCATTGAGAATATCTTGTTTTGGTTCCATTCGGAATAACTTTAGGAACTCGCAATGAGAATTTCTTATTCAGGTTACGTTCAAGACATCTAAAAAAACTCGCAATAAGATGAAACCTGGCAAATGGAATCTGGGGTCTCCAAGATTTCTATATACAGGGGACATTAGTGAAAATTTCCCATAGTTACAGCACATTGCGATCACCGAGACCTCGCAATAGGAGATCGCATAAGATCCTAATTTTAACCTCTCAGAGATTTCGCAGAGAGGTATGTGTTACCTGGGCAGAAACTGCAGTCCAGACCAGTGTGAGACACTCTGGAATTCCTTGAAACCATGACAGACGTATATAGTGAAACTATTCTAGATTCCATGCCACCGGGGAATACCCATAGACCGCGAGAGCTAACGTTTCTTTTTTATTCTTCCGACTTCAAACTCAGAAATTGGACATGAAACTCAGGAATTCGGACTTCAAACTTAGAAAATCCGACTTCAAAGTCGAAAATTCCGTCTGCATAGCCAGAATACTGCTTTTCCGACTTCAACTGGGAAATTCTCATATTGTAGGTATATTTACAAATTTTGCGTATATCCTGGACATGAACCTACCAGGGAAGGCTTCGAGCTGATCACTAGATCTATTAATTGTAGAAAGAAAAACAAAGGAATTGAGGTGTCGAGATAAAACATCGTCGGAAAAATAGAATTCCGTCTTCAAATTCGGAAAAATAGAATTCCGTCTTCAATTCAGAATGTTTCCTATTTCAACATTAATCCATTCCAAGAGAGGTTATCTTGAACGATGGTAAATAGCAACTAAAGTTTTTCTCTCAGTCTCAGATGATCCCACATCTGATTTCATGAACATCCTGTTTATATTTTCGATAAAATCGACTTGTTTTCTGTTGTCAGTGTGTTCGATTGTTCTGCTTGACAAAGAGATCTTCATCGACATGCATTTTCTAAAGAATTTTTTTTTTATGAAAACAATATCATATCTGAGAATCTAGTGTGCAGTATTAAATTAATCGTGATAAAATGCTTCTATTTCCTAACCCGACGAAAAAAAAAATAATGGTAGACATTTATTGAATCTTACATAGCAGATACATTTTGACAGAAAAAAGTAAAGTTGGATTGATCCCAAAATTTTAGGGCTCAAATTAGTAATTTAAAGGCATCCATAGCCCTATAAAATGAAAAATAAATTCCAAAATGAACAAATTTTGTTTCAAAAAGTGACGAGTGTTACAAAATTGTAACCAGTATGTCTTATGGTGAAAATTGAAAGTTCATGTCACTTTTGCTGAAACCGAAAGTTGAATGAAGCTGAGTTACTTGTCAAAAATTCAATTTTGTGTCGCATGGAGATGCTCCAAATTTCATTCCATTAACTTCAAAAAGAAAAGAGTTATGCTGGCGAGCCACTTTCTGCGGATACCCAGTATTTCACAAGAATGAGAGTAGAGTTTATACTCACGAGTTATTTTCATATCGTGAAAAAATTTGCCGTCAGAATTTCGTCTTTTTGACACAAATTACCAATTTATCATTATTATTTCATCAATACTTTGATACGTTCAAAGGTGCCTTCATGCCCAAAGGCATGCCTCCGAAATAGGAAGCATTTTCCATAAGCCATACAACAGGAGTCATTTCCCAGGCAATATGAATTCACTACAAAAGTTATCAATTCACAAACATAATGAAATATTTTCGAGCACATAATGAAATTATTTCATATCAATTAAGACTTTCAGTTAACAAATACATTTTCTCTCTTTTTTCTCCTCTCATTTTGACGTAATTGGAATCTTGACGTTTTTATTCCACTATACTTGCGCGAGATGCCATAGTAGGATCTAGCAGTACATTTATTTTATATTCAAGTGAAAATGATAATAAAATATACCCATAGTAAAACGCAGCGCGAGACTCTGTATATTCTCCGAATTCAAAGGTTACGTCTCGATGCGATGTGAACGCCTCCTGACACGGAGACAGCCGAGAAATCAATTCGGCTTCTTTACGAACGCTGAAGGCTAGCCCACATTTCTCGAGAAATTTACTTCGTCTCTCACCCAATAAACACAGATACGTGGAAAAAACGTTGAATTTCTCAAGTAACGCTACAATTATTCATCGTTGAAAAAACGACAAAATGTCGTTAGGCAATACGTTTCATTCAGGTTTTATAATAACGTTACCTCTTCACGATGATTCAAGGTTATTTACACATTTTTATTGTAATGAAAATTCAACTGAAATATAACGTTATAATTTGGTTTCAATGTAACTATGCCTTTTTACGGGGTTTCAACGTTTTTTATCCAGTTATATTCTACTGCAGTATAACGATATATCTTCGTTTCGAAGTCACGTTGAGATACGATTTCTAAACGTTGATGATGATAATAGAATTCCACCAAAATCAAACGTATAATTCCAGTAATTAGGTAACGTTGATATTCTTGGTTGAATCAACGATGAATATTAATATATTTTAATCGATATTACTACCAATTTTAAACGTTACAACATCGTTAATTGAACTGGGGTGAAGCAACGTATGTATTTTTACCATGAATCAACTTTTGTCATCACCACCCTAAACCGTTATGTAAACGTTACAAAATGCAAGAACAGTACGTTCAATAAACGTTACCAGTATCCAATCTCTATACACGGTAATCCATTGCTTCTAGATCAATTAGAGAAAAAATTTGGATCCCAAAAAACGATTAGGTTTTCTTCGTATGAACTTTTTTTACTGGAAATGCTGAAAACATACTTTTTAGTAATTACTGTTATTTTATTTTGAAATAAATTCTGACAGAGGGTAACTCAAAGATCACTTCATCACGAGATTCAAAATGTCCTATGCTTATCGGATGTATCGAAGAATATATATATTAATATAAATAAAATATTCTGTTTTTTAGTTTAGAGTTGATGGCGTCATTCATACGTTTCTTTGCAAAATATAACCAGTCTTTTGTAGTATCTGCTAGTTGGATGTGATCTGCTGCTTCAAACTCTTTCTTGACAGCAACTGAAAAAATCATTCAATATAATTATCATGGAATATGGCACATAAGCGATAACCTCACCATAAATGAGTTGGATCACATGTAAATCCTTGAAATCCTTCTTATCGGTAACGTTCCAGTTGTAGAGGCAAGCCAGCTCATTCGTTAAAATTAATCTTAAAATTCTCCTACTGTGATCTTCAGGAGAAGTGCTACCAATTGACTTCAATCTTGAGACCTAACAAATAATAAATAAATAATATACACTAATGAACGTCATTTTATCTGCATACAAAACTAGTAACTATTCTTAAGAATTGAAAATTTCGTATGCACGACATACTTGTGTCAACCAGGTCCATGTTCAACAAGTTTGATATATACCATTTATCCACGTTTCAGGAACTCAACGTTTGTTCATCCACCCATTTTCAACGTGTTTAATTATCCACCTTTTATCCACGTTTTATCAACGTATTTCAATTAGATTTATCGACTACAAATTACGGCTATGAAATACAATTAGTCCATATAGATTTGAGCAACTTGGAACAACGCAACGTACGGGAATTTCCATAGTTCCATACCATCAGAAATGATACTGTATCTGATAAATCGCTGATACTAATTGCTGTAAAGACTTTACAACCTTCTTAAGACGACTGTGCCAAATATGATATCACAGATTATAAGGAAACATTTGAAGTTTGCGCAATATATAATTCATTAACAAGGTAGGTAGGTACTTTTTTTATCCTCTGGTTGAATCGGACAACTAACCCTGAAAAAGAAGAAATGCCGGGATACTATCGATGGCGGCTACGGTAGAACTAACTGGCTATAGACGAGGAAAGTGATGACGTCACAAATGTCATTCTTGTCAAAAACTGAGTCCAAACAAACCTCCATCGAATTTAAATCAGCTTTTCCGAAATTGTTTCCGTTGTTTTTCGATTTATTTTGCCTGAGAAAACAAAATGCAAACAACTAATAAGCAAAGCAACGAATCATCAACAGAGAATGTCACCCAAAATTCTTTGTTTGGAATCAGTTTTTGACAAGAATGACATTTGTGACGACACACTTTCCTCCTCTATTCATCTACAACGTTCATCGTCAACGTGATCACCCCTTCTGACGGTGCATCGTACAGCGTTGCCAATGAGTGGTTGATTATGAAATAATCGAAAATATTCGTTAAGTTTTTCAATGACTTCTTCAACGACAAATACTCAATAAATGACAGATGAAAGTAGATAGTATGGGTTACTTCAGTTTGTTGAATAGTGTCATATTTAACGTTTATGCAAAGTTTCTCAGTTATATTTGTTACGATGTATGCATCCAGTTGAATTAATGTTGAAATGGTCCAAAGAAGACTTTAGTTTTGTGGAAATCAAGTAAACAAATCAATTGATTTTCAACGTATCTCATGGATATTATCTTCTATCAGTTGAAACAACGTAGAAAAATAAGCAATCAAAATGGTTTCCTCGATGTTACGCGAAGTTACGTTGTTATTATATACTTATTTCAACATATGAAACACGTATTTCCATACCGTTTAACAAACGTAGATAAAAAGTAAGACTAAAACGTAGAAAATAAGTTTCTAAAATCTTCGGGTTGTTGAATAGTGTTTTATTCAACGTTTACGAATTGTTTCTTAGTTCTGTTGAATAAACTTTGAGAAACCACGATAAGAACAAATTTCATAATGGAGTTTACAGTACCACATTTGTTACGATGTGCATCCAGTTGATTAAACGTTGACGTGGTCCCCAAAGAAGACTATTTTTGCAGAAATCAAGTGAACAACGCAATTGATTTTCAATGTAACTTATGGTTGTCTTTTATCAGTTGAAACAACGTTGAAAAATAAGCAATCAAAATGGTTGTTTCGTAGTTACGTTGTTATTTAATACTTCTTTCAACAGATCAAACACATAAAGTCATAACGTTCAATAAACGTAGAAAAACAGAGTTACTGATACGTAAAAATAGGTAGCTCAAAGTTTCGGCTTGTTGAATGTTTATTAAACGTTTCTTAGTTTTGTTGAATAAACGTTGAGAAACCACGAAAAGAACAAGTTCAATAATAGTGGCTACAGTGACGTATTTGTTACAATGTATATGTATAGTTGAAAAGACGTTGAAGTTGTCCAAAGAAGACTAATACTGCAGAAATGAAGTAAACGAAGCAATTGATTTTCAACGTATCTGATGGATATTTTCTATCAGTTGAAACAACGTTGAAAAATAGGCATTCAACATGGTTGTCTCGAAGTTACGTTGTTATTAAATACTTCTTTCAACTGATCAAACACATAGAGTCATAACGTTCAATAACAGAGTAGAAAAACGTAGAAAAACAGAGTTACTGAAACGTAAAAAATATGTTGCTTAAAGCTTCGGATTGTTGAATAATGTCATGATCAACGTTTATGAAACGTTTCTTAGTTTTGTTGAAGATACGTTGAGAAACCACGAAAAGAACAAGTTTCATATTAGTGGCTACAGTGAGGTATTTGTTACGATGTATATGTCTTGTTGAATAAACATTGAAGTTGTCCAAAGAAGTCTAGTTCCGTTGACATTAAGTGAACGAAGCAATTGATTTTCAACGTATCTGATGGATGATCTTTATCACTTGAAACAACGTTGAAAAATGAGCAATCAAAATAGTTGTCTCGAAGTTACGTGAAAGATGAAGTTGTTATTGAATGCTTCATTCAACGCATCAAATACGTAATTTCATAACGTTCAATTAACGTAGATGAAAGGAGTAACTGAAACGTAGAATACAGGTTTCCCAAAGCCTCGGGTTGTTTGATACGTTTATGTAATGTATCTTCAATCGTAATTGAATATACGTTGTGAAAGCACGATAAGGACATGTTTGATAATGGTGGCAAAAAAGACGCGTTGAATCATATACGTTCTTTATAGGTAGAATCAACGTTTGGTTAAATTTGGGTTACGAAAGTCACGTTGCGAAATTCAACGAGTAACGTTTCCTCAACGTCAACTACCACATTTAAAGGTATATGATACGTGTGTGTGTGTGTTTATTGGGCACCGCTGCGCGACTCATAAACTCGAAAACCACGAGAATATTCTCCAAATGAAATCAATTCAGCTGTCATTCAGAATTTTGAAAACACCTTTTTTGTTCCTTTGTGGTGATTTAAGTTGAAATGAAAGTACATGTTGTAAATGATATTGTGTGTTTCTTTACGGAAAACACTAATTTCTGAAATATCTGGACACTTTATAATTATTTCGTGATGCAGTTTGTAAAATCTACTCTTTCCGATTGAACGTGTCATCAGATGTTTCTGTCTCAAAATTCTGAGTATTATCAAAGTAAATTTAATAGTCATGAACAGAAATTTCTTCCGTTACACTGAAGAACAATAAGGATGTGTAATGAAACAAAAGAATTGAGTTAAAACCAAAATTCCGACTTTGAAGTCGGCGGAAAATAGGATTCCGTCTTCAAAATAGGAAAAACAGAATTCCGTCTTCAGAATCGGAATTTTTTAATGTGAAATCGGAACTTACTACTTCGAATTCGGAATAGTGAAATTCCGACTCTTGCCTTATTATTCAGATAAACGTGTTATTTGTGTACCGATAAACATGTTCTATCTAGACTAATCGAATTATTCCCAAATTTTGAACAAATTTTTAGGAGATTTGTATGTAATAGGCAATCAAATGAATCCTGAAGATCGCAAAAAACTGTGACTGTGTGGAACCTATTTCTGGAATCCTCCGACGATCTTATCTACCAGCTTCATTGTAGCATTTGTCATCGATTTCCCTTTTCGGAATCCATATTGGTAGTCTGGAATGATGTTATGTGCCTCAAAGTGTTCTACTAGCTGCGATTATAGGGCTGCTTCCAAATGTAGTATAGGCGGTATAGATATAGGTCTTAGTTTACACAGTAAACAGTTCTTTGGCCTTTCTTTCTTTTGGTATTGGGGTAAGGATGAGATTATGATATATTTAAGTCGAATTGGGAAAAAAAGCATTCCATAACGATTAATTTGATACTGCACATCATTATAGGTTTCAAATAAACTTCCCGTCAAAAACCCCAGAAAATGTCATTAGAAATTTCACAAAATGAAGTATTGTTTAGAGATTGAAATAAGATTTAAAATGCATCCGAGCAACCTGTAACTAAAATAAAATCAATAATCCATAAGCTAATAACATATCTTCTTCCATAAATATTATCATTACCATGTTCTTTAAATAATTACACTATAAATACCTAATTTACTTTTGCCGAAGTGAAGTAAAAGAAGAAGTCGACCTCCTTAATGTTTTTTTATCAGTTGTGTTGGTCAGGTTACTCGATGCATTTCAATCTTATTTTGATACCAAAAAATGCTATAATGTGAGGTATTAAATTTATCGTAACACTCGTAGAAATATATAATTTTCAATGAAAAAAATGGCTACAAAATTGACAAATGATATATGGTTGTATTCTGAATGTCACGTGGAGACAAAAGATGTGAAAATATACTGCGTGTCCAATTTAAAAATCGAAAGTTTAAGTCACTTCCGGTGAGGTATTTGTCAAAAGACGCAGTTTTATGTCTTATGCTGGTCCTACAAATTTCATTCGATTATCCACGAAAACAAAAAAGTTATAGGGGCGAGCCACCTTACGCGTACACCCGGTACAGCGTCTGCTTTGTTAATGAAGATGTTGATTTCATATTCGTTTAGTTTGTGTAATTTTTGTGTGTTTTCTGTTTTATCCCTTTCTTGTTTTGTTAATATTATTTGAAATTTTTACTTTATTGTTGGTAAACTCCATTTTTGCAATTTTCAGTTTCTGTTTGTATAGTTTCTGATATTTTATTTGGATATTTCATATTCGTAAAATTGGAAATATGGCATAATTCTGAATTGTAATTGAATTTTCATAATTTGGAAACCATTTGTTACTTCTCTTTCTATTATTATTTTTTGTCTTAGCGGAAAACAGCTTTCCACACAGGATTTGAGTATATCAACAAATAAAGAGAAATCGCTTCTATTAAATTTATTGGTTTCATTTTCGTAGGGCCTGTAATATATCTTGTTGCATACAAATCAGTAAAACGCAAAGTCGTCTACACAATTTAATTTCCCATCTAGTTCAATAGGATGGTGAAACGATGAATGACCGCTATCAATCAGATAGCCGTCCAAAAGTAGAAGTAGTACATGTTTCGTTCCTATATAGGACCATCATCAGCTATTCAAGAAAATTCTACAATTAAAGAAAGACCATGTACTAAAGACAAACAAGGCCAATATAAGATTACTTACATGGAGAAGAAAAATAATGTTGTGTAGTATATATATGAAATGTAAAAAATTATAGTATTAAATATGATTAAATAACCCCATTGTTATTTATTTATGGTGTTTGGACAACCAAATTTACGAAAAAACAACATGGATCCCATATAGTTAAAGAGCCGCCTATATGATTCACTGACAGGTCAGAAAACCGTCTGCCGGGCATAAAATAGCATTCTTGGGTTTCCCCAAGTCACCTGGAAGTATTTTTAGAATGTCTCTAGGTCAAGGTCAAGGAGGGGGGGGGTGGGTTTGAACACCAGTCAGTTTGTAACCGTCTGCTGGTTTGACATTCCGATAGATATGATGCTGTACATACCTTCTGCCAAGTTTGACCTACGAACGATGTCAATATACAGAGTTATTCTGATAAAATCGCGAAAACGGGTTTTTTGGCATAACTCTGGACCTCGTACGTGGTTCAAACTTGGCAGAAGGTATGTTCAGCACCATATCTACCGAAATGTGAAACCAGTAGACGGTCACAAACTGACTGGTTTTCAAACGCCCTCCCTCCTTGACCTTGACCTGGAGACATTCTTAAAATACATCCAGGCGACTTGAAGCAACACCTAGAATGCTATTTCATGCCTAGCAGACGGTTTCCTGACCTGTCAGTAAATCATATAGGCAGCTCTTTAACTAATAGTTTCATTACTGTATCCGTGTCAGAATTCATAAGATAATTATCAAGGGAGTTCTCATTTCTTGTCTTTTGGTGAATTTTTTATTGGGAATTAAAGGAATTCATCAGTGAAAACAGTGGAACTTTACATTTACGAAATATACATTGCAAAACTCGTTTAAGTCGATAGTTTCTAGTCTGAAACGTCCATTTAACATTTTTTCATTTTGAAAAAATATCACATTTGAAAGTGTGCCGCTGACGACACGTTCATCGGAAATACCCCCCACCATAATCCACGTTCCGATGCAGGCAATACCGTTTCCCTTAAAAATATGGCTTCTAGCTTGATACAAACCATTGAGAAATTAATAAAACTTCCACTTGATCAACTCAGAGAAAAAAAACACATTTTACTTATTTTTATTGCATTTATAGCTTTCAAATTTTCTGGACGGACCTTTGGTGAAAAACGAGCATTGGCAATTCTGCAAATCCTAATAACGTGCTCATTATTCATCGGGTGAAATCAAATCAGATAAAGCAATGTTTGGGATTTCATTGTGACTTTCATCTCTTTGAATTTGGTTTTTCAAGTACATTTTTCCGAATCTTTACTAGTACCCAAAATTTCTTATAGTTCAAGGTTTTTTTTGCAATGACTAAAATTTTAAATCATTCTTCACAACAACATATATTTCCGCTTCATCTTTAGGTGAATAAAAATAATTGTTTATTAGAATTGTCACTGATGTTCAGACAACTGGATACAAAGCTCATTTTCGACATGTTCACATTTAATGAAGGGATACAGGTATAGAAATTAAAAAAATTGTAGAATACAAACAACAAAAACTTTCAAAACTTTGAAAACGCATTAACCTCAAATGAAAAAGCATGTAGGCCTGTTCGTGTGCAGCATAGATATCTGATGGAAGTGCTTTACGTGTATCCAATTTGAATGAAGGCAAATGAGTTAAACAGAGACAAACGATTCTTTGTGAAACAGACGAACGAACCCATCTGGTATCAAATGACAACTGTCATACAACACATTATATTTGAATGAGAATTTGAGATTTTATGGTACACAACTTTTACAACGTTACCAAGTCTAGTTTTTATGAACGTGACGTTACGAATCACTTTTCTTCTGATTATGGAGAAACTAGCGGTCAGAAAAAAAAATTAAAAAATTCCGAGTGCTATTAGCTTACCTATATGGTTTCTCATTACAGTATTTTCTCGTATCTCGTGGAAAGGTCAATTCTTTATTCATATGGCATTTTTTTAAGTGTATATTGAAACCACTTTTTTTTAAGTTAAATAGTTTTTTCGATAACAAATTGAATGTCTTTAGGACGATTTCAATAACTCCATTTGGGCTACGATGAATTGATGTAATTTGTAAGAGCTGGAATGATGAATTAAAGTATCCATCTTTCTATAGAGGTGTTCGCTGAAGTGTACAACCTCCAAATCCTCAAGAAAAACACGAACTTCTATATTTCTACTTGGTTCTCACTATACTATGTTCTATGAATATTTTAAGATATTTCTGTCCGTGTGAACCAGTGGGTAAAAAATAACTTTAATTTCCTGAAATATATCTTTCAATCAGTACAAGTCATTGTTGTAATTGAGGTCAATTTATTACATATTCCATTTGAAAGTTGCAGAGGTAGAGCATACTATATTAATTCACGTTCCAAAATTAGTCCCCTCTCAGATTATTTCTATTCACTGGGGCGATAAAACCGCACTCCGTCAAAAGTGTTATTGGAGAATCAGCATAATGTTTCAATAATAATCAACACAAAACAGATCAAGATAACATTGTTAAAGTAATCTGCGAATAAAACCCCATTTCATCGAAAGCATTACACAACAAAGAAGGGCAGGAAAGATGACATCAGTTGTCCCCGGAGGGTTCCACGGCAGGTTTGCCAACACCCCAAATCGAATAACCGGCCGCAAAATTATCGGCCGTACACAACGAGAATAATGTGTTGGTTATTCAAATTTGAAGCTATTCGGTCTACATATGGCTGGTTTGTTGGTTATGGAGCAGAACTAATGTTTTTACATGCTTTGTAGAAGTTTTATGAGACAAATGATGGGCGTGTTAGTGTGTTATTATTTATATTACGATCCTCAATAAAGCGTAGTGGATGAAAACATATGGGATCATCCCAGTATTGATTGAATTCTTATGACAGACGTTGCGGAACTTTTGCAAATCGAATTGAATAACGAATTTCAATGGAACTGAGCATGAAAACAGTTTGATCCTCTATTAGCATCATCGCTATAATGAAGGATAATTTTCAATCGTTTCAGACCGGTAGAAAGTATGTAGGCACCAAGTTCTTAGAAGGAAATGTATTTGTTTTATTAGAAGAATATGATTGAAAATTCCACACCTGTAATTTTGAACCATCAAAATACGTTATTTTGATAGATCACCATGGCAACGGAGGTATTTTAGTGGATTTTTTTTTTCGAGGGATACCTAATAGCGAATTATAATGGTAATTTTTTGACGTTTACAATAACAGACCATTTCTGACAGAGTGATTTTTATTTGTTCACATAATATTTAGTTTTGATACACATTTTAATTACAAAGCTAAGATGTTTTCTGTATTCTTCGGACACCTCCTCTCTTCTTAATGGCGAAAGTGCAGGACTTTGAATGTGTCTATGGATAATATTTAGACAGTAATTTATTTACCTTTTTCCCATTTAGTACTCTCAATTTTGCGTTGTTTAGATGCAAATATTAGTGGATAATTCGGAACAAATTTTCTTTCTTCAAATTGGAGCCACAATCCTCTACTTATTAATGCGAATAAATAAGTCATGGTACGATGATTGATCATTACATCAGACAATTCCACGCATATTTTGCATATATTATGATTTTCAAATCGATTCATTTTTAAACAAAGAATTTTATTGGTTTTACTGGCCGTGCAATATTCTTTATTGCAACAAAACGCGAGTTTTTTTGATGTTTTGAAGTGTCAAAATAGAATGATTGATGCTTGCTGACGCTGGTTATGAATTCCATACCATTAAAGCGCGCATAACACACGTTAATAAAAACAAAAAAAAAAACAATTTTCTACCACTTGTAGTTCCTCGAAACTTATGTAAAATTGAAGAATATACTATTTTCTATCATCAAATAATGGTATTCCCATGTAACTACAATGAGTAGAAATTACCAATTTGAAGGCCTAAATAATTGCTGACAAAGCTATGACGAGCTATGAATCTGTTCATGCAGCTTCAGAAAAACCTCTAAAATTATAATTTTCTACCACTTGCAGTAAGCTCAAGTAATTATGAAATAAAAGATCATTATATTTTTGTTCCTACATGGCACTTTTGATCTACTACAATCAGTAGTAATGAACAGTTTATCACATTGGTGTGAAGACAAACTGAATATTATTATGTAATCTGTTCTGTAGGTATGTATCTATAGAACTAATATTTTTTTCATTTTCTACCACTTGTAGAAGCCCGAAGTGAATAAAAAAATCAAAGAATGTTATATATTTCATCATAAAACTGCATTACCGTGTAACTACAATGAGTAGAAAACAATGTCTTAAAGTGCAGGCTGAGAAGCCATTACCGAAACTGCAAAGCACATTAAATTTGATTAAATTATAACTTTCTTCCACTTGCAGTAATCCAAAATTGATTTAAAACAGAAGAATATATTATGTTACGCTTTAGGTTGCCATTTTCATGCAACAACAATGAGTAAAAATTTCAGAATTATCGCACGATTGTAACCCATACCTAGAGGATGGTATCGAAACTTCGACGCAATGTAAATTTGTTATATTTTCCTAGCTAGGTTTTCAACAGTTAAAAAATAATATAAAAATATAGATGAGTTTTTAGTTTTTTATTTTATATGAATGGTTACAAGTGATAATAAATCTAATTATTTATATTATTTTTGTAATTATTGTTTATATGGAAAACGCAATTATTATAAACTATGGCAGGTTGACTGGAAGTAGTTGCTTGTTCTTGAATCAGAGATTCTCGAATCGTCTTTGCCGAAGTTGAAGCAGACCTCATTGCGCCAATTATTTCCTAATGATGGCCCGAGTCTATTTGCAGATATGGTTTTATTGAGTGGGTGCTCCCATGACCGGTTATTTATTTTAATCAATTGCTGTTCTCCAATTCCCGTTTTGGCTGAAGTTGAAACAGCAGTGGCCCTTGCAGAATGATTTGTTATTTTGATCTTTTTGACATCCATTGCAATCAATGATGCATAGGATTTGAACCAGCCTTGTTCCAGCCTTTGGAACTGGGATTCTTCCAGTTCGGATTTGGCGTCAAAAATAAACGCTTTGTTTTGATGGGGCCTCGCTTGCTTGTTAGTTTTTTGAACAGTCTCACTGGGCCTATTTCTTCGTTGAGTGTATTCGGAACTAGACTGTCAGTCATTTTTTTTTGACCCGCATTGGGTGGTCTTGGAAAAAACCGGGTTATACTCAATGCGTCCTGTTCCCCTCTATGTCAATTTCCTCCACAAAATATTCGAATTGTGCTGCCGTTCCTTCATTTCCTCTCCAGGCCAATTCATGACCAGCAACGAGGAAAAAATTTTTCTGCAGTCCTTCCGGAGTGTTTTAGTCCCGAAACTCATTTATATTTCTCAGCTCGTCTGCTGATAGAGCAGATGAACTTTCCTTTCTCTTGTTTGGATCCATTTGTAGCTTCTGGCGCTTAGTATTTTTTGCAGCTCTTGCGTTCAAAAATTGTATATCAGAGAATGGATTAAATTTGCTATTATACTTTTCAAAAAAATATTCCTGCAACTGCTTGGATGTGGAATTCCATAAAACATTGATAACACTCTCCTTGTAGTCTTCGGAGTTTTTTTTGCATATTGAACCCATAGTCTTCAAGAATAAGCGCCAGTTCTGCCACAGATATATCAAAATTAAACGATTTTTCTGCGCAAAAGTTTGTAAACTGCCTCCATACGCTTGACTTCAATTTCCTGGTATTCGCGGGTGTCAACTGCTCAATCTCCTGGTGAATATTTTTTTTGCTTTCTTGACCGAAGCGAAAAATTTTTTACGTCGTGCCACTTGACAGCTTCAAAAGTGAAATAATAATTTCGAGGTTAGGGTCTCACTTAGTCACCATGGCAACTCAATAATCAAGTCGACCGCACATTTTATATTCCGCTGGTGACTTGATGAAGAAAATAATTTGCATTGTTGAGAATCGAAAAATAAATTTTAAAAATATTTGATTTTCCACCACAATTCGGTGTGGAATTTTCTTACCGTATACCACGCGAAGTCAAATTAATATCCGGAAATAATTTGACCTCTAGTGGTATTACTAGTGAAAATAGAGGATAGGAAAGGGAGCAATTGTAAACAATCATCTATTGGATAAAGGTGAAAGTCTTATAATTTGTATAAATCAAAAAGTTTCAACTGCTTCTATCCGCAGTCGTCTTCTGGTGAATACCGACAAGTTCCGAAGGCTTACGCGTTTATATCGCCCAGTAATCTTAATCAATTGTTTTATTTTTTATAGCTGGTAATCTCAAATAATTATTATTGGGTTGGATCAATTCACTCGTTTCTACCTGTTACCTGTCCATTGTAATTAGAGTGATCTTCACCTCTTCGGTTCACGCCAATAAGCGGTTTCCAAACGTTCTTGATTTCCACGCTGGGTTGACTAACTAGTCTGTTAGCTTGGGTATAAACAGCTCCTTCAAATTTCCTTCTGACCCAGTGTTCTTCTCTATGTAGTACTCCTGTATTTTCCATTGAATTTGGTTATGATATCTCCATGCATGCTCTGCGATACCAGAATTTGACGTGTTACCTCACTGCGTAAAGCGTTTGTGTTCCTCTAGTCTCACCACCAGAGGTCTCTTGGTCTTACCGATGTACGAAGAACCGCATTCGCATGGGATCTCGTAAATACAATTCTTGGTGGAGGTGGTGAGATTTTCTGGTTTGGTTTTTGTGAGAAAACCCCTCAACGTATTTCCGGATTTGAAGGAGCTTTTAATATTGTACTTATTCCCGATCCTTGTAACCTTTTCGTAGATTCTTTTTATGTGCGGTAGGTGAATTACTAGCCCCGGCTCTACTTCCTCGGTTGGTTTGGAGTAAGTGGTTTGTCATCCAACATATTCCAAGATTTTCTCCGGATGTCCGTTTTGGTGCAGATCACTCCTTATGTTAGTTAATTCAGCTTGGAGTGCTTACTGATCACTGCATATTGTATCCGCTCTCTTGACGAGTGTCCTCACGATGCCTTTTTTTGGTGAATTTGGGTGGTTAGAGTCGAAGGCCAAATACTGTCCGGTATGAGTTTTCGTTCTATAAATAGAAGTATGAATAAAATCCCTTCTTCTCTCAACTTTTACGTCTACGAAGGGTGATGAGTTGTGGACTTCCTTCTCCACTGTGAACCTGATATTGTCCCTATTATTAGATAGAAATCTCTGGAGCTCTTGGTCCTCATGGTTCCATATTATGAATGTGTCGTCAACATATCTCAACCATAGCTGAGGTTTGCTTTCAGCTTGGTGGATGACATGGTTCTCAAACCATTCCATGTAAATGTTGACAACGACTAAGGATAGGGAGGACCCTATCGGAAGTCCGTCCTTTTGGGCGAAAAAGCAGCTTTTTTCCTGGAAAGAGAAATTATGGAGACAGATTCCTAGAAGTTTTCATATTGCACGGATTGGTGAATCAGCTCTCTCGTGTAGTTGATCGTCATCTTCGAGTTTCTTCTTGATTATATCGACAGATATTTATTTATGGGCACGTTAGTGTATTGGCTTTCCACATCAAAGCTAACGAAACGATCCTCAGGTTGTAAGTTGATATCTTTAATAATGTTCACAAAATGTGCAGAGTTCTTCTCATAGGAGCTACTTTTTCCTTGTAAGGGGTCCAGAATGGGCAGGAGGAATTTGGCCAAATTGTATGTTGGCGAGTGTCTGGAACTGGTAATCGGTCTCAGAGGCATACCCGTATTGTGTATTTTTGGAAGGCCATCTATAGATGAGTAGGTTTGCTCAAATGTGGAGTTAGTTGTGTGCGTTGTTTGTCTGGGATGTAAGACTCGTATTTCTCCAAATCGTTGTGGATTTTTCTCTAAATCGAAGGTGTTGGATCCTTTTGTAGGAGCTTGTAGTTTTCTTTCCGTAATACATCCTCAATTTTCTCGTACGTCTCGATGTTCTTGTCGACGGTCGCATTGCCTTTGTCCGCAGGAAAGATCTTGATGTTTTCGTCTTTTTGTAGATGTTTAAGTGCCTTTTATTCCTCCGGAATGATATTATTTCGGGGGGTTCTCTTCTTCTCCTTTTCAGTGGTTCTCTTCCTTTCCATCTATATTCTTCTGCTTGGATGGAATCCATTCTACCGCTGGTGGATTCCTCGGAACTCACAATGTCAAGTATAGATGCTGTTTTGGGAGTGACTGCGTAATTTGAACCTTTCTGTACGAGTGATTCCTCAACCATAGTTGAAGTTCTGGATATATATTCTTTTCTCCACTTTGTTATCCACCCGGATGGTTCTTCGATTGTAGGTTTTTTTGATCCTCTTTTTTGGTGTTTTCTTTCCTGAGCTTCTCTTATTCATGAACAGGTTCTATCAATTCTGGGTAAAGTGTGTTCACTGTCTTCTTCCAGGGTGCAATAATTTCCTGGTATCTGTCTGTGGCACCCTAAAGCAGAGTCTCTTTATCCCAGCAGTGGTAGTCGATCTGTGCCCTGACTAGTGTCCTGCTCGCCCTATCGATGATACGTTCCGCTCGTTCTCCGATATGGGTGTTTTCAGTTTGAAGTCATCTGGGATGTTGTTGTTATCCCTTCGTAGAAACTGGATATGAGTATCTTCCTTGGTAAGTTTTACCATGGTTCTCTCGTAGCCTTTAAACTTGTCGCTGATGCCGTGTCCGTACCAATTTTCCAATGTTTGTTTGAAGGTTGTTGACGATGATGGAACTTGAGTACATTCATTTCAGACTTCCATCGTCGCATAATTTGTATAAATCACAACGCTGGGAGGGTGAACAAACTATCAGTCTAACTCCACCAAAAATGGTGGAGTTAGACTGAAAGTTTGTTCACTCTTCCAGTTTTATCATACTTCCACTGTATGTTATGGATCGTCTCCGATGGTTAAATCACAACGTTTCATCTTCTTCTATCCGCAGTCGTCTTCTGGTGAATACTGACAAGTTCCAAAGGCTTGCGCATTTATATACCTGATAATTGTTTTGTTTTATATGGCTGGTAATCTTAATTATTTATTATTGGCTTGGATTAATTTACTCATTTCTACCTTTTACCTGCCCATTGTAGTTGATCTTTACCTCTTCGGTTCACGCCAAGCCACTAACTCCAAATCAACCAAGGAAGTACAACCGGGGTTAGTAGCCCACCTACCGTACATACCGAGGTGACAGGTCAAAATCCGGTATCGCAGAGCATGCATGGAAATAACATAACCAAATTCAATGGATGAATATGGGAGTACTATTTAGAGAAGAACACTGGTTCAGAAGATAATTAAAAGAAGCTGTTTATATCCAAGATATCAAAGCATTCAGTCAACCCAGCGTAAAAATCAAGAACGTTTGGTGAAGATCGCCTTAATTACAAAAGACAGGTAGAAACTAGTAAATTAATCCAACCCAATAATAATTAATTGAGATTAGCAGTATTAAAAAACAAAACAAAGCAATTGATTAAGATTACTGGGTATAAAAACGCGTAAGCCTCTGGAATCCAGAAGACGACTGCGGATAGAAACAGTTGAAATGTTGTAATTAATAGAAATTATAAAGATAGAAGTCCGAAATGAATGTACTCAAGTTACATCATCATCTACAACCTTCTAACAAAGGTGAAAGTAGTTTTAACAAATATTTTGAATAAATGGAATCCAAGATTCCGCTGTTGACACCTGATAGCAAACTATGGTAACATACGGGTATTGATAATGGTTTGATGACAAATACCCAGAGTAAAAGCTCAAATAGTGTGCAAATACGTAATTATATTGTCCTTGGAGTGATATGCGCTAAAAACTGCATAATACCAGATCCAACTTTAGTTCAATAATTTGTCCAATAAAATTTTTCGAGATAATAAATTGGCTTTTGGGAGCCTCATACAGAAATTGTACTAAAATGAAGTCTTTGATATTTGAGTCCTAAGTATTGAGTCCTAGGAAAATTAAAGATTTTCCTTGTGACATTGATGGCATCGGGTTATTAAATTGAGAAAAATCAGGTAGCTAGCTCATCTCCAATTTCTTCCTGGTTTCAATTGCCAGTAGTTTAATTTACCGTCTGTTTTTCTTTTCCAAAAATAGTATTCTCAATAATTGTTTCAGGCTCGATTGGATTTTCGTTTCTTTTCACTGGATACAGTTTCCTTCGCATATAGGTTGTTTAGAAATATTTGAAAAGCATTATCTATCGATAATTCAAAATTGTTTTCATTATTTGGCTCTTCTAGGGTAAATGGTATATCCGTTACTTTTTTCTGTTAATTAGATGAACTATACTTCCACGGAATCCAGCTAAGAGATTTGTTGACGTCTTGGTGCCATTTTCAAGTTGACCCAAACAATTCTTCAGCAGCCAGGGAAAAGTATATTTTGGTACACTGCCCCCTAAGTTTCGATTTTCAATCGAAAAGAAAGAACATTTCTCCATGTGCTTTTGAGTGGCCTGAAATATGCTACAACTGAGGATTGGTAGATGTGGGTACCTACTGTTTGGAGGTAGCAGGATAAATCGAATGTTCAATTATCTGCATATAGATCAATTACCTATGGCTGGGAGATTGTCTCCTATCAGAGCTTTTGGCGACTCAATGGGAGCTTTTTAGAAATACGGTAAAGCCAAAGTTTTTGAACCAGTCCATGAAAATCACCTCATCAAACCAAGAAGAGTGTCATTGATAGTCACAAGCTCAGAGTATTGGTTCCAAAGACGCTTCGTTTTGTAGGTAGTCTACTTTGGTATTTTCATAAATATCAGAGTCGTTAAAAAGATCACGGGCATGCGCAAATTCATCATCAACGGCCAATAGCAATGCTTCATAAGCTAGTCTTGCAGTTACCATCATCAGTGTGAAATTTATGATTGCGTCGTATAGAGAAATAGACTCGAATAAAATATTTCACTTGTGAATATCGTGAACTATATGATGAAATTTCCGGAATAAGTGGAAGTTTGCAGATGATCAACATTTTTCGATAGTTTCCAAGGTGAGTAAGTATACATTATACATTATCGTGATAGTTTTTATCGACTTTTGGCTTACTATCATTTATGCATATAAAATATTTCTTGCAGTATAATAGTTAATGATACGTTATGTTTTGTAAATGGCATATCTCATTTCAAGTAAAAAATACTGATATTATAGTAAAAGTGAAAATATTAATATTTTTGTACTTACCTATAACGGATTTTATGCTGGAAATGAGATATTTTATATAACAAAACATAATATATTGTTGACTTTTATGCTATAATGAATATTTTACGTGCATAAATTATAGTTAGCCTAAACTTTGATAAAATCTTTCTTTATAAAAGCTACCAGTAATTTTGGGAATCGCATCATAAAGTTCACGAAAATCAAAATTGACAAACAATAAATTCGAGTATAGACGCCATCAGTATATCTATCCATACGACCAATACCAAATGTATACATCAAAAACGACAAATATCTTTTTTATTATATCAAATAAAATTGACAATAACAACAATTAAAATATATATCAAGAGCAAAAACTTTATATCATTACTGTAAGTACTTCATTTGATAGGAGGCAGCACTAGGTTATAATTGAATTTCAGTTTGATAATGGCAAGTTAACACTGTCTAGGTCTTTTTTCCCTAGTGACAATTAACGTGAGACCCAGTCCCGAATACACATGCTTTTTTTGTAACCAAAAAAATGGTTCCTTCAAGTCGTGATTTAAGAAATTGAAATAGTTATTGTCTTAACTAGTCTGGATGCATTCAAACCTTACACAATTAGACTTTTACTTAGGAATCACGACTCTTTGGCTTCGTTGCTCCTTCTTGGTCTCCATCAATGAATGTTTCTACGGAGATCTCTAGCATCGGGTCTGCTCCACTATGTTCTTCAGATTTACAATACCACGACAGCCTTTACAATACCATAACATGTTTTACCATACTTCAATAGGCTTCAAATAACCATTAAGGGCTTTACGATACCATAACAGGCTTTATAATACCATCCCAGGCTCAACAATACCATCACAGGCTTTACAGTACCATCATCGGCTTTACAATACCATCACTGGCTTTGCAACACCATAACAGGCTTATAACATTACTTAGTTCAATTGGCGTTCTATTTTATTTTGCCGATTAGTCTATATACTATCTGACTTAATATCTTCTCTTAATTCTTGCTCAAATTCCTGGCATAGCTAAGGCAAAAATAAAAAGAAATTTTAAGGCGTGCTTTATAATTTTTTTTAAAATATGTAATTCTCTTGAAGCGAGTTACCTTCAATAAATCTCTAAATAAGTAGAATATTCACCTCTCATTTGTTTGGTTCACCAATATTAGGTAGGTTGCCAAAATTAAATAAACTGCGAGCTTCAGCGTTACCAGGTCTGAAATGGACTAACGGTCTTTCAAACACTTCCGTCCTCTTCAAAATCAATTTTAATAAAAAACATTTCTTTTTATTTCATTGTTGCCATAACTATCATACGCATGTCATTGAATTATACCAATGATACCAGCATTCCGCGATTTTGAAAACTACATAAAAACGATAACGAACAATTTCTCTCTCTGTCTGTCTTTTCCATAAAAGTAGAACTTTGAGTAAACAAACCTTACTTCAACAAATTGAATCGAAATAGGAAGAAGAAGCGCTGTCGTCTGAATGCAGTGATCCTACTTTAACAAATCTAATCGAAATAGGAAGAAGCGCTGTCGTCTATGACATTAATGATATTTTGTAAACATTCCTTCTTGATAACCACACAATTATGGATTTAACTAAATCACCAGAGATATCCGTGAGAACCAAAAGCTGTGAAAATAAAACGATTATATTTCATGTGAAATAGTATGGTATATGTCTCTAGGAAACTTATTTCATGTGGTGATCGAATGAGAAGTGTTTGGAAAATTCACCTAGTTACCTGTTCATACGAGGAAAATAACGATGTACCGTTGACAACGTTACAATGCCAATACTAAAGTTATAGTAATGGTTATTAAAGTTTTTTTTTCAGTGTACGATACGCGTCTTTTGCACCTCTTCTGACAAGTACTTTGGTTTTTACAGGATCCTCAGTTATATTTGTCTCATAGTAGTTGATTATTGCATTCGGTTCAACCCCTTGAAAACTTACTTCCAACTCGTCAAAATATTTATTTATTTCCTATTTATTAACACTTGCCCGTGCCATTTTTATATTTTCTCACCAGCGTTCTGAAAGTATTCAGATACCAGCAGAATATAGAAGTGATAATACTGTATAACATTTTTTGGAAAGGTATCCCACTGCGGAGAAATATATGGACAATATCGATACACACCATCGTTAGACAAGTATGCGAAATCAAATTAGATAAGTGGCTCTGCCAGCCAAATGTTCGGTACTGAAAATACCGAAACTGAACGTTTAAACTCATACGGTCCCGGTAAACCAAATTGTGTACCTGAAACATTTCGGACACCAATAATCTTTCACGTGAAACATTTCATCTTTTGACTGAGAAATGTTTGTGAAACATTACAGACACCAGAAATGACATAGGTATGAAACGTTTCATAGGAAATGTTTCGATAGAAATGCATCTGAGGAACAACATAACTGTGTATGAGTACTGTCAGATATATTTCCTACGTACTGTCTTGGAAGAAACGTTTAAAAAACATAATTGTATTTGAATACATTCAGATATGTTTCACAGCAAATGTTCCGAAAGCAACATTTATGAAACACAGTAGAACTGCATATGGAATACATTCCCGAATTATTTCAAAAGAAACACATAGTATATATTTCACATGGTTCCTGATGAGTTGATAGGAAGATACCAAATTACCAGTATTTCTGCAAATAATTTCCATAAACGGAATATATAAATAATATCATTTACAGAAACTATACTTTTATTGTATTGTTCCTGAATAAATGAATAAAACAATTATAATAGGAATTATATGAAAATTTAATTTCTAGCCACATGTATACATTATTTATTACAATGTAGATAGAATCCATCAATTAGATTGGAATAAATTAATTATTTCCCGTTGAAATCTCAAAGATACCTGACGAAACCATAGTATTCTTGTATATTTGCTATCGGGCATATTGGGAAATCAATTTCGTGCTGCGTCTGAAAAAATACTGTGAAGTAAAAACCATCACCTATTTACTTTACCAACTTTTCATTATAATCCTATGACAATGTATGTTATTATGAGAGTGTCTAAACAGAGAGATATACTTATTTAGGTATTTTATTGAACTGTGTACACTTTTTTTACAAAAAATACATTTAATGGTGCCATTAACCTAGAAAGTTGGTTGATGACGTGGATCAGATCTTGAAATATCTTCGAAATATTTACCCAAATTGTATATAATCAATTGTGATCTAAAAATATTACATACCTGCTGATATAGGGAATCAATGATTACACATTCAGAGGCAAAAATCAAGATTTCAACTCAAAATACTCAGCTCAACCAAACAAAGCTTATTTATTTTTATCAACTTCGCACTTTATTAGAACACAGGATAGAGAGATACTAGAGATGGATTGCTCAGTTCATATGCTAACGGAATCACAAGCGTCACATTTGAAGTACAGTTTAATACATGAGGTATATACTGTGTGTAAACGATTCTGTCTACTTTTGTAGACTAATTGACCTTTTAAATGAAATTCAAGTCTGACTGACAATGTGACTTTTTATTTCAAAATAACTATCAAAAATTGACAAAAATTTGTTTGAACACCAGTAAAAGACAAAAAACTGCACGACGAACTAACATTTCTTCCCCCTCTGGAACAGGACATCTAGTCGGCAACTTTTCCTAATTTGGCGACTGACCTCCGGAAAATTCCATTTTTTGTTTTAACATCAACAATAAACACGTATTCTTCCATCGGGAACAGGAAAAACTTCAACAATTCGACCTAACTTCCAAGAGCTTCTTATCATATTGTCTTCCATAACAATGACAATATCATTTTCTTTAACAGGCTCATTATCTATGGACCAACGGTTTCTCTTTGTGAAAGTTGGTAAATACTCTTTTACCCATCTCTTCCAGTATTCAATTTTCAGAGTCTGTACTTTCCTCCATTCCTTCCGCAAGTCATAATTTGCTCCGAGTTGGTCCATATCATTTTTAGATCCAATGAGAAAATTATTGGGTGTCAGCGCCTCAAAATCATCAGGATCTGTAGAAATCTTTGTGATGGGTCTTGTATTCAACATATTCTCTACTTCCGCGAATAGGGTAAGCATAAGTTCATCTTTGAGTTGTTGTTTTCTCAGAATGGTATGGAATGTTTTTTTTACGGAACGTATGAGCCGCTCCCATGCTCCTCCCAGGTGTGGACTTGCAGGCGGTATGAACTTCTACTCAATACCACGGTTCAGCATATCATCCCCTATTTGCTTATGATCTATTTCATCTAGAGCTCTTTTTAATTCTTCCGAAGCACCTCGTATATTTGTCCCATTGTCTGCAAATATCTGATGTGGTTTACCTCTTCTTGCTATCATCCTTCTGATTGCCATGATAGCTGAATCTGTCGTCATATTATGTGTTATTTCCAAGTGGACGGCTCTAATTGACAGGCATGTAAAAATAACGCCCCACCTTTTTTCCTTCCTTCGGCCTACGGAAACTAGAAATGTTCCAAAAAAGTCCATGCCAGTAAATGTAAAAGGTGTCACGTTCGGCGTAAGTCTTTCAGGTGGCATTTGTCCCATAAGAGGAATCATAGGCTTCGGATTTTTCAATTTACAAACTTGGCAACTTGAAAAAACTGATTTTACCGCTGACCTGCCATCGATTATCCAATATTTTTGTCTGGATTCACTGAAAACAGTTTCAATTCCCTGATGTCCAAATTTCTCGTGAAGATGTTTGAGGAAAAGTATTGTAAATCGATGTCTTTTTGGTAGAATTGGCGGTCGTTTTGTTGATTCCCTCATAGTTGGAGCCAAGTCTGTTCGTCCTCCTAGTACTATTATACCTCTCCCATTTAGCATCGGTGTCAATGTTCTCTAGCGGCTATGCCTGCTGATCGGCTTCTGTCTTTTGAGCTCATTCAGCTCTCCTGGAAAACCATCCTGCTGACATTTTTGTATCCATATAATTTCAGCTTCATTAATGTCCTCCATAGTCAGTCTCTTAGAAGAGTTTTTTTTTCGTATTTTTGAAATCCAAACTTTCGTTATTTTTATCAACCATGCTGTAACTCTCAGTAATTTGTTCCAATTAGAAAATTTTTCAATGTCCGGTAAATATGTCTCTTTTATATCGGTTGTGATATTTACACTTTCGACAATTTCAAAATCTGTTTCTAAATTTAAGTCTTTTGTTCAGGTACATCTTTCGTTGGCCAAGTCGTTTCATCCAGTTGTTTTAGAAATTTGGGTCCATCAAACCATTCTTCAAAATTTGTCACATTACTACCGTCTTCGTTATACGTCCTTGTCGCTTTATCAGCTGCATTGCATTCCGATGGTATCCAATGCCATTCTGAAGTTTCTGTAAGTTCTTAGATCTCTCCCACTCGATGGCCTTCAAATTGTCCCAGTTTCTTCCCGTCTCCCTGAATCCAGTATGATACTGTAGTTGAATCGGTCCAGTGGTATATTTTATCGATTCTTATGTCAAGTTCTTCTTTCACAGTTCTTATTAACCTACTACCCATCAACGCAGCCTGAAGTTCTAGTCGTGGAATGGAAAGTGGTTTACTTGGCGAAACTCTTGCTTTGGCGGAAACGAGTGCTACATCGATATCATTCTCCTTGATGACTCTTATATAGACTGCAGCAGCAAAGGCTTTTTTACTACTGTCACAGAACGTATGGAGTTCTATTCTTGAAGCATTAGGAATTCTTGGTGAATAACATCTCGGAATGGTCATTTCATCAATACTTCGTAGATCACTTAGCCATGACGTCCAAGTTTTGAGGATCTCATTATCAATATGGTCATCCCAACCAATTCCTGTTCTCCAGATGTCCTGTACTAAAATACGACCACGGACTGTGAAATTGACTATTAAACCTAAAGGATCGAAAACAGACATGATGATCCTCAGAATGTTTCTCTTGTTTGGCGTTTTTACAGCGTTTTTGTCAATGTTTGCCTTGAACACAAATTTATCTTCAGTCGGGTCCCAGAAAAGTCCTAACACTCGCTGTAGTGACGAATCCGAATCGAGATTCAAGTCTTTTTTCAATTCATGATCAGCTGTACTTGTCTGACTTGACAAATCAGTTGAAACGCTTCTTCGGGAGAATCCACACAGTCTAAATATTTGTCCACGTAATGTCGTTTGGTGATAGCATCGATGACTCTCTTTGTCTGTCCAGATTGTTCTGCATTGAGGTTTTTCACGAACTGAGCGCAGGTAGGTGAACACGTTGCCCCAAATATCATAACTTGCATTTGATAAACTTCTGGCTCTATGTCACGGTTTCCATCTCTCCACAAGAAACGTTGAGAATATCTGTCTTCAGGTCTTATCAAAACTTGATGAAACATTTCTCTAACGTCACTTGAAAATGCCATTTTTCGTTCTCTAAATTTCAGTAGGACTGCCGTTATAGGTTGAATAAAATCAGGTCCGGAAAGAAGACATGAATTTAGACTGATTCCGTGTGATTTTGCCGCAGCATCAAAAACGAATCTTAGCTTGTCTGGCTTGTTAGGATTGATTACTCCAAAATGTGGCAAATACCACGTTCTCGGTCCATGAATCGCTGTCTCTTCTCTATTCATCTTCCTAGCATAACCTTTTTCTACGTATTTCCGAATATTCTCAATATATTTCTTTTTGTAAAAAGCATTTTTTTCCATTTGTTTCTCAACACAGTACAGCCGTCGCAAAGCACTGGATTTACTTTCAGGAAGATACACTATGTCTTCTTTCTAAAGGAGTCCAATTTGATATCTATTTCCTAAATTTTGTATGGTAGAATTTAGTATAGATATGGCCCTTTCTTCTGTCTTGCCCTTTTCTAGGTTCGATGCTACTGAAAGTCCAAAAGCATCGATGGCAAATGAGTTTTTTACAAGTTGGTGGAGTTCATCTTCATCTGTGATACTGTCGCAAATATGGAAGGTGTGATGATTCCTGATTTTCTGTCCATGAAATTTTCCGTGTAGAATCCAACCTAGATATGTCTTCGTCGCAATAGGAAGATTCTCGAGACCTTGAACTAATCTCCGTGGAACAGTCAATCGAATGTTGTCTTGACCAATTAAAATCATGGGCCTAGATCTGATGTCTTCTATGGGTAATCCATTCAGATGGGAACATCGCTGCCAGTCTTCATATTTGATGTTTTGATGTGGTAATGAAAGGTTTTCAACCGATCGGATGTTTTTCATCAAAAATGTTTTAGCACCTTGATAATTTCCTGATATTCTTAGGTCAAAGCGTAGTGAATCTTCATTCGTTTTTACATCATTAGTCCACTGTAAACATAGAGGTTCCACAGTTCCCTTCACTTTCAGCCTATCAACAATGGATTGATCTATTAATGTAAGTGAGGCATCGTCACAAAAGGCTACTGTGTCGAAAATTGTATTTCTTGGACCATGAAGTTTAACATTCACCATTCTCAGGAGCACATTCGTTTGGCCAGGACTTGTAGCAAGAACACTTTGATTACTACCTGTAGCATTCGATTCGGGTGATATATTGGCTTCTTCAACAAGTCTTTGTTCATTTGTGGAAGATTTATTTGACTCGTCTTTATGGAGATATCTATTATGTGGCCTCGTACAATTATTGATCCCACAACTTCTCCGAAATCTGAATTTCAGTAAGTGATGGTTGTTTTTCAGGCATGAAAAGCACAATTTTTTGTCTGTTATGATTTTCCATCTTGTATCTACATCGTCTGTCTTGAATACTGCACAATCGTCTATTTTGTGCCCCTTTTGATTGCAATATCTACATTCTTCTTTGGCTGTAGCTGTCGAAGATACTATAAAAGATTTTTCGAATTTTCGATCATTTTCGTAACGATGTGGATTCATTTTTGGAAAAGATTTTGAATTGAAAATGACTTTCTTGGATGTTGATACGTAACAAGCAGCACTCGCTGCAATCTTCCAGCTTTACTATACCATTTTTCAGATGAACTTCTTCTCCCCACCTGAGCTTGAGCATATCGGGAAGTTTTTGAATGATTTCCTTCAAGATCATTGGATTTTGGAGATGAGCTTCATAAATCAAGGATTTTATTGTACTAACAACATTGCTTACATGACTCGATAAGCTAATGAGGTTTTTCATGTCATTTTCTTTGGCAAAAGGAATGGATCTCACTTTCATCAATAGGGTTTCTACAATTTGTTCGGGTTTTCCGAACCGCATCTACAATGTCTCTATCACCTGATGTAGATTTTGTGGACTGATGAGCATCCCTGCAACTGCTGACCGTGCCCCACCCCTCAGACATTTCTGGAACTTGATCATTGCCTCTTCATCAGTATATTCACACAGTTCTGATATTCTCTTGAAACTGTTGATGAACGTAGGCCAATCTTCACATCGTCCATCAAATATCGGGAAATCTTTTTCCACTGAATGTCTTGTGAAAAATTTTTCATTCTTCGACGAATATGAATTGTTTGTGTTAACGTTTTTGAGCATTGTATTTAATGTTTCGCATAACTGACTCACTTCAGATTTTTCTAATGGAGGTGACTTATATGCGCATTTTTCTTCCCATTCTTCACTATCCAAAGGCTGAACTTTTTCAACCCAGTCGGCCACAAATGATTTCATGCAAGATGAATGAGAAATTTTGTCCGAGTTATTGAATGTTATATTCTGATTCTTGCAAGAAGCTGATGACAAAACGATATCTTCTGGATATACATTTCTATTCTCTTGTCTTGACATTGAAGTCCTTGTAGATATTGATCTTCTCTCTTCATTTTGGGTTATTTCAGCTTCACGTACTTGTGCTTCCATTTCCACTAATTTTATTTGTTGGAAATATTTCTGTTTCTCCACTTCTATTTCTAACATCTTCATTTCTAGGTAGTGTTTTCTCTTTTCAGTCTCGAGTGCAAGTTTTTTCCTTTGTATATCAATACTTGAGGTAGCAGAAACTCGAGAATATTTCGAACTACTTCTAAGACTTTTCTCAGATACTTTCGAGGATATTTTGTTGGTAGCATTCGCTTCTGTCGTGGGTTCCGTCATTTCACAATTATTTCTGGATGAACTCATGCCAGGTTCGGAAGACATCCCAAAACCTAGCGGCCACTCAAAATCTGGATTCAAATTTTTATTGATCCCTTTTTGACTTCGAGTTCTTCTTGACTGATCGTCCATCTTTTTGAAAATTTTTGGTTTTCTTGTCGAGTGCTTTTATCCGCAGGGCTTGTTCAATAGTTCAAAGGACCAATGTAAACGATTCTGTCTACTTTTGTCGACTAATTGACCTTTTAAATGAAATTCAAGTCTGACTGACTATGTGACTTTTTATTTCAAAATAACTATCAAAAATTGACAAAAATTTGTTTGAACACCAGTAAAAGACAAAAAACTGCACGACGAACTAACACTGTGGTTGAAGCCTTTGGAAGGTGAAAATTCAAATTTGTGAAATTTTAACCTAACAGAAGCGCAATGATTTATGACGCGACTAGGATCCTCGTCGGATGGCGACGATGGCGTTTTGGCGATGGCACATGACTGTAGTAAACCTCTGCAAAGTCAACGACAGATGGCTCCACGTCTGCGTAATTTGGTTCATTTGAAATGTTTCATACACATTTTATCTTAAATGGCTTTTTATAAGTGCATTTGAAATGTCTCATACACGTTTTATTTCTACTGACGTTTCATAAGTGCATTGGAAACATTTCAAAACCAATCTAAAAACTTTTGAGAAAGAAAATTTGTATGTCTGTCGCTCATTTCGACATTTTATGGATCATTTACAATGAATATGAATAGTTGCAAAACAATCCAAATAGTTACTTGCATCATATTACAAAAATTTGGATTAAATTTTGAGAAAAAATAAATCCATGTAATTCCAACTCATGATATTATTTTTATGTTATTCGACTGCTTCATTATAGCTGATACAATAGGGAAAAGATTCAAGTAGGTGGAACAACATTTGAATGAACTCCTTTGTTGATTTTTCGGATCGCCTTTCTCCAGATTCTTTAAAAATGTACAATGTGATCTATTCGGATGGGACCAGTCGAAATATCATTAAATTGTAAATCACTTTCGGTCTGCCATTTTTTTATTTTTTCTCCTAGTATAACGAAACTTGGCAGAGTTATTATTCGAACTAAATGTCAATTGACTGGTGTAAGACAAATTTCTACAACTTTCGGTTTTCCTGGAAATGGCCTTAACTTTCTAAATTTAAATAGGACACCCTGAATATTGTTTATATTTAGGATTCTTCAAATCATTCTACATCCGAATTCATAATTTCCAATTGGTTTTGACATAAATATTTTTAAATAAAATTTTAATTTTCAGTCTAGAGTGCCATGACCATCCTGAAATTTTTCTACTTAGACTCTCTATTTATAGAAAAATCTAAAAAGAATATCTTTGATTTTTAGCCCAGAGAAAGGCTGTGAAGTTGTATGATTCAATTTTTTTGAAGTAATTCAAAAGACTTAAATGTAACCATATCACTTTCATAACACTATTAAATGCATTATTTCAAGACGAATCCAAAAATGTTTAACACATACTTCTTACTTCATTCCAACTTACCTTTATTAAATTATTAACTTAAATTTCATAGTTGCCCTTGCCATGGAAATCACGTCGGCACGGCGCGGCTGCGGCCATTCAACATAAAACATTCGAAAAAGTTGAATTGTTTTGGCTATGAATTTGAATTCTAAAATGCATTATTTCAAAATGGATTAAACGAATTATAACACTTCGTAAGTGATACAATATCATTTATCGTGATGAGAAATTACTTTTATTACCTTGATATTTTAAACATCTTTTATATTTGGTACAGCATGTACTTCACTAATAGTTACAATGGACATATTCATTGGACATTCAGCAGCGAATAGAAATAAAAATCTTTGGAATAAATTGAAAGTTTAATAGACAAAGAAGAAATAGGTAAAACAAGTATTTTAAAAATATCCTAGTCTAACCGTCAATTAGATGCTCGATCTAGCAGCAGACCTCTGCATTTGCGAACACGGAATTTATTTCGCTGGGCTACGTTCCTGAGCATTTCTGGTGAAATGCCCTCAAATGCCTCTAGTATGCGTTATTTTAAAATCTGTAGAGTTCTTGACGGTGTTAAATAGACACTATTTTTAATGTAACCCCACAAAAATATAGTGGTGTCAGATCTGGTGAACGGAGAGGCCACCTAATTAGTCCTTACGTAGAGATGACACGGTCTCCAAAACGATGTGAGAGGTAGTTTTTAACATCAATATCATTATGGGGCGGTGCTCCATCTTGTTGAAAGTAGAGACGATTATTAATTTGTAAAGGGAATTCATCCAAGAACCCCTCAATTTAATTTTCTAAGAATCTTAAATACCTTTCTCCTGTCAGATGTCCTTGAAAGAGGATTGGTCCAACAATCCTAGTTCCCATCATCCCAGCCCAAAGATTGATACCAAATAAACCTTTTGAAAATGTCCTTCGTTCATTTTCTGCGGACCAGTATCGAGTATTTTGCCGATTAAACATTCCCTTGTTTGTAAATCTTGACTCATCAGTGTATAAAATGATAAGTTCTAAATTATCATTGTTCAAAAACCAGTTACAGTATGCAAGCCTTCTATCAAAATCTCCTTCGTATAAATGTTGATGAAGTTGGTACTTGAACGATTTATACTCATGTTTTTTGAGTATTTTTCTTATCGATTCTCTGCTTACACCTAAAGCCAAGGCCATTTCTCTGATGTAGAGCAACGACATTGATTTCGGTCTCTTCATTGACAATAAATGCTAAATTGTTCTCTTCATTCTGTTCCCGGTGCATAGTCTTCAGCAGATAAGAAATGTCTTGTAGGATAGTGAATTCGGTCGGGATATTCTTGCCGGTAAGCTCGTTCAGCTTCGGCCGCATTTTTCCACACTGTCCATAAATAATAAGGATATCAACTTTCTCGCTATTTGAAAAAATTATTTATTCACTACTCGAATACTTTATACCTAACAACGTTCACTTCAAAATTCACTTGCAGTTTGGTCATAAAATCACAAATCTCGTTCTAATTTAACTGTCAAACACTGTCAATAAATGTAACCTCATAGGTACAACAATTCAATTGTTTTCCATGGCTACGGCAACTATGACTAACGAGACTCGGCAAAATTAAATTTAATAATGAAATGGACTTCTTCCAGAGATAATAAAAGTAAGTTGGGATGAAAGATGGATGTTATACATTTTTGGATTCGTCTTGAAATAATGCATTTAATAGTGTTGTGAAAGTGATATGGTTACATTTAAGTTTTTTGAATTAATACAAAAATATTAAATTATCCAACTTTTCAGCCTTTCTCTAGGCTAATGAACAAAAATTATAATCTTTTTGGATTTTTCTGAAAATAGAGAATCGACGTAGAGAAATTTCAGGATGGTCATGGCACTGCAGATTGAAAATTGATATTTAATTTAAAAATATAATTTATGTCAAAATCAATTGAAAAATTATGAATTCGGATGTAGAATGATTCATAAAATCCTAAAAACAAACGATATACAGGGTGTCCCATTCAAATTTCGAAAGTTTCCAGGGAAACCGGAAGTTGTAGAAATTTGTCGTTCATCAGTCAAATGACATTCAGTTCGAATATTACCTCTGCTAAGTTTCGTTTTACAGGGTGAAATAATAAAAAAATGGCAGCCCGAAAGTGATCTCGTTGTCACCCGGTATACATAATGAAATGGCCAACCAGAGTAAGTCAAAACATAGCAACTGCAGTTGATATAGGGTGGTATGATTGAAAAATTATTTGCTTTTACTTCAAGTTAATGCTCCATGTTGTAGTTTTCACTTCCAAAAATCAAAGTATTTACTCCACATAATTCTTGAAGTAACACTTAGGTAAGTACTAGTAGCAATTACTTTATTTACTTCGATATATAGAAGTTAATACTGCACTAATTACTAATTTTGTCAAGTATTTCCTCCATTTGGGAGTGTTTGGTGTAGTTTTTAAGAAGCTACTCATAGACTAACTTCATATCTTCAATTGAAAAGGTGTTATGGCTTTTTTATGGATTATGGTAGGAAAAGGAGGAAAATGTGTGAACGTAGAACGTATGGGGAGGTACAATATAGAAAATTATTTCGGTAAGTCAATTATTTTAGCTAGATTGCTACTATTAAGCTCTGTACTTTCAGGTTCAATAAAAACAATGTTCAACGGATAGCTAGAGAGTTTTCAGGAAATCATATTGGGACGAGGGGAGCAGCTTTATCAAATTTAATGAAAATGGAGGAATTTTCTTGGGTATTTTTGGTATACGCTTCAGCGAGTGATTCAGCTATTTTCTCTTTTTCTGCTTTTATTGCTGGAGTTTGCCGTTTGTCTGAAAGTATTTTACAATCTTCTAACAAAATAACGAATGCCATCTGAAGATCTACTTCCACATTTTCAGCAACCTCGGCACTTGGTTCAATACTATCATTACTCTCACTAATGATTATTAAGTACCACAGAACAAACTCAAACAATTGAACCAATTTGAAGTTAATCTCGTCTACACCTTTTTCAATTGTAATTCAGAAAGTATAACATGTATTTCAGAAAGTATAATTTGTAATTCAGAATAGTAAATTGTATTTCAGAAACCGTAACATGTAATTCAGATAAGTAAGATGTATTTCAGATTGTGTAACTTGTAATTCAGATTAGTGAATTGTTAATCAGAAAGTGTGACATGTAATTCAGAAAGCGTGAGTTGTAATTCAGAAAGTGTCAACTGTAATTCAGAAACCAAGAACAACCCGTACTAGACGGAGAGCTGACTACGGAGAAATACGGGTGACTCGCTGCAAAGTGAAATTTAGCATTTATAGGTTCGGGTGTCACCAACGTAGCGTGAGACGGGCCAGAAGGCACCCCGGAAGAATAACGCGAGGGTAGAGGGTTAAATATGCATTTTTACGTAAAATAAGTCATAAGGTGCAAGGCTGGAAATTGGCAGAATAATCGGATGTTATAGAAATAAGAGGAGAAAAAATTGCCAGAAGACAAGGTGGAAGATAAAGGCCCGCCAGAAGGCGCTAATGTCGTGAAATTTTTCACAAACTTTTCGATATCTCGTTTAATTTTTAGATTTTGATGCTTTTATAAAAAAAGTTTCCAAGTCCCGTTTTTTTTTCGATTTTATTTTTTCCCCGCTCTGTTAACAAATTCTAAAAACTGAAATTTGAAGAGTAGGTAGATTTTGTCAAAAGGTATTTGCTGCAAAAAACAATTTGGATTTTTTCAATAGTTTGGGAGATCTATCGATTCCCCGGTTTTATTGGATTATTTCACGGTACATTGATTTTATGGAAAACATTCATTCACATTTTTTGTAGATTTTCTGAAGGCAATCAAAAAAGATTTGTTTATAAATTTGGAAAATTTTGAGCGTTTCCGAGAAATTTCGAATTTTAAAAAATTTCAATTTTTTTATTCATATTTTCAAGTTTCCTCATTTTTCCAATCATTTTTTCGGAAATTTTCAAGTGACATGATTTGTTTGCATTTTCCAGCACTATCCATTGCACTATTAAAAATTTCATTTCAGTCGTCGGTACGGTTTTTATTCGTGTTTTTTCTTTTCGGAAAATTGCCGGGTAAATCGTTATGCAATTTCCGATCCTTCTCAAAATCTATACAGACCCTCATTGCATATTGACGCATATCTCAAAAAATCAATCAAGTCAAACGAACAAAACCCTGAACCTTTCTCATGGAATTTATGAAAAACTAATGAAGACCACGGGTGTGAAAGGAGCAACGGTTTTTTCAGCAACGATTTTTTTTTCTTTTATTTTTCGATTCAAGTATAACCGTTGCTCCAGGTTTTTCGACGAAAATTAACTATTGTGAACCTGCTGAATATTTTCCATGGGGTTAAATAATTTGTGAATCAAAAACTACCCCTCCACACCCCTCTAAATTAGAAAAATATTGAAACAGTTGAATTACCCGTTGCTCGAGGTATTTTGACAGAAATGCATTATTCTACAGTTACTGATCACGCTCTGTAGAATGAAATAATTTGTGAATCAAAAACTACCCCTCAACAACTCTTTGAAGTTGAAATATCCTGAAACAGTTTATAAACTCGTTGCTCGATGTTTTTTGGCGGAAATGCATTATTCTACAGCTACTTTAAACGTTCTATGGGGTAAAATAATTTGTGAATCAAAAACCACCCTCAACAACCCTCCGAAGTGGAAAATTCCTCAACACGCTCTATCGGGTGAAATAATTTGTGAATCAGAAACTACCCTCAACAACCCTCCGAAGTGGAAAAATCCTCAAACGGGAAGTCGAATTTTCTGATCAAACAGTAAAGGAGAAGTGATATGCAACATTTTGACAAAATCTGTTAGTGTTCCGACGACGACTTCACTCATAAGTCGAATTTTTAAGATAAGTGCTAAATGCACCACCTGGCTCCCCCGATAGTAGGGTTGAAAAATCCACCACGGGATCCCAACGTAGGTCGACAATTCTTTAACGGAATGGTCTTTTTACAACAAAAAATGGACATTCAAAATCTGTGTATGCTAGAACCAATTTGAAATGAATATTCAAAATTTTAGGGTTGAAAATTTCAACCCTGAATCCCATTATTCAGTACTTTACGAAAATTGCATATTCAAAATATCCAACCCTAGTCCGAAAGCGAAATTATTTTATTACAATACCTTAATTTGCTGGAAATCATTTTACGCTACAATCGCATTATTCACCCACCCACTTTCAACCCTGTCGTCAGTAAAGTTATGCAAAAGGTCCACATACTCTATTTTGTAGATATTTGTTATTATTTATCATAATAGCCCCCTTTTGGTGTCTCCGGATTGTCTCCGGAGATTTCGGCTGCTATCTTTGGCCGCTCTTTTCACACCGGTCAGATCTTTGATGGTTTCTGAATTACAAGTGATGGTTTCTGAATTACAATTGACGCTTTCTGAATAACAATTCACTAATCTGAAATTCAAGTTGCACTTTCTGAATTACAACTTGCTAATCTGAATTACATGTTACGGTTTCTGAAATACAATTAACAATTCTGAATTACATTTTACTTATCTGAATTACAAGTTACACTTTCTGAATTACATATGAAAAAGGTGTAGTATTTACTAGTAGTTTACACTTCTAACCTAAGTCAACACTTCCTATCGAAGAATTTACTTTATGTGAAACAATTATACTCCACAAAATACTAGGAAGTAAAAGCTCTTACTTGAAGTACAAGCAAATACTCTTTTTAATCATACCACCCAATATATGTATCACGTCTTCGGGGAATGAAATCGTTTGTGTAATCGATAACACCATATCAGTTCACCGAACAATACTGTTCGACAATAGAACACTTCATTGAGGATATTCGACAGGAAACATGGGTTGAGCTGTTTACTATTTCTGATATGACACAATCATTTCAGATTTTTTTCGAAAGTTTCATAATTTATTTGAAAAATCATTTTCCTAAACGAAAAATTTATAAATCTCCAAACGGAACAAAAAAATCGAAATATTGTGTAACCGATGAACTGAGAGTATCGCGTAGAAAATTAAAAGTGTCCGGCATAAAGTTCGCAGCATATGGAAAACTTTTTTATTATTGATTTCTCAAAAAAAAAATTTTCTTGATGAAAACCTCTGCTTCATCCCAAACCTAAATTGCAAATACCAAAATTGAATTTTATACTACCATATACGACTGATATTAAAAAACATGCCTTGTTTTCAAAAAAATTTGTTCCCATCACTTTATTTGTCACGGTAGAATTAAAAGTATGGGGAAAATGTTGTTCAGAATCGAATGTTGATTCAGAAATTCAAATTACAGCCACCTATGATCAATATAATTTTTCCACTTTTTTTTCCCAATTTTCTCCTCATTGCCCTGTACGATATGAGGAAAACTATGCTAGATGGATGGTATATTGTTAGATATGATCATATCACTCTCTGGATGTTCCCTCCTTTCTCCCTCCCATCGGAAAATCACGTTAATTGAAATATGTGATGGTATTTCACAAAATCTTGCTGCAAATAGTAAATAAAACTGAATTGTTTTTCAATATCGCTAGTAAACTTCTCAACACTAATTTCGTCGCACCCCAAAATATTGACCATATTAAAATCTGAATAACTTTTTTCTGCATTGAACAATTTGAATTCTGGAAACACTGTTCGCTAGCCCAGTCCTTCAGCTATAATCTCGTACTTCTTCAAAACATAAGGTTTTTCGCATGAAATCGCTACAGGGTATTATCTGAAACTGTGCAAAATTTCTGAATTTTCAAAAGGATCCCAAATGAAGAAATTTTTTTTTAAATTTTGACAGCTGTGGCATGAAGATGAACTCATTAGCTCAAGACGCTTTTCGAATTGTCTTATCTCTTTTGTTTACAGGGTGATCTCAAAAAATTTACTTTTTGGTTTTGCAGTCATAACTTTTTTCCTCGTCAACCGATTTTCAAAATTTCCGGCTCATTTTGAAGTTGAAACTTTAGATGAAGAGATATGAAGATCAGAATAGACTCAAGATGAAGATTGAAGATCAAGGGTTTCCTCAAAGGTGACCTAAATCTGAAACACCCTCAAAATCCTGTTGGGAGGAGAATTAAATGAAAATCAACTTGTTTTCGGAATGATCATCCATTCTGAATACGTCCAGATCTTTCTTGCTGTCAGTAGTCAAGAATTGTGCATGAAAAAACCCAATTGTAACGGCAGGGTTTTGAAAAAAATAAAATAAATCAACCCATTGTTCGCCTGAAATGCATGGCCCGTAACCAAGGTAACAAGAATAACATTCAGTGACTGACAAGCCTGACCAGCTGAGGCTCATTCCACAATAGCAGTTATTTTCTCAATCGTGAAGCAATAATCGTGTTAGTAAGCAAGAACAAGAAAACAAGTTTTATTGAGTTTTTATTGAACAACAACAAAGAGAAAATAACTTGGATAACATAGGAATTGAAATTTTTTTATGATATTCAGTATTTAGTGGGCCCTCCCCTTTTGGCAATTTATTCGTTAACCCTTTGTTCAATATTTAACATGGAAACTCCATTGTGAACATCTGCTCTCACAACTGAACTCCATATCCTATCATTTGAGGAATCTGAGAACGGTATTGAATATGGAGATGTTGATTAAATTGTATTATGCCCAAGCTGAAAGTAGAATTCGTTATGGAATCTGTATTTGGGGCATATCTCTATCAGGAAGTGATGTTTTCATAGCCCAAAAAAGGTACTGATGAGTATGACAGGAATGAAATACCGAGATACATGCGTCAATTCCTTTAATAATTATGAAATTCTGACTGTTCCCTCCCTATGCATCATGGAAACATGTATGTTTGTCTTCAAAAACATGGGCGAATTCAAAGTGAGATCAGACGTTTACAATGTCAATACCAGACAGAATAATTACATCTCTGTACCACACTATGAAACCAATGTTTATTTTAATAGTCTTAAAGGTTCATATAAAGTCAAATATTTCGCGTTTCTGAACTGTTAAGATGGCACTGACAAGATATGTTTTTTCATACCATAGTTACAGCGATCTTTTATAATATTTCCATATAAATTACAGTTTTCTGCAATGGTCACAGGATTATTAATTATTATCTGGTATTAATTGTGGTAATGTGGTTCAATGCATTATGTAGCTATATTACGGATAGCCGGATTACTAGTAATAATTATTATTATTACAATTCATGTTCGTTGTGGAGATGATTTTGTGATTTCTTTCTCTTCAATAATGAATTATTTATTTACTGTATTATCTACTTCAGATATATAGAAAATAAATAATATGTATAAGGCGAAGGGTAGTCTTGACTGACTAGTTAAGGAAAAATGCGGATGATTGCATCCTCAATGCAGTCAAAATACTGGAAATGTTTTTTTTTTTTTTTTATCTAGACATTAAACATGAGGTTTATAGTAACAAGTCAACATTGATGAGACACATACAAAATCATGATTCATGATGGTGGAAAACATCCAAATCCTTTGTTAACCATTATTTTAATTATTTTGGTTCAAACTTTCCTATTATATTTTTTCAAACTTGCACACATAACTCAATATGGGGTGTTGAGTTTTAACAATGAGGTCTTCATCCAAGACAAATATGAGGCGCGCGCAACAAATTTCCTGAAATTTGTTGACATGACACAGCAACGGACATTGAAACCGAATAATGAGGCCCCCGAGGTCTGCATCTAACCAAAACCGGAAGCACTACACCTTTCACCAAATTCACGGACAATACTCTTTTTCCTTTTCTTTTCTTATCTTTTCCAGCTCTTCGTATAGACTTATTATTCAGTATCTCCGTCTTTTTTTGTGAATGTAGACTTCGCGGACCTTATTACTGTTGATTAGCCACCTCTACAGAGCCTTGTCAGTGAATTTAGTGAAAATAACAAAGCCTCTACTTTTTTGTTGGGTGAAAACCTCGGGGAATTAATTTTTCGAGATTAGTTAAGTCCTGTCTGTGAATTTGGTGGAATTCACAGTGCCTCCATAATTTTGTTGGGTGGACACCTCGGGGACCTCGTTTTTCGAATACTGTGGGCCTCTGCTGATTCCTGTCTACGAATTTGGTTGAATTTGTAGTGTCTTCGTTATTTCGTTGGCTAGATACCTCGGTGACCTCGCTAATCGAATTCAGTGGCCTCTGCCGAGTCTGTGGATTTGGTGAGAGTTGCAGTGCCTCTGATTTTCGTTGGGTGGAGACCTCGGACACAAACTTTATTCGAATTCAGTGTTCGTTGCTGTGAGCTGTCTGAAAATTTCAGGAAATTTGCAGCGCCCTCAGATTTGTATTGGGTGGAGGTCTCATGTTTCGAACTTAACCCCCGTACCGATTCATGTCTGCAAGTTTCGGAATATTTGAGGAGTCTTCAGTTTTGTAATGGGTGTACTACACCACATTTTTCAGAAACAGTTATGTATTTTCCTTGTCTGCAAATTTCCGTTGATTTGCAGAACATCCAGGCTTACCTACCATGGATAGAGACCTCCTTTTGTGCTAGAAGGTGTTATCTTTTGAATAGTTTTCAGTGTTTCCACAGGTGGGGACCGTTTTCTTTAAAGTTGATTTATTCTATTTCTTAGATTTTGGTTTATTGATGGAACCTGTGCAGTCAGTTTTCCTGTGGGAGATCTTGGGAATCTTTGGTATGCCCCTTTTTTCTGGTTCACCTGTATATTATTTATTGTATTCAATTCGTGTGTTTTTCTGAAATTCGGGGTTGCAGTGCCAATGGGTTTGTTATAGATATAGTCTGTCCGTCCTTGATCTTGCTTATATTAGATTTGCTTTTAGCACAAACAACAATATTGTTGGTAAAATTCAAAAAGAGCATCTAATATGAACAACTCACTATAATTTATTTTTATCAATATTTTTCAATTTTGTAAGCTGAACTCCGCCTATTATGCAGTTACTTTATAAGTATATATTATAATGTTATTTTAAAACAACTGGAATGGACAATAAAGACGCTATTATGATTATTATTTTTCAATTCTGTTTTGCGTCTTGTTTTATTTCCAAAACTGATATTTTAAATCGCAAAACATAAAACCTACTACTTACATACTTCTTCAATTGTGTCCAAGGACTCCAAGGCTTCAGGCGGACCAATCCAACATTCAACTGATGAACTGAAAAATCCCTATCGAAGTAACTTTCATTATCCAAAAATCAAACAAATTACATCGGTGACCGCTGTCTAGAACTACTGGCAACGCTGTACAGTAAATATGACAGTGATAATAATTCTGTGCAATACCTTGTGGACAGTAGCAGAACTAATTTCGTCTTTTCGTTCATGTACTACAGAGGGTTCACTTACTGGATCGATTTACCGTTTTTTGTACGAGGTTTTGAAAATCATTATTATAAATATAAATTGTTTGATTTTGTGTTTGAAAAATAGTATGAATAGTTCCTCAATATTCTGTCTTCTAAATTTCATATAAATATCACTTGCAAAAGCGATTCTTCTCAACTGTCTTTGATTTTATAACAAGATTTTTTGAATTTTTTTAAATTGTGGGGGAACATTGAAGTTGAAAATTCTGAAAAAAATCATTATCATCTTTCACTTTGAGATTGATATGTTATGATATTTGAAATGGAATCTGATTAGTGGTTTTTGGGAAAACTTAAAAAACCTCTAAAAATTAGGTTTTTATTTTTTTCCTCGAAAACTGTTCTTCAGATTTTTTTCTACATCTCTCTAATTATTCAATTTGAATGCCAAAATAACTCGAATTTTTTTCAGAATTTTTAAACTTGCCGTAAATTTTTTCATGGGATTATATGAATCTTAAGATTATGGGACCGAAACTTTTCAACTCACTACCAGATGATATAAAAAAATGTAAATTGGAGTCTTTATTCAGAAGTCATTTGAAATTGTACTTAGCTGATAGGTGTTTTTATAATCTGAACATGTTTCTACCGTAATGTATACCGAATGTAGTTGTGTCGTGTCATTTCGTTAGTTTTGTCTATATCGTCTCTATCTGTCGATTTTATTTATAATACCTATCTGTAACATTTATGTTTATAGTCCATCCGACTGTTTCAAAGTCTTCACTGCTTTGGCTATTCTTATACAATCATGTGTTGTCTTAAAGGAAAATAAATGAATTGAATTGAATATTTCCGACACGGTGTCGGCCAGAAGCAATTTTTTCAAATAATCGACTTTTTTCCGTGAAGAATGTCTTTAAACTGACATTTTATGTGGATTGTTAACACAGATATCCATTGTCCATATCCACACTGTCACTGAGTAGCTGAAACAATTGTCTTATTTCTGAGAAAATTCCGGAAGCTTGAGGTGGCCATATTACCTGATGCACTTACCTTGTATCAATATTCCTTACAACAATAGAATTACTTAATTACTGTCACTAACGATCGGTCTCATAATTGATTAACCTAAATATGCAAAATACGCAAATCCCCGATCCAAAAATGTTTCGCCCCAACGATTAACTTAATTTATTTTGATTTTCACATTAGTCACTATCCATTGTATTCGTGGTTTAAATTACCTTTTCGTCGAATGGCTTTAAGTAGCGGATATGAAAGGCAACACCAGCTAACGTCTCTCTCAAAGTGTCATAATGGCAGACAGGAAATAGCACTCCACCTCCATCAGTCAATATCCTGATGATATTTGAGCGTGGTGCAAACATTAAACACGGATATATCGACTATTCGGCAATTCAGTTGATGTAAACATAACGTCAAATTTATGTGCATGTTGGTGAAGGAAAATGATATCGGAAGAAATCCTCACGAAGTGAAACTGAAACCGTGTGTGTTTTTCAAATTCAAGGTGGTATTCTAGAAAGGTACACAAAACCGAAACACGCCTTTACATAAACTAGTCCGGTGGCAAAGTGGTTTTTCGTGGCCGATGAAGTACGACGGGATACCACAAGTTTCTCTCATGTATTTGGATCCGCTGACTCAGAATTTCGAGGGTGAAAAGCCGGGAAAGCATCCGGAAAATTGTTATGGACGATTTTCTGAGGGAAATCGGAATATCCACTTTTTCTAAAAACAAATGACGCCATAATAGTTTGCATTAAATTCTCCACAAAAAAGATTTCGACAAGTTTTTCTCCAAAATGCACCGTTTTCGAGTGAAACGTGGTCGAAATTCTAAAAAATTCGATTATCTCAATTTTCAGTGTCCTCTCATTCAGTCAAATGATGATATTTTTGGGATCACCTTACCCCAAATCATTAACATATATCTCGACTACGAATGACATTACTGAAAAAATAATTTTTTTATTGGCAAAGCTCACGTCGTGGATGAATTTCTTATAGTGTCAATTAAAACGAGTTCAGCACTTATTTTATCATGATCACAAAGCGTTTCAGTGGCAGAAAATTGGAAAATTTTGATCAAAAGTACAATAATTTTCCGAGGGAAGTCGAATGAAACATTTTGTCCAAAAGAACAATTATATTATAATATTTTCCATAAAATTCTCCACAAAAAAGTCATCGACAAGTTTTTCTCTAAAACTGCACTGTTTTCCAGTAAAACGTGCTCGAAATTCGAAAAAATGCGATTTTCAGTGCCCTCCAACCAGTTAAAAAAAAAATTGTTAAAATTGTTATTTTCGTCAACCGATTGCACCCCTACGCGCAACCCTCGACCCTCAACCCTCGACCAAGTGCATGTATTAAATTACATATTATTCTCAGAGCTTTTTACATAGTTTACTATCAAACTCATTGTTTGGATAAGGAAATTTTTCTTTTGAACTCATTGGATTTCTGGATTATTGAAGAAACGCAAAGTGTTGAAATTTTGATCCCTCAAGTAAAGAATTGGTACCGAATTGTACTTGCACCCGGAATACATGCGTTTGTAAGGCAGTAAAAATTTCATGCTCATTTTTTTTTTGTCACCGCGGTAATACATGCCAGAATAAAATCTGAAAGAAAACTCAATTTTCTCATTAGTACGATAATTCAACAAAAAAGTTAATTTTCTGGAAAATTATTGTATTTTTAGCGAAATTTTTCGTTTTTCCTCCACTGAAATACTTTTCAATCATGACAAAATATGTGATGAACCCGTTTTGATTAACACTATAAGAAAGTCGTCCACGTGAGCTTCCCGAATAAAAAAAATACCGCTTTCATGCAGGGTAAAAGTATCGGGAAATTCGGTGCCGAGAAATCCACACGAATGATTTCTTCAGGAGTGTCTCTCTCGTTATTCATAGTCCAGACAGATATTAATAATGGTGATCCTGAGAATATCATTATTTGACTGAATGGGAGGGCAGTGAAAATTGAGAAAATAGCATTTTTTCGAATTTAGAGCACATTTTACTCGAAGACGGTGTATTTTGAAGAAAAACTTGTTGAAACCCTATTTGTAGATAATTTTATGCAAAATTTCATGGCGTCACTTGTTGTTGGAAAAAACGGATGTTTCGATTTCCCTCGGAAAATCGTCCATAACAATTTTCCGGATGCTTTCCTGGCTTATCATCCTCAAAATTCGGATTCAGCGTGTCAAAATGCTTGAGAAAAACTGCACTGCATTGGCCACGAAAACCCTCCCTGCAACTGGACTAAACTGCACTCCAGTGAAAACTATCAATATCACATCAGAAATAATATGCAGATTTCAATGCTCCAATAATTAAAATATTCAGGGTGTCATCTGTATCTGGCAATATAATCAACTCATATTTATCCTTAATAAGAGATCGATAACAACAAATGTAAGATAAATAAAATTGAAGTAATCGGATTACTCGTAGGAGCTCGAGGAACATTCCCACCTTTGTTTCAAAATTTTTGTAAAATACATAAAATTAAAAAAAAGTTCTGAAACTGATATGGACAACATGTGTCAAATTCTCAGTCTTGATTTTTAGAAACCATTTATATGGAATGAATAATATAAAGAGTTCGTAGTTCATATTTATATTTTATACTTTATTTTTATTCATACCACCCTATTATGTGAGTTTATACATATTTTATTTCCTTTCCGTTAATTGAATTGGTATTCTTTGTTTTGCAGACTATATTGTGTAGTAAGATGTTGAATAAATCTATATATTTTCTTTGGCCTATCGAAAGCTTTCGGTACGGTGTGCTCAGAATTTTTAATCCAAAAACTAGCAAATTTTGGTTTTCCTACATAGTAAAACGTATTAAAATGGATAGATTCTAACAAGAGAAATAGAAATATGATAGTAATATGTGACGGGTCATCCTCAGAGCCAACAAATATAAAACGAGACGTACCGCAAGGTTCGGTCATGAAACCACTACTATTTATACCATATATAAATGATGTATCACAAAATATTGTGCAGGGACAAGTTACAATGTTTGCAGACCATAATAGTACAACCGTATCTGGGAAAAATGCTGAGCAACTCCCCAGGTAGCACATCATATTCGCTGGATATTGGTTTCATATTGGGCCAATATAAATATATTGTAAATGAAAATAGCAATAATAATTCAATATGGGTAAATATTGAATAAACAGTATTACATCAATGATATTGGTGGAATATTGGTTCAACTTATTCTGAAGGTAAATTGTTATACAGAGTGGGCCATTGAAAATGAAACAGCGGCTCTGTAGGTCGGTTGAACCGAGTTATATTACGACTAAAGAGGTGTCTAGAAGTCAATTCTGTGACGTTATGAGGTGATGAAAAGTTTTTGATTTGCAAAAATTTTTACCAAAAAAAGAACAATACTATGGTAATTGAATATATAGACAATCATCGAGATTTTGCCACACTGCCACAGGTCGCTTGTGTTCCGCAAATGCGAATGACAAATATAGAGAAATGTGATAAGAGCTAGGTAATAAATTATATGGAACTAGAATTTTACTGACAAGAAAAGCAAATTTGAAAATGTTTCTTCAGAAGTATTTTAGTTTGGTAGTATTCGAATATATGTTCACAATTGAAGAGACTTTGTCGGATACTTATGTGTGATAACTTATCGATTATAAATTTGAGAGTTCATGGGTTGAAAGGTTGTCATGAAGTTTTAAAAAGACTCATAAAGTAGCTTGATTGAAGCTGTGTAAATTTTGTATTTTAAAAAGCATGTGTTAATTTTGGTAACAATTCAGTTCTTTGCAATGTTCCTAAGAAAGTCCTATTTTCACTATTTATTCGTAGTTTTCACCAAGCTCAATAAGAACCATTGCTACAATATAAAGCAGAATGAAAGGAGTAGTTTTTATTTGATTCATTTTAAAATATGCTGCATTGTACATGATGAAAGAAATCATATTAACAAAGCTTCAAACATAGTAAGTCACGGAAATAAAAGAAATGGTGCATGCATGGTCAACGTACAGCACTTCGGTTTTTGACTTTCATAGCTTGTGTCCAAAGTTTGAAAGTTTATTTTGTGATCCAAATGAAATAATAGTGTCAGTATTGTTATTGCACATTTGAAACAAAAAAGAAGGTATAGAATATGCCCCTTTTCTGACCTTTGAAGGGAGAGCACCACTTTTTGTAACTAGAATATTCTAACATAAATTGTTGTAAAACTTAATAGCTCGTCCTATGTACACTCGTCTGGCTTTACTTCCAGGTTGAAATCTTCACCAAACCAGTCGCATAAGAGCGCAAAGCTACCAATATTTTTTGTTTGTGACTGACATGTCGGTTTTGATACATTCTATATCTGTGTTCTAGACTGTACGGAGTCAAAAGATTGCACATTTCTGAAAACAGGCTTTTGGAATTTCAACGACACTGAATTCTCTTCAAATTCGTCGTCGACGCCTTCCATATAGTACATTTTCGTGCCAACGTCTAATTTTGTTTACGATTGGCAATATCCTCAATATTTATTTTGTATTTTTGTTAAGTAACAGAAATAACCAGTTATCTTGAATGTATGGAACAGTTTTTTATACAGAGTGGGCCATATTGACCCAATATAAGTTGATATGATTTGTTGAATATTGGCGAAATAACATGCAACTGATGTGCAATCAAACTTGGATATACAATATAGATTTTATTCCTAGAATCGATATGAGAGGCATATTAGGATTGCAATATTTACTCTAGATGTTGAAAATAATATGTAGACAATACTGTATTATCGTTATTGGTGGGAATTATTGAACCAGTATTGACCCAATATTATATACAGAGTGGGCCATTGAGAACGAAACAGCGGCTCTGTAGGTCGGCAGAACCGAGTTATATAAAAACGCTCGGATACGTCAACAACATTTTCGAGGGGGACATCGTTCGCGATGAAATTCACCCGAAATACATTCCATCCCTCGGAGCTGTGACCGCCACCCCTAAATTTTTAAATGACAACATATGGCAAGTGATACCTCATTTGAAAGGTATTTTCCTTCTTAATATCAAACAACAAAAATAAATAAATTATATCGATTCGTTTTCGAGATATAGGAACTTGAAGTTGGGAAATCACTTTTTATTCACTCAATCAATAAAAACAATATCTGATTAAGCAATAATTATTATTGTCAATAAATCAAATGTTCGAACTGTCTACCAACCATTTCCGTACAATAGTACAAGTTCTGTTTAAAATGAGACCTCACATTTCGTAGCATTTCCGACGTTATTCGACGGCATTCTTCAATAATTTTATGTCGTAAATCTTCCAGAGATTCTGGTTTGGTTGCATAGATTTTGTTTTTTAAGTGACCCCACAGGAAAAATTCGAGTTGGAATAAATCTGGAGAACTGGCTGGCCACTCTATAGCGCCTCTCCTTCCAATCCAACTTCCAGGAAACATTCTATCCAAAAACGCCCTAACAGGCTGTGCATAATGTGGAGGTGCCCCGTCTTGTTGAAATTTCAAGTGGTCTTCATGGTAACGATCGTCATTTTCAATTGTGGATAAACAAATTGATTCAATAATTCCAAATGAGTTTCTCCTGTCAGGTTACCGTTGAGAAATACTGGTCCAATCAAACGGTCCCCATAAATACCGGCCCGGACATTGTGTTTTTAGGGAGTTTGAGTATGGACTTCGTGGAAAACATATGTATCGGCATCTGACCAATAACGACAATTATGACGATTCACAGTCGAATTCAAAGAGAATGTAGACTCATCAGAAAAGCAGATGTTGAAAAGGATATTCTCATCAGCATCTATTTTCGTAGTAATAATTTCACAAAATTCCTGTCGCCTATCAAAATCATCTTCATTCAATTGGTGTACCAATTGTATTTTTGTGGGAGTATGGAATTTATGATGTTTCAGGATTCGGCGGATACTGGTTCTACTGATATTGGTAACACTAGCCAATTTCCTTGTGCTCAATGTTGGGTCTACATGAACTTGTCCTATAAGTGCAACTTCAACAGGTTAATTTCTCACCGGAAATTCATGTTCTGGGTCTCGTTTCTTGTTGGCTACTGATCCAGTTTGACGAAATTTTTGCACTAATTCTAGAACTAATTTTCTAGCAACAAGTTTATCTGGATGCATTTCATTGAACAAATTAGCTGTACGGTTACCGCACTCATCATTCTTTAAAAAAATTGTTATTATTTCAACTCTTTCCGCGATCGTATACACCATTATTGAGGAAATATATTCAGCATCTTCAATCAAGTAATTCACTCTAATGTCGTTCAATCAACGATCAGTTTGACACTGATAGACGTCCACAATTGCGATTTGGCGGAAAAAATTATCTCATACATGGGATTTGTTCCGTAAATCAACGTGGTTACTTTGGTTACTCGTTTTCTGTCCCGTAAATATAAAATGTTCGGTTGGTTCCTGAAACACAGGCTAATTAAGGAACTTGGTTGCTGAAAAAGCGGTAGATTATCTGTCACCAGAACGACCGTCGATTTTCTCTGGTAAGTTCGGTTTATTATTGTTTGTTGACGTTGACGTGCTTTAGTTTTCGACTTTCGTTCTCATTTTAATGTTCCGATGGATTCGTTTACTGAGTTGAATTAATAATATTCGATACATTTTCAGTTTGATGACTTTTTTCCAATTACAGGACAATGAATGTTTAAAAAACTTTTAAAATGTCAATGTAAATTATAAAACGAAACGGATTTATATAACTGATAACAAAAATTCTAAATATTCAGGACTTTCATTGTCGTCAATCCAGCAGAATGATTATATAACTTCAAGGATTATAATAATATCTCATTATCCTCAAGCCAACTGAATGTGGCATCATCATTGGCATCCAGTTCCAAGACACATCATATGAATAATAAGTATGCAATGAATGTAAAAGAAAAGAATTAAAAGCAAATAGAGAAAAATTTAACAATCAAGCAAAGTGAAAAAATAAAAACACAAAACACACGGGAAACGATCAAAACTGTAATTTGACAAATTCCGTAAATAAACCACAACCGTAGTTACCAGTAGATAACCACTGTCAAAAGTGTTGTTACCACTCCTGAAAACATTGGTAACTTCGGTTGATTAACGGAACATATCCATGTTTTTGTTGTACGCGCATTGGAGTCGAATCCGAGAAAACGTCTTTTTATCGATTCTCAAGACCCTTAACATTTTTTCGATCGAGTAATTGGGGAGGAAATAAAAATTTGAAACGGAATTGCATGTTATTTGTTGGTAAACATTTAGATCATTTAATTACCTGACAATGATAATTATCTTTGAACAGTTTCATTGTTAGATCTTATTTTTATTGATTGATTGAATAAAAAGTGATTTCCCAACTTCAAGTTCCTATATCTCGAAAACGACTCGATAGAATTAATTTACTTTTCTTGTTTGATATTAAGAAGGAAAATACCTTTCAAATGAGGTATCACTTGCCATATAATGCCATTTAAAAATTTAGGGGTGGCGGTCACAGCTCCGAGAAATGGAATGTATTTCGGGTGAATTTCATCGCGAACGATATCCCCCTCGAAAATGTTGTTGACGTGTCCGAGCGTTTTTATAAAACTCGGTTCTGCCGACCTACAGACCGCTGTTTCGTTTTCAATGGCCCACTCTGTATATAATATTGGGTCAATATTGGTTCAATAATTCCCACCAATAACGATAATACAGTATTGTCTACATATTGTTTCCAACATCTAGAGAAAATATTGCAATCCTAATATGCCTCTCATATCGATTCTAGGAATAAAAAACTATACTGTATATCCCAGTTTGATTGCACATTAGTTGCATGTTATTTCGCCAATATTCAACAAATCGTATCAACTTATATTGGGTCAATATAGGTTCAATAATAATATCGATAAAAAAAAATTATCTTCATATTGTTTCCAACATCTAGAATAAATATTGCAATATCAATATTCAACTAATTCGATTCTAAAACAGCATAGTGGTTGAATATTATTTTACCAATATTCACCAAATCGTATCAACTTGAATTGGGTCAATATTGGTTTAATAATATTCACCAAAATCGATGAAACAACAATATTGCTTTCAACATCTAGAATAAATATTGTTCTAGGAATGACAGTATCCAAGTATGAAAGCATATTGGTTGAATTTCAGTTCACGAATATTCAACAAATTAAATTAACTCAAATTTCAGCTGGTACATTGAATAAAGTTCCTCGAATATTTCTCAAGAAGTTCCAAATTATTGATAAGAATTATTTGAGAAAGATTCATTACAGATGTGCGTATGTACACAGTGCAATACCATCTTTTTTATTCCATTGATGGTTTACTTCCTTTGTATATCTAGCTGCCAGTTTTGGAATTGATCCATCCATTCGAAATCACTGAACGAATCGGAACCAGCTGATGTCCTCTATTTATACTTCTACAAAGCCTTCGATGAAGTCCCCCACAAATATCTTCTAACCAAGTTGGAACATTTTGATATCAGAGGATGATTACTAAAGTAGATTTCCTACAAATGCAGTGTGTTGACGAATATTCTGAGGAAAAGTCCGTTACGAGTGGAGGTTCTATATTGGGACCTATTCTTTTTCTCATTCATACCTTAGATCTAACTATAGAAATTCAGTCATTCTAACTCACTTTCGCAGACGACCTGAAGATGATCAATAAGCCTCTGAGGAACCCAAATATTCTACAAAGCGACTTAAACAAAATTCGTGCATGGAGACTCCATCAGTTGCAACTGCCACTGAATGTTTTGGAATGTGTTGTTCTGCATATACGCCACAATAATCCCAAAGTGACGTATTTCCTGGACAAGACAGACTTAGCAGTAGTTGACAATCTAGTGGACCTTATAATCACAATAACGGGCGACATATCTTGGTCACTTCGAGCAACCTGACCAGTGAAAAAGTCAAACACAAAATTATATCTACTGAAGAGAGCCTTTTATATCCCCAGAGCTGATGAATACACTTTTGAAAGTTTACGTAATACCTCTCATCGAATTCGCGGTAACGGTTTGGTATCCGTGGTTAGTCAGGCATATCAAGCTTATGGAAGGGGTCCAAAGGAGAGCAACAAACACACCATCCAGCATATCTTACTTAATGTACGAAAATCGTCTCACCAGGATGCAACTCACCACTCATCGAAAAACAAGAGAACGAGGAGATTTAATAGAAGTGTATAAAATTGTGACGAGTGCGCGATATTCGGACTTATCATCGTTGTACAAACTAAATGAAGACGCTAAGGTGTCATATTTTTAAATTAAAACGTGATAGGTTCCATAAGTACGTGCTAGAATATACATCATTGAATAGTTCATTTGCAACATGGAACAGTTTATCTGACAACATTTTGCGGTCGACGTCACTGAACGCCTTTAAAAATGCAATAGATAATTACATATCTGAAAATATTAATTAATTTTTTTGTTAGGATCATTTTAGTCATATAACTTGTGTTTTAATATATCTATACATATTTCACACATTTAGAAAACTGACATACTTAATTTACTCAATTTAATTAGCTCAATATACCTAATTTACTGAATTTACTTATAGCCATCACTGATACAAATTTATTTGTAGAATAGAGTTTATAAGATTATATCTTCAAATCTTAACAATTTCCAAATAAATAAATAAATCCAAAATAAAAAATATTTCTTTCGCTTTTAGGGTGCATTTGATTTGTAATTTTCATTACTGATAAAGTCTGTTTACCTTAAGATGAGAATGACGTCACAAGATGACAGGTTAGTTTTTTTCGCTTCCGCAACGTCTAAAATTGTACTATTAGTTGAGCATCTTACGAAATGAAATGTTACTAGTTTTACTAGCTGTTGAACGCATTTCATTGGAAGTTTTAACGTTATTTTTTCGAATATACAACATTACCAAACATGACGTTATTCTCTTCTTAACGTAAAAAGAGTATAATTCTTCCCGTCAAACTTGAAAACACAGCCCAAGTTAATTTTATCTGCCATAATATTTCTGAACTTTATCAATGAGAAACTAACTCTTCATAACTGCTTGCCTTAACCATAAACAGTGGATCGAAGTTTTTTCCATTAAATGAATAGAGATCAAGACTCCTTTTTGAAAACATTTTTTTTACTTATATAATAACAACATTTTTTTATGTAACCAACATACTCGATTTGATGAAGAAATTGTAAACAATAATTCTCTAGTTCGGAGTTCAAGTTGAGTTTATCCAACATCTTGTGGGTTTCACACTAGTAAATGTCTTGGAATGGGGACTTCCTGTTACTGAGCAGCCCCTGCTCTGATTAGTATTTAAGGAGGAATAATATTTGTACGGCATTCATTTCGATATAGAAAGTAGTCATCAACAATTATTTTTAGAAAGATGAAAATATTGTTGCCTTTACTACTGATAAGTAGTGTTTGTCTGACTTTGAACTCTGCAAATAATGAAGTGGGTAAGTGATAAGTTTAGTAGTATTTCACTAATACGATTCACATTCATTAGATTCGATCTAACTCAATTCATTCACTAGTATTTGCGTATTTTAAATATTCAATGAACGAATCCATCAAATCGACATAGTCGGAAATTTTATTCTGAAATTTGGGATTCAGTATGATCGATAAAATGATGTTTTTTTCATCGATAATTTTTAGAACAATTGGCGTTGTTACTGGAGTCCACAAAATATTATTGAACATGTTTTTATGAAGGTATTAGTATATCTAACTAAAATGTATATAATTGCAAAAAAATTCCATAACATTTGAATTGCTGACGTTTCAGATTTTGGAGTCATTTCAAATTAATCAGAAGATATTTTGCCTGAAATCATATTACAATTCACCCCTGAATCAACACCGGTGAGAATATATATTTGTGAAAACAATTCTAATGTCTTTAAGTGTGATTGTGTCATCTCCAAGCAAGTTTTCGGTTGTGGGTTCAAATCTTAGCGACTGCAGACATTTTTCTGATGGCGCGAGAAAGTGGTACGAGTTTGACGAGGTGGAGTGTTTAGTAGGTATATGTGAGGAGGATTAAATTTGGATTCGGTGCACTCTCTCACTAGTTTCAAGAGCATAGAAATTCTAAACTATAATATTTGACATAAAGAACTGGAACAAGCATTAGTGTTTCTGGATGTTTCTTCGGAATTATACGAAGGCTTCTAGAATAATTCACGATATTTCTTTCGAATGACATGTTCTTAACAATACTGAAAAATCACATTTTAGTTTCACAGCACTCCGCACCATTCTTATGGGTTTCTGGGTCCCGGTGGAATTGGCTGAAACTGTAGTACGTTATTATCTCCATTATGCTGATCAAGAGTATCCATTGGCCCAACTCGATCCTATGACTAGTTTTCGGGATACAGCCCCTCAAAGAAAATATATATTGATAAAACGTATATTTTTGTGTTTCCGTGCCTCGTAATGAGTTTTCAGTATGAATTGTACCTTCAGAATCATTTCGTTCGATGAATACTCAAATTACTTGAACACGAACAACGGTGTTGACTGAATTCATGACAATAGCAACAATGACAATATATTGACTATAACTTTTATTTTCGTTTAGCAAACAGAACATTACTGAATACTAAATAATTATTTGGGTTCTTGCACAATGAACAGAGAAAAAATAGAAATAGGAAGAATATTGGTGAATTATTCCCTTGAATTACATTGAATAATAATTTTTATTTGTTATTTGCTTGATGATGAGAGCTTGTGGAGTAGGATATAAATGTTTTCAGTCCCAGTTTTATCAATGCCTAAATAGCTCCCCTAATACAGAATTCCAAAATTCTCCTCTAGTCTCAATCTGGCAGTATTCAAGTACGTTTATTTGTTTTTTGTCTTGGTGGCGTGTAGGTACCTTGCCAAAAATATCACGTGAAATCTCATGAAAAAATATAGACGAATTATGAGAATGTATAAGTATCTACGTGGAAAGTATTTAACCTACACGTACGTAATCCCTGACACATACACTTTTTGGAAGGATGTATGAGGATTTATAAGTAGATGTGATTTATAAGCATACCCGAATACATGTCATACGAGTTTGTATCAGGCATTGGTTGTTTAAGGAGACTATAAGATTCGATTAGGTATTCCACTTTCAATCACAACGATATTAAATGCTCATTCACAAGTAAGTCATTGGATGAGAAATGTATGGAAATTCACAATTACTATTCTTCTTGGGAATCGTATGAAGAAAGTGGATTCAGGATTCGAAGGTCTGTATACGAAATTCCGTATCCAATTTAATTGGGTATCTTGTGGAAACAGTGGGATCGGGATGTGATGGTTTGGAACAGGAATTCATTACCTAAATTTCTGCGATTCCTAAAAGTTTTCATACAACTCAAAATCACTGAGAATTCACAAGTGTCGATAAGAAAACAAGAATACAGCGGATAAGAGTTTGTTTTAGGCAGTGATGGCGCAAAGAGAATATACACGATTCATTGATGAATTCCAATTTGAATCACAATGATTTTTCATCTTCATTCAAAATCTTGAGAACCTATGTGTGGAAATTCACAATTTATAATCTTGTTCGGTATCGTATAAAAAATTGGGTTCAGGACTTGGTCGAATCTGTATTTGGAATTCCGTATCCAAGTTTATGCGAATCCTGTGAGATTTCAAGAGATCCAACAGTATAGGAACATGATGAAATAAAATGGAATATTCTAAACGAAATATTCCTAAGAATATTACCAAAATATTCGAATAGATTATCATCATAGCAACCCAGAATATTTCAAAAATATTTCAGAAAGATCACACAAATCAACGAAATGCAACATTCCAGGAAAACTTTTCTAGAATATTTCTGAAATATACGAATAGATTAATTTAATCATATTACTCCAGATTTTCAAAATATATCAGAAGAATCATAATATACCCAAGTTTAATTTACCTAAGCCTACAAATAATGATATATTTCAAAATGACTTCAATTGCAAATAATGAATGATTTTTTTTACTTATTATTACCCTCGTATGTCAAATGTATTCACTGATAAACAGTTTCAGTTTCTTTTCGCATGAACTGCTTGATTCTTCCACAAGTCGTGAGCTCCGAATGTCAGCATGCATAAAATGAATGCATCTCTAACCGGCTACTCGGAGTGCTTCTTCCTCTACTCGGAAGATGGTGTGGCCTAGACTACGTTTCATAGCGCGGAATTAGAGTAGGCAAATACCCATCCATGTTATCGTTGGCCAGAAATGAGATTTAATTGAATAATAAAAATTCTTAGGCGAGAGTTTATTCGTAGGATAGACTCTGATAGGCTCCGCCCACCGTGGCTCTGCTCCGGTATTGGCTGGATCAAATGTCGAGTTCTTCTATTTAAGGAGCCAAAATGGCTCTTAAAGCAGTCACTCGGGAGCATCCGAATAGGTATGTAGTTATACCTTTGTGAGTACACCTTCCCCGGGTGGCTCACATGACTTTTGATACTTGTTAAAGTTATCATCGATTTTTTCTCATGGTAGATAATTCATTTCTGGCATTCTTATGGAATCTACGGCCTGCCTTGATTGAAGTGATTAGAAATTTGTTGCGAACACCAACAAATCCAGAACGAATTCGTATGCAAGCTGCACATTAGCCTAGAGCTTTCATCGAAGCTCGAAGTTAATAAATATTGATACTTCCCTTCGTTTGTCAGAATTCATAGCGCATAGTGTTGCTGCTACAATCCGCCTTCAAATTCTGAATCCAAGAATAATCCGTAGCTGCTATATAGAAACTACAAATTTTGCTTCAATGTCGACGCTTTGGGTTTAAAAATTGAGCTAGCTGGAAGAAGGAATAGAAATCATTACTATTTCCGGAACCAGAGCGTTGGCATATGTTGACATCCACGGTAGAATGAGAGTTGTGATAATACGGACAGGCCGACAAGGAACAGATGGTGTTTAAACTGTCTGCACAGATCTACACGATCATCTCCTTTTAGTTAGAAATCGATTGGATTATTTATTCAATCTTCATATGGAACGTGCCAGGAACAATCTCGTAGACCTCGCAGAATATCAATGATTTTTTTTTAATAATCAAGTAACTGCGATAAAATCTCATACGGTCTCATTTATTTTCAAACTGCAGAACCTCATAGAAATATGTAGCATCCATCCCAGTAATCGCTGATAGAAATGGATAACATTTATGTCTGAAAACACATTAAATTAAAGGAATATGTATCAGTAATGTCTTTTAAATACTGATGGATATCGAATATGGCTCTATACGGATTTGCGGTTTCATTATCCAACTTGAATTTTATAAATTCTCTTATATATTGTTTCATCAGTCTCTATGAGACTTGTTTGGCAGGGTAGTGTGCCCGCTTGCTACGCCATGGTACGCGGATTCGATTCACCGCGCCGTCACCGGACCTCATGCATGGTATCACACGTTAAGAGGTAAGGGCTACGTCTTCACATAGGCTGTTAATGCAAAAATATATGTAAAAAAAATAAGTTTATCTGTCTTACTAACACTCATAGCTGACACAAAATCTGTGCAACGCATAGTATCAAATAAACTCTCATTTTATATTTGTTCATCGTGCATCAACCTAAATATTTAGATTAATTTTTTGTTTGCTAAACGGAAATATTGAAGAACTTATTGTCAACACCCTGTGGTCCGTATTCAAATAATTTAAGTATTCATCAAAAGAAATGATTGTGAAGGTACAATTTATACTGAAAAATTTATTCTGAGGCACATATACACAAAAATATGTTTTGTCGTACTTACACTCATTGGTAGATTGTAGATTGTAGGGGGGTCGTACAGGCTGTGCAGTCTCACAAGCACTTCGACCTATAAGTTCTTTTGTTCTTTTGTCTATTCGAGGCCCGGTATTCCGAGACTTCTTGTGAAGTTTATCAGTTTCATGGGAGCTAAGTTTCTGATGTCGGCGTTGAAAAGGCCCCTTCCAGGAACTTAAGCCTCTTGCAGGAAAGAGCTGGGCATTCGCAAAGCAAATGTTCTGCAGTTTCCGCGAAGTTCCCGCAGTAAAGGGCAACTATCACCCTCTGATTTACCCATCTTTTTGAGGTGGTACCCCAGAGGGCAGTGTCCAGTGACGAGTCCCGTTGCCATCTTCAAGTCTTTCTTGTCTAACTCGAGAAGCTGTATAGCTTTATTTGGCGATAGGCACATTAGTCTTTTCGCTTGTCTTTGTTCTGGCACTTTGTTCCAGTGAGATTTCATTTCATCGGTTTCCCGGCGTCGGAACTCCTCTTTCAAGTGGGCTTTGGAGAGTCCACAGAAGGGTTCTGGGCCGGGAAATTGTGTGTTTGTCCCTTCTTTGGCAAGGCAATATGCTTCTTCGTTACCTTTAATTCCTTTGTGACCTGGCACCCACATCAGGGTGACCTGATTGTTTGTTGCCAGTTGTCTCAGGGATTTTTATAGAGTCCCAAGTCAGCTTAGACTCACAGGTGTATGACCTCAGAGCTTTTAGTGCTGCTTGGCTATCTGATAGATTTCTGCCCTTCGAGTGCATCTTTCAAGGCATTCCTGGGCACATAATTCTATAGCATGTACTTCTGCTTGGAAGATGGTTGGGGTGTTACCAAGGGGTTTTGAGAGCCTAAAATTTGGTCCTGTAACGCCCACTCCAACCGTTTCATCCATCTTAGATCCATCTGTGTACCACACTGATGCATCCCTTCCCAGTTGAGGTCCGTTCTCTGTGCATATTTGGTGGCTGTTTATGACCACTTCAAACTGCATTTCGAAGTCGTACCTAACTGGCATGAAATCTGTCGGTTTAGACATGGCTTCTAGGGGAATGTGTTCCAATATCTTCAAGTGTCCAATCAGATTTCCCGCTTTTAAGTTTTTTGTCTGGCTCAGTCTGAAGGCACTGTTTGCTGCTTCTTTCATTACACATAGGTTCAATGGCGGAAGGTTTAGCATTACCTCTAAGGCTGTAGTGGGACATGTAAATATTGCCCCTGTTATTCCCAGACAAGCTAGCCGCTGCACTTTCTGCAGCTTGACTTGTGCTGAAATTTGTTGAATTTTTGGCCACTATACCAGTGAGGCGTAGGTGACCATGGGTTTGATGATCGTTTGGTATGACCAATACATCATACTTGGTTTCAGACCCCATGTCTCACCAAAGACTCTGCGGCATGTCCAGCTTGCCGCTATAGCCCTGGAAAGAATGTGGTTGATTTGGCTGTTCCAAGTAAGTTTTTGGTCTATTATAACTCCCAATTGTTTCACCTCTTTGGAAAATGTTAGCTGGGTCCCATTCAAAGTTAAGGCTTTGAGTTCGTACTTTCGCCTCTTGGTGAATGGAACCAGCACTGTTTTGCTAGGATTGACGTTGAGTCCTTCCTTTGCGCACCAGCTACTGATTGTGTTTGGGGCTAATTGCATGCGGTCGGAGATTACTCCGTCATGTTTGCCCCTAATGGTGACGACTAGGTCATCGGCATAACCTTGAGTCGTGAAACCAGATTTGTGTAGCTTTACTAGCAGGTCGTCGACAACCAGTGACCACAGCAAAGGCGATAGAACTCCCCCTTGTGGGCAACCTCTTTCTGCTGTCATCTTGAGTGTCTCTCCCCCTAGGGTCGCCACAATGATTCTGCTTCTCAGCATTGATTGTATCCATCTGATCAGTGAGGCATTGATATTCCTTTTCTCTAATGATCTGGTTATGGAGGCATGTGTTGTCGAAAGCACCCTCTATGTCAATGATGGCGCAAAGTGCCATTTCTTTTGCCACACATGTCTTTTCAATACCTTCAATTAGGCATTGTAGAGCATTAATTGTGGATTTTCCAGCTTGGTAAGCAAACTGTTTTTTGTGAAGCGGTCTAAACTCGAGGAGTTCGCTTCTGACATAACAGTCTATCATTTTCTCCATTGCTTTCAGAAGAAAAGAGGTGAGGCTAATGGGGCGGTAAGACTTTGGTTCATCCATTGGGCGTCTCTCAGTCTTAGGTATGAACGCAACTACAGCCTTTCTCCAGGTCTTTGGTATGTAGCCGAAGATAAAGCTGGCTTTGAATAGCCTTTTCAAGACGGGCTCTATTAATTCAAGGCCATGTTGCAGTAAGGCGGGGAATATCCCGTCCTTTCCTGGGACACTCATTGGTAAAAATCATATCTTTGAGGGGCGGTATCCCGAAAACTATTCATAGGATCGAGTTGGGCCAATGGGTAATTTTGATCAGGATAATGAAGAAAATATTTAAATTTACAAATTTGTACATTGTTTTTCATTTCTAAATGTTATAAATAATAAATTGTTTGTATAAAATCCGACAATCACGAGAGGTATAAAAATTTCCATGTCAATATAGAAATAAAATATGATAAAAAACAAATAAATGAATGGTCAATATATAAAATACAATTACTATAAAAAGTAAAATGACGATACAACAATAAGTAAATATAGTAAATAAATATATAGGTTATGGTCACAATATCACACTAGAAAAGAAACCTCTATACATACTGCCTGGTGCCCGTCAGATGCTCGACGTAGATGTCGCGCGACCATCTGATGGCATCACTGCACATGAGCAGGCGCATCAGCTTCGCATATCTCTGCGATACAGAGCACTGTCTACAGATTCAGCCAATTTAACCGGGACCCAGAAATCCATAAGAATGGTGCGGGGTCCTTTGTCCATGTCATTCTAAATCTATTTTGTCATGTCGAATAACAATTTTCGTAATTTCAAGACCACGTATTAGATTTGAAATATAATCAGAGACTTTGTCGATTTATTTTCTTGTATATAGAGGACAGGGATATATACTGTTAGTGCTTCTCCTAATGTGGTGCTTGGAGCTAGAAACGAAACTTAATCATCACATAACTGACTGAAGGATCTATGGACTTTCGCGGTACTACTAGTGGATTACGTAATTTAGACGCATTAACAAATTCAGAGAACTTGTTAATATACCGTCTGACCCAAATCTGTGGTAACACTCTGCAGTTTTGTAATTATCAAGTGTTGGTTGGTTGGTTGAAGACTGACGAGCGAAATACTGGGTTTACCTCTGAGGTTTCCCTCAATTGATAATTAGCCATTTTCTTTTACTCGAAGGTTGGTTGGTTGATTAACGACTGACGAGCGAGCGGGTTAACCTTTGAGACCAGCTGGGGTCTATTGTATTATTATGTAGCTAGTGGTTCCTAGTTAAATAGGTCTGTATTCTTCACCAGGTTCAGTAGTTTATTTACTGGGTGTTTGGGATTCATGCCTCCTTCTAGGTTGATCTGCCTGAAAGTTCTGTTGCGCCTGTTGAGCATCGCGTCGCATTCTAAGATAATGTGAGAGGCTGTTTCCTCCTCGTCACCATAGAGGCTACACTCCACGGTTTCTTTATTTATGCCCATGGTGTTTAGATTTTAGATGTTTTCTAAGGCCGCAGTGTCCGGTTAGTAAGCCAGTGATAGTGCGTATCTTAGATCAGTTGAGGTTGAGAGTGTCAACCTCACCATGGCTATGCTGTGTGGATGCCCTTCGATTTGGTCCCAATATGTTTGGTTAACTGATTTCTTCCACCCATTGAATAGGTTTCCGCATATGGTTGTGCTAATTCCAAACGCTGGTTCTGTGTCTGTGAATGGTAAATCAGATGCTCGTTTTGCAAGTTGGTCTGCTTTTTAATTGCCTTCGATTCCTTCAGATCCGGGCACCCATACAAGTGTAACCTTGCTATGTTTTCATAGTTTCTGTGAAGGCATTCCGAAACTTGCTTTGACTTCATCCGTATTGAATTCAAAATTTTATTGTGCTCTGGCTAATCAGATAGAATGAAGATTTGTTCTCTTTCATTCACACTGCCTAGAATTATCTGTATGCATGTCCTTATGGCATGTGACTGAGCTTGGAATACTGTGCATGACTGTGACGTCTGAAGGAAGGTTTAGGATAATTTTCATTGCAGTAATTGGAGTGCTATTCATAGCACTCTTGATATACAGACACACAAGCCTCTGTATTTTACCTAAGTTGGTTTTCGACTGTCTCTGATTCATTTCGGGCCACCACAAAAGTGGATGACTTTCGGTTTCAGTACCCATGAAGGCCAGGTAGCCGAGTGGTTGAAGCTACATTGTTGTGATTGAGTATGGTTTTGCTGGGATTTGCCCTCAGCCCTTCTCTTCTCCATCAGTCCTCTACGGTCTTCAGTGCATTTTGCATCACCTCAGAGGTTATTTGGGCATAGCTTCCCTGTACTGGGACACCCATGTCAACCGCATGACTTTGGGAGTGGTATCCCTCCCTGTGGGGCTCCCCTGGCAATTTCCAGCTTCGCGGAATCTTCAAACTTGTTGGTATGGGCCTGTCGAATTCAGAGCATTTACAGTATCCACCTGAAGAAACGTTAGGAAGAAATTCCAAAAAACGACGGCCTTCAAACCCGAGTGAAAATTGTGACACTGAACTTTCAAGTATGTTACAATCTGCTTTGCCACCTCCCAATCAGCCCTGTTCGCTCTTAGTTGAATGTTGACAGGGTTTTCATTGCTGGGATTTGTGACAATGGTAGTGGAAAGTGTGTATTGATCAGAAGTTCAATTATTTCTCTTCCTATATTCGTGTGGCCTTTAGTGAGTTTTTTTCAACTGGAATCTCATCAGTGACCATTTCCATCAAGTGTAGAGATGTGACATATTCTAAAGAAAGTAATAACTTTTCATCATCGACATAAAACTGAATTGCATTATGATGAGCGTTCATAAAAAGCGTTTCTGATGAAAAATAAATTTTCCGCTACATAAGGAATCTGATCATGAAATTCGGTTGTTGAATAGATGAAGCACTTTTTTTGTTCAAACGATTGAAGTTACAGTCAAGTATTTGAACTATGTTGCGAAAGTAAGGTTGATTTTTAGCTTAAGCTAACTTAAAATTTATTTTGTCCGTCAAAAGTGTTACCCTAGAAACCCAGACTCCAGAAACGTGACTGAATTTTTTTAATCAAATGCCCCAAGGAAACAAAAGATGTACCAAGTATACGAGATGGACTATTAAAAATGGTTGGGAAATTCACTTTGAAATAACTGAACAGTTTTTCTAGTCTTATCGAATTGAAGTAGCCGGACATACTGACCATCACTAGCAGGTCACGAATTTTCGATAAACAGGATTAGCATAAGGGTACGTAGATTTGAGGAGAGCAGGGGATGGCAGGAAGTTCCCATCGGGACCTACTGCCTGGCAGTAGCAGTCTCCCACAAGTACTACTACTACTTCTACTAATACTTCTTATCATGTTTTGAATGGAAATACCCCAATGTTTGCGACGATAATGGTCGCAATTTAGTTACTTCGGTTGGTTACGATCCGCTCTGCCACCCTCCCGTCAGCCTTATTCGCCCTTTGTTGAAGATTGATATGAATTTCACTGCTGGGATTTGTGACAATGGTGCATCGTGGAAAGTGTGTATTGGGTAGTAGTATAATTGTTTCTTTCCCAGTATTTGCGTGAGCATTTTTTCCAGTGTTTTGTCAGTTTGGTGGTCTACCAGATCCCGTTTCTATTAGTTTAGCTGCGTGTCAGAGGACAGTTGATTTTATACAAAGTCATTATGGTATCTTGAATTTTCTCCGAGGTTTCCTCTAAATCATAACACTATTGTATTATTACAAGAATTCCATGAAATTCAGGACTGAATTAACAGGTCTATTCACTATCTTATTACGATATCATTAGCAGTCGTTATTAAGCAATAAGTTAAGTAACGACAAATTTACAAAATCGTATTCACTACCTGTTTCTTCATCGTTAACGATATATCGTTGCCAAAACATCGCTGAACACACGACCTTTTCGGCTGTCGTAACTGTCAACAATAACAGCTCTGTTCTGCAAAAAAAAAATTCTTACTCGTTCTTCGCAAAATTTAAATAGCAATCAAACAGAAATGGATCACTTCGAGCAAGACGAATTGGTTGTAGTCCTGAAAGAACTGCGAAGAAGGTATCATGATGATTTTTTAAGGTGTAAATCGGTTCACGTATCTTTTGTTCCGTAGAAAGTGGAATCAGAGATTCAGTAGGTAGTTAAGGGACATCAGCATCCCTTTCGAGACCCCAGAAAAAAACTTTAGGAAAGATTTAGATCAACCAGAGAACTGGTTTGGGTGTTATTGAACGAAATGAGGGATCACTTTGCAATGTCCTGCAGGATACAAGTTAACAAAAAAATTAAAATTTCCATTTTGTAATCAATTACACAGTTTTCTTTAAGCATTGCATTTTTGCCCATGGCAATTACCAGAAGTCTGTGGCAAAAGATAAATCGTTTGCCAGGTTACAGTTTTCTGTAAGCAGGTGTATTCACGAAGTATCAGAAATAATGGGTGTTCATTTGGCCCCTCTATTATAAAATTCCCAACAGATGTGTTCAGTTTGACTGTTAGGAGGTCCTAAGTTTCTTTTAGAATTAATGGTTTGCTTGGTTCTACTTATTTGTACGAAACCAGTAGTTTTTCTCCAATTCATCCAAATGTACGGAAAATTGTTGCCTATGGAATAGTTGATTCAAATTTCCATCAATTAATCAAATAACCGACACCGACAGTTTCAAAAAAAATTTTCCATCCAATACTCAATCACAAAATATGAATTCACGTTAAAAAACGTAAATATTCTCAACTGAAACTATAACACAACATAACTCATCTGGAAGTGGGAAGTACTAATATCTATATCAAACAATATATATCAGGTGTAGTTCAATGTCCAGCGTGTTTTTAGCCAACAAAATAGTTGTTTTCTGATGGAAATTACAAAAAAGTAACTTCATCTTTATCGTAGGATTTTTTCATTTCCAGAGGAGTCATGTTTGGTTCAACTTTCAATTGGGAATATTTCCCTTTCATGATTAATAATAATAATAATAATCTTTATTAATCCTTTCAGACAATGGATGTATAGGACAGGTCAATAAATAGGTACGACAGTAACAACAAATAATAAAATAAAATAAAAAACACAATTTACTAAAATGTGGTATGCTAGCTATATCCTAGTTCCCTATCTGTCATAAAATCTCCTATGCTGTAGTAGCATTTGGACGTTAGTAAAGACTTAACTTTATTCTTGAATGAATTCACGTCAAGCTGCTGAATGCTTTCAGGCAAATGATTGTAAAACATCATTCCTTGATAAGTAGGGCACCCTTCAAATTTAGCAGTCCTATGTGATGGAATGCTTAAAAGGTTTCTATTTCTAGTGGGATAGTCATGGTAGTGAGAGTTTGTTTTGAGTTTTCTAATGTTGTCTTTAACATACAGCAAGCACTTCAATACAAATAGACATGGAAATGTTAACATTCCGTAGGCGACAAAATGATGCTCACAAGATTCATTAGGAGGCAAGTTGAACATGGTGCGAATTATTCTTTTTTGCGTTACGAAAATTCTATGATTATTGACAGAGTTTCCCCAGAGGATAACATTATACGACATATGACTATAAACAAGTGAATATTAAACTGTCAGCAATGACTCCACTGGCAGAGAGGATCTCAAACGCATTATTGCGAATCTAGCTTTGTTCAGTTTCTTACTCAGTATATCAATATGGTCTGTCCATCGAAGGGACTGATCGACATATATACCTAGAAATTTGGTACATTCCGTTGATTTTACAGTTGCTCCATTCTGGTAAAACTGTAGTACTTTTGTATTTGTGTGGGGAGTGAAATATATGCAGTCAGTTTTAGGGATATTCGCCATTAGACCATTTTGCGCACACCAACTGTTGAAACATATCATTATTTGTTTGGTTGATTCAATCAATTCCTCGTATGTACATGCTGTGACCGCTAAGGAAGTGTCATCTGCAAAAATAGCCAAAAGTTTGGCATTGATATGCTGAGGCATGTCGTTAATAAATAATAATAAAAATATCAGCGGCCCCAGCACTGAACCCTGTGGAACACCAATGCTAGACTTTTTCTTCTCTGAAAAACAGTGTCCACCCTCACCAGCATCTCTCTGCCCCTCAGATAATCGTCAATCCAATCTAGAAAAGTTCCCCTGAACCCAATGTTATATAATTTACTGTTAATAAAATTGAGATTTATGGAATCAAATGCTCGTGATAGGTCAAAAAAGAGTCCCGCCACTTGTTTACCACTGTCCAAGGCAGTATAAATAAATTCAATCAAACTACAAGCAGCTGTTTGAGTAGATTTTCCTTTCCGGAAGCCGTGTTGATATTCAGTAAAAATATTAAACTTGAATAGATAATTATACATCCTCTCATATATTAACCTTTCGATAACTTTCGAAAATATACTTACACCCTTATTCTGTAACTCATAACGACGTCGTTATCAGATGATTGTCGTTGACCAACGACTTTTCTAATTCTGTAACTCTAACGATGTCGTTTCCTAACGACTTTGAGGTTAAAATACCATTGACGGGTAACGATACCTAAAGACGTGTCGTTTGAGTGGTTATATAGTTTTTTATATAATAATTTGTGGATTTTTTCTGCACTGAATTTTAATTTGATTTTCTATAAGCTATTTTTAATGGATGATCAACGGAGAAGGCAGGATACGCCACGTTAAGAAAAAACACATTTTTAAATGTTATTTTTCAGAAATGCAAGTAATACAATTTCACGACAATTGAGGGATGCCAGTAATCCATTTGATATGTCAAATGAAGCGTTTAGGCGATTATATCGATTCCCTAGGGAATTAGCACACGAATTATTTGTAGAGGAGATCAGTCCTTTTCTGCAAAATGGAACTAGAACAACCAAAATACCACTCTATGCACAGGGGAGCTATCAAAAGTCTGCGGGAACAGACAGTCGTTGTGCTATGTCCCAGCCTGCAGTCAGTAGGTGCATTAAAGAAGTAACCCATATTATTGTTGTTAATTTGTCACAACGATTTATTAAGTTCCCGACCACACAACATGAAATAACCACAGTAAAGAACGGATTTTTTGAAAAATTCAATTTTCCTGGAGTAATAGGGATTATAGACGGCACTCACATTTCAATAGTAGCACCAATATTTGGCAGAATTCCCCCTAGAGCTGTATTTCTCAACAGGAAAAATTATTACAGTATAAACTGCCAAATTATATGTGACTCCAATTTGAAAATACTTGGAATCTGTGCAAGATATCCCGGAAGTGTTCACGATTCTGGAATTTGGACGATGAGCAACATTTTCTCAAACATGAAAAATCGTTACAGGAATACTGAAAGAAATACATGGTTGATTGGTGACTCCGGTTATCCCCTGCAGCCCTTTTTGTTAACACCAATTCTGAATGCACAGCAGGATACACCAGCAGGCAGATACACAAAAGCTTTATGCTTGGCAAAAAATTGCATTGAGCGTTGCATTGGGGTAGTAAAAGCAATCTTTAGATGTCTATTGAAAGATCGAACACTCCACTACAGCCCAAAGAATGCAGCAAAAATAATTATTGCTTTTGCCACCTTATATAATATTCTAAAAAATGCCAATATAGACATGGACGGATTTGATCTTGATCCAGAAAACATGGGAGATGAAATTGAGAATCGAGAAATTGGTGATCAAGAATTACATCAAGTTGGTTTAAATGTTAGAAATAACTTAATTAGAAACTATTTCGAATAAGAAGATGGCAAAATATATCTGTCAACAATATATAAAAAAACTCAATTTTATTATTATTTGTATCCAATAAAAAAAATACAAGAAATATAACTGACAAACCACTTTATCCATTATTACATAAAAACAACAATCAACTCAACAAAATTCTACAAAGTTAAAATAAAAATCTCTATCTAAATTCTTTGAAAACAAAGTAGTATTATAAATAACATTTATATCTATAAGGAAGAAAACAAACAAGTTATCCTTCCAAAGTTACGTGATTGGGATCCTCATCTACCAACTCCACATTATATTTCATCTGAAACTTCATACGGGCCAACTGAATTTCTTGCTCTTTCAACTCAACTAGTTTTTGCAAATTAGTGTTTATAGCCCTTAATATCTTGTAGTCCATTTCAGTTGCTTTTTGGTTTTTATTTCGTTTTTGAACTATTATTCTTTCTTCATCTGTTCTTTCCTCCTCCACAGCTACACCAATTTCTCTTTTGTTTTCTACACCTATTTCTGGAACACCTATTATTCCCTCAACCACTACTTCGCCTGTGAGGTGCAATAACTTTTTTTCTATTTCTGTTAATTCCTTTTCTGGTTCTCCTGTATTCCCCGTTTCTTTCATGGAATTTTTTATCAATCTTGCCCTTTTGCGTACCTGGCTCTTCCAATCAGTGAATACCTGGAATAGAACACTGTGCTGTAAAATGTGAGCAAACAAGTTTTTGAGTGCCTTTATCATTAATTCGTTTCCATTATCTGTATGGGAGAACTAATTGATTTATATTGATTGACTTACTCTTTTCCATTCTTGCAGGCTTCTTTGTGGGCCGCCACTTGCATTGAGACTCTTCATTAACAGATGCCAACAATCCGTTAATGCAGTGGGTTTGTCTGGTGTCATTTTATTTTCTCGAAAATGTGCATTTGATTCCAGCATATCAACAAATAGTCTATACTGCTCAGGAGTAGTCTTCATTTTCGTTTCCTATCTGCTGGTCGTGATCTATGAAAATATAGATATTTGCATCTTTATGTTTTACAATTGATTGTACTTACTCCTCCATTTTAGCTCACAAAATTTGTTTTCCGTTTTTCAAATTTCTACAAATCAACTCGTCCGAAGAAACAAATTATGATGCCACAGAACATGTGCATTTGAACTATTTTATCAGATCATTATATTAACTTCACTGAAAACATTGACTTTTATCGTTCACACGAAAAGTCGTAACGACTCTCTTACAGAATACGTTTTCAATGAAAAGTCGTTAGCTATTGAAGTCGTTATCCAACAAAGTCGTTGCATAACGACTAATTACAGAATAAGGGTGTTAAGATGGATATCGGTCTGTAGTTAGCTATTTCCGCAGGGTAATTTTTTTTGAAAATGTGAATGACAATTGCAGTTTTCAATAAAGAAGGAAATTTTCCAGAGCATACTGAGAGATTTATCAGATATGCCAGATGCTGAGCGAGCGAAGAAATCACCGACTTCAGAATTTTGTTCGAAATATTATCAATGCCAGAGCTGCATTTATTTTTTAAATTTCTCACAACCATTACAACTTCATACGAGCTTATAGGATAACAAAAAAATGTGTTATTGACCATAGGTGACACGGTGCAATTCTCAGATCTCATGTCACCAAAATGATTCAGCAGACTCTTTTCAGTAATATTAGCGAAGTAATCGACGAAAGAGGCCAAGAGGCTATCTTGAACGATGTTAAATAGCGACATCTGATTTTATTAACACCCTGTTCATATTTTCATTAAAATCAACATGAACTCACGTGTACTACCCGTCTTAAATATTCAGGTTTGTCGTTATTCATTTGGTAACTACTGAAGCAGTAACGACAGTGTTTACAGAATACGAATTTCTGAATTGTCGTTTAGATTGACGTAATCGTAAATTGAACTACAATTGTTAATCAACAACTCTTTAGATAACGGCATTTAAGAGAATAGACCTGTGGGTGTTATAGAAAATCATTGAAGTTGCCTCGCATTTCGAAAAGGCAAAACATGTCGGAAAGGCATCAAGTCTTGAATTTTTTCTAGCCACAAAAATAAAGTTCATACACACACTTTTTACACACTTCCCTGCATTGTACTTTTCCCAACAAATTTCAGGTTATTACTGGTTAGATTACAAAGGTGGAAAAATTCCTGAGAATGCATTGAAGATAGATGAGAGTGATCCAAATTCACCGTATGTGGGTCAAGTCTACACCAAGGAGTATGAACTTCTTCCAGCTACCATACGCACGATCCATCCATTTGCAACATTTACAGCATACAACAAGGAGTTGAGTTCTGACATAAATATCAAGGTAAATTTCATTAGGTACTCACATATCAAAATTACCCATACAATCGCAACAAACGAAAACAGGCAGTGTTGCAAACGAAATAAACCCCTGAAATTAGCCATATTACTCGTTTCGGAAAACTAATATGGGGTAGGTGAAAATAGAAGAAGAATCAAATAAAGTAATCGTGGGAGAATTATTACTTACTGGACAGTGTGAATGAAAAATTAGTTTTAGCATCAGCATAAACTTTTAGTTTAGATAAGTACTGGCATTTGCTAAAAACAATGTGAATAATCTTCAGCTCATTCAGAGTTTATGCTTTGAAAGATCAGTTTGAGGTAGAAGCAGCTAGTAAACAAGTTTTTTATGAATCTGTATCCAAGGTGTGTTTGGAGGATACCAAAATTTAAAACTTTATCAATAACTGTTGGATAGAAATGTTCACTATTGAAACTGATATTTCAAATCCATGAGAGGTATTAATATACACAATTCTAAAATTCATAAGGATGGAAAATCAACCCAACAGAAAAATTCACAGACAGAAGATACAAATATTGGACAAAAATGTGAATCTAAGTGTGAATTGTGTTCTCAATATTTCATATCAGTAAATCTCATCCTCGTGACTACAGGGAGAATGTAACGTCGAAATATATACCTGATGTTACTGAAAAATCAGATGAAATAAAAGCCATAAATGCTGAGAAAGATTCTGAAGTCGAAGAAGGAGTTATGCCTTGGATTGAAATGTTTTCTACAGAGATTGAAGACATTCATGAAATCAATGATAAAATTACACGGTTTATTGATTTTCTTCATAACAGAATTCACAATCTATCTGGTCCTAAGCATCCTGCTTCAAAATTTTATGAACTGAGAAGAAAAAGAAGAGATTTTCCACAAAATAAATCATACAAAGACTCTAGAAATCCACAAAATACATCGAAAAAGGAAAGATCCAGAAGAAGGCAGAAATATCAATATGAATTGGTACAGTACTTATACTACAACCAAAAAAGAAAAGCCATTCGAATGGTTACAAATAATCAAAATAAATCATGCAATATCATCCCATTGGAGGAAATTTTCAAACATTTCCATGATCGTTTTTCTCATATAAATGAAGTATAAGAAATCAATATCCACCGAAAATAACAACTGAACAAAAATGTTTACTTGATCTCAGCTATGATCATACAGTGAATGTAACTGATATTGAAGCATCTTTGAATAAAATTAAAATCGATACTGCTCCTGGAATAGACAAAATAATAGTCAGTCAGAGTACTGAAAAATAAACATATTATGAAAATTCTTGCAGATATTTGTACAAATATTTTGAAAAAAGGCTAGAATTATCTTGATTTACAAAGATGAAAATGATAAAGAAGCAAATAACTATTTCCATTAGTTCCGTTATCAGAAGAGTCATCGAGAAGGGTTTGATGGAAGACTCAAAAGTTACATTGAATTTCATGAAAATCAACGTAGTTTCAGTTCTTTTTCTGGAGCTCATTTGAATGCAGCGATACTTAATGGTATTCTGAAAGATGCAAAGAAAAACAAGAGAGATATCACTGTTGTATTCTTAGATATCAGTAAAGCTTATGATAATATTGGCCACGAACATCTGAACAACACTATTATGTCATCGTCATTACCTCAGAAGATACAGAATGTTCTTATAGATTTCCAGTCGAATAATTATACTCAAATTGAAACAGCAAGTGGACGAACCAAACCTATTGAAATCAGGAGGGGCGTAATTAATGCAAGGTGCCCCTCTTCCACCCACTCTACATAATCTGGTTACTGATTTTATTATCGAAGAACTGTCTGCTCCAGAAATTTCATCAACATATGGATATTTGATTGATGCTGATATTCCTCCTGCTTCTGTACTTGGGTTTGCTGATGACACTGTTCTGATTGGAAACGATGAAAAGACTGCATTATCCCTTTTCGAAATGGCAAGATCTAAATTTTTGGAAATTGGGCTAACATTGAATGAAGGGAAAACAGAATTAATCACTGTTAAGAAAGAAAAACTCGTACCGTTAAGTTTCTTCCATAGTCCACTTCAATCTCTGCACTATAAAGAGACAATAAAGTATCTTGGAATCACATTTAATGATGAGATAACTCTAAATCAGGAAGAAATAATGAATTACCCGAAAAAGAAACTCCATAACTTGGTGTCATCTACTCTCTTGAAGTGTCATCAGAAATGTCAAGTTTTGAGTTATTCAATTTGGCCACCATTAATTTATTCATTGCAATGCACTTCAATAGAAAAAATCCTATGAAATTTCTCAAAGATATTGATAAAATTATCAAATCGTCCCTAAAGGAAATCTTAGATTTACCTTCTGATATTCCAGACAGCATGTTATATTCAAAACAAACATTGAAAGGACTTGGTCATTTCAAAGCCTCTTGGGAAGCTTTCATACATAGTTATAATAATTGTAAATTATTAAAGAGACAACAAAATTCATATTTGGAAAAAACAAAAAATTTTGACAATGATGGAGACAAATGTTTGGAAAAGTTGAATATTCCCGTGGACAATGATAAATGGTCATATTCTGGAATAAAGTTGTGAGAAATTTTGAGAAGTAGAGAATATGAAAAATGGCAATCACTTGTTCAGAAAGGATCCGGTGCTTTATTGTATAAAGAATATACTCCAGCAAATTCTTGGCTAAGAACAAGCGCAGGTCTGTCTCCTTCAGAATGGAAAGAAGCTATAAAAATGACAGGACATGTTGTTAATCTGAGAGGCATTCCAGGTAGATCCCATGATGGTATCCAGTGTAGACACTGCACTGAGAAAGAAACTCTTCCTCATGTCTTGGGATCATGCCAATTCGGACAACTTCTCAGAAATACAAGACATAATAAAATTCGACGTGTATCAGCCATGGAACTAACTACAAAGTTTGAATTATATGAAGAAATTAAGTGTGTCGCTGAAAACGAATGTAATCGAAGGATTGATATAATAGCAATAGATCGAAAACGCTTAGAAAATAATAAAAATCAGATGTGAACAAAGAAAGAAAGGCTATTTATGAACCAGCTATTCCTTATTTCAAAGAAAAGTTCAAAGTTAATGGTGCAATTCAAGTAATTGGCATTTTCATTTGGAGCTAGTAGTACAATTTCAAAATTTTTCATCGATTTTGCGAAGTTATTTGGAATATCAATGAAAACAGTCAATTTTATTGGTTTAGAAGCCCTAAAGGACTCGATAAAAATAATGAGAAATGACATGTATAAAAAATGATTGTTTATTTTTAAGGTTTTTTGATTATTTACTTTAGTTTGTATCTTTACACATTTTTCATATTTTCTATTGATTTGTTTTTTATGATTTAAGTATTCCTTGTTTTTATACAGACCACATGGGTGGTAGGATGTTTAATGATTAAAATATATGTATACAATATTTCACACATGTGTAATTTAAATTGTAGTTATGTTGAATTTCACTAAGAAATCAATTTATTTTACGAAATTTTCGTAAATCCATCTGAAAGTATTACAAATCCAGTGGTATATTCAAAGGACCCCGCACTATCCTTATGGAAAATGGCTTTCTGTTAAATTTTCGGTAAGTTGTAGATTTTGACTTCGTTGGCAAAAGTGTCCTTGGGCACCAAAAAAATCGGCCCACTGGATTACGAGATACAGGGTGTCACGAAAAGTGAAGCTTTCTGCTCAGAATTTTAAACAAATCCGAGAATTGATAAAACGCGTATTCATTTTGGAAATGCCTCAATGATGGTACAATGACACCTTGATCTCAATTTCATTACACTTTTTCGTTCTGTGCTTCACAACAGGGTGAACAAAGAAGTATCCAATTCGATTAATTCTAAACCAACCAGTGTGAGTTGGTCGAAGTTGAATCACATTAATTTATTTCTATACAGGGTGGTTCGAAAATAGGGCTACGTCAATCCCTCGTTTTTCGAAAATAAGGCTACGTCAACCCCTCGTTTTTTAGTTTGGATAGGGGAGAGCATGTCATATGTATAGAATAGAATAAATATTTATTCTTTATGCCAATGTTAAAATGGGATAGAATACGTCACAGGTTTGTTGTTTATATAGCACAACAGAAAATACAATTATTAAATAGAAATTGTACATATCGCCGGTGATGGCTTCAGATAAAAACATGAATAAAATGTAAAGATAAGCATAAGATGAAACATTTTTTTAAATTGCCACCAGTAAGTTACAAGCATATTTTATACATTCACTGGATTCAAGTTCAGGTACTCATCAATTGTGTATAAACAATTATCACAGAGGAACTTCTTAAGATGTCTTTTGAAAGCGATTGCGGTCGTTATGGATTTGATGTCCACTGAAAGTTTGTTGTATAAATGACTTACTGCATAAATTGGAGATTTTTTATAAGAAGTCAAGTTACATTTAGCAGTGTACAGATTTCAATTAGTACGTGTGAAATAATCGTGGTTTTCAGAGTTAGTTTTTATTTTAGTTTTGTATCGGTGGATGTATGAGAGAAGTTTGTATAGATAGATTCCCATTACTAGCAATATTGTGTGTGTTCTCGTGATATTTCTGCAGGTTTCTGTTGGCTTCATCCCAAAAATTCTTCTTAGGGTTCGTTTTTGTAAAGTAAATACCTTATGTACATCGATACATTGCCCCCATACGATTATATTATAGGAAACTTTTGAGTAAAATAGAGCGTAATATACATTCACTAGATAATGTTGAGTCCAACTCAGACATTCGTCTATTGTGACTCCTAGGAACTTCGTTTCTTTACTGAAATTGAGTTTATGGTTGTTTATATGGATATTAATATCATTGGTATCAACTCTATTTGATTTTGATTTGAAAAACTTACAAACAGTTTTCTTATAATTACTAATGAGTCTGTTATTGAAGCACCATGAATGGAATTCTTGTAACACAGAGTTCACTCTGGAAGTGACCTCATCGAGTGTTCTTCCTCTAGTTATAATAGATGAATCGTCAGCATACATAAACACCCTTCCATGTGATATAAATTCTGGTAATGCATTCACATATAATAGAAAAATTAACGGGCCTAACACACTGCCTTGAGGGGTTCCGAGAGAAATGTCTCTTTCAGAAGAAAAAATATTATCATCTTTCACCAGCACTTTTCTATCAGTTAGGTAAGAAATTAACCATTTATTGATGTGACCTCTGATTCCGAGTTTTTCCAATTTTTCTTGTACAAAATCTATATTCAAAGTATCGAAAACAAAAGTAAGGTCAAAAAATTATGAATTCCTTGGTGTTTATACCATCATTTATGTATTGTGTCAGCTCAATTGCTGCAGTTTCTGTAGATAAATTACTTCAAAAACCATGTTGTGAGGAAGTTATTAGATTAAATCTGCTGAGATAATTGTTGATTCTGATAGTAATGATTTTCTCAATAACTTTAGAGAATACCTACACTTAATAATGAAATGGGTCGATAGTTGCTTATGTCAAAGGAGTCCCTTTTCTTGAATCCTGGAATTATCAGGGCCAGTTTCAACCTACTAGCAAACTGCCCTAATTCCACCGATTTATTGATTATCAATGAGAAACACAGTGATATTTCATCTAAACATGTTTTCAGAAGCTTCATTGGGATTTCATCAAAGCCTGTAGAAGGTTTATTTGACATTTCATGTATTATACTTTTCATTTCGCCATTAGTTACAGGAAGAAAAAACATTCTATTTTTACTTACATTCATACTACTAGTGCACTCACTGGATAACGTTGAGAAATGTGAGTTCAATTTAAGTTGAATAGAGGTAGAAAAGTGGTTAGCAAATAAATTCGAGAGTTGTGTTTTATCATCTACGGTGTCTCTGTGACAGTTCAATACAATATCTTTCTTGATTTCTTGAGTTTTATTGAGGTTGTGGTTGACAATTTTCCATAATGATTTGTTATCGTTATTCGAGTTTTTTACAATGACTCTGTTGTATTGTGTTGTCTTTCTTTTTTGATGTTTTTTTGTCACAACTTTTTAATTGTTTTATATAATGTATTTATGGTGTCAAATCAAATCAAATCAAAATATACTTTATTGTCGGAAGAAACAATTTCTCATTGACAAACTGTGGGAGAGTCAAATTAATATTAAAATAAATTTACATATACAGGGTGTTTCATAATAAATGCGCAGGACTTCTGGAAGTGATAGCTCGTTCAAAAATATGGAAAAAAGTTTCTATTAACTTACCCTCTTAAATTCAAAATTTTCGAGATACAGGGTGTTGAAATTTAAAAAAAATTATAGTTTTTTGCGTATATCTCTGGAACCGTTTATCGTACAAAAAACATATTTTGAATGCATTTTCCACTCATAATAAGCAATGTTTTGTGCAGATTTTTTATTTTTTAAAATTCATAATTGGTGAAGATTTTGAAGGGGTAGTGGGTGTTTTTTTCTCCAACTTCTACGCCACTGAAAGAAGAAAGATTTTGAGCAGCCTACTTGAACTGCCAATGTTTTTTTCACAAAAACGGTACACCTGGTCATAAGCTCTAAAGTTGACCGTTTTCAAGAAAAACCAACTTTCATGTTGAAAAACACGTTAACGTTAGAACAAGTAACAAAACCAAACGTTGACTTCTTAATTGCAAAATAATAATAAAAAAAAACAATAACAATCATACTCAGTTGAATTGTTGGAAATGTCCGCCATTAGCTTCAATGCACACAGCAATTTTTCGAGGAAAAAATATTATTTAAACAACATGAAAGTTGATTTTTCTTGAAAACGGTCAACTTTAGAGCTTATGACCAAGAATGCCTTCTTTGTGTAGAATACATTGGCGGTTCATATAGGAAGCTCAAAACTGTACTTTTTGTTGGAGAAAAAGTTGGAGGAAAAAACACCCACAACCCCTTAAAAATTTTCACCAATTATGAATTTGAAAAAATGAAAAATCCTCAAAAAACATAGCTTATTATGAGTAGAAAATGCCTACGAAATCTGTCTTCTGTGCGACAAACGGTTCCAGAGATATTCGCAAAAAACGATTATTTTTTTTTTAATTTCAACACCCTGTATCCCGAAAATGGTGCATTTTAGAGGGTAAGTTAATAGAAACTTTTTTCATATTTTTGGACGAGCTATCACATCCTGAAGTCCTGCGCATTTATCATGAAACACCCTGTATATACACATACATATATATATATATATATATATATATATATATATATATATATATATATATATATATATATTTATATATATATATAGGGTGTTAATTAAGTACGTTGACAAACTTCGGGAGGTGATTCTTTGAAGGTTTTCAGGACGAAATGTTCATATAAACATATGTCCCAAACGGCTTGGTTTTCGAGATACAGGGTGATAAAAATAAATTTTTTTCAAGATTTTTTAGAGTTAACTTCGACATTTTCTACAATAATCAGTTCAAATTAGGCAAGTACAATCCATTCAATAGGGCGTACGATACAAAATAATGCATTTCTCAAATAATTCACAGGGTCCTCCTTTTTTCAGAGTCAAGCTTTGTTCAACCCTTCAGAATTTTTTTTTCCGCCGCCACTGACATATTATGAGGGCGGAATAATGAATGTTGTTTCATTTAACATCTTTTTGCTCTCTTGATGTTTTTCATTTACTTGTACGGTTCAGGAGTTACAATGAAAATATTAACGCAAACATTTTCCAGTAACGCATAACATAAAGAAATTTGAGAAGCAAAAAAATGCACATTTTTACCATCAGAATCTTCAGGTTGAAAGTTAAGGTTTTCCCAATATCTGTCAGATCTAGTTTAATATCCAGCGTACCGCAGTGACGGGGAGATAGTAGTTTTCTGTTAGATATCACAAAAAGAAATCACATCTTTACAATAACAAGCTTTTATTTAGCTTCACTTGTAACTAACTAACAAACAATTTAATAAAAGTTGAATTTGACCCACTTCTAATACTCCGATTAATTTGAAATTTGGCAGGTTTCCGTAATTCCGGTGACAATGCATTAAAAAAATGTTTGTTAAAAAACAAAATGGCGGCTCCAATATGGCGGACGAGTTTTGTGATTATGATCCGATTCTGTTCAAAATTGGTATGTGATGGTTTTTGGGTTGGAGATTTTCAGTTTCACATAAAAAATAAACTAAAATGTTAAAAATGAAAATTATAAAAAGAAAACTTTTTAAAGTTTTTATACAATACACTGAAAAGTAAAAAATAATTCATTTCATTGTTTGATCTAGGTAATCTTGTACAGAAAGATTTTGATACTCACAGAATAACCTACAAAAAATGAAACAAATTATTTTTTCATTTTCAGTGCATTTGTATAAAAGCTTGTCTCTATATTTTTTATTGTATAATTTTTATTCATCGTAGATTTTTCTAATTCTGAAAAAATATTTCCATCAATTTACAATAATTGAAAATGTTTAATTTTCAAATTTTCTAATGTTATGACACACTGGAAAATGTTTAAATTAATATTTTCATTATAGCCCCTGAACCGTACAAGTAAATGAAAAAATGCAAGATATCAAAAAGATGTTGAATGAAACAACATTGATTATTCCTTTCTCATAATATGTCAGTGGCGGTGGAAAAAAAAATTCTGAAGGGTTGAACAAAGCTTGACTCTGAAAAAAGGAGGACCCTGTGAATTATTTAAGAAATGCATTATTTTGTATCGTGCGCCCTATTAAATGGATTGTACTTGCCTAATTTGAACTGATTATTGTCGAAAATGTCGAAGTTAACTCTAAAAAATCTTGAAAAAATTGTATTTTTATCGCCCTGTATCTCGAAAACCAAGCCGTTTGGGACATATGTTTATATGAACTTTTCGTCCTGAAAACCTTCAAAGAATCACCTCCCGAAGTTTGTCAACGTACTTAATCAACATATATATATATATATATAATATATATATATATATATATATATATATATATATATATATATATATATATATACAGGGTGTTAATTAAGTACGTTGACAAACTTCGGGAGGTGATTCTTTGAAGGTTTTCAGGACGAAATGTTCATATAAACATATGTCCCAAACGGCTTGGTTTTCGAGATACAGGGTGATAGAAATACATTTTTTTCAATATTTTTTGAGTTAACTTCGACATTTTCTACAATAATCAGTTCAAATTAGGCAAGTACAATCCATTCAATAGTACGCACGATACAAAATAATGCATTTCTCAAATTATTCACAGGGTCCTCCTTTTTTCAGAATCAAGCTTTGTTCAACCCTTCAGAATTTTTTTTTCCGCTGCCACTCACATATTATGAGAAAGGAATAATGAATGTTGTTTCATTTAACATTTTTCTTGCTCTCCTGATGTTTTTCATTTACTTGTACGGTTCAGGAGTTACAATGAAAATATTAACGCAAACATTTTCCAGTAACGCATAACATAAAGAAATTTGAGAAGCAAATAGTCTAACAAACTTGAAGGGTGATTCTTTGAAAGGTTTCAAGATGAAAAGTTCATATAAACATGTCCCAAGCGGCTTGGTTTACGAAGTACAGGGTGATCAAAATACATTTTTTAGGAGTTTTTGGAGTTTACTTCGAAATTTTCGACAATAATCGATCCAAATTAGTTAAAATTGGACAAGTACAATCCATTCAATAGTGCACATGATATAAAATGATTCATTTCTCGAAGTGTCATTGCCACTCTCCAAAGATTAGCGCGTGACGCAATACGTCATTTTGTTCTCATTACACAAATAGCTATTTTCTGCTCGTGTAGAGAAAATGTAATGTTATGGAGCTCCCATACATTTTTTACCATAACTCAGGTTGAATATGTATTGCACAAAGTTAATTATGGCAAAATAATTTTGGACATTTTCAATAGTGAATAACTTTATTATCAAATACTAGAGCAAAGTAACATAAATTCCCTAGGAATAAAATTAAGTTCAGAAAAGGACCATTATTGAAATTGATATGTCAGAGCAGCTGCTGGAAATGGCCACTGCCAACTTCAATGCATGCGTTTATGCGCCTAACCATAGACTGGCGGACACGCTCAAAAATACCAGGAGTGTTTCTTATAATTCCGCATGACTCCTGTATGCGATTCCTCAGGTCTTCTTCACTTTGAACTGGAGTTTGGTACACTAATAATTTAACGTGCCCCCAGAGGAAAAAATCAAGTGCATTCATATCGGGTAACCTTGGTGGCCAAAGTTGTGGCCCACCACGCCCAATCCAGCGATCAGAATAATTCTTATCTAAATATTGGCGTGCAACCAATCTTAAGTATACTGGAGCACCATCATGCATAAACCAAATTCCAATTCTTTCCCTCAGTGGGATCTCTTCTAGGAGTCCAGGTAAGATGAATTCAAGAAAATGTCGATAATGGTCACCATTGAGTCTATGAGGCAGAAAGTGTGGCCCGATAAGGAAATTCCCTACAATTCCAACCCAAACATTCACAGAAAACGTCTCTTGAAAATGGTTTTCAATCACGGCGTGTGGGTTTTCATCAGCCCACATATGATTGTTGTGAAAATTAATAATGGCTTTACGGGAAAAGCATGCCTCATCGGTGAATAACACTTGAGATAAAAACAATGGATTTTCCAACAATTTATTTCGAATCCAAGTGCATAAAGTTAATCTCTTTGGAAAATCCCTTGGCAGAAGAGCTTGAACACGCTGTATGTGATAGGGATAAAGTTGTTGTACTTTTAAAATTTGCCATACCAATACATGGGTTACGTTAAACTGTGCCGCAATTTGTCTTGTACTGGTGTCTGGATGCTGCTCAATTTCGTTAAGTACAGCTTCTTCTATCTGAACTGTTCTAACTCTCCTGGGTCTTCCTATGAGAACAGCAGACCTCTTGAAAGTACCCGTTTCACGAAGACGGGAGTGAATATTGATGAACATTTGTGTGCTGGGAATATGACGTTGTGGAAATCTTTCTAGATACATTCGTCTGGCGGCACGAGCGTTACCATCAGCCATTCCATACATTAAGTGCATGTCTGAAAATTCTGAATTTGTATATTCAACCATTTTATCCAAAGGAATATTGAATGAATCTGCTTTATAGCTTGCACTAATGAAGAATTAACAATGAGACAGTTTCTCAACTTTCGATAACTGTCAAGTTGTTGATATTTAAATAAATGAATTAATATCAAAGCCCACTTTGCTATTTTTATGAATTCAAATCGATTACAAAATTTGTGCGTTACTGCAGAAGAAAAAACAAACCGAAATTTCTGATAAAATAATGTACTCCGTACGGAAACAAAAATTTGTTTGATTTAGTTTTTCGGAGTTATGACCAGAGATTCATAAATGAAAATCAAATGTGTAATGATCTGCGACTATTAGATAAACCCTATTAACTATCTTCCATTACAGGATTGATTACCTTTCGGAAGTTTTTTATGTTGAAAAGGAAACGTTCAATTGAAAACTAAAAAATATCTTTTTTTAAAATAACAAAAAATTTGTATGAGTTCTCTATCAAGACTGATGGGTAAAAACATTTTTAATCAAATATCTCAATGAAAATGCACATTTTTACCATCAGAATCTTCAGGTTGAAAGTTAAGGTTTTCCCAATATCTGTCAGATCTAGTTTAATATCCAGCGTACCGCAGTGACGGGGAGATAGTAGTTTTCTGTTAGATATCACAAAAAGAAATCACATCTTTACAATAACAAGCTTTTATTTAGCTTCACTTGTAACTAACTAACAAACAATTTAATAAAAGTTGAATTTGACCCACTTCTAATACTCCGATTAATTTGAAATTTGGCAGGTTTCCGTAATTCCGGTGACAATGCATTAAAAAAATGTTTGTTAAGAAACAAAATGGCGGCTCCAATATGGCGGACGAGTTTTGTGATTATGATCCGATTCTGTTCAAAATTGGTATGTGATGGTTTTTGGGTTGGAGATTTTCAGTTTCACATAAAAAATAAACTAAAATGTTAAAAGTGAAAATTATAAAAAGAAAACATTTTAAAGTTTTTATACAATACACTGAAAAGGAAAAAATAATTCATTTCATTGTTTGATCTAGCTAATCTTGTACAGAAAGATTTTGATACTCACAGAATAACCTACAAAAAAAAAATATATATATATATACAGGGTGTCAATTTGAAAACTTCCCACCCTTAATATCTTCCTTCCAGTAAACAATATGAGTAATCGAAAAAACAGGTCAATTTTATTGTCAAGGGGGACACTTTCACGGACTATTTGTAGCCCTCGTGGTTCAACCCCCTAGGAGGGGTAGATGTTACCCTTAGAATTTTAAATGGGAAGGGGGGTCAAGTGGCACATCATTTTGATTGGCGTTCAATTCTTGTTCCAATGGTACCCTGACTTATTATTTTGTGATGAGCATTTTCCGAAAAATTGCGTTCTAAACTAACAGAAGTAATTATTAGAACGCCTATACTGAGATGCATTATTGTATTGACTCCCTTTAATAAAAATGGTTAGAAGAGTAAGTGGCACCGCTCCAACCCTTGAATGACAGGAATAAATTTATTACGCATGGGATTTTTTATTTGGTGGTTATTTTCCTTCTACACAATAAAATTTAATTTGCGAGAAAGACATTTCCAACATAAAATCTACTTACGCTTATCTTATTAGCTGTTCGAAATGTTGTCCATTTTGCTCTAAACAGTAATAGAGTCTGTTTTCGAACTCCCCTCTAACATTACGGAAAACTTCACTAGGAATTGACCGGCATGCTGCTGTAATTCGTCTTTTAAGTTCGTCAATATCAGAAGGTTGTGTTTTATAAACAACGGATTTAAGATGCCCCCAAAAAAAGAAATCTAAGGGTGTTAAATCCGGTGATCTCGGAGGCCATTCAACTGCTCCCCTTCTGCCAATCCATCTACCCGGAAATCTCTCGTTTAACCACTGTCGGAAGGGAAGAAAATAATGAGGTGGAGCACCGTCCTGCTGGAAATGTAACAGATCCTCCTGCAAAAGTTCATTACCTTCTGCATCAATTTGAGTTTCTAGCTCGTGAGTTATAAGAGGATCGATAGTCTCTTCAAGCATATCAAGGTACAGATTGCCAGTCAAGTTTTCTTCCAGAAATAATGGACCAAGAATGGCATTTCCAAGAATACCAGCCCAAACATTAACTTTTTGTGGGTGTTGTGTATGCCCTTCCCGAAAAATTTGTGGGTTTTCGTCACTCCAATAGCGACAATTTTGTCTATTAACATTGCCATTCAGAAAAAATGAACACTCATCGCTGAAACAGATGTTTAACAGAAGATTAGGGATGGTATTGACTCGATGAGACATGATTTCACAAAACTCTATTCTTCCATCATAATCATCCTCGTGGAGCTCTTGAAGAATCTGCATTTTATATGGATGAAATTTATGCATTTTCAATGCTTTTCTTATAGTCTCGCGTGACATTCCCGTCTGTTCTGATACTGATCGTAAGGAGCTCGTGGGCTCTGCAGCAAATGTTCCCAAAACTTCAATTTGAGCTGCTTCATTTAGTACTCTGGGGTTATTTCTTTTTTTATTTGTCACTGAACCAGTTTTGTAAAACTTATTCACCAAATCAAGCACATACCGGTGACTTACATTACAATTTGGATGTCTTTCCTTAAAAAGACATGCCGCCCTTCGTGCGCACTTTCCAACTTCGCAATAAATTACAATCATTTCAATTCTGTCTTGAAGAATGTAAACCATTTTTACACTTTTATACACTTATTAAAGTAATTCCTAAACAGCCCAACAGGTACAACGGTATTCACAATACTACCACATAGTTCAAATTTGCTAACCAATTTTTTGCCGGAAAACAGAAACTTTTTACAGCAGAAGTAGCAAAAAAGGAAGGCTATCTGTACAATTTCTGCGATGACACTTAAAAATTCAGCATTTAATAAACACAACTTTACTACCATCTACGTTTTACTATTATACTACTTTTTTATGTAAAGTGTTTGGAGCTAATGGCTAATGTTACCCCTAATAAAGGGTTGGAACGGTACCACCTAATATTCTAACCAGTTCTGGCCAAACCATGCATCTCAGTATAGGCGTTCTAATAATTACTTCTGTTAGTTTAGAACGCAATTTTTCGGAAAATGCTCATCAAAAAATAATAAGTCAGGGTACCTTTGGAACAAGAATTGAACGCCCGTCAAAATGATGTGCCACTTGACCCCCCTTCCCATTTAAAATTCTAAGGGTAACATCTACCCCTCCTAGGGGGTTGAACCACGAGGGCTACAAATAGTCCTTGAAAGTGTCCCCCTTGACAATAAAATTGACCTGTTTTTTCGATTACTCATATTGTTTACTGGAAGGAAGATATTAAGGGTGGGAAGTTTTCAAATTGACACCCTGTATATATATATATATATATATATATATATATATATATATATGTAAACGGTCATTTGTCAGCCCGTAAAATATGCGAAGCGTGCTCTGGTCAGCCCTTCAGAACGTTGGTCGTCCCGGTTTCGGGCTCACCAAGGTATCTCAGTGTATATAGAGTTATAATGACATATTATGATGTAAAATGACGTTTGGCAAATTTAAGGTAGGGCCGACCATTACACCCTAAACACATAGCTGATACACCACTTACTTTCAGACAACATCGTTAGGGGGCGCTCTTGTGTGATTGCATACACCTGATGTGAATATGCTCTTTGTCAGCCCAAGCATATACAAACGCTATCAACAAATAGCATGTTGGTTAGCCCACAATCAGGCAACGCTGGACTTCATTATGAATATTGGCATCTTCAAGATTTACCCAGCTTCTCGTTGTCTTCTTGGATTTTCGTGGTGTAGAAAGGAAGGATTTTTATTCGTGAACAGTTTGAACAGTGTCCAATCGATGGTTTCCAGCTCTTATAACGCTGTCTGATGCCATTTGAGCTATTAGTGGAGATTAATATCTGGTGCATTTTCTTCCACTGATTGATTCATTAAAAATTTTAAAGAAAAGATTCTGGGATAAATTGAAGCTTGAATATCTATATATTTATTCTTATTTTAGTGGCCATTAATGCATTCGCAGATTATAGATGCCAGTTGAAGTAAATGAATAATTATTTTCTACATTTCAGTATCTCCAATTTTATTAGTTTTAATTTCTAGTATCAGCATCAGCTCTACGGAATTCTGCATAAGTACAACAACTTGCTTTGGTTTGTATGTACTAGTTCAAAAATTATGTAAAATCACAATTCATTTTGTTTATATCAACTCGCTCTCTTGTACGCCTGATTGTCCGTTCGGTGTCGATTTTATACTTATTTCCCGTAGGGTTAGAAACTTGAAATTCTGGACATACCTCAGAGCTGTTCGACAGTGCAATATCATTGCATAAAATGATATTAATTTTTTTTTATTTCGGTAAAAATGTTGCAATCGATTTTAAACTAACTTCAAACAAAGCTCACAACTGGATTCAATATTTTTGCATTTTATGTTGATAATATAATATAATATAATATAATAATAATAATGTTCGTCTGTCCGGTTAAAATTTTGCAATCGGTTTTAATCTAACTTCTCAGTTAGGTAACTAACTCAACACAAGAATGAAGCGCAGGAAAATAATTATTGAAATATAATTTTCTTTAATTTACTTCGTTTCAAACGGACTAAAGAGAATTAAAATCATTTCTCCTTGTTCCATACAGATAGGCATTGGCCGCAGTGGAGGGCCTGATGCGGGCCCACTCCGAACCAATGTCATTGGTTCAAACCTAAACCTAACCCATACAGATTGCTCTGAAAATTTGTGATTGTGAATTTTTAATAAAATATTTGTTAGATTTCAAACGAAAAACATGCAATGGATCATTGAAGCATCAATAGTTCAACTAGGACACTAACAATTTTATTGCACTGCAAATAATATGAACTGTTAAATAAATTTTCCCAGAAAAACTACTCCCTACACTTCCTGCTATTATCTATTACAAGTATTTATATAAGCTGTTCCAAATTTAGTTGGCACCATTGATAACTCCGTTATTATTGATGCTACGAATTCGGTTGAATAGGCAAACTTGTGGCATTCTTAATGGCTTTCTCGTTGCTGAAAACAAAAAAAAATTACTTTTGTATATTCAAAATATTTCATAAATTGATTTTTTTCAATGAAAGACTGTATATTTTATCATGCATTTTTATTCGTAACTACATCCTCCACAACAAAGCTCAGATGAACCTTCCTTCCTAAAGTCGAAAATGCGCGACTAATGTTGAAATATTTATTTCTTTCACTAGTACGAAAAGATTTTTAGTTTTGGTTGTGATTAAAACCTCATGAGTGTCTAAACACAGATCAAACTAAAAAAAAATATTGTCAACTCTGAAGTCGTTTTTGTGCTGTACAGAAAATACTGTAGCGTCATATTAGTGCGGTTGGAAAAAACGCGTTTGATTCGATAAAATAGAATTATCATGAGAAATCAAGTTGTCTTGAAACTTTGTTGAAATACTATTTGTCAAATATTTCCAAGTATGTCATGAATTATTCTAACTGTCGACTGTTCGAATATTTTTCTGAATGCCGTTTATTTGTCAGAAAAATAGCGTAAGAGCAGTACAACACTACAGAAATTCTTTCCCCGATCGTGAATTACATGATCAGCGGTTTTATTGCTGTGCTTCACTGACGATTCAGAAAAAATCTAAAACTTTTTGAGAGAAAGAGAACTAAAAAACCTTTCATGATATCTGAGGATACAGAAATTGACGTTTGTAGCCTGTTTTGGGGGATATCCAAATAATTCCATAAGAGACTTGAGAAATATTTTTTCCACTTTCTGTTATAAAAAGAATTTTGACAAACCATGATTTCTCCTTATAAGTCACGACCAGTTCAACACTAGAACATGGTGATCTTTATAGGCGATTGGGTTTTGTTGATGGTTTATGAAATATATGGAGCGATGAGGCTAATTTTTCAAATCGTGGGACGTATGATAGAAAGAATTTTCATTATTGGAGAAGACATGCTCCATTTCTATTCCATTATTGGTCAATTTTTCTACCAAGGTAATTATAGTAGGTACGTTACTATCAATCAAACTGTCTTATTTTTACCAGAGGAAAAAAAGTCTTGTGAGCTTTGTTGTTGAAAATGTAGTTACGAATCGAACTGCATGATAAAATACAGGGTGTTCCATTAAAAAATATATAATTTCATGAAATATTTTGAAAACGCGACTGTCTATTTTTTTTGTCTTCAGAACACCCTGTATAGCTATTAAAAATTCGCAATCACAAATGTTCAGAATAATGTGCATGGGGTTAGGAATCTGTGTGGAGTTCCATTTAAAAACGTACTATATTAAAAAGAATTTTTATTTTGAATTCTATTGAAAATTTGTATTTCAACACCAGCTATCTTTATCAAAAATTTCATTTTAATACAACTTTATTATGATGAATCGAATTTTTTAAATTTTTATTAAGTAGTTACATTAATTTGAGCAAATTGGAAGGTAGCCAACTCGCTGATTTATTTTTTCAGTGAGTGGACCATTTACTTGTGACTTTTCCATTAAAAGTTGAGTATAATGACTCTTTTTAGGTGAATTACTGCAAGATTATTGACAACTAATAACAACAAACTATGGTTGTTACGTATTTGAAAGCAGGCAAATGGCTACTATCATAACATTATAATATGTTCCATGAGATCATGAACTTTGTGACTGTAACCTTCAATTCCTGATGATTTTTATTCATTATTTCGGCTGTTTTGTAAAAGTGTTTGTAGAAAAAACATTGTATGATGTTCTTACCAAAAGTTCTTTTATTTTGTTCGACGGAATGGGCTCTACGCTCGTGTCCCAAACTTTCCTTCTCACAAAATAAAAAAAAATTATTTTTGTTTCTTTGTAATATAATTTGTACAGAAATAAATCTTCTTCAAATTTTCCAGGGTGTGAAGAAATATAATTGTCTACCATTCATTTCTTCAAGAAAATTTCAGAACCATAGTAAATATAATGAAGATTCAAAATTATCAACGGTACGGTCTTTACAACATTATTTTTTATATATTTTTTTCTGGTTAACACATGAAATTTGATACTTCATAACGATGACTATTTGATGGTAAGACAGATATACAGGATGTTTACGGATTTGGAATAGACTTTTCAACCGGAGCTACAAAATGCTCATAATATTTTAATACAGTTTAAATGTCACCAGTGCTCGTTTGAAACATTATTCACTTAAATAAAATTCAGTTCTGATATTCGAAAACAGCTGACAATAGTTGTCCAATAAACTGTTTATTAAGTTTACAGAACCACAAAAACTAATTTACGTTGATCAGTTTTCGGGAATTCGACAATTTTTAACAGAACGAAAAAAAATATTTTCAAGAACAAAATAGATTAAATGTTGAAGAAATATTGTTAAATAATTATTCACCAATGTAAAATAATTATTAACGTATGAAATGAATGCCAGGTCACACTCTTCATTAAATACTTTGGGAACAACATTTTCTTAACATCTCATGAATAGGGAAATTTCAGAACCATAGTAAATATAATGAAGATTCAAAATTATCAACGGTACGGTCTTTACAACATTATTTATTATATTTTTCTGGTTAACACATGAAGTTTGATACTTCATAACGATGAGAATGTGATGGTAAGACAGATATACAGGATGTTTACGGATTTGGAATAGACTTTTCAACCGGAGCTAGAAAAAGCTCAGAATATTTTAATACAGTTTAAATGTCACCAGTGCTCGTTTGAAACATTATTCACTCAAATAAAATTCAGTTCTGATATTTGAGAACAGCTGACAGTAGTTGTCCAATAAACTGTTTATTAAGTTTACAGAACCACAAAAACTAATTTACGTTGAGCAGTTTTCAGGAATTCGACAATTTTTAACAACGAAAAAAAATATTATCAAGAACAAAATAGCTTAAATGTTGAAGAAATATTGTAAAATAATGATTCTCCAATGTAAAATAATTATTTACGTATGAAATAAATGGCAGGTCACACTCTTCATTAAATACTTTGGGAACAACATTTTCTTAACATCTCATGTATAGGGAGAAATAAAATATACCATTCTTCGTCATCAAAGTAAACTAGGTGAACAACTGCAACTAAATGGCAATACCAATCGGGCAAAGTTTACTGACTGGTAGTCTGAAAGTGCCTAGTGAAGTTTGGACATCTGCAACCCTCACCTTGCCATCTGAGCCAGGGTGAACTACTATAATTCGCCATTTTGGCCAGCTACTTCTAGGGCCATTTCTGTCAGCAATAACCATCAAATCGTCTATTTTAAAAAAAAATTATTTTGGAAACAATTTTCATCTTTCATTCAATGTAGGTGAGTATTGTTTTAACCATCTACTCCAAAATTGATCTGCCAGTTCCTGACTTAACAGTTATTGACTCATCAAATTTGGTTTCACAATTTTCAATGCTGATGATCCACAGGATCTGCCAATGAGGAAATGATTGGGTGTCAAAAACTGCAGATCTTCAGGCTCTGTTGTAGCTCAAAAGTTAGTCGCACTGTCAGAAAACAGATTCAGTGGACACCCTTTTCTCGACACCATCCTTTTGATAGCGAGTATTGCTGAATCCGTTCTAATGAATGCGCCAACTCCAGATGTATTGCTCTCATTGCCATGTAGGTAAATAACACTCCATTTCGTTTATTAGTTCTTCTGCCAATTCTCACCTTGATGGGTCCAAAATAATCAACACCACAATTATTGAATGTACGAACAAACCCAGTCACTTCTGGAAGCGGTAAATTTCCAGTTTCAGGAACTGTTGGAATTGATTTTCGATTCTTTCAGAACATGGATCTCCTTAACGCATTCTTCACAGCACCTCGTGAATGAGTTATCCGGTATTTCATTCGAATTTCATTAATAACCGTTTCTATACCTCTTGATGCGTGAATTTCTGATTCTGATTTTCTTCTATTCTGGTACATGTTGCAATCGTCCCTTCATTCTCATTATTCCGTCGTTATCTAAGAAGGGACTTGTCGATGAATTTTACTGTGTTTTCGAACTTCCTTATTTTTCTTCAGGTTCTCATACTTTTCTTCAAACATTTCTCTCTGAATTATTACCAACCACAATTTTTTTGCTCTCAATAACTTTTGAAGATTTAGTTCGTCGGTAAACTTATCTTCTTGTAACTTCAAAATTGAAATTTTGCAATTTCTAGCGCAATAGATCTAATCAACTTACTTTGAGAATCTTTCTTCTATGACTCCTATTAACATGAATTTTTTTCTTATTTTCAAATAACTCCTTTAATAATGTTAAAAATTTTCTTCAGGCCAGTAACTTTCCTCTTTTGTCTATAATAGGCTGCAACTTTTATCTGAAGAAGCATTCCTTTTATGTCAGCTGAAAATCCAATTTTCTTCTGACTGCATTTCATCAAAATTTTCGGTAGACTGTTCAAGTAGTCAGGACCCACAAGAATATTTTCATTGAGACTGACACCATTATTTCTTGCAGCAGAATTAAAAAGACTCTTGTTTTCCAGTTTTTTTTATTATACACTGGAAAATGGGGTAGGTATACCAAGTTCTGTCTGATTTTGAAATATTTTCATGACTGGACAATTTTCTTTCATAACATTTTTCTAGGAAGGCATCAACGTCATTCGAATGAGCTCCTGAAAACATTTCATCATTATCCATTTTCTTCTCTTTATTTTCATGCATCATTACTATAACTTTTTGGTAGAAAGACATGTTTTTTCCAGAGCAAACCAACTTCCCATTTATTTTCTTCAGTTTTATCAATGTTTTTCATGATTTCAATACTTTCATTCTGCTTCTGCAGGTACTTTTTTGGGTCTTCATCGAATTCTTGAGAAAAATTATTTTTTACTGAATTATGCAAGGCGTCGTCTGAGTTTTTCTCCTCTATCAGGTGAAATGTATAGTTGTTTATTTGATTTTTCATTGGCAATTTTCCATGCAATATCCACCCAAGACATGTTCTGGATACTGCTAGACCATTCCAAGAGTCGTAACAAATTTCTCGTGCAACAATTTATGGCCTATTGTGAAAAATTTGAAAGAGATAGAAATCTTTCAACCATCAAGATGATGGACGTCCGAAATATAAGTAATCAAGTTACTACATCGTCTAAAACATTCAAACAAGACGTCTTTCATATCAAAATAGTGGGTTTGGCATTCTGCAAATTTTGGATATCAATGTTTGTCTAGAATTCACAACGTTTTAGGCTCTTCCACATGAACTGTTTGAATACGTAGTATCAGGTCTTTGATTGTTCTGGCATTTCTGATAGAAAATGTTTTTCTATTGAAAAGTAGGTACGAGCAATACGACCCTTCCAACAATCTTGTCCATAATCAAAGACCAACGGCTTTTGAGCCAAAATCGCGTTTTCGAACAATTCCAATGTCCGTAGAAATACTAAAACTATTTTGGAAGAAACAAATGATCAATACTTACCTATCTTGTTCTTCAATTACATTTTTTTTGGGCCCAACACAAAATTCACCTCTGAACGACATAATTTGTATGATTTCAAAAACACACGAAATACACTGAGAAACTGATTGAGTTGCGATGATTGGTCAGCCCGTCGATGTGGCAGCAGTGGTGGGCTGACCAAGAACCGCTTCATATGGATATGCGTATAACTGTGGGCTGACCAACAACACGGGCTGACAAAGAATTAAATAATATGTAAAATGCAAATTTTAATAAATTGTCTACCCCTCTACGGGGCCTATTACTGAAAACTCGTAGATAAAGAGTATTCTGAGAAGTATACACCAAAATATTGTCGAGAAGTGCCGGGTGGACGAACGACCCGTTCATATACCGGGCTGACCAATATACCATAAATGAAAATATATATATTTATATAAAGAGGAAATTATATCGACCGTCTTATCTTAAAGAAACTTGCTTCTATCGGGGATTCGGTCTGGGAAAAGAAGTATACTCTTTTTTGCTACCCGAGCTTTCGCAAATTTTTATTTGCTTTTTCGAGGGCTACAATATAATTATATGAACACATGTATAAAGTTAAAAAAGGTATAACATACTGTGCAATGTGAGGTTTTCTTCGATGTTGAAAGTACATAATTAAAATTGAAAAATAGAAAACGAAAAACTTGACACGAAATATTTTGAAGGACTGATCATTTGTTTGTTGATGTCAAATAATATGAGGACTATACATAGTCGTAAGTTTCAGGTATTAATATCTGATGTATGATTATGTGGTAAAAGAATGTAAGAGTAAATTTTGCTAAGATTATCAATGTCAGTTTTTTTGTTCATATTATCAGTTTGTAAACTTATTTCATCCAATTCCAAAAAAAGTCTTTTGTTGAAATTTTTTTCCACATGTAATATTTTTGTATCATCATAGTTCATGATATGATCATTATCTAATACATGTTTGGTTAAGGCACAAGAGTTTTCTTTCATAGTTCTACAATTGCTTTTGTGCAAAGCTATTCGTGATTTTAAATTATTTTTTGTTTGACCCAAATATTTTTTGTTACAATCAAGACAGGGAATTTCATAAACTACATTGGACTTTTCTGTTATAGGATCTTTTTGTTTCAATTTAGTAAACAAGTTTTCCAATGGTTTGATTTTCTTTTGTGCAATTTTGATATTTTTTTCGTGCTTGAAAACATTTATAATTTTGCTGGAGAGTTCAGGAATGTACGGTATAGAAGCATATTTAATAATTTGTGGAACTTCAATTTGATGGTGATCTGTATTTGTTTCATTAGTACTAGAAGTAGTATTGTATAATAATTTTTTCAAGAAATGAGATGGATAAGAATTATTCAATAGTATTTCATTTAATAATTTGATATTCTTGTCTCTCAAAGTCGGATGTGCTAATTTCTCAATTCTGTTCTCAAGAGCTAGTACTAAGTTAAATTTCATTTTTTTTGGGTGGCTGGAAAGGTAGTTCATGTATCTTCCTAAACTAGTAGGCTTTATGTACCAATCCAGTATTATAGTGTTATCAGATGTTCTGATGAGTCGAGTATCTAGGAAAGGTACAGAGTTATTATTCTCCTTCTCAACAGTAAACTGTATAAATGGATTATAACTGTTGAAAACTAACAGTTACTTTTCATACATTTACAAAAAAACTAGGCACTTCATCAATGATCATCCTGAAATGATCATTACGAAATCTGATAAGGGCAATATCACTGTTATCATGTCTAAAGCACAATATTTGGATTTATCATTAGAACAGTTGAACAACGAAACATACTATACAAAATTGAACCGTAATCCAACTTCAACCATCCAACAAAAGTCAAATGCGCTCATTAAAAAAATTTATGATAAAAAGCACATTAGTCTTTCTGACAAAAAAGAATTCACAATATACAATTCAATCACTCCAAAATTCAATGGCTTACCAAAAACTCACAAACCTACGCTAAGTTTGAGACCAATCATTTCCTCTATTGATGCCCCTAATAGTAAAATTTCACAGTTAGTCACAAATATCTTGACTATTTCCTACAATAGTGATAATGAATATTATGTTAAAGACTCTTTCGAATTTTCAAATTATATACAACAAATTCAACTACCCAAAGGCTTTGTCATTATAAGTCTAGACGTTATTTCGCTTTTCAGTAACATTCCACTGAATTTGATAAAGTCAAGTATTGATAAACATTGGGTAGATATAAGTATTCATACCAAATTAACAAAATCTATTTTCATGGAACTTATAGAATTCATTTTTGATACCACTTTTTTCGTGTTTGATAACACATATTATAAACAAATACATGGAACTCCAATGGGCGCTACTCTTTCTCCAATTGTAGCCCAGTATGTAATGGATGATTTGTTAGACTTCAGTATACCCAAATTACAGTTTAGGCTTCCTTTTATAAAAAAGTATGTTGATGACATAATTTGTGCAGTACCAGTTGACTGTATAGATGATATTCAATCTACTTTCAACAGTTATAATCCATTTATACAGTTTACTGTTGAGAAGGAGAATAATAACTCTGTACCTTTCCTAGATACTCGACTCATCAGAACATCTGATAACACTATAATACTGGATTGGTACATAAAGCCTACTAGTTCAGGAAGATACATGAACTACCTTTCCAGCCACCCAAAAAAAATGAAATTTAACTTAGTACTAGCTCTTAAGAACAGAATTGAGAAATTAGCACATCCGACTTTGAGAGACAAGAATATCAAATTATTATATGAAATACTATTGAATAATTCTTATCCATCTCATTTCTTGAAAAAATTATTATACAATACTATTTCTAGTACTAATGAAACAAATACAGATCACCATCAAATTGAAGTTCCACAAATTATTAAATATGCTTCTATACCGTACATTCCTGAACTCTCCAGCAAAATTATAAATGTTTTCAAGCACGAAAAAAATATCAAAATTGCACAAAAGAAAATCAAACCATTGGAAAACTTGTTTACTAAATTGAAACAAAAAGATCCTATAACAGAAAAGTCCAATGTAGTTTATGAAATTCCCTGTCTTGATTGTAACAAAAAATATTTGGGTCAAACAAAAAATAATTTAAAATCACGAATAGCTTTGCACAAAAGCAATTGTAGAACTATGAAAGAAAACTCTTGTGCCTTAACCAAACATGTATTAGATAATGATCATATCATGAACTATGATGATACAAAAATATTACATGTGGAAAAAAATTTCAACAAAAGACTTTTTTTGGAAATGGCTGAAATAAGTTTACAAACTGATAATATGAACAAAAAAACTGACATTGATAATCTTAGCAAAATTTACTCTTAAATTCTTTTACCACATAATCATACATCAGATATTAATACCTGAAACTTGCGACTCTGTATAGTCCTCATATTATTTGACATCAACAAACAAATGATCAGTCCTTCAAAAATTTTCGTGTCAAGTTTTTCGTTTTCTATTTTTCAATTTTAATTATGTACTTTCAACATCGAAGAAAACCTCACATTGCACAGTATGTTATACCTTTCTTAACTTTATACATGTGTTCATATAATTATATTGTAGCCCTCGAAAAAGCAAATAAAAATTTGCGAAAGCTCGGGTAGCAAAAAAGAGTATACTTCTTTTCCCAGACCGAATCCCCGATAGAAGCAAGTTTCTATATATATATATATATATATATATATATATATATATATATATACAAGTAGAAAAGTTATTGGGTATAACCCTCAAAATGTTGTGCAACCGTAGACACGTGTTTCGAGCTTAAGCTCTCTTCAGTACGGTAAAATCAAGTGCGAAGATGTACAACACTTGGATGTAAAAATGGAAACAAAGGAAGTCAACAACAGGAAGCCAACCGCACATTTGTGGCTTCGGTTAGAAGACCTTGTGCTTACAAGACAACAACTAACGTCGCCACGGAGGCAGCTATAGCTACCAGCGTGACAATCCTACCCAGGAAAATACAAATAAGGATGGATTTAGCGAGGGGCATTATATGAAAATATAAGTAGAAAAGTTATTGGGTATAACCCTCAAAATTTTGATAAGTTATTATATGCATTACCAAAACTTGATTTGAATTCTTTTATTGAAATATCGTTTATTTGCCTACGATACGACTGTTTCGCTCTAACAAACATTCTTCAATGTTGAGAACATCGCATAGTTATTTCACGTATATAGGGTGAGTGAAAAGAAACGGTCCTAGTTTATTAGAAAAATGCTGTTTTTTCAATGAATACCCTGTATTTAAAAAAATAATTGATATAATGTACGTTTTGAGCAGACCGATATATTGTCATCAATATCAGCATGGGACTCTTTCTGGCCAAACACCTCTCCTCATATAGCAATGATAGCGAAGATAAACGAATTGGACTGTATATAGAGGTGTGTCATTGATTGTATCAGATTATCGAATTGAAACCTTCCTCCATACATTTCATAATTTTTTCCAACAATTCAAGTTGAATGAATAATAAAACTGGATGAATATAAATAATGTTCATACCTATTATTATTTTCAGGTTCTCTGCAGTCAATACAAGGAAAACTTCATTTGGGTCAGAACCAGCGCACAGACATACAAGACTTTACCAAATAATTTAATTGCAGGTGGTTACGAAGTGAGGAAATATCAATATTTTGGAAGGATTTATAGAAATGGCAGATTTGTTTTGGGAAAACTGGCTGGTGCCCTTGCTCTGCCACTCGCTGGCCGGGAACAATATGTGTACGACAATATTGAAATACTCACTTATAAATCTTCTCCAAACGTTACCACAAATTTGTAATTTTTCATTTATAAGATGTCTATTGACGTAAAGGCATACTGAAGAATGTTACCATCATTAGATTATATTTGAATTGAGACAAATTTAAACACAAGATGCTTAATGAGAAAGTGTTCCATCTTTGTGATACAGTGATACTTACACCACTCTCACCCCTATTTGAAATAATACTTGAATTGATGTTAGGCTTATTTACTGAAAAAATAAAAAATAAATGTGACAAAGCAAGAACCATATTGTTGCTGTTGAAAATTACCATCATGTTGATGATGAAGGCTACTGTTTAAATTGTTTTATAATTCTAGTTGTATGAAAATTATTTTATATTCTATGAAAATGATAGTTGACATAAAAAGAAATAAAATGGCAAAAAAGTGAATTTGTTAGTTTCCACTAAAAAAGAGAAATTTGGACAGAAAATCAGGTTTCTATATGAAATCTAAAACTATTTAGAACGAATAATGTGAGCCCAAATCACATTATTCGATCCTTCGAACACAACGGCATAGACAAAGATATTAAATAGCAAAAAAGTTATCAGTTTCCACTAAAAAAGTTTTATTCAAACAGAAAATCAGGTTTCTTTATAAAAACTACAGCTTGGCAAATCTACGTGTGCCTCTGAGATGTGCGAAAGATGAACAGACAGGTTAAATATCCACTACCAACTTTGATCCGGAAGGACAGGAAAGGACAGTGCTGTTCGTTCTAACGCGCACCCAATATTCAGAGGTACAGATAGATTTGACAAACTGTATATATGGAGATGTCCCTTCCTAGACGAAGCGAGCGAGTGAAGGAGAAAGTTGGATACAAAGCAATAAATTTGGTACAGAAATTGAAACTGGGTAATTCTACAGCAACTTCAAAGTCGAAATGAAGTTTGCAAAAAATAGAAGAACTCAAGGCAAAGTTTTGGAGTTCAGAAAGTCACAACTGGAGGTAAAAGGTTTAAAACTAGAGTAAAATAGGCAGAAATAATCACACTGAGGAAAATTTTTGTTAACCCTATTAAGAAATCGACATTCTTCAGCAAGAAACTCTAATAGCATAGGAGACAAGCGAGTTCTCACCTGTTATTATAAAGTCGACTTTGCTGAATACAACTCACTTAGGATTATTAGAAATTGTCGAATAACGTATAGTCTCAAACTTTGCTACCGCAAGGGAGTACATTTTTTTACCTATGGCTATTAGACAACGTTTCTGAAGTATAGATGCATCTGACTTTGCTACCACTAGCGAGTGCACCTACTTATGACCACAAGGCATTTTTGCAGACGAGGTACCTGACTTTGCTATTGCTGGTGAGTGTGTCTACCTATGACTATAGTTGTAGGTATGTTTCATGTAAGCCATTATTACTTATTGGGTATAGGTAATATATAGCATTCATTTCCCAACATTTTCCTGTTTACAGAGCAATTTAAAAATCAAAAAAAAAATCACAATACAACCTTAGTCAGTAGCACTATTATTCCTAATTATGAGTGAATGACAATCAAATGTCCTATTTGAATACTTCTATTACAAAAATTCAAAGATGCGCACGAAAATTATTTTTGAGATCACAAGCAACGCAAGAAAAGAAGTCTCAGACACTAGAAAGTTTGTTTAAGCTTTTTTGCATGGGAAAGTATGTGCCCTACCTAAACGCTAGACACATAAACTTGACCAAAACAAATGTCAAGTTGGCTACACTACAGTGGAGATGGGGTGAGTTCGGATTATAAAGGATCTTGATCTGGGCGCCAGGTAAATTTGCCGACCCACAAATACCTACCATACTAAACCTATACCATCAACTTACCAAATGATAAAGAAAAAACAAACTTGAGATGTAGTACCATTTATTTTTGTGGTCACGTCACAAGATCTAAGTGCGACTGTTCAATTGTTAGGCTTGGCAAAGCCTACATTAAATATATATGTATAATATATATATATATATATATATATATATATATATATAAATATATATATATATATATATATATGTATATTCATAGGTGATAAATAAAAAAATATTATAAACTAAAGATTCTGAAAGCAGGGCAGCAATTGACAACAAGCACTGGGAAGCAATGCGCACAGCAATCAAACACTATCGTAACAGGCCAACACCTAGGGATTCCAATAACTTCAATTAATTAAGTGGTATGCAAACTACAAGCGCAAAGCAAACAACACCGCCTAGCAAACAACACCGCATGTAATGCTAAACTACCCTGCACATAATTCCTAAACAGGTTGCAATATTCAATATTTCAAGGAGCGCAGAAATCGAAGGGTTCAATACCAAATATGTTACGAGGGCGTCGCGAGAGCTCAAGCGCAGGCCGCAATATATAAATCGAGAAATCAAGCAAGTGTTAACCGCATTCAATTTCCGCTCAACACTGGTAATCTTTACCAGCAAGTAGGCAAGAATGTTCATAAGCTAGTAAAGCAATAAGCTAGAGAAAAATAAATGTGAACCAATGTAACTAAATTGTCTTAAGCTAGTAAACTAAAGCTAGTAAAACCAATAATTACTGATGATGTAAGCTCGTAAAGCAAAAATAGTATGAGCTAGTGGACTTTCAAGTCAATAAAGCAAAAGCTAGTTAAGTTTTAAGCTGTTTAAGCAAGAAGCTGATCAAAGACTTGCGTGTAATCCCACGGAGGTCGTAGGCATCGGATTATCTCCAGAAGTTTCCTGGTACCGTCAACTTTCCAGCCAATGGTGAAATATTGCCGCAGGGAAACCAAATAAGGGACCACTGATATCTGGGAACCTCCAAGTCTGAGTGTTGTTGTCAATAAGGCAGTCGAGCCCCCAAGAAAAAACCCTAGTAAAGGAAATTTCTATCAGCAAGTAAACCTAACTATATCCCCCTTCCCAGTTTAAATTAAACTTTTCAGACAGCTCCTCGATATAGAAACTCACTCTATCATCGGGAACATTGTTTCTGTTTCAGACTATTCTTTTGGGACAACCTGTATGTCCAAAAGATGCTTTTCTGAATCAACTTTATATTTACAGATATCTATATACATTACTTCTAATTAAATATTTGAATTAACTCGGTAGTTGTCTGATGAAAGGTTTTGGGACAACCTGTATGTCTCAAAAATGACTGTCTGAATCAATAATATATTTACATATATTTATATTCATTAGTTATAATTAAATGTTCGAATCAAATCAGTGATTGTCTGACAAAATGTTCTGGGACAACCTGTAGGTATCAAACAATTCTCTAAATTAATAATTAATTTTCAGACACGTATACATTAGTTATAAATGAATGTTTCAAATAACTCAGTAATTGCTTGATAGCATGTTTTGAGACAACCTGTATAAATGGGTTTCCCAAAACTCAGTCGCGATCATCGACTAGCTGAATCAAGACAAAAAAAAGACACTTGTAAAAATAAACAACATTATTATTGAGATACTCTGTAACTGAGACGACCTGTATCAGTTTCTTGACAAAAACGTAACCATTAGCATTTGCAAAAAAATATAACTACCAGGGATTTCCGTAGCCTATGATGGCTATGAGACAACCTGATGTGATTTTCCAACAAATGCAAGTTGTGGGACACTCTGTACCATGCCCAAGAATGAAATAAAAAAATTATGAATCACAGTAAATAAAAAATCAGAGCAGGAAAAACTCTCTGTACTTGCTTTACCATGAAAATGTTACGAAAATCAGGAAAATCAGCAAAATACTCTACTCTTATCTGAAATAAAATACTCGCTAATTTCACTGGAGTAATTTTGTCAAATGTAGGAGTCAAACAGACAAAATCGAACCCATAGTGTGATATTTGATATTTATACAGGGATCATCACTGAATGTAAAAAGTAATACACTTACCCTTGTCAAGGGGTTTTCTTTAACAAATATATGATGAACGTGCCGTAGCAAATGCCTCAGCCTGCCTCAGCTATCCTATAGGGCGCTTGGAGATACAGGGGCCCACGATTTATATGAACCTAATAAAAATGAAAAATATTTCAACATGGATCGAGGTAATTTGACTAGGCGACAAGGAGATAATGGATTTCATAACGAAATGTCGCTTACCGTGCCTGGGACTCGATTTCGGGTCACTCTGGATGATAACCACAAAAATCCTCTTGAAGAGTCTAATAATGGAATGAGCCAAAAAATATTCCAACAGACCAACTGCTCACCCCAAAATCATCAAACACTGCTTTCTTTGCAGAAATATTCCCAAATTACGGATGAATTAAATATTTCATAAAATCCTGCAAAATCAGCAAAGTGGTTCACTGTCCAGAATCTGCCCGATCAAAAGAAAGAGAGACACAGAACAGACCCTGACGACCAAAAGTTTGACGCCAGATGACAGCAGTGTACTACCCTGTTGCCATCTCTGGTCGCCAGTTCCAACCTAACCGGTAGATGTCACTTAACCGTCACCCATATATCAACTTGTAAAATTAACCAATCTAATATTGAATAACTAACACCTAACGAATCACTAAATGACATATTTACATACAATTTACACCTAAATAGCACGATTAGTTACAAATTCGCTGAAATGCAACCCTCACCGGACATTGAAACCGTCAAGTACACCAGAACCAACACGGATCGTGAAACGAACGTACCCTTGTGAGGTATCGAAACGAAACAACTGAATGATCTTCCCATAACCTAGCGAATAATGGTGTCAGGTTAGCTGCCAAGTTTCTGTTTACATACCTAACTTAAAAGACTCAAGATAACAAAATAAAGCACTGAACTCAAGGGGACGACATCCTACCATAAGGTAAGTAGTCCAAACAATTGGCATAACAAATCATTCACAGTAACAAATGGACTAAATCATTCTGCGAGCGTGAATGCTACCCGACAGTGTACAGCTTGAAACATTTACCTCGTTTGTAGATATTCCACTTCCTACCCAGAAAGGATTCATACAAGAGCCTCGTATTATGCTCTGCAATAGAAGAAAGAGCCCTCACAAGTCTTACGAATAGCTACAAGCATTCATAACATCAAACCTGTGGGTCAAAATTCCAGCAATAGTTGGCAATCGCTGCGAAAGAATGAACCATTTCTGATATGGATACCCACTAAAATTGAAATTAATAACGGTACTGAGAATCATCTTCTACTCACGGCAAAGTGCTGACACCTTTTTATGCGTTTTTCAGGTAGAGTTTACGATAAAGTAAGGAGTTCCAACGTATCGCTGTTGTGTGACCAAAATATCCTTTTGTTATCAAGTATACAGTGTGAATAAGCAATGAATAAATGAATATCACGTTTATACCAAGTGTTCGTAATCTACTGGGCTAATTTAGTGCACAGGTGCCTTATCAAAGTATCCTTTATCTGCTATTAGGTAGCAATTCTATGCAACAATTCAAGATAATTACAAACTGTTGGAGGATAAATCATGCACACAAGACATTATCACCTTGATATTATACCAAAATTTCAAACACAGTTTTTTTTTTGAGTAGATTAGCCGGTATCACTGAGGCAGTACCTACTTGTAGCACAATACCATGCAGTGTGCCAAGCGATCAACAAGGGCGACAGAATGTTCCTGTTTCTTTGTTTTCTGCGAAAACTCTTGGCACTAAACGATCTTTGTTTTCGTGGAGGGTGGAGGGGGTAATTTCCGTTGAAATATCAGCGAAACATCGAATAACCACAGCACGGTATTGGGTTCTTTGAGTAATATTTTAGTGGCAGGTTGACAACTGTATTACCATAAGTGGGTGAACTTCTATGCGGTTCTCCACTTATAGTAAGCAAAAACCTTACAGCTACAAGCATGTAACCTGCTAGTGATTATTCAGCTATAAAATTATAATTTTGTTATGAAAAACTCACTGTCCCAGACTGACTCCCACTAAGCAGAGTAACATTCATTCAATATTTCAGTAACCTCCTATGGTAATGTGTAATGTTACATCAGATTTTCCTGCTACCTTACTGCAAAGGTTCAGCAACTACTGAAACGGACGATCAGCAATATTACAAATGGTATATGCCATTATCAATTATTCCAGCTACGTTTCTGCAACATTGCATATAATATACAGGAAAATTGCAAATGTGATATTGAAAATGACGTCTTATGACAATGTTGCAGCAACTACTGAAATGGATTGATGGATGTAATGTTTTATAATTAGTAATTGCAGCAAGATTACCGCAACATAGAATATAAATTACTAGAAAATAACATACTCAGTATTGTTATATAGCAGCAACTTACCATCAATCTTGTCTATTCCTTTCCATTACATAACAGTAAGATTTCATAAATTACGTTTCAGTAGGTTTGTTCACTACTGAAGAATTTTTGGATTTTCACTACTTGCTACTAAAATTGATAAAAAATTAATGCAATCTTCATGGGAGACAGATCAGTTTTGATATCTTGAAAAATATCATTCAGTATTGATGTGTCCTCTATAGAAATCAAATTCATCATTTTCTAGTTTTTAGAAACAAGCAGTGAAAACCCAAAAAATCTTCTGATCTAATAATTTAAGTGTCCATTTAAATTTTGGAGGTCAAAAAGATAAAAATTTGATAATGAAACCTTCAATTAAAATATCACAAAAAAATAAATAAGTATACTCATATTAAAATGTAAAATTAAAAAAAAAAATCTGTTTGGCCTTATCACGTATCTACCTAAAACAAAATAATCATTGAATTGAATGTGCAGCTTTAAATATCAACATCTCGATCTACTATCTAACCCTACAAGTAACGTGTTTTTGCGAATTGTAGCCAAGCCATCAATCACATTTACCTCAAATGCATCATCTCCGATGCATGGAAATGAATTTCCCACTGCATCTGGAACAAAAATATTATAAATAAATATATAATTAGTCAACTCAATAAATATGGTCTTATTTCAATAAAGAATGTACAATTGAACTTGTCCCCGATATATGATACTATTGTGCTTACATATTTGCTTTATCTTCAAATTGAATTTACTCAAGTTATAAAATTTGTATAGATTTCAATTCTATGATTCTGAAATTGTCTTTTTTGCTGATCCAATTGAAAAACATGGCTCAATGATTTGTTATAAAACGTTCAAGACTTCTTCCAACACAAGACTCTTCATTCAAGCCACCAATTTATTGAAGAACCTGCAACTAAAATTAAAAGTACATTTCACATTGACACTACTACCAGATTTATATTCGCAATATAAGGAGAATAAAACATTTTCCTACTAAACGCAGTCCTAAACTAAAAATAATAAATGATGTATCGCCTTACCTTACATGAAGATGCCTTAAATTTATTAGCATTATCCATTGTGCTGCATCAACACTCATATTGAACTCTCAATCAAAAAACAAAATTGCAGAAAAATATGTACTTTACTGTCTTTACTTAGGTACCTAGGTCAAGAGCAAATGAAAGTATCCAAAACGAAACTAACGCAAAGGCACGACACACAACAACAATACAATTTACAACAGCAAAATGGCGCGAGGCGCGTGCTTGTCTGGGATCTGGGTTACTGGGTGTCGCCCATTAGGTGGCACCTCATCAAGACCGGGAAATTCAAAATTGGTTGGTTTCCTGATAGATGAAATATCATTTCAAGTTTCTTTATACTTACCCTATAAATTTGTCCTAGCGTACCATTTTGTATATTTCTGCGATGACGCAATCGAAAATTGAAAATGTATTGTGTTTTCTAAATACTGTCAATATTGTTTGTAGCTAGCTCATGTATGGTTGTAAATATCATGGAATTTTAAACTCAGTGCAACATTGCGTTTTGAATTTGTTCGATAGTTCCAAATGTAACTTGCACTCACATTGTTCGTAGATAGTTTCTGTATTGTTGCATTTACAATGAACTTTCAAGGATCATGTAACATTGCACTTGAAACTCAATCAATAGCTTGCTTTATAACTTACAAACAACTTGTCTGTAGTTTCTTTTGTTATGTTAAAACTTAAATATAGCATTGAGCCTAATGCAATATTATATTATCATTTTACGATGACAAGCCATGTTTAGTGGGCTGTCTAATACCGATAGCAGTATACCTTTCTGTGGCAGAAAAATCACCTTCAGCAAAATCGTTTTCGCTGCTGTAGGTTTTCAATGAGCTACTTCTATTCGAAAATTTGTTATACTAATAGTATTTCTTATTACGGCAAGAAATATCTTGGCAAAAACTTTAAAAACACAATTTTCCTCGGTGCAGCTCTAATAAAGAAAATGAGGAAATAGAAAGCAGACAAGTCTTAGGAAACGAATTTGCGATAGAAGGTGTTTCCTCAGGCAGAAACATCAATCAAATTCAAACATGTATCAACAGAATGCCATCAGAAACATTATCAGAAGTTGGGATTGAATCTGATGATTCTAAAATTCGTAGTTTTCGGAGATGAGAAAACGACGAAAAGTATTGAAGTAAAAAAACCCAAGAATTTTGAAACGTTTTTAACAAGACAGTGAGTAAGTGAGTAACTTCCTATTTTTTCAGGTGATTCAACAGAATGGTTACGTTTTATCACTCAATTTAAAGAAATAACACACATTTGTAATTTCAGTAATCGGGTAACCATATTTAAATTACAAAAATGTCTTCATGGAAAAGCTAGAGAGAGTATTGGGGCTTTGCTCACTTTCACGTTCGAGGTAGATAAAATAAATATCAATCTTGAAGCAACGTTTTGTGAGACCGGAAATGATTGTGAACGATTTGATTGACACAATCAAGAACACTCTAAATGTTAGGGAAGATAAATTATACTCAATTATAGATATTTCAAACTGTGTTCTAAATTTGGCTGATGTCACAGTGACAAGTTTGAGAAGTCAAGATGAAACCTCAATTATTATCTGATATGGTGGAAATAGGATGGTGCCAAAACGAATTTTAAATGCGTGAAATTAGAAAGAACTGACAGGCGAGGATCAGGTGGAGAATATTGTTGAGGTTCCAAAGGACCCCGCACGGTTCTTATGGGAAGTGGGTCCCAGTCGAATTGGCTGAATGTTTTGTATAATGTAGTTTATGATGTCCTGATCAAAAGTATCCGTGGGCACAACGAGATCTAATGGACAGTTTTTGAGATACAGGGTGTTAAACATTAAGAGGCAGCGTTGTTACTTGCCTTTAGATAATCAATAATGTGGCGATTATTTTGTTCCAAACAGTTAATGATATTGATTGCAATCTTAATATTGTCTACACGAGTTATAATGAAAAGTTCTAAGACTCTGTATACAGGGTTATTAATAATTACATAATGTTTATGTAATACTTTGAACAAAATCACTCAAGCGCAAAATAGGTGAATTTCATTTGATTTTGATATTGGGTGATATAAGATTACTATTATACAGCGTCACCCAAAATTTTCCTGTTTAGATGTATTTTTTATTTTTTTTTAGGAACATGTATGTGTATACAAATTAATCATAAAGTAGAAAATTAAATAGAAATGGTCAATATTTATGCCTATTTGTTGCATCTTATACGGATCCTGGTCAACGGCATGATGATGCAGCTTTCGCTTTCACATGGGAGACTACTGCATTAAAAATGTTGATGTATACCACAAAAAGCATACGAAATTATCGTTATGTGGAAGGATCGACACTTCCGAGCACCAGATTTACAAGTGGAGTAATATCGACTTAAGGCATTTTATTATTCATCAAGCATTTATAATATGTGTATAAACATTCAAATTCATTGTCACTCAAACTAATCTCGTGGTATATTCTTGACAGATTTATTGCTATATCTTTGTAAGAATGACAAGATTTCTCATCTTATGATCGGTTAATGTTATGTTATCCAATAATCATTACCTACCTAATGGACGGTTCTAAAATACTTCCTTTCCTATCTAAATGATGTGCACATGATTTAATCCTTTCGGAAATATAGCTTCGTATTCGACAGATTTTGAAGATCTTTATCGCCGGTACATATCGTTTGAGTCACTAATTATTAGTCATTTTGGGCATTTGTTCCATCTTGTACAGCATTTACTCTAGTAGCAATACTCGTCCCAATTCTGTTATCCCGAGCCTTTTAGCTGATGTAACAGTTTCAATATTATTTTAAACTTCGAGAGATTATTTTAGATAAAATTCCAAATCAGCATAAATGTACAGGGAGTTGTAATAAATAAATTCTATTTGTCTTGTAATGGGGAAGACCACTAATTTTTAGAAATCACTTAATCGTGACCTTCATGCCTAAAAACTGCCATATAATGTATTTTTATATTTTTACTCGTTCTATAGTATGAATAACGTAATGAATTACATAGTTTCCATTTCAAACATACACTTTTATCCGCCATTTGTAAGGGTTGCTCTCATTGGTGTAATGCAATGTGACGTACTAGTCCCTACACTCCCTTCGACCTTGAACTGACCAATCAGATACTTGATCCATCATAGTTAATCTGTGCATATCCGTGGACCTGAGGTTCCGTGTTTGACAACAGACAACACTAAAGGTGCACTAAACCAAAAGTGAGGTTACCGTATGGTTGTTTACTGTTTGCTTGTTGCTTCGCTTCATTGTATGTTTTTGAATTTTGATTTTCACTTGAGCAATATTTTCAATTTTGTTTTGAGTTTCTCGTCGAAAATGCCTTTCAAAAAGTGCTTTGTGTTGTCGTGTTCGAACACCAGCCAGAACTGTGAAAATAAACTGTTTATTTTGATCCCAAACAATAAAGACATTCCGACGAGATGGTTTCATGCTGTTAACAGACCTTTCACAACTACTAAAGATATGTATTGTTGTGGAGATCATTTTGATGTAGTAAATTGAGTTCATTAGTTGAAAAGAAGACAATCATAGATATATTTTTAGTTGGAGGTAGATATGGAAAACTGGATGCAATTCAAATTGATAGGATCCCGAGTTCACATGAAAAAAGATGTTTTTCCTCATAAATTTATTGATAAAAAGAAAGCTGACACAGAAACTCCATCACAACTGACACTTTCACCAAGAAAGAGGAAGTTGGAAACCTTATTGCATATGAGGGATGGGGTCAAAAGAAGAGTTTGCTTTGATGACCCATCTACTTTTTATGAAATCCCTTCAACGAGTCACCGCAGTCCTACTATGATGGCAGAGCCTGAATGCAGTGAAGTTAAGTCTCCTTCTGGTACATTTGTATCAAAATCAATGCGAGGGTCAGAGGAAGTTAGTGTTACCAGTGAAATCAGTGAAAAGATGACTTCTACTTCTGATTCTCAATATTACAGTCCAAGTATGCCAAAATCAAAATGTAAATATGTTGATAAGAAAATTCAGGTTAGAATAAAATCAAAAATAAGAAGTATTGGAACTATAACATCACCAGTGTGTACGCGTGCATGTGGAACTTCACCTGTATTCTTTAAACCGTTGACAGGAACTATTAAATATGATACAAGTGAATCCAGTTTATCCAGTATTATAACTAATAGCTCCAGTTATATACCGTCACCCTCAAATATTGAAAATACCTCAGGTGGCACTGATTGTGATCAACATTTCACAGGCCATGTTGATCACATAGAATCTTTCAAAAGGAAGAGCAGATTTTATTTAGGATTACCCTCGGAGACGTATTTCTTAATCGAAATCATTACAAAATATGTCAACATTTCATCTCGGGATATTTTAATTTGTTTGAAAAAGATAAGACTAAATGATACCAATGTCAGAATTGCTGATGATTTCTCTTTATCAAAATCATATGTGTCCAAGATATTTAATAACACTGTCCCAATATTGGCAAGTATATTCAAAAAATTCATAATTTGGCAATCAGCAATCGAAATACAAGCCCATTTACCAATACCATTTAGGTACCGATACCGAAAAGTGCAGTCAATAATAAATAGATTGTTTGGAGATTGAGATTGACATATCATCAGATGCAGAAAAGCAGGTCCAAACATGGTCACAATATAAACATTGTAATACTGTGAAATACCCGATTTCAGCAACACCACATGGCTTGATAAATTATATATCTCCTGGTTTTGGTGGTAGAGCAACAGACAGAATAATGGTTGAGAAATCTGGATTCTTGGATGTTTTGCCTAATCATGCTCATGTGATGGCTGATCGGTGATTCAAGCAAATTGCAAATATTTTGGCCCAGAAAGATTGTTATCTTGTAAGACCACCAAGTGTGACCACAGTCGAGAAACCTACCAAGGAGGAAGTGAAGGAAACCAAACGAATAGCTGCCTTGCGTATCCACATTGAGAGAGTTATACGCCGTTTGAGAGAATTCCGAATGTTAAAACTTCACTCCTGTATACATCATAAAATTTTGCATTTGCTTGATCACATTATTATTATAGCTTGTGGAATTGTAAATGTACAAAATCCAATCATGAAATAGTTATTTAAATATAGAGTATTATTGAATGTTACCTGTTACAAATCAAAATAAATAACTCAGATGATTCAGCCTCTTGATTACTTTTCAAATATTTTTCATGATTTATTGAATGATGACTGCAGCGTTGTTTTTTGGGTCTTTGACTGAAGAAAACAATATTTCTTGAAAGCCAACGTTTCATTAATTTATTTTAATATCTTCAGGGCAATAAGAAGCATTTTTCGTGTTAAAGGAACGGTGATGAATCACAATAGGTTTCTGTTTTCAAACAAACACCAATTATGGTTCATCACCGTTCCTTTAACACGGACAACTTTCTCATTGCCCTGAAGATGTCAAAATAAATTGACTAAATCTTGATTACTGTTGAACATATCTTTAATAATGAAGCTAATATCGATGATTCCAACTATGTTCCGAAGTAATCAATTCTATATTTAACTGAGAAGTCATGAACACCGTAGAATATTGATTCAAAAGTTATATATAATTTTAAAAAAAACACCAATTATCCTATCAAACAGTTTATTCAAAATATAAAATAGTAGTAACTCGAATATACACATATAATTCACAAGTTGTTATATAGAAATGAAAACCATAAATGCAGCAAACATAAATAAATGTGTGAATGATACTAGTACTACAATAGAATTTTAGAGTTTACTTAAATGGGTGAAAATAACTGTCCTCCAAAAAAAAATCAGCTTCTTTGAGAATAGGTGATAAGAACTCTGGGTCATAGCTCACTTCCAAAAGCTGAAATCCCTCAGTTATTTCGAAATTTGGAGCAGCTACACAGAAATTTGCCTGTCATCAACATCTGTAGTTGGATTTGTGAATATGGTTTTTTGCAAATTGTACCATTACTATTAATATAATTTGATACATTTTTATCTTTCATTGGGCACTTGATTTCAATCACATGACTATTCGTTACACCATCAGGAGAAGCTCCGAAAATTGGATACTGTGTATTGATGTATATACCGCAAGTTTGTATTATAATGTTCTTGAGTTTGGCAACTTTGTCCAACACATCCTTCTCTAACCTTTTACCTCTGGACATAGCTTCTGTTTCGATTAACTTTCCTCCCCCTAAAATATCTTCAACTAAACTTCCATCAAATGTTTTGCAGCGTGAGGCTTCATATAGTTTAGAAGCAGTGATTCTTCCATACCGTACTTCATACCATTTGGATGATTTGTGCTGATTCATTGTAATGGATTGCACCTTTGCACAATCATCGATCGAAACTTTATATTTGATGAAATCAATAAATTTTTTGGCACATAGAACTTCAGTGTCTGTTTTGTATTTCAGAACCAATTTATGTAAAGATACTCTCGAAACTGGATCCGAATCAAAAGCTTCATGAAATATAGTTACTTGACACCTTCTCTTTCTGCCTTCACTCAAAATTTCTTCAAAAAGTTTAGACGGTACTTGTGGCAGGGAAGGTACTTGTGTTTTTACTAATTTTGGCAAACTCATCCATTTCTCTGATGAACCCACCTTTGATAGTATTGACACTTTCCAGTAACATTCCACAGAAGTGACAGAAGGTTCCTCAGATCTCCTATGTAGCCATAATAGAAAAGCCACACTGTGTTTGCATCCTCCTAAAATGAAATGTACATTTAACAACACATCATAGTTAATTCATCTTTTCTATCTTTTGATGCTGCACAATCAAGGCATTGGCATTTGGCGATACTCTCATTTGCTTCATCAATTTCAGCAATAACATTGTATCCTTTATTATGCACTTTGTGTTCAGGAGTAATCTTCGCCTTCACAATGCATTTTTGAGCAACTCTCTTCACTTGCACATAACCAATGGCTTTGTCTCCATAAGATTCTCTTGTGGCTCTGAAAATAATGGAATCAATCTGCTATCCTTATAAGAAAAGTTTTTAAAGTTTACCTGCTCGCCTTTATATTTTTCAACTCAGCAGAATGAAAATCGGGATTACTGATGCAATACTCAAAAACCATGGTTGAATCTACGACGGGTAAATTTTGATTCGTGGCTTTTTCAAATCCTGTTTCCATTTTATAGGATTTTCTTTCGATGAATTAAATTGAAAATAAAACACAAATATATCAAAATAACCTCAAATGTCCTTAAGACTCACGACACAACAAAGTTCACTGCACAGTGCACACCAACACCAATCCGGACCAATCAACAAATGCACTAGAAACACAGATTATGAAAACCTTAAGTTTCTCTAATCTGTGCTAGAACCTAGAACACAGATTCCATAGAACACAGAACTTCTGTCACAAATGATATATACGCAGGTATATTCTCATAGAAATTATGATTTCTGTGCTTCTTTGAATGTCATATTGCATCATAACAGTGTTGCCGCACTAAAATGGACCAACTTGTTTTCGAAATCAGAGAAGAATAAAAACGGAATATTATTTTTTAGACGATTTATTCTGTTGTGCAATTACATTGTTATCATTGATTGATAACTTGTTGGGGAAAATAGCACAGACATACACAACCCATTGACAAATAACTTTGACAACACTGCACAATGCTGTCAGCAAAGGTATATAATAGAAACAGACAGAGACAGATATGTTAGGGACTAGTACGCCATAGCTCCGCCCACCAGACTCTGGCATTTTAAAATTTTGAATTATTATGCTGATTTCAAAACGCCAAATAATATTTTTGCCTCGATTTTGGCGCATGATATTGTTTGTACACTGAACTAGCATCATTATTTATTGATTGAACGGGGTTTGGAAAGATTCCATCACTCAGTGGTCTTCCCCATTGCCTGTATGTGTAATCTGAATACATATTTAAATTAAATAGATTGAGTTTGAAGGTGAATATGTTATAATTATTTGATTTAACTATTTTTTGATAACTTTTATTATATCTGATAATAAAGCTGGTCGTTACATTCAATAAATCACCCTGTATATTACAACGAATCAATGTATCGCCGGTGTCCAGCCCTAATTCAATATCCTTTACAGAAAATGAAAAAATGAAAGCGCACGGTGATACTAGGTGCGATGTTACTACATTCGATTAAATCAAAGACACCCTGTATAATAGTAACCTCAGATCACCCGATATCAATATCAAATTATATATACATTTTCTGCAAGTCTACGAGTTTTTGCATTTGACTGATTTTGTTAAAATTACATAAAAATTATGTAATTATCAATAACCCTGTATACGGAGTCTTAGAGAACTTTTCATTGTAGACAATATTAAGATTGCAATTATTATCCTTCAATGTTTGTAACAAAATAATCGCCACATTATTGATTTTCTGAAGGTAAGTAACAACCGCCTCTGCATGTTTAGCACCCTGTATCTCAAAAACTGAAAATTAGATCTCGTTGTGCCCATGGAGACATTTGATCAGGACATCCTAAACTACATTATACTGAATTTTCAGCCAATTCGACTGGGACCGTTTTTCCATAAGAATCGTGCGGTGTCCTATTGGAAAAATTAATATTTAAACATGAAAACACTCAAATGAGCATGTTTTTTTCGCAATAAGGAAGACGACTAGTTTTCAAGTTGTGTACATTTTTCGAAAAAAATATCCTTATATTCCACGAACAATTGTGTTGGTATTTTTAATTTTTTTGTATTTCGAAGGTCTTTATGTGAATTGAGATAAACCGGCAAGTCTCTCTGAATTACAATTTTGTCACTATTTTCAATGATTTTCAATAGTAGTAAAAAAGAAGAAAAACGATATTGATGAATTAATTTTGTATTGTAATTATGGATCGGAATATTTTATTATAAATAATTCAATACAAACTACTTTAAGTCATATAAATAATGAAGAAAGTCGAAAATCATTGAAAATATTGACAAAATTATGAATCAGAGAGATTTTTTCCTCAATTTTAGGAGGTTTAACGATCAATGAACCACCAAGTTACATAGAACATTTGAAAGTAGATATTTCAGCAATGGAAATGATTTCTTATAGATCTTATAGATCTTCATAATACAAAAAAACACCAAGATGTTCGTGGAAGATAAGGTTATTTTTTTCGAAATATACAGGTTGGGTCACGGTCGATGGTACCTTAGACGTTTACGGAGAACGGGACATAGGATCATTCTGAAAATTTGGTTTCTCAAGTAGTTGCTCTTGGTCTATCGATCTGAAATATTTTCAGCAATGCAGCATTGCCGCTTATACCAGAAAGTAGCAACATCTTTGTTATTTCAAATAGGTCACCCTGTATATTACCGCATTTTTGAACTTGTCATTCCTTTCTGATTATTTCTGCCTCATACTCCTCCATACCTATCTCTAACGGTTTTTGAGATAATGGTTATTTTCCATATTTTTTATTCAAAACATAGCACGAATTGAATGTTTATTTCTGCGGTATTTCGATTCTTAGGTAGTTGCAATTTTGTGTTTAGTTCATCAAGATCATGTACATTAATTCTGTATAGAGAAGTTTGTTCTGCGTTATACAGGGTCGTTCAAAGTTCATGATCTTAATGCTAGATATGAAAAGGGTTGAAAGTGCGTTTTTTTGAATAGAACATCCTATATATTATGGAATATCCTGAAAGATGACTAAATTCCCTTCGAATTGATATATCATGTTCCTATACCTAAATAGCAAGAATTCCGAGATAATAGCAATTTTCACTTGTAATCTCCCAAGTGCTTGAATTATTGCCGGAAATTTTTCGAGTACATGAATTTTTCTTTGAAAATTCATGTACTAGATAAATTTTCGGCAATTAATGCAAGCACGAGGGGGATTCGGTAAGAAAATTTCACACCGAGAAATGAAAATCATCCAACAATCCATAAGAAATAACTAACGATGGTGTCACCTGAACTATTTATAACCACTAAAATATTGATATATAAAATAATTAACAAAATTTTCATCAATATATGTGTTTAAATTTGGAACAAAAAAAATAAAAAAGTTATGTTCTTAACGTGGATTGAACCATCGACCTAGCGACTCATTCATAGGCCGCAACACTATCGCTGAGCTACGGGACTTGTGATAACAACTTGTGACAAATGGTGTATTCTACTTCTTCTGAAATATGATTTCAGAATTGACAATTTTTGCAATAATCGTGGAGAAAATATTTTCAGACACATTCCAAATATATAGTAAATACATAATTATCTCCTTTCATATTAAAACTAGACCTCCATTTATACATTAAAGCAAAATATCAACTTGTCACATGTCAAATGTTTGACAGAAAAATTTCCACTTATTAATTTCGCCCAAGGTACCCAGGAACATAAAAATTTCTGGAAATGTTTAGGGTTGCCATGGTATCTAAACAAGAACCAATTTTTTTATTGGCTATAAAAGTGAGGTGTGAAATTTTCTCGTATATGAATTTTCGAAGAAAATTACCAAAAAATGAATGTACCTACTCGAAAAGTTTCCGGCAATAATTCAAGCACTTGGCAGATTACAAGTGAAAATTGCTATTATCTCGGAATTCTGGCTATTTAGGTATAGGAACATGATATATCAATTCGAAGGGAATTTAGTCATCTTTCAGGATATTTCATAATAAACAGGATGTTCCATTTAAAAAAACGCACTTTCAACCCTTTTCGTATCTAGCAGTAAGATCATGAATTTTGAACGACCCTGTATAACGCAGAACAATGTACATGATGTACATGATCTTGATGAACTAAACACAAAATTGCAAGTTCCTAAGAATCCAAATACCGCAGAAATAAACATTCAATTCGAGCTATGTTTTGGATAAAGAATATGGAAAATAACCAATATCTCAAAAACCGTTAGAGATAGGTATAGGAGAGTTTGAGGCAGAAATAATCAGAAAACAATAACAAGTTCAAAAATGCGGTAATATACAGGTTGACCCATTTGAAATAACAAAGATGCTGCTACTTTCTGGTATAAGCGGCAACGCTGCATTGCTGAAAATATTTTAGAACGATAGACCAAGAGCAACAACTTGAGAAACCAAATTTTCAGAATGATCCTATGTCCCGTTCTCCGTAAACGTCTAAGGTACCATCGACCGTGACCCACCCTGTATACATAACTCGAATTATAGTAGTCTTCTGAATTGCGAAAAATTCATGCTCATTTGACACCCAAAATTACATATTCCTACAAGTCGTTCATAGGCGAGAATAAAAAATGAAAAATCCGTTTTTGTCGTTTTGACGGTTAATTTGAAGTTATGTCAAAAAGTGTTGAAAATAAGAGTTTTCGATTTTTTTCATTATCTACAAGTTTTTAGTTTTCCGCTAAGAGGTCACGTTTCGCCACATATCGCAAAAAACCGTTTTCAATCCCTTGACAGCCTCCCCATTTCAGCATTTCGAGTGTTTTTGTGTTTAAACATTTTTTTCCACAAAATTAGATCCTCAACAACATTTTCCACCTGGTCCTTGCATGTTACTTTTTTTCTTATTCATTATTCATTAAAGTTAACTCCGAGCCTCAGAGTGGAATAATGAGCAAACAATGCGAATGAAATTTCGAAAACTTATAATAATTTTATTAGAGTAGGAAATGACACTAGTGAATTTTTTCCAGAAATTTGAACCAGAAAAAAACCTTTGGAGTAGAATTCAAATACTAGCTAAATTCGCGCGAAACATTACCGGTATTTCTTTGGATAAATACAAGTGGCTTCGAAGTCTCCTGACGTCGAGATCTCCATATATTGCCTATTTGCCTATCAGTTGTCCAAACCAAGTGTTCCTTCCCATTAAATTCGACTGAATAGTATGGACTAGGAAACTCTTTGGGATTTCGACATTTTAGAAGCATTTCGTATCACTTTTGGGCAAAGTGTGTTTTTCTACTATTTCGATCCCGCTGAATCCAAAAATGCTGGTTGCCAAAGCAAAATCGAAAACCTGAATTGAGATATTCAATAAGGCGTCCGAAATGGCATCAAAACCGAATTTTGCCGCTAAATCTCCCTTAATTGTTTGAGGTAGGAACGCGACCAAAAGATCTTCTCATATGTTTTCAGATATGTAGAAATCAAAAACACACAAAGTAAAACGTTGGTTGAATATATTCTCTAAAAATATGTCAAAAGCGGTCAAAAAAAGCACTCTTTGGTTGTCGGCAAACAATATACTGTGACTAATGTATTATATCGTTCTATGCACATGAGACATTTCATATATGAGCAAATAGTATTTCCAAACACTCAATATAAAAGTTATTTGTTCAAAAAAAAAGTATTAAAAAAATAATTATTGTGTGTCTCCCAGAGTTCAGGCAAGAACGTTTGCAAGGAGTACACAGTTTGTGGCAAGAGACAATGGCTTTCCTACTGCTCCAATTTTTTGTTTTACAATGTCCTTTGCAATGACAAACAACTATTTCTGGGCACGTCTTAGGAATGGTGTTATTAGATGGGGAACAACTTGTTTTCCGAATAGAAATTTTCTGTATTTTCTTATTAGAAATTTTACGATTTAATGTTCTTTTCAATAATACGTTCTGAAACAGCAATTTCAGATTTCTTCTTTTTTATTTCTACAGCAGTTTCTTTATTTGTGCGGCTTTCTTCAGCTGTTCTTTTTGTTCTCGTTTTGTTTTTTCTTCTTTTATAGTAGTATTGTTGCCACTGAAATGATGATGCTACAGCTAGTAGTACTTTATCCTTCAATTTTCGTACACCAATATCATCTTTAGGTGTTGGCCAAAATGGAGTTTTTCAAATGGAAGTCGGAATAGATGTAGGTATCTGTAACATTTTCTTGTAAAGGCAACAGCTCTTTTTCCATAATACTACAATTTTTTTTTTATTTTCAAAACCTGTGTCAGTTTTAGGATGATCAGAAGATTTTTCAGATATAATTTCTCCTGCATCATTCATTCCGACAGTTGACGGCTTTGAATCTAAAGTATTTTGAGCTAGTTGAACATTATTATTTTCACTAATTAACTCAGTTAATTGGGAATTATGCTGTGAAATATCAATTTTTTTATATTCACCAACATCATCTACATGAGCTTTGTCGGGTGTATTCACAATCATTATGGGAATATCTTCAGGAATGCCTACCGTGACAGATATATTTAAATGATCAGTAATTGATTTGTGAATTATTTTCGTCGCGGTAGTAACTCTGCGTTTTTTAAATCCGTCGACATTTCTTCCATATTTGAATCTTCTTGTAGGTAATCGCCTTGTACTTCGTGATCAATAATCTCCATTTCATGGTTATCATTATTCACTGTCCTCTCCTTCATCTTCTTCCTTAGTTAATAAAGACTGGTGTGCTCTACTGGTCTTTCTAAAACTGGCCCGGAATTATGAAATGATGTAGGATTGTCTTCTGAGATATTTAAGAGTACTTTACAGCTTTAGGTGCCTGGCTCTTCTCTTTTATTCTGGAATTGTGGAAGTTTGCTTTCAGATTGGTGTTATATTTTTTGCAATAATTTTTTTAGGGTACGTTCTGAGGATTAGCTCAGGTGGGTCTGTTTATAATCTGAACGTAATTATTCTGTGATCAGACATGGACAATTCACTCGATACTTACTGTGATATCTATCATTTTCTTCCCTTACCCTTGTTACAAATGTGGTAGTGTTTCCTAAGTTATGTACAATAAGGATTTTTCAAAAATAAATTCTAATAATTGCTCACCTATCTGGTCAGTGTCCTTGCTGCCCCAGTGTCGTGGGCGTTAGCGTCACATCCTAGTAGTAGTAGCAGTTTCTTCCTCTGACAGTACTCTACTTATCTATCTGGAGCCGGTAAAGGCCCGACTCCTGCAACATAGCATGAAGCTATTACCATTTACTGGCGTTTCTTCTTGAATAGATAAGATAGCGTAGATGCAGTGCACTGATAATTCGCTAATATTGATAATAGTAAGTTATTGATTGAAATAACGAGAAAACAAGGATTAACGAAAGGTTAAAATTAGACCTGAAACTTTGAAAACAACGTGTAATAAGCAAGGATAAGCACTCATGTATATTCAAGATGAATCTTATCTTAAATTCCATCTTCTTATTATTTCAGGGTAGTATTTTTTATCGATCAAACCCGCAGAGAAAATTCGCATCGCTGACGATGGCGCTCATATAAATATTCAGTGCGATACAAGTGACATCAATCATGAAACAAAGTGACCTGTCACCGAGGATTCCCATTCCAACGAGCTCGTAAATGATTCTCTCACAGTCGTGCGATCCGCATCTCCTGTAAAGGGCACAGCGTACTCCTGAATATGTTATATGTTCATCTTCTGTCGCGAGTGTCGCAAAGTTTATTATTTATCATCTTCGTGTTTGGTTGCCGAAAAACAAGGAATGTAATATTTAGGCGATTTAGGTTTAAAGTTCGGAAAAATGTTCAAGATCAGAGACGCAGAGAATTTATCTAGAGGGAACGTACCGTAAAATGCATGGGGTGAATAACAACAATATTCAACATTTCCGGTTGTATAACTTCAAAACGGTTTGACTTAGAAAACTTGTTCTTAGCGCAAAACTCTTTTCTTAACTTCACCCTCATCGCTGCAAATCGAAATTTTTCCACTTTTTTTGTAAATGCCCTTTTTTTTAAAAAAATTGGGTGTGTTGCGATTCACCTTACATCCGGTGTGAATAACAACACTTGCTTGATTTTACGTATTTTGGCTTTCACACTGTCTAAGAGGTGGAAGACAACACATTTTTTTATCTTTTAAAAAAACATTGTACACTACAAAATAAATTTACTTCGTATATTTAAAGGTGAACATTTATAAATAAACAATAATTCTTTTCTTCAAAACAAAATAGGTATTCATTTTCATAAAAAAACACATATAGGAACAAAAGTTACTTCCACTTGGTGGCGTCCACTTGAAATATCAAAATGCCTCTTAGGCCCTTTTCAGGGTCCTTAACTTTGCCAATAATTTGGTCGAAACTGAATTTGGTCAGATCTGGAATGTCTCGATAAACAAAATATGTTTTATTTGGAGGTCTTTACATCGAAGGCATCTTCGTGACTTAGCGAAAAACAAAACACCGTGACATGCGGCGGACCGACAGGCGTTTGTCACATGTAGTCGTTTAAGGTTCCACATGTAAACGCCGTATTGATGTTTCGTTTTTCACCTACGCTCTGTTTTTGTGTACTCTCTCCCTCTCTCTCTCTTGGTACTTGAATAAATCAGTTTACTCGAAATCGTGCTTCATTTAACATGGCGCAGTCAGAAGTTGACAAAAAGTGAAAATTGTTAAGTGAATAATTACTCAGTTGAAATTTATGTTATATGAAAAAAAAAAAATAAAGTTATAAAGTCATATAAACATCGAAATGGCAGAATACAGAGGTATTGCAGCTATGAACTTCTCTGGAAACTTGTCAGAAAATTGGAAGCAATGGCGGCAGAGATTCGAAAATTACTTAGTGGCATCGGAGGTCAGCAAAAAAGACGATAAAATACAGATTGCTCAACTTCTACACTATATTGGAGAAGAAGGAATGTCGATATATAATACATTTACTTTTTCAAGCGAAGATGAGAAAAATAAATTGAAGGAAGTGGTGAAAAAGTTTGAAAATCATTTTCTTCCGAAGAAAAACTTAGCTTATGAGAGATTCAAATTTTTCTCTAGAAAGCAACAAACTGGTGAGACAATTGAACAATTTGTAACTGACCTAAAAAACAAAGCACGTTCGTGCGAATTTGCCGATTTGAAAGATGGACTCATCAAGGACATGTTGATTTGCGGGTTGATAAATCAAACTCTCAGGGAAAAGTTGTTACAAGATGATGACAAGGACTTGGAAGGAGCTATAAAATTATGCTTGGCAGTAGAAAATTCAATAGAACAGTCATCATTAATGTCAGGTGCATGTGGATCAAATGTACAAATTGAAACAGTGTATAGAGGACAGCAGTCGACAAATTCAAATCCGCCATCGTGGAGGAATTCTAGGAAAATTGGCAGTGGTGATAATTACGATCATGCGCAGAGCAGACACAGTGAGAACACTTACCGCTCAAAATATAATCCAGGTCAAGGTCAAAGAAGACTATCCAACTATCTGACAGAAAATAATGGTATTTGCTACAGGTGCGGAGGAAAGCACAGAAAAAACCAGTGTCCAGCGTTCGGGAAACAGTGCAAAGTGTGTGGGTTGAATAACCATTTCGCGAAAATGTTTAAAAAGGAATATGTGAACCAGGTCAATGTCGAAGAAAACTTTGCTAGTGAACAAGAACAAGACGAGCCTGAAGAAAACTATGTATTTGTTTATAGTCTTGAAAATGAAGGTAGTAAGCACATTATGGACAAATCTTGGTATGTGTCACTTTTATTAAATAATAAAATTAACGTGGACTTTAAGATGGATACTGGAGCTCAAGCTAATATTATATCTATTGACAATCTGAGGCTCATCGATTTGCCCAAAAATATATTAATAAGTACCGGGGCAAAGCTAAAATCATACACAAACAATCACCTGCCAGTGATTGGAAAATGCTTTCTCAATTGTAAAACTAAAAATTTTAATTGTGTTTTAGAGTTTTTTGTTGTCGAGTCACATTTTCAATGCATTCTTGGAATAGAAGCCTGTCAAAAGTTGAATTTGATCAAACGCATAGACTCAATTGAGCAATTCGATACAAAAAATAGCCGTCAGTTGATAAGAGAAAACAATGATCTTTTTTCGGGATTGGGGTGTCTAAAAAATACATATAAAATTGAATTAAAAGAAAATGCTATCCCTGTTGTTCATCCAACACGAAAAATTCCAATTCCTTTGTTGAAACAATTTAAAGAAACACTGAGTCAGTTAGAAAAAACAAAAATTATTAGAAAAGTGGATGGGCCAACAGATTGGGTGAACTCAATAGTGATTATTAGAAAAAATGATGGGACCCTAAGAATTTGTTTGGACCCACGTGATTTGAACTTGGCAATTAAGCGAGAATATTACCAGTTGCCAACCATTGATCAAATCACCTCAAAATTATCAGGAGCGCGAGTTTTTAGCAAGCTAGATGCTAATAGCGGGTTTTGGCAAATCAGTCTGGATGAAGAAAGCACAAAATTATGTACGTTTGGAACGCCATTCGGGCGGTACTGTTTTCTTCGAATGCCGTATGGCATTAAATCAGCACCTGAGGTGTTTCATAAACGTTTCAAAAATATTTTCGATATTGAGGGTGTAGAAATTTACATCGATGATGTAATAGTTTGGGGCCAAACTAAACTTGAGCATGATGAACGTTTACGCCAGGTGTTTGAGAGAGCTAGGTTACATAACATAACATTTAATAAAACAAAATGTGAATTTGCTCTCACAAAAATAACCTTTATGGGTCACATTATTACAGGAGATGGTTATTTTCCGAGTCGCGAAAAAATTTCGGCTATAGAAAATATGCCACAGCCTAAAAATAAAAAGGAAGTACAAACTTTTTTAGGAATGATCACATATGTAGGTCGATTTGTATCAAATCTTTCAAATTTAAATTCACCATTAAGAGAATTGATTAAAAAGGATGTAATTTTCCAATGGACTGACAGACATACAAAATCATTTCTGGAACTAAAGAAAAAATTAGTAGAAAGTCCCATATTACAATATTATGATGTAACAAAACCTGTAATTCTGTCAGTTGATGCCTCTAAAGAGGGGCTAGGAGCATGTTTATTACAAAATAATTTGCCATGCGCCTACGCATCTCAGGCATTGACAGATACTCAACAACGATGGGCACAGATTGAGAAAGAATTGGCTGCAATTTTATTCGGATGCGAAAAATTCTATGAATATTTATATGGACGAAGTTTCATAGTAGAAAGTGACCACCGGCCCTTGCTCGGTGTTTTCAAAAAACCATTATTTGCATGCCCGGCTCGACTTCAAAAAATGGTATTGCAACTTCAGAAATACGATTTCAAAATAATTTTCAAGCCTGGCAAGGATTTGTTTTTGGCTGATGCATTGTCCCGATCATTTCAAAGAAATAAAAATGATTCTAATTATATTTTTGACAATAATTCGGAAGTGTGTGTAATTGACAACAACTGTAAAATAACAGATACAAATTTTTTGAAACTTATTAAAACAACCTCTGAGGACCATGATTTGAAAATTGTGTATAATTTTGTGAAAAATGGATGGCCTCAAACAATAAATAAAGTACCAGATTCCATAAAATATTACTACAGGTTCAGAAATGAGATTGTTGACAGTAACGGAATATTATTCAAGGGACATCAAATCATTATCCCAAAAAAATTACGTTCTGAAATAATAGAAAAAATTCACATGGGTCATTTCGGCGTTACAAAGTGTAAAAATCGGGCCAAACAATCTTTTTTCTGGCCAGGAATGTGTCAAGAAATCGAAAATACAATTTTAAATTGTAAAATTTGTCTTAAACACAGAGTGTCGAATCCAAAACAAGAATTATTATTACATGAAATAAAAACGATTCCATGGTACAAAATTGGGTGTGATATCCTGTACATGGGGCGTGATATGTACTTACTAGTTGTAGATTATTATACCAAATGGGTAGAATTAGTTTTATTAGAAGAAAATGCTCATTCACTTACAGTGGTCAACCGTTTGAAAGAAATATTTGGAAGGTTAGGTATACCATCCATATTGGTTTCTGATGGAGGCCCACAATTCAATTCAAATTATTTCAAAAACTTTGCAAATAAGTGGAATTTTCAACATATAATGTCAAGTCCTAGATATCCACAATCAAATGGGATGGTTGAAAGAGCTAAACAGACCATGAAAAAGGTGCTTCAAAAGGCGTCCGAAGATAAAAAGGACATAGATCTAGTTTTGTTGATGTATAGAAATACTCCAATGGAAACGGGCTATTCACCATCCCAGTTGATGATGTCTCGTAATCTAAGGGACATTTTACCAAATACTGAACATGAGCTGAAACCTCAAATAATTGACTTTGATAGCTATAATAAAAAGATGAAATTGCATAGACAAAGACAAAAACAGTATTATGATCGTTCCAGTAAAAATTTGAAAAATCTGAATGTTGATAACAATGTAAGATTTCAAAAAAAAATTAGGTTCAGAATGGTCATTTGGCAGAATCATAGATAAACCTAGAGAGCGTTCCTATCTAATAGAAAAAAAAGATGGATCAAAAATAATTAGGAATCGAAAGTTTATTGAGATTCTGCCTGATCAAACTGATTTACCGGCTCGTCCTTGTAACGATGATTCTGGTACTGTAGAAAATGATTTATCATCCTTATTTGATTATTCTTTTGCAAGTAATGATAATTCTTATAATGTTCCAGAATCTACGTCATCAGGAAGAGCAATAAAAAAGCCTGATAGGCTTATGTATTATTAGTGTTTAGGAATTTAAGAATCAATCCATTAATTTTCGATTTGAGAATGAGTAAATTGAAAGGGGAGATGTCACATGTAGTCGTTTAAGGTTCCACATGTAAACGCCGTATTGATGTTTCGTTTTTCACCTACGCTCTGTTTTTGTGTACTCTCTCCCTCTCTCTCTCTTGGTACTTGAATAAATCAGTTTACTCGAAATCGTGCTTCATTTAACAGCGTTAACCTGTTGTTGCGATTGACCCCTCTTTCCCGCCATTTGTGACCAATCAAATTTAAAAATTCATGGATTCCAAGCATTTTAGTTTAGGTGTTGCCAAGTTTAAAAATTATAAGTAGAACTGTATCAAAGGCATGTGTTATCGAGCTCTAAACCTCAAATTCCAATGTTAAGGAAGTTTGTCAGAAAAAATTTTTTCAGGGACAAAATCTTATTGAAAATTGATTATTAATTAAATATTATTACCTCCAACATCATTCTTTCACAAATTTGGTGTTTGTGCTTCAAGTATTAGGTAAAGTTTCCAGATACCTAAAAAAATATTTCAACCGTCTGAAAAGCATACAGAGTGGTAAAAATTATAACGTTGTTTTTTTGAAAACTGTTGCGATTGGTACAATAGTTGCGTTTCACTACATTTCACGGTAATGCCTGAATCTAGATGTAACGTACGTATTACAGAGGAATTATTGTCCCAACAGCAGCAGCCAGAAAATTGTGTTCTGCTGCATCTAGTAGCAATTTCTTTTCTGATGTTTTAAAACAACTAGTGCTAATCAAGTCACAAACCAGAGCAAAAAAGGAGAACAAAACAAACTGAATCAGTTATCTGCGGACAGACGTAGAAAAATACTTAGACAAATGAATCATGCGAACAAAATAGACGTACTTAAACAGAACATTATCTGGAGAAAACAAACGAAAGAAATTAGAACTATTCCGAAGATTGGATATCTCCTCATCTTCCGACTTCCATCAGAGGAAAGAAAAGCTTTCCTATCAAGTATTCTGATACTTAAAAAAGTACTGGAATTTGTCTTTTCTTTTTATATCAATTTAATTGAAGGAAAGACCAAATATTGAAACCTGCAAAGATCATCATAAACCACACTTTACGAAGTCAATGAGTTTTCAGTTCATGAAATTTTATTATACAATAACCTTAAATTTTCCCTATACTACTAAATTGTGTTCTGAAAAGTCTTTGTGATTCTTCTACGTTGCGAAGTTCAAAATAATTTAAAAGATTGTTTTCATTCCTGCTCGTAGCTTCCACTTTCACTCAGTGTCAAATTGAAAGTTCTGAGTTAGGACAATTCTGAGGTTTGACGTGATTCGTGAAATAAATTACTGAAATACAAGTATTATTGATTGGACAATTTTTAGCAATTTGATTGCATTTTAGTGAGTAAGCCACAGAACTCTAAGAACTAGAAAGCCAATAAGCGGCAAGTATTACTGAAATGCGAAACCACATGTAGGAAATAGAACACCACTGAAATATGCGTCAATCAACAACATTGCCAGTTCACGTACTTAAATGAGAATCTATTATTAATGCTCTATGGTGTATTCGTACAGTCCCATAATAACAGCCAAAATTCATCAATTTTCAGTTTCTCAAATTCAAAAAGATCACTTGTCGAATGTGGTCCCAAAAAAGTGGAGAATGAGAAGAGTACATAACAAACTGAACTGTGGACAAACTCCTATTTCACAAAAGCTCAGTTGGCAGTCTACCTGCGTGTCTCTACAGTTTATATCGGCGGAAGTCAATTTTAGTAACTATAGTTGTGTTTGTGCTGATTCTAGATTGATAAAGCCTTCTGTAGATGTTGTGAAATGTTGTATGTTCACAGAGAGAAAAATCAAGCAAATAATGGCTTTTGCCATCAATTAATTGCCAGGAGAAAAACAATTTATAAACGTTTTTGTGACAAACATTTCTAGAACTATTTTTGGATGCAGATAATTGTTTTCGGGATTAGATGATCACGTTTTTGATGTATCTAATGTATGAGATGAATTATAAAATGATATTGATTAAATGGATTGTAGAAATGTATGGAAAACAAAGGCGTCATCCTTTTGCTAGATTACAAACAGAAAGTGTAAGGAGGAACTGTAAAGGAAAAAAACTTTCAGAGCTGATACTCTTTTCACATCAGTAATAGGTATTCATGTTAATAAATGCAGTTCAATCCATTTTTGATTTGATTTGTATAGGTTGAATCCCTCATATCATTTGTAGTTTGGGGTTATTACGTTTTTATGTATTTCCTTGAAAAATGTTGAATGAGTTTCTTTGACTTCAAAACTGCAATAGAGAAAGTCATATTTGTACAGCCTTCTTCATACCTGCATATTTACTGATATTCAATTCTGTCAGCCATGGTTGTAATGATACGATTATCAGTATCCAATTTGTGAAGGTTCACGGTGAAGAGACAGTGTTAAGAAATCGAATAATTTAGGTTTACTCAAGATATGTTCTTTGATTTTGTTTTATTTTTTGGTAGATATTTCTCTCTGGAATAGTGGTAACAGATTATAAAATTTTAACCCATAGTAAAAAACGTTATCTGTGTGAGTTTCCTTAGTTTATAGTAATTTTCAATTCATTCTTTAGAATACTTTATGTCTTCAACATTTCATAGGAGACAATTGGATATATGCGTGTATTGTTTTTTTTTTAGAATATTCTGGTTTGGTTGAACATTTTTTATTTTTCATTTTATGAACTCTTCCATTGTCGCACCTGAACCATTATATAGATCTGCAATGGGCAACGATAATCATTGAATTCAATAAATTCGAATTCATTGTATCAATAGGTGAATCTTAATTAATTGGCTCGATAAAAACTGTATTGTGCCTATGAACAGAGAGGTAATAAATGATATTTTATGTTTTCAGTGTATCAGGATGTAAATTTAAGTTTTAATTTTATACTTTTACTATTTGGAACTACATTACTAGAATTTTAAATCACCTTCAACTGTAAAATTAAATAAAACAATGGGTTCTCAAAAGGTTTCTATTAATTTTCAACATTTACCAAAACAGAATAATTCCGAAGAGAAAATAATGAGCAAAATAATAAAAATATATTTAAACACTTAGTGACCGACAGATAATCAGGAAAAAACTTGTTTTAAAGCAGAACAGCACATTTTCAATTTAATTATAATATTGCAGTGTACGAGAGAGAATGGAAAACATACCAGTTCACCAGTTGTAAATGGCCCTTATTTATCATGTAATCAAAATATGAATTTTGATTTCTTGTTCTTTATCTGAGAAAAAATAACACACTCAGAACGCCAAAAAAACATTAACAAGTCAAATGAGATGTCAATTGAAATAATTGTTATTTGTAATAATATTATGGTTTTTAAATACAATACAGATCATGTTATATACAACACTATGCGAACATAGGAGAGAATAATATAAGGTTAATTTACTATTGCCGAGCCCCCGTCTAATGAATAACTACAAATGAAAATATAGTATCTTGACCTTGACGTTTGACGAAAGATTGTCACCGAAAAATTCTTACGAAATTTGTTTATCGCCGGACCGTTTTGAATTGCTCTGATATGTTTCTTTTTCACATGTTCGCAGTGTTGTGAGAAGTACTGTATAGTTATTTGAAATTATCCACCTCAGATGAAAAAATGAGAGATATCATAATTCACCATGCTTGTAGAACAATATCAGAAAGTTCCTGACAGTCCCTAATCTCCCCACTTCATCCTTCGAAGAATTCAATTCCGCAATGCAGTTATTTTTAGTAGAGTCAATTTCATCGAAACAGCAACTACACTGCTGTGCATCATTGTCAGATGTTTGCATTACAAGTTTATGATTTCTACAAGAGAACAGAAGCTCTCAATATGTGTATGCATTTTTTTTCTTTGGTGTTTGGTTATCGACTGCTATGGTCAGTATCCATGTGTTCTGGGTAGGCCTTGTTACTAACTCCATACGCCACCCTAATTAGAACGCAACAGTGAATCGTACTGGACTCACTCCAGTTAAATTAAATTTAAAAAAAAAACAGCTCCAACTAGGGCTCGTACTCCGGACCTTTGGCTTAGGGTCGTGCTGCATGCATGTTATTTTTATATTTGGTTCTTTTATAAATGACTACAAACCTGCAGAGCGAAAGGTAGATGATGTAAAAAAATTACTACCTTTCGTAAAACGGGGAAGACTTACATTTGATTTTGAACACTTACTTGTTTTTTTAGACATTACTTATACCTTTAATTCTTGTAAAATCGGAAAACCAGTTTTCTATGTTCATAATCACACCTTATGCAATTTAGCGACAGAAATTGCACTCCCGGCGGTAAGTAATAAACAAAATTATCAAACATTACTACATTTATTCGTGCACATATTCGTTTCACACACTCCAAAAAATTTATATACTTTCTTCTAATTTTACATGATTATCCTGTATGTACGATATTTCCATACTGTAGCAAGCATTGATAATTCCATTACAGATGTGGGAATGACACATTTTAGAAATTATGTAGGAAGTAATTATTACGATGTCACAAATTATTACAATATTTTAAACGGAATTACCAATATTTTTAAAAAAATTCGCTAAAGTTTCAAAATAATACTGACTCTAAAAATTTCCCATTTATCTTTCCGAAAATTATGAATTCCTTGATAAGTACTTATATGATTTAAAATATACAATCCTTGATTTTTTCATTAGTGTATTCTTCATATTGTTCATACTATTCGTGATATCGCATGATGATGTGGGCTTACCGACTGAAAAAAAGGAACTGTGCCTACCTACTATCAACGCACACCATTCTGATTAGTGCTTGTATCGCAGCAGATGAGGTTGTCATATAGCAAGTGAAATTATCGGGGGTAATACCACGAGTGCTCGCAATACTATCGATTGTAATTCTGTCAGAAATCAACGAGATCAAATTGCTTGGCAACACCACGAGTCCTTTAGGACGAGTGGTGTTACCTCAAAGCAATTTGATCGAGTTTAATATTTCTGACAGAATTATCGATAGTATTGTGAGCACGAGTAGTATTTATCGAGATAATTTCACGAACCAACAAAGTAATAAAAGCTCCATTGTCGTAAATTCTTCAATAGTTATAGATAATGTCTGATAGACATGAAGTCTGTCAGACTATGTCTGATAGACATGAAGTCTGTCAGACTATGTCTGTTAGACATGAAGTCTGTCAGACTATGTCTGATAGACATGAAGTCTGTCAGACTGACATTCATATTAGTAGCAAGATGGTATCAAGTTCTCCGTTGTTGTTTGGATACGTGGTTGCCATGACAAAGTGGTATTACCTTCTCGAAAGCTAGGAACTGCGTATTATCGAGGCATACGTCCCTTATTGGTCCTAATATTGCAGGAAAGGAGAGTTTCATACGGCGCGAGTGAAATTATCGATACAGTGTAGTCAAAATTTAATATTATTATATTATTATTAGATATTGAGATAGGCACTTGAATTTTCGCTTACCCGTATAGGCACGGTACATGACCCGGAACAATATGAGAACCTGAAAGGGATCTAGTTTTCATTAAATCAAAATGATATTTGAAAGTTTGCCCACATCGACAAAATGCCCAGTTAACACAAAATTATCTTAGATATGGGCTCACTTTCATGTTTCAGATCACATCGCAGTGAATCGAAAAGCGACTTCCATTATTATCGCAAAATAGTATATTATGCAATGAGCAAGCACTAAATGATGCCCATTTTGACCATTTTGCCTTCAGCACGTGCTGCATTTCATACGAGTGCAAAATGGCCATTTTGTTGCGAGTTACATACTATACTTTTTCTATGACAACATATATCGTTCACGTTTAATACATGCATACATTGCAAAAACTTTGGAAGAAATAAACAGATGATATTTCATTACGCCGAATTCGCCGCTAATGTGCTTTCTATCAGAATTAAAATATAAATTGAAAAAATATGTAAATATTTTCTTTATTGCTATTTCTAATAGGTACACAGAAATAGAAGCCTATAATGTATGTATGTATCTAATTGAAGTTAAATGTGCAATTATTGAATATAGACTGCCGCTTGAGGAATCCTTTCAGTTTCAAATATTTGTCAATATCTGTATCATTATAGATACTAAGAGTCGTTATCGGCATTGAGAAGTGTGACCACAAAGTGGAACTTTTAAATTTTCAGGCTGTCGCCAAGGTAAGTCATTAAAACGTTCTCGTAAAACAATTTTGTCTTTTGATCTACCTTCCATTCCAAAAAAAGTTTATAAGCGCGTTGATACATACTCTTCGACGTTTCCGGTAATAAATTCAGTGTTGTTACCTTCCCTGCTTCTATTATGTTCGGAGGTATCAATTCTAAGTCGATATCACTATCAGTTTCCATTTTAATCAATGGTTTTTATATATAGAAAACAACAATGTTACCTACTAAAACTTTGACAGAAACGATCTGCTGACATCTCATCAATTTGTCGCTGGACGTCATAATTTGACAAGCCGTAGTCGTCGTGAGTTTAGAGTGAACCTAGACCTAACACGAAATATTCCATTTCCCATTTGTTGCTTAGCAACTTGCCTAGCAACCGATGCAAAAATGAAATTCTGTACAAAATGTGCTTGTTTATGATTGAAGTTGCGGTTATAAAATGAACATTTATCGAGGTTGTCGTAAAAAAAACGTCTATTCGGTGCTCCGTTGATCATTTCGAGACATCAAACTGTAATGCCAAATGTGAGTCAATATTAGCAATATTTCCCTTAATGAGCCAAATTCAATTTTCGATATTGCATTTTTATTGTATAGAAACAGTTTCCACTAGGCACAAAACTAACATTCATTGAGGTACGCTTAGCCTCATGACCTCCAACCGAAATGGTCATACTGGACGTAATGATTGAAATGGTCAAAATGGAAGTCGTATTCATAGGTCGCGGTGCCGCCACCTGCTTTGATTGCTCATTGGTTGAATGTGTCACGTGGCACGGGTAGTGATATCTACCAAGGAATTATATTCTTTTGTCGAGAGGATTATGTTTCACAATGTGAGTGATTTCTAGGATGAAGAGTAGAATGTTTTCACTGCAAGCAAATTAATTTCAAGAGAATTTATGCAAAGAAGCAAACATCTCAATCAGTCTGAAATGAGAGTATATTCATCGACTAGATATAATTATTCTTTTCAGAAGATTATTCTATTCGAGAGTATATGTATATTTTTGATTGAAGACATCTTTTTTATCTGTGTACTCACCCAAATTGGACCAATATTATTTTTTCATTCACAATATATCTATTGGCCCAATATGAAACCAAGATTCAGTTGATACGATGTGCTACCTAGGTATCATATATTTCAGGTCATAATTATTATGTGGATAACAGCGTAACCGGGTTAACTATATAATGAAAACTCACTTTCACTGAAGTCTGTTTTACTCAGACTATATGCAGCAATTTTCTCACTACCAACTTTGTTTTTCACACTTTGAGAAAAGTTTCAAGTGTTTTTATACAAGGTTCCCAATTATCCAGTAGTCCATTTGCATTCTCATACAAAACGTTAAGATCCATATCATTCTTCAAAAAAAGAAAAATAAGTAAACCCAAAGCACTGGTTAGGTATAGGTATACGTATAGCTTGCCAGACGAAATCCAGAGGGTCCTTTGTATTAGGGTCAGTTCTCAAATACGTCTGCTTCCCTTCTTCTAATGATTTGTTGAAGTTACACTTACTATAAAAGATTCCGAGTACATATCAAATTCTTCTGAAATCAAATTAATTATCATCTTTTTACCATATTTTGAAGTCTTTTCTACTGCCTTCAGTATCGTGGTCTGTATCTGAAAAAATATGTCAACATGTAACACCTATGTACATAATAAGTATAAGTGATTCAAGATGTTACCTAATTTTATTACGCAACTAGGTACTAATTTTCGTTTGTTGCACCTTCTGAGCCCTGTGACATGTTGTCACATAGCAGTTTTGAATTTTCTTCGTTCAATTGAAATGAAATATTTATTTATGAAATATCATTCATTCATTTTATTCCATTCTCACCAACTTTTCGGTGGAAAATCTTGCCAAAATTTCTCACGTCGATATCTGTTTGAAAAAGACATCTCCCTCATATTGGCTTGTTGTTCCACTGTAACGAGAACTGGACGATGAACCAGCAGAAATTGATGTAACAAATGATAAACTACACAATAAACTAATAACTAAACTAAAGCAATACGGTATTCGTGGTAAAGTACTTGATCTCCTAGAGAGCTATTTGTCAAATCGAACACAAGTTGTGCAAATTAACAATACCCATAGTGAATCAAGAATTGTCAAATACGGAATTCCTTAAGGAACAGTTTTGGGTCCACTCCTGTTCACAATGTATATAAACAGTCTTCTATCAAGGAAATCCTCAGGAGAAATACTTTGCTTTGCGGATGATACAGCGATCTTTTACGATGCCGAATCCTGGAAAGAATTGAAGGAGAAATCTGAGTCGAATTTCCAAAAAATAAAAAAATGGTTTAAATTTAATATTCTTACCTCTAATTGCTTCAAAACACACTATTTGCCATTTACCTCCTATTCCAACAATCTACCCAATTTAGGACCACTCATCATTGACAAAGATACACACATACCAGAAGCAAAATCAGTAAAATACCTAGGAATAATGATCGATAGACATCTACGATGGGATCTTCAAGTTAAGCACGTAATAGCCAAAATAAAGAGGTCTTTTATACAAATTCAAACACTCTTGACTACCAAATTTTTGAAAATTCTCTACTACTCGCTAGTACAATCACATTTGAACTATGGTATTTTGGGTTGGGGTGGGGTCAGTGACGTTCATCTACGAAACTTGAATGTGTTACACAAATGGATTCTGAAAGTCATCTTCAATAAAAAAAAAGTCCTTTTCAAGCAATGACCTTTACAGGCAATCGGAAATACTAGATATCAGACAACTCTTTGCTTATAATATTCTACTGAAAATTGCCCAAAAAAAGATAAAAATAGATCATGTTAATCACCATAACTATGGTACATGAAACAAACAATTCAATACTCGAAAGCAACGTTCAAACAAAACAATTGGACAAAAAAACTATGTCTACTTAGCCCCTAGAATATATGACATTCTTCCCGATGACCTAAAACAAAAACAGTTAAAGAAGCCAAACGAACTGAAAGCATACAAAAAAATTCTAAAAGGATGGATGCTCCAAATTTCAAGACAAAATATTCACATTATAATAAATTCGAAATAATTTTAAAATATATATTTCCATAATTTCTGTTGAAATTGTTTCCTGTAGGCATTTCACGAATTTACATTACAACTCTTCTCGCACCTCTTCATACTTCTATGTTCTTCTCTTTTGAAGATTTTATATTTATACATTTTAATTCATTTTATCATAACCATATTATACGTACTACATTACTATATAAATATATATATATATATATATATATATATATATATATATATATATAACTAAGGATGGATTTAGCGAGGGGCAATATATAAAAATATAAGTAGAAAAGTTATTGGGTATAACCCTCAAAATGTTTTGCAACCGTAGACACGTGTTTCGAGCTTAAGCTCTCATCCGTACGGTAAAATCAAGTGCGAAGATTTACAGCACAACAGGAAGCCAATTTTATATATATATATATATAACTACATTCTATGATTTTTTACCAATAAGTATATCATGCACAAGCTTGTAAGCTTCAGTGATTTCTCATGTTTATTTTTCATCAACGTTATATTTGTGCACTGTATTTGTAAATGTTTGAAATAAACATTATTATTATTATTATTATTATTATTATTATATAGTAGGATATATCGAATTTATCAACAGAATGGCAAAATTTCAATGATAATTGTTGTACCGATTTAATGACACCTTATTGTCAAAACTACTCAAATTTCTAAATAGTTGAAAACAATTATCGTGACAATATCTAAATGCTGAGTGGGTCTTTACATTTGAAACATAATGTTCCAAAGAACAGCAATCTGAGAGTAATTGTGAATACCTATAGACAAATACTTACCTCTTCGTCACCAACTTTCACTTAACAAGCGACAAAATAGCCCTAGTTTCGCAGTTCAAATTCAACCAAATTTAGAAACATCTCTAAAGTTACTAGACGCCGGATATACGCTTCCCTTACAGATTTTTCATTAATGTAATGAATTAATTCATCATTCGGTGATCGGTAGGTATAATTAATGTGAGCTCATGAATTCGAAGAATCAATGTGAATAATATATGTTTTTAAACAATTTTCATCGTGTGTCAAAGAATCCTGCACATTGAGCCAACGAATGTAAGCTTTTGTGTCAATGAACGAAGAGGTAATGAACGTTATTTAGATATTAATACAATTAATCGTATTTATCAAAATGGTAATTGTAGTACTCTAGGACCATGAATTGAATTATTGAAAAATTTCACATTGTTCCAGTGTGCCATTTTCTTCTCCTCAATGAACTTTTCATAGTTCTGAGTAACGGCCATCATTGAATGCAGTAAACTTGAATTCATTGTAAGTACCTACCTATCAATGTATTTCAGTGAATCTTAATTTAATTTGTCTCGAAGAAAAATTTATTGTGACAATGAACAGAGAGGTAATAGGTAAACGATTTTTATTGATAAAATGTAGGTATCATATTTTTTCAGTGTAGAATGAAAATATTCAAAGAACACGGTGTCATGCCGTCAACACCCAATAGGTACAAGTTCTACTCGACTCTCGACAAACAACGCTCAACACCGTTTATTTTGTATCACTTCACCGACTCGCAGACATAAAATTGTGATGCCAAGGAAAGTAATCTTCTGCGATTCAGAGATGAAACCAAAATTCATGTGAATGTGCTTCGCAAATGTACACACATTGTGTACCTCAAATAGACACTAACGAGAAGAAAATTATGAACAATTCATAATATTCGGCATCGCCATGTACCTACATGTAACTTATTTTGTTTCCACAATAATAAAGAAAGCGACATCGCCTAGAGGTTTGTGTTAACTAGTTGGTTTGCACCACTAGTGATAAAATTCAATTTCAGACATTTGAAACGCCCTTCTTAAGAATTCGTCTATTTTAAATTTCTGGTACGGCAGTATTGGAGGTATTGGTATTCAAATTTTTTTTTACATTCAATATTTAATATAAATAATTCAATGAGAAAAAATTGACGTAACAGAAATCCATATATCTGTGAATAACGAAATAAAAGTTGCAGTTCTGAGGGCGAGTATTGGGATGTTAAATAACTCCTCTAGTTACGTTCGTGTTCAAAACGTTGGTTGGGACAATATAAATAAAATTATTCAATATAAGTAATCGATATCCTAGTACCTACAACATAAAATATATACCTACCTTCTAATGAAATATATCACCATCAGATATCCATCCCCATTCATACATCAAAAAATAATAAAACATGGAAATTCAACTATACACCAAAAAGACATCAAAATCTAAAACGATAAATAACAGAAACATATTGACATCACCCCATTCCTCAATAATGATATTCAGCTACGAGGGAGGGAAAACACCGCTGGGAGGAGCCTAACCACACCAATCGGCAAACCCGCAGAGGAGAAGTGGAAGTTATAACGCCCTCTATTCACAGGCGACTCCACGATCTTAGTGAATACTGTCGTCTCTGCCGAAACACATGCCTATGTGATTCCAACCGACTCTGCACATGAGTTTACTGACGTGATTCTCGCGATTTTCACCAGATATCTTCGGTTGTTTCGAATAAAAGCAGTGCAAAGTTAAAAAGGACTATTATACGGAAGTGAAAGTTCCAGGCAAAATCCAGACTTCAGACATTTCCGAAAATTGCGAACGAAGATTTTTGGAAAAGCTGATTCGCTAAGATTCACTCTACAGTGGCCAGGACTCGATAATAATAGACATGAATGACTTTGTCATGAAGTGCCGTGCATAGTGACAGAGTGGCGCAGTGAGGCTTCAAAGTGATTTTCTTCAATTTCAACAAGGTGGGCGAGAAAATGGTCCTGGAATCGGGGGTTCTGCCCCCTCCTCTCCATTTGTACGCTGCGGCAGCAGCGGCCCAACTCGCCCCCAGACCACCTTGGGCACCTTTACTGCAATTTCCTACCGCCGCTCAGCTGCTGGGTATGCACGGGGCTTTTTCTCCGTTGAATAGGCCCAGATATCCCCATGGAATCGGTCCGGGTATGCGAGCCCCTCCTGGCCCCCCGTCTGAAGACAGCGGCAGCGAAACGCATGGTAAAGGTACGTTAGTTTTAAGGAAATGGAGGCTCATTTCGTGGCGACTCATGCTCAAAGTTAAGATAGCCGCGGGTTCTGAGACGCGATGACCAACATACGGAAAAGTACATCCCTCGAAATTCCCAAATTCCAGATAATTTTGAAATCGGACAGGGCCCACTCCAGTGCAAAGGAAAAATGTCTATCGACTTTTTAGATGATTTCTATGTCTTCCGTTATGATAATTTTGTTCAGAAAGTGAATTGTGATTCGCATTTGACAAGGCGGAAGACGATTTGGTTGAGGCCTCGGTTGAGGCGCACTACTCGTTTCTGGAAACCTATTTTTCAAAATTTTGGCACTAAAATCGATCATTGCAAAAATTTGACGACTCCTGTATTCTTAATTTGATGTTCCTCTACTTTGTTATTGTCCCCACATCGGGAAAATTCGAGTGGAAACTATTTTTAGTATGGCCCGGCCTCAGGGTTGACCAAATAAACAAATTGAAAAACTCGCGGGAGCGGCTAAGTTGAGAATTCGAAAATTGCACTTGGGTACAATCTTAAGCTTCCAAATTTTGAATTGAGCCGGCTCAAATAATCTATTTGAGCGAGGAAGAGCACATATAAGTGAACTCAGGAAGATGAATGAATGCCACCAAATGAATTATTTGATATATATGGCTCGTTAAGGGTTCAGAAATAAATAAAGTTATAAATATTTTTACCAACAAATTACCAAAAATTATTTTGGTGACTGAAATGATTTCGGTATAATTCATTCTCTCACATTTGGACAATTACAACACTTTCCTTGGTTACAAATTACCTAATTACTTATTGATTTTTAAAAGTGTAAGTATACCTATATCTCCTGGGACTTTTTCTAAAACTCAAGATTCCTTCAAACTCATGCTTCAGGAGCAGACATTCGGGTCTGATAATAGCTTTTACGATAAATCAGAGGAGATAGAAGGTTATGAATAATGAAAAGAAATTATCAATTAATGACGATTATTTTAATTTTGGTATATGTTAGTGCTGTATAAAAAATAACTAAACATGTCAGTATAAGTTGACTAGGTACATTTGACAATATTTAATTTTTTGTGCAAAAGAAAATAAGTAAAGATTTTCGGTGACGAATGTTTCTAGAACTAAACTTCTTGTCTGAAACAACTAATGATGATGATGATGAAGATGATGAATAATGTTGAAAACAAATATAACTATTTTCTTCAATATGCACCTGTACATTAATAAATACATCATTTTTCTATACCTAATTCTTACAACTTTCTTGAGCAATTCAAATAATTTCTGAGATATGTCACTGAAAAACAAAAAAAAATCACATTTGGAGATATTTACAATTTTATTAATCAATTGGTGTTTTGTAACCAAAACAAGTGTTGTAATTGATCAAATCTGAGAAAATGAATTGAGTAGGTATAGGTAACTAACGTTATAATGTTTGACACCATAATCATTTTTGATAATTTCTTGCTAAAAATTGTTTATATCTAACAGAGAAGGCTGATGATGAGAACGGTAAAAAATTATAACTTTTTCTTCCATATGTACCTCTTGATGAATATAAAAAAAATCATACTTGTTATAACTTTTTTAAGCAATTCAAATAATTTGTAAGTTATATTACTAGAAAACAAAAAATGTTCCACAGGAGACATTTACACTTCTAATAATTAATTAGTATTTTGTTCTTTATCAAAATGTGAGAGAATGAATTATACCGAAATCATTTTTGATAATTTGTTTTGTTAAAAATTGTTTATAACTTTATTTATTTTCTGGTAAGAAACTTTTCTATTTATAATCCGTTAACGAGCCTAACCCCAAAGAATTTATTTGGTGGCATACATTCATCTCCATAAGTTAATTTATGTTCTCTTCCTAGTTCAAATAGATTGATGTGAGTATACTGAATTTTATACACAATGGGAAAATTCAAACGAAACAGATTATCAGAAATAAATAGATGAAATACAGGAAATTCAAAGGGGCGGAAAGGGGTGAAGAGGTAACCAAAAAGTATATTTTTTGGACATTAGGTTTACTGGAACTTGAATAAGCTTCATGTGAAATTTGGAAGCTTAAGATTGAACCCAAGTTTGAAACTTTTCAATTTGTTTATTTGGTCAACTTTGAAACCAGGTCCAACTAAAAATGTCTTCCTATCTGATTTTCCCGATGTAAAGACCATAACAAAGTAAAGGAATATTATACTAAGCATAGGAGACGTCGAATTTGGTGGTTTCGAATGGTGCGCCTCAACCCAATCGTTTCCGCTTTGTTAGATGATTACTAGTCACTTCCTAAACAAAGTAATCATAACGGAAGATAGGTATAGAAATCTTCAAAAAAGTCGGTAGGTACACATTTTTCCTTCGTACTGAAGTGGGCCCAGTCCGATTTCAAAAGTATTTGGAATTTGGGGATTTCGAGGGATGGACTTTCATCTCACCAAACGGAAGAAATATAACTTCTCATCGCGGTTTCAGACCCGCGACTCTCTAACTATTATATAGAATATTAATTACAACAATCAAGATTTTGACGCTTGGTTCGAAAATTCTTACAAAGAAATTAATCTTTTTATCAATTGAAATACACCATCGCTTCATGGCTACAGAAATGTTATGGCCCAAGGCAACGGTTAAATTGATTAAAAAAATAGAATGGATACTGAACCAAGAAATTTGTATTTTCAATAGGTATACCAATAGTTTTTAATAGAAGACAACTGTCAACTGACAAGGTCATTGATTATAACACCTATTCGATGTTCTATATAGATTCATGTATTGGTATATATTCCTTTATTTTTATTCGCTTAGTTCATATTGTTTTACCCACTGATATGAACTGCTCAGCAATTGAAATAGTAATAGATAACAAAATTTTTAGAATTGAAACACTAAAGTATAATTAGTACAAATATTCAGTTATTCAGTCAGAAATTGAATTGAATTATTGATTCCCGAATGGAATTAATCAGAGATGAAAAAAGTAGAAAAATGATAAATGGGATACTTCATGAGTTCTTAGCAAGTATTTATCATTGCTCATGCAAACACTTGACGTCTTGAAAACCATAAATTTAGTCAGTTATAAGTCAGTTATGTACCTACTGATCCTTATGGAGACTTCAATAACGTGTAAAATCTTCCCAGGCTAGCACTGATGCTGGGAGGCAAACGCTCTAACACCACGACCGCTTTGTTTCGTCAAATGTACGTAAGTTTGGAAATATCCAATGTGTTCAATGTAACGATTTGGACTTAATTCTTGTGGTATACCATGGTTTTTTTTTCTGATCAAATACAATTCTTGCTCAGTGAGAAAACAGTCATCATGATCGATAAAAACTAATATTTTGTCTATTTTTGAAATAAAGTTCTCAATTATCTGCTCTATTCCAGTGCGGCAAATGAACTGATAGGATATCAGAAATCATTTCTCGACTTGTAGGAATATAAGAATACACTAGAAAGTCAGTCTCAATGCTCCTGAATGGCTTAAACAACCACATTCTTGTACTTTTCTATTAAAAAAATATTCGCTTTAAATAGTTTTTATATGAAGGCGGTATTCATATTATCCATCCTTTCCATAATATCTTCATGGACAAATTTCAGAACAGCACTGGAGTCAAAACAGCTTGATTGGATTCAGCTACAGACCAAATTTGGTGGAAACTGCTATTACTCGGATGAAAGGAATGATTTTTATGGAATAAACCATTTCATAAGGCCTACTAAGACAGACTATATCAACAATTATATAATACTGATTGGGTGAAATAGATCTCAATAATTGATTCTGGCTGACTCATTTGGACAATTTTTTACCTTTCCTACAGTATGGCCAATTTGTTTTGTAACAATATTTGAGTTGAGAGAGTATTCAAGAAATCTAATTTACTGAATCGAAAAAGTATTTTATTTTATTGTAATGATAATTTAGAGTGTTGAAACGAAATCTAATTGTGAACAATAAGGAATAAAGTCGCTTATGGAATGAGGCCTCTGTTTCACGTCCACATTTAGATCAATTTAATCCAGTTATACTATTTCCTTATCAAACACTCAATGTTGCGCGTATGATGCCGGTAAGTGCATGATTTACCGTGGCGCTCTGATCGGATGATTTTCTGGTTCATGGCATTCACAAGCCTGAAGTCAGCATTGGAGATAATCAGTCACTGTATGGAAAGGTCGGGTATATCGTACCAATTTTTAGATTTTCAAACACTCAGCTCAAGGATCAAAATATTTATTTAAAATAAAAATCTGACAAACAAGAACACACATTTCCTTATCGGTTGAAATTGTACATACCAGCATTGAAAAGGAAGTATAGAAAAAATGAAAGAGTATATAACATTGCAAACAGTACGATTTACCAAACTCTTCAGATAAATCGTACCGGTGGTTTTTAAATCGTACCGATAACTTTTTAAATGCAATTCTCACATTTGTATTTTTTTATTGTGGGGAATATTATTACACACAGCTATTTGAAATGCAAGGCGACGAACATCCCTAATGGTGACACCAAAAAAAAATTTCCTCCAACTTTAATATGTGGATCTGCCAGTTCCTTGTCAGCAGTGAAGACAGCGAGTCGACCCATTGATTGAACTTTTTCATTTGCTTTTTTACTTAAACAGCGCAAATGCCTTCTAAAAGTGGGTTTGGCAATGTTAAACCTACAACACTCGTTAAAACCACACTGCTTTTCTTTGTAGGCTGTAGAGCACGTTTCATATCTTCTGGGGTCCATCCGTAATACATTTTCGTTTGTTTGGTTTTCGGTTAATTAATTTTTTCCTGTGACAAAATACCTAACATAAATGATAAAAGCCATATTACTGTATATCTGAAAATACTTGGTAGTTAGCCATCTAGTTCTTTCGTATAATTTTCATTAGTCGGGAAAATCGTACTGGTACAATTTATCCAAGGTGCGATTTACCAACCTCTCACATTTTATTATTTTTTAATCGAATTGAGCCCTGAACTTTCAATTTTCAAACATTAAACTGTTTCAACTACTATTATACAGGGCAATTCAAATTCGACCCCCACCATTGGGATCTCCTAAACTACAGGAGATACGTCGAAGTCTAAATTAGGGCAAAGTTGCGTATTCTGGTGCTTAACAAAATACTGTTTTGAAACTTGGAAAATTCCGAGTATTTCCGGAAATATCGGGAAAAAACTGAAAATCGGAATTTTCGTTTTTATTTTTTTCTATCGTTATTTGACAACATAGCTCAAAACCAAAAGTACATTTTCATTGATACTTTTTTTCAGCTACACGTTTTCATGTTCAGATTTACTATCCGACGTTTCGTCTTCTGGCATTCATCATCAACTTTTTTTTTCTGTCATGGGCGCCATATTGTTTTTTATACAGGAAAATAGTGATTCTCATTCTAATTTCATTGATGTATAATTTGTTATGATTTGCAGTTCTGAAACCACAGATATTAAAAAAAAACAACTTCATCTGAGATGGTCATGACCCCATCGAAAAATTTTGTTTAATAAACACTAGTTGGCAGAACTCATTAAACATCATAAGTTTGCACAAATACTTCAGTCGAAATGTCCTCATTCTCAAATGAAGAAAAACGAGATATGTTGAAACTTTATTATAAATTTGATAGGAATAGTACGAAAACAACACAAATTTATTTTGAATTATATCCGGAAAGACAACAGCCGGATAGAACATTATTCGGAATTTTGGGCAAACACTTGGCTGAGTACGGTGCGTTTCAAAAAACAAGAATGAAATCATGAGCTTGTAAAAAATGCACAAAAGTATTACACAACAAGTGTTCGAAATGATGGCCTTCCTCTTGAATACATAACCGAGCTCGTCGTCTCAAATTAAGAACAGCCCTAACAATATCCCTTCTTCTGATAGAACTGAATTGCGTGATGATATTGTCTCTAAGTTCATCTACTCTGTCATATTCTTGCTCTCCATAGATTCTGTTCTTTAAAGTGCCCCACAAGAAAGTATCCAAAACTGTAAGGTTAGGTGACCTTGCCGGCCACCTCACTGGTCCAGAATTTCCTAACCACCTATTAGGAAGTCTTTGGTGTAAATATTCGCAAACTGCTCTTTTATTGTGTGGAGGAGCTCCGTTATGCTGAAACCAGCTGAAACCAGTATTCGGTCGTCATAAATTCCAGCCCACACATTCAAACGAAACCGAACTTGTGGTCTGACTTCTCTGAAGTGTCGTAGATTATTTTCACTCCAAATGTGCTCATTATTTCTATTAAAAACACCACAGTTAGAAAAAGTACTTTCGTCGGTCCAAATAATGTTTTTCAAGTTTGTAAGTCTCCCTATTCGACAGCCAGCTACAAAATTCCATCCTTTTCTCAGGATCACCTGGATGTAATTTTTGTGAAATATGTATCTCATAACATTTCAAACCATTTTTTTTTTAATTCCCTCCAAACGTTCGTCTGTGGCACATCCATTTCTGCCGAGACTTGATGTGTTGATTTGGAAGAATCTGCATTTTTCCAAAAAAGTGCCAAAAATAATTATACTTCTTCGAATATGAAATGAACAATTATTTCACCTCGGCTAGTAAGTTACGTCTAAAATTTTGTTCCATTCTGCATCCATATTTCATTCTTGGTTTTTGAAACGCACCGTACTCAGCCAAGTGTTTGTCCAAAATTCCGAATAATGTTCTATCCGGCTGTCTTTCCGGATATAATTCAAAATAAATTTTTGCTGTTTTCGTTCTATTCCTATCAAATTTATAATAAAGTTTCAACATATCTCGTTTTTCTTCATTTGAGAATGACGACATTTCGACTGAAGTATTTGTGCAAACTTATGATGTTCAATGAGTTCTGACAACTAGTGTTTATTAAACAAAATTTTTCGATGGCGTAATGACCATCTCTGTGGTTTCAGAAGTGCAAATCATAACAAATTATACATCAATGAAATTAGAATGAGAATCACTATTTTTCTGTATAAAAAATCAATATGGCGCCCATGACAGAAAAAAAAGTTGATGATGAATTCCAGAAGACGAAACGTCGGATAGTAAGTCTGAACATGAAAACGTGTAGCTGAAAAAAGTATCAATAAAAATGTACTTTTGGTTTTGAGCTATGTTGTCAAATAACAGTAGAAAAAAGTAAAAACGAAAATTCCGATTTTCAGTTTTTTCCCAATATTTCCGGAAATACTCGGAATTTTCCAAGTTTCAAAACAGTTTTTTGTTAAGCACCAGAATACGCAACTTTGCCCCAATTTAAGTAAGGTTCGACGTATCTCCTGTAGTTTATGAGATCCCAATGGTGGGGGTCGAATTTGAATTGCCCTGTATAAATTATTCTTACGGTGTAAGACAGTAACATTCCCAACATTGATTCACTTACCAAATTTAAGAAAATCGCTTATATATTGACTCTGACGTTTATCCTTAGACGACAAGTGAACGGGAGTTTATGACTTCAGGTTAAATGTTATAAGCTTTTAGTTCCCGTTAACAGATGTCGACTTCGGTTTTTTTTTGAGTAAAATAGTGGTGGTACGATTTACCCGGCGCCGGCGGTACGATATACCCAACTTTACTATTGACAGATCAGTGAATTTCTTTACATGTGATATGTTTTTCGTTTGTGGTAAAATTTCGTAAATTTTATCAAATATAGTTCGAAGAATATTGAGAGCGTTACGTTTCTTTGAAATTCTACAGAGAAAGGAAATGTATCAAAATATCAAAAAGACTAGACCTATGACCTAAGGGTTATCCTCAAATATTTCACGCATAACGAAAGATGATCGAGATATTCTTAATCACGCTGAAAAATTGCAGAGGTGATGGTAAAGGTCTTTCTTATTCTCTTATTTATACAGTGTGGTCATTTAAGTGTGCAACATATGGGAATCTTTTTAATGAATTGCACAACCAAAATACAAATAGTGCCAAAAGTTGGTGCATGCTCGGTAATCATTTTAGGTGCACTTAGAATGGCTGCAAGTCAAATAGCATACAGGGTAGGTCAAAAAATATAAAAATTGCTCAAGAGTAAAGTACCCTTATTTCAGAAAATTCAGCAAAATGTTATTGAGAAAAGTTGTTTACAATTGAAAGTTATGCCCAAATACCAAAACATGGCCTCCTAAGACATTTTTTGGTGTTTCAATTTCTTTCGTTAATAATTTCCCAGTTTGTAATTTGTTTTATAATCACCCTAAACACTTTCATAAGTTAATCATAACAAAATCAGTTGAGCATAACTTTGTTCAAATTCGAGCATATTTGTTCAATTAACTTGGATTTTAATTTTTTTAGGGAAGCACAAACTTCATGTTTGTTGCAACGATATTCAACACAACTTCATAATTTCGCAAACCATATTTTTAACAAGGTGAAACATTAGTAATGATAATATGTATATTCAAAAACTCTCATTTGAACTGAACATTTTGTATTTGAAATGTTTATGAAAAAGCTATACAAATTAATCGCCAAACATGAAATCCTTTTAAAATAATCGGGAAACCCAAGGAACAAAAAAAATGAGGGTTGAAAGGAAACATTATTATTAATAAATATTAACAAAATTATCAAAAAGGAATAATACAATGATTTCAATTGTATTTAAAAGCGGTGCCGATGGTTTTGACAATTTTTATTGGCTTATTTTTATCATAACTTAACCATTATCAAATGTGTGAAGAAAGATTTATCGACGGGTCTCTGTGTGTCCACCTTCTCGTTCAATGCATCTTATTGTCCGATCATGAAATTCACGAATAGTAGATCGCAACACACTTCCTGGAATATTTCTGCAATGATGTCGTATCGAATTTCCAAGCTCCTCAGCATTATTAAATGGTCGATCCTTGTAAACCTTTTGCTTTAAATATCCCCATGAAAAAAATCTAATGGGGTGAGATCTGGCGAACGAGGAGGCCATCGTGGATCAGTATTTCGTCCTAACCATTTATCACCAAATTTCCCATTTAACCATTCTGAAACAATTCTAGTAGAATGAGCAGGACATCCATCATGTACAAACCATAATTTATGTCGTTCTTGTAAGCTCATATTCTCCAAAAAGTCCGTTAGTTCGTTTTCCAAAAACTGTAAATAGGTATCACCAGTTAGGTTGTGGCGAAAAAAAAACGGCCCCAATAATTTGTTGTTAACAATACCGCACCATACATTTGTTTTTTGATAATATTGGTTTTTATTGTCAATGACAAAATTCGGATTTTCGTCCGACCACCACCTACAATTTTGGGAAGAGACAACGCCATTTGTTGTGAACGTAGATTCGTCTCCAAAAAGAATGTGTTTATGGAAATCATGTTGATCTTCTATTTGTCTTTGAATCCACATGCAGAAATCATACCGTATGTCATAGTCTCGTTCTTGAAACGTGCAAATAAACATAGGCTTATTATAGGCATGATATTTATTTTTTTTAAGAATCTTCTTAACAGAACTTTGTTTTACCCCCGTATAACTGGAAATTTCTTGGGTGGATCTTCTAGGGTTTTCAACAACTGCCTGAAGTACTTCTAATTGATTTTCCTCATTACATACAGGTTTCGTACGTTCATTTTTATATTTATAATCCAAACTACCAGTCTGTTTGAAATTATTTAAAATTCTGCTTACAGTGGAATAGTGCACTTGTTTGTCTGGATGACGTTCATTGAATATATCTGCTGCTTCACGCACTGGTTTATAGTTATCTCCACATATTAAAACTAATTCTGCCTTCTCGGCTAACGTTAACTGTCTTGGAGGAGGCATTTGAAATCAAATAAACTCAATAATCGAACAATAATTCTTCGAGAATGAGAAGGTAATGTCACCAAACTGTCATAATGTTTACTGTCAACACTCATTTGTTTTGTTCTTTGGGTATCCGTGATTATTTTAAAAGGATTTAATGGTTGTCGATTAATTTGTACAGCTTTTTCATAAACATTTCAAACACAAAATGTTTACATTAAATGAAAGTTTTTGAATATGCATATTATCATTAATGTTTTACCTTGTTAAAAATATGGTTTGCGAAATTTTAAACTTAAGCTGAATATCGTTGCAACAAACATGAAGTTTGTGAATCCCTAAAAAATTAAAAATCCAAGTTAATTTCACGAATATTCTTGAATTTGAACAAAGCTATGCTCAACCAATTTGGTTGTGGTTACTTTATGGAAGTGCTAAGGGTGATTATAAAAAAAATTACAAATTTGGAAATTATTAACGAAAAAAATTAAAAAATTACTTGGGAGGCCATGTTTTGGTATTTGGGCATAACTTTCAATTGTAAACAACTTTTCTCAATAACATTTTGCTGAATTTTCTGAAATAAGGGTACTTTACTCTTGAGCAATTTTTATATTTTTTGACCTACCCTGTATGCTATTTGACTTGCAGCCATTCTAAGTGCACCTAAAATGATTACCGAGCATGCACCAACTTTTGGCACTATTTGTATTTTGGTTGTGCAATTCATTAAAAAGATTCCCATATGTTGCACACTTAAATGACCACACTGTATATTAATGAACACATTTTTGCGGGATTGGGCACCATTATCGAAACACTTACGTCTGGCTAGCACGTTCTTACTTCCTCAAGAAAATTGATGAGATATCATTCGGAGTAGACTATCTGACGACTTACTTCATACATTATCATCATTGGATAACAGATCGTTAATTCTGCATCTTTTTTCTCTATTCGATATTACTATATAGCTGATCATAGAATTAGTAGATGCCATCATATCAACGGTCGATGGAATTGATGAATTCAACCATTTATACTTTTTATTCAAATATTCCATAACGTATTTTTTAGACAAGAATTTTTTCCCTTCAATAATTATCGATTTATTTACAAGAAAATACAACGTGGCGTCCAAATGATGCTTCAACTGAAATAACATGATGATGTTTATAAAACTTCATTGTTTCAAATAATCCTCTTTGCTTCCATGACTGTTCTTTCTCGTCGCTTGAAAACGGGAAGAAAAGTGAAACTAAAATGAAATAGGGAAAACACAAGTTAAAATATTTTTTACTGGTCGAGCTCAGAAAATATGGACCTATAGACCACCTAGATTTATTAGAGAAACATTATTTTAGTTTTCATTTTTAGTCAGTATCCACTGAACAGAACTGTTAATTTTCCAATATTCCATTTACAAATTAACCATGGCAGTTACATGTCCTATGTAAGAACCAGTGGGTTATTTGTTAGTTTTTTTCGGCGAAATCATCCCATATCCATTGAATAAAAAACAGTCGATACCATGACTCCAATTTTAATTCTGCTTTGAACCGAGCAGATCAGATGCCTTCAAAATAGATTTACGCTAATTTTAGAACAGCCAACGAAGCACCACATGAGTATTTTCGATTTGGTACAGGGACATTTTTTTTCAAAATATGGCGATATCACTCAAAAATAGAGACCAGGAAGAAATTAAAATAGATGGAGCAAAAAAATTATAATGAAACAGGAAATATCAATAGGTATAAGAAGAACAGAAGAATGGTAAAACGAAAAAGCAGGCAAAGAGAAGATTAAAAGAATTCAAGATGGTAAATAAATAAATATCACAATTTGGAAGACTATACCTTATAAAATATTCGTAAGCGACCCATTCGAAAGCGGTCCACTCTTCTAAAATTATTATTTATCCGAATGGAAAGTTTTTATATTCAATGGATATTACATCAATAGTTTCACTTCAGTAGGTACAATAAATTTGAAAAAAAATTTACAACTTTTCTAAAAAGAAATCTGACTACGCCACTGGATTTCCAATTATTTCAAATGGCATTATTAAAATTTTTATTACGTATCGGGCTATTTTAGATAAACGTGCTGTATATTACATGTGTGAAATAATGTGTAATTTACAATAGTCAATTAGACCACAATCAGTTTGAATTATGAAAATTTCTAACGAACAGTGGCTCCTAGTATTGTCAATCTTTATTGTTTCTTTTAAACTCGTCTCATAGTTACAGATTCATATGAAAAAGTGTATCTTTAATAAATTGTCTGTGTTATTTCCGTGACACCGGTTTCGAATTATCACAAATGCAGTGGCGTAGTACAATTTTATTTGAAAAAACTGCTAATATGTTTTGTTTTTGTTTTGTTGAAAAAAAAATTCGAAGAATGTGATGACATTTCGAATTTTTTTTTAAAATTATGGCGATATAATAGAGCTATTGAAGCTCTCTTCTTCAGCAAAAAAACATTTACCTATATCGGATAACAAATGAAATAGTCACAGTGGTGGTTTACAGATCAACAGCATCTTGTCTTTCCACTTCAATTATTTTTACTCCTACCACAGTAATATCATTACAACCATACCAACACGATCGAAGAATATAAAAGGAACCATAAAACTAAAACTATGGGCAATATCTAGGATATTATATAGCAGCACTTCATGCAAATCCTGTGTAGATACTTTATCGAAATAAAGGAATGATTCAATACAATTAGTCTCGCAGTTCGCATAGGTGGGGCGACCCGTTACCTGGACTCAACAAAGTTATGGTTTGCACTGATAAAAACAGAGTTATGCCTAGGAAATCATGAGCAATCTAGAAAAAAGGTGCGCATATTTTGGATAGATAATGAGGGATAGAAAAGAAACATGAGAACGGTTTATGAAACTATATCTTGGTAAACCTACAAGTTGATTTTAACTATGTATAGCTCATTGAAAGCAGCGTCATATTGGAATGTGTACTATGTGTCAATACCAGGAAATCACTTTCTATGAATGAAGATCCTTGTGATTCCCCTCTGTTTTTATACGTGGATATGAGTCGATAGGTGGTAAAGAATTACTTTGACATTTTTGAACCTAATCGGAAATTTTATGAATTTTCGCAAATAGTGATTGCTGTAGTGGACGAATTTTACCACTTTCTATAAAAAATAGGATGATAATTTTATGCTCTACAACTTCATTTCCAACCACTGTTACTCCTAGTATAACCGTAAAGACGGTACAAAATTTCAAGTGTCCGAAAACGAGATGTGAAAATAACTTTTAACAAAATGGCGCTTTTCAACAGTTTGGAACTACACTGAAAGAAATAATATTGTAAGTGATAACCAAACGACTTGGTTAACAATGTTTTTGTTAGGGTAGCAATAATTGTCAATGAATTATACCAAACTACTGATTGTTGCATTGCCACAGGAACAATATGGAAATTTTTATCGTAAGATTGTTAGTGTGATAATCAATACATTCCAGTTGAAAGAATTATTTCATTATTACAAGAACAGTAAGCAAATTGTTATAGAAATATAGTTATTTTGATAATACAATACAATTGACTGAACAATGTTATTCAATAGTTTCGACCAAACAGAAATCCAACCGAATACTAAAATTTATTTCAGTATTTGTCTTGTTATCACTATCCAAAACTGAGAATTTCAGTTATCGATACGATACCTATTATTGTCAGCGACAATTCATTGACATATGAACTAAAAACTGACGTTTTCACAAAATCACTTTTAACACTAGTCAAAATGACAGATGAGATGATGGATACTCAGTAATATAAATCTCTCTAATAGAAACACTTCAATCAGAATGTCGTATAGCATTAATTGTATCTATGATGAGAGAATTTTTGCTATGAGTATTTGGCAACATCGCTTTCCCGCAGTGTTCACTTGAAAATAAAGAGAGTGTCGGTCGGTACAGAAAAGGAAAAAAACTTCTTGTTGTAGTTGATTCGGTGAACAAATTTATTATTATTACGGTTCGATTACGGAATTGGACGTTAAGTTTGGTGTTCTCCTTATACAGTGTGTCCCACTTTGAGCAGCCACACCCGTTGAGCATGGAATAATTCCAATTTTTTTTTTACTCAAGTTGTAGTACTCGGAAATACCTACCTTTATGTTTACGGATCCATTTTCCACGGTTTACTACGACCAAATGAAAAGTGAAAAATTGGGACAAACATACTAGGCATTTTTTATCGCAAAAATAACACCAGATTCTGTTTCAGAACACCTTAAAACCCCCAAATCTCAATGCTTGAATCATTTGAATATACAGGGTATCATCTGTAGCTGGTAGCATTATCAACTCTAATCCATAAATAATGCTTGGAAAATTTCCAAAATGTCTTCTCTTGTCACAGAATTCCCAAAAATATTCAATTAATACTTTGAAAAATAGCCAAATATCACTTTTCCAAGGCTAACTCTGATCAGAATGAATGATACCCTGTTTATTCAAATGATTCAAGCATTGAGATTTGGGGGTTTTAAGATGTTCTGAAACAGAATCTGGTGTTATTTTTGGGATAAAAAAATGCCTAGTATATTTTTCCCAATTTTTCACTTTTCATTTGGTCGTAGTTAGCTGTGGAAAATGGATATACAAAGGTTACGTAAACATAAAGGTGGTTATTTCCGAGTACTACAACTTGAGTCAAAGAAAATTTCGAATTATTTCATGCTCAACGAAATATGAGGGTGTGGCTGCTCAAAGTGGGACACACTGTATATCCTTTTTGGCCTCCTTCTTCTAACCCCCTAATTGTCCTTTCACCACCAAGAAATCCAAGAAAACGAACTACTGCAATAAAGGTAAGATTTTACGTTATTTATAATTTCTTAAAGCATTTCGGGGTGCACAAGAAAACAAAACAACACAGGTATTATAATAATCAGAGTTCCTACTTAGAAAGAATTATTCATAAAAGTTTACATGTATTTGGAAGTCTGTGCAATTGGTAATATTAATTCCCTGTCAAGTTACTGACAAAGTAGTATTCATTCCAACTGTAGGTTCTTCATTATTGGCCAATAATAAAATTTATAAATCAAGTGATTTGGCGTGTGAATTTGGAGCATTTTCCGGCTGCGTTGTAATTCAAAGTTCGTGTGTTCGAATCCAGTGGATCTTATGATTATTTTTTGTTTTTTTTTGCTTACTAGCAGTAACTGATTATTTTCACAGTATTTTATTGTTGAAATAACACTACTTATATACGGCTGTTTTACCATATTTTCTTTCGTAACTCCAAACATATTCACTTAACAATTATTATATATCTGGTTGTGTCTATGGTGACAGAATAATATGGTTACCATAACTTTTTTTTTGTTACCCTAACCAAAATTTAATTTTAATGTACAAAAATGATTCTGATGAAGAACATGTACACGAACGTTTTCATTCCAAACTTTCGTCAACTTCTGTTTTGATTATGAAGATGATTTTGTGAGGACCGACCTTTATCGAAATATAAGTTAAAAATAAAACGGTGACACTTTTCATTATGCCCTGTAAGCTCCAGTAGCAGACTCCAGGATTTTTTGTATATTCATCTCCAAACACCTGCGAACACAGATCTTAAGTGAAAAAAAGTGCGCAATGAAGTCTGTCTATAACCAATTTTCGTTGATTGGATCATTTCGTCTTTTGAGGGGTGATATTTCTTAAGGATATGGATCAAGAACTGTTTTATATGGAAGAATCTTTATAATTTACTATTATGAATCGAATGAATGGTTTGGCATTCAACACCATGTATGAAGAAATAACATGCGAATAAGCGCCACTAATAAGAGTAGAATAAAAAGTATGGAAACTATGCTGATTAATTGAAATCCCACTGTTCTAATGAAAAATTACGAAATTATATCAAATTGAATGAAAAAACTCACATGTCAGTTTTATTTCAGTTTAATTTTTTTTTGTGCACAAACATGGTTATTTTGTCAACAACTTGTAAGTAATAATAATACTATTTTACGGGCCCCGTTCACTATCATGAGAGTTTATTCCCGACTTTATTTCGAAATTATTGAGTACCTACGTCATTTGCATATTAATGTTGCAGTTTGAGCTTTTTCTACTCCAAACCAGTTGTGCATCTGCAAAATCAACCTAAGACGATTATTATATGAAAAGGTCGCATAACCAAATGAATGTGTTCATTTTGTTTTTGAGTATATTCAACCAATTAAACATTAAGTATTATGAACTGGCTATAATTATACTATTAAAAGAAGTTGTTGGAAACATTTAATTTTAATTTACATTTTCTTATCAAGAGACACCGAAAGAAAGATGGTCGACACGCTAAATATAATTACTTAATTAGGCAAATGGTTACCGTTAATTTGTTAAAAAATTATGCTAAATAACAACAGGTGTGTAGCCTAATCAAATATTTTTTATTCAATTTCATGCAGGAGACGAATAACAATTATAATTACAGTGAGTTTACCACGATTGGTTGATATCTATTCAACGGGTATATTATTTCAATGGGACAGGCTTCGTAAAAAGAAAAAAAATCTGGATATTGGAACTTATTCTCAGATATTTGAAACATTGAAAATTGCTACAGAGTTTTGAATTGAATTCTGAAACTGATAATTATGATAAACGAGTTGTTTTTTCAAGTTGCTCCGTATTAGCATAACGCCAGAACGTAGTCTTTCATTGGTTATATGTAAAAAACAACAACAAAATACAATTTGATTCTGACTTAACAAATTGGATTGGTTTTCAAATATCATTTCAGGTATACAAAATGTTAGGAGTGTCAAATTTCATAGCAAGAATGCATTTAGAGCTTCTTCAGTTCTTTTACCAATTATTTTAATTATTTTACTGAGTATCTCATTGAGAAGCGAATATATATATATATATCCAAATGTTTGGTATGGGTTATCAAAACTATTTGTATCTTCCACTTTGTGAAAGGAACAATCACCCAATGCTTCTATTTAGCTTGTCTTGGATCTGTGTGCAAAATGCATTTCTATACCTAGGCATAGGTATTATTGAATATTTCTCATGGAATTCGCTTTAACAATGACGATCATTTTAAGAATGAGTACGTCATAAATTGGTGAGTCGTTTTCCTAAAGTTCCAAATTTCCTTTCTCAGTTGAATTTCAAGATGTCATATAATTCAATCAAGTAGTGCCCATTTCTCATGAAATTTCTTGTATTTATCATTTCAGTGCTTATCTCAGAAATTCCTATCTTAAGGTAAACGAACTTTTCGAATAATAATTGGGTGAGCTAGCCCTTTGCTGTTTACTGACAAATATCATGGAACTAGTAATGTAGTAACTTAGTCACCCTGTTTTGAATCCAATCATAGGTTGGCTCAGAATCTTACATGAAAAATACATTGATCGTAGTGGGTAGTGGTTGTTTTATGTTGAGGACTTGCCGAATAAACACAGATAGCAAAGGTATATTGGGCCAATAACGTTGCAATACTAATGGATGTAAGGAAATCATGAAGATTTGTCGATTTTGGTGTAATACTATCTTCGATAAATTAGCGTGAAATAGGTAGTAAATATACGATTAAATCATCATGGAAATATTGGTAAGGTATTGTAAAGGAAATATTGGCGAAATACGGGCAGAAACATATGTTGGGTTCATAAAACTATCTATTGGTTATAGATCTGAACTACCTATACTTATACATTTCGACAATGATTAGACATCAATAAATGTCGAAGAAACATTCAACCTAATTCATTGTTACTGAATGTTCTTATACCAATATTAAATAACCATAATAATATACTGAACAAATACAGGTGAATCTATGGAAAGGCTTCGTGGAGGGAAGTTTGGATAATTTACCGAGGGTTTATAAGATGATTGACATATATGAATTTATTTTTTGCAATGACTAAAATTTAAAATAGTTCCTTGAACGCTGCTTGAATACAGTAATATTCAGTTGGAAATGTTTTTCACAAAAACATAATTATATTTCCGCTTTTTACACAAGGTTTATTCATTGCTTCGAACCACGTTTTACAATGCGCTTCATATTTAGGAGCATACAAAATTGTTTATTAGAATATTCACTGGTGTTCAGACAACCGGGTACGAAGCACCTTTTCGACATGTTCACAGTCACAGTAAAAAATTTAGAGCACATACAACAAAAACATTCCAAAACTTTGAAAACCGCATTAACCTCAAAAAAGAAATCAAGTAGGACCTGTTCGTTTGCAGCATACATATTTGATGGAACTGCTCTACTTGTATTGAATATTGAAGTAGGCAAACGAGTTAAACAGAGACAAACGATTTTTATTGATACTCCGTGAAACAGACGAACGAACCCATCTGCTATCAAATGACAACTGTCATACGACACAATCCAGTGTAATGAGAATTTGAAATTCCATGGTGCACAAGTTTTACAACGTTGCCAAGTCTAGTTTTGATGAAAGTGACGTCACGAAACCATTTTTCTAATGATTATAGAGAAAGTAGCGGACAGAAAAAATAAATAAAAAATCCCGAGTGATATTAGCGTATACACTTTCCAATTACAGTGTTCTCTCATATGTCGTGGAAAGGTCCATTAGTAAAAAAGACTATAAGAAATAATTTCTTGTAGGATTTTCGGCAGAGTTACAAACTATATGGTAGAGTTGACTCTTTGGAGGAGTTACGTAAGAGTTCTAATCTCTTTGGTGGAGTCACAGCTTCTTTCGTGGAGATACAACCTCTATGGTGGATTCGAGATAAACTCTATTGGAATCTATTTCTTTGATTAAATTCACGTTCTACAGTGGAGTCTGTTTTGAAGAGAATTCCTGTTAATTTTAATTTCCAGAGAAGATCAAGAAGGGGTTATTGTCAACCGTAACAGAGAGAAGTTTTCCTCAAGTTTGAATTTTATTTATCTACTTAAGTACACCAATCAGGTATTTATAAAAATATTCTTTTCCATCATTGCCATAACCTTTACTTTGGAAAATAAAAATCCATGATTGTGAAGCTTTTACATGGTACCATGCAACAGCGGATAAAGCAAGGCTCAGGGTGGTATATTATTATGTAATATAGAAAGTATAAAAAAAATTTCATCCTAATTATAACCATAATTTTCTTGAGATGATACATGAAATTAAACCATTTCACATCTCTTATATTTAGAATCCTTGATTGACTTTCTCAATTGTTTGCTGTATATATATATTTCCTCCATTTTATTACTTACTTATTATTACCACTTGTCACGAGGTCTGTGGATGATTTTGAAAGCACCAGTACCAGAGTTTTTGTTACACTGAGGGATACTAAAAACAAAAAGAAAAGGGTATTTGTCATTTCCAAAGAAGGACTTCCTTTTGATGCCTATAGTTTATACCAAAAATACGTAGATTTGCAGACTTCAAATTTGGAAAATCGGTGATTCTTCATTGGTTATAGGAATGTAAGACAAGTTATGGGCATTCATACTATTGGAGCTGTTCCATAGAAAATTGCAGCAAAATTGGAAAATCCTCAGCTCTACACAGGGCACTTGTTTCGCAGATCCTCGGCTACTATGCTTGTAGAAAATGGTGGCGATCTACTATCGCGGTAAAAGGACTTGGAGGTTGAAACTCCTCTGGGGTGGTGGCGGAGTCGTATATTGAAAATTCAGTTTCAAAGAGAATGAAGATAACGAGACAACTATTTCATAGTAATGAGGCCACACCGACAACAACTTCAAATAATGGTGCAATACATGGTAGATGTCTCATCGATATGGAATTGAAATTTCAAATAAAAGCAATTGTCAAATTACTTTTCAAATTTATAAATAGTTAGTATTATTATAGTAATTGTATCTATAGTTGTTATTGTAATCAAAATGATGTTTTGAAGTAAATATTCGAAGAAGTGATTTCTTAAAAATTTGTTGCTGGATATTCCCTGTTTTCTAGAAAGTGCAGCCGCTCATCAGTTCTGTGAGGAATTTTTTACATACCTGACCCACAATTCCTATCGCATATCTATGATCTCCTAAATAACTAGAGAGTTTCGGTGTCGATATAGGCGGTTAGTAACTTCCAGCTAGTGGCTAGTGAATGAATCATTAAAACATTCCAAACAGCCGGTCCTCCATTTTCAATATCATTAAAAATTATCCTTTGTTCAATGCTCACTGCTACAACTTATCTATTAACATTTAATATCCTCCTGGCCTATAATTTGTGATCTTATCAGGCTTCAGCGTTTATAGTATAATGTTTTTCCAAGTGTAAAACCTAATAAATAATTGTATTATTATATCTAATAATCGATTTCACACTTTACTGGAATGCCTCAGGTTGTCAAATTCCATTTCATGATATTGGATAAATATGATTCTCATTTCTTCCAAAACAACCCGGAGGAAAGTATTTACATTTCGTTTAGATGAAACAGATTGTTGAGCATTCTTGTACTGAAATATTTTAATGATTTATCGAGGCTGTTACAGATGTCCCGTTTGAATCCTAAGACGGAAGATATTCTCTGTACCATAGGCGTAGGTAGCAGCTAGTTGAGGGATGGGACACTGTTAGTAAGACCAATGTGCCACGACCAATATGCCTGTAAAACAGGCTGTTTAACAAAAACAGCTCTTGTCAAAATGACGAAAAACACGCTGTAAAATAAAAAGACTCTATAGCGGCCTTCTTATACAGTGACCGCCAAAAAGTACGTAGTTACCATATGGAAAAAAAGTTTCTTGTTATAGTATTGGAAAAACCTTTCTGGGCAAAAGTTTGTGATTGTCCAATAACCTAAAAATCGATTTTGACACATTTCACGTGACCACTAGTATGGCGGCGAATTGGAAGAAATGCCGTAAATAGGACAAAGGTGAGGTAAGATGGCAAGATATCGAAAAAAGTAATTTGAAAAAGATACTTGGATTTCAGTTTCATACTCACATACAGAGTTTTGAATAATAAATCGAAAGAAAATTTAATTTAAAAACTCTCTCATTTTCTCCGCACCAGATGTCACTAAATTGAAAAAAAACCTCGCTATTACATTGGTTCGTATCTAACAATTAATATTCCAAGACTATTGTGATGATTTGGCAATATAAAAACATCATGTTTCTTGATTATGATCAAATTTTAATGACAATGCTGCATGAGCGTTTCATTTTGCACAAAAACTTAAGCCTCTTTAATTGACGCACTATTTTTTAGTTTATGTGCGGAGTGAAACGCTAATGCACGATTATCATCGAAACTTGATTATAATCAGGAAACAAGAATGTTTCTTGATTGCCATATCACCACAATATTCTTGTAATTCTGATATAACTGGTAGATACGAATCAATGTGCCGTGGTGGTCGGCTGGTAGTGCGTTCGCTGGTCGGCTGGGCATTTCTGGAGAATTCACATTATTCGCGGACGACACCACCATACTATGGCACCATAGATAAAAGTAAACTGCACCAATTATTATTTTCTGACATGGTTGAAAACCAGAATTGATTTGATTATAATTTACTCTCTCTAAATTCTGAAATACAAGTGTTTGCATTTCATTTTTATATCAAATGTGCATTTAGGAAGTCAACCGATAGATAACAAAAATTCAGCACAATTTTCGGGATAACTCTTAGACAGTAATTTGAAATTCGAAGAGTATCCAACTCAATAAAATAAAAAACTGGGTTCTGGTTGTTATGTTTTGAGAACAGTGTCAAACGAATTAGTATTCACTGCTGCCAAAGCGGTTTATTGTGCACTTATAGACTCCCATTTACACTATGGCATATGTTTTTGGGTGGGATGTAACAATCAACTCTTTCAGTCAGTATTTGTACTTCAGAAACGGGCAAGTATATACCCTTTCAAAGCAAAATTGAGATAATCATGTAAACCTTTAGTTAAAGATCATAAAATCCTAACTCTTGTCTCAATTTTTATATTGGAGGCAGTTTCTATAATTCATCAGAATAGATTGGAGTACGAAATTAACAACACCCCCTATACTTAATACTCGCCAGAACAAAATTCAATTGAAGCTCCCCATTCCCACATCCAACTTAGTAAATGATTCTCTAATTTACAATGGAGTGAACATGTGTAAAAAAATTCCTAGTGATTTTAAAGAGAGAAATCTCTAGGTTTTCAGAAACAAAACAAGAAATCTATTGAGTGATGAGGCTTACTACAGCTTGAAATTTTTTTACGAGGATACACTTTAGGTTGATGTCCATATTCACTGTTATTGTTAAATTTGTTCTTATTGTTAATGTATTTATTGTAAAAGTATTCAATTAAGTCTCAATATTTATGTTTTATTATTATTTTCATCATGTGATTTGTTTATCAATTTTGACAGTAACATAATATGTGTTCTGTGAATGTTTACACATGTATTTGTCAACAAGAGTTTTTATTATGTACAATAAACATATATTCTTTCTCATTTCATTTCGTTTTCCACTTCTTTTGGATGAATGCGAGTACTGTATAATTTTCAATAATTCGTCGTAGTTCACCCGGTATAATTGCTGCTTAGAGACTAAGTAATTGAAGGAATCCAAATTTTGGGAGTAGAAGCTTACCTCTGCAGAATATATTTCTTGTACTTAAAAAAGGAATAGATATGCAAGGAATAAGATACACATACAATGTATGCGGGTTAATAATAAATATGCGAGGCTGATTGATTCATTATGTCTATCAAAGTAATCATATCATTAACATTCATTCGCGAAAATGATCCGTACAGTCAAAACACATAAAAAACCTTAACCACTATGATTACTCCAACTGGCGGTTAGCTCGTATCAATTTGGAAAATCTGAAATGCCTAATAAGAGACGACGAACATATCTGTTATTACTTTAACATCTTTATTACATTCGATCGAGGATTTTTTTAAACACCCCTACCATCTGAGGTAATTGAAAAAATAGCGATAGCTATCATTACCTGCCAAATGGCAGTGCTCTTGTTCAAGCCTGTATCAAAACGTGTTCTGCAATTATAGGCATTTAGCAGAAATAACAGTTTAAGGTGGTACTTTGTAGGCATTAAGGATACACATTTTTCCGCGTTTTGTGATGATCCCGTTCGAGCTGAAAATTAGAGGCAATTAGTAATTCATTTCGTATGGACTGCTTATACGACGTACCCTTTTGCAATTTGCATAATTTCTTCTCTAGTTAATCAATAATTTTCGACTTCAGAAACGATAGTCAACAACTCACTTAAGTAATATTTTCCGAATACTTTTTACCATTCGAAAAATTATTAACATTGAAAGATATTACAATAATTTTTTGGAATACCATATAAAATTGCACATTTATTTATTGACTGATCCACATATCTTACAAAAATCTGTGAATTTTATTATCCTTATACAGTGTGTCCCAGTTTGAGAAACAGTCAGTTTAAAAAGATCGCATCAAGCGTAAGTATATCAGTTGATGTAAATATCGTGAACAAATAGTAGAGGAATAGAAAGTGTAGAAGAAATAGTACAAATGGGAGTGACTCTATAACCACTGTCTTAGGCCCTATCTTATTTCTAATATTCATAAAAAGTTCGCTGCACGAGTACAATTTACTCATCCGCCGACGACACGGCACCCATCTATACGATGGAAGCTCCTGGTCTAACGTGAAAGAAAGAGTTGATAATTACTTAATCAAAATATTTGGCTGGTTTGAATTGAATATGCCCACAGCAAATATCGATAGAACAAATATTTAACCATTTACCTCAAATAAATCAAACTTGATTTCTGCAGAAAAATATACCAAGAAGATATTGCCTTTTTACTGCAAGTCCATTGCTAGCAACTCCGAATTGTTAGCAAAATTCTACATCGGACCTCGTACATTTTCGCAACTTTATCAGCTTGTTTTGACATTTGTAATTTGTAAGGTTACCTTTTGAAAATTATGATAATCTTATTCCTTATTAAAAAAATGGGTTTGGTGGATACTGGTGCTGTTTCAATAACAACAATGACTGCTGTTCAGGACGTATATCAAAAGGAGAATAACAAATAGTAAAAAGAGAAGTTGTTGGAAGAAATCATGGCTTATTTCGGAAAACATTTCCATAGTTTTTTCAAATGGAATGTACTGTTATGAAATGAAGTACATAAAAATAGAATATTCAAAAAAGTTTAAAATTCATAAAAAATAGCTGAAAACCCAAGCAGATACTATACCTCTATCTAAAGCACTACACCATAGCAGCAGAACATCATACTTTCAAATGAAACCAGTCACAAACTCAGCATTTCAAAATTTTATACAAAAACATCAGAGTACGATTCCAGTCTACGAAGTGAATTCTTCCAAGAACAGCAGTTTTTCCTAAAAATAATTTCATATTAGAAACCAAATATATACAAACTTATCTACAACCCAAAACAAATCTGAAACCACACAAAGTAAAGAAAAAAATAAATTTAAAGAAAATTAGTATTCAGATGCGAAATTGAGATAGAAACACTCAGTATATAGAATTTAGTAGACAGTCAATTTTAAACATACATTTCAACAATAAGGAACGATGACAGAAACGTCAAATCATGAATAAAAATAGCAACTTGGTGACAATAGAACAGACAGAATAAAATATGAGGACTTTTATAAAATAAAGAGGAATCAAATTTAACAACATTGGAATAAGAAGAATTGTAAATAGTTATAAGTAGTCATGAGATAATTTAAAAAAAAAGTGAATCCTAAAACGAAAGTGATCACGAGTGCTAAGAAAAACTGTGGGGAGACTGAGAAACGGTTACCAAAGGGTTGTTGATGAAAAAATAGGGTGTGTAGAAAATTATCAATAAAGAGAGCAGAATTTATTTACCGGCAATTTGAAATTTCAATAAAATAAGAAAAAAAAATCCCTTTCCACCAACTAAAACTGAGTAGGAGAAGACAAAGTTCCTGAGAATAGATAGAAGCAAGATATACTCACCTGACTTCGAAAACTCCAGACAGACCGAACCCGAAAGCAACATCCTGAACCAGCAGGAGACTCCATAATCAAATGAGGTATTTCCGAATAATCCATTATCCAAAACGAAGTAAAATTTTCAAATAATATCCATTAAATAGTCTTTGAATTTATCAATAATTAGATTTAGTAACAATCTACGACACATACTCTTCAAGTATAGGTTATGTTTCATTTTCTGTAAATATAATTTTCAATCATCAGACAACGCAGCCACTGAACTATACGCTGTTACTAATATTTCGGCAACAAATATTCGTATGAAATTATTATCGTTTCAACATTTGAGTAGAATAAGGTATTTAACGCAGGTCTATTTGATAAAAAGTACAAAAATGTTCACATTTCACATCATTGAGTTGCTTATACAATGAAACAAATATTCGAATTGGATTTACTATATTAATTTTTACAAAATCTATTACAATTACAAAATCAGATTTGAAATATTCTTCAATGAACCCTTTTCAAGAACTCTGCTTGAAATTGAGATAATTTCATGTTTGGCGCACCGACTGAGAAGCTGAGGAGCTGAACAGAAAAACGTAGTAACTAAAAGAGTAAGAGTAAGTATCTAGCCAGAGCGACATAATTTAAACACTATTTTCTCGGCAGGACGAATTGGCCGATGAGGACATATAAAGTAGCCTCCTGGTTCACCTGACTCAACCCCACTAGACTTTTTCTATGAGGTTACTGAAATACAAGGTGTACAATACCCAACCACCAATCACAATTAATCAAATTCGCGAAATAATTATAGCAGAGTGCCAAGGTCAAATAGTTAGAAAATAAACAAAAAATAGGTTGTATTACAACCAAGAAGTAAATGGTGAATATTTTGAACATCTTCTGCATTATTTTTTTGTTTCAATACATCCTCAGCTGTTAGTTTTATTTTCTAACTTCCTTAAATTATTAAATTTGGTTTTTACAATTCACAATTGTTACACTTTGTGAGTTAGAGCCTGGCCAAATCAATTTGGGATATTTTGTATTTCTCTTAGATCAGGATACGTAATTTTTCCGGGTCTTTATTTCCAAACTGTTTTAATTTAATTCGGGATTCAGGACGCCCTGTATAATTATCAATTACTTAATCGTTATGAAAAAACATGTGCTCGTTCAGATTTCGCAATGAAAATTTGGGGTTGCCATTTGAGAAAAATTGCGATGACGTCATATTTCCTACTAAAATCACCTTGTAGTATATAATATTTTATTGGAAAAAAACGCGAAAATAAAAATAAAAATTGAACAGTTCGAACTTTTTTCCCAACAAGTATTCCGTTACGAATTAAACGAATTTATCCACTACTTCATTGAATAAAATCGGTTGAAAAACTGGAGCCGGTCTAAATAATTTTTCGAAACCCTGTATAAACACAGTTCCTAATCCGCAATAAAAATTTGGGGTTTCTACTTATAAAAATTGTCAATGACGTCATATCTCCTATAAATCTCACCCTGTATATTAAAATTTTTTTGGAAAAAAAAATCGACCTGTCCGAGCGTTTCGCAAATTATATAATAATAAAGGATGAAGCTCATTTCTACTTGGGAATTATATAGGGTTGCCACTTTTTTAATAGGATTGTATGGGTAACTTCCATACCATACTAGTGAGAAGGTCGCCGGTTGAAGGGAGAAAAAGTTGCACATCTGAGGTGCGTTTCAATATTACGTCCGACGTGCGTCCGACGTTTAACTTTTCTTATGAAGCGTTTCGATATTAGAACGTCTTGTCCGAAAACTTCATTCCATCGTTTCAAAATTCTTGAGTGGAACGTCCGACCGTCAACTATTTATCCCACGATTTAGGAGAGCGTTTCAAAATTCAATCTGACAGATATCGCCCGACGAAACAACTATGACGTCATACATCGTCCGTTACCGGACGACAGACGTTAAATTGAAACGCACCTCTGGAAGCATAATCTGTCGGTGGAAACTAATCGAAAATATCAGGGCCGGTTCTTGAGATATGACAAAAAAGTTAATTCGATCTTTTCTGTTTATGGTTATACTTCATTTATTTTGAGAAATATCAAAAATATTCCAGAGGTTTTTTATTCGAGGGGAAATTCTCTTTTGTTTGAAGTTTTCAGATTTTGTATCCAACGTTTCGTATTCTCAGGACCACCCTCAACTATTTTTTTACATACGGACCTGGGTATATTATGACACTGTTCGAATTAACTTTTCATTTTGAATCCAGAGGTGTATCATGCAATGCCATTTGAAGACGGGTTTTGGGTATTATGGACCGTAAACAAATTTTTATTAAATTACAGTTAGTTTCCGTCATCTTCAGTTGAATCAACATTCAAGTAATAAGATCCTTATACAAGTTTTATTGGTATGGATCTGTAGTTAATTTATATTCAGTGTTCATTTCTATAAAGTTTACAATAATTCTAGCATGAAGTGAATAATTAGGAAAAAATAATTATTCAGTTATTCGAATATTTCAATCATAGAATGCAAAAAGCGAGTTCTCAATCGTCCGTGCGCGATATGGACAATCCACTCGAGTTCACTCTACAACAACAACAACAAAAAGTTGAATTTAACAACACCTATCTGACATTTTTTATGCATGTGAGAAAGAAAAAAATTTTTTGATAAAATAAATAACTGATCAACAATAAGTCATCAAAAAATAAATTTCAATTGCTCAAAACTTCTACCACTTGTTCGATGATTCAATTATGTAATTATAACTGCTTTCCTTTTACTAGTGCAACAGTCCTATATTTATAAACGAGGTTTCAAAGCAACTTCATATTTTGTCCAAAAATTTGGAGATGTCATTATTTATCTATATTTTCCGACAAATTATCACCATTGATACTATTATGAATACTAACAAATTATTTGAAATGATTAGTTTCAACCTACTTGTTATAAAATATAGGAGGCCGTGAAAACAATCCCTTCCACAAGAACTGTTACATTGTTTGTTACGTGGTTAGTTCTTTATTGCATTATGACAATTTCTCATTGTTCACAAGTTTTTTGTGTATTTCTTATTATCTAATCCATTTTTATTATGGTGAGATACACTGCAGAAGAAATTCGAGCTATGTACGAACTTTACATTAAACTGGGACAGAAATTCGTTAGGAGCAAAACAAAGGTACGAGGACTTATATCCCGAAAGAATGTAACCGAATATAAAAATGTTCCGGAGTTTGTCTACAACTCTTCTCGAACATAATTCATGCGATAATTCCTAGAGTTCCAAATGTTCGAAGAAACCAACCCATCAACGATATAAATGTTCCAGCACAAATTTGTAAATCCAGGACTTGGGTCGAGGACTATTGCGACTGAATGTAATTTATCAAAAAGTGCAGTAAAAAGATAATCACGAGTCACGGATACCATGACTACGAATACCAAGCGGTACAACAACTATATCGTAATGATCCTGAAAGAAGATTGCGATGTTGTAATCGGTTCCAAGAGAAGGTAAGAAGAAATAACAACTTTGCACAAAATATCATTTGAGGAGACGAAATAATATTTATGATGTTCAATCGAAGAAACAAACATTTTTATGCCACGGAAAATCCTCAATTAAATCAAGAAGTGAGACAGACATCAATATCGTCTCTCTTTGAAGATGTGGTGTGATTTGTTAGATAATAAATCACTGGGACCGTATTTTATTGATGGTTACCGACTGCAGTAAAATATTTAGATGTACTGCGGGACCTGTTGGATGATCTCCCTATAGAGTATCGTCCTATCAAACCAAATCTCGTCAAATCAAAGAGGATTTTACCATCGAATAAAAAAACTCAAAAATATTTTCTGATATTTTTGAAAATCCTAACCAAAAAACAAAAATGATCGAATTTACTTTTTTCGTCATATCTGAACAGCCGGCCCTGATATTTTTTATTGGTTTCCACCGATAGCTTGAGCATCCAGATGTGCAACTTTTTTCCATTCTACCGACCATCTTACTAGTATGGTTTGGAAGATACCCATACAATCCCATTAAAAAAGTGCCACCCTGTATGTTCATATATGCTCTGAAGTGAAATTCCGGTGGTAGTTTCAGATATCCAATACGATATTACGATTACTTCAAACACATGAAAACAGTTCCTGCATTGTAGAATTCTGCAAAATTTCATGAGTACCAAGAAGAAATTGTCTGTTACGGATTCGAATGACAATGTTATACCACTTGCTTTAGACTATGTAAGTTCTTGAATTCGATTCTGGTATCATGCCGTACAAAATAACTTCATTTGAATCTCAACTCATTATCACAGAATAAGTTATAAAATTTTAGTCATTAATAATATAATTACACACTGTAATATTCAATTATCTCAGCGTTGTATCTAATTACGGCTGATGAATGTTGATTCATTTGTATTCAACGAAACAGGCTTTAACCAATTTGGCACCATATGGGCCCAGCAGGTTGATACTTGGAAATGAATAATCTTTTAATTTGAAATTATTATGAACAGATAACCAGCGATAATAATCCAAAGGTTTGGATTGGGTATAATTCTTATTACATTTGCTCATCATCATATGAGGCGCCGTTTGGGTAAAAAGTCTTTTTGCAAATATATAAAATTTTGTGTCAATATATTTATTAGTTGGAGCAATATTTTTTATTTTGCTTGTCAATATATTTATTTTTGATCAAACAAAATATATTTACGTTTCAAGTGTTTCAAATATATAAAAACGTGAGTTCTCATATATTTATAAATTCGATCTATTTTATGTCCTCAAGAGATGGCGCTACCTACGCGATTTGACAGCTTGAGGATATGGCAACCGGGATAAGTCATTAGTACCTAAAGTGGATAACAGATGTCAGTAGCACAGCAGCTATCTACTTTTCAGTTCTGTGTTCTGTTCTGTGCCCACAGAACTGATATAGTTCTGTGTCTGTGACTGGGAATCCGAGTTATCAGCTCCGAGTAACCCGGGGTAGCTCCTGATGTGATCTTAGATCTCTTAGTTTAGTTCAGGGGTAACAAGTGGGTAAAACAAGCTCTCAATTGGAAAGGTGGTAGTTTCATGTTTATTTTTACTGAAATCATCATTAATTTATGTATTTTTCTTAAAAATTAACCATAAAAAATTGTCTCTGAAAGTACAACATAATTTATGACTTTTGTCCGTATTCTTGCAGTTTTTCACTGCACAATAGGTACTTCACTTTCAGAAGAAAGGAATATTTGTATCAGTAAAAAAAGTAACCAAGATATTCCTAAGTTGCATCAGTGACAGCAGGGCTCATCAGAAGATTTTGGGACTTCTGCTTTCTTTTCTGTGAATCTGCTAAACTATGTTTGAAACTTTGAAAACATTACCAATGACGGCAATTACATAAAAATTGACTTTTGACATGTGTCACTAGTTCAACCACCGACTTAACCTTTAAACTAGACTGCCAATACCATATTATTGAAATTTGATCCAATTACGAAATTGACTGGTGGCCATAGAACATGCGCATTGTGTCTGTTATCTGTCAGAATCACATTGGCGTACTTCAGGAAAAATTAATAGGTCTAGTACAAAAGCAAGTGGAATGTTGAAAAATTGAGTTTTCATTTGATGAAGACAATTTTTCATAACTGTACATCAGTCGTTGAAAATTAGGGATTTTTGCACCAAAGTCCAAAACACTTCATTTTAACAATATCTATTTACTCAAGGTAACGCCAATGACCTAATAAATGGCACCCCAGATTGTCAAATATCAATTCTTTGGTGGCTCTTGCGCATTGCGCAGACACGATTTCAGGATGTTCAATTGGATGAGTTTTTCGAGTGGTAGGCATATGAGTACTAGCAGTCTAGTTTAAAGGTTAAGTCGGTGAGTTCAACAAACATCGGATCTAATTTTTGTGAAGTTTTTGTAATATTGTAACTATTTAGACTCCACCTATTGGCCATACCCGTAAGAAGGCCAAAGCCTTCTAGGATTCAATCAAGGAGACTAAAATTTAACAAGGAGGGTTTAATAAGCTCTATCCAATCAGAAACTTGTAGCATCAACGCGTCATAGTGACGTACTTGGATATGAGTACAGAGTCGAACTCGAACCAAGCAACAAAACTGTCAGCAGTAACTCTCATATACCAAGAGCTAGTCCGTCACTGTCTATAGAGAACGGCGGCCATGACACGTCCTACTACGTCACATTTCGTCACAAATGTTCTTTCATCTCTTTCTACTAGTGTCTCCTGTCTTATGGGAATCAAACACTCCTTGTTAAATTTTAGTCTCCTTGGGATTTAGTTACATTCGGCCGCCATCTATTAGCTAATTTATGTACTTGACTAATACTGTTGCCAAATACTGTACCAAATCGCGTTGGTGCGCCATCTCTTGACGATATAAAATAGATCGAATTTATAAATATATGGGAATTCACGTTTTTGTATATTTGGAATACACCTGAAACGTAAATATTTTGTGTTTGATCAAAAATAAATATATTGACAAGCAAAATAAAAAATATTGCTCCAATTAATAAATATATTCACACAAAATTTTATATTATTTGCAAAAAGACTTTCTACCCAAACGGCACCTCATATCATCAGATATACGCTCAATAATTTTTTCGTTGCTGTAACTTGCGTAAGTGAAGTAACACGATTGCACTGTTTAAATTTCATACCTAGTTATTATTTCAATTATCTTTTATTTTTCTGCGCATGATGCAGAATGCATGAACACGCCACACAAATTAGCAAGGTAGGTAATTGAAATAGTAAAACTCGACAAAACCAAACAACAGAATTCTGGGAAATTCAAATGCGACCCCTTACATTTCTCCTAAACGAAATAAGAGTAGTAATTTCCGTGTTTCGCAAGAAACTACGCTATACCCGCAAAATATATTGAGAAGTCACGTTATCAGTTGAAAAATGTTTGGTGTCATTAATTTTTCTAACACAAAGAAATACTTACTCTGGATTTTATTAAATCTATGAGAATAATTTGGGTCTTCAAAGAATTTTCCCACTCACCTTACGAATTCTTCTCCTGGAAAAATGATATTGGTAACGTAATTTAGACGGACCTACAGACCAATTTCTTTGCCTTTCTGACATTTTAAGTGACATTTCAACCGAATGGTACTATGACCGTCCACCTTACCCAGTACTGGGTGTCCGCAGAAGTGGATCACCCCTGTAACTTTTTTGTTTTTGAAGGTAGTGTAATGAAATTTGAAGGATTTACAGACGACATAAACCTGCTTTTTTGTAGGAATTACTCAGCTTCATGCAATTTCTGGATTTCACCAGAAGTGACTCAACTTTCGATTCTTAAATAGGACACCCGATATATTTTCACTCATTTTGTTTCCCTATGATATACTGAATACAACAATGTATCAGTAGTGAATGTTCATAATTAGTCTTTATTTTTCATTCTAAATGGTTATTGATACCTTCAAATCACTAATTTCAGTCCGAAAATTTTGGGAAAAATATTACTTTGCTGTTTTCGGTCAAAATGTGACAAAATGTGTCTACATATATGTAAAAAATAATTTGCAAATCTGTATTATTGAATTTTTTTCAAATGGCAATATGGTGGTTCGCTGGGGAAAAAGAGAATTTTAATGCGATTAATACGCTTCAAACAAACTTCTGTTGAAAAACATGGATTTTTAGCCAACATTTCCACTAATACAGCCATTATTGCTTTTTTTGAAAAGGCCATACATTTTATGGAGGCAGGCGAGTGCCCTGCTGGATTTTTTTGTGATCTCAGCAAAGCATTCGACTGTGTCATTCATAATCAGCTAAAATCTAAACTACCTATATAATTTTGGAAAACAAGGTGTAACATTTTAATGGATTTCCTCATTTTTGGAACACCGTCATTAGTACGTATGTGTATCAAATATCGAATCTCAAAGTGTTGGTTACATCAATTTGAAGAGTAAACCCATTAATGCTGGTGTACCACAAGGTTCTGTCCTGGGGCCCATTTTATTCTTACTTTATTCTAACGATCTGGATAAATTATTGCAAGGAACTCACGTAACAATGTATGCAGACGACACGTCATTGATGATATCGCACAAAAACGAAATTCGTATGCACCAAGAAACAAAAAAAGCCTCAGAGCTCATGCAGGACTGGTGCAGTACCAATTGTCTACATTTGAACGCTCAGAAAACACAAATTATAAGATTCCACTAGTATCAAAGAAAATGCGATCCTGTCAGAATTTAGATAATTGATGATGTAACCATTGATAGTTTAGACGAAACCAATTTTCTTGGTCTTTTTATCGATAAACAAATAATTTGGAAGGGTCACTGAAAAAATTTTATGAAAAGATTGAATTCCTTATGTTTCATGTTCAGAAATATTAAACAAATACTTTAAATTGATACTTGGAATGCACAGGTTGTTGCACGAATCAGATATGGAATATGTTTGTGGGGCAACTCCACATTCTCGAAAAATGTTTTTGTAGTACAAAAAAGAATATTAAGAATAGTAGCTGGAGTTCCTAGTATAAACACATTCTTGTAGAGACATTTTTAAACAATTGAGAATATTGACTTTAGTATCTGTTTATATTTATGAATTTTCCATATTTATTTTTTAAAATAGTCACAAATTCGTTCTCACTGGAGACTTTTACTGCGTTAACAAAGACAAAAAAAAACATAATTCCATTCACAAAATATAAGTTTCCAGGTAATTCACCTACAATTATAAACTTGTCAGTTTACCTGAAAATATAAAAGAAGGCAAATGCTCAAAAAAAAATTCAGTAACTCACTGAAACAATTCCTGACTGAAAAAATCTTTTTATTCATTGGAAGAATATTTTAAGATGTAGTAGATTATATTTTAATTGTACATATGTGTGTATTCGTCTGTACAGGGTGTCCCAAATTCGAGCCTCATCATTGGGATCTCGAAAACCAGAATAGATACGAGGTAGGTTAAATGGAGGCAAAGTTGCGAAATTTGGTGCTCATTGTAACGCCGCTTTCATATTTTAAAAATTCCGAATACTTCCAAAGATTTTTCGAAAAAACCGATTATTCGCGATTTCATTTTTATTTTTTTTGACTCTATTTGAATAGATATAACAAAACAAATTTCACATTCTCATTGTCACAAAGAATTAAAAAATGGATTTCGCCTAATTCCTACTTTGCAACTCGAAATTAGTATAATTCCGACTTCCCAACTAGGAATTAGTATAATTCTGACTAGACAGCTCGGAATTACTATAATTCCGACTTCACAACTCGAAATAGTCTAATTCCGAATTCACAACTAATAATTAGCCTAATTCAGAATTAGTTTAATTCTGACATTACAACTCGGAAATAGTATAATTGACAGCAATGAAAACAAAACAAAAATCCTTTGACGTTCAACGCCTTCCAACACGACCGCGAAAAGTTGCTGCAACACAACACTTTTTTTTGTGAAAAGTTTCAGATTTGTTGTTAAATTGTTGAAAGACATTGAATTGATGTTCTGTTTCTGTATTGTTGGTATGATGTGGACCTGGCATTAGAGTTGAACACATGCTTCTTCTTTTTTTTTAAATGGAAACGCATCAATTAATAAAATCTAAATCTATCAGATTGGCAAGATGAAATAATGTAATGATCAACAATGAACGTGTTGCTCAGTGGAAAAGTTGCTAACCATAAAACTCTAGTAATTATCTAGGATTTTCTCTGAATAAAGTAAGCTTTTTCCATTAAAAATACTTAACAAGTGCTGAAAGTTATACTTTCCCGCACGCTACTGCTAATGAAGCGGAGTTCGGGCAAGAAGTGGCTTGTGGAAAAAATACGTTCTAATAATATTAATTAATAACTATACACAAATACACATAAACAGGTGAGGTTAGACCTTATGAATCAATGTTTATACTTTTAATATAATTCCAAAGGAATCGCAATGATTACACTAATTCCGAGTTGTAAAGTCTGAAAGATACTAATTCCGAGTTTTAAAGTCTGAGTTATACTAAATCCGAGTTGTGATGTCGGAATTATAATAATTCCTAGTTGTAAAGTAGAAATTATTCTAATTCCGATTTGCGAAGTCGGAATTAGGGTAATTTCGAGTTGTGATGTCGGAATTATATAAATTTAATTTTAACAAAAAGTTACTTATGACATCTACAGCCACTAGTTGAAACTTAATTCGACACGAACCAAGGAATCCAAAGTTAGATGGTTATCTACTCATTGACAGTGCTGGTTCCATTCACCAAGAGGCGAAAGTACGAACTGAAAGCCTTAACTTTGAATGGAACCCAGCTAACATTTTCCAGAGAGGTGAAATATTTGGGAGTTATAATAGACCAAAAACTGACTTGGAACAGCCAAATCAACCACATTCTTTCCAGGGCTATAGTGGCAAGCTGGACATGCCACAGAGTCTTTGGTAAGACATGGGGTCTGAAACCAAAAATGATTTATTGGTCATACCAAACGATCATCAAACCCATGGTCACCTACGCCTTACTGGTTTGGTGGCCAAAAATTCAACAAATTTCATCACAAGTCAAGCTGCAGAAAGTGCAGCGGCTAGCTTGTCTGGGAATAACAGTGGCAATATTTACGTGTCCAACTGCAGCCTTAGAGGTAATGCTAAACCTTCCGCCATTACACCTATGTGTAATGAAAGAAGCAGCAAACAGTGCCTTCAGACTGAACCAGACAAAAAACTTAAAAGCGGGAAATCTGATTGGACACTTGAAGATATTGGAACACATTCCCCTAGAAGCCATGTCTCATACGACAGATTTCATGCCAGTTAGGTACGACTTCGAAATGCAGTTTGAAGTGGTCATAAACAGCCACCAAATATGCACAGAGAACGGACCTCAACTGGGAATGGATGCATCAGTGTGGTACACAGATGGATCTAAGATGGATGAAAGGGTTGGAGTGGGCGTTACATGACCAAATTTTAGGCTCTCAAAACCCCTTGGTAATACCGTAACCATCTTCTAAGCAGAAGTACATGCTATAGAATTATGTGCCCAGGAATGCCTTGAAAGAGGCACTCGAAGGGCAGAAATCTATATACTATCAGATAGCCAAGCAGCACTAAAAGCTCTGGGGTCATACACCTGTAAGTCTAAGCTGACTTGGGACTGTTAAAAATCCCTGAGACAACTGGCAACAAACAATCAGGTCACCCTGATGTGGGTGCCAGGTCACAAAGGAATTAAAGGTAACGAAGAAGCAGATTGCCTTGTCAAAGAAGGGGCAAACACACAATTTCCCGGCCCAGAACCCTTCTGTGGACTCTCCAAAGCCCACTTGAAAGAGGAGTTCCAACGCTGGGAAACCGATTAAATGAAATCTCACTGGAATAAAGTACCAGGACAAAGACAAGCGAAAAGACTAATGTGCCTATCGCCAAAGAAAGCTAAACAGCTTCTCGAGTTAGACAAGAAAGACTTGAAGATGGTAACGGGACTCCTCACTGAACACTGCCCTCTGGGGTACCACCTCAAAAAGATGGGTAAATCAGAGAGTGATAGTTGCCGCTACTGCGAGAACTTCGCGGAAACTGCAGAACATTTGCTTTGCGAATGCCCAGCGCTCTTCTGCAAGAGGCTTAAGTTCCTCGAAGGGGCCTTTTTAAGGGCCCTCCGACATCAGGAACATAGCACCCAGGAAACTGATAAACTTCACAAGAAGTCTCGGAATCCCGGGCCTCGAATAGACCAAGGGTAACGCACAAAAGAACTTATGGGTCGAAGTGCTTGTGAGGCTGCACAGCCTGTACGACCCCCCTACAATCTACAATCTACTCATTGACAGGCAGCCAACAATTTTGTTGCTCTGACCAACCCAAGGTTCAATCAAGTTTCTAGTATGTGGTCCTTCTACGCTTTCGTGATTTTAACCTTTAGATACCCAAGCGGGTTCTTTGAGGGACCCCATAGTCACAATTTTTGAAATATCTCACTTTTTATAAACATCTGGAAACATTGGCGTCAGCTATGCATTCGTTAATACCTGCTTCACGTTCAGTCAGTGGGCTGTGGCTCTTTGATGTGTGTGAGTCGAGATATTACGTCATTAGTTGTTTGGGGTCCCTCAACGACCCCGTTTGGGCAGTAAGAGGTACCGTTTAATTAAGTGCAATTTTTTTAATTTTTTCGGTATTTCATGTTGAAAATGATCCGCAAAAATAAAAATAAGCCTTTGACAGCAAAAGAACTTCAGTATATATTACAACATATTAGTTCAGACTTAGAGAATGAATATGAGGAACAAAATTTGAAAGATGAAGAAGATGATTATTTTCTCCTGGAAACTACTTCCGCAACGGAAGATAATGTTGACAAATCGAGCAGGAGTCTGACGCAGAATTGAGTGGTCCACAATATACAGCAAAAACTGGTTTAGAATGGAGTAGCCAACCTTTCATCAATACCAAAAGACTGAAAAATATTTCAGATAGACGATCTGGTAAAACGCAGAGCGGTAAAAGTTAAAGTGTTCATCAAATTAAAATTTTTATCTTTTTACATGTGTGAGAATTTCTTAAGTTTAATTTTTTTAAACTTTTCAAATATTTTTTAGTACAACGTAGTAGAAGTTTATCTGATTTGGTGTAATGTTGATTATTACGATAATTATATTAATTTCTAATAAAAACATCAAAAATGTTGAGAATAATCTTATTTTAAACTTTAGGATTCAAGTATTCTAAAAATTGTATGGGGTCCTTCATAGACCCCGCTTGGGCATCTCCGTCGATTTGAAGAGCATGGGTATCTAAGGGAGATCTAACGTACTTTTTTATTTTTATGTTTGTGTAAAACCCATCAGTGTGTGGTGTAAACTAATCGTAATAAAATGATCTTTTTTCCTAAGAGCCACCATGTTGCTATTTGAAACAAAATTGTAACTTATTTCATTCAAAAATAAAATTTCATATGGCACACACATTTTGACCTAAAACAGTGGGGTTGTATTTTTCACAAAATTATAGGAGTGATAGTGATTCAAAGGTATTCATAGCTCTCTAGATTAGAAAATTTTCAAAATAAAAAAATTACAATACAAAATACAAGATATACATGGTTGTATTCAGAATGTCATATGCACACAAAATAAGTGAAAATATACCAGGTGTCCCGATTAAAAATCCAGAGTTTATGTCACTCCCGGTGAAACCAGAAGGTGCATAAACTTGGGTTACCTGTCAAAAACGCGGTTTTACGTTGCATGCAAATCCACCGAATTTCATTTAATTTTCTTCATAAGCACAAAAGTTGTAGGAACGAGCCACATTTAGAGGACACCCGGACCACCCGGTATATATCCAGATAGAAAATAGTTTGGCCTATTTCATATGACTTTTGTCAAAAACATATCGTTTGTATATTGTATATATATATATTGTAGTGTATAAAAATGTAAATAGAAAAGTTATTGGGTAAAGGATTGTCTATTTATTTTGTGCTACATGCATGTCATGTTTTATTAGACATTGCCTTTTATCTGATATTCCAGACGTCGCAGTCGGTATCTATTTCTTTTTGCGGTATACTTCTTCTTAAAATTCACTTTAAAAAAAAAATCCAAAATAGTTCAAACAGATTTTGCTTAATTATTTTTTTCAATTCTCGATCCATTGAGCGACTGGAGTCCATTACATTTAATCATTTGAAATATTCGTGCAAACTTTCAGATTACCACGAAAACAAACAGGTTTGAATCTACATTTGTAATTTGGAAGAACGAGCACCAAATTGTTAAATTCGGACCTGTATTTTTCGAGAATCGCCAAGTTATGAGTAGGGTGTGGAAGGGCGGAGTTTATATTTATTTCATCGGGAGAACTCGCTCTGCCATCTAGCAATATACGTTTCCTTGTTTCCTATTTAGAAGGCTAAATACTCTTAACCAACCAACCAACCTTCGAGTATATAGAAGAAAATGGATAATTATTATCAATTCATCCCAAGTAATTGAAATGATTATCATGATGGTCAAGTACAGCAAATAGCGACGATTTTGTAGTCTTGATTCAGTTTTCCCTGTCAGGCGTGCTGTCAAACAGCAGAATTTTATCTAAATATTGATAACGTTGTGCAGAAAGGAAGTAATTGTTCTATTTTTTTCGAATCTGAGCAAATTACGGATAGTAATTGTATCAGATTATGTTCTCCTTGTAGAATAATCATTTAGTGTTTGTTACCTATAAGATGATTGGATGAAATGTTCATCACCCGATTCGCATGTGCTGTTTGTTCAGGCAGAAACTGGACAATTATCAATTCAACTTGAGTAATTGAAATGATGATAATGATGGAGTCACGTACAACGTAGCAGCGCTTGTGTAGTTTCGGTTCAATTATTCCTGTCGGGCGTGCTGTCAAACAGCAGAATTATAAATGGACTATGTTGACATTTTAGCTATCCATTACATTTGAATTAATTCATGGAAATGGCAGAATGTATAACGTGGATATACGAAGGACTTCTCCATGACTCAACAGTCCGATAAAAGTGAACAGACAGAAACCTATACAAGTACCTATTAAGTAGATCTGTATAAGCTGGGGGAAAATGAACAATATTTAATAAGTGTTAAATGATAACTTGATTGTTGAAAGGGCGAATGAGGATTATTTTGACTTTAATTGTGAGAAAATACCTACATAATTTTAATCCTATTCGTCACGTTGCAATTTGAATCTAAGTATTTAGGTGAAAAATACGAAAGCATGTAAGGGCAACCAGGTTTTTTAAATATTTTTCCAACTCCAAACTCGGAATGTCCGACAATCAAGTCGAAAATTCCGACCGAAATTTGGAATTTTGTTCTTTTGACTTTAAACTTGGAAATTCCGACTTCTAAGTCGGAATTTTATTTTTCCGATTTTATAGTCGGACATTTAAATTTCAACTCGAAACCTCAGTTCTTTGGTTTCACCCAAGTCACACATCGCTATTATTCTTCAGTATTATGGAAGCAATTTCTGAAAGATTAGATTTCACAAACTACATCACATAACGAAATAATTAAATAATAATGATAATAAAATAAATACTCCCTCATAAACACTCGTAGGAAAAGCCCGCGCGGGTAGAGACGGCTATTCGTATAATGAGGGCAGTGGTGGCCGTGCTGGTAGAGCGTTCGCCTCTCAAGCGAAGGGTCGAGGGTTCAAATTCCCGCATGGTCATTATTCTCTTGCATGGCATCACACGTTAAAAGGTAAGGGCTGCGTCTTCCCTAGCTCACATAAGTCTGAGGGAATTTCCTAGTTTGAAGTCGGAATTTTTTAGTTTAAAGTCGTAAAAACAAAATTCTGACTTTGAAGTCGGGGAAATAAATTCTGACTTCATAGTATGTAATCCCGAGTTTCAATTTGGAAAAAGAAAAAAATAACTTTGTGGCTTTGAGCTACTTATACAGAGTTAGTTAAATGTATGGACCCGCCCATTTTTCTCAGTTAATATGAGGGTTATCGAAAAAAAGTTCGGATAAAAGTTGAAGGGTATTTCACTCTGCACCTTTCTGTGAATTCAATTACTTTTTAGATGTGCCATTGGTGGGGAAGTGACGTCATCGGTTTTTTTTAATGGAACCATATGTCATGTTTGGTATCGCTAGATATGTATGTGTGTGTGTAATTTGGTTTTTGGCTTTGGGGTATACCAATTAGCCAGATTATTTTATATTTTGAATAGAACTCAGACACTGGCAGTTATTTTTTCTATTATAAGCCTTTATGTTTCTTTCATTTTCACTTTTCTTTTCTTCTAGTTATATGCTTTCATGTTCCTTTTTTTCTATTTTCAGTTTTTTTTGTTATAATTTTTTTTTTTAAAATTTTTACAATTTTTTTTTCGCTCTACTAATTATCATACATGTTTTTATCACATCTTAATATCGCTTACAATAGTTTTGTTAGTACCTACTCATTAGATATGTATTACAATTTCATTTTACATCTGATTATTTGATTATATATGATTCTGTATGTTTTCTTGTTATCGATGAACAGCAAATAATTAAAATTGATTGGGAGAGGAATTCTAATGCAATTTAATTCAGAGTACAATTTATTCAAGCTCTGATAATATAGAGGACACTCCAGAATTATATGGTTCAGATCTCCGTACTCTCCGCAAGTACAGTATGGGTTATCGGATAGGCCTATTTTAAATTTATGTGCTGGGCAGAGAGCATGGTTTGACCGTACTCAGTTCAATGTATTGATGAAATTCCTATCATTTTCTTGTTTAAACCACGTGGTTCCAGAAATATTCGGAAATAGACGCTTGTAATTCTTGCCTGTTTCAGAGTTGGAAAAAATATTCTGCCATGTTTTTTCTAATTCTTCTTATATACTCGGTTCAAGTCCGAACAGGGTATGGTATGGTTAGGGTATTGCTGCCCGGCCGAGGATGCTTGCTTTGCCAATTGGTCCACTATCTCATTTCCTTTTATTCCGGAGTGACCTTTTATCCAGACTATATCTACTTTTCTATTCTGTGACACTATTTCTTCGTGGGTTTTGGTGATTTCGATTTACATTATAGAGAACTTCGTGTGAATTTGGAGTGTAAGAAGATTGTCTACCGAGCTCTTACTGTCTGTGAAAATAATAGACTGAAAGGTTTGTTGTGAGTTGATGTACCGCATTGCCATTAGTATAGCTGTCATTTCCGCAGTGTAAATTGATGCATCATTTGGTAATTTGTAGGTGTGGAAATAAGTGCTGTTGTAGTGGTAGAATGCGAAATCTGTGTTGTCTGGTGTTTTTGATCCATCTGTGTAGATAAAATCTGCGTTTGGCCATCGTTCATTAATATAGCTTGAGAACGTCTCGTCACACTGCGCTGTTCTCTCATCGATATAGTGGACATTGATTTCATAGGATATTATTCCGTACTGTTCTTTGAAGTATGGAAGGTTAGTCGTTATATATACTGTTTCTCTGTACTTTGATGACCTGGTGAAGCTTTCCACTAATAAAGATATCTTTTTGTTGGTCCAATACTGATGTGTAAGTGTGTAAACGGTTAAATTGTGAAGTTTGTTAAGAAGTTCAGAGTTTTTTGATAAATTTCTTCGCTCAGAAGTTGTCTTCTCAGGTCCAGTTTTATCATTTTATAAAATAGAAGGTCTAAATTGATATTATCGTATGCTGCCTGTATGTGAAGCCCAGCTGAATGTCGGTAACAATTTGGGCTACTGCCTCCTGTGCGGATCTACTCCTTCTGAACCCATATTGGGAAGAGGGGAGCTTTGACTGGTGTTCTAGCCAATGTTCCAGTTTATTTTTAATCATTCTCTCGAAGGTTTTTAGATTACACGATGCGAGAGAAATTGGACGGTATGAGTTCTCATCTTCTCTCGGTTTTCCGTATTTGAGAATCGGTATCACTAGGTAATCCTTCCATTCTTTTGGAACTGATGATTGATTGTTCCATATTTCATTGAAAATGTTGAGCAAACTTTTTTTGTTGCCTTCTGGTAAGTGATATAGCATAGAGCATGTAATTTATCTGTGCCTGGGGCGGCATTATTTGTTTGTTTGAGGGCCCTGTTGAGTTTCCACATTTCGAAGTTTCTTGATAGGTTATGGTTTCCCATGTCAGTTTCCATGTGTTGTGAAATGGGTGGCGTGTTAGCCATATTTGGTGCTATTTTCATGTGGAATTTTTCTACCCATTCTGCTTCTGCATCCATCAATATGATATTGTTCATTCTTCGGTTCTTGAACCTGTTTACTTTCTGCCAGATGTCTTTCATTGGGGTTGTCCTGTTGAGACTTTCACAATATATTGTCCAACTTTGTCTTTTGGATTGTTTGAAGATCTTTTTCGCCAAGGCATCTCGGTTTTTGTATTCCAAAAGATTTTCTTGATTGGGATTTAATTTGAATCGGATATATGCCTCTTTCCTGTTTTTCGCTACTGTGTCGCACTCTGAGTTCCACCATGGTTTGGGAATATGTTGATGATGTTTTATATCTGTATTTTTGGGGGTGGCGTTCGATGCAGCTTCATTGATATCATCTAATAGTTGATAATAATATTCTCCTGGGTTTTTGTTCCCAAGAATAGTTTGGTATCGTGACCAATTGGCTTTTTTAACGTTCCATATTTTATGAATCTTCATTCCACCTGTCGAGTACCGGCGGAGTTATTGGGAGATGATCGGATCCGTGTGAGTCTCCAAGTGTCGACCAGGTAAATGCATGGCTAATCTCTGGTGAGCATATAGTAATATCAATTGCAATATTTCTTTGACTTGTGGCAAGAGTTCTGGAACCATCATTGAGATATATCAAGTTACATTTTTCAATTGATTCGAGCAGGCGTTTTCCGTATGTGTCGTCAAACTCGTTATCCCAGGCAACATGGTGAGCATTGAAATCTCCTGCTATAAGGCACGGTTTTGGAATATTATCAAAGAATTCAATTCATTGCCGGGAATTTATATGGGTTTGAGGTTTGACATATAATGAGACTAGATATATAATTTTTTTTTTCGGGAGAATTTCTGTAGATATTCCAATGGCTGCGATATTCACTGAATTTCTTAAATGTATTTCTTTGTATTTCATTTGTGTTTTGATTAATATGGCTACGCCGCCTTTGCCATCAAATCTATCTTTCCTTATAAAATTATATCATGAAAATTTGTAGTAAATTTGTGGTTTGAACCACGTTTCTGAGAGAAAAGCAAAAGCAATTTGATTTTGTGCTAGAAGTTATTCCAAACTAGACTTATTTGCATTAGCAGAACGACAGTTCCACTGACAAAATTTCAAATTATCCATTAGGTGTGCGAATTTGATGACACATTTAAATTTAACTGCTTACTAATAATATTTTCAAGATCTGATTCTTGCATGTCAAAGTTATTCGAAATTTTCAATGTTTTTATTACTGACAGAACTACTTCTAAAATGATGTTAGTGAGATACGAATATTGGCCATTGTCTGAGTTGCTATTAAAAATATTTTGCATGTACGCTGAACTTTTTAATACACCGCCCTCTTCGTTGGGTAGAGACATGCAGGGAATAAGATATTCCTATGTGCCCTCTGTGTGTCTGGGCTAGATGTCCTTGTACGTTTGGATGGGATTTGTGCTTGTAGGTTATTGAGGGTTATTCCGTTAGAATGTTGTGTAATTTTTTATTGAGGGAATGGAGTATTCGGATAGAGAGGATGATGGCTGTATGGGAATTCTAGATATGTAATTAGCTTGCTCCTGATTAGTTTGGGATACAATATCCGCATATGAAAATTTAGGTATTCTTTGACAAGCATCATAGTAATTGATATTGAGTGTCGACATTGTCTGCTTAATCTGTTTTTGTCTTTGAAATTCTGGGCAAATTTTTAAGTCCGTTGACAAATGAGATCCATTACAATTGAGACGCTTCAACTCAGCAGAAGTATTTTGGCAGTCAAAAGAGTTATGTTGTTCCCCACAACTAACGCAGCGTGGTCTACTTTTACATTGTTTCCCTAAGTGTCCGTATCGATAACAGTTATAGCACAGCAATACTTTTTGTATATATGGATCAACCTCAATCCTAACCCTATTAATTGAAATATATTTTGGAAGGCTTTGACTTCTGAAGGTTACAATACATAATCTTGTAGCCACACACTGTTTTACCATCGTTTGTGACTATTTTGGTAATTCTTCTAACTACTTCGAAATGGCAATGCAAATCACTGTTTAATTCTACTCTTTATAGGTATATTCTTCTGAGAACTGTTTCTATATTTCTGATCACTCCTTGGCGGACCACTATGAATATATGAATATGAATATATAAAATTAAATTATGTTTTTTCAAGCTTTCTGTATTTTTCTGATCTAGTATATAATTTGCTGATTTGAAATCTTTCAACTTTATTCTGATTCTGTTCCTTCCAATAGTGTCCAAATTGATGATTTTGTTATCTAATTCAGGAAATGATGATAGTATTATATCACCCACTTTGACGGCATTTAATCTCCCTTGAAAATCCTTACCATTATTTTCAACGTACACTTGGAACGGGCCCGTATCTGTGCGACTGTATTTATCAATTGTTTGTTTTGGAATGTTTTCTTTATCGATGTTTTGTTGGATTTCTTGCATACGTTCGGATACTAATTTCCTATTTACATGATCTGCAATACTTACGGCTCTTCTGGTGTTATATCCGCTATTGTTACCTATTATTGGAGATGATATTTCCATATCTGCTGTATCACCTGGATGTGTTGTAATGGAAGGAGTGTCGGGGGGTTTGCCCCCGTTCGCATCTAACATGCTATTATATTCACAAGTTAAGTTATAACAAGTATATTTTCAATGCATTAAAGTACATAAACACTGAAACTATATGTTGCGATTAAGTACGATTAAATTGTCCCGAAAACACGTCCGACTCGTAGGTGAACTGCTACAGAACGCGTATCGCTAGATAGCTTGTTTCTTTCTTATTTCTGTAGTGCCAATATTATTTTACCTCTCTCGATAGGTACAGTGTGTTTAGTAGTTTTGAGTCCGCCTCTGTAATTCACTTACCTATTGCTTAGTTTGTTCAAAATTTTTCTGGATCGGGGATGTAGCCAGTTGGATATTTCAAGCGATATGGTGATTTGATTCAGACAGTGGCGTACGTATGTATAAGTTTCTCTTATTCTTCGAATAACAATTATAGTTATTTTTCTATTGGAAAATGTCAAAAGAAAATTTTGTTCCAGAATTATCAAATTGTCCTAATCCTGAATTTTTCCTAAATGTTTCAATTATAGTTCAAAATAAAAAAAAAAAAAAATTTAATGAATATAAGGTTGCCGGACACAAATGTAGAGTGGCTATTTCATTTACTTATTTATTAGTCTTGAGAACTAATTTTTTATTTGAAACCTTGATCTGAGATAAAAAATGTAACGTCTCGAATGGCTGAGCCATTGAGGTAAATTTTGAAAACATTCCATAACCATTACTCATTTTATGAGGCGAATATTAATTGTAAACATTGTTAATGAAATTTTTCAATAAAACAACTGTTAGTGTAGCACATAAAAAATACTTTTTCATCAAAACTCACGCACGTCACTGTCTGAATCAAATTGCCATATCGCTTGAAATATCCACCTGGCTATATTCTCTGATCAACCAAATTAGGCAATGGGTAGGTTAATTACAGAGGTGGATACGAAAATAAGAAACACACTGTACCTATCGGGAGAGTTGAAATAATATTAGTACTACTGACAAGAGAAAAAAACAAGCTACCTAGCGATATCAAACATGACTTATGGTTTCATTTAAAAAAAATGCCGATGACGTCACTCCTCCATCAATGGCACATCTAAAAAATATTTGAATTCATAGAAGAGTGCAGAGTAAAATATTCTTCAACTTTCATGCGAACATTTTTTTGCTAACCCTTATAATAGCTGAGAAAAATGGGCGGTTCCATACATTTGACTAACTCTGTATATACGCTTTCGCTTGAATCAAAACGATTTTCATTTCCATACTACCAGACAATCACAACAAAATCAGAATTGAATTTACAAGACTAAATCACTGCCGTTGTATACGAAAAATCAGGATCCGGTCCTAATATTTAATAAACTTTCAGAAATATTGAAAAATTTGAATACAGATTCGTTTGCAAATTTCCAGAAGAGTATTTGCTTGGAAAGCGCTTTTCATAGTATTGACGAATTTTTAGCATTTGACTTCAACACAAAATTAAAAAATATTTCAAAGTTACAATTATATATAGAGACAATAATTACAATTTTGGGTATTCGCTTAAACTGTGATATTTATATAGACACAAGCCCAGGCCAATTTTGAAGGGATCATGTGACCTAGCATGAATTACATTCAGAATTTTAGTACTATACGGAACAACTTCTTCATCGAGGAGAGACATTTTTACGGCCTTTTTCAAGATGATAATGAATATAATCAAGTAGTACAAAAATAACTGTACTGAAAGCCAGATTTTTTTAAATTTTCTGCATCTTTTTGTCCTCAATTCGGGTGGTTTATTACTGTACCGCATTTGTATAATATAAGTTTTTATAACTACGTTGAATAATTTTTTAGCAACGCAGTAGGTACATTTTTGTAGGTATAGGGCTGTGGAGTCCCGGTGCTCGCAAATCCATACCTAGACCTGTATGGTTCAAGATCATTGCTAAATGTACGGCATCGATTCCACAATATATTCATCAACACCTGAAATGATTTTCAGAAATGATGCCATGCCATCTTAAAATTATGGTTAATATATCATAATTGAAAAATTACCTCCACTTGTTCAAAGAATGATTATAATTTCCTGTACGGCAACCTGTTTTTAGAGATAAGGTGACTAAATATTTTTCATTGTTCTATACGTAATAGCCAGCTATAATTAGGGGAACTAAACAAAAATGTAAATATGAGGTTTTTTAATTGCAATGTTATTTATTATAGAAGCAATTTTCAAAATACTATTGCAGTTTTAATTTCTCATACATCTCAAAACAAAAAAAAATTGATGCCGTACATTTTTAATATGGGGATTTTTCGTACGGCATTTACAAAATTTTATTGGCAATATGAAATTATAATTGAAAATTACAATGCCGTTCATATCAGATGGAACAAATATGATACGATACTCTGAAACCGTGTAACTTGAAAATTCATTCGAGCTGCTTTTTCTCAGTTCAATGTACATCATTCTACTGTACCTTGTATTTTCAACTTTGTTGTTTACAAATTACTGAAAAATTTACTTTTCCAGAGGGAAATAAATTTTACTGCGGCAGTCACATGTTCCATGGAACATGTACGGTATTACAAAAAATGTCGTCGTTTCATAAAATAGTATTCAGATCATTGAATTTGGTGTTGTAAATAGCCCCAACTATACTAGTTATGGGTAGGGGGTTGCGAGCGATGAGGCTCCTCGACCTTGTACCGGCATACGAGTATATGTACGGCGTTGCTCAAAACTGAATCTACTTAGTTATAAAAATTCAATTATACAGATGCCGTACAGTAATAAATTACCTCAATTAAAGACAAAAATTTGCGGAAAATACAAAAAAAATCCGGGCTATCAGAACCTTTCTTGTTGTAGGGCAGTAGATCATAGTTGATTGTTTTTCAATGATCTATCATCCTGAGAAATTCCGTACAAGATTCTTTTGTCAAAAAATCTCTTCCCTCCATGGAAAGTTTCTTCTATTATTGCACTCACCTGCACCGTTCATAACTGACAGTGCGTAAAGGAGTTGTTTCGTATGGTAGGTACTGTAATTCTGCATATAATTCATGCTGGGTCATACGACTTCTTTAAAATTAGCCAGAGCTTGTAGTCATCATATTGTAACTGTTCCTATATGATTTATTTATTTCTTGTCATCCGTATACTCTTGACGAAACCTTCCCGGTGAACATTCTTTGAATTGTTACATATGTGGAACATAAACTTGACGTCTTATGAATGATGGTCAACATCATCAATATGTATCCACTGTACGTATTTTCTGAGGCGATAAGTCCCAATTTTCAGCGTTGTATCAACGTCATACTTCAATGATCATATTTTCATTATCAAAATGACGTATTATGCTAGATGTCCTAATAGCATATTATAACATATGTCAAGTTACTGATTCAAAACTTATGTTTCCAATACGACGGTCTTTTCCGAGGCGATAAGTCCCAACTTTCAGCGTTGTACTAACGTCATATTTCATTGATCTTATTTTCATCATCAAAATGACGTTTTAAGCACAATGTCAATGTCATATCATAAAATATGTCTAGTGATTCAAAAGACATATTCCCAATACTACGGTCCTCTCTGAGGCGATATGTCCTAACTTTCAGCGTTGTATCGACGTCATACTTCATTGATCATACTTTCATTATCAAAATGACATATTATGCACAATGTCCAATGACTGAAAATGGTTATCATGGTATATTGTAGGGACAGCTAAGCAGCATATTAGGCCACTTGTGCATGAAATCATGGTAACCCACGGGGTCCAATAACTAATGAACAATTCACAAAAGCTTTTGGTAGTATTCATATACTGTTACTGAGATTGAGATGATGCTTCGTAACTTCAATAGCAGCGACACCTATCGTTGGGTAGAATACTTCATATCGATTATATTGATCAATATCTGAACATATTTTTCTTAAGGAATTTAACTTATGTCAAGCAAAGTATGCAAAAATACATAATTATTTGATCGTAAAATGTATCAATCTGAATCAATCATTTTCATTACTATATTATGAGGAATGAAGAATATGCATATTTCGTCTGATTAAAATTTAGGGACAATTTTTGTAAACATATATAAATGATACGTTTACATTAGATTTTCAAATTGATAATCACCCAGGAGGATGTAATACTTTATAATGATTATTTTGATCAATAAATTAACATATTTCTTTAGATATTCAACTCACGTCAGGCGAAGTTGGCTAAAAGTACCAAAAGTTACATAGTTATTTGGTCATAAAATGGATAGATTCAGATATAATATTTTCATTACTACATTACGAAATATGTAAAACATTCATATTTTGCCTGATGTCAGGAAAAATTTAGAGAGACAATGTTAGACTATGTTTGGAAACATATATCAATAATATATTTATATTCGATATTCAAACTTACCATCACTCAAGAGATATATTTATTAAATAATAATTTTTATTGCTTATTTACATCAATGAGTGAACATATGTAAATGATACATTCACATTCGATTTTCAAAATCATCATCGCCCAGGAGATATATCCACGATGGAACAGTTTATATCAATTATTTTGATCAATAAATGAATAATTTTTTTTTAGATATTCAACTTATGCCCGGCAAAGTATGCTTGGTCGTTAAATGTACCTATCTAATCTAATATAATATTTTCATTACTATAATAGGGAATATGTAAAATTTTCATATTTTTCCTGTTGCCAGGAAAACTTTGGAGAGTCAATGTTTGGAAACATACTTAAATAATATGTTTATATTCGATTTTCAAAATAACCATCGCTCATGATATATATATATATAAATGATATAATAATTTTTATTGATTATTTACATCAACTTACGTTGCAAAAAGTATGTAAAAATACTTGGTTATTTGGACAGAAAATGTATATTAATCTGAATGAGAAGTTTTTATTACCATATCATGGAAAACGGAAAGTACACATATTTTGTCAGACTCCATGATAACTTTGGAGAGACAAAGTTTGGTAACATATATAAATGATTTGTTTACATTCGATTCTCAGAATTATCATCACCCAGAAAATATATTAACGATGGAATAGTTTATATCGATTATTTTGATCAATAAATGAATATAATTCTTTAGTCATTCAACTTACGTCAGTCGAAGTATGCAAAAATTCATAGTTATTCGGTCGTTGAATGGATCGAATTCAATGTTTTATTTTCATTACTATATTGAGAAATATGAAAAATATTCATATTTTGCCTGATGCAAGGAAAACTATGTAGAGACGATTCTTCGAAACACATAAATAATACGTCCATTTTCGGTTTCCAAAATTATCATCCCTCAAGATATATATTAATGAAATAATAATTTTTATTGATTATTTTGATCAATAATCATATGTTTTTTTTTTGGGTGGCACGTAACTAACGTCTGGCAAAATATGCAATGATACGTAGTTATTTGGTCTTACTATTGATTATATTGCCGAAGATTTGTATACGATTATATTTAAAAAAGTTAGATATTTTCATATTTATCTTGATGTATGCAAATTATTGAATAGACAATATTTGAAAAAGCACAAAAAATAGTTTTATATGCAATTTTCAAAATTATCATCATTTAAATGATATATTCATGATTATGCAGTATTGATCGTTTAATTTGATCAAGAATGTAACATAATTGAAATGTGTTAAGGCGAACGTTTGACGTGATATGGTTTAATTTTGGTATATCATATAGTCATGAGTATGACCGATTTTTGAAGTACGTATCGTTAAAGTTCATTCAACATAACGCATGAGACATCTGACGAAAACCTTTATATGACATATAATTGTAAAGTTGAATGTTCACCGGGTTATGATTTTATTGTATTTTTATGGTGAGTAAATGCTATTTTATTATACCTACTTGAAAAACTAACTATCAAAAAATTCGTAATTGGAAAAAGAATGCTTACTTTCGCAAACTCCCTATAAAAAATTCACTTTATTTCCAAAATTGTACTACCGTTATAACTCCAACCGTTTCGGAGATCCTAATGCCACCCTTATTCCACCCTTATCTTGGAAACACTATATACTCGTAAACCTGCTGAAGTTCCAGAGAAAACACTATACAAAATGATTAGTCATTAGAAGAATTAATAATCATCACTGGATGAATCGCAGAGGCAGATAGAAATAACACGGACAATCCTTGGAGTGCTAATGACATGCACCGGCGGAGTTGGTTTTAACCAACGCGCCGCTATAATGTAGCGGTAAATTGAGTGAGGGTTGCACCCCCTACTGAGCTATCACCCCCCTGAGTCCCATTTACCAGCCAGACTCTATTATTATTGTATAGAACAAATCAGAAGGTTAAAGCAGAGCGGGCTTAATACCAATATAAATCATCGCCAAATAAAAATGTAACAAGGGATTTCGAAAACATCGGGGATTGTTGTTTTTACGCGGCGTGGGTTTTGATTGTGTGTTTGTTTGCGGTTAAATGGCTTGTTCTATTCGATATTGATGAAATGTTTTCCTTATAGGGGTTGAATTTTCATTGGAATTGTTTGTACACTTGTTCGATGGAAACTGATATATATGGTTATAGACGAGCAGGGGAACTTGACTATCATATTCACTGGAAATCTCCCTAGAGCTTGGATTATTGGAAATTTTTGCAAGTACCTAAACTAAATTTTACTTATATCACAAGAGCTTTAATTATTTCCAGTAACATTTTTTGCTCGTGTGGTATTCGCTAAGAAAATTTCACATCACAAGAGTGTAAGTCAAACCTGATATTTTAACTTATATAATTTCACAGGTTGCGAAGTTGGCAAATGTTCTGTTGTTGTTGACATATGCTGATTTGTAAATTTTGTTTAACTCTGCAGGCCTGGCGCCTTGTCTAAGAGACGCAGAGGAATTTAAAACATTTTACAGTTTTTGGTTGAACAATACATCTTCAATCAAAAATATACATACTCTTGACTAGAATAATATTCTGAAAATAATAATTATTTTCAATTGATCCTATTTCAACCTGCTGGAGATGTTTGCTTCTTACCATAAATTCTCTTGAAATGAATTTGCTTGCAGCGAAAACATTCATCCTTAGAAAACATTTACATTAACTCATTGGAAGATATAATCCTCTTGACAATAAAAATATAATTTCATGGGAAATATCACTACTTGTGCCACGTGACACACCCAACCAATGAGCAATCAAAGCAGGTGGCGATACCGCGACCTGCGAATGCGACTTCTTTTTCATCCTGTTTGACCATTTGTGTTGAAAGTTATGCGTTTATGAATAATAGTTTTGTGCGTAGTGAAAAACTGTTTCTATGCAATAAAAATGCAATATGGAAAATTGAATTTGGCTCATTAAGGGCCAGTTGTGAAGATGATTGAAACATATTTTGGTTTGTCTAATAGCAAGTGGCGTTGTTTATGTAATGAAATAATGCAAAAAATCAATTTTGTCAGTGTACAGTTCAGAGACGATTTGAATAACCAACAAAATTATCCATAATCACGCTCTAGTCTACGGTTCTTAAGTCTTCTGTCAGTAGCATTTAAAAAAAAATCTATTTTTGAACTCATATCTGACAGGAACCCTGGGAACTCCTGAGTATCTTGCTGTGCGTTACCGAAAAAGCGGGGTGCTAAACTTCGTATCCAACTTGAGTACTGAGTTCTACAGAGCAGGTGACGTTCAAGCAGTTTGGGATATAAAGGCCTCAACTCTATCATTGTTCTCTAATGAGGTGGCTGATTTTGTGACTGAAATGGTGGGAAAAGGAACTCAAGTTCTCACTGCTGCAGGTTCTGTGGGATGAAGAATAAACACATTCTATTAGTTAGAGAAATCGGATTGTAGAAGTAATCTTGAATTTATATTCATTATGAAGCGTCATGAACAATGAACATCTCTTTGAAATCAATGAAACAGCAATGACTGACGTAGTTGGAATATATGATGGAGCCAAAGTGTCAAGGCAGGTAAAGTCCCAAACGAATGGTTTGCCCCAGTCAACACAGAATGGTATCAGTGATGGAAGTGGGATTCACATTCATGTTTCAGATCACACCAGTGAATCGAAAAGTTACTTCCATTATTATCGCATAAACTTCTATTCGGTGCCCCGTTGGTCAGTTCGAGACATCAAAATGACTCGAAATCAGCCCAATGTGACATTCCATTTATACTTCGGAATCAAATGCACATTGAGACCCTTTCGATCAAACAGTGTGAAATTGAATGGACTGGTACTTATTAAAAAATGCGCCTTACTTTCTGATTCTCCTGTATGTCAAAAATAAAACAAATCTCACCATGTTTCAACATAAATAGAAATTATACCCCAATATTATTATTCTAACTAATGAATTACTGTTCATATGGAATAGAATGCTAGAAAACAAATGCGTGAGTTGATTTCGTAGTATAATTTTCACAAACAAAAAAAAATTATTAAAAAAGCAATATACAGAAATGTTGAAAACTATATAATTCAATTCCAATCCTCTGGACAGCATTTTCTTATCGGCGAAATCAGTACATTTACTGAAAATTCAAAATTATGTAAATCATTGAATTTACAGAAATTATACCCCAATATTATTATTCTTACTAATGAATTACGGTTCATATGGAATAGAATGCTAGAAAACAAATGCGTGAGTTGATTTCTTAGTATAATTTTCACAAACAAAAAAAAATATTGAAAAAGCAATATACAGAAATGTTGAAATATATATAATTCAATTCCAATCCTCTGAACAGCATTTTCTTATCGGCGAAATCAGTACATTTACTGAAAATTCAAAATTATGTAAATCATTGAATTTACCTGTCTACTCACCGTTCCGGTCCTAGAAATAATACAGTTCTTGGTAGAAATAATAATTGGACAATGTTAATAAACACATTCGATTCAACTATTGAAGTGAAATGGACCAAACAGAGCACTGTACACACTATCAGAAGTACCTATAGAATATTTGAAGAATGGTGTCAATCAAATACAAATTCTACTTGACTCTCGATTCGACAAACAACTCTGGCCATTTTGTGTCGTGATGGTGATGTCAAGCTCAATTTTGTTACCAACCTAATTCCTTCTAAACCGACAAAATCGCAATGAAACCAAAATTCATGTTAATGTGCTTTGCAATTTTCTTCACATTTTGTGCCTGAAAGCGGCACTAACGAGAAGAAAATTGTGAACAACTCATAACATTTGGCATCACTAAGTGGTAACAGTGATGTCTAAATGCAACTCATTTTGTTACCATAATAATCAAGAAATCAACATCTCCTAGATGTTTGTGTTAATTGGGTCCTTGTTGCCACGGAATGATGGACATATCGTCTGGACGTTTATAGTCATTTCTGCTGATACCTAACTGCTCCAAAACAGCTGTTACTTAGGCAGAAACCAAAGCACGCCTTATCAAATCATTCACTGCTTGATGGCAAGAAAAACAGCCAGTCCTAAATCGTCGACAAAGAACCACACATGCACCGATGTTGAAAGCAAACAATTGATCCCCAAAGGAAGCCAACAGCAATTGTGAATGAATCATCATCTAAGAGTGTCCCAAGACAAGAAACAGGTAAAGCATTCAACCAAGCCCCTGAATGTTTTGATAACAGCTTTTACCGAGCCTTTTTATTCGAATTCGTAGCACCGCCCAGTAATTTTTCTATTACAATTCTGATGAGAGGATGTTCCGAAGCCTTTCGAAATATTATTCCAGAAATTGGAAAAACGGAATCATATTTATCAGTTTTATTATGTTCTCCTTCTTCCAACAAAACATGACGTGGAAAACATATAGGTGAAATGGAATCAATAACAGAACATAAGATACAAATGGACGAAAGAAATGCTGGCAATGCCGGAGAGCTGGTCAGACAGATGCCTAATCCTCCTTAATTTACTGGAAAAGATGCCTCAAGCATTTGTCACCCGTAAGGTTGTTCAAAGTAAATTTCAGGGCCTCGCACATAGAATTGTCAAATGTTTCCAACGTTGATCATGCCACATTTCAAGATATAAATTAGCTTTGTAATCACAAGGCAGTGTTCAAGTAACTGAAGAGCTACATGTGCAGGAAGTTTGGTGAGACGAGAAGAATTAATTATTTCCTGAGAACAAACATAAAGTACATCATTTGTGCAAGGATAACCAAGAAGGCTTGGTTCTGATAATTGGGGTAAATTATTCGAATTTTTTTCAAGGCAGAATTTGATTAATTCAAGTACTCTTTATACTTCAATTCGATTCCAATCTCCTCAGATTTTCAAATTATAGATGGTAGAGCAACGAGAACTAACTAGGCACCACATCCGATAGAGCCATCATCTGAATACCATAAATTGAATTCCATGTTGTCGTTCTTCAATAAAATATTGATGGTAAGACAAAAAAGAGCTAGTGCTAATTTATTTTTGTTCTTTGTTCTAAAATTTATTCTTTCCATTAACTAGCTGCACCCTTACGACAACCCTCAGATGTATTCGAGAGACTTGTATGTGCTAGGAAAGACGTAGCTCTTATCTTTCTACGTGTTGATGCCATTCACGAGACCGTCTACTATCACGACCACCACTGCCCATGGTATATTTGAAATGGGCGGGAAAGTGTAACATATATAAGGGCCACGTTCATACCGCACGCGAAATTGGTGGTCCGACCAAGTTGATTATACAAAATTCAGACCAAGGGAATGAGTTACTGCCTATTTACACCACGTTCAATCAGTTAACAGATTGATTTTTATTTGTTATGCTTGGTGATCATTTAGACAGCGTACCACTCTACTATAAAAAGGTTTGCAACTCTACTACAGGATATTTTATGCCGGAAACGGCAATGCCAATATTCTCCTTTCTCTTTTCTCTATACACACAAAGCCAACAATTTAGGAGGTAAATTGAAACAATAGAGGTAGAAAAATGGACATTGGCTAGCAAGGATTCAAAGCAAATTTTGTATCTTGGTGAAAAGTAAACACCATAAGTGTTTACACCATCTTGGTCTATTTATAACAATTTTGATCTGGTACTCCACAATTTTCATGGTAGTTACCTGACCAAGTGTACTGTATGACCAACAGTATCTGGTTAAAATAAAGTCATCAGTAAGCTTACCAAGAGACGGTATGAACATGGCCAATGTTTCATATCGGCTGAATCTTGGTTCCATATTGGCCATTATAGATATATTGTAATTGAAAAATCAATATTCGTCCAATATGGGTGAATATTCATAAAACAAAATTATATTAATAATATTAATGGAATATTGGTTGTACCTGTTCTGAATGTAAATTATCACATGTCACATGTCAATATTGGTTGAATAATACAACATTGTCTACATATTGTTTTCAACATCTAGAATAAATATTGCAATCCCAATAATACATTCATATCGATCCTAGCAATAAAAACTATATTGTACATGCAAGTGTGATTGCACATGAGTTGAATTTTATTTCGCTAATATTCAACAAATCTTATTAAACGTCGTGACTCAAACACATGCAAATAATTAATTTTCTCTGTTTCTAGACAATGGAAGTCCAGAAGAATTCTACTAAATCTCATTAACTTATATTGGGTCAATATTGGTGAAAAATATTTACCGATATCGATAAAACAATATTGTTTCCATATTGTCTCCACCATTTAGATTAGGATGAATTTTAAGTATTGACCGAATATTCAACAGACCATTTTAAAATTATATTATGATCTGGATAAAAATCCGCTAGGTGGCTCTACATATATAATGTCTTCTAGCACCTACGAAAATACTTCACATAACTTGTTTTCAGGACAGCTTACTCAGAGGTTATGGCGACCAAAAGGCAGACGCTGGTGTCACCTTGATCAACTACAAGACATTTAATAATTCTTCAAGGCATATTCACCTCCACCAATTTATCCAAATGACATTGAACCAATATCAACTAACGTTTTGAGGGCATTATTGCTTCAAGAATATTTCACCAATACTATTTTTGAAATATTCAACCATTATCGCAAAACGTTCACATTTTTCTTCTCGACAATATAACGTTTGAATATTTTGTCAATATTTTCATAATATAGTACTAGCGATATTGTACCAATATTGCTAAATAGTTTGAGGTCAATATTGCTTCGAGCATATTTCGCCAATATTATTCAAGTAATATTGGACCAAGATCGCTGAATGTTCACATTTTTTTATCGGCTATTGCATTTCAAATATCCTGCCAATATGTTCACAATATTGTTCCAATATTCTACCAATATAAGCGTGCTGCTTTGGCATTGTTTAAACCCAATCAAGATAATATTTAAAGTGAGTCACAACATTTATATTTAGTAGTATGAAGTTTTGGTATTTGATTGGTTTCTTATGATCTTTTATCCATCCAAATACAATCATAAAAATAGGGAAAGAGTTGAAGAAATCATCAGACGATTGAAATGTTAAGGTTAAGAGAACCTCAACCGAACAGGTTTCCGGATCATACCAATTTGAAGAAATAATACACGAACTACAGCTATAAAACTCGTGTAGAACGAAACAAACACAATCATCAACAATAGCAATATTCTTCATAAATCAATCCGATGAACAACAGCTTTGACAATACTTAGAAACTATAACACAGCTAAAGTTATTACTACGAACCACGATACAACAATAGAATCAATCAACGAAAACTATAAAGCGTAAATACGGCATATTAATCAATAGGTGGTTGCTACATAATACATAAAACGTTGTAAATCATCCGGACAGGCATATAGGATTGGCGTGTGTAATCTTCAACACAATCGAAGATATCTTTCATGGAAATTCAATTAATAAGTGTCGTCGAGGCATCGTAGACAAGTCGTAAATGATTAAACTAATATCATTTACGTTTTACTCGATTCATTTCATCCATTAGGAGTGTCGATGACCATAACTTGTTGAACGAACAATCGGTGCTTTGAAAATGGAGATAGGCTTCTTCTGTTTTGTTGAGTACGTTACGTACGAGTTTATAGCCAAAAAAATGGAGGTTGTGGGTTTTCCAGTCTCGAATCTTAATGTTCCGTTACTTACTCGTTTTTCAATATAAAATGTACAGTGCTTTCTTTTTTTTTTGTCCCACTTTTACATGGCTGTAAAATACTCAGTTTTTGAGCTAGAAGGTTGAATAAAAAAGTATATTGAAGTAAAATTGTTCTTGGATAGATATAATTAGGTTCTATGAAATGGCCGCCTAATAGTCCCGATTCAACACCATGCAACTTTTTCTTCTGGGGTTACGTCAAGAGTATCGTTTATTCTACACCGTGCTATTCTTTGAATTTATAATTAGGAATTAAGGATGCCATTCTAGAGGTGCAAAAAAATAGATCAATTCTGTCAAAAATTAAAGGACATACAGAACGTTTGTAGATATGGTATCGTCACAGGCACCTATGCGAAATAAAATATTTCGCCATAGTACGAAATATCTAATTTTGTGTACTAGTTTATAGTGCGAAATGATACGTATTTCAAGGAGGTCGTCGGAAAACAGTTTTTGTTGTCATAATTTTTTTCTTCTGTTCCAATTAGTATTTTTCTACAGTAGGTACTCTTAGCGGCAAGAAGGCTCTATTTCATTTGATGCATATATACCTATACCTAATAAATCAGTGGAATACAATGATCAGTGGAATTAAAATAATTGAGAAAATGTGCCACCATTGAGATATTTTCTGACAGAAAGCGAAAATATCAACAAAATCAATCTTCTCAGCTGTTTATTTATGCGGGTACATGTTCCACACGAATTCAATGTATATGCACTTTATATTGATTTATACTAGGAAGGTTAACGAATCACAAAAAAACTCTTTAACAGCATGGAAACGCAGCTGAATATACGGAGCAAACTGGAACAACACTTTGTCAGTTGTCAGAGTGTAATGCGCTTAATTCTCTCAATTTGTCTTGTATGATACCTAGAATATGAGCAACTTCCCAATCGCATTATTTATATTGCAGAAACCGCACTCAACCGATGGCTTATAAATCACAATAACTAGTTTGCTTACTGCGTGGTTGACAAGACAAGTGAACAAAAATCTGAAATGACTGTTAACTCAGAACTACACTATAGGAGCATGATAACAGAAGTGCAATTTGTAAATCTTTCAAGGAACTATAACCTATAAATCGCAGAATTATAATCTGTACTAGAATAATTCTATTAAACTTGTAACTATGTGGGTAGGTACTAATAACAGTGCAATGCACATAAATTATGGGATAAGCCTTAATTAGACGCAGTTTATTTCGCCACTATAACGTGTAAAAATATCATTATTGAAAAGTCATTCGTAAGATACATCAAACTTTACTCACTTCTATTGATTTAGCTTCGGCAATTTGAACAACAAGAAAATTAGTTCTTCAGTAATAGATGTTTCGATTTCCTCTTTTCCTTTTACGAGTCACTAATAGTGCAATATTTTCATATATAAGGACGTTGTGCAAAAAAATCACAAACCAACCTTCAAGGAGAGTGATTTTTGATACATTTTTCGAGTTGAATTGGCATAAACTCAAGCAACTCAGTTTCAAAAAGGACCCCGCACAATGGCATAGGAAATGGACATTTCTACGAGATATGGAAAAACACTGTAATGAGAAAGTATAGGTACACGTTCATATCACTCGGGATTTTTTAATTTTTTTTCTGACCGCTTGTTTCTCTATAATCAGAAGAAAAGTGATTCGTGACGTCACGTTCTTCAAAACTAGACTTGTCAAGTTGTGCAGCATGGCATTTCAAATTCTCATTCAAATATAATGTGTCGTATGACAGTTGTCATTTGATACCAGATGGGTTCGTTCGTCTGTTTCACGGAGCAAACCAATAAGAATTGTTTGTCTCTGTTCAAATTGGATACAAGTAAAGCAGTTCCATCAAATATATATGCTGCACACGAACAGGCCCTACGTGATTTCTTATTTGAGGTTATAATGCGGTTTTGAAAGTTTTTGTTGTTTGTATTCTACAATTTTTTTTCAATTTCTGTATTTGTATACCTGCAATAACTGTGAACATGTCGAAAAAGTGCTTTGTACCCGGTTGTCTCAACACCAGTGAAATTTCTAATAAACAATTTTTTTATGCATCTAAAGACGTAAAATGTGTTTCGAAGCAGTGAAAAAACCCTGTGCAAAAGCGGAAATATATGTTAATTGGAAGAAAATTTCCAAGTGAGTACTTTACGATACCTATGTTATTATTGTATTCAAGCAGAGTTCAAAGAAAGATTTGAAATTTTAGTCATTTCAAAGAAGGTCTTGATCAAAAAATTTTAGGTACTAGTGAAGATTCAGACAAATATACTTTAAAAACCAAATTCAAACAGATGAAAGTCACAATGATATCCTGGACATTGCCTTATTTGATTTGATTTCACCCGATGAATAATAATGATCACGTTATTACGATTTTCGGTATTGCCAATGCTCGTTTTTCATCAAAAGGAAGGTCCGTTCAGAAAATTTGAAAGCTATAAATACAAAAGAAAATAGTTGAGCAAGTGACAAAGTTTTTATTATTTCTCAATGCCTTATATCAAGATAGGAGCTATATTTTTAAGGAGAACGGTATTGCCTCTTTCGGAAAGTGGATCATGGTGGGGGATGTTTCCGATGATTGATTGCATTTTGGGGTTATTGCAGCAAACAATTGTTCGATTCTGTTTTCGTCCTACAGAAAAGAGCAGTCAGATTCATGTCCAGAGCTAAATACATCGACCATTGTAAACCGTTATTTGTAAAATTGCAAAATCTTGTCACCAACCTTCATTTTTATACTTGAAAACCTATGTTTAGAGCATAAGCACAAGTCTAAAGTCTCAAACAAACCATAATACTCGCCAAATAACGAGAAAAAACTTACCTCTCCCCATCCCCCATTTAGAACTAACGAAAAAATCAATAATGTATGAGAGTAAAAAAATATATAACACTTTGCCACTCTGTCTGAGAGGAATCTCCATACAACATATTTTTCGAAAAAGAGTCAAAGAAATACTCTTGCTCAAATCCTATTATACCCTACAGGAGTTTTACGATGATGCTCACTTTCTTGTCTTGTGAAAATTTTCGTATTTGTCACCTTGTTTTATGTAGTAGGATACTATTTGTCTTTATTTATACAATATACACGCACTTTAGATTATAGAAAGATTTGTAAATAGGAATATTTATACGATGATGCTCACTTTTATGTGTTGTGATAAATTTTTGTATTTGTCAACCGGTTTTATGTATAGAACACTATTTGTCAAAGTAATTATATACTCACTTTAGATTAGATTAGATTAAGACAACTTTGTCAATAAGAATATTTTTTCTTGGAAAATAAAGTAAATTGATTGATTGATTGATGAACGTGACGTCAGCGGCACACTTTCAAATGTGTTTTTTTTTAATGAAAAAAAATATATTGGAACTCTTTATTAAATGGACGGTTTAGACCAGAAACTATCGATTTAAACGGGTTTTGCAATTTATTTTTCTTAAATGTAAAGGTATATTGGCCCACAGTGGGATTTGCCTGAAATTTGCATTTATTATTGGTATTGAGTTTCTGATAAAATGTTCTCATGGGCCCAATCTTCTGAGACAAATGATTTAGCTCTCAGGGCCATATTTAACAAAATATCACTTGGTATATTGATATGTGTACTGAATCATAACTAATAATCTGTAACCAAGCAATCAATAGAAAGGAGTGTTGTTATTGAATATTTTCAAATGTTTAACTTCATCTCGTAATTTTACTGAAAGGTACTTTTCCTGTTGGTGATGGACTTGCCTTATTGTTAACACTCATTGCAAATCAATTTAAAAACCTTTGGTGTTAACTAAGAGATTTAGCTCTTCTAAATTATATCTGCGTGCCTGGTTTTAGGTAAGTTTTACTACCATGATGACTGTTGTGACAGTTCAATCATAAATTGTATTGTTCTACCATAATTATAAATTCATGTATTTTAGATTGATTTTGCCCTCAATAAAACCCCTACAATTTGCCTGTTTTGCTTAATCGACCCATACCGTTACAAACTCTTTGTTAAATGGACGGTCCAGACTAGAAAATATCGATTTGAACGAGTTTTGAAATTTATTTTTCTTAAATGTAAACTTCCATTGGCCCAGAGTGGGATTAGCCTGACATTTACATTTGTTATTGGTATTGAGTTTCTGATAAATGTTCTCATCCTCTAAGACAAAATGATTTAGCTCTCAGGGCCATATTTAGTATAGGTGCCAAATGAACAATGACACTTCTTTCCTAAGTCCATAATTTTTTTATCTCCTATTAGAATTTGATTAAATAAGAAATGTTGCAAAATCTCAGCAACAGTTGTCTTTTAGCACCAGTTCTCTGTGAAACATGTTTTGTCATACAGGACCGTATTTAGTAAACTGTATTTGCCAAGTGATCCACAAAAAACTGAATCAAATTGATTTTGTTATAACTTTCTTATTTCTTGATCTATGTTAGTGGCTGTTAGCTCGTTTGATAGATTGTGGCGTTACCAAGATGGAAAAGTTCCACCAGCGCGACAGCCTTAACAGTCGCAGAGATGGCGTGGGTTCAATAGAGATTTCATGAAATTTTATTTAACTAAGATGTCAATAAGAAGTAATATGAGTAGGCGGGGCGCCACCCAGTAACAAACTAGGAAGGATGGGAGTGACAAAACCAAAAATATACACAGTTAAATTTTGTAACTATAATTCTATCATGTTAGTTGAACATTGAAAATTTGTTTTTAATGATTTGAACAATTATTATCTCTTAGTAAGTTAGTTGCAATTCAAAGATTTATCTCTAATAAAGTTTGTTAGTTAAACAATAGAAAAATGTTATTATATAATGACTTGAACAAATAATTATCTCTAAGTTAGTTTATTAGTTGCATGGTAAAGTTATTTGTAAATGAGCTAAAGGCTCTTAAAATTAAAGTTAAATTTATCTACTTGAAGTTACGATTTTCTTTGGGCTGAGAATGGGAAATTGTTATCAACAATAAAGTATCAAAAATTTGGCAACAAGGTAACCCTCCAAATACAATAGCAAAAATTTGTATAACGCAAGACAGGAATGTTTCAGGGAAGTCAAACACCAATAATAATGCCTAAAAATGCGAGGGAAGTGGAATATCGGCCGATATTGCAGTTCTTACATAATATGCATATACCTACGACCTGAACTATAAGTGAATAATGAACACTATAAAATAATACTGCGTGTCGCCGTGAAATAGGTACCTCTTATCTTCTTGGAAGGGAAATATCAGAATAACTTGAACTCACAGAAAATCATTCTAACTTTCAGCCGGTTCGACAAAATGGCCTCTTACGAAATTCTTCCATATACCAAAATAAGAGTTGGATTAAATTTATTGGTTATACATCCATATTAATCCAAAATTTAAATGGGGTTAATGCCCAGGGTAGTACGTCGTTCAGCAAGAATTCAGTTTATTTTCCACAGTCTGGCATAGTTTGGAAATTTCACATCAAATACATGGAAGCCATTATGTTATTCTAACAGGATAAAATCATCGTGTTCACAAGGCGAACAGTAAAAGGAAAAATAAGAAGGCCTGAAATAAAATTCAAGTTTATTTTCAGGAACACTGTCCCAAAAATTCAGTTTCCTACTATTACTAGTTTCATAGTTATTAATTGAGAAACTTATTACCATTTGCATAACGAGTTGAAGGAACTTGTTCACACGTACATTCTACTAGTGGCCAAGATTTTTCACAAATAGTGAAACGTGGGATTGTGGAGATCAAAATAAATATAATATTATATGCAAGGTGATGACCAATGACGGTCCATCCAATTCCATCCACCATTTAGGAACTTACTGAATAAACGACACAGTTACGACTTACAACTCAGGCATGAGCCAGATAAAATTCCTAATGCTTGGATAGTTTAACTCGCCCAATCTTGCATGAGACGGGAAATCACTTATCACTGAAGGTGACATCAAGGAACAGCCTTAACCGAATCCACCTCCCCCGTAGCAGCATTTTGATTCTGTCGTTGACTGAAAGTGAATGAAAAAGAAAAATCGATTAGTTCCATCAGTGATAATTATTATTACCTTTACATATTGAATTACCTATATTGATGAAATATAATAGATGTCTATATGTTTCTATTGATAGCCAGCAAATATAAAAATCATGGAAACCTCTATCTGAGTGGAACTAGCATTGGAAAAAACCGTCGCTGCCCAGATTCAAATTCTCCTATTAGAAAAGTTTGTGTCTCATATAACGGCTCTAAAAAAAGTTGTCCTCTGGTTGTTACGTTGTCAATATAATATCTCGCGAACTTAGAATGACACCTTCCTTACGAGCAAACACAAGCTTGGTAAAATGGAAATCGGTTTCACGCCTACAGTTTTCGTTTAAGATTTTTTTTCTTCAGCAAATGGCTCAATGTTTTTGTGCAAATTCGGGAACTTCAGTGATTTTTGGTTATAATAATTTTTAAGAAAAAAAATGTAAATGACATGATAAATTAAAATAATTGAGATATTTCCGATTTCTAATGGGGCCGCACCGAGCCAAAGACAGCTTGCTTGATTCGCATTACAGGAAGAAATTCATTATCTCCAACACAAATCGATTTAAATACGTCAGGAAAAAACCTTACTCTCCCACTTCCCACTTCAACTCTCACAAGACATTCTTTGAAGCAAATTTATAATCATTTACCTACTCAAATCAGAGACATTAGCGACATGAAACATTTCTGAAAATCAGTTAAAACACTTCTGATGGGGAAATGCTTCTACAATTTGATGGAGTATCTTGCAAATACATTGTAGTCGTTCCATATTTATTTTGATATTCTATAATGTGATCCTAAAATATATTTTACATGTTATTTTATTTATGTCCTTTTTGTAACTTGAATTTGAATATATTTTTTATCTTTATAGGAGATTTTCTCCTAAAAGACTTTTAACGAATGCTAAAATGTCAATCAATCAATCAAGCATATATATGCTTTATTGTCAGAAGAAACAAATCTTATCGACAAAGTCATGTACAAGCTGAATAAAATTTGTATAAATATAATAAATAAGATGTAAGCATATCAAAATCATTCATAAAATGAAAGGACAGTCATATTTTATATCGACACAAAAGGTTTCACAACTAGAAAAATTCTTCAATATTGTAGAAAGGATGAATGTAAAGCAATTCTTTCACATTTTTTTAAATAATCCAAATTCTTCAATTTTCCTTAGATATAATGGTAAGCAATTATAAATTTTCATTCCATTATAGATTATAGATTCTTTAGCAAAATTGCTTTTTGGTAAAGATAATGGTAATCTCAATTTTTGCGAATAACGAGTGTTACGATCCGATGGCACTACAGTATATTTTTCATGATTTTTGTGGAATAACCAGGTCAAGATACAATTTCCTCGTCAATGGACTATCAAAAAAGTAGTGACCAATTATTTTGGTGTCCAATACACCAACCCAGGCATTAATGCCGAACCTCTCTTGAAAATTAGTGGCTCCATGTAAATAAGCATTCTTCTGGCGCCAGTGATAATGAATATTCCTGTTGAACTATCCAATTATGTATAGGGCAACTTTCATTTTTTGATTTCACAAATGAATCATGCTCTCGTAAACTCCTTACAAGACATTGAAAAGTTCTGACATTGGGTTGCAGACGTTCGGGATACGTTTCTTGATACATAGCCAGAGATCTAGCTATAAACAGAGGAGAAAGTTTCCCGAACACATTTCCATATGCCTAAAAATAGAGGAGCCAGCGCAAAGAAACTGGCCATTTCGGTTTTCCCCGTATATTTTGAAAACGATTCGTGATACTTCCGATTTGGAAACATTGTTTCATTGTTCACTAAAGTAGGCAACTTTTGTCTAATTTAACCAACTTCGTATCATTCACCGTTTTCGAGTTGCCAATAGTGGTACGACATAAAAAATATGGCCTGTGTTTTCTTAAATTTTGATTTAATTGCTACTAATGTGGCAAAAACTAAATGAAAATTTGAAATGGTCATAGGTCAAAGACCCCGGAAATTGGCAATTCTCGAATCCCCCTGTATGTGGCAGCGGCAGCAACACCAGGGTGTTTTGCTATATGCATATTTCGGGTAAACAGAAATATGGAGCAGGTTGGAGCAATGGACGAAGGGTCGTAGAATAGCAGATCCGGAGGAAATCATGAATATCGACCGGATCGCAACCCCTAGCCGACACCCTTCCTACAAACCCCATGCAACACCATTTAGTTATTGCACTCTCTGAATAACACTTGTGTTACGTTTGGTAGTGTACGTTATGTAATAATATCATTCCTTGCATAATTATAATTATTGATAATAATTCCTACTACTATTGTCTATATTTAATCAATAGTAATAATATATAAATTATTTCATATTTATTAACAGTTTCATAGTTCGGTTGATTCTTGTACTCTAGGTTGGCTTTATAAACCTTGCATCGTTACTATCCATAGGAATATTATAACATACCTTCAGTTCTTAAACGGCCTTAAACCTAAACATTTAGTTATTGCACTCTCTGAATAACACTTGTGTTACGTTTGGTAGTGTACGTTATGTAATAATATCATTCCTTGCATAATTATAATTATTAATAATAATTCCTACTACTATTGTCTATATTTAATCAATAGTAATAATATATAAATTATTTCATATTTATTAACAGTTTCATAGTTCGGTTGATTCTTGTACTCTAGGTTGGCTTTATAAACCTTGCATCGTTACTATCCACAGGAATATTATAACATACCTTCAGTTCTTAAACGGCCTTAAACCTAACCATTTAGTTATTGCACTCTCTGAATAACACTTGTGTTACGTTTGGTAGTGTACGTTATGTAATAATATCATTCCTTGCATAATTATAATTATTAATAATAATTCCTACTACTATTGTCTATATTTAATCAATAGTAATAATATATAAATTATTTCATATTTATTAACAGTTTCATAGTTCGGTTGATTCTTGTACTCTAGGTTGGCTTTATAAACCTTGCATCGTTACTATCCACAGGAATATTATAACATACCTTCAGTTCTTAAACGGCCTTAAACCTAACCATTTAGTTATTGCACTCTCTGAATAACACTTGTGTTACGTTTGGTAGTGTACGTTATGTAATAATATCATTCCTTGCATAATTATAATTATTAATAATAATTCCTAAATCTATTGTCTATATTTAATCAATAGTAATAATTTATAAATTATTTCATATTTATTAACAGTTTCATAGTTCGGTTGATTCTTGTACTCTAGGTTGGCTTTATAAACCTTGCATCGTTACTATCCACAGGAATATTATAACATACCTTCAGTTCTTAAACGGCCTTAAACCTAACCATTTAGTTATTGCACTCTCTGAATAACACTTGTGTTACGTTTGGTAGTGTACGTTATGTAATAATATCATTCCTTGCATAATTATAATTATTAATAATAATTCCTACTACTATTGTCTATATTTAATCAATAGTAATAATATATAAATTATTTCATATTTATTAACAGTTTCATAGTTCGGTTGATTCTTGTACTCTAGGTTGGCTTTATAAACCTTGCATCGTTACTATCCACAGGAATATTATAACATACCTTCAGTTCTTAAACGGCCTTAAACCTAACCATTTAGTTATTGCAATCTCTGAATAACACTTGTGTTACGTTTGGTAGTGTACGTTATGTAATAATATCATTCCTTGCATAATTATAATTATTAATAATAATTCCTACTACTATTGTCTATATTTAATCAATAGTAATAATATATAAATTATTTCATATTTATTAACAGTTTCATAGTTCGGTTGATTCTTGTACTCTAGGTTGGCTTTATAAACCTTGCATCGTTACTATCCACAGGAATATTATAACATACCTTCAGTTCTTAAACGGCCTTAAATAAAAATATAAACATGGTCGACACCATTTTGACATCGCGTGAGTCTCAGATATCAACCTATCTTCACTGATCAAGGTGGCGACTGAACATGTTAAAATTGTCAAGCGCAGAAGCCTTCTTTGCTGGTAATTACTTATCGCTCATCGTGGCGTTGACTTTTAGGCAACCAACAATGTGGCGAAGTACGTCTCGTATAGGATATACAGGGTTGGTTGGGTAGGTGTTGTAGAATAATTGCTGAAGCATTTACTCGAAGATTGTTCGAGGAACAAACAAATGGGAAAGAAATACAATGCTCTTAAACTGAACCGTTACAAGATGAAAGTTGCTTTCTTTGTGTACATGACAAAAGTGGTCGTCATCTCAATATCCAAGATGGCCGGCCTAACCTATAAACTTTATGTATAGGACTTATCTTGTAGACTTCTGAGAAAGATAGTAACTAACAGGAGAAAATAAGAACTAAATCGTTTTTATTGTTGAAATCGGTCACTCTTTGAATTATCTAACTTCATAATATGAATATAACTCTACTATCTGATCTTAGAGTAATAATTTCATATGTTTTAATAGAAATAAAAGTACAAATGAATGAATTCATTAGACTCAGAGTGTATTCTTGATTCAGAGAGAGAGAGAGAGAGATAAAAATATCAATTATTTATTCAAAACACTATGAAAATTACCCTGGCGAGAATAATGAAGAATATGTATTGATAATAGCAGTTGCAAATTAGGGGCAAGGACACCAGTAACACGTGCTCATATTTTTAGCATAATGTGTTGTTTGAGATTTGCCCGCCATAATCGAAATGTGAATTATCCATGACTTCTGTGTTACAGCATATTAGAGATGCCACAAATCGTCCTGTGCAAGATGCAATACTCCAGTAGCTGTGAGTGTTCGGGTTTTATTTTGATAAAGAGTGCTTAACTTTTTTGTTCTCTTCCACCATCATGGAAATATCGATTTCAACTTTGTTAGTTATGAATTAGATATAGTGTTATTAAGATAGTGTAGTTATATTCATATTATAGAGTAGGATTTTTCAAGACAATCAAAATGTTGTAGTTTTCATTTTTTTTCTGATATTATCTTCCTTTAAAATCCTCGAAATAAGTACTACATAATGTTTATAGGTTAGGCTGGCCATCTTGGATAGTAAGATGGCGACCACTTTCATTTTGTTTACAAAGGAAGCTACTTTCATCTATCAAACGGGCTATCAACCACTGACAGGTCAAGAAATAAGAAAGTTATAACAAAATCAATTTGATTCCGTTTTTTGTGGATCACTTGAGAAATTCAATTTTACTGAATACGGTCCTGTAGGACAAAACATGTTTCACAGAGGACTTGTGCTAAAAGACAAATGCTGAGATTTTGCAATATTTCTTATTCAATTAAATTCTAATAGGAATTGAAAAAATAATGGACTGGAAAAAAAGAGTGTCATTGTTTATTTGGCACCGATACTATTATGTCCCTGAGAGCTAAATCATTGGTCTTAGAGGAACATTTGATCAGAAACTCAATACCAGTAACATATGTGAATTTCAGACAAATCCCGCTGTAGACCAATTTGCTATGCTATTGTGCAGGGTCCTTTGCCACTACACAATTTTACCGGAAATGGTTATGGTTATTTTATTTGAAAAATGAAACTTAGAGAAGTAAGCTTGCGCTTTTCGGAACATTTTTGTAGACCTTAACGTTTAGCATAACTGGTTCGTCAGCAAATGAAACAATCTCGAGGCACTAGTTGATAAATTTTTCCTGTATCATTTTCACTAAAGTGTTCCATTTATTTTGTAGTGTTTAAAGTGGCATTAGTGTCTAGGACCATTAGCCACTATACATGATTGGAATAATGGAATCCTTCACTGAGTATTAATTATAACTTGTTGATCAAACTACAAATTTTGCAAAAGTTGAGAAGAGCTTAAATGGTTCAGTGTCAGTGAAATGTTATTTTGGACTCCTGCTTTGTTTCGGTATATATCATACAATAGTTATAATTCCATAATTCGAGAGTGAGTACGAGTAAGTACGAGAGTAAGTACGAATGCGCAAGCTTCGTGTGACCAATTCCTAATCTTGTGATGACTACTTGCTTCCCTTTTGAAATATTGAAAGGTAGTGGTCACTTTCCAGTTGAGGGTTTAACTCTATTAAATTTTTGTGTTTCTGCATTGCACTGTTGTTGTCAAAGGTTGATAGCTTCATCTCTCATGGTATTTTTGAGATCTTGGTGTTTCATCGAAATCGTATCAGGCGCATCAGGCGCAGAGCAGGCTTCATAAGGGCTGCTCTATCAGCCTTTTCAGTAACCACAATTCCTACATGACTAGGACACCAAGTGAATACTATATGAATTTATTTTCTGTCTGAGAACAATAATTTGTTTAATGAGGAAGTTTTCTGAAAAATTATACTTCAGGCCATCGAGATAGTTCTAAATGGTTTCTTTTCTTCGAATGTCTAGAGACATCACACTAGTTTCAACCTGCAAGCTTGCTGCAGGCTTGTTCTGAATACTCGGAAACGGTACATTTAAAAATCTGAATATCAACCGTTTTCTCCTATTCAATCCATGGTTATCCTGGATATCAACACAACATTTAAATAGTTAACAAATGGCGGACTAATATTTCTTAGACATAATGTTAGTTTGGACAAAAAAGAAAGTGAACTGTTGTGGGTGTTTATTTATTATGGGATTTTGGATTCAAGTCAAAGAAATAAAGCCGATTCACTGAAATTTATGAGACAGGATTTTCTTCGTAAAATAGAAATATTACCAACGACAGCAGCCATTTCTTTCAACAAGTGCAGTCGTGAATACATTTGATGTATCGATTATGGAGAATCCATTTTAATGGTATTGAATTGCTTTGACCCCTTAAATAATTTAAGGATATGACAAGTCACATCATAACTTGGCAAATTCAATGGCTCTCAAGCTGTGGATCCGCCACTGGGTATAGAGAACAGCTGTTATTATAATTTGTCGTAGTGCATTTGGGTTACTCAAAGATTTTTACAACAACATTTTCTGAAATAAAATAGACAGATAATCTCATCAAATGAAAATGGATCATTAGTAATCCAGCATTTCGCAAATTTCCTACATCATAGGAGTTTCGTCAGCAAGCGTCGAACAGAATGTAATCTAAGAGCCCCTTCTGACAGTCGAATAATGATAATAATACTCTTCTTTCGTGTTTTTGTAGGAGCCTTAATGATAATGTATGACAAAACATGTAAGGCAACCAACCAATCATTCGTCATAAGCCAAATTAGTTTTCCGTACCAATACATCTGTACACCTGCACCTTTGGCCTCTTATAAGATTGCGCCTGGTCTGATTTGGTATTTTTGAATTGGAAGTTCACGGGAGTTTTTTTGTAACATTTTTTACTCCAATGGTTTTGCTTTCTTTATCAAGTTCACTTAGAAATAGATGAAAGAACACTCGGAAAATGGAAATTTATTCAAGATGAAATATAATATTTTGACAATATGACAAATTTTTATAAAACTGTTTTCACAAAATTATAGATACTAAACAGTTGATATTTTCTAAGTATTATCAATTAACAACGCTCCCCCTAAAAATCAACTGCTTGAAGGAAAAACTCGAAGTCCCATTTGGGTCGAACAAAAGTCATTATTTTTCTTCGGCAACGCCTTGGTAAAAATATCAGCGACCATTTCGGTAGTTCCAATGTAGCGTAGTTCGATATCGCCACTTGCCACGATATAGTTTACAAAATGGTGACGTATATCAATGTGCTTTGTTTCAAAACTAGTAAGATTTGATTGTGCTAAACAAATATGGCACTTTTGTTTATCACAATACATAACCGTTTTACCAAAATTTGGGAATAGTTCTTTAGCTAATCCTCTTAGCCAAAGTTCGTCTTGTATTGCAGAACTTATAGCAACATATTCAACCTCTGAAGTGGATAAGGCAACAACAGACTGCTTTCTAGAATTCCATATGATGGCTCCATCTCCAGTCATGAATACAAAACCGGAGACCGACTTACTTTCATCTAAATCAGACACATAATCTGCATCACAGTAACCTTTCAATGAAACACTGGTAGTTTCAGTTCCACTGAAAATTATTTTCTTTGTGATTGTTGCCTTGAGATATCTCAAAATCCGCTTTGCTGCTGTCCAATGTAATTTTCCTGGATTACTATTATATCGGCTGAGAAAATCGACAGCATAACTGATATCTGGCCTGGATACTTGTGCGCTAAACAACAAACTGCCAATCAATTCTTGGTAGGGCATCTCCTTCATTTCCTCCTCATCTTGTTTTGTTTTGGGGCACATTTACTTACTCAATTTTTGATTCGGATCCAATGGTGTTGAACATACATTACAATTGGTCATGTTGAATTTTTCCAACATGTTCTCGATATGTTGTTGTTGATCTATACGAATTTGGTTACCTTTTCTGGTTATTCTTAGGCCCAAAAAAAATTCGCTTGACCTAAATCTCTCATGTAAAATTTTTCCATCAACTTTTTCTTTATTTTTTATTTTAATTCTCGTTGATTGGTAAGAATCAATATATCATCTACAAATACTGCCATAATCATAATTTCTTCATTTGAAATCTGATGATAAATACATGGATCATATAGAGATTGCATGAATCCTAATTTCTTCAACGCTTTGTCTAGAGTTATATTCCATAATCGCTATGATTGCTTCAGTCCATAAATCGCTTTTTTCAAGCGTAGACCTTTGTTACTATTTCTGAAACCTTTGTTTACCTTGTAAACAAGTTTTACAAACGGGAACATCACTTTCGGCAAAACTGATACCTGTTACGGAACCATCTTTCATTGTCTTCATCATTTCATAATTAGCATGAGCAAGTCTTCGGTGCCATAAATCGAACGGGAGTTTTTCTTCGGTAACAACATTTGCAGAAAATATAGCTGGTTCTATCAAGTTTGAACATATTGTTCACCAGGGATGCGGTAGCAATGAGACACTTATGTTTGTTGTATATTCGACATTTTTCAGAGTCAAATCGAAAGACATTTCCATTGCTTACTATCTGACTGACTGATAAGAGATTAACGCATATTTTAAGCACATATAAAACATTTTCGATCTAGATGTCTTCTTCGGAGTTACTAACTGAAACTCTTATTTTAACATCACCTTCGGCTAGGACTTGTAGAGTGGAGTTATCTGCAACTTTCCCATTTTCTGATATGGTAATACAATTACTGAGCCATCCTTTATTCATTGTCATGTGTGCAGTAGCGCCTGAATCAACATACCAGTCATCTTGATGAGGCTTCTGTACTGCTAATGAAGAATATAAAACATTATTTGACTTGAACTTTGTGGAACTAGACTTATTTGGGCATTTATTGGCTAAATGGCCGTATTTGTTACATCCATAGCATCTAGGCCCCTTTTTCTTGAAATTCTTGGTATGTTCACCATATCTACCGTAGAATGCTGTTGCATTTTCAGAACCGATATCACTTTTAATAGTCTTTATTGACTCTGCGGTAATTTTCACACCGGAACTTTCGATTCCCATTATCATGGGTTTGAACCACTCGGAAAATGGAAGTTTATTCAAGATGAAATATAATATTTTGACAATATGATAAATTTTTATAAAACTGTTTTCACAAAACTATAGATACTAAACAGTTGATATTTCCTAAGTATTCTCAATTAACAACAGAAATTCATTATTTTGAATCAGCTCTGGCAAACTAAACTTGGTAGAACCGTCGAATGATGACGCAAATTCTGTTGTTGGTTGGTCTTCCCATTTTTAGGTAAGTAAAGACCAGTATAATCAAAGATGTTTCATTGTTGGTGTCCAAAGCTTCCAAGTTATTTTTCTTTCATGGTAAAATAAACGTAATGAATTATCTGCTCCTTGATTCTGCACAAAGTTGATAATATGTTCCTGTTTTTAGCACAATCGCAAATAATAATAATTGGGTAGTCGGAATTATACCAATTTCGAGTTGTAAAGTGGAAATTATACTAATTTCAAATTTTGAAGTGAAATTTATAATAATTCTTAGTTATGAAGTCGGAATTATACTAATTTCGAGTTTCGTAGACGAAATTATACTAATTCCGAATTGTGAAGCCGGAATTATTTTAATTCCGAGTAGTAAAGTCAGAATTATACTGATTACGAATTGTAAAGTAGTAAATATACTAATTCCAAGTTAAGAAGTCGTAATTAGGCTAAACTCGAGTAGTGAAGTCGGAATTATATTCTTTTACTCCTTGTGGCACTTCTATGCTTTCGTAGGAAAACATGAATGAATCAGTTGCTGGAAAATTCGCTTCAAATTACTGAAAAATCAATAAATTAAATTATACAAAAAATTGTGTTTGATTAATTCCTTCCAGAATTCTTGAGCCGAGCATGGAACGAAATTGCGATTACTCAAAAGTCCACAAAAATTGTAACCTATCAAAGAACTGTAGGAGCGAAACTCCCGCATTTAATGTCCACTTTCGACGGTGTGGCCGCCCTGGCAACCCGTAATGAATCACAGAAACCCTTGTTACACGAGCGACTTGAATTCCCTGCGCTACGTTGACTTTCAACGGGTATTTACAGGATTACACACTTAACCTAATATTTTCGGTAAACAAGTTTTACTACCCCTCGTTTATTTCATCCCTCACTTCGAGCGGGAATTCCTGCGTAAGCCCAGACTGCTCTCGGATTGTTATGGGGGCTTATCACCACAGATTTGTGTCGAGGGGCGGAATCGTCGCCCCTGCGTGGACCGGAGACGAAAGAGGAATAGAAATTAACTTGTTATGTGTGGTGAAACCTCCCGATTGTCGCAGATTCCCGCAGTTCATTTATGTTATACGGGTTTGGGCATAAGCTTCGGCCCCCTTTACATTAGACCTGCAATTTTCTTCGGAGATTGCCAATGTCAATGATATGGTTGTTACGATTTTTCATTCGAATACTGATGAAAAGCAAGGATGACAAATATTGGGTAAAGATGTCATTCACTTCATTCGTATGTTATATCATAAGACCTATAAATTTAATCGATTATACTATCAAAATATTTTGAGCATGGTTTTTCATGGAAAATAGTTGAATATACAATAATTTAATAAAATCCCGAGACCGCTAAGCGGTCGAGGAGTTTTATTTTGAAATTATTGTTGCATGAAATTATTTATCAAAAAGCTCAATCATTCAAAAAATATTGTGATAGTTTAATCCATTTACTATCAAGAAGACCTCACTACTCTCCCATTTGTGATCCATCCAGGATAGACTAAGTGCTCTGTGATGTTTGTATATTAATCTTAAAACTTTATATGTATATTTGTAATTAGATTAGGTGCCTTGTGATGGTGGTATACCTATTATTCTTTTTAATAATTTGACACTGTCTACAGATGTTTGTGACTAAGATAAATGCTTTGCACGTTGCTGTATATTTTTAATTTTCTAACTGATACATATTATTAGACTTAGTCTGTTTGTACTCAGTATAAATAAATAAATAAATTAAAATTTATAGGTCGTGTGATATACGACAAGATTTATTCTTCTTGAATGAGGTAGATTAAAACCAACAACAAAGCATTTTATTGATAATGAACGAGGCTGACAGATTGTTGGCAGTTGTTGATAGACTGGTTTTTTCAATATCATACATGTTTCTCATTTCGTTAATTATATCCAATTGATGAGTGGGATCCATTTGAAGATATGGTTTAATAGAAGATGCGCTGTTATGTCCTGCGATTTTGATTAGTTGCTGTTCTACAACTCCACTAGCTTACTAACTGCTATTGATCGGTTAGAATGGTTAGCTATTTTTGCTTCCTTGATTCCGATTGTCTGTGCTGCTTCTCGGGTCCATTTCGATATTTGATTCATTCCTATCGGGCAATTTTTGTACCAGGTAGTAGATTCGGGTATTTTCCTAAAACGATTCGTGGTTTAGAATCACCTATCCGATTTATTATTATTGCCTCTTCTTCTGAGAAGCTTTTTAAATAATCTTACAGGGCACATTTCTGTTTCTGTAGTATTCTGAATCAACCATTTGCTGCCCGTAAGCTGTTTTTGCCTCCTTGTGCAGTTTAGTGAATATGGGGTTGTATTCTATTCTATCTACAACAAGAAAAAAATTATTCTTGTGGACAGAAATGTTTTTCAACATTTTATCTGTAGAATTTTATTCATGGAAGTCTTCTTCTTTGTTAAATCTTTGTTGTTGTTAAAAGTAACTCATTAGACAGAAAGTCGCTTCGCCACCTCTCCACGCTAATTCAACGGCTATTATATGGTAAAGTTTTTTGCAATCCCTCGGGAGTATTCTCGTCCCATAAACTATTTTCAGATATTCTTCATCACTCAAAGCAGAAGAGCTTTCTTTTCTTTTAATTGGGTTTTGTTGGAGAATTCTGCGTTTCGCATTTTATGCATCTCTGGCAGTTTTGAAAATTATAACTTTCATGTATCAAAACTTACATTATATTGAACGTGGTACATTTCTTGAAGTTTTTTTGCTACGATATTCCACATTGTCTTCACCATACCTTCTTTATATTCCGTTCCGTCTTTCTTCCGCATATTAAACCCCCAGTCTTTCAATATTACAGCCTTCATCAATTATGTAATCTTCATTGAAAGAGTAACCTTCTGTCTTACAAAAGTCGGAAAACTGTAGCCATACAGAAGCATGGGTTTTCATAGTGTTCGATCGATATTTTAACACGAAATATTACTGAAACGTGAATCCATTTTTACGAGACGTTTCAGAATCAAACGCTTAGTTGATGATGTTTGTTTATATATTGCTTTGGTTACGCATCCCAAAAATGCATTGAAGAAGCCTTTGCTGCGAATTTTGCAGGTAAACATTTCAAATTCTGGCGTATTTTCGTTGCCTTATGTCAAAATATTCGTCTAGAAATTCTTTCGAAACGATTAAGAAATTATTGTAAGAATCCCTGAAAAACGACACTACGAAAACCAATATGGGACGAAAATTTAATCGCGATTAAACAGCTCTTGTAAAATAATTTAAACAAAATATATTCGAAAAATGGTGGTGTCTGATTGGTTTATTTGGTATCTGGATACCCCATGCGTATAATATCTGGAAGTAATTTGGTGGGGAAACATCATAATCACTTGCTGCGCTGTGTATTCCTTGTACTGTGTCAGATAAGTGTCAAAAACTCGTTGAAACTATTTGTGGAACACACGACTAAAAGACCAGGATTCCACGCCTATTTTCAAAAATGATTAATAACTGACTGAATCTTCCTGAGTAGCTTCATTTTGCCGAGACGCCCAACTTTTTCCTCTATACGAAAATTCTCGATAGTGGTAGCTAATAAACTGCGCAGGCGTCAATCATGTCGATTTGGTGAGTGCAAAAAAGTCATTAATAACAGTTAAGGCGAGTTGTACAAATCAGGTTCACCAACAGTTTAGTTAAGCTTGGTTCAGTTGATAGAGATTAGCCAATGAAATTTTTAGTTCTTTAGCAACAGAACTCAGTTTCGTTGAACTGTTGGTGAACTTCTTTTGTAAAATCCGCCCTTAGTTTTTCAGTTGAACCTCGAGATAATTCGATAAAGTACTCGAAAAAACTTTTGTCCTACAAAATGGGTGGTAGGACTGAAGAGTCCCCCACTCCCAACATGTACCAATGACGTGTTCATAAGAAATTATTAGTAACCAGCAGAATTTTTTTACCGTTGCTTGGTAAATATTTATATAATTGAATGGTTATATTGTCCTACAAATTGAATGGTAGGTGTTCCCAGTCCTACGCTCCGAAATTGTCAATACCATGGAAAAAAATGTATTAGTAACTGAAGGACAATGTTAATACATGAAAAGTTAGTGTATTCTTCACCTGAATAATACAGCGTCCTACAAAAAAACGGGTACGTATCGCTAGTCCTACAAAAATTATTCAAAATAACGAATTATTTTGAAATTGTGGTCTAATTTGATAATTTGAATTACTTTTATTCGTAAAGTAATGTTGCTTTCAATTTATAATTGTTTGTTTAAGTGGGAAATTTTGTTTAGCGTTTATAATTTTAATAAACATATTGAAAACAATAATAAATAAGTAAAAACATTGAAATAATCAATTTGCTTTCACAGATGCAGGGAAACCCGGAAAAACCTGCAACACCACATCGTCTGAAGAGCTGAAATTTATAATTGAAAACTTTCAGAGATGTCACTGTAAGAAAAGTTAGGGAATATTAATATAAACAATGAGAGCGTATGTAGCGCCCTCTGAGTTCTAAATAAAAATTGATAGCAAATTTCGATTTCCACCTCAAATAAACCCCGTTCACCAAATTTTATTTCAAAAGTTATTCAAAATAATTGAATTTAACATTTCAACTTCAATACCCTGTATTTCCTAAACAAAACATTTGCGGACACATTTCATATGAACTTTTCATTCTGTAATTAGTCAAATATTCGCCATTTGAAGTTTGTACAAGAATATAATGGAGCACCTATACTACGGATTTTGCACCTAGGACTCGGAAAACCTACCTAGGACAATGTGACCATTTGATTATAAAAATATAAAGCAAGCAACAGTAGAAAAATCCGCTGGGTAGGGGAGACTGGGTACAGTTGTAACATGGTACGGTTGTAACAACTCGAATATTATCGAAACTATCCGCAGTGTGACGAACAATACAAGGTAGTTGGAAGTAGACCGCAACTCCCGACACGATTCCCAGTGTGGCGATATATTCCGTGCGCTTAGTACGTTGTTAGAGGGGTCTATTGTGTTTTGTTAACCAAAAGTAAGTATTTTTGATGAATTTATTTTCGATATAATTTCATTATCAATAAAGTTATCGTATTTCAGTATTTGCATGAGTATTCATTGTATTTTATAGATTATAATATGCTATTTCGTTTTTATTTGGGTTATTCTGTTTCATGTCTGTGACTGATTTTTTGCCAAAATGGCGAGTGGGTACGGTTGTAACAATTTTCTTGGGGACGGTTGTAACATTTGTTTTATAATATTTTTCATTACAGATGCCTAGAACACGAATAAGAAAGACTTCAAGAGGTGAAAGCGACAAATTGCTATACCAGAAAGCCTATGAAGACGTCAAAGTAGGGGCTTCTTTGAGAACAGCTGCAGAGAGATACGGTATTAATTATGTCTCTCTTTTGAGATATAAACGGAAGCGGGATGAAGTAGGTGAACATGACCATGAACAGGTAGAAAATGTTAGCATGGGATATGTAGCTCATAATAAAGTGTTCAATGATGATCAAGAGCGTCAATTTGCAAAATACCTGATTCGTTGTGCATATATATATTTTGGGCTCCCCAAAAAAGAGGTGAGAAAGTTGGCATTTCAACTTACTGTCAAGTACAAGTTGAAAGCTCCTTCCACTTGGTCTAAAAATGAAATGGCTGGAGAGGAATGGTTTCGTTCATTCATGAAGAGAAATCCCGAACTCTCTGTGCGCGCTGCTCAAGCTACAAGTCTATCTAGAGCGACGAGTTTCAACAGAACTAATGTCAACGCATTTTATGATAATCTCCAAATCGTTATGGACCGTGATCACTTTGAACCTCAGGACATTTACAATGTCGACGAAACGGGAGTTACCACAGTGCAGAAGCCTGATAGAGTTGTAGCCAAACGTGGTTCAAGGCAGGTGGGCGCACTTACATCTGCTGAACGAGGCACTTTGGTCACACTAGCATTTGCAGCTAACGCATTGGGTAACGCAATTCCACCAATGTTCGTATTTCCTCGAGTAAGATACCAAGAGCATTTTATCAGAGACGCACCGGTCGGGTCAGTAGGTGCAGGTAATCCATCAGGTTGGATGCAAGATGAAACTTTTCTTGTATTTCTAAAACATTTTAAAAAACACACGAATGCTTCCCCATCACATAAAGTATTACTGGTGCTAGACAACCATTCATCACATATACACATAAATTCATTGGACTTTTGCAAGGAGAGCGGAATTGTATTGCTGTCGTTTCCGCCTCACTGCTCCCACAAATTGCAGCCACTGGATCGATCAGTCTATGGGCCTTTCAAAGAAGCAATAAACACTGCCTGTGATGCGTGGATGAGAAATCATCCAGGTAAAACCATGACCCTTTATGACATACCAAGTATCATAACTACAGCAATGCCTCTGGCTCTCACTCAAGCGAATATTCAGGCCGGATTCCGTAAGACAGGAATCTTCCCATTCCACCGCGACCTTTTCCAAGAAGTTGATTTTGCACCATCGTTCGTGACAGACAGGCCAAATCCAAACGCTACAGAAGTGGTGGCCACTCCCAATCAACATAACATCAGACTTGCAATATATGGTAGAACACCACCGCTGTCACCTTCATTACTGAATGAGAATCGCCCTTCATCAAGCACAGTAGTTGCAGCCGGACCTGAAAACGGAGCATTGATTGATAATCAGTCTCCTCAAATCTGCGAACTTCAAGCAGAAAGAACGCCACCTAGACAGACGGCCGAAAAGGTTAATCAAAAGCCTGAAGCTGTTATAGTGAACCTGGAACGAAACATCTTTCCTCGTGATGCCTTGCTTCAGCAAACAGAACCACTTCCTTCTACAAGCAAACAATTTGTGTTTTCTCCTGAGTCAATACGACCCTACCCTAAAGCTCCTCCGAGGAAAATGGGAACCAGAGGTCGAAAAACCAAAAAATCGGCAATCTACACAGATACTCCGGAGAAGGAAGCTGTTAGAAAAGAGTATGAAGAGCGACAGGCTCGGTTGAAAAATAAACAAACAAAGAAGAATGTATTTCAATCATCTACAGAAAAGATTAGCCTAGGAAAAGGTAAATCGATCAAAAAGAAAGCCACACTACCGGATTCTTCGAAAGAAGATGAATATTATTGCGTTGTTTGTCTAGAGGCGTATTCAGAAAGTCGGTCTAGAGAGAAGTGGATTCAATGTCAAGGGGGCTGTAAACAATGGTCTCATGTAGCCTGTACAGATGGGAGTAGATATTACATATGCCATAACTGCAGTGAATCGGATTAAGTATAGGTTAACATATTTTTGTTGATTTTAGTTTTTGAACTCGCATTGTTTTGTTTAGTTTTGTTTATTCATTACTTATTCAGAAATTGTTTTCGTGTTTTAGTTGTTTTAAATGAATAAAAAACATTATATTCGTTGATTTATTTTAGTTCAGCTCTAAGAACTTTTTGAAAATATTGTTTTCAATAAAACTGATTCAAATATGTGAGTTGGGTATAATTCTGGAATGTTACAACTACCTTCTATTACTGTTACAACTGTCCCCCATCGGTGTTACAACCGCCCCTGGTATGGGGGCAATTGTAACAATTGCAAACACTCATTAAAACGACTCATTTCTGTCTAATTGTTAAACCTGGACATCTGACTTTGATATAAATTTAAAGACAAATAACCATGCTTTCACCTCAAATTCTTTAGTCGTTTTTTATAGCCATAGTGGCTGTGTTTTGAGCAATTATTAGAAAATTGTTACAACCGTACCCAGTCTACCCTACTGATGATTTCTTATGACCACGTCATTGGTACATGTTGGGAGTCCTACCATCCATTTTGTAGGACAATAGTTTTTTCGAGTACTTTATCGAATCATCTCGAGGTTGAACTGAAAAACTGACTGTTTTTAATAACTTTTTTGCACTCAACAAATCAACATGACTGACGCCTGCGCTTTTTATTAGCAACCACTTTCGAAAATTTTCGTTGAGGAAAAAATTGGGCATATCATCAAAACGAAGCTACTCACGAAGACTCAGCCTGTTACTAATAATTTTTTTTTTTAACATGGAATTGTCAATTCCGAAGCGAAGGACTGGGAACACCTACCATTCAATTTGTAGGACAATGTGACCATTCAATCATACAAATATTAACCAAGCAACGGTAAAAAATCCGCTGGTTACCAGAGATTTCTCATGACAACGTCATTGGTAGGTTCATGTTGGGAGTGGGGATTCAGTTTGTAGGACAAAAGTTTTTTCGAGTACTTTATCGAAGTATCTCGAGGTTCAACTGTAAAACTAACTGTTATTAATGACTTTTTTGCACTCACCTGACATGATTGACGCCTGCGCAGTTTATTAGCTACCGCTATCGAGAATTTTCGTAGAGAAAAATGTTGGGCGTCTCGGCAAAATGATGCTACTCAGCAAGATTCATCCCGTTATTAAAATTTTTTGAAAATAGACGTGGGAAGCTGGTCTATAAAGTTAGTATCCAAATACCCCAATTTGGATACCCCGCACGATTATTGCAGAAATATTTTTGGTGAGTTCGATCTGTTGTCTGAAATACTTCTAAACCGGGATTTTGATTGCTAAAATAATGTAATATGTGAAAGAAAGGAAGCAGAGATGAAGGACAGTGGCTCAAGTGGTATAATGGAATTGAGTCGGAAGAAGGAGAAGAGGATTCAGAAGATAATGAAGTGGATGAGGTAGAAATTGAAGATGAGAAATCAGACAGTGAATTAGAAGAAGGATCCTGACTACGCCGATGGCGACATGGAGAATGAATTTGCTGTTGCAGGACCACATTTCGTTGGAAAAAGGCATTTTTAAATGGAATAAAATTAAACCTCCTGCATCATCTTGAAAGTTTCAGTTATTTTACCAATCAATATAGATCCAGCATCTTCAATGGCATCAATAGTTGTATGTAATAATTCTTCACGGCGACAAGCACCGCTGATACCCAAAATTAGGACAACCCTTACAAATAAAAAATACTGACATTACTACTAATCTTACATAATTATGATCATATCTGTGCCTTATAAGGTAAATTTTTTTCGTTATCAGCATCTTGAATAAATTTATTGATAGAATCCCTTGATAAAACTTTAGATTCCTTTTCTCGGTATCCGACGCCTAATGAGCGGGACTAATTTTGAAAACTTCCTTATATCAATATTTTCCTTAACATTCAATGTACTTTTCAACATCGAGTAGACACTTCATAACGTAGGAGGTTTTTCCTCAAAATAGCATATAAGCACATGTTTCTTGACGCACCTTTCACGAAATTGGTCATGTTTTCTCATATATTAACTTGGATTTGGCGGGTAGCATATTATACTATTGCCATATAAACCGTTGCTATGTTCACAAGTAAACAAAAACCCAATTATTATTCTTATGGTGCGGAAATGCATGGTTGCCAAATTGTCTGCTTTATTTTAGCTGACATTTGTTATGCCAAAAATGTTGCTATGCCACTCGTTATCGTGAAGAGTGAACAAAAACGCCATTCTTGCTCAGCGGAAATGCGAGGCTGTCAAGTTGGGCAAGTTAGAGTTTAGCAGAAATCGGTTATGGAAAAACTGTGGCAACCATTGCTATGATCACGAGTATACAAAAAAAACAATACCTATCCGTGGTGACGAAATGCGTGGTTGCCATATTATTGCTGTTACCAAGTTATGGGCGCTTGAAACAGATTTATAGCAATTACGGTGAAATAATTAAAAAAAAAAAATTCATCCCAATCAGTTGGCATAATTTTGATTTTACGAAAATGTATCAAGGTCAAGTTGGCTCGTTACACTTGACATCACTGAAAATCTGAAGGTCCAAAAAGATTATTCATATAAGTATTTACTGTAACAAATGAACAGAGCATTAGCCTGCCCCACAGGCCACACACTATTACTGATCAGGAGATTTTTCATAAATTTGATAAAGTAGTAACATGAAGACGAGCGGGGCAAGCGGGTCCGGCCAACATTTCGCAAAACCGCGCGCGCGGATTTGCGAAATGTCGGCCGGACCCACTCGCTCCGCTTGCGTGTCTTGTGATCTAGTCCTGATATTTCAAATCACTGTATGGTTCCACAATGAATTCAACAAATGACCGCATTATGAACATTTACTGCATCGTGAACCCTTCTCTTCCGAAACAATTCCAACACCAAGGTTGTTTAGTTAGTTTGGGACAGTTAAAGTTGGGTCAATATATGTTCCTTTCAAATATTTGTTGTGCATCATTTCACTTTGAATGGTTTTCATATTACTTGGAGGAAACTGACAAAGTAGTAACATGAACGCAAGTGCGTCCGGCCGACATTTCCGTGCGCAGATTTGCGAAATGTCGGCCGGACACGCACGCTGCGCTCGCTTTTGGTGTCTTCTGGATCCAATATTTCAAATCAATCTGTGATTTTGTAGTGAATGTATTATATGACCTATGCCTGAATGAACGACCCACAACCAGTATAAACAGTGAATTCTCCTGTTCCGAAGCGATAAAAGGTTCAGTTTGGTTAGTTCAATATAGATCAATGTCCAGCGTGGCCTTAGCCGGGAAAGTAATTGTTTTCTGTTAGATATTACCATAAACAGCTTAATTCAATTTCAACTATCGGAATGAGGATGTAAATTTTCACTTTCGAATTTTTTCTTTCAAGTTAGGGTCTTTTCACTATATCTATCAGATGTAGTTCAATGTCCAGCGTCGCCTCAGCCGGGGAAATAGTTGTTTTCTACAAGATATTACAAAATAATTGCTCAATTTTTGTCGTAGGTTGTTTCCATTTCCAAAGGAGCCATGCTTTTTCTATTGAGAGTGTGTCTTTTTTCAAGTTCTGATTTATTCCCAAGTTGATAATTTGGCAACCACGCATTTCGGCACAGCAAAAATCGTTTTTCTGCTACTCATCCTAGCAACGGTTGCCACGGCATCAACTTTTCATCAACTGATTTCTTAAAACTTTTGGCCAATCAATTTGGCTTTCTCAGATATATCTGATGGGGTATCACTACCACTATCATAATCAACATCCATATTCTTGAAAATAACTTGAAATTGAATCAACTACGAGCAAACACAGTCAAACAGTCAAACACGCGGCGTGCCAACAAACCGTTTCTGTAGTAACGACACAGAAAGACCACTGGAAGCTGTAAAATTGTATTTGAAGTACTTATTGATTACATTAGTAATGATAACATGTAAGGAAAAAAGAAATATTATTTAGTTATTCTGGGCTTAATTTTTTCAGACAGGAAACATTTTTGAATACGATTTGACTGAAAACATTTAATAATATTTTCAAGTCGTTCAAAAGCGATATCTTTTTGGGACAAAAATAAAGTCAAGATGTATTGGAAGTATTTATTTTTAATATACTTGACGATGTAAATTCACATTCACGGTTGTACAAAAAATGTTGTTTGTATTTCGTGTATAAAATTCGTGTTTTCATGGCACATTCGAGAGAATTTTTGGCCTCGACCTGCGGACTCGGCCAAGAATTTACACGCTCACTCATTTTACGCAATTAATACAAAAATAACTATTTTATCTCTCAATTCACAATATTATCCTGTTATATTCTGAATGAAATGTTTACAGTTTGTATCAGAAAATCTCCTGGAGTCCAATACAAAAGAAATTGAAGCTTTCAGGTTCCGCGTCAATCATCCTTTTGGACACGCACTACCTTTCACAATACCGGATTTCTCATACCTCTTTTCATTTTATACTCGACAGGATTTAATACATCAATCTCGTAAGACTTTTCGGCCCTTGATCTTTATAATTGATGACTGGAGGTAATGAAATTTCGCTTTTTACGATCATTAAGACTCACCGATTATCCACATTCAAGAGGGTATTAAACGCAGACAATAAGTACTAAACGTATTCGGTCAAATGAAGACATTAAAAATCTCATGAATACTTAATCTCTGAATCTCACCAGGCCGTAAACAAGGATTTGTAAAATCAAGAACCCGATTCAGAGAATCCCATCTGGATAAGTACGTGATATAAATGCGTGAACAAATCCATTATCTGCGGAAACATTAATTTCTACAGATTTAACATAGTCGCATGCAGGAGAAAACTAATAATTACAAATGCATTCATATGTTAAACATGGAGACAACTCCGGTTATTCTTCATGAAATATTCAGTGTGTTCAAGAGCGATAGCGCTAATGAATTATTGGTGATAAGTTATTGCCTAATGATAATCCCAGAATTAAGTGATTATATTTGTGTCATTATCGTTCAGTGCTTTCTGATTCAGAGTTCTTCTGACAACGATTAATATCCTGTGACGTAGCGTGTAGGTATCAGTATCTTGCAAACCCATTTTCTGAAAAGTTAAATAAAAAGGAACAATGCAGACGGCAGCTCTTCGTCGGTAGGCACTACACGGAGAGAAATAAATGTAAGTTTTTTACACAATTGTGAATAATTTCAGCACAATTTGTTTCTAAAAAGTTGACAGCACCAATTTGTTCATTTTTCTTCTATAATATTGTATTAGAGATATTGTGTATAAACGATACACTTCAGTGTTGTATTATTCTGAATAGTTTTGTTTTAATTTTATCCACAAAATATACAAAATATGCAAAATTAAACGGTATGTTGTGCGGCGAATGTCAACAACTTGTGTACTGTTTATGCATAAATTGTAATGAATGGCAATAATTTTTGTACCTAGTTTGTACAAATTGTGTAGGTATTTTGAATACAGGATGCAAAAAATGTCACAAATTTGTGTACTCCGTATACATGAATTGTGTAGGTATATTGTACATATTTGTGTACAAAGCAAGGCCAATTTTTATAGGTACCATTTATAATTTTAAGAAAGGATACACTTGAGGCACATAACATCCAAACGGAATAATATGAGAATAAGCATCAGTTTCAACCTGCTCGCTTCTTCATATCTTATTCTGTTCAGAAATTATAAGCTTCATTTTCCAGAAGGTTGAAATAAAATTAAATGTCATTCATATAATGTTTATTTACTTTATTTCACCACAAAGAACTAATAACAAAAATAACTTAACTATAAACTCTAATTACAAATAAAATAACAGAAACACAAAATACCGAACATACATTTTGTTATTTTGGAACACGTTGAATAATAATAAATATTAAAATAATCTTTGTGTCAAACTATATTTATTTAAGTAGGAAATAGGTACGAGGATGCACCTTTCAAACCGTTAAAAATGATGAAAATGAGTCCGTTTGTAGGTTTCATATTATAAGAAAAAATAATAGCAATACTAACCTTCAAATCAGGTTGCAAATATTCTAACAAATGAAAGTTGTCACAAAACCACATACATATGAGCAAATAATAAATAATAGGTAAGTGCACTTAACTAGCTTCGCCCTTCGATCAGCATAAAACAGTCAAACAATGATGGACTGGATATTTGGAGTGCCGCGCATACGTATTTAGTTGGGTGAGACCGACGCCTTGGTCAAGTTGTGGCAAATTACACAATTGTGTTGAAATAGTATACAATTTGTGCATATCAAATAGAAAGTGCACAACGGGTGTAAGATGAGTTCAATGCGTTGTAGATATTTTCCATATAAATTGTGTTATGGTAGATGTGCATATTTTTGTGTATTTTTATGCAATGTGGAAGTGCATGAATACTATACAAATTGACTTGCACAAAGATTTATTGAATTTTACAAAACGCGTATGATGAAAGCATGGACAATTGTGTAAAATATTTACACAACTGTGACTTACACAACGTTGTGCATGAACCTGCTGCAGTCTTTTCTCTCTGTCTATGGGTTCGTTTATACTTTTGTAACAGAATTATATCATTGAACAGTAACGGAATGGTCACAAAAATAAGTGGTGACGCCAAAGCAACTTTTAATATGTCTATGTACTTACTTGGAAAGTTGAGCAACCGAATGATGTATTGATTCAATTTTCAATTGAGAATGTTTCTCTTCAAAACATGAATCCCTTCCAAGAGAGGTTATCTTCTACGATGGAAAACAGCGACTAAATTCCAAGTTTCAGTCGCAGATGATTCCACAACTGACTTTATGAACATCCTGTTCATATTTTCAATGAAATCGACAATTTAGATGTTTTACCCAAAACTATAAGAGACTTTATTCACCATACGATGTTGTCAAGTTGAAGAGTGGTAATCAATAAATGAATAAAACATAAATAAACACACAAACATTTAATATGAATTAATCTTCACAGATCAGAGTCACAGTTTCCAAAAATAAGACTGTGATTCTAATAATATTCAATATTCGATATCTGTTGCACACGAGGTAAAATTCATTACATGTAAGTAAGATTTTATTAGGAAATCAATTTTCAGTGAACCTGCAAAGTCTCTAGACCTTTCAATAAAAATGTTTCTTCTTGCTCTGCAAACCAAACCTCCACAGCTTTTATTACCTCCTCGTTGGAAGAAAATTTACTTCAAACTTTTTATCAGTTGAGGAGAGAGATGATAGTCGGACAGGGCCAAATCTGGCGAATAAGGGGGGTGTTCTAGTAATTCAAACCCTAAATCACGAATTTTTTGCATGGCAACATGAGATTTGTGTGCAGGGGCGTTGTCCTGCAAAAACAAAACACCTTTGGATAGATTTCCGCATCTTTTTTCTTTAATTTTTTCCCGTAGAGTGGTCAGTAATGTCGAATAGTAATCTCCAGTTATTGTTCTACCCTTTTCCAACAGATTTTTGGACACGAAACTTTTTTGGTCTTGGAGAACCGGAGTGTCGCCATTCCATCGATAGTTGCTTTGTTTCTGGATCGAAGAAATGTACCCAAGTCTCATCCATAGTAACAATTCGGTTTAAGCACAGATCGAACGCGATGCTACTACCCTTGCACGCTGTTTGGTCAACATATGGGGATCTATTTTGCAGTAATTTTTCCAGTCCAAATTGACGTTAAATATATGATGAACGCGTTCGTATGAAATATTTAGTGCTTCAGATATCCGTTTTAGCCCAATTCGACGGTCTGTTAAAATCATGTCATGAACTGCATCGATATTTTCGGGGACTGACACAAAAACTGGCCATCCAGATCGGTCATCATCTTCAATGGAAAATATACCTGTTTTGAAGCTTGCAGTCCAATTTTTCACGGTCGCATACAAAGGACATTGATCACCAAGGGTATTAAGCATGTCTTCGTAAATCTGCTAACCTCTTAACCCTTTTAAGTACAGTTACTTGATGATGGCTTGATACTCCAATTTTTCGATTTTCATAATTTCGGTGGACATATTTTTTCTTTTAATTTATTGCCTAACTCTGGTTTACTTTATTAACGTCAAACTTCACACTGACACTTCTAATAAGTTACTGTTCGTTGCTATGGTAACGCAATATTTCGTTTATGCAGGGAACTGGTCTAGGCTAACTAGATATCAATACATCCTCGTATGGTGGTTTACAGATAGTCGTTGAAGGATATGAACTTCAACCGGAGATAATTTCAATATTGACTAATAATAAATAATCAATATTGGAATAGTAGGATTTCAACCTATATAAAAAAATTGTAAGTGAAACCTGTTCCTCTGGTGACACCAACGTGAAGATTTTGGACTAGATCCTAGGCCATCCAGGACTGGAGTGATGGGGGAAGGAAGTCTACGAAGACTATCAATGAAGAAGGTGTCATCTTATCTGACAGCATATCAGCATTTCATCAGGAGAAACCAGGCATTCTACACTTCGGGAAATTGAGCTATACTGGAGCCATTATACCATAAATATCCTCAAAAGGAAGACGTGGGGCTTAACCAAAGCTTGAAAGATACTCAACTAGACAAGGAAACGTCTCAATTCCCTGGGTTGAATTCCTCCGGGTACAACAACCCTGTGAATGTTTTTTTAGTAAATAACTGTTCACATCCGCTAACATGAAAACGATAAAAAGAAAAGTTCGGAAACTCACCTTCTGTGAAGGGTTTTATCTTCAAACGCCAAATTGTCGTAACTGTCCAAGATAGGCATCTATCAATAGCCAGGACTCTGTAGTTGATGGTTAGATGAGTAGAACGGAAAATCCACAAAGGATCACTTTACTAATTCAGGATTCTTCAGCCGAACAAAACCAGGAACCCCTGTATGGCTAGACACTTGTATAGCCCCAATTCTACTATCTAACTCCTCGTCCCTCAGTCGGAAACGAAATCCACCTTGAAGATTTTTTTATCCAGGAAGTTAGGGTTCTAATATTCAGGTACTAATATTTGCATGTTCCATGCATAACCGACCATTTTGACTAGCTCATAATTAATGATGTTTTTGGTTGTCTCTGATCTGACACCCCAAAAGCTTAGTGGGCTACACTGATAGTTCAAAATATGAAACAGTTGACAATTGAAATATCATCGGACAGCTGACAAATAAAAATAAAAGTAAACACGAAAGCAATCAAAACATTTCGTTAATAATCACATTAAACCCTAAAAATTAAAACAGAGACAATAATTCAAGAACACTCCTTATGAACCTTCTTAATTACCAGAACTTATACATATGAAGCACTCAAGAAATTTCGTTTGAAGACAACTTTTGATGTCAAACTTAGTGGGATATTCTTTCGAAGCATAAAACAGATTAACACTTTTCTAGTAAGCAGAAATACAAGCGCTATTCGGAAAACCAAACAGCACCGCAACGTATGCAGTTTCAATGAGAACTAGTCGAAAATATAAATGTTATGATCTATTCTTATGGTGCATCCAGAACTCAATTATTCTCCTTGTAGTGACAACTTGTAAAATGTGAATTGATCACTAAATGTGGTTTTTGAATGGAAATTAGCATGGGAATGTTGATAAGGTTTCTATGAATGACGTTAGACAACCAATAATGAACATATACGTATGTTGTGTTAAGGCTCATTGAAAGTAGGTCACCACAGGTCTACATTGCTCCAAAGCTTTCTGAATATTAACAAAATATAGTAGCGAAAATATACATGCTACAATCTTGTTTGACCTATTCTGTCAAATTTCACGACTCCGGAGGCACAGCAGCGAATATGGCTATTTTGCTTCGCCTACTATTCATTATACAAGGAAATAGGAATAATTGATCAAAAAAGACAATCGAAGACAGGTATTAGTCCATCAGATGTTATTCGAAGTGACGTTCATTATTTTTAAAACACAATTACTATCCTTTGCTGTAACAACCGTACCTACTGTTTATTCTCTCCGAAGACAGACTTTGTAAAACGTCTAACACTTAATGTGTATTGTGCTCCTGAGGTCTTCAATATCTGCAAGTGCTTTTGAAAACCAAGGTAATTAGCAAAGAAATTATGACTGATTTAGTACATGATACAACATTCGGAAATAATTTCACCAAATTTTCGTCATTCTCTCGTTTTCTAAATCGGAAAATTATACAATCCTATCAAAACAATTGAATGTCAAATTGAATCGGATAATTTAAACTCTCCCAACCGCATTTCTATGGAATGGATATAGCTGGTTGTAAACGCCCGAAAGTTTTTGATAGCCGCAAAACTGAACATTCCGTTGATTGAATTTTCTACTTGTTGGGAATATTGGGACTGCAAAATATAATTACTTTCGGAGTTTTAATGACTTCAGACTATATTGAAAGATTTCGACTTCATGTCGTCTGAAGAACAGTTTTCACTATGCTCAAGTTGAATAAGTGAAGTTTTTTAGTCAATTATATTCATATGTCGTATCTGAAACTTTTGGAGTTTTTTTCGATATGTTTGAATTCGAGAGCCCATTTCAATCATGGCCTAACTAACACAAACAACTATGAACTAAAACAACCAACTGCGTTATTAAATGTCTCAAAATTTTCAGGTTTTGTCACCCTAATGAAAAATTTCAATATTTCATTATATTTTACCAAAAAAAAAATGGTATATGATATCATTTTGGTTATTAACAAACATTAATGTATTTCTACAAGTTTCTACAATTGATTGTTATTGTCTATAGTGTTCAGGAAAGTTGTCTCATTGTGGAGCATAAAACTTGGACCTAAGATTGCTTCCAAACTTCTCTGAATATTCTTGGTATGTCTTTTTTGTGTGAAGAGAGGAAATTCAACAAGAACATGTCTGATGCATAGTTTTTCGTTACAAATTCCACTTCTGTTACTTGGAAGGTGCTTCGTGAGCCGTGTGTTACCAAATTGTTTGCTAGTGAGGATATTTATACGGGTTTTTATAGAAGGTAATTAATTATTAATAATTCAATCCTGCACTTGCCCAGATACCTTACTGAGGTAGGTGTTACCATAGCATTACTGAAGACCTTCTTAAAGGTTGGATATCGATTCACATCATCGATTTTCCACGAATTCCCTACACTGTATTTCATCTGAAAACTTAAGCGCTGGACAAAAATAATTGAGATTCCATTTCAGAATTAGCATTGGTTATCCTTTGCTCTTATGTCCACTTCTTCGTTTTCTACTAAGGGATCCAGATGAAATGTATATTTTGTTTCTCATTCTGTTCTGTTGTGTGGAATTCTTTATTTTTCTTCAACCGGTATGAGGAGCAGATTTTTTACAGTCCGCATTGAGATGCAGACTGAAGAATATCATCTCATCAGATGCATTGATGAAGATGGTCGCACGATAACTGGCACACAAACAATTCATCGATAAGAATGATACCAGAAGAAGGGAATCTGAAGTGACAGGATTTATTAGGACCTACTGTTTCTGCTGCATTTCCTTCAGATGTCTTTGAGGCATTAGTGTACAGTGAAGTGAAATACTTGTGATCCCATGGTGTAACCCCAAGGTTATTTTTAATACGTTGTGGATTAGCTGACAGTAAAGGAAATTTGCTGAGGTTTATGTTGTATCGTTGACAACGGTTCATAGTGATTTTTCTCGCATGAACAGGTCACAAAGTGAAATTTCCAAACTCTTGTCACTCGATCACCACATGAAATAAGTTCCATAGAGGCATACCGTTCCATTTCATATGAAATATAATCATTTTATTTTTACAGCTACTTTTATTCATTCAAAATTGTATACCAGTAGATTGAGTAACAGAGAGACCAACTACATGTTCATATATTTTTTTTGTGCTTAGTTCAAAATTATAAGTGTTATTTTGGAATTGAGGCTTAAACTAAGATCAGCAGGCCGTCAGGCCAATGTTGTTTTCAGTCTGTTTTTGGGCTGAGTAGGTATAGTGTATAAGGAAATGTTTATAAAAAAGGCTCAAAATAAATCATTATTATTATATTGGTATAGTATATGTGGATTATTTTATGTTTGCATTACGAAATATAATGAAAAAATTATCAATGAAATACATTTTTTGATCCGCATAAAAGAAAACGAAGAAGAATATACAGTAATTGTGAAATATGGACTGAATGAACAGGCGAAGGAAGAACAAAAACGTTTTTCGCAGCAGTACTAGAAGAAGTCAATAGTGAATGTAGAATGGTAGTAATAATGGAAGTAATGAACGGAAGGATGACGGAAACTGACAACATAGTACTGGAAAGGTGCTCATGAATAAATATCTAACGAACAAGATACAACAATGTAGAGAGAAAATACAACAATAGATTCTGGTCTTGACAACTAATAAAAAATTGGAAGCATTGAAAGCTGCATTAGATAAGGACACTTTAAGTTGTAAGTGATAATAGAATATCAATTATTGACTATTTTCTTATGAACGAATGTTTGTTGCAAAAAAGCTGAAAGATTAGAAATGACCACTAGCTGGTAAAAATGCTGTTCCAGGCGAAAAGTTAAATAACTGAGAAGAAAACAACGTAATGAGGTGCATAAACTTATTAGAACTGAAACGAAAGAAATAAATCCAGCAAAAAAGATGGTGGGAGAAGGAAAAAAGAAATATAAAATGAGGAAAGGGACAAAAATTATATAAAAATGCAATAATAGCAGAAGCAGAACATTCATATGGGAGTAAAAAATAGTTGAATGGAATGAGTATCACAAGATGGCAATAATAGAGGAAGAGAAATTAATAAATTAGAAGGAGTCTGGAAATAAAATAATTTCAGCTGATACCAAATATAAAAAATGTAGAATCAAAGAAATAATAAATATTAAAACAAGGAAGTTATTGTAATAAAAACAGGAAAGAAAGATTGTGAAGATATGGTGGCCATCATAAAAAGATGTAAGAAAAAATATAGTTGTGATATAGTTGTGGAAGAAAGAATTTCCAAGAATGTGGCAAACATTCAATAACAAAACATTATCAAAAATAATGGAAAGTATAGAAAAATGAAAGACGTTCTGAAGATTCATCAAAAAAAATAAAATAAAACGACCACCATAGGAAAACAATTTAAAATCCTAGAGTATGAACATTGAAGTAGAAAAAATTTCAACTTGCAATAAAGTTTCTAGGATTCACAAAAACGCAATATAGAAAAACTGATTTTTTTTTATATTTTGAAATGATATTTTCATGGAAACTGTTAAAAAAACAGTATTAGACAAAATGATAAGTAGAGATAATATGAGAGGGAATCCAATGAATAATAACAGAGCAAGGAATAGTACAATGGGACAATGAGTTGTAAGAGTAGAAGAAATGTTAACGAAATAGTTTGAGGCTTGAGAAATAAACAGAGAATTAGTCCGAAACAGAAAATAATAATTTACTCCAACAAGAGAAAAATCAACTACGCCCAACGCCTTACACCCAGGAAGGGATATATCCAATAGGGAATAATTAAAAAACATAACGTCATGTTGTCGAACATCTTCAAAAAAAGCACCGTTGTTAACTCTAACGCATATACTGGAATATTAAATCTGAATACAATACTATACGTTAAACACCAAGCCCATATCTCCTGATGATGATAACTTTGTTGGCGAAACGCGCGTCTTTTGACATTGACGTCGTTGTGTTATTTGGGTTGGTTAGTTAACGAGTGACGAGCGACATACCGAGTTTGCCTTTGATGTTTCCCTTAACACTGAGACTAGCTGGGGCCTACTGTATTGTTCTATCGTCAGTGGTTCCTAGTTGAACAGGCCTGTGTTTTTAACCAGATTCAGTAGTCTGTTTCCTATGTGTTTCGGATTCATGCCTGTTTCTAGGTTGATCTCTCCGAATATTCTGTTTAGCTTATTGAGCAGCGTGTCGCATTCGAAGATGAAGTAAGAGACTGTTTCCTCCTCGTCACCAGAGTTTACACTCTACGATTTCTCTATTCATTGCCATGGTCTGTAGGTGTTTTCTAAGGCCGCAGCATCCGGTTAGTAAGCCGATGATTGTGCGTATCTTGAATCTGTTGAGGTTGAGGTGTTAGGCTTAGGTGCATGTTTGATGTTTTGATTTCTTACACTCATTGATTAGGTTTCCGCATCGGGTTTTGCTAATTCCTGTGAATGGTGATTCAGTTGCTTGTTTTGCAAGTTGGTCTGCTACTTCATTGCCTTCAATTCCCCTATGTATCCGGGCACCCACACAGGTTTAACCTTGTTGGGTTTTGAGGCTCTGACGGCATTCCCAAACTTGCTTTGAGTTTATCTGTATTGAATTCAGAGGTTTCATTACGCTCTGCATGGCTGTCAGGTAGAATGTAGATGTGTTTTCTTTCATTCCCACTGTCTAGATTCATCTGTATGCATGTCCTTATGGCATGTGTCTCTGGTTGGAATACGGTGGTGTTGTTGCCAAGTGGTACTATTATGTTCCATTTTGGCCTCACCCCACATATTCCTGCTCCTGTTCCTACATCTGATTTTGAACCATCTGTGTCCCAGATTTTTTTTCCAGGTGATAGTGATTCTACTCCCGAGTCTCATTGGGTAGTTTTTATGTGTTTGGTTGTCGAATTCTGAAAAACTTTCACATACGTCATCAATCGTCTCCTGTTTACGAAGAAAGTCCATCGTAATGTGATTTATAGCTACCTATAAATGAACTCACCAAATTAACACACCTTGTCTCAGCATCCAGTGCCCCGTCTGAAAAATTATGCATAATTTAGAATTTCACGCGCATCATAAATTTGATACAGTCAATTTACAAACGTCCTGCTATGAAAGTTATATCTGGTAATCAAGCGGTTTCAAGAATTTATTCACCAACAAAATGAAGTTGTTGGAAGAATATCCTCAGAATGAAGTTATAAACACATCGAATTTAATAAATGATATCATTAGGAGTAAATCGAATTTAACTCAGTTCATTTAGGCGGTGGTGCCTATAGGCACTGTCGTACTCGCTGATTGATGGTAATTATTCTATTATTTTATTGGCTATATAGCTTTAACTACATCGTAATAACGGAATTTTATCATACTTCTTTTTAAAAAAGGTATGTTATTATTGCAATCACTTAATTAAAAAGTTTATGTTGAGGCTATAGCCACGTTGTAGCAAATCTATAGTTATTATTTGTAATCGAATGCAATGACTAATTTTTCGAGTAAACACAGATTACGAGATGTTCAAACATTTTCGTAGACTATTCATTTCTTATTTAAGAATTTGCATCTCTCCAAACTCTGATATTATCACTATTGTTGTTAAAATTGTTGATGATGTTATTTCCGTCGAGCTGTTGCACCCCTACGCGAAACCCTCCGAAGTCTTCGAAAGACCTGTGCGAGCTAGGAAAGACGCAGCTCTTACATTTCAACGTGTGATGCCATGCACGATACCGGTGACACAACTGGGAATCGAACCCACGACTATACGCTTGAGTGGCGAACGATCTACCAGCCGACCACCACGGCCCATGATTGATATGGGCCAGTTCTGATATAGAAAGTTTTATTTGTTACCGAAAATTAATTTCTTGTCGTGTTTTTTTGGGTATTTCAACCACTCATGACACGATTCTTTAAAAAAAATATTTCAGATAGAAAAAATCGATAACAAACAGAGAAAATTGTTTCATTTATGGAAAAAACTGGTTGTATCATTTCAGATACACAGTGGTTTATGACAGAAAAATTTCATTATTGTTCTTATTCAAACACAAATTCAAACTTTCAAATGAAACTTAGTCACGGTGATCATCCCACACTTTTATGAGTACCTGTGTACAGAACATATCAAAACACCTTGACTGCCGAGAAATTCATACTGACTTTCCCATGGTGCCACAAAGAACGGGTACTGTGTAACTTTAATAAGGTACACCGGGGGAAGTGGAACCGCGAATTTCAGTACCTCCACTTTGATCCGACTAAACAAGAAAACTCATTACTCAACATCCGTCATATTTAGTGAGCTCATTGCAGATACATTACTTTTAATTTTGTACCAATATAGAAAATCACCATGGTTATCAATTTTTTTTTCTATGTTCATCACACTTGCCCCGGTGGTACCGGGGCAAGTGTATCCCATTGCACTTTTTAGCATTCATAACTGAATAAAGTTTTCCGAAGTAAGTGTAAACAACTAGTCTTGTTATATTCTGCAAATCAAATTTATTACAGATATCAAAATTGACATTTATTATAAAAGTCAAATAATATATTGAATTTGGTTTTCCCTCTCTTATCTATTGTAGGCGAAGGTAAATGCATAAAAATCTCCCATTCGTAGATAATACTTCTGTCTTCAACATGAGGCCAATTGAATGTCGATGTCTTTCCGATTCGTCTACAAAATTCCACTTCTAGACATGTTAACTTCTCGGTAAGCTGGCCTACATACATCTTGCAAGTGGAAAGTATCGTAGGTTAAACTTGCCCCACTTGTGATTTTTTTGGGGCAAGTGTAACCCATGCATGTTTTTCTATCGTGCCTTAAAATACGTTTCTAATGAGTTAAAAAGGCAAAGAGATATTGTTTATGAAGTACTTACTTGAATCGATTTAAATATTTCCAAGAATTCCTTGGTCGTAACAGACAAAAACAATATACACGTGCTAGCTCACTTTGCGAAGTAAAACGCCAACGTTCACGCCACTGCCGAATTCGAAGTGAGAATGAATCGCTGTTGGCGCCATATACCACAGAGCATCTGAAGGATGTGGAAGGGCTAGTGTGCAATAGGTGGCGCTGTATTACAGAAAACAATTTTAGAAGAATAGGCCTGGGTTCCACTTGCCCCAGATTTCCACTTACCCCGGTGTACCTTATATGAGATAATCCTACCATTCAGTTATCGCTTCACATAGAGATTTCAAATTTGAAGTAGCGGTATGAGATTGAAATATACGAAATTTTATTGAAATGTTCCTGACATAATCCTATAGGGCGAGTCAGAAGTGCTGACAATTTTTAATAGAAAATTGCATCTTGTCCATTTTCATCAGCTCAACAATTTTCTCAGAATGCTCATTACAAAAATGTATGGTTTGTTGATATTCGTCTACTAGATGGAGCTGAAATCGAAAAAGTAATATTCGAATCGAACAATTCGAATGTAGTGGGTAGGATGTAGGGATGTATTCATACACATATTTCTGTCTTTTCAGTCCAAAATGATAATAATAATAATTATCACAAAATAATATGTATTTATTGCCAAATAAAAAAATAAATAGTTCACAGAAAGAATAAAATTCGAAACGTTAATGAATTATCACCGATAGGTAATTCAGAACTGACTTCTGATGATAAAATGATGAATTCTGGTGAATTTCATGGATGAATAGACTAAGCCACATGAACACCTTCAACATATTGATTAGAAGTTTGATTTTATAGAGGACATTCGGCTCCTGAAATGAATTTTGTAGGTTTGTCCTTCCAAAGTCTGAAAATGAATTAATATGAGTTCAAGATAATCTATAAAAGTGTAGAAGGACAAATGAGTAAATTGTATATTGTGCAACAGAAAGATATCCAACTCTGAAGTAAACTTTACAAACTGAGAGTTTATGAAATATAATATCCAAATTGGCTTTTCACAGTGGCTCTTCATGTAGCGGTAGTGATCAAGTCAGCGCTTACAATTGATTTTTAGTAGAATGTTGCTATTATCCCAGAAAGTAAATTCACTGATTTGCAGCTTATTCATAACATTGTTAAAACATGTAAGTGTCATTCATATCACGAAGAAGAAGTGATTTTACATAATATGAATATTTCTGGGTAGACTTAGTTTATTTATCAACTGAAAGGAAGAAGTTCTGGTATTCCCAATGAATGTCTAAAAAAATTCAATGAAGGTTAAAAAAATCTGAAAAAATTCGTGGGCTTCGACATCTGAATAATACAAAAGACATACAAAATGATGATGAATGATGAACCAGAAAATTAAGAAGATATTTTCAATTTTCAAAATGAAATAACAGACGAATCTGAAGCCATGCTGATAATGAAAATAATGAAATTTTGCAGTTTCAAAACGAATGATCTGAATAGTTGAATTCTGTTTAGTTAGTGTAAAGAAATAGTACTTCTACTCAGTCAAGGCTTCATGAATGGACCTCAACTTATAGAAATGAAATCCTGGGATTTATCTGGCTCACAGGGTATATGAAGGGTTAAGATCATAAGCTACATGTTACCATTTATTGGCCAACCTGTATTTCCTTTCGAAACCTGTTCGCTCCACAAATCATGACAAATAAAGGATTTCAATTCTTTTTGAGAGTGTGTAATTTTCCATTTTACTGGCACTTTCCATAAAATGAGATTCATAACTGGAGAAACATTATATAATTAAGTGGATATGAAAATATCACCACTTCCATTCATAGGACGGTTGATTATAAAGCAATATTTCCCAGAAAAGCCTATCAGGTATGGAATAAAACTATTCAAACTGTGCTGTGGAAATTAACATATATGAAATTTGAAAATAGATTTTGTGAAAGAACGTGTTTCTGATACATCAGTCGCAACAAACATTGTGTTGTTTTTGTCTGATAAACTTTCATATTCCAGAAGAAGACCCATTGCTGATAATTTTGATAGTAGTGTACCGCTGGATACCAAACTTGTTGGTAAAAGAACTCACTATGTCATAATTTTTCAGGCACTTAGAAAGAGTACTTATAACTGATGAATTCAAAAACAAAAGTTTGCGAAAAGGTGATTTTTGTTTAATACAAAATGATCTCGTAATTTGTGTCATTTAGTGGAAGGTTGAATAGGATATATTTGGTCTCAATACCAACCACCGTCAAAAACGGTATCAATGAGTCAGAAATTCCCCACTTGATGAAAGCGAATGAAAATCAAATAGTTTAAAAAATTTAAATGTTCTATTGATGAACCGGGAGCAGTATAATGAAAGAAACGCTTCTGTACATGTTTCTTATGTATCTGGCTATAATTAGCTACTCAGATATTCAATGAATTTGTAAAGAAAATAGCAGTAGAACTACTCATTTTCTATATTACGCTAGTTCACCATAATAGATTTATCCTAAAATAAAAGAGCCCATCAAAAAATCACAACTCCTACGTGTAACCCAAGAACAAGATCACCTTAATCAGTTATGAAAGATCTTCGAATGAAGTCCATCATCTGCTCTAACAGAACGAAATGCCGTAAGAGTCAAAAAACATTATGGTACAATTTTTCAATAGTAAAATGTATTATATATTTTTCTGAAAAATTCATTTAATTTTGGAAATAATCCATAGTAATAAACTGTAGGCCTACCTCACAATCCTTACATTTACAGTCTTGTCCTAGTCTGCTTTCGGTGTGTTAAAATTTTCTTACATGTTTTGAGGTGAATCACCTCTTCATCTCTACTATTCATTGTGTCGTGAAGTTCACAATCACTTATATAGTTTCGACAGAACCCTCCCCCTTATGTAATATTTGAACCAGAAAGAGAATTGAATCAAAATGGAGTGGAAATGGGAATGGATTTTCACAATAACTTGAAATTTTAAAAGTGGACAAATTTTCCTGCAACTTCCAATTTAAGCTTTCTAAGTCGATAATGTTCTGTTCGGTGCATATAAAAGATCGATACCATTCTCTTTTCAACCATTTTCACAAACAATTCATGTGTTGATTCATCACTTACAAAAAAATAACGAGTTCAATATGACCTATATCCTGTATCACCCAGTACAATGACAGAGTTTTAAGAAATACCAATTTGAGATTAAATGTTTTCACATCGATTACCACGATCCCTTTGAAGAAAAAGTGTTTGAAGCAGCCGTAGTAGAGGTGCAAAATCGGCGGTCATAATGACCGCTATGGCACCACGGAAAAGTATCGTAGCGGTCATAATGACCGCCATGGCATTCAAGGTGTTAAAATATTTATTATATAATTCCCTGTTAATAGTGATAGTCTAATACTAACTCCTCAGGTTGAGTGGAAGAAAGCACTTGTTCGTCTCTTCACTGAGTCCGAACCAGAGCTAACTCTGCCTTTTGCCAAATAATGTCACATGTTCACCATTTTTATTCACCATTATCTGTCAATAAAAGCGATTATTATTATTATTATTATTATTATTATTATTATTATTATTATTATTATTATTATTATTATTATTATTATTATTATTATTATTATTATTATTATTATTATTATTATTATTATTATTATTATTATTATTATTATTATTATTATTATTATTATTATTATTATTATTATTATTATTATTATTATTATTATTATTATTATTATTATTATTAAATCACATGTGCTGAATACAAATTACCTACTTCATGTTCACTACACGGTAAAAACAATGTTGTTGTTTCAATCACTTTCTTTTCGTTAAGAGTTTATTGTCGAATGAAGAAATCACTAGCAGTATTTATTGAACGAACAAAATGTTTCAGTCAAATATACTAAATATTTTGTTATTATGAGAAGAATATTCGGTCGAATATTTTTGTATGGATTGGACATGTGTATCAGAATTAGTTCGACATTTTAATTGAATTGTTATGACTATCACAAATGATTCGTTTGAAAGGTGTTATGTTCAACGAACTAACTTGTGTATCACCTCAAAATTTAATTAATGAATAAAAATTTTATCAACCACTTATACAGGATGAATAATAGAAAATGTTCCTAGTTTATATTATATTTTATACATTTTTATTCTTCTACATACCATTTTATGTGAGCTTATTATATTTTTTATCATTTCTTATCGATTGATTTGGTATTCTTTGTTCTGCAAACTATTTTGTATAGTAAGATGTTATAAATCTATATATATCTTGTGAATTCGATCCAAAGATGCACTGAACAAGTGAACAAAATATTTTGTTGGTTGGAATCAAACTCAAATCAAATTAATGAAAGGTAATGTTGAAATATCAAAACAGATTGTGAAACATGTGATATTTTCAAGAATAGCAGACGAGATTTTCCATGAAAAATAGAGATACTCAGTTGGAGGTAAATCGCATTCAATCTGAAAGTATTATTTACTGCAGACATGCAAATCAATGTCAATATTTGTTTCATTCGAATTAATATTTAATTGTGGAATACTGACACTTTTATTTATTATAGTTGAATGATATTTTGTTTATTCAATAATGTGTTTTTCTGCGTGTGGGAAACAATTGATAGTTGATATCTACTTCATTACTCGTTTTCACTAGTTCAACTGTTTTTACTGGTTCTTGATCTTTCTTTTTCATGGTATTTTTTTTTTCAACGTGAGTTCGATTTACAATGGATTTGACAAACTCGTAGATTACATTACTACAAAAAATATTGACATCATTGGACTCTATAAAACATAGTTGGATTCAAACGCAGTCTTCAATGCAACAGGTATTCATTTTAACAGTTTGATAATGGGATCAGAGGAGTAGGGGAAAATCTAACAAAATACTTCTTCAAAATATATGTACTTATCTGAAATAGTTCTGGATCTCTGTGAAAATAAGTAGTGAAACCTTCATAATATGTGGAATCTTATATTGTCCACTAAATGACATTACTATATGAAAGCTTGAATTGACCTGATAATTTCACTCGCATTATGAAACCCTCCCTTCCTACAGTATTGATGGGACCTATAAGTGACGTATGTCTTGATAATACGCAGTTACCAGCTTTCGAGAAGGTAATACCACTTTGTCATGGCAACCACGTATCCAAACAACAATGGAGAACTTAATATCGTCTTGCTACTATTATGAATTTCAGTCTGACAGACTTCATGTCAATCAGGTGTTATCTATAACTATCGAAGAATTCACGACAACGAAACTTTTTTTATTTTGTTGGTTCATTAAATTATCTCTATAAATACTACTCTTGCTCGCAATAATATCTATAATTCTGTCAGATATCTTAAACTCGATCAAATTGCTTTGGGGTAACACCACTCGTCCTAAAGGACTCGTGGTGTTACCAAGCAATTTGATCTCGTTGATTTCTATGACAGAATTACTATCGATAGTATTGCGAGCATTCGTGGTATTACCCCCGACAATTCACCTCATATTACTATAAAAAATTAGAGGAATCCATGAAATGATACTGCATCCTTACCGCTTCTACTTCTGCAGTTCACAATTTTTGCAAACATCATTTGAAATAAAATATTGAAAATATGAATATTGAAATATTGAAAATAAGACATTTCTACACTGAACAATTTATTTTATAAGTGTTTTCCCACTAGCTGAATTAAGGTCTGTCGACTGTCAGACGTGACTGCCCTTTATAGGGAGTGCCAAATTGGTATTCAAAGGATTTCCCATCTTTCATGTTTCAAAACTAAATTCCAAAACTTTTTTCAAAAGTGGGGACAGAACCTCGTATCTGCAGTACATTTGCCTAATCATACCCATTCTTTATTCAATCCTACGGAGTATACACATGAATGCTTGATGAGAAAATCTACAATCAAAAATCATATCGGAAAACATGACATATCAAGATTCAATCGGAAACTCGGAGGAAATATACTCTGCTGCATGTAATAAATTAAATAGAAATCAGATGTTCAATGTTCTCTTCCAAACTGAATGGAGATAAGAAGGCATGCCGAATGCCATATAATTTTGTTGACTATTTCAGTGAACCGTAATATGATATATAGATTCAATTCGTTACGGAAAATAGAATTTTCCAGATAAGTATATTGGCCTTATGGAAAGTTGCCAGTTATATCCTTGTCTAGATGGTCGTTTATCACGGACACAACGAACATGGAATATCCATTTTGAAGTGACAGCTTTAATCAGGGTGGGTCTCAAACTATATACTACTATGGACATGACTATACATGGTTTCGATAACTATTTAAAATGAATGTGTTGTAGGGAAAACTACGTTTCACGAACGAGGCGTGGGAAATTTGCTTTTAAAGATCCATCCTTAGAATTTCGCCATTTTTAAAATCCACTTGTGTGCTTTTCACTGACATTCACCTTCAGTTCCTGGATGCAGTGTTGCCACACTTTTCATATTTTATTCAATAATCGTGAAAAACACGAGTTCGGAAAAGTTTGACAAAAATCACAATGTTTAAATGTTCTGGAAAACAGATCATAGTTTTGAATGGGAAAATTCTGTAACATGCAGAAAAAGCTAGGGTTTGAATGAAAACTTATTAAATCAAAACTTCCGATTGTAAAGATCAAACATTTATATTATGTAAATGTAACACCATGCGGACATTGCACTAGCTCAAATTCTCATTACTACAACTTTCCTCTCATATTCTTTTTAATACAGAATGTTCCAGTAAGCAATAGGGAAAATTGCGTGCAAAAATATCCGAAAAAAAATATATGAGCGTATAGAAAATTGCAATTCAGCATGAGTTTCTATTTCAAGCGACTCGATCGTGATTATCGAACATAACCTAAAAAATTGGAAAAGTTGCGAAAAGCGGTTTTTTGTTGATAACTAAAAAACTACAACTCAGATCAGAAAAAGTCAAATTTGGAAATTGTAGGTATTGAAAATATCTATCAATTGAATAACCTATAATTTTTCGATTTCATCAATACTTTTCGAGTTGTTACTTACCGTTATGTGTAGCCTATGACAAAATAAAAAAGGCTATTTTTGGAAAATTGATAAATATTGATTGTTTTTCAAAATATTTGAAGTTTTCTCAAAATAGATGCTCTTTCAATATGGCTACTCTTCCTAGGAGAATGATGCTACAGTAACGATTCAAGGCTTATTTTTTTCTGTAAGAGATGTTCTTTCCTATTATAGAATAAGTATATTGATTTTTTTTTATTTTAAGGGTCAAAAAATGACTTAAAAAAAATTACACAATTTTTTTACATGTTTTTTCTAAATACATTGCTTGATTTTGTTTTTATGAAAATGGTTTCCTTGCATGATTTCACGCATTCAATAAAAAAAATGAATTCCTACGATTACTAGGAGCCAAGATAATGTTTTTATTTCAAAAGAATCTGGAAGCCGCAATAATCATCAGTTGCCTTCATGGATAAAGTTGAATACCTATATTTTCAATAAACAACACTAGGATATGTCTATAGTTCATTTGCAGTTTTATTAATTGATGAATAAGGTGAGGTGTGCAGGCGCGGATCGCGATAGCTGTAGCGGGTGGCGGAGTGGGGATAACACTGAAAACTTATTTCGTGCGTTCAAAGTGGTTTGCGCTTGAAAATTATTGAATATCTTGGCTTCTGGATATCGTACATCTCCATTTTTTTATCACATAAAATACATACTTCTTCATTAGTCTCTGCCATTGTATTTCAATATCTAAAAATAAATAAATAAAATAATTGAGTGATCTTCAATTAAAAACTTTTATGTACACTAGTACTTGAAATTGAATCAATAACGACTTTTCATTAACACTGTTAGGACGAAAGTGTCTTTAATGTCAACAGAATTTGTATCCCCACTGCGCCACCCGCTAGAATTGCATCGCTCCGCGCCTGCACGCCACACTTTGTTTATCAATTAATAATACTGCAAATGAACTAGACATATCCTAGTATTTTTTATTGAAAATATAGGTATTCAACCTCAGTATACAGGTAGGTGACTGGTGTACGATGAGTATGGCGCCTACCAGATTTTTTTGAAATAAAAAAATTATCTCGGTTCCTAGTGATCGTAGGAATTCAATTTTTTTTTAATGCTTGAAATCATGCTAGAAATCAATGATCATAGAAGTCATTTCTTTAAAAACAAAATTTGGAAATGGATTTAGAAAAAACGTAAAAAAATGGTGTAATTTTTAAAGTAATCTTTTGACACTTAAAATAATAAAATCAATATACCTATTCGATAATATGAAAGTAAAACTCTTACAGAAAGAAATAAGCCCCGAATCGTTACTGTAGCATGATTCCCCAAACAAGAGTATCCATATTGACAGAGCATCTTTTTTGAGAAAACTTCATATATTTTGGAAAATAATCAACATTTATCAATTTTTCAAAAAAATACTTTTTTGGTTGTCATATGATACACATAACGGTTAGTAACAAGTTTGAATACCTAACAGTTAACGAGTTATAGAAAACACGATTTTTCACAGTTTTTCCGATATAACTCGAAATGTATCAATGGTATCGAAAAATTAAAAGTCATTCAATTGATAGATCTTTTTAATTCCTGCAATTTTCTACTTAGATTTTTTTTTCGATCAGAGTTGTAGTTTTTCAGTTATCAACAAACAAACGCTTTTCGCAACTTTGCCAATTTTTTAGGTTATGTTCAGTAATCAGGCTCGAGTCGCATGAAATAGAAACTCATTCTGAATTTTAATTTCCTATACGCTCATATTTTCTTTTCAGTCGGATATTAATTTTTGCATATTCAACATTGGGACGCTTCCTCGTTTCTTGGACTAATATGAAAGTTCTTCGAAGTTGAATAGGATTATATCATCCAGAACATTGTTCGAAATGCCTTTTATTTCGTTCTAAACATTTTTCACATTTATTGAACTTCGTACATTCTATAAGATTGACGTATTTTTAGAAAAAATTACTGTTTTGTTTCTTTTGGAATTTTTTGAAAGCCTTCGATACACTAAATCATGCTGTTCTTACACATTTTGAGTTTTATTTTACTCTCTGAAAATTCTGTCGTCTTTTTTGATGATTATCTAGATGGAAGAAAACAAACCCAGTTAACACAAACATCTGGGAGATGTTGCTTTCTTGATTATTATGGTAACAAAATGAAATGCATTAGACGTCATTGTTACCACTTAGTGATACCAAATGTTTTGAATTGTTCACAATTCTTTTCTCATTAGTGTCACTTTGAGCATAAAATGTGAAGAAAATTGCGAATTACATTTACATGAATTTTGGTTTAATTGCGATTTTGTCGGTATAAAAGGAATTAGGTTGGTAACTAAATTGATCGTGAAATCACCAACAAGGCACAAAATGGCCAGCAGCCAGAGGTGTTTGTCGAGTCGAGAGTCAAGTAGAATTTGTATTTGGTTGACGCCATTCTTTAAATATTCTATAGGTACTCCTGATAGTGTGTAGTGTTCTTTTGCTTCTTCTTATTTCAATAGTTGAATCAAATGTGTTTTTCAACAATGCCCAATTATTATTTCTACCAAGAACTGTATCTCTTTAAGGACTGGAACGGTGAGTAGAAACAGAAAGGTAAGTTCAGTGATTTACAGAATTTGGCATTTTCAGGATAGGTACCTACTGATTTCGCCGCGAAGAAAATGCTGTCCAGAGGATTGGAGTTGAATTATAGATTTTTCTACATTTCTGTAAATGTTTTTTTTTTTTCATGATTCACACAGTTTGATAATTTTTTTGTTTGTGAGAAGTATGTACTACGGAATCAACTCACGCATTTGTTTTCTAGCATTCCAACCCATATGAAGAGTAATTCATTAGTAAGAATAATAATATTGAGGTATAATTTCTATTTATGTTGAAACAGCTTTGTTTTATTCTTGACATACAGGTGCATTTTTAAATTTGTGGCAGTCCATTCAATTTCACATTGTTACATCGAAAGGGTCTCAATGTGCATTCGATTCCGAAATATGAATGGAATGTCACATTGGGCTAATTTTGAGTCACATTTTGCATCACATTTTGATGTCTCGACATGACCAACGGGGCACCGAATAGACGTTTATGCGATAATAATGGAAGTCACTTTGCGATTCACTGGTGTGATCTGAAACATGAATGTGAATCCCACTACCATCTCTGAGACCATTCTGTGTTGACTGAGAAGGGTGCTTCTGAAAAACAGAACTTCGAACATTAAAGATCTGACATGTGTGCCACAGGGATCCATTTTGGGACCTATCCTGTATACTATTCACACTGTAATTTTCAGAAATTGTGTTCCACTGTTATATACAAATGTACTCTGATGACATCTGGTTAATGTATTCCTTCCCTACTTCTGCTATTGCAAGTACCTTTCTAAAAATCAACGCAGAACTTGACAGAATTTACAAAATATCTGAACATCACTGTCTTCCTTTGAATCCTAACAAATGTAGTGCTATCGTATTCGGAAAACATACTGACAAATTGCTGTATTCGCAAAGAATATCTATTAAAATAAATTATGTTCAGTTCTGCAAAGTTGTTCAGAACTTAGGTCTTAGATGGATGGATTGTTTCTTACGATATTCGTAAAAGTATATGGAAACTAAAAGTTTTCTGCAAATTCAAAATTGTTTCTTTCATTTTATTTATGGTTTTCGCAGACGTCAACCATTCAGTCATAAACTCCAAGAAGCTGGAAGGTTGAATATGAAATCTCGTAGAAAACTTCACCATAAAGTTATTGTAACAAAAACCTCGTCTTACGGTTACACGAAAAGAGTATACTGAACGGTTGTCCATAACCTCAATTTCAGGTCAGAAGGTACTATAACACCTCCAACTCTCATAACTTCTTTATATGAACGTAGTTTTTCTCATAATATATACGCATATTTATAATGCTATTTCGAATGTTTTGAAAAATAAAAATCTCACTTATTTTCGAAAGAATTACTGAAAACTGCTGAAATCTTCCCATTTTGTTTGCTTTATTAGGATTTCATGTGCTTAGGTAAATCTTCTAGTACCGTTTCTTATGAGTGGGTGAGAAAATTGTCGTTATTTTATTCATTATCGTCATATGTTTTCTCTGTATTCTATATACGGAAGTTAAGTATGGTCTTCCACTCGTGCATTTCTTGCAACAGATGAACTTCGCCTATTTAGCTAATCTGTAATTTCATACTTAACTACTGTATGGCATATTCGTTGGATAAAGACTATTATTATTACTACTAAATGTGGTAGATAACACAGCTTGGGATCAGGTCAGATAAAAGGCAAGGTTAATGATGTCATTGTCTATGTCAGAAGCCCGGGTCCTTACCCGTACAAACTATGGATCTGGGTACATTCATAAGTATTTATCAGGGAGCAATTATTATTATTATAATAATAGATGATTTCTTTGAAAACTTCAAGGGACTGGGTACTCCATGTAATATTCATCAACACCATTAATTGTGGTTTGTCAAAAGGATTATTATCTCACTTCTAGAACCTCATATGAATATGGAAGTATTACTAGGTAACCAGTTTCAATGTGAGTATTCAAACCAATAATTCTGCTTTCTCCGTACCAAGGCATAGGTAGGCACAGAAACATGAACACAACTTTTAAATTCAATTTATTCCTCCACCCCAACAACATCACTAGCCTTTTTGTTTTCCCCATACATCCCTCTGTGACTTCCACGAATTTCTATTAAATTTCATGCGAAACGACCACTTTATCTGAACCATATATCTACGTCTGGTCGGGCGGGCAGCAATTCCAAAAATTGAATGGAAGAGAAACAAAATAGTTTGATGAACGCATATGACTCAACCGAACAGATCCAGTTTTCTGTTTGCTTTTTGACGAATGATGTGGCCTGTGATATCTATCTGACTGACGGGTACAATTCACAGAAAAGTATTTTTCATTTTTCGTGGAACTATTTATTGTTCGTCATCTCCACATCTCGTTTTTGTGGAAATAAATCAACATCTGTAGATGTTGATTTATCTGTAGATGTATCCGTGTTACATTCATTTTTTTAGATGGACAGATTAACGGTGGGGTTCAAAAATTGGCCAATCGGAAAAGAAAATTGATGTGTTCGAGGAATTTTCCAAAATATGTTTATATTCAGAAATAATGGATTTATTCCATACATGTGCATCGTACTGTATATCTTGATGAACGCATATCTGTTGATTATTCAGAGACACTAGAAGACAAAATATTCTCGAAGAAAGTTCGTCTAATGAACTCAAAACTCACCGATTTGAAGCAGAAGTTGGAGAAAAGGGAACTTGAAACAACTGGTAAGAATTTCGTACTCTAGGAAAGACTCTCGGAAATACTGATTCAATAAGGAAAAGACCCCGAAACATTTTTATCCAAAGTTTCTGGAAGTAATTTGGTTTCGATAATAAACAACCTCAACGAGTATACAAAAACCTTCAATGAAGAACTTTATGAAAACTTATTGGAAGATACACTTCTAGAAAATTCGAAAAGACTGGAAGATATACTGCTACAATATTCGGAGAGTTTGAAGGAACAACAATATCAGAAGAATCTGGAAGAGAAACTTGAATTTGAAAGTCTTGAAAGAAGAACAAAATTAGAGGAGTTTGAGTGAAGAGCTTCACGATAATTCGGAAAGTTTGAAGGAAGAACTTCAAAAATATTCAAGGTGTTTGAGAGATGATCTTCAAGAAAATTCGAAAGAAAATTCGAGGAGTCTGGAAGAGAAGCTCTTGGAAAACATAGAAGATGAGAAAAAAGACATTGGTGGTATTGCGAACCTACTATATAGAGATGATGAGAGACTAATCGTTCTTGTTAATATTCGTGGAGAAGAAATGTGCACCTTTTCTCAAGCGACACTAAAATGACAAGTGGTCAGGTCCGTTTCCAGGCTCATTGCAATATTGTTGGATTTTGTGTCTTCGCCAGGATATGCTGAAAAAGGTTGTTCATCCATAATGAGCACTGGTGTCTTGGATGCAGTGTTGGATAATGTATCGAGTGCATATTAATGTAAATATACTAATAAATATATTAGAACATTCAATAAACATATAGATGAAACAGTGTTTGTAATACATTCCAGAAAGTGTTGTGTTGCCACAGCATTGTTTTCGAAAACTACAACACAAACAAGAAAAAATGGAATAAATAATTTAATTCTATCATGGGCTAAGAGAAACTTTTATTCTGAAAACAATTGACTAATTTGGTTTTAATGAACTCGGAGTTGGTATTTAATGATACAATAATAATGATAACTTCAGTGAGTAATGGTTATGTATGGAATACATGATTGAGAACCATATTGAAAACAAACAAAAAACATAATTCAAAACCTGAAAGGTGAAGTTCAGGCTGCTTCCGAAGGAGCTTCTCTTCTTCCACTCAACCTGGATTGAAGATAAAGAGGAGGAAAACAAAGAATGATGAATTAAAAGGGAGAGAGAGAAGAGAGAGAGAGAGAGAGGATGAGGAAGCGTGAGAACAAATAGTGTAGTTTTTATATCGGAGTAATCCCTGTACTCAAATGCTGTCGTCATAGTTTGCATACAATGAAAACATGCTGAACTCATTATTTTTATTGACGAATCATATCAGTGCCAGATGCAAATCATCATTGAAAAAAAATCTATTTTCAATCCCTTTATTCCCATGTCCAAACATCCAATGAATCGGAATCAACGAAATCCAATTTATATTGTAATGAATTTTCGGCGGAGCCAGCACAGAAATAATTTTAGATTAGAGCTGCAACGCCATCAATTTTTGCTTGATCAAACACCAATAATAATTTGTTGTTGTCGAATTGAATCGGATTCAATTGCTGGTAGATTTATGCGGCCGAGGGCGATCGCTTCGCGTTCATTGGTCGACGGATTAGCTACGATTTCGACGGTTTGTACAAATCGCCGTGTTTACTTGTTAATGCGAGCTTTTATCAATTTGTAACTATTACGCTTAGCACCGTGTCATTAGAACTGTTAATAGTTTGCATAGAGCGATGGTTTTCGCTAATTCGTTTGTCAATACTGCAGTGAAATTAGGTCTGTTTGGTCCAGAAATTGCAGTAATGACATTTTGGGTTCAGTTATGGAATCAGAGCAACGGGTTCATACTTTATTAATTGTAATAACACTTCTGAGATTGTCAATCAGTTTGCCTCTTAATTTTTAACTGAATAAAGTAACGAGACAACGACTTATAAACCTGAAATTTTTTTGCTCTAGTAGAAATCCAATGAAATCGGTCATTTGATTGAACACAACCAATCAGAACAACGTTATACTCTATCACGTTTCCATGAATACAATTTGATCATTTATTTCGATTTTGACGTTTCAAATATTTAATATTTCAAAATGTCACGATTTGGTCATAATACTGACGAGACTATTTTAATAAACTTATAGAAGCAAATATCCCAAAAATACTGTTTACAATCAAACAAATATTGTTCTGTAACAAATCGAGTTGAATATAACTCTGTATTCACCAAGACTTGCCAAGGTGGTTCAAGAATGTGTACTGAAGGCAAATTTTTAGTCGAAAACAACGACAGCAAGGTTTGTCCTGTCAGATTATTTAAAAAATTGATTTCATAAAGGCCCAAATATTAAAACCAACAGATTATTCCTAAGTACAAATCGTCACTGGAGGGCCGAAAATGATCACTGGATGCCTATTGGAAGAAATACGATTCAAAATTAGACAAAATCGTCTGCCGAGGCGATTTGTTTGAACACCACAGAAAAAAATACTACTAATTATTCCAATAGATCGACCGCGGTCAAAAGTGGTACACAAGAGCAAGTGCTTGAAAAAATTACGGGTCATAACAATGCCAACTTAATAAAACCCTACTTGAATATTGACCAAGACCATCATAATCAAAATATTAACAGCATGCGTAGTGGAAATACATCTTTATCAGTTATAGAAAGTAACACGTCTGGATCTTCATTCAACTTTTCTAATTGTTTTTCTGTTAACTGCACCTTTAAATAAATTGTTTCTGCTCTGTATTTTTTTCTATGAATAGCAAAAAAATTGTATCCGAATAACCCTCGAACATTGATAAATGCTCAAAAATGTTTTAACAACTTTCTCAAGATTGTTGCTTATAAGCAACAGACCTCCGCCTGCGGCATCGGTCTGTTTCCAAGCAACAAGCTTTCGAAATCAGTTATTACTGTTATTACTACTGATTATAATTTTGTAAACAACATCTCTATAAACAATTATAACATTATAGGCCGATCAATACTGGATTTTTTCAAAACAAAAATACTAGTAGGAAATCGATTGTGCCATCACATGAAAGATAGTCCGTAGTTATATCCTGTTGTGTTTTCGACTCGTAACTGTCATTTATTAATTTGTTATAAACATTTTAATACTAAAAACATGTTTTTTCAATTTTTTTGTTTATAAAATCAAAACTAATAGCAATCTGGTTGCCCCTATTAGAAAAATTATTAGTAATGGAGAAAAATCTAAAATAAAAAACTCCACCATTATTCAAGAAGTAGGATTGGCCCTCCTCATGAAAGTATTGAATCATGTGTACTTTATGTCGGCATAAAACATGCGCTGTCGGCTCATTAGTTTTGGCCCAACTGCAATTAGAATTTTTGGCATGCCTGGATGCTCAAGTGATAGCTCCATTTGAATTTCTGAAACAGGTTTTGTAATCAGAAGTATCGTACCACAAAACAGATATTTTCATTTTGCGCTACAATGCTGCAAAATAGGTGAAAAATGCTAGCAAACATGACTGAAGACGGCCCCCGTTAGCGGTCGAGTGGTAGGAGAGACCGGGAGATGAGGGAAACTCTTCTAAGGAACGGGTTACATGATAATACGCTTCCCTTCATTTTCCGGTCTCTCCTTTTAGTCGACAACTCTCGCGAGCTCGGCCGCTTTCAGTCAGGTTTGTAAGCATTTTTTACCCATTTCGCATCGCAGAATTATAGCTCGAAATGAGAATAAACGTTTTGTAATACTATTCTGTATATGGGAAAGTTCTGAATTTCTAAAAGAATCCCAAATTTTTCGGTTTTTTTCGTCACTAATGATGCAACTAAAACATCCCATTTTATTCGTATTTCAATTCTCTACAATTTCTCTGTTAGTTTTCATTTTATAAGTGAAACAGTAAAAAACACGTTTTTTGTATTTGAATGATTGTAACAAATTAATAAATGATAGTTGTGAGTCGAAAACATAACAGAATATAACTACGGAATGTCTTTCATGTGATGGCGTAGTCGGTTTCCTACTAATATTTTTGATAAAAAAACACTCATTTTATGCTCTATTGATTGATATACTCTATTGTGTTCTCTCTGTTTCCCCTTATAGTGGGACCTGATGGGATACCTTTATTTTTTATGCACGAATGTCTACACTTTAGCAATTCCATTGCGAAATGTTTTCAAACTATTTCTTTGGCTACCTTTTCGGACTATTGGAAACCAATTCATGAATCTGGGAATAAAAGAATATTAAGAATTGTAGAGCAGTGTGCAATTAGTCAGAGATGTCTAAGATGTTTGACTCGGTGCTTACAAAGAATCTTTCCTGGGATTGTGAGTATATATTCAATCCCCAGCAGCATGTTTTTTCACAATGTGAATCCACCTTACTATATATACAAACTACATAACTATGAAAATATTGAGAGTAGGCTACAGGTTGACTCTGTCTATACAGACTTTTCTAAAGCCTTCGATAGAGTCAAGTCAACCATAGCCTAATAATAGCTAAAATTCAAGCACTTAGTATAGATGGAAATATTTTACAAATAATCAACTGCTTCTTGACTGGTAAAACTCGATCTGTTATCTAGGAGTTAAATTTTGTAGAGAAATGAGCTTCAATCTCCATATATAGGAAATTGCGGCAAAATGCAGGGTTTTGTATTAACAATATCCACCGATTTTCAAATGAAACAAAAAAGAATCCGTATTGTGCTCTCGTAAGACCTATTATAGAATACTGTTCATCTTTTATATGGGACTAACACATCAATATAAATATCGATTCGATTGAGAAATTGTGCTTTTCACTCGAGTCTTCAACGAAATGAATATGAGTATAATCAAATTTTGACCAAGCTAAATTTATAATCATTAGAAGATAGGAAAATTCATATTATCAACTAACGCTTCCTCTTTCAAGTAATACGAGGATGTATTGATATCTAGTTAGCCTAGACCAGTTCCCTGCATAAACAAAATATTGCGTTACCATAGCAATGAACAATAACTTATTAGAAGTGTAAGTGTAAAGTTTGACGTCAAAAAAGTAAACCAGAATTACGCAATAAATTAAAAGAAAAAATATGTCCACCAAAATTGTGAAAATCGAAAAATTGGAGTATCGAGCCATTATCAAGTACCTGTATTTGAAAGGGTTGAGAGGTAAGCAGATTTACGAAGATATTATGCTTAATACCCTTGGTGATCAATGTCCTTCGTATGCGACCGTGAAAAATTGGACTGCAAGCTTCAAAAGAGGTAAATTTTCCATTGAAGATGATGACCGATCGGGAAGGCCAGTTTTTGTGTCAGTCCCCGAAAATATCGATGCAGTTCATGACATGATTTTAACAGACCGTCGAATTGGGCTAAAACGGATATATGAAGCACTGAATATTGCATACGAACGCGTTCATCATATAGTTCACGTCAATTTGGACATGAGAAAAATTGCTGCAAAATGGATCCCCAAATGTTTGAATTTTGACCAAAAGCGTGCAAGGGTAGTAGCGTCGCGTTCGATCTGTGCTCGATTTGAAAACGATCTAGACTTCTTAAACCGAATTGTTACTACGGATGAGACTAGGGTACATTTCAACGATCCAGAAACAAAGCAACTATCGATGGAATGGCGACACTCCGTTTCTCCAAGACCTAAGAAGTTTCGTGTCCAAAAATCTGCTGGAAAAGTTCTTGCTTCAGTTTTTTGTGATTGCCATGGAGTAATCATGATTGATATTTTGGATAAGGGTAGAACAATAACTGGAGATTACTATTCGACATTACTGACCACTCTACTGGAAAAAATTAACGAGAAAAGACGCGGAAAGCTATCCAAAGGTGTTTTGTTTTTGCAGGACAACGCCCCTGCACACAAATCTCATGTTGCCATGCAAAAAATTCGTGATTTAGGGTTTGAATTACTAGAACACCTCCCTTATTCACCAGATTTGGCTCCGTCCGAATATCATCTCTTTCCTCAACTGAAAAAAAGTTCAAAAGGTCGTAAATTTTCTTCCAACGAGGAAGTAATAAAAGCTGTGGAGGTAAGGTTTGCAGAGCAAGAAGAAACATTTTTTTAAAGGTATAGAGACGTTGCAGGTTTGCTGTAATAAATGTATCCAATTAAGAGGAGAATATGTTGAGTAATAAAATAATTTGACATTGAAATTTTGTTTGGTTCTATAGTAGGCTAAGAATTTTTCAATGTATCCTCGTATATAATATAATCAACTATCTGATACCTTTTTATATCAAACAAAAAAATACTTAAAATTCTGATATTTTTCATATACTTTTTTTTCATACCAATTTCTTTAACAGTCCGATTCCTCGTATTCCATTCGAAACGATTTTTGTCCCATGTTTGTACATCGAACCGTTCAAAACTTTACAATGGGAGGGGCTATAAAATGCTAAAATGCCACACTGTATTACACTCGTAATACGAAGTATTTCGGATATACAGCATGAACACATTTTTATAATTTTTTCTACCACGTTTTCGGAGAAAACCTCTCAGAAGCAGAGCTTGTGCGAGCAAGGCAGAACCGGGACATACAGCTTACGAAAAAGTGGTCCGAACCATTTTAGCCCCGTGGCAGACGGTGGGAATCGACCCGGTCCGTCTGGGTGGTAGGCAATAGTACATTATATACCGCGGGACTGAAGTAGTACATTTAATCCTGAAGGTAAAGTTTATGGCCCGACCGCAGGGAGGGCCATAATTTACCTGAAGGATTAAATGTACTTCAGTCGCAAGGTATATACGATACTTTTCGTACTTCCGGTATGATTTTATTAATTATTTCAATAATTTCAATCAGTTTTTTCTCTCTTCAACTCATTTAATAAACTGTCTTTAAAATAAGTTACCATAGTAACATTGCGTTGTGACAGTTATAATTTAGAAACATTGTCATTACTAGTGTCATTGTAAAGAAACATTGTTATTGATAATTATTGGTATCATGAGTGAAGAAGGTGTATCTGATATTGATAAAAGAGCATCCGAAGTAGGTGAAGAATTGTTACCACCGAAATCTAGAAAACTATACGAGCAGCAGTACGATGCTTTTAAAAAGTGGTGCCGCTTAAAAAATGTGAGACAACCTACTGAAAATGCGCTGTTAGTCTACTTCGATGATAAATCAAAAGCGGTTTGTGCCTCAACTCTCTGGGCACATTACTCAATGCTGAAATCGGTTATTAACATTAGAGAAGATATTGATATAAGTAAATTTCCAAAATTATTAGCTTTTTTGAAGAGAAGAAATAAGGGATTTAAGCCAAAGAAGTCAAGAATTCTCACGTCTGAGCAGGTAGATCAGTTCTTACGGGAGGCTCCGGATGATAAATATTTAATGCTTAAGGTAAATTTGGAAATTTGTTTATATTCAGAAATTTTAAGAAATCAATTTTTTTGTAGGTTGCACTTATTTTGGGCGTTGCGGGAGCTTGTCGTGGAAAAGAGTTGGTTGATTTAGAAATCGACGATGTGAGAGATTTGGGCGATTCCTTCCTAATTGCGATTAGAAACACCAAAAATAAAATTGACCGAAATTTTGTGATCAAAAATTCAGAAAACAGTGCCATCAGTTTTGTGGCGATATTTCGGAAATATGTGGCATTGCGAAAGACAGGGACAACTCATTCAAAATTTTTTGTTCAATACATCAACAAAGAATGTACTACGCGAGTAGTAGGAAAAAACATGTTTGGTACATTTCCACGGCAAATAGCAGCTTTCTTGAAATTAGAAAATGCGACGTCTTATACGGGACATTGTTTTAGACGCACATCTGCGTCTTTGTTAGCTGATTCGGGAGCAACAATAGACGTGCTGAAGAGACATGGAGGATGGAAATCCTCCAACGTGGCCGAGGGATATATTGAATCGTCTATTAAAAATAAACAAAAAATTTCAGATAAAATATTTGGTCAAGTCGCCGATTCGTCCACTATAGTTATGCCACAGTCCTCATTCTCGCTTCCTGTTTCCGCAGGATCTTCGAAACAAACACCAGTTCAATATGAAAATGACCTATCTGTTACTCGTCAGTTACCTGCTGCATTAACCCAGGAAAGACTGGTCAATATGACGAACTGTCACAATATTAATTTGAATATTAACGTTAATTACCATTCTAATTAATTATATTTTTCAATAAAATATCCCTTAAATTCGTTTGTTTGTGATTTAATCGTTCCGGGAGTTTCGTCAATATTTAATCCCGGAGGGATTAAATGTGACACTTTAGTACCTGTCACAAGGGAGTGAAGTTGTCACTTTAGGCCCGGAAGTACGAAAACTCTCTTACACCGTGACCACGTATATACTCAACAAGTTCCTCTGTGTTCGTCATAATTCAATAGATATAAAAATATGACCATGAGTTATCCAATTAAAACTCCACGGATCAGTATTCGGACTGATAATGCGCAACAATTTAGCAACAAGAGAAACAAACTCCAAGGAATTAATAATTATTTTAATGGTTTTATTCAATCTAGTGTATCATTTACCTATTAATTTCGTAAAGGATGTCCCATTAACCATGTGTTGTCTATGCATGTATAACAGTTGATTAATAAATATTTTTCCGACTACTATATTATGTATAATAACTAGACTTTCTAACTAGATTGTAACGTTCGTTACAGAAGGGAAATGAATGAGAATATGTTATTAACTATTTAGTAATTGTACAGGTGGATTTGATCTAGTGGTTACCCTGAAATGTTCCACTTCGGACTCTAGTCACCGAAGTGTAATATTAAGCAGGATGGCAGTTCCCAAGTTAATTCATTTGCTGCTCTCTTTCAACGGTAATTTAATGCCAAACGAAATTAATAAAAATATAATAAGAATTCCTTGCACAAACAAATTCGTTACAACATAAAAATACATAAACTACCCTAAAACATGTATAATAAATAAAATGGGAATAAAAATAGAATACGGAATCAATCTAGTAATTAATAATAAAAATGAAGTTGAACATATATGAAAATATGACAATTGTCATTTTCTCTGATATACAAACATTCACACCCACGAATATATAAACAAACATATACCCGTTAAGCACAGACTGGATAGGCAACGATTCATAGACATATGTATTACCTCGAAATCGATTTAATTTATATTCCTTCAACATGTTTTTGATCTGTTTGATATTATTAAATTTTGTTATGTATTTGAGAAGGCGACAGAAAAGTTTCTGGCCTAAAAATTCAAAATTCTTCTATCCAAAAGATTTCAGTGCTGGTGGAGGCAAGTTTCTGTCTTGTATTATATTGGTCTTCAGAAAGTATCAGAGTGGATTCAGTTTTGTGCTGTTCGACATTCAAAGTAAGTGAAAATGTCTTAGATCTAAGATAACAGTTACAGAGTGAAGAAGGTCTGACGAGTAACGATTTGATTTAGGAAATAAAATTTTATTGACTCTTTTCTGTAGAACTTAATTATTGAGTGCTGTTTTTTCAACTGCTCCCCAAGCTACTATGCCATGAGTTATATGCGATTCCACTAATCCGTGCTATAACAGTTTTCAGCTAAGTTTTATTTAAAATATATCTGAGGTTTTTCACTTAGTGAATAAAAAAATTTTGTTTTTTAAAGAGATGCAACATGCTTATTCCACTCTAGTTGAATGCCAATTATCACACCAAGGTACTTGAATTCAACTTTATTGATGAAAATCACCAGAAACGTTTAGTGAAGTGAAAGACGGTAAAGAAGTAGACTTATTGATGGAAAGTGAAAGAAACAATGTTTTGCTAGAGTTTATGATCAGCAATCGACTCTGAAACCATGATTGGATAATATTCTGATCTGTTTCTACTAGCTGTTTTGAAGTGTTTCATTCTTAAGCTGAGTAAAAAATTGCTGTATCATCTGCATACGTGATTATTTTGCCTTCGGTGTTGACCTCAATTAATCATTCAAATAAATAATAAACAGGATTGGTCCTGATACGATTCCTTGCGGTACTCCATACTTTACTGTTTTGAACTCTCCATAAACATTTTTGAACTTTACTATTTGCGTACTATTCGAAATATAGCTTCTAAACAAGTCCAAAGCTTTTTTTCTGATATCTGAAAAACTTTGTTATAACTGAAATTGGTCTGTGGTTGATAATTTCTTCTCTGTCGCCATTTTTTTATATGGGAAACACAAATGTTTCTTCGAATGCTGCGGAGGAATGTCTTCGTTGAATACATTTATTGATTGCAGCAGCTAGTGCGGTGCTGCAATTATGTCCGAAACAGGTTCAGTCGTCGGGTGATAAATTCCTGGCGCCTTCATAGATTTTAGTTCTAAAATTATTGTTTTCATTTCGCTTTGGTCAACTGCTCGTATAGAAAAAGAGAATTTAAAACCGGGTTGGGTTTTGTGGGAATATATTCAAGATCGGTGTTTATTTCTTCTGAAAGCGTTTTTCCAAATGATGAAGTAAAGTTTATTCATAAGATTTGCAATTTCTTCTAGATTGTCGATATATTTTCCTTTCACTTTCATTCTATTTAGTTCATTTCTAGGCCTCATTGATTTGGAACATTTATAGAGTCCCACAACTATTTTGAATCCTTACCCGCCTGCATGTATTACTTTATTTTTGTAATGAGTACTCGATTTTTGTTTTGTGTACCATGGAAGATATACCCTATTTCTGGTAGTTTTGTATAATGTTTTTATTTCTTAATTTGTTGGATATTTCAGCAGCTGCTGATACGCAGTTTATCGCAATCATCAATGTTTAGACTGAGCTCTGCAGTCATCCATTCTTTCCTTTTTTGAATCTATTTCTTATTGTTCTAGAGAAGTTCTCTATTTTTTGGTCAATTATATCAATACATTTATTAGCTGCAGATTCAGCTTCTTCTATATTATTAACAAGCACCCATAAATAATTTTTCAATCTTTTTATTAGTTTGTTATAATCATTTTTTTGTTAATCCTATTATTTTTCTCTAGACGCAGTGCCTTCATTGGATACGATTTGCAGAAAGGTTGTATAATGGTCTGTCAGATTTGTTTTTACTAGTATATGAGGCATCAGTTCCACGTCATTATCTGTTTGTATGAAAGTATGATCAACGCAAGATTAATGAAACAGTAATACGAACAAATCTACTTATAACAGTCATTGAAAAAAGCGTTCTGGGTTCCGTTCCAAGAGATTTTGGGATGAGCAGAATACATTTTTGAGTGTTATTCTTTTCAGTATTCAAAATGAAATGCAAAAATATGTATAGAAATTTGAAGGGTACCCTGCTAGTTTCTTGTTTTCGAAATTGTCAATCTATTATTATACCAAAGAAATTGTAGAAGTTCGGAGTTATTCCGCATTTAAAAATTCATCAAAGCATATTGAATTTGACTATTCTACCAATATATCCAAATGATATTGCATATCGTTGAATGTTTTGAGGCAAAAATATTTTGATTGGAGCTGTATTCTTGGACATCCAACGCAAATTCAAAACAATTGAAAGGGCAAAATTAATTATCAAAGTAGAGAAATATGGTACAACTGGAAAAGCACTCGAATGGCTCACTGAAAACTTACAGAACAGAAAACAGGTAACTAAAATTACCGACACTATATTAAATGAAGTCCTAAATAAAAGCGGCGTACCTCAAGGAAGTGCATTGGGTCCATTACTATTTCTGCTGTATATCAACGATATTGTTCACTCGGTTGAATACTGTCGACTCCATTTGTTTGCCGATGACACGTTATTTTGTTTCTGTTCCGAAGATATACAAACCCTAACAGATACACTTGAAGCGGAGCTGAAAAATATTTTACAATGGTGTAATGCTAGTTTGTTGAAGCTTAATACGAAAAAATCTAAATTCATGTTAATTAGCAACCACAAAATGTATGCGGAGTTCAAAAATAATAATCATATGAATACAATTGGTGAGGAGGAGGTGGAAAAGATTATCATCGATAGAAATTCAACTTTCAAAAAACACATTTCATACATTACCAATGAAATATCAAAAAACATAAATTTCTTATTTGGAGTGGCACCATCTTTAACACCATTTTCTAGAAAAACAGTATATAATACGATAATATTTCTCCATTTCACTTTTGCTTCGTCTATACACCAGGCAAATAAAAATGCGATGGGACGGATGCAGAAATTGCAAAATAAAGCCATGAGAATTATATTGAATATTTCAAGAGACACGTCCATCAAGTCCATGTTACGTACATTTATTTGGCTCTCGATACATTACTTGGAGTACCATACACGGTAGATCACGAAATTTTATTATGTAAATTATTCAATATCGGGATTAGAGGTCATGTACATGAATGGTTCCAAAATCATTTATCTGAGAGAAAACAAAAAACAATATGTTTGTGTGGGGAATGGACAAAGTTTGATGGAAATATAACATGTGGTGTACCACAAGGTTCAATTCTTGGACCTTTATTATTTCTTATATACTTCAATTCAATATCCAATCTTAGTTTGCATGGTGAGCTCAAATTATTTACGGATGACACATCATGGGAAAAATGACAATGAATTAATCGAAAATATTCAAGCTGATTTGAAAATAATTTCGATTTGGTTAAACAATCATAAAATGACTTTGAATATTGATAAATCTTCCTTCATATTGCAAATTCATTAACTTTCAATAGAAAAAATATGAAATATTCAGATACAACAAAATTTTTGGGATTATATATTGATGAAAACCTTTTTTGGAAAAGCCATATTGAAAATCTTAGAAAAAAATATCTCCTATAATTGGTATTTTGTTCAATATTCGATAGGGTAGACCGGGGCTAGTTGAATACAGGGGTATGTTGGTACATGACGCATAGTTTCGCTATCACGCATCAGATGGCGCCATAACTTCATCAGTGTGTCCCTCTGATCCAAAAACTAATCTGTACGCAGTGGCCGCCACATGTGCCTGTTAGATCGTGAGTTGGCCGAAATTTTATGTTTCAGTCATTGGAAAGTAAATATTTTTATTTATCTAAAACTTTGTAAAACATTTTTCATAGACAGGGTTCAGTTTCGATTATATCAGGTGTTCAATGCAGATGCAATTTGTTCCATTTTCATATATTTAAAGGAACATATAACCTATTCTGCCTAGAGATATCTCATTGTAGAATTTAAAAATGGCGTTGGGGCTAGTTGGTACATTCTCTCCGGGGTCAGTTGATACTGTACCAACCTACCCCGATGCCAGGTTATGACTGAGATATATAAAGAGCAGCGAATTTAATTATTCATTTATTATAGATTCATAATGCGAAATTACAAGAAGAGATCCAATAGGGGGTTGTCGAAACCTGATATTATGCTTAGAGCTGTTAGAGCTGTAAAGCTAGATCAACGATCTCTAAGAGAAACGTCTAGGGATTTTGGAATTCCCTAGATGACTCTACAAAGATACTGTTCAAAATTCTCCGCGGAAGAAATCAATGCTGTCAATAAAAATTTACCAAGTACGGTAGTAGGTTACATAGCAATCAGAAAGGTGAGTTAATTTGTTTTGAATTTTATGCGATTACATTTTTTTTTTTCATTAGGTTTTTACATCAGAACAAGAAGCTGAACTTTCTGACTACTTGAAAAAAGCAGCTGATATTTATTTTGGTCTCTCACCAAAGGAAGTGAGAAGAATTGCTTACTTATTTGCATCATCACTGAATTTGCGTATGCCCGAAAACTGGAAAAATAATAATATTGATGGAGCTGACTGGTTCTCATCGTTTTTGAAAAGGAATAAAACATTATCAATCCGAACCCCGGAAGCTTCTAGTCTATCCAGGGCAACCAGCTTCAATAGAACCAACGTAGGTGCCTTCTTTGACAATCTCGAGACAGTATTAAATCGTCTCGGATGTGGCCCAGAAGATTTGTGGAATATGGATGAAACTGGAATAACAACAGTTGAGAAACCAAATAGGGTTGTTGCTCGTCGTGGTGTTCGACAAGTAGGTAGAATAACATCTGCTGAGAGAGGTACGCTTGTGACTATGGCTTTCGCTGTCTCAGCAACAGGAAATAGTGTCCCCGCCATTTTTTATATTTCCTAGGGTTCATTTCAAGCCGCACTTTTTGAAAGAGTGTCCTCTTGGTAGTGCAGGAGGAGCAAATCCTTCGGAATGGATGAAAGAGAATAATTTCATTGAATATGTCAAACATTTCGTTAGACATACAAGAGCATCAGTAGAGAGACCAGTTATTTTACTTCTTGACAATAACGATTCACATTTGTCTGTAGAAGGACTCACATATTGTAAAGACAATGGTGTGACAGTTCTCTCGTTTTCCCCACACTGTAGCCATAAACTACAACCCCTGGACAGAAGTGTATACGGTCATTTAAAAAAATATGCCAATAGTGCTTGCGATGCATGGATGACTAACAATCCTGGACGCACAATGACCATTTATGATATCCCCGGAATAGTTGTAAGAGCTTTACCTTTGGCTGCGGCTCCGAATAACATATCAGCTGGCTTCAGAGTTTCGGGTATATCACCCTTCAATCGTGATATATTCGCTGAAAGTGAGTTTATGGAAGCATATGTCAACGATAGACCAGACCCAAACATAAAAAATGTTGATAACGTGAGAGTGGATAACGTAGCTACTGTACCCACTGCGGCTACTGATGTTGACATTGAAGTCCATGAGCATTCTTTTGAACAAACATCCCCAGGTGCCCCGAATCATTCGTCAGAACCAATAGAAATTCCTCGACATGCAGCTCCAACAGACGAAATGTTGAATCAACCTGGTTGCAGCACGACTGATGACAATTATTGTCTTGAGAAAATTAAACCACTGCCCAAAGCACCACCAAGAATATCCAAGAAGAACAATAGGAGAAAAAGAAAGTCAGCAATTCTGACAGATACCCCCATTAAAGATGAATTGGAGAAGGAGAAAAGTGAGAAAATGAAAAGTAACAAAGACGAGATCAATAAGAAAGCAAAGATAGTAAAGAAAAAAGTTTTTACAGACAAGACAGAAAAGAACATAAGGAAGACGGGTAAACAGAAACAGAAGGGGAATTTGTCTTATTCCAGTGATAGCAGCGAGGATGAAGATGCCATTTGTCTCATATGCCTGGAAAAATATTCCAATAGGGCGCCACGAGAAAAGTGGATTCAGTGCACACAGTGCCACCTGTGGTCACACGAAGAATGTTGCGACGCTGGGCCATACTATATTTGTCACAATTGTGAATCTGATGACTCAGAGTAATAATTTCATACTTTTTTGTATTATTGAAGAATACAATTTACTTTCAAAAAATATTTGTTTTCTTTTGGAATGTTGAATTCCGTTAGTACAGACTGTACCAACCAGCTCCATGAAGTATACCAACATGCCCCGGTTACGGGGTATGTTGGTACATATGGGAGGTCACGAAAATTTATTTATTTCTCCTTTACTGCTTTGTTTGAATCTATGTGAAATTAGTAATTTTCTATCCGATCAATATAGGTTTCATCCCTTGGAGCCCAATTGTTCGTAAGGTTTATAGAAAAGTTGTAAAAAATTCGAACGTGAAATTTGTACCAACCAGCCCCGGTCTGCCCTATTACATTCCCTTGAAATATCTAAAAATGATTTATTTCAGTTTAATTTATTCAAAATTACAGTATTTAATATCAGTATGGGAAAGTGCCATCTGTACTATGTTGCGTCCACTCAAATCTTTGCAAAACAAAAGTATCAAATGAATTTTTAAGTTACCATTCCTTGAATCTACATCACATTTATATGCTCCAAACAATCTTTTGGATATCAATTCTTTGTACAAATTGAAAGTATGTATATTCATCCATTCTGTCATCAATTATAGGAAACTTTCATTTCTGGAATTTAATTTACAATCACCAAACTATAGAATAGAATAAAAAATCATGGAAAAAATCAATTTTATATAATGGAATTTTGATATTGAATAATATACCCAATAATTAAAAAAATATCGTACAAAAAGATCGTTTCAAATTTTATTTAAAGAAGTACTTATTACAATGATACTTAAAAAAACTGATGCAATTTTCAACTTGAAATTTTGTTGTTTATTGTATTAGTTATAAATTTAGGTCCCTATTATGAACATTTATGTTTCTTGGGGTCAATAAAGATTATTATTATTATCCTATGACTTTAATTCATAAAATGAAAATGTCATTAACCCCATCGTTTCTGTCATATAAATTAGTACCTATTCAACAACAGTTTGCACAACTACAACACATGAAGAAAGGCAGATAAACGAGTCTCGACAAAAAAGAAAAAAAGCTCAGTAAAATATATTTTCCATAAAGGCATAGTGCGTTACAATGAATTACAAGATTTTTTGAAAACTTGCGGGACTAATACAACTTTCAAAAATATGCGAGTGTCATACATAATTGTCATACATGATTGTCACTATTACTCTTGCCTACCTACTCAGTTCATAGTTTCAATGAGTGTGCTGAATTATAATGTTTCTGATATTATTTTGTTGTAAATTTTAAATTTTGGGTGTGATATATTTGTTGTATTTGTGACTGTATTGAATATATGTATATATTTTTACGTTGACAATGTGGAATTAGCTTTATGTGCTGATAGAGAAAGAATGAAAAAATTGATTGCTTCAAGAAAATGTTACCCGTTAATCCTTGGCTCGCACAAGTTTCGACTTTTGAGGGCTGCCGTTCGTAAGGGGATGACAGCTGGTTAACGGAAAAAACAACAACAATTTTAACAATTTCTTTTTTTATATTGGACCAATCTCGCAAAATGTTCACATTTTATTTCTCGCCAATATAACTTTCGAATATTTTGCCAATAATTGCATGACATTGTAAAAGCGATATTGTACCAATATCGAGTATTTTGAGGCTAATATTGTTTTGAGGATATTTCGCTAATAATATTCAAGTAATACTGTACCAGTATTGCAATATTTTCCAATATGTTCACAATATTGTTCCAATATTTTAACAGTATAGGTACGCTACTGATTGTCTGAGATAGACTCAGTATTACAATTGATAATTAACAATAATTTTTTATTCAAGGTGGAGCTGGGAGTAGTGGTGAAGCCGATTCCGAAAGCGCAGCATCAAAAAGGAGGCGGAGTAGGACAAATTTCAATAGTTGGCAATTAGAAGAGTTAGAAAGGGCGTTCGTCGCGAGTCACTATCCTGATGTTTTCATGAGAGAAGCGCTAGCGATGAGATTAGATCTGAAGGAAAGCAGAGTTGCTGTAAGTATATAATAGTAATCATCATTTTAATTATTTTTATTTGAAAGGTACTGTTGGTTTATGCAATGAGAAAATAACTACTTGGAATAATATGAAGATGAACTTGGTTTTTATTTCAACAGATTATGACAACTAAAACTTGATTTTTTTATACTGACAATTTGTAACTTCAAAATTAGAAAACGTCAAATACGAATTATATAAGGTGAGCATCAGGTACAACACTATGCAATATATTCAACACCCCCTCTCAAAGTGTAGTACCGATGCCCGAACTTTTCAAATGTTTTTCATATGCCACTTTTGGTATTGGTTTCGTGAAAATGTCTGCTGTCATATGTTAGGTTGGAATATATTGGACATATATCTGATGAAGTGGTAGCGAATATCAATATGCTTGGTTCTTGAATGATATACAGCATTTTTCATTAATTTTTGCGCACCTTGGTTATCGCAATATATTACAGAGGGTTTGTGCTTCTCCAGAGGGAATTCAATTTCATTCAAAAAATGTCTCAAATATATAGCTTCTTTTGCTGCTTCGGACAAAGCCATATACTCTGCCTCTGTACTGGAAAGAGCTACAGATCTTTGTTTCCGGGCTTCCCAGGTTACTGCACCACCGGCTATCAGAAAAACAAATCCTGTGTAGGACTTTCTGTCATTGATATTGCTTCCCCAGTCGGCATCAACATACCCGTGCAATTTTTTATCAGTCTTTCTGAATTTCAAAGTGTGCTTCAGATATCTCATAACACGTTTAACTGCCATCCGATGTATTTTGCCTGAGTTATTGTTGAATTGGCTCAAAGCACTCACTGAAAATGTTACATCAGGACGAGTGGACACTGACAATAGTAGCAAACCAATAGCCTGTTCGTACGGAATGTCTGCCATTTCTTGTGTTTCTTCCGGCGAAGATGGTCCCACTTCTTTTGTTAATTTTGAATTCACATCTAAAGGAGTTGTGATTTGGCAACAAGATTTGCTTTCCATCGTTCTATTTCGCCATTTGCTTTATATTTTGTTCTAAGGACCCATTTACAACCAAAGGCCCTTCTATGATATGGTTTATCCGTTAAGACCCATGAATTAAGTACTGCGAATAAGCACTTCAAATTCGTCTTTCAAAGCGTTTCACCGTTCTTCTGCATCTTCGCCTAGAAGAGCCTCTTCTATACTGGGAATGTCTGGTTCTTGAATTGAAATTTGAACTTCATGTCGTTCCTCTATGAAATTATATTTTTTCTTCGGTCTGCCTCATGAACCATCTCTTATGATTGCTGGTCTTCCTAGGCCCCTTTTGAGTAAGACAGGTAACAGTTGATCATATGAAGAAGTCTGTTCATTGTCTGGATTAACATCGTCTACTCTTTCAATATTTTCTTCCACTTCTTTCGAGTGCTTTTTTTCTTCATTTCTCGGATTTTCGGTTATTTCATGCGTAGGATTCTAAATCTCCTTCGATTTCTCTTTCCATAACATTTTGTTCTTCTACAAATTTTACATCGCTGCTGATTATTATTTTCTGTGTAGTTGAATCCCATAAACGGTATGCTTTTGACTCAGTTGAATATCCTACAAGAATACATTCTCTAGACGTCGCATCAAATTTTCCTCTACTTGATGTTTTGATGAGTGCAAATGCCTTGGATCCAAAATTTCTTAGATGAGTTATCACTGGTTTCTTGTTATTACAGCATTCAAACGGAGTAGTGTTGGAAAAACTACGTGAAACACATCTGTTTCTTATGTATGCTGGATATAGCTTCAGCACAAAAACTTTGTGGCAGTCTGGATTGCTGTGAGATGCATCTGCCCATTTCAATGAGCGTACGATTTAGGCGTTCCGCTACACCGTTTTGTTGTGGTGTATAGGCAGCTGAACATTGTCATTCTATACCACTTTTCCCTAAAATATCAGTGAATGCTTTTCTAGTATATTCTAAACCGTTATCAGTTCTCAGCACCTTCATTTTCTTTCCTGTCTTATTTTCAACTTGTGCTTTGACCTTCAGGAAAGCTTCTTTCACTTCATTTTTCGATTTCGGGATTTATCATCAATGAACGTCGCAAAATAACGTGCTCCACCAAACGATTTTGTTCTCATCGGTCCACATAAATGTCTGAATGGATAAGATTCAAAACATTTTCAGCTCTGGAGTTTGAATGTTGTGGCAAAAGGCCAACTGTTTGTTTGTTTTGGATGCATATTTCACTAGAAGAAATATTTTCAGAAGGATTGAACATCATTCCTTGCACCAAATTCTTGGACATCATAACTTTCAGGTCTTTTTCGTTTGGTTTCTTGTAATGGCCTGATGCAATAGAGTTCACCTTTCCGCTGAGCTCTCCGCTGAGCTCTCATAATAACTTCTCTTTTGGGTTGAAAATTTTGGCGTGATTTTCAGTGGTTATCCCGACAAAATGCAAAATTTTCAAAAAATACATTCACCTTGCTGTCATGAAAACTGTGTTGCTTAGAAACACCACCAGAGCTTGCTCGAGTGGTGCTTTGTACAGCAACACAGTTTGAGCGGCTTGCAAGGTGGAAGTATTTTGAAAATTCTGCATTTTGAAGGGATATTCGACCAAACAATTTTACGAATACATTAAATTATTATGGACTGAATGCGTAATGCAGGAACGGTTCATCTTTTGTCATTAATGTTAGTTGAAGAGTTGAACCGTCAAACTGACGATTCTATAATTAAAGTGATTGTTTTAACTATAGAAACGTATAAATAAGGAAGAGGCGCAACACCGATTTGAAAATACCATGGGCTGGAGACAGTGTTTTCGAAAAGTCTTTTTCTCATTGGTTTGAATTAAAAAAATGATTGGTTCATATAATATGAGGGAAATTGTCTGATAAATTTGTCCGCCTTCCGTTACTTGCAGCTTTGGAAATGGATATGAGATTTGTCATCAGGTCTGGTACATATAAAGTATTTTCTAAACAGATGCACCATTTTTCACCTTTATTTTTACTGTACCTTTTCCAAGAATATCAGTTGTCTTATCAATTGCTAGACGAACCTTTTGATTGTTGATCGGAACGAAGTCTGAGAACCTATAGATATCATTGCACATATGAGAAGTAGCCCAAGCACCACTCTCCTTCAGAAATTGACTCTGCCCTGTGTGCAGACATGACATGTTTGTTCATCATCAACAACTGAATCTGCTTTAATCATGAACGCTTCCTTTTCAGCTGTAGAAACTTTCTGCTCTTTCTGTTGTTTGATCCTCTTCCTACATTCGGAAGCTTTATGGCCAGAGATATGGCTAAAATTACATTTGTACGGAAACTTCTTCACTTTCGTTGATTCGTGTGAATGGTCAAAGTTCGAATGATTTTTCGCTTCGTTGCATCGTTGTTGTTTCCTCCAATTGAAATTGGATTTGGTATACAATGCACTGTGTTCATCATGTTTTTCTGAACTCTTTCTATCATGGAATTCATCAAGCAGTTTGATTTTCAAGGTTTCTGGGTTTGGTAGGTTATCTCTCGCTTCTATAGCACATCAGAAGTTTTCGTAAATGCTAGCAATGCTATATAAAAGTAAGATAGCTAGGAGATCGTCAGCTACATCAATTCTGATCTCTTTGAGTTTATCTACCGTATTGAAAAATGCATTGAGGTGTTCTGCCATGGACTCATTGTTCGACATATTTCTTCAAAAAAGTAGCTCTCCTCGCTGGACCACTGGATTGATAAGTCCCCTGTAATTTCTTCCATACTTCATTGGAAGTTGTGCAATGTTTTACAATACAAAATTCTGACGGATGAATGGACAAAATTATATCCGCTTTAGCCTTTTGATCCTGTTTTGTCCATGCTTCGGCATCTGCTATATTTTCTGGCTTACAACAATCGCCATTTACGTATGTCTAATGATCATTCTTTATTAGAATAGCTTCCATCTGCATCTTCCAAGTATCGTTATTTTCTTTATTTAGTTTCTCCACCTGCATAAATGATGAGGCCATTATCAACATAAACTATTTTCCTTTTATGATATTACTGATGTCGGCCTGGGCCCATAACCTGTTGGTTTATGCAATGAGAAAATAACTACTTGGAATAATATGATGATGAACTTGGTTTTTATTTCAATAGATTATGATAACTAAAGCTTGATTTTTTTATACTGACTCTTCTTAACTTCAAAATTAGATAACGTCAAATACAAATTATATAAGGTGAGCAGGTACAACACTATGCAACATATTCAACAGGTACTGTAAGAAAAGCTATTTTTGACTAAACAGAGTTTGCACTAAACTGTTTGGAACCTCTTGATGTGGTAACGAATATACTGGAGTTTTTTTCCGAACTGCTATTTTTAACACCTCAAGTGATCATCTTCAAGAGGAAGATTGGACAAAATTTACATACATACATTGTCCTTATTCATACCAATTAGATGTCTGCTTCTTGTTTGTCTTAAATTAATTTCACAATATTGCCTTATCTTCTAATTAGGTAAATGTTGAATTGAAAGGATATGCTAATTATTAACATGAATTATTTTATCAAGCTATACAGTAAACTATTAGGTATTGGTCTCCCATCGTTATTTTTAATTTTATTATGTTTACTTATATCTAAGCTGTCATATGCATCTAGATGCCTGTTGTTGTTAGCTTGTCTAACTAATCTTAATGAACTAAAGTCCATGAAATTGTTTTGTTGCAAAACATGCTGGGCGAATGCTGATTTTTCTGTTCTTCCGTATTTAAGATGAGCTAAGTGTTCTTTATAGCGTACTTTAGTAGATCTTTTAGTCTGTCCATAATATTTTGCATCGCAGACCTTATTTTGGAATGAAAACTCGTTGCGAAACATACATTAGCACTGAATGACTCGCTCTGTTCAACGCTGTTGATTAAAATCAATTTCTCTCAACTCAGACCGGAATGTGAACTTTTAATAAAAACAAGATTAGAACACACTTATATCTATGGAACAAAACAATAAGAAATAACAACCGAATATGTTAGGGACATTTATGAAAAAATTAATTGATAGGGCAACTCCTAATTTTTACTAATAATAATACTTAATCCCGAAAGATACTAATGAGGCGAGATAATTAGTAATGATTGAACAAGATAGAACACAAAAGATTCAATATCATTCAAATGCAATGAACACACTGAAAGTTGATTAAAAGAATCAACTTTTCAGAGAGAGATGGAGAAGGTCGACTTTGTATATGAAGAATGAAAATTAAGGTTACTTACTGGATTGAATGTTGAGTAGAACAATAATTTACCAAAACAATAAAACAATTAACGGCAAAGGCAAAAAGGCTTATTATCATTAAATTTACAATAAAAATATATAACACAGGTACGACATAGAAATAGATAAAAGATTAAAAACACGCACAGTTAAACTATCACTTTGCCACAGGGGGGAAAGGAGGGAATTATTCTGGAGTGGGGTATATACCTGCCCTGCTGAGGCCTTCAGCGGGCGGGGGACACAGTGCTTGTTCTTGCATTGCAGGCCTACCATGGTGCGTAGGTTTTCATCTGACGTAAGTGTAAAGTCGAACTTAGGTTGGAGCTTCCCCGCCTCCTTCAAGTTATATGGGGGGTTTTCTTTGATTATGAGTAAAGCATTGGGTTTCATTATAGGGGGGAGTTTCAGTGGGTGGCTTCCCAGAAAAAAGGTAGAAAACCGGGTTGAATCATTGATATCTTCATATGAGTGCCATTGCTCGACTTTTCATTATATGGTGGAAGTAGTGGTAACTCGCCCCCTGGGCGCTCATGTAAAATATCTAATGCCTTGTAGATCGGCCCACCATGCCTGCTTGGCCTGTTATGGTGGGCTCAGACTGCTGTTATGTCCCTTGTCAATGAACTTCCAAGGCTGAAGAAACTTATCAGAGACTTGCTTGATATTTTCTTCGATTGATTAAATATCGGCTATCTCTCGCAATGATACTAACCGAATGTACCTGTCACCCTTCGGAGCACTTTATTCTGCTTGCTCTCCAGTTTTACCATCAGATATTTGGGGTGAGAACAGAAAACTGGACAAGCATAGGTCATCGCTGGCCTGGTGACCTGTTTATAGAGGAGCATTTTGTTCTCCATCGCCAACCCGGAGTTCCTCACAATCAGGGGGTAGGTCCCTATCATTACATACCATTTGGATTGCCAGGTTGTCGTGTTTCTTGAACGTGGGCTTCTTGTCCAGCTGTACTTCCAGGTACCGCACTGAATCGGACTCGTCAATCTGGTTCCCCAGAACTCTGAATCCCTCAGGGATTGCCACGCTTAGTTTGGCACGTTTCCTTGTGAAATTCATTAGTTCTGTTTTATCAGAGTTTATCACTATTTTGTTTCTCGCTAGATACGGCACGACTGTCTCCTTTACATGGCTCTCTACCCAGGATGCGGCTATCCTGCTGTAGTTCGATTGGGCATAAATGGCCGTATTTGTGGCCTCATTAGTGAGAAAATCGTGCGTATACAGCGAGTACAAAAGTGGGGACAAGCTCGGTCCATGCGGCACTTCTGCTCCGGCCCGCATCACTGCAGAGCGGGTACCGCTTATTCTAGCCTTGAAAGTTCTATCGACAAGGTAAGCGTCTAGAATCTTCACTATGCATTCAAGCATGCCTGCCCTTAGCATCTTCATGATAAATCCCTCTATCCAGACGGTGTCGAATGCTTTCTGAATATCCAGCAGGAGCATAACTGTATTGAGGCCTAGGTGGAAGCCCTACTTCACATTGTGGACAATCCGGGCTACCTGTGAGGACGTAGAGTGTCCTTTGCGAAACACGAATTGTTCCGCCGGTATGAGTTTGAGCCTCCTCTCTAGGCTCACGAATCTTTTAAGGAGGATTCTATCTACCACCTTGGCTATGGCGCTTAGCAATGAGATGGGGCGATAGCTTGCCCTTCTTCAGGATTGGTATAATCTTCGCCATTTTATTATGGCGTTTATTATGTGTACTAACTGGACAAGAGACTTCCTTGGGAGATTTTTGGGCAGCACTGTGTCAATCTTGTCTACGCCTGAAGCCTTATTGCTTCTATGGAGCCGTTTTATTGCCTCCTGGACCTCCTCACAGTTGGTGATCAACTTCGTGAGGTCCCTCGTGTAGATCTTAGTGCATGACCTTGTTCTTAAGTCTGTGGCCTCCCTTGATGCAGCCTCCTGCTCCGGGGTGGAGTCGGCACTCGTCTGGAATACGCTCTGATAATACTCCGCGAATAATCAACAATTAACGGCACGACTACATGTTGACTTCACCGAATAAAACGAAAGAGTAAACGAATTTTAGAGATTTTGTCCAATTTCACAGTATGACCTGCTACACCCTTTCTGGGAATTACTTTTAGGTGGACTATAACGATATAAAAATTTGGGCATCCCACAAGAAAATGCACTTGTGAATACTAATCAAATTTGGAAGTTGTCATTTGTTTCTCTATTATTCTGAAATGTCCTATTTAGAAATATTGGTTCATCCTTATACACTGAAAAATAATCCAACACAATGTTTTTTTTAAACGGATCTTTTGTAACAACTGTATTTCTGAGAAAATGATGCTGATCGAATGCTAAATTACTACATCTGTTAGGTGTGTAATCAACATGAGTTCGTATTTTTTTTTTATATTCAATGATTACCAATTGTTTTTCCAGTTTTCAAATTTTATTATTCATTTATTTTGATGGGAGGCAATTTGTTTTTTCATGGCTATTACTTTGAGGCTCACTTAAGGATTATAGTGCATGATAATAGAAAACAATTAATTGTTGGTACTTTTTATTTTCCGACTACAAGCAATAATTGAACAGTGCCTGATTAATACAGGTAAAGAAGAATAGGTACAAAAACACAAAAATGTTACACTAAAAGAAATTGTTTGCTACCTGAATTGAGTATGGAAATATTGCAAAAGTTTTTTGAGTCGGGAACGTAGGAAGTAATTACCTATAGAAAACAAAATTTGCCACCACCACAAATAACGAAAACTTTGTCACATAAAAAAAACCAATTTGGTATCCTTTTCATTCTTTTCATATTTGACAAAGTTCCCGATATCTGCTGTGATGGCAAATTTAGTATGTTTCCTAGGAAATTACTCTTAGAGCGGAGGCTGTTGTATACCCCACCCCCCCCCCCCCCCCGTGAGAATTTTCGACACATACATTTTTTTGTTTGTATTGACATGAACTTTAAGATTTTAGGTGTTTGCCACTTGCGAATTACACCATATACCGGAAAAATAAAGAATGATAATTTTAAATACAAAAGTATTCTCCCACAACTGCATTTTCTCTGCCCAACAATCAAGGTATGGATTTAAGTCTACTTCCTCCATGCAAAACGTCATTAGAAAACCACATAAAACGTGTCAACTACCAATGTTACTTATGGAATAACGCACATGTAGCTAAACCCTCCACACCAACTCCAGTGGGACATGGGTGGAAATTGGAAAATGGTGAACTCAAATTCGATTGGATTAAAGGAGATCCGTTGCCACTCGAACTGCTTGACGTTCCAGAAACCTCGATCCAGACGAATTTGAAGATGAAGATGAACCAGAAGTACAAAACTTAGACGACATAATATACGAGGATGACGAAAATGACAGTTGATTATAAAAGATATAAAATCATATGCTGTTGAGATTTTTTTATTTTTTTTTCATTATTAGATATTAAATGAATACCAAATAAGTTCATAAAAAACATGGTAACTAATGTACCTACCCTTTTGTAAAATTAAACTTAAAACGTTTTTTTTTTTAATTCTTCAGTTTTTCTTTATTCCGGAATATGCTGTAATTTAAGAGTGGCAAACAATTCAATTTTTCATCCGGTAGGTACTACCAACAAAAAAAAGTATAAGTCATAAATTTCCACGGGGGGGGGGGGGGGAGGGTTTCCTATTGGTGGCTTTTGGTCTATCCCTATATACTTCCCGACCAACTCAAAAAACATTTGCATCGTTTCCATAATCAGTTCAGTTTGCAAATAAAATGTTTAGCCTAAAGTAAACAAAAAAATGTGTTGCCCTCAGTGGAAAAGTTTTGGTAAGACTTATATGACATATGACATGTTTTTTATCATTCGATTTCTAAAAAATATATATAAACTTGCATTAGCTTTTAGTTAGCGATTGAAGCAGATATTTATTACGTGCCCTATTGATCATACAGGAACGCTGCCAAAGGCCTCTTGTTATCATCGTTTTGAGTGAGATTCACTGAAACCATATCTTCGAAATATAATATGAATATAACCGTTATATCACACACAAGTTTGATGCACGCCAGTGATACATACTTCCGTAATTAACCCTATAGGTATTTCATTTTCAATTTTCTTTACCGAAATGTGTTTTAATATACAAGCCGAATTGAAATATCCATGTCGTTGTATTATGTATACTATTTATTTATGATTTACCTGTGGTTATTTTGTTTTCATATTTTGATTTATTCATATGAGCGTGTACCTCTGTTTTAATGCCATTTATGAAACCAGCTAAAGTCATTATATTCATCTGATATATTGTACATGTAGTTATAGTTGTTCTAATCACACACACGTATGTTGCAAACTGATGCAACATATTTTCGTGATTACCCCTATGTTTATTTTTTCTTCCTGTTTTGAAAAATGTATTGATATTTATGCTGTATTTAAAAATAGATTAATATTCCATTCTTTTCTATATAGAGCAACTTGTTTTCACGTTTGTCACTTTTTTATATTTTTTTTTCAGTCGAGTTATTAACAAAAGTATGAATAATAATTGGAAATGTTTGCAAAATTGGGGAAGATAAAGTACGATATTTTCTTTGTTTTCGCAATTTTGTGACTCTTGAAATTTTTCTATACAAAATAACTAGAACTGTTTATAATTTACATTTTGATTAATGTTGCCGACCTTGTACAGGGTAGGGTGCAAATTTGTAGGGTTTCAGTGAGCACTGAAATGAAACTTTTGTAAAAGTATGCATTATTTTGCTATCTTTTCCCCAGTTTTTATTTTAAATGCTAAAATGATTGGCATAAACTATCCTATTGCGATAGCATTTACTTATGGGCCAACACTTTTACGTACCGATGCACTGAAGCTACTAAAAATTTAGAATTCCTCCATTCGATTTTCCTACGGTACATTTTCAATATGTTGTTTTAATGCCAGGGGCCAGGTAGACGAGTGGTTAAAGCGAGATTGTTTCAATCATTTTGGCTGCCAGTCAAAGGTTCAAACCCTAGCGACTGCAGAACTTTTTCTGATGGCTCGAGAAAGTGCTAGGAATCGCACGTAAAAAGGTAAGACCTCGTTAATCCCTAGCTCGCACAAGTTTCGACTTCTGAGGGCTGCCGTTTGTAAGGGTACGACAGCTGGTTAACGGAAAAAACAATTTTTTTCAACAATGCACTTCCCCACCCTAATATTTCATATGTCAGTCTGGATCCAACTAATTCGTAATAAATCATTCTGAGGTGTTTTTCTTCAACGAATTGGACGACATATTTGAATCTGTATAAGATACTCCGAAGGGTATTGCATATTCTCAATATATTATGTACGTTCCATCTTAGATGTTTATCAATGGTTACTCTTAAATATTTCAAACCAAGTAAATACCAGAAAAAAATGAGTGACTTATCCCAAGACCATACACACCCTTATTTTTCATACGTAGCTTCTCATAAATGCCACACCAAACATTATTATTCACTCTCTTCCGAATATGGAAACTTCTTACATAATTTCAAAAAGAAAGTAGAACAGATATCAAGATTATTCCAGGATAGCACCAATCGAATCTGGTTGAAACTTTTTTTTTTGGAAACCATATTCCATGAGTTAAGAATTAGATATTCTGTTTTGTTATATTCGATGGTCATTTTATATTTTTCATTTCCATAACTTGAGTAGAAAAATATTTTTAGTTGATATTTCGCTCTTTCACGAAACAATTCAATATGCTCTGTTACCGTCTTCTTCACATCTTCCCTTTATTGTTCAATTTGACGAATAAAGTCCGAGATCATCGCCTACTTGTTCCCTCTCCTCTCCAACTAATTGATAATTCTACGACTGTGAACTGTTGCTGAATTTTTCTGATCGTATCCTGAAATATCTATCATACTCAGTCATTCTCTTGTATTCATCTAAGTTGCCTTTTCTCTCTAAATTGAAATATATCATGGATTTACAGAACCTAATCCATGCATTTAAATAATTTTTAATTTCAATCTGTACTGTAAACAATTCGTAAATGTCTATTCGATCAATCTGAAATTTGAAAATTTTCATCAACAGATTTTTTTATCCAGCACCAGACATCTTTAGCATGCCCACATTCTTTGAGTTTGTGATTTATGTTGTCAATACACTTGCATATTTTACAATTATTGGATGCTGTAAGTTTGTGTTTATGTAATTTTGCCAGTACTGGATAATTATCATTGAGTGTCTTATAAGCTGCAGCTTTCCGATCAGAACAGATATATTTGTTCAAACAGTTTTCCCAAATTTTCGTCCAATTGTGTACTAGTCTATCAAATCTGTTGCGTAGCCCAATACTTTATTATTTACAACGCACTGTATTAGTTGAAAACGAGTTGTTTTGAGATTTGTCAAGAAAAACTGTCAATATATTACAATACGTTGAAAGAAGCAATATTATTTTCAACATACAATTTTTCCAATATAAAAAGTCGTTACAGACCATTTCCTCTCATATTTAACAAAATGGAAACACACATATGAAATTTTAAATGATGTATTCATGTTATTATAATACCTCATGAGTAATATTGAACAGAATAGTTATTTATGTACCAAGGACGAAAAACTGTCTATTATAGTCGAGCCTGCAAATTGATAGCCGAGGCGCAGCCGAGGATAGCAAGCAGGCGAGACAGTAGACAGTTTTTCGCCGAGGTGCATATTACATTTTTTCGTCGACCTCTACATACCTTTATGAAAGTAAGTACTCGCATGTTTGCTGGCCTCAGCTACGTCCAACTCTTCGAACTGCAGACTCGATCAATTCTCGATTATTATGAACACTAATATTCACCACACCACGGTCTAAATACACACGTAAAATCTAGCGGATTTCGTAAATAATTAATTTGACAACAGCAAATGACAGTTATTGTCACAGGCGCCTATGTATTAATTAAAACGTGGATTTACGAAAATGACTCAATCGCCGCTCTCGTACCGTGCCGTATCATAGTGACCACAGCGGACGAAAAGAGTTTGCGGACGAAAAGTGTTTGCGGACGAAAAGTACTTGCCTTCAAAAATAGTCGATCTTTCGTCCGGAAATTAGTACGTAAAATGTCATTTTTTGCAGAGGTCGACGAAAAATATCATTTTATAATGAGAGAAAGCACTTGTTATTCACTTGGAACTCCTGAACTGATAACAATGTCCGCGCTGTCACATTTCACATTTCAAGTTTTCAATATGGTTTCCTGAAATAAAAAGGAGGTTCCCACAAAAGTACAGACAAATCTTTCAAAAATCACTTTGGTTGTATAGAAGTGCAGCCTATACTCTATAAGAAATATTTCTCGTACAAACGCACTTATAAATCGAGTATTAAGTAGTAATAGAGAAATTTTTAAAGATGGTAAAAATGGCTGACATCTAGCGGAAGTTTATATAAACTCAAATTGAGTTCACTGCTTCGACTCCATTTTTAGTTATGTTTATGCTAGGGTTTAACGATGTTGATAAATAAGTTGATCAGACGGGGTGGGTAGACTCCAATATCGAGAGTGAGTGGAACAAGAATAAACTTTTATTATAACTGAATTACACATGATTGAAACGATTTTAAATTAATACTGGCAAAGACTCATGAAAAGTCACGTTGACAGGTAGACTAGGTACTATTTATTTTCCTCTTTGGGTCCCGATCGCCTTGGAACAACGACAGTTGTTGATCTCCATATCGCACTGTCTGGAGCGATGTATTATAGTCCAGTAATTTAAGGAATATATTAGTGAAGGAGTTGTTACAAGAGAATTATGTCGTTTAACTAAAAAAAAGTTTTGTTGGGGCAGAAGTCTCCAGCTATAAAGTTCCAAAACAAGATAACTGTTGTACACATTCTTTGTAAAACATGGTTGATCTACAAGCTTGGACCCTTCATACTTACACTGTATAAGATCTAGCTTATTTGGCATTTGGCTGAAACAAATATATTACTATGAAGTTTTGAAAGTGTATAGTTTGTACAAATATGCAAAAGTTTTATCTAAAAAACTTTTTATAAAATATGCAGTGAAAGAATGAAAGAATGTATTAAATGCCCTAATGAAGCAGACTAGTATTTAAGCGGATAAATACATGTTATTAGCAATTCTATTTTAATGATTCCCCTTAAAATCATTTCATTGATTCTACTTAATTAATTATAGAGCTTCTGGCGTAATATTGGATCTCATGTGTTTCTTGGGATACCACTCCGGTGTCGAATAACACATAACGAACATGATATTTTGCTCAAACAAGCACTGCTCTAGAAACCATTATATCATGTAATTTCATCATGCAATTATTATGACAAATGAATGGATTAGTTTAACAAGCTTTTTAATTTCCAGGTTCCATAAGTTTTGAGGTCAAATTGTTTCTATTTCAATGATGAAAAACTTCCTCTTCCCATCCGAAGGATCTCAACAATATCAGTTTCAAGGAAGTATTAATTTTGTCAAAACTGCGGAAATATTTCATTTGCTCAATACCTAATCGGACCATCTATCCACTAAAATAGCCCATCAAGCGGAAATTTATTAACTTCAATGCCGTGTAATCTCCACTCTCAAACACTACCTTCATTCTCCAAATTACCCCCTTGGCTTATAATTCACTCGAAAATTAAAATGTTTGAGGTTCACTTTTAATTACTAAATAACCCATGTCAAGTTAAACAAGCAGTAATACGAAAATAATTATACAGATTTGGTACCCTTCCGACAAAAAACGAATGAAACTTTATTAATAGCAGCTTCTAATATCCTACGATTCAACGGCACCAAAATAATAGCAAAATAATAACTCAATTCGAATCCACTTCATTTGGAATCGTGCACGGAAAGTAGTAACAAATTGTTCCAGAGGCGACTCGGCTGAATAAAAGTTGAGGCGCTCCCACACTTTTATCACGTGCGGTTATGAAATTGAAGAAAAATGTACTATCATGCAGTATCGTGCAACTAGGTGCAATAGAGACATGCGTTACGTTAGTTTTCTTGATATTAAGCAACCTCATCATCACGAGAAAAAGATGTGCGATGTTGATGTTTATTAGTTGTTCCTCTCTGAAATCTATTGACATATAAGACGTCACCTACCTACCTAATGCTTTTTTAGCATTTTTCTTTCAGTGTATTACTGTATATACAGGGTGAACCACTTACGGAAAATTAAAAGAGGTATTGTTATGCCATGTGTGCAAGTATCTGTAAAATTTGAGAGCTATCCGTGATGATTTCAAAATTTTTTTAGTACGATAAACTTCATAGACCACTACATCATTCTGGTTGTGTAAAAACAGCAATGTTACAATAGAAGGTATTTATCTCACGCGCTCTGCCGCGTTACCACATGTTACAATATCACAGTGCACACGGAAAAAAATGGTCCAAGTAAAACGTTTTCCTGACTTTTTTTCGATTGTGGTAAGAAAATGAATACCTATATTAAAAAAAAATTACCTTTTGTCTCTAAAAAATGAGTAATCTGAACGCATGAACTTGTAGCTATAATATTGTTTACATACAGCAAGTGCTTTGAACATTAGATAATTCACTTTGTATATTGTCTGGTCAATATTTTACTAGCGCTGGAAAATTGTATATTCATATTTATCCACTTTGTGTTTCTGAAAAGTATATCATAACAACAGAGACTAGTGTTACAGGCATAATAAATACAACAGTTTATTTGCAATAGAGCTAGGTGTTCCTACGATAATGAAACTGTTCACCTACTTGTTGATATGCGACCAGTTCGGGATCAATCGGTAGTAACCGTTGCACTGATCAACAACGTTTTCGCAAAACTGGCCTCATTCCAATTCCAGCATTTGAGTTAGTAGTTGTATGTGGGCGTGTTACTTCGTGTGCCGGAATTATACTATTATTACTGTTGTGAGTTGTGTGAATAGTGTTTAATTCATGTACTTTACTTGTTGGTATGTAGAATGAGGATTTTTACCTAACATTTCTAGAATATTGACATTTTATGTATAATAGAATCAGTATAATTTTCCCTAAAAACTGAACAACAGTTTTGTTTCAATAAAAATATTAAAAATGTACATGTTTTTATTTCATTTCTTCATTAGGCATCGTTTATTTCCAATTTTCAGTACGTTCTAATTCTACATCATGTTATGCATAACTTGGGTTTGTTATGATCATAATGAGGAAAGACATCAGCATTAGCATTCATACTGATGAATACAAACAGATTCAACCACAGTTCCGAAATTTTCAATTAAGAAACAGGCTGTACTGGGTGATCCAGTAAGGGTATGGCCAGAGGCGATGATTTGTTTAAAAGAACCGTCAAAATGATTTATACTTCTTTCCACATGAACTTATAGTTCACGAAAAAATGTTGTCATGGAACTGCAATCTCTTTCTCCAGTTTTTCTTGAGTAGTGTATTTTGCTAGCCTGTATATGCCATGCATACGTTTTCTCATAGTTTAAACTGAATCATTGCTACCTTGTTGCAACCGAACCTTTCATATCATTTCAAATTCAAGAATGAAACGAATGTGTTGAAAATAAGGCTTTATAAAAAACAAATGATCCTTCTTTGAAGAACTAATAACTCTAAACTGAGGGCAAGTGGATATTTCAATTGAGTCCGTTGTATCCTGATACCAAAGATGGAATGAAAGCTATTAAAGGTAAGACAATAATAAACTACCCACAAGTGAGTCATTTGATAAGGCCAGGTAAACTCAAATTACTGTACAAAATAATCTAAAAATGTTGCTGCAGTAGAATACTGTATAGTAGCAACTAATATATTTTTTAGTAGATTTAAGTATATGAGTTATTTGAGAGTAAATCATTCTTCATCAATGGTAAATTCACTTGTCACTAGTAGTTATCAAACTGAGCACCTACTGCAAATAAAACGTAGATTGAGGCTCATAAAATAAAAAGTTTGCTTCTAGTAAAGAGTTTAATATCGTTAGGTTACATTGCGTTCCTGAAATTACATCAATAACAGCAAGTGATCAATTTCAAGAATCTAATTTTTCTAATGGCTAATAAAGCGTGTACCCCATATAGTATGCAAATTTTCACTTGGTGGTATGCAAATTTTACTTGCTACTATTGAATTTTTTTTTCGTGCATAATTCAAGAGAATCGATCATGGTCATCATTAAGTTTTGCCTTGGTTATTACCCTATCGCACAACGACAACACACTGAAATCATCCTACGATATAACCAGTTCCCTCTAGATAATTAAATTCAGAACTCTAATAATCCAAGGTACAGATATTTGATAAGCAGTGGTAATCGTGGACGTCCACATGTCACCCATCAAAAACATCTTCAGTTTATTGAGTGTTCAATATGATAACGTGAACCTCGCGAATTTTGTGATATGGTTGTAGATCATTCGAAATCAACATGTTAGTCTTGAGAATGGCAAATTTCCTAAAAAAGGAAATAGGACAACCTCGTCACTGTCTATCCTTGGTATTGTTTATTTTTCAATACCAAAGCTCCAGTGGAGTCATGGAGTGGGTAGAATAACGGTGATTGTACTGATGAGTATTATGTTATATTTACTGACATTGGCCAGACTGTTGCGTGGTACGTATGAGGCTCGAGCAATGAAATCAACTGAAATCTATTGATATGTCAACTTCAATGGTGAATAAGATCATTGACAACAATAGTGTATCAAATCGATATGCACCCAAACACCGAAGTAAATTGTTTTATAGAAAATAGTGAGCAATATACTGTTACCATTCTTCACAGTCACAAGATAATAGTGGGACAATCAAATGGGATATCGATTGGATCCGATGGGAGACGACATGTAGATGTCGTTAGTACTCTGGGCTCCCAGTCAGGTCGTAACTTCAGTAATCTGGCCTCCAAGTCATGTCGTAACTTGATTGAAACAATGGTACAGCATTAAAAGGGTTTCTTGAAGAACTCTGCATTAAAATGACGTCAAATATTCCTGTAACTATCCACGCTAGATGACACTCGCGTTTGGGTCCAATACCGATTCCACAGGCACTTACTAACTATACATATTTCTCTCCAAACAATGCTCTTACTGATGTATACCCTCCACCATACGTATGCTGGAAGTTCACAGAAAACGTAAATGAGTAAGTATTTCATACTAAATAAGAATGATATTATGCAGTACAAATCTCGTACCCTTATTCAGATATTATTTTTTCTTTGTCTATTCACCGCTTCGCAACTACTACTACTACTACTGCACATTATAATCACATATGAATGCTAATGCATGCGAAACCTATCAGTAAATGCACCTGTGGATAATTCCACTCACTTCAATAGAATTGATGCCAGAGTTCGAGCAACACACGGTGGATTGTTTTAATTTCCGATGAAAAATGAATGACAGATAAGTGAAGTAATGAAATTTTGACAGTTTGAATGTTTTTGTAATCTTTCGTTAATAAAATAGTTTTGCAACGCTGTTTCAAGTTAAATAATCAATTCTACTGATCTACTGGTGCAATATTCATCCAACCGTCTGTTTGTGAACATATTCTGGCGACCGTGACAGGACGACGGGACTCCAAGTAGACGATAAGCTCTGAACGCTGAACGATAGGATTGAACTTTTGGAACTTGAACATAATGGACAAACAACGTCGGGTGTTGAGATCTAGTTTCACTAAAGAATGTGTGGCTATCGAAGAGATGATAAAGGATAAAAATACGCCGAGAATTGAAGTGAACAATAGGTTTTTGAATCTCACACTGAAGTATGAAAAACTTGGAAAATCAGATTTGTCTTTTCAAGAAGCGTTATTACAACAGGATGATCTGAAAGATGAAGATCTTGAGTTGGAATACGAAAAGTGCAGTGAGTACGATCTGAAATATATTCGCACAAAAAGCATGGTTGATACTTTCCTTGGAAGAAATGCGACAGTAAATCAAAATTGTGATACCTCCGTCATTTCGGGCGAATCAACAAATAATGATATTTCGGCGTACATTCACCATAAGTTCAAACCAGAAATTACCAGAAAATTTGATGGAAGTATTAGCGGCTGGATTGGATTCTGGACACAGTTTTCTAAAATTCACGAGAGTGATAAATGGAGTGATGATGACAAATTTGACATCCTCCTACGAGCTCTGAAACCTGATTCACCAGTAGCCAAATTAATTGAAAGGTTTCCACCATCAAGCGAGAACTACACCAAGGCTGTTGATCTTTTACAATCACGATATGGAAAAGATGAGTATCTGATTGAATATTATGTGAGGCAGTTACTCAATCTCGTATTATCAAGAACGGAAAGTAGGCCAATCGCAGAACATTATGACGAGTTGGAGATACAACTCAACGCACTGGATTCTCTGAAAGTAACTAAAGAAAAATACGCTGCGATGCTATTTCCTTTAGTAGAATCCGCGATACCTGAAAGTATTTTCAAGATTTGGGAGCGTCATCGTGTCACCAAAGAGACTTCCATGAAACAACCAGCTGATTGTTTGACTGAGCTTCTAGAATTTCTGCGAATTGAAGTTACTGGGGAAGAAAGACTCAAACTCCGATCGAATAATTTTGACAGCCATCCTAAAATGAAATCTTCATCAAAATCAAAGGTGAAAGATGTTCCAACCGCCGCTGCTTTGTTGACGACTGATGATGTGAAGCCTCGTGAGATTTCATGTATATTTTGTGAGAAATCTCATGCTTCCCAAGATTGCGCCAACGCCGTGGACATGACGCTTACCGAGAAAAATGAAATTTTGAAGAAAAAAGGCGCTTGTTTCAAATGCTTGAGAAAAACAGGTCATTTGAGTTCCAGATGTAAAACCTTCGTTAAATGTGCTGTTTGCAAAGGACGACATTACCCTATCTTGTGTCAAAAAATTCATAAGCCAACAGAAACACATGAACAAGTGCAAGTAGCTACTACAGCCACTACCATGATGAAGACAATGTCAACTGGAGATATTCAGAAATTTTCGATAACTTATTTGCAAACACTAGTTGCTAAAATAGTTATACGTGACGAGGAATTTCCGGTACGAGTTTTATTAGATTCTGGTTCGCAAAGGAGCTACATTGTGAAGTCATGTGTGAAGAAATGTAGATTATCCAGGCACAGGAAAATTTTGCTACAACAAGAAGTTTTTGGTGGTAGTAAAACATCAATAAATTCACATTCAGTCTACCACATTAAATTAAAATCTTTGCACGGTAGTTTTGTATCTGAATTTGAAGTCCTGGATCAGGAACGCATTTGCAGTTTCGTTCCAAGGGTAAATGACATAGCTCTGTACAATAAATTGAAACAAGATGGTATTCTATTGACTGATTATTCAGCTGACCAAGTCGAGAATAGTCAAGACGTGCAAATACTGCTCGGAGCAGATGTATGGGATTTCCTCTGAACACATTCAATTAGACTCAGGGATGGTAGCCATCAATACTAAACTTGGTTGGACGTTATTAGGCTGTTCTGATGAGAAGACAACTGTGGCTTCAACTCTTCTCGTTACTTTGACTTGTCATGCCCATTTGAATAATTTTTGGGATTTGGAACTAATGGGAATACGTGATTCAGCTGTCAAAGTAACTCAAGAGGAGCGGGATCGTCAGGTATCAGAATTTTTTGAGGAGACCTTACAAATTGAAGATGGACAATACATTGTCAGGCTACCATGGATAGATGGGCATGCACCGCTAGAAGACAATTATGAAGCTGCATTTAGGAGACTCACCACATTGACTCGGAAATTAAAAGAAACCGACCAGTACAAAGAATATGATTCGGTTTTCCAAACTTGGATCCGGGCAGGTATTGTGGAAATAGTTCCAGATCAAGAAGTCACCCGGTATGGGCATTATTTGCCACACAGAGTAGTCTTCAAAGAGGCAAGCACTACCCGTGTAAGGCCAGTATTTGACGCATCCAATCGTGACAATAAGGGAAATTCACTCAACAATTCACTTGAAAAGGGTCCTAATCTAATTGAGCTCATACCCACGATTCTTATCAACTTTAGATTAGGAAAAATTGGCGTATCTGCAGATATAGAGAAGGCTTTTCTGCAGATTGGTCTTCATGAAGGTGATAGAAATTTTTTACATTTCCTGTGGTGGACTGAGGATTCGCAAGTTTTGATTTTGAGGCACTGCAGGGTGGTTTTCGGAGTTTCTTCAAGTCCTTATTTATTGGGAGCAGTTCTGCAGCACGTCTTTCAAAATGCTGACCCTGCTCTATCCAATACGGCTGAGAAACTGAAGAGATCCTTTTATGTTGACAACTGCTTGACATCGGTGGACACGGAAGAAGATTTGCACACATTTGTTTCGGAATCAAAACAACTTTTGTCCTCGGCAAAATTCAATTTGAGGGGCTGGGTATCCAATGTGGACAAAGTAGACCGAGTTGAAAATGTTTTGGGCCTGAACTGGTACTGTAATTCAGATGAGATGGGACTGAATATAAAGCCATTGTTGAATGTGCCGGAGCCATTGACTCGACGGATTTTGTTATCAATCGCTCAACGTGTCTATGATCCGATTGGATTTTCAGCGCCCATCAGTTTGGTACCGAAAGTTCTTCTTCAAAAAAATATGGTCAACGAAAGCTCTTTGGGATGACCCACTTTCTGATGACATTTGTAACAATTTCAAGAGGTGGGTCGAAGAAATTCCTCTTTTGAAAGAGTGCAGAATTTGTAGAAGAATATGCGTGAATGAAACTTCTACAATGCACGTATTCTGTGACGCAAGTAAGGTGTCTTGTGCTTCTTGTATTTTTGTACGAACTGAGTATGATAAACAAGTTTTTGTAACGCTGGTCATGGCTAAAACTCGAGTTGCTCCCCCTGTTGGTGTAACAATACCGCGTTTGGAACTTATTGCTGCTTTGATTGGCTCTAGATTGTACAAAATGATTTCTCCTGATTTCAACATCGAACCTGAAAATATTACTTTTTGGTCGGATTCGTCTGTTGTGATAAATTGGATTCAAAATACTGGACCTTGGACTGTCTTCGTTAATAACAGAGTCAATGAAATAAAAACTTTGAGTGAACCAAAACAATGGAAGCATATCAAAGGCGACCTCAATTCAGCTGATCTAGTTTCACGAGGATGCACCCCTAGACAGCTCCTCGAGAGTAGATGGTGGGAGGGACCATCATGGCTCTATCTACCCCAAGACTGTTGGCCTTCTTCAGAGCCACTTTCCGACGTGGTACTGAGTGAAATCGACAGGGAAAGAAGAAAAACTGTTGTCACAGCTATCACAACTGAGGTGAAGGCGTTCTCATTTACGTTTCTGGCTGAACGATTTTCAAATTATTACCTCATTGTTAAAATTGTGATGCATGTTATAGATGCTATCTGCATAATTTGTCCACAGTTCATAAATTTCTGTGGTCTGAATGATGAAACCGCCCTGAAAAGAGGATACACCAGTGAAAAGTTCATTAATTCAGAAATAATTTTGCTGCGTTCCATACAAAAGGAATATTTTGATGAAAACAGAAAAAAATCAACTTTGAAGGGTTTTACTGTTTTTCGAGATGAACGAGGATTGTTTCGAGTCAAATCCAGATTATTGGACGAAGAGAATACTCAAGAATTTAGTTGTCCTATTATTTTGCCTGGCAAACATCCCATGATTTTGAGAATGATAGAACATCTTCATATTATTCACAATCATGCAGGTGTTTTGTCTCTGCTTGTGATAATCAGGGAACGAATTTGGTTGATATGCGGTAGACAGGCTGTCGGTATGGTTGTGAAAAAGTGTATTACCTGCCGTAAAAATCAAGTGAAAGCACTTGAAGTACCTGTAGCATCATTACCAGTTGAACGAACTAGACCTTCAGCTACCTTTCAAGTCACAGGAGTTGATCTTGCCGGACCAATATTTTTGAAGAAACAGGGCAAAGCATGGATCGTGATATTCACATGCGCTGTTTATAGAGCAGTCCATTTAGAGTTGATACAGTCTTTGAGCTCTGAAGCTTTTGTGCAAGCTTTGAGGCGATTCATCGCTAGACGGGGGCGTCCTAAGACTGTATACTCCGATAACGGGACAAATTTCGTGGGTCTTGATAATCTCATGAAACAACTAAATTGGGCCGATATAGAAAAAGAATGTGGCGTGCAGAGAATTCGATGGAAATTTAATCCTCCCACCGCTGCCTGGTGGGGAGGTTTTTGGGAGAGATTGATCAGAGTTATGAAGGACCTCTTAAGAAAAAACTTGGGACATGCATCTCTCAATTATGAAGAAATGATCACATTGTTGTGTGAATGTGAATCTGTGATGAACAACCGGCCACTAACATATCTCTCAGAAGATCCTTCAGAGCTCACTCCTCTTAAACCTTCAATGTTTCTTCAGAGTCTCGCTGGAAATAATACTGAGGATCTTGATCAGATGGAGTAAACTGTACTTAGAAAAAGATGGAACTATCTTCAGTCAGTAAGAGAGGGGATCAAGAAAAGGTTCAGCAAAGAGTATTTGGGACTTCTTCGTCGGGTTAAGCCCAAACGCACTGATAAACTACAAATTGGGGACATTGTTCTTGTGGGAAGTGACAACAAACGGCGTTTGGAATGGCCTATGGGCAAGGTTGTTGATTTGATTCCTGGAAGAGATGGCATAACAAGATTAGCTAAACTGAAGATAAAAAATGGTGAAATAATTCGTCCTCTGCAACGCATTTATCCGTTAGAACTGCATGGAGACATTTTAGATCATCCAATTCCTGACGACGACACAGTGGATGAAGAGAAAACCTGCGAGGACGAAAACTATTCCTATGAAAAAAAGGATGATATTGCTCCTACCGCCCTCTACCATACAAGAAGCGGAAGGGCTGTGAAACATCGGAATATTATGGATTTATAAATTTTTTGCAAATGTTTTGTTTATGCATTTGCAAAGGTGGGAGTATGTGGATAATTCCACTCACTTCAATAGAATTGATGCCAGAGTTCGAGCAACACACGGTGGATTGTTTTAATTTCCGATGAAAAATGAATGACAGATAAGTGAAGTAATGAAATGTTTTTGACAGTTTGAATGTTTTTGTAATCTTTCGTTAATAAAATAGTTTTGCAACGCTGTTTCAAGTTAAATAATCAATTCTACTGATCTACTGGTGCAATATTCATCCAACCGTCTGTTTGTGAACAGCACCTAAGTTATAGCGTTAGCGAAATGAGGATACTACAATAAGTACAATAAGCTTATCTGATGGAACCATAGTTGGTATTGTGCTGGTGTTGAACCAAAGCCACTGAGAGTAGGGTTTCGTGGTATAACTGGTCGGCTTCGACTTTCCACGGTGGATGGTACGACTCAGCAGTAGAGGTTGGCTAGTGACGAAGTATTCAAAATGATTCGTGAAGTGTCTTGAGCAGTACACGAATAAAAGAAATCCGATAAGAACTAGCCTGTGCAGAAGCATGGATTTCAGATCTGTGAAGCAGGTATTTATAGTCCGTTAATGGTTTTTGAAAGACACCTGTGATGATGTGTGGCCTTTGAGTTCTTTTGCTGCGCTTGACCGTAGAGGTTGAAATTCAGAATATCGAAGAACACTGAATTCACTGTATATGAATAGCTGTAAGACTTACAGAGTTCAGTTTCTCTTACAATTATTCTAAATATTTCTACTAGAAAAATCTGCTGAACCGTTCTTTCACTTCCAGATACATTGAATAAGAAATACGATTTTTTCCTGGATCTAACAGCGTCAGTTCTTTAAGTTGGCAAGATTAAACCGCGGATCACCGAAAACTAGAAAATTAGTATAGGTGGGAAGTTGGAGTACTCTCCACCAAAGCAGAAGAAGAGATGGAGTTTCTCAAGGAATAGGAGAGGCCAAAAATTGCAACAGAATTGAAGATCTGTTCTAAAAATCGAACAATAGAACAAAAATAACATGAGAAGTGACAAATCAAGAGTTTAGCAAATTGTTGATATCATCATATACAAAAATGACCCAAACCAGAGTATGATGGGTGTGAAAGGACATATTTTTCAACTTAAGCTGAACCTGTTTATCCACAAGCGATCCGGGCATCCTTCTCGTAGCCGTCTGAAAGGTAGATTGAGCAAGTTGCTCATTATAGCATAATATTTTTATTATTTTAGGAAACCGCTGATAATACTGGAGGTACAATTTGTTGTTGTTCGAATATCACGTTCAAATTCATTCAAAGAATATTATTTTTCTTTGGTTGATGATTTGACAGTATATTTACTATTTCCAGAGGCTGAAAGGTCCCAGGTAGCACATCACATCGGCTGAAACTTGGTTCCATATTGGGCCAATATAGATATATTGTAAACGAAAAATCAATATTGGTCTAATATGGGTAAATATTCAAAGAACAATATTATATTAATAATATTGGTGGAATATTGATTGAACTAGTTTTGAATGTAAATTATCACACGAAATATTGGGTCAATATTGTTTGAATAATTTCAACCAATATCTATAATACAATATTGGTTATATATTGTTTTCCACATCTAGAATAAATGTTGCAATCCAAATATTCCAGTCATATCGATTATAGGGAGAAAAAACTATATTGTATTTCCAAGTTTGTTAGAATATTGGTTGATTATCATTTCCACTTTATTTGACAAATTGTAATAACCCATATTGAGTCAATATTGGTTGAATGATAAAACAATATTGTTTTCACATCGTTTTTAACATCTAGAATAAATATCGCAATCCCAATATTCCCCTAATATCGATTCTAGGAATAAAAACTATATTGTATCTCTAAGTGTGATTACACATTGGTTGAATATCATTTCGCCAATATTCAACAAATCTTATTAATTAATATTGGGTCAATATTGGTTCAATCATATTTATCGATATCGTTAAAACAATATTGTCTTCATATTGTTTCCTTCATCTAGATTGAGATGAAATTTGAATATTGGCAGAATATTCAATGAAACATATTGAAATTATATCATTATCAAACTTGGATAAAAATCCGCTAGGTGGCTTTACATATAAAACGTCTTTTAAAACCTACGAAAGTATATTAAATACCTACTTCCCATAACTTGTTTCAAGACAGCTCACTCAGTGGTTATGGCGATCAAAAGACAGGCTCTGGTGTCACCTTCATCAACTGAAGGACATTTAATAATTTACCAAGGTATATTGACATCCACCAATATATCCAAATGATATTGTAGCAATATCGATTAATATTGTACCAATATCGACAAATATTTTGAGGCCATTATTGCTTTAAGAATATTCCACCAAAACTATTTCTAAAATATTCAAACAATATTCGACCATATCGCAAAATGTTCATATTTTACTTCTCGACAATATAACTTTTGAATATTGTGCCAATATTGTCAGAATATTGTATCAGCGATATTGTACCAATATCGCCGAACATTTTGAGGCCAATATCAGTTCAAGAATATTTCGCCAATATTATTCAAGTAATATTGGACCAATATCGCCGAATGTTCACATTTTTTTTCTCGCCAATATTGCATTTAAAATATTTTGCAAATATGTTCACAATATTGTACCAATATTTTACCAATATAGGTGTGCTACTTGGGGTGGAGTGGAAATAAAATCGTAACAAAAGTCATATCTAGAAATCGGAAGAAAACTATACCAAATCATGAAGGATAGTTTTTTAGTAGGGCAACACAGTGATTTGAGTGTGTTATTCCTCTGTGAATTTAATATCATAATGGAATATACCATGCACTTGGTATTTCCGTTTGGGTTACAGCTATAACAGAGTGGATTATACCAATGGAAAGAGCATGTTGTAGAGATTGACATTATGTTGATATTTAAATTTTATACCAACCTGTCTTAGTGTAGTTTACCTCCGACGATCAGATATAATTTTTCCTGTGATTCATGCTGAAAAACTTCATCTCAAACCACTAGCATCAGTCACACTAGTGATGAAAACAGAGAGAGAGAGAGGTACTCTGGATATTCACGTTCCTGCACATGCAAGATTGGTCCAAATTCAGAAATTTCAGTTGGTTTTCCAATTGTTTTGGTGAGGAGAGTACACTGTATAATTTTCCGTAATTGGCCGACGTTCACCCTGTATTTAATAATACGTGCACAAGTGCTACTGAGTTGGTTTCGTCCAACATTTTACCTAAAATGGTGTCTCAATCACTCAACATCTGCATCAAAAGCAAAAGAGGAAAAAATAGGTTGGGTTCACTAAGGAAAGTGTTATTTATAAATGATATTTGCACATGACATTTCTGACACTGAGAACTACAAATCTATAGTTAACAATGTGTGCAAATGTGAAAAGTAGATTATTTTTCGCGCTAGTGCAAAAAATGGGACAAAATAATCAATAATCAAATTATTGAACTTCATTCACATTATGCTCGGGATTTTTCTAACAAAAGGCTTCATTGCTTATTTCGCTCATCCTTTTATATCGGATGTTTTAGAACATTCATATATTTCTTTGGAAAACATTATTTTGGTCAAAAGTTTCAATATCTCGTATTTGTTAGTAAACAAATCAATCAACATTGCTAACTCAGTAACAACCTGTTTAATTACGTTGATATATAACATGTGCGTGATATCAGGTCAAAAGTTTTTTTCAACGATACTTCCATATTAACATTCATTTGTTGTTAATTTCGATCATGTTTACTCTCATTCAGAAAACCAATTCTAGAATTTAATGTAACTAAACAATTGTTGAAATATTCTTCACTGAACTCGACAATAAAGGTTTGAGTTTGCGATTCAGTCGTCTCAGACTTAACTATAATAACATTTATTTGGTAAGTAGGACAGTCATGATGATACATTAACAAAATTATATGCGTAAGAAATCGGTTGATGATATTATATAATTTTTATTTATTCTGATAAAGGTAAATTATGAGATAGTAGGAATATCAAAATACTAAAATATAAAGCAAACAACTTACAAGTGAAGAAAATTAGTTATATCTGTTGATAAGGTGTTATCTTGTTTCGTACACCTGAAGAAATTACCTGAAATATTTTTATTTGGTACACTGAATTAATAAATTTTCGTCTTACGTTTCCTACATCTACCACTGCACTCAAATTTATAGGTAAGGTTAGTAGTTCGTTCTGTACGAAAGGAAAAGTCGAAAATGGTTTAATTAGTTCAATGTACGAAACAAGAATATTTTTTTGGGAAATTTTTTGAGGTGTACGAAATGCGAGTGTATATACAGAACAAGAACAAACCGTTGAAAATGTGAAGAAAATTTGAATGAGTAAGGTAATTTATTACAACCTTTGAACTTTTGAAAAAAACAATTGGGTTCATGCTGCTTTTAGTATTAGTTCTGTTTATATGTAGGTCGGTATTATGTCCAGTGTTGTATTGATAAATATCATAGTTAAAAGAAATATATTTTTTGAGATTTGTTGCAGCTAAATTATTGGAAATTGTATGCATTTTATGGTAGGGAAGTCTTTGTGATACCGAAAGCCGATACGAGCTTGATAGCATTGTATATAATAATGATAATAATAATAATAATATCGTCTTTATTATTTTCATTAACTGATTTTACATTCAACTAAATTTACATAAAAAAATATGCTAATGAACATGAAAATAAAGGGCGAAGTTCAACTCGATAGCACAGAATATCGGTTCCCTCTCAATATACCATTCGCCTGTTATTTTTGTTGTTGTTACTATTTGTTCAGGTTTAAGGACTTTAAAGTTGAAGCGAAATAATCGAAGTTTCATAAACTACTCTTGGTAATTAATGATAATGAAATTCTATAGTAAAAATATGTTTGTTTTGTTTGTATACTGAAAATTGTCTTCATATGTAAGAGTACAGTCCAGTTCGAACCATAGATATTTTTTTACCTATTCATTCTAACGTTTTCTTCATTGATAGTAATATTTATCTTATTGAAATCAAGTTTACCATACTTGGACTTTAAAGTTATTTGAGCCCTATATTTACCTCCAATTAAATTTTGCAATATTTCCACAATATCTTGCCTGGCCAATGAGAAAAACATATGATATGGGTGGACGGAAAATAAAAATGTTGCATCTGAAAATTATATTCATTTTCTCCATTTACCTTCACCCCAAAATCCACTTTATAATTCCCAATAATAACAGCGTTTTTTCAGCAAAAATGTTTATCAGTTTCAAGTCGTCGATTCTTCCAAACCTGTCATTGTATTCAATTAGAGAATTTGCTATATCCACCCTTTTTCAATATTTGCACATAAGCCCTATTGAGCCGCTATGTTACGCTAATGCAATGTTTCATTTTTGAGTTATGGCCTCGTACACACAATCTGGAAATAAAGTAATTTAAGTTTTCAACTTTTCCATATCGACCCTGTAAAGGACAAACTACCGCTTAACATGAACTGAGCTAGGTATACTAAAAAACAACCCTAAATAATTATTGCTTCAATAATATATATGCATGACATAGGTATAGCAGTAATGTGACCCATAATTTGCTCCCAAAATAGGGTCGACAAATAATGGTTTGATACCTGTTATTACATTAGTAAATTAAAGCCAGTAATTTGGGTAGGTATTTCTGTGGTATGCTTTAGGATATTTAGAAATTATTAAGTGATTTTATAAGAGATTATTACACTGTAAACTTGTTGTAAAAAACGTCACAGACAAGCAGAAGGGAAATGGAGCAGTTGAACCCTCTCCACATAACTCAAATTGATATAATGAGACTTGATAACGCTCAAGATTATTTCGGTATTTGGAAATTTGTTATGAGAAAGACTTGAAAATTGAAAATTGAATTTTGTTTCTTACTCACTTTGAATTACTCATTTTGACTTTGGCAATAATTACTTGCATTAATTTCTCTGTCACATTTTATTTGCTTGACAATAACAAATCTTTGTTTTGATTTACAGATGTACAGTATGAGTCACTAACCTGGAATAATTCAGTGATATCAAAGACGTTTTTTTATTGAAAATATTGTCGAACAAGTCGATTGGTATTTTGAATTGCGCTTTTTTATGCAAGAAAATGTTATACTGCGAGTTCCAAATTTGAGATATGACGTCATCGACTTTTTTTAAATGGTAATCCTGAAGTGTATACAAGTTTCACATGCTAACCAAATATCAAGTTATTATTCCTTGACGTTTAAAACATATTTAACAAACATCGAGTAATTAAAAAAATTAAGGAATCTAGTTCAACTCAATGAAATAATTCAGGCAAATTAAAAATGGCATGTGAAGAGGTATTTGTTTATAATTTTTTGTCAGAATAGGTTGATGTTGACAGAGTCAAACAAAAAAGTTAACCTAAAACAAGTAAGGAGAGTAGCATCGTATCGAGCGAGGGATATTATTAATTAGTTTGTCAGTTTGTGAGAACCAGCGTTTAGTGAAAAATCGAACAAAATGCCGTACTTAACTGAAACCAACAGGATTTAAATTTTAATGATGATTGGCAGCGGAGATAGAACAAGAACACAAAATTAAGTTATTCATTCAACCATAGGAAGTATCCTGATTTACCACCTATATGATCAAGATTGGAGGAAGTTCTGTGTGGACATAGAACAAACCTCTGAAATTGCTAGACTCTACCGCATCCTCTCCAAAAAGTAAAAACCCCTTAAACCCAGTGGGGACTCTCAAAAAACTCACTGGAGGCTACACAAATACCGGGAAAAGAACAATTGAACTTTTGCTCAATACACACTTTCCAGGATCTACCATTGTCACAAATCCCAGCATTAAAACTCTGTCAGGCTTCAGCTAAGGGCGAACAGAGCTGACTTGAGAGGTGGCAAAGCGGATCGTAACATAGCCGAAAGTATTATGGGCAATAAACTGTTTCAGCCCTTATAAATCACCTGGACCAGTTAGAATATTCCCTGTTCTACTACAGCAAGTAATTGAAGATCTTACACCAGAAGTAAGCAGACTGTACAGGGTGAGTCTAGCACTTGGGTGGATACCACAAACCTGGAAATCTGTGAACGTGGTCTTCATTCCGACACGTGTCCAAAACTCATACGACCAGGCCAAGGATTATAGACCAATAAACTTATCCTTTCTCCTAAAATGACTAGAAAAACTGACAGGAACATACGGGAGGCAGCTCTCATAGACCGACCTTCACATATAAACCAGTATGCCTACCTAACAGGAAGGAAAATCGTGCGAGACGGCCGTGCACCTCAAGTCTAGAGGACACTCTGACGAAAAAAAAAAACACCATGCACTTTTCTAGACATCGAAGGAGTCTTTGACAATACATCCTTCGGAAGTTCTTTCTGTGGGTAATGATGACTAAGCTAAGATTAAGCTAAGACCTCATCATCCACGTCAAGCACCAAACTCATGGGTTAGAGCAAGGGGGTGAATTCGGCGATTGGCTTTTGGTTTTGCTGATCTAAAGCTGAATGTGGGCACCACCTAATTTTGAATTTTTAATATAGAACAAAACAGGAAACAAACTACTCAACGATAAGGCAAAGGCAATTTCATTCAGCTCTAGAGTTCGACAAAAGAAAATAATCAGAGAAAAAAATATTTTCAAATTTATTCAAATAAGTATAAATGAACAGTAGATAACAGTAGATGCAAAATGGTATTTATAAGGTGATCCAGCTGAAGGCTGGGAAAAAAACTTTATACAATATAAACATAAGCTGAAGTGCATAACTGATATAGATGGAAATATATATTATGCAATGGTTTAAGTAACCCTAACAACAATAATGTGGCTTTGCAAAGGGTAGAGGTTGACAGCTGATTTTTGGAGTGCCGCGTTCGTCGATCAACCGTGGTTGAAGCTCCAGGTCCCACCTCTGACAAGTTCTACCTTCTGAATAGTATGTCGAAGCTCTCTACGGCAGGTTCTTCGTTTGGAGATACGGAGATCGTTCAGTAGGATCTCTAGAAGGGCCCTCCAGGCGGTATTGAGCTGATTCCTGAAGGTGATTAAGCTTGTGGTCTGAGTAGGTGTGCTGAACAACTACCAACTTCAATTTTGATCTTCCCGGGTAGGAAAGACTCCATTACATGCAAACAATCGAATGTATAAGCCACGGGTATTGAATACATTGACTGGTTAAAAAAGGTACCTTTTGTAAACCTCAAAGGTTACTTAAACTCAACAATAAATTAAATATCAATTACCACACAAACGGGGGTCCAGTATTGCTACTGTATTACCGATTATTACTAAAAGAAAACCCCCTGTGATATGATAAATTATTTTAGCAACATATAAAGATAGTTTAAACTTTTAATTTTAATAATTATTACTAAAAGAAAAAAACCCTTGTGCTATGATAAATTAATTTAGTAACAGATAAAGATCGTTTAAACTTTTAATTTTAATATTTCGTTACCACATACTGAGAGGTGAAAATTATCAGTAAAAATAAAAAAAGGTATAATTTTAATTTTCAATCACAAAATCTGGTGATACCGGTAAGTGATTAGGACAGTAGAGAAATATTAGTAGAAAGAAATAATATAGGAGATAAAGCAGAACGAAGAAAAAAGAAACAAATGGTATGCAGAACCGAGAAGGAAAAAAATGGTTAAGCTGTCTCACGACCCCAAAACGAAAAAAATTACCATCTGAGAAATCTGGAAAAGAGTGAGTTCCATACAATCTGTTGGGCTGTAAGTAAATAAATTGATAAAACTGAAATTTAGCATAAAAAACGTTGTTACGAAAATATAATTTTGTTACACTGGAAATCAGACAGGCATGTATACTTGTGTGATGGTAACTAGTGAATCAAATTACGAGCAAACTTCCAAAAGTTACTGATCACCGGCAAGATTAAAAAAAAAACACACTGATCCATCTGGAATCCAGCCTTCTTGGAGATATTTTCAACGTCTACTTCTTTCAAATAGCGTAAATTATTTAGGCACTGATTATACAATTAACTTAAAGAATAGCCACCACAGATAATATCGGAACGGACTCACCACATTTCCAACGTCTCAGCAATCAAAAAATTCAAAACTTCCTCGTCCTGAGTTATCGAGACACCGTACCACGAGAAAAAGATAGACCAAAGTCCACGTCGCCCTCTCGAACGCCAATAGAGGACTTCGGATAAGGATTCAGTGATGCCACCACACAACTTTTGGCTTTTTTCGTTTTTCGGCATTTTTTCTTCATGACAGGGTTCCTGGCACCCTCAGGAACCCCGTAATATGATTGAAATTGTTCGTAACGACGGAAATATTGAGATTTTCCATAAAATACAAAACACTAGGGACTTTAATTTTGTTTAGGGATTTTTCTTTCAAAATGGCGCTAAATTCAAAACTAGAGCTAGAGTTTTGTTATTGAAAGAGGTATTGTGTAGTCTAGGAAGTGCCGGATAAAGCCACCGTGGGGTCCGTAGCATATGTGAACAAGAGGCCATTGATTTGCATTAAGTATTAAAGTATAGAATATAAAATAAAACAGCACATTTACAAAAAGACTTTCCGTGATTTTATCCGAGCCAATTTGGAAATAACACTCGTCAAATCAATATTTCTAAGTTAATCACTTTCTATGTTCATTATATTGAGGTCGTTTGATGTTCTTGTCCCATTGTGCTCCCTAACACATTGTTAAAACGCTTTAACGTTGAAAAAGAACATTCTCCGCTGTAGTTGGTAATTATCAAAATCAAGTGAATGCGAAACACTATTCCAACATTTGGAAAATACGATTCCAATTAATTTTATGTCAACAGTTTATAAACTTGAAGTTCCTGAGCCTCGTGCTTTTTCTTTCTGCTGTCAATATCAGCAGCCACATCTGTTTTCAGCAGCTTCGCAAACTGCACCAGTTCATTGCCCAGACTGTCTTCGACAACATCTAGGAAATAATTGACAATAGTTCTTTTTAAGATCTTTTCTGCCGAAGTATTCCAAATACACTAGTCACTTGATGGTAAGCTTCCATGCATTTAGCTAATGCAGACAATTACAACAATAAAAACATGAATTTCAAAACGTTGTCTAGGTGTTTGGTGTTCTACAACTTCTTCGAGTGGTCTGTAAGTAGAGCTGCTGCTGAAAAGGTCGTACTTTGTATTTTGCTTGGGTTTTCTTGAAGTCGATTGCTGATATTCTTCACAGCCAATTAGGGCTTTGGCCTCTATATCTGAAAATTCGGATCGTATTGCTTGGAAGTAGCCTTGTAATGATTTATGATAAGAGCGTACCTATCTCGTGTTTAGATCTTGATCGGACGACTGCAACGAAGCGTTAGTCGCTTGCAAGTGTTCTAGAATTTCATTCCATGCTATAGTTATTATTCCCATTTCTAACTTTATTCATTTTCTGTAGGTGGTATAAAAAACATATCTTACTTGATAGTTTTTTTTTTACTTTGCGCACAGGCGCGAGCCCCCTCAGGCGCGGGGCCCGTAGCATTTGCTTACTGGCTAATATGCTAACTGGTACTTAGTAGCATGATAATTGATAGCTGGCAAATGCGGCACTGAGTGTAGGGTTATTTCTTTGTCAGTGCACATTCGTTCCATTAAAAAGTTCAAAAGTAGAAATGATATTCAACCATTTTAACAGTTATGATTAAAATGTAACACATACCCACAAAACTGACACAAAATACAAATTCTGTGATGTAACCTCAAAGTATTCAGGCCAAGAGCATTTTAATCAGAAAGGTAATAAGGTTTGGTTGTCCGTTGAAAGTTGCCACTCAGAATATTTTCTAGATCGATAAACTATTTGGCAACTAGGAAACGTGAAATACGCAATTTTTTTTAAATTCAGGAAAATGATATATTTTGAAATTAGCGCCATTTTGGTAGAAAAATCACTAAATAAAATTAAAGTCCCTAGGGTTTTGTATTTTATGGAAAATCTCAATATTCCCGTCGTTATGAACAATTTCAATCATATTACGGGGTTCCTGAGGCTGCCAGGAACCCTGACATGAAGAAAACTTGCCGAAAAACGTGCCAGTAGTTTTAAAGCCAAAAGTTGTGTGGTGGCATGACTGAATTCTTATCCGAAGTCCTCTATTCGTGTTTTTTGTCAAAATTCCTATTCTGTCGCGCAAGGTTAGTTTGTTCAGGCGACTGATCAACACTACGTACATATACGAGGGTATCTCCAAAAGTAGTGTAGGTGGCTTTTGCGCTAATCCCTTAAATTTATAACGAAGTACAAAGTACTCGTTACAAAGTATGGTCTCAGCGGCCAGGAGGAGAAGCATTGATTAAACCACCTACAGGTGGATAACGTCAATGCTCCAAAATCGACAGGACCATACCAACAAGTTTGAAGACTCCGCGAAGCTTGAAATTGTCAGACATTACCGAACTGGAAATGATATCAGACTACATGCTACCACAATACTCGTACGAAAAACCATTCAAAACGCAGCTCAAGTGGAATCAATGGGACTCGGGAGTAGAATCACTATCATCCGGAAACATTATCTGGTACACAGATAGTTCAAAAACATATTGGAACAAAATAGAAGGGCATCGACACAGCACAGCCATGGTGAGGCACCTGAGCCAAACACTGACGGCTGACACCCTCAACCTCAACATATCTGAAATACGCACGATCACCTGCTTACTAACCAGACACTGCGGCCTTAGAAAACACCTACACACCATGGAAATAAATAGAGAAACCGTAGACTGTAGACTCTGTGGTGACTAGGAGTAAACAGCATCTCACATCAATCTTCGAATGCGACCCGCTGCTCAACAAGCGCAACATAATATTCGTACAGATAAACCTAGAAATAGGCATGAATCCGAAACACTAGTAAATAGACCTTAACCTGGTGAAAAACACGGCCATTCTAACTAGGAACTACTGACGACAGAACAATAGAATAGACCCCAGCTGGTATCAGTGTTAAGGAAAACCTCAAAGGTGAACCCAGTATCTCGCTCGTCAGTCTTCAACCAACCAACCAACCAAGATTGGGGAAAATTAGCAGTTAAGAAAAACAAATAATCATTGTATGAGTGCATTCAAAGAAGATGTCCAAATTAATGTACTCCTCTCTGTTCAAGAAAATCCTCTGGTCATCACTAGGCAGATAGCTCGGGAACTCGAAATTAGCCAGTCTTCAGTGACGAGAATTCTCAAAACTCAGAAATTTCATGCTTATACAAAAATGATCCGCATCGAAGATTGCAATTTTGCGAACAGATTATGGATCTACTAGACAGAAATGTTGCAAACCTTGAAAACGTCCTGTTTTCTGACGAATCAAGGTTTACGTCAAAAAATGGTGAGTTATATCGTGAAAATTATCGTTATTGGGCAGACAAGAACCCACACTGGATGAGGAAAGGCCACACTCAACATCCAGAAAAATTCAATGTTTGGGCTGGAATTGTCGGCGATCGAGTTATAGGACCAATTTTCTTCCGAGCTGGATATTTAGAATTCTTACAGAAAAAACTTGAGTTCCGACTATAGTTCCTGATCTGGATGTTCCGAATAGAAACATCTGGTTCTGCGCCTCTCCATTTCGCAAGACCTGTCCGTGAGTATCTGGATGATGTGATTCCAGCAGATGGATTGGTATAAGCGGACCATTTGAATGACCTCCAAGATCTCCAGATCTAACACCTATGGACTATTTCCTATAGGGGTACTTGAGAATCAAAATTAAGACCAAAACATTCAGTAGTTACAAGAACACATAAGACAGGACTGTAGGCTTATTTCTGCCGAAATAAGTAGAAATGTCCAAAACGAGTTTCAGTTCCGATTCCGTTTCCGATATTGTCAGTTACTTAATGGACAACATTTGTTGAAGAAACACATTTGAGTTGATATCAGCTAGATCCGTTGATCACATTTCTCAATTTTGTGATATGCACAATAGAAGTTTAGAGTTAACATTTCTTGGAAATTACATTTTATATTCCAATACTGTCGGCGAAAATTCATAAATTGAATTGAATGAATGCAAAGGAATATTAGTCCTGGTAGTACAAAAGATAGACATCAAAATATCTTGAATTATCGGTGTAAATATATAACACTAAGATATGAATGAATGTATTTGTACACAATGTGAATCATTTGCCTAAAGGAATATTCATTGTTATTTCCAGAACGGCATGCAAGAAATATGAAATATATTATCATTTTCTCAAATAGGAGGATGCACATTGCATGTTGTTACCTTATAAAATAAGAATCTACATATTTTTTCATCATGATCAGAGTCACACACACGCACTTATTATCTTTCCATGCAAACCCATGAAACATATACTTACTTATCTATCATCCATGTTCAATTTAATAAAAAACTCGGGTTTTTTCTGATATCTTACTATGAGAAATGTGCATCCATATATTTATCAAGGTGCATGTTATGGCGATTTTTTCTGTGTCTATAATTGCTTGACCTACTGTGACATTGAATTTAGGTTATATTTCACCAAAATGTCAAAAGGATGATGTAGACGAATTGGGGACAGATAGCCAAGTGGTTAATGCGCCGGTGTTTCAATCAGTTTGGCTGTCAGTCGAAGGTTCAAACCCGAAATAGTACTAGGAATCGCACGTAAAAATGTAAGACCTCGTTAATCCTTGGCTCGCACAAGTTTCGACTTCTGAGGGCTGCCGTTCGTAAGGGGACGACAGCTAGTCAACGGAAAAATAATTTTAACTTTTTTTTAATTCTCTCAGAGAAAAAACATCCATTTTAAATTGTCAACTAAATAGAGGTTTTAAAGGAATAGTTATTTGTATCACAAGGCAAGAAACTGTATTTTGCGAATACTAATTTGAGAAAGCTCAAGTTTTCCTGTATCGACTCAGTTGCTGTCATGATGTCATCTATGTAAATAAGTAGTTTATTAGCTTCTGGACATTTTTTTTTTAAATTGCATGTACTGTTGTGTACTAATTGAGGCATTGCACTAATTGCGCCAAAAAAATGTTAAAAGCGCGTTACTGACAAAAATAGTTTGAATTTCGACGCTACTTGTCGAAGTTCATAAGAAGTTTAATAATTAAGGTTGACGAGCTGTACGACTTATTTATGCACACAACTGTACGTATCTCATGAAAACAGATTTTAGAATTTTTCAGCCAGACGAACGGCCTCTTTAAAAATTCATACTGTGCCATTGGAGCAACAAAAGAAGTATATTTGATAGAGGACTCTTTCATATCAACATGGTAAAATGCACTTTTCAAATCCAAAGTTGTGAAATATTTTTTCCCTTTTACCTGCTCAATCTGATCTTCTAGCAACGGGATAGGAAAGTTATCACGAAGTGTTATCTTATTCAATGCATAATCTATATCCATTAGTTTTCTTTTCAATCAAAACAATTGGTGGACAATATTCAGAACTGCTCTTACGAATTATTTCATTTTTCAACAAGACATTATTCATCTCTTGTACTGAATTCTTCTCAGCAAATAAAAGTCTACGTTTCTTGAAAAAGGAAGGAATAAGATTTGGTTCTACCACAATTTTCATTTGGAATTTAGTTTTTGGTTCAAGCGGCCTCTCAGGTTCAAAATACTCATGAACAAAAAGTTCTACAAGCTTTTGTCGATCAACTGGGTGCACACAATTGTTAATTTTAGGATCAACTTCATTCTACTGAACATAATCAATATGCAAAATTTAATCTTCTCACATTATCTGTTTATTACCTAAATTTAAAGTTGATGGATTTACTTCAACCAGGTTTCCGGAAAATGATATTTCAATCTGATCAGAAGTCATAAATTCATGCCCTAGAAGATATTTGGGACAACAGAAAGTAGTAAATCAAATTCTATATCAGAGACTTTTAGTTTAAAAAGAATGGAACCTAATATTTGCAACTTAGACTTATTAATGCCTTCGAATTAATTATCTGTTGTTTCCAAAAATTGAAAATGAAACATTTTCACAATATCAATTGTTATTGAAGAAATTGCACTTCCTGAATTTAGCACATAATCGTAAATAGAATAATTGTCCATACTTAGACACACTGGTAACATGTAACCACATGGCATGTTTGGTTGTACTGAAAGTGATGTGGACCGTGTGTCTGTTTTCACACAAGTTTTTGTTGAGGATTCATTTCTCAATCTTGGGCGGTCTCTCTTTTCATGTCCGATGGAACTACATATGTAACAAGACCCTCTTGGTCTAATAGGCTTTTCGCACCGAGAAATGCAATGTCCAGTTTCACTACAATTGAAGCACCTCAAAACTGGTTTTCCAGAATGAGCTCCTGTGTTCTCTAATACTTCAGTAGATTTGGCGTTGCCAGATGCTCGCTTAGATGATTCAGTTTTGTGAGTGATGTTTTTGAAGCTGTCTTTCCAGTCACAGAAACGAATTTTCCTAGTGGACACTATTCGTTCATAATTTATAATGTCTTGAAATCACGGTGAATTTTGGACATCATAAAGTTGCTCAACTCCTTGGACCACAGACCAATTGTAACTTGCTCCTTGATTTCTTATTCCACCTTTTTACATAAGGCAACCTTTGCATGAAAGTATACCGAAACACTTTCTCCTGTTGCTTGAATGCGCTCTTGCATTTTCCTTCAGCAATCTGTCTTATTTAGAGATATAACAAATGTTTTCTGGAATGAACTCGTGAAGGTATTCCAATCCGTCAACTCACCACTTCGTCCAATAAACCAGTGATTTGCTCCCCATTTAGGTTGCTTTTGGCAGTTTGTAAAATGAGAGCATCAGGCCCATTGTGTATCCTCTATCTGTTGAAGCTATATTTTGGCATGCCTTGAGTCCTGCTCTCCACTGAAAACTGAGTTGTTTTTGACAAATCTGGCATTATACTAAAGTTTCGTAATAGCATTATCAGCGGGTATAATTGGCGGATTTGGCACCAGCCATTGTTGCAACTGTAGCATTTTCAACATCTGCGCATTTTGTTGAGAAAGCATCTTTACCATATTCGATAAATTTGAATCTTGCTGCAGTTGAGGTCCCACATTCTGTCGCCCATAATTTGAAAGAGACGTGTAAGGAGTAAGCAAAGGAGGCTCTGCTTGTTCTTGCCTTCGTAGTCTTGTCGCCACAAAATTTTCGAAGTCTGCATTAGTGAGGTTATCTATTCCATAAATCGTCACTAAACCCATAAACGTAAAACGGTCGAAACTAAACTTCGCAAATTACTTGGTCTTGATCCCACTTCTGAAACTGTAGCCAGCGGATTCTAATTTTAAATAAAGAATAAAAACGTTTCAAATGAGAACTTTATTTTCGACACCTTATCGACTTCCATCTTGTCTTAGTGTTCCCTCCATTAGTGTTGCCAACCAGACAAAAACTCCAGTGGAACATGCGAATGCGGGAATTTCAAAATTGACGCGTACAGAATTAACATTTTTCTTCATTTTCTTACTGTGGAAGATTGAAATACCCAAAAGAGCATGTCAAGAAGCTAAGTTACTACACAAAATCAAACTTTAAATTAATTCATGGTTGGTCAGTAGTTCCACATTTGTCCACATAGGTCGAAAAATTTAAGTGTATTGCTTATTCTTACAAAAAGTGAAGTAGCTTCTATCAGTAATGAAATGAAGCTGCAACAGCTACATACAAGTACCTACTTACCGTATTGAAGAAAAAAACACTGTTTTCCTGTATCGATCACATCAATTTCAGATATCAAAACAAACCTTTTATTCCCATAGCTCATATTTTCCATAGTGTCTCTCCTCCCAAGTTTTATCAAACTTTAATAAAATGAAGGAATCCATTATTCTGCACGGACACCTCCCTCATTTCCTTCCCCATTTGAATAATAGCTTTTTTACTCCCGTTCAACGAAAGCCATCTTCGATCTAGATTCCGGGCCATCAATTTAAAAACAATAGACATATCGAAGGAGCTCGTGATGGCCGTATAGCCGGCCAATGTAGCGAGTTAGTGTGTATCAGGCGTAATCTTGCGGCGAGTCGATCGATCCTCGGGGAAAAAACCTCTTTTTGCACCCTCTTTCAACCTTGCTGACCTTTGAGATTTCCACCGTATTGGTTGTCGGTAGATACGAACATATTTTTTCTGGTGTCGAGAAAAGGTTGTTTCCTTGGGGAATATCAGAGTTAAAGACGTTGCCTTATATATTAAGTTTAGTTAACAGTTTGCGCCAGTGGCGTGTCTGAAAGAGTACCTCCACAATGAAACATAATTTCGAGTAAAGAGTTTTAGAGGATTGTTGAAAATTGCAAACGTTTTCATCTACTTAGATTATTTTTTATATCTAGATAGAGTGTCGAAAATCACTCAAATTTCAGTAGATTGTAAATCCACATTTCAAGTATAAAACGGACTCTACAATATAGTTGAATACGTGAAATGTGCTCTGAAGTATATTTGAGTTAAAAGAAGGAAATACTTTTAATGCAAGGAGTTCATCCTCACTCTTTCACAAAATGGTAGGACACTAAGGTAAACACGATTAAATTTCCACAGATTTATTGTCTTCGCGACATGTTTCGATACTTTGTATCTTTTTCAAGCGAATGTATTACATTCGCTTGAAAAAGATACAGTGTATCGAAACATGTCGCGAAGACAATAAATCTGTGGAAATTTAATCGTGTTTACCTCAGTGTCATATACTATGAATTTCCATCAAGTAAAGGCCACGTCAATCCAAAAAAAAAAAAAAAAAAAAAATGGTAGGGTTCCTATTTACACCAAAGGGATGACTAAGTTCGTGGAATTCGGTAACCAAGTATAGATTTGTTTTTTAACTATTAATTTAATATAAGGATATTTCTTTACTTTAAATAGAGTCTACTTCTGTCGAATAATTTTATCTTTATCAACAAAAGTTATCTCAGTGAAATGTTGGATTTCCTCCAGCAACATTTTTATTACTTTAAGGTTACACCTTATGGAAATATAAAACTATTATGTTCTTTTTCTTTCGTTTACTTTTTTTTGGTCTTTCTAACGTTATATAAACAATGACGGTATGTACTGTGACTAAACGTTGAGTCTCACTCTAGTTAGTATCGTTGGAAACCATTCACAATATTCCAGAGTGATTCAACTCTGAATATTTAACTCTATACGTATATTAGATTCGAACTACACTATCTAGAGCTACGTGACCTCTTATCAGTAGCTGGAATGACACTAGTAATAGACCACAAGCCCAGGCACAATTTCAGGGGGTGATTTTATACACTACAGGTCATATATAATGTTGAAGTACTGGTCGAGAAACGAACGTTAGGCACTATGCCGTCAATTTTTCGCGGTACAGGTGAGTGTACAGGCGAGTTGAAATGTCTTAAAAAAGGGGGTACTTTTTGATTACTTTATACATGACGGCACTATTGCTAATGCTCTAAAACCCAGTGCCGTCAAAAAATAGCGATACAGGGAGTCGGATTTTTTTTTTGAAATCGGCGATTTTACCCCCCTTCCCCAGTTAATCGAATACTTGACGGCGTTGATTCAGTTAACTTTGCCTTTCCTTAAAAAACTATAATACATCTATTCGCGAATCAAAACCCAATTTTTACCCCTTATGGGGGTGGTCATTTAGAATTTGACGGCACTGATTTCTAGCTTTGAGTTAACATTTAATGAGTATTCTAAACATGGTGCCGTCAAAAAATTATGGTTCATGCAGAAATAAATAAAAAATTACTAAAATTTTAGAGCAAAAAATCAATGTTTTCTTATAAGGTCATTTATTTCAGGACGGCATACGGTTCTTTTTTAAGCAGAAACTACTTATAATGGCTTTATAATTATGCCGTCAATAATTCATGGTTCCCAATAGAAATACAGAATAAATATAAAAACGAAATTTTTTTTAAAAATTGAAAATTGCCTGCACATTTATAAGAGTTTATTTTTGAAATATTATTGTGGATAGCACTTCATTAAACATTAAAAAACATAGAAAACTTGGTGCCGTCAATTTTCCCTTGTTATATTTTATGCATTTGACGTGAAATCTCTTACTACTTTTAGCTTATTTCACCTACCATTTTGGTCATAATTTTGGTCAAAAATTACAAGACGACATTAACAATATAATATTGACCATACTGAACAGTAATTTAAAATTGTGGTACCGTCAACATTAAACGGAAACTCTTCGTAATAAGAGAATTTCAAAATTTTAACGATAATCTTGGTAATATTCGTTTTCGGTCCAATTGTCAATTCTGAAATCATATTTTAGAAGCAGTTCAATACACCATCTGTCAAAACATTTTATAAAAAGTCCCGTAGCTCAGCGGTACTGTTGCTGCATATGAGTCTGTAGGTCGATGGTTCAATCTACGATCACAACACATTTTTTTTGTTCCAAATTTAAACTCATTTATCGATGAAAATTTTGTTAGGTATTTTACATATCAATATTTCAGTGGTAGTATATAAATGTATATAAATAGTTCAGGTGAAACCATCGTTAGTTATTTCTTAGGAATTGTTGGGTGATTTTCATTTCTCGGTGTGAAATTTTCTTACCGAATCCACCGCGTGCTTGAATTAATTGACGGAAATTTTTCGAGTACATGAATTTTCTTTACTAGGGAGATTATATTCTCTAAAAGTGGAGAATAGAAAGGATATGTCAAAGTGGGGATATGTATGCGCACATGGACTGCGCTCCGTTTTTCGTGCTCAACAACTGGCGGCAATTACACGCGATGGACATTCAAGTATTTAACTCTTCAACCTAGAGACAATATCAATATATTAGAGAATAGGGATATGTCTGGCTTCTCAGGAAACGAATTTTGTTTACAACGTTCCATTGTCTGCGAGAAATTATTTGCTGCCATAATTTGCCATAACGTCATTTAACATAAATTACATTCTACGAAAAAAATAATAATCTTATCTTCTGAAAAATAAATTGAAATTCAACTAACACAAAAATATTTAATATAATAAAGTTTGAAAAATAACACCTTGTTGTGCCAAACAATAGCCGAATCTGTGATACAGAGATAATCTCATATCACGGAGTAGATTTGGCGTAATGTAGGCACAAAGTTGGATAATTTTGCCCCTTAATTCATCAGGATTTGTTGCTCTCTGAAATGCATGTCGATACGCGGATTCTTTCAAATATTCCCAAAGAAAGAAATCATTTACATCTGGTGATCTGGGAGACCACAGTATCATACATGAAGATATTAAGCGATCACGAAATGTGTTTTAAAGAAATTGTGTCACTGGTCGTGACTCGTAACATTGTGACTCGAACAACCATTCTGTTGAAACCAAATGTCCCCAAAATTAATAGGAAGTAGCTGCTGTCGGACTAATTGATTTCGACATGAAAAACACATTTTTCAGCGTATTGTACCATAAAAAATTGACGGCATAGTAAAATATGTTATCTTTGATGGATATAGCATTGAAACAGCTTAATTTTAGGGGTAAAAATCGGGTTTTGATTCGCGACTTCTGACCCCATGTTCCACCCTTTTCTGACGGCATAGATGTATCATAGTTTTTTAAGGAAAGGCAAAGTTAGCTGAATCAACGCCGTCAAGTACTCGATTAACTGGGGAGGGGGGGTAAAATCGCCGATTTCAAAAAAAAATTCCGACGCCCTGTACCGCTATTTTTTGACGGCACTGGGTTTTAGAGCATTCTTTCTTCATTGCCTCTTTGACCAGAATAGTGCCGTCATGTATAAAGTAATCAAAAAGTACCCCCTTTTTTACGACATTTCAACTCGCCTGTACACTCACCTGTACCGCGGAAAATTGACGGCATAGTGCCCAACGTTTGTTTCCCGACCAGTACTTCAACATTATATATGACTCGTAGTGTATAAAATCACCCCCTGTAAATGTGCCTGGGCTTGTGGTCTATTACTAGTGTCATTCCAACTACTGATAAGAGGTCACGTAGCTCTAGATAGTGTATTTCGAATCTAATATACGTATAGAGTTAAATCGAGAGTGAAAATCTACCAGAACAAGAGTAACATTTGACAGTATTTAGTGTACTAATTTTAATCAAATTCACTTCATTTTTTAACTGTGTAGTAATGCTGACAATTTCCATCATATTATATAAACCAACCAAAATCCATCATTTTTTGAATTCAAAACAATGAGAAACTTTTCGAAAACACTGTCTCCAACCCGTGGTATTTTTAAATCGGTGTTTCGCTTCTTCCTTATTTATACGTTTCCATAGTTACAACAATTTGTGTGAATAGAGAAACGTCAGTTTGACGGTTCAACTTTTCAACTGACATTAATGACACATGAAGAACCGTTCCTGCAATACGCATTTAGTCCATAATAATATAATGTATTCGTGAAATTGTCTGATCAAATATCCCTTCAAAATGCAGAATTTTCAAAATACTTTCACCTTGCTGTCGCTCAAACTGTGTTGCTGTACAAAACACCACTCGAGCAAGCTCTCGTGGTGTTTCTAAGCAACACAGTTTTCGTGACAGCAAGGTGAAAGTATTTTTTGAAAATTCAGCATTTTGTCGGGATATTACTACTGAAAATTGCCTTTTAACATTGGTTGGTTTATGCGAAAAGGAGGAGCAAACGATCTATTGGTCGAGTCATTGAGCATTCACCCATTAAGGACCGAATTCAAATATTTTTGTATTTTGTTGTTATTTTCATTAGTTTTCAATACCTGGGTAGTGAAATAACCCAAAATACCATTTTTTTCAAATTCAGTATACAGGGTTGGACAAAAAACACTGATACCATATGGTATCCGTAGTCCTTGAAGGCTGCTTTTTAGTAACTTCGAAAAAAGTCTTAATTATGCGGTTAGCATTATAACGAGTTATTTGGTATGATAAGAAGAAAAACAATCAACACAAAGTACAACACTGCATTTTTGCACATGGTCCTACCAAATGACTCACATCCTTCTCCGGCATAATGCCGCCCTTGAAAGAAAACAACAATATGAAAACAATTTATCAATCAATGTATCTTTTCCTTGGTATAAATCAAAATTGATGATATAACCCTCATTTCTGTTGAGGCAGATTTTGTCACTGAAGCAAAGGGGCCTGCCATGAATGTAGCAAATCATACGAGATGATTGTTGATTCATTCCCTGTGACGTGACGCAAAACTGGTTTCTTCCTCTGGTGTCGGAGTCACACTTGTCTATGGTAGAGTATAGCTAAGGTTGTACTATGCAACACCTATAAGAATTTCACCGCCTTAAAATGGAATGCATTGTATTATATCTGTAAGATTATAAACCATCTCCCCGTCATCACCATCTATAGAATCCTCATCTGAATCAGCTTCGACTTCTTCCGTGTGATGAAAATTTGATCTACACGTTCTTGCATTTCTCCATCGTCCTATAACATATTCAATGCTCGAGAAAGCGGAAACCTGACATTGGATTATATATTTAGATAGTATTTCAACAATTTACTAGGATACCATTTGGTATCACCTGACTTTTGGGCATTATAATGTGAACTATTGAAAATGAATAATAATCACAATTATAAAAAAAATTGAATGGGCATATAAGAATATATTAGTAAATAAAACTCAGCATAAAATATTACCAATACGACAAAAATATACTTACGACCATCGAATATCCATTGTTTCAGACGAGTACAACTTAGTCCTCCAAAATAACACCATTATGACACTAAAAACCGTATAAACTACCTCGATCGCAATTAAATATCCAATGTGGATTTATAACGAATGAAATGCCAAGACCTTGTGGCTGTTGAATTCATAGGGTGTCGACAGAGAGGGAATATTGCTCCATAAGTTTTGCGATACCATATGGTATCCGTGGTCCCTAATGGGTTAACATTAAACTTCACACAAATCCGAGAAACAGGGTGGCCCAATGAAAATAAAATGTACTCTGACCAAGACATCTAAAGTGTTTGATGATATCACTGGCAAATCATGCATTGAGTCAAGTCATACATTAATTATACCAATCAAAATTTGAAAAATCACATTTTATCTAGGTCGTTTGCCTTACAGTGCATCAGAAGCAATGAATAGAATTTTGTAACTGTTTACCTACCATTTTTATAAATTGATACATTATTTGTTAGAATAGAGCGGAAAGTATCACTTTTTCTTCGCATGCCAGAGGGCCCGTAGGGCCCAAGGGCAGCAAACGCAAAGGGAGGAAAAGACACTTAAACTTCAGTGTCACACCTTCAGCATAAAACCACTAATGGTGGATTTATGCAGTAGTCATAAGTCATAAGTTTTAAGTCATAAGGAAGAATATTCATCACTGATTGGTTGAACCGTTTATTCCAACCAATCATTGATGAATATTCTTCCTTATGACTTAAAACTCATGACTGCTGCATAAATCCACCATAATAAATAACAAAGAATACAGTGATTCAAATATTACATTGAGCGATCTTATATTTATCAATGAATGTAATAAGTGGACCCATTTTTGAAACACCTACTAACAAAGCTCAAATAGCAATTAGATTAACAAGACAAAAAATCAAAAAATTTACACCCAGTTATTCTATACCTGTTTGAAGACGATTAATTCAATTCCCTACACAGAGAAAAAGATTTCATTGAATTTAACAAATATTGTTAAATTCAAAGAAATCTGAAGTTTGAATAGGTCCAACAAACAAGCTTGGTTGATTTAAAGTTTCCATTCTTTTGGATTTTCAAACAATTCATTATTTTGTTTTCATATAATTTCTCCAAAATGCTAAATTTTATTATTTGAAACAAAGCATATATTTGTTTCGATATAAAATGTTTTTTTCAATTTATGAATAGATTCATTCGTGGCGAATACATGTAATTTGAATTAAAGACTAAAAAATTATTGTTTGGAAGAAAGAAATACGTTATTTGTGAGAAATGAATATATTGGTTCTTTGGAAAGAATATATATTCAGTCTAAATGAAGTGTCTGTTTATTTCAATCAAAAATGTTTTTCAATCCCTGAAAAGAATGATTTGTGGCGAATAAATGTTATTTGAATCAAATAAATCAAACATTCATAGAAAAAAGTAGCTTGTTTGGAAAAAAATATTTATTTTTGAGATATTAATATATTGGTTTATTGGGAAAAATGGATATTCAGGTCAAAGAAAGTGTACATTAGTTTCAATTATAAATGTTTTCGTAGTAAATAAATGTAATTTCAATCAAAGAAATCAAACCTTGATAAAAAAAGAAAATTGTTTGGAAGAAACAACTACTTATTAGTGAGAAACGCATTTGTTCGCGGTTTTCGCAGGCGGATGGGGCTTTGTTTTCGCTTTTCATTATTCATTGCGATTAATCTGATTTTTAATCGTTTTTTCTTACTGGTTCTGGTTAGTAGTTTGTGTATCATGGAAATTTTAGAAAAATGGAATTTGGGTCATCTGATCCCTAGTTTCAGAGGTGAGAAATCCCAACCTGATTATCTTGATATGTAGGTAAATATACATATATTTGAATTCAAATAAACATTTTTTTCATTCAAATGTCATTAGCGTCACTTGAAACAAATATTTGTTTCTATAAAAAAAGAAACAAATATTTGCGAACACCGCGAAAAAATGCGTTGTGCCGTTGGGTTTAGGCGGTTGTCTGATGATTGTACCACGTGACACCTGACTTATTGACCTTCAACCAGTCTTCTGTTACTGAGGCACAGATTAGGATATATTGGGTGGTAGGAATGAAAGCTGACAAATACTTTTGTCTCTCTCATACGCAAACAAAATCAAGACATTTCAAGACATTTTAGTGAAAGAAGTTTTCTCAAGATTTATTTATTCGACATTTTTGACCCAATATTCTGCATTTTTTATTATAAGCGTCCTTGATTCTATTCGAATTGGGTAAAATAACAGAAAAAAGCGGGGAGCTGAGCGGGCTCCGCACATTCGGATACCTATTTGACAAATATACGTACCTAGGTATATTTGTCTGTATACTTGGCAATTTATGTAATTTGTTATAAACATTTAAATAACAAAAAATGTGTTTTTTTAAATTGTTTTGCTTATAAACTGAAAACTAACAGAGCAATCTCGCTGCTCCAATGAAAAGAATTGCTGATGATTGAAATACGAACAAAATGGGATGTTTAACGACATGGTCGGATTATTAGCAATGGAGAAAAACTGAAAAAACCGAAAAAAAATATTAATTTTTTGAAAAATTCGTAACTCCGCCATTTTTCAAGAAAGTATTGAATCATGTGTTGTTTATGCTTGCACAAAACAGGCGCTGTCGGATCTTTAGTTTTGGAACAATTGCAATTTAAATTTTTTTAGCACTATCTTGCAGCGTGCCTGGATGCTCTAGTGATAGCCCGATTTCAATTTATCAAACAGATTATAAAAGTAGAAGTATAGTACTACAAAATGTATATTTTCGTTTTGCGCTACAATGGTACAAAATAGGTGAAAAATGCATGCAAAACATGTCTGAAAACGGCCGAGCCCGCGATAGCTGCCGAGTGGTAGGAGAGTACGGGAGATGAGGGGGATTCGTCCAATGAACGGGTTACGTGATAATACGCTTCCCCTCATCTCCCTCTCATTCCTTCCACTCGACCGCTTCTACCAACTCAGCCGTATTCAATCATGTTTACGAGCATTTTTCACCCATTTCGCAGTATTTTAGCGTAAAACGAGTATATACGTTTTAAGGTACTGTACTTCTACTTTCAAAATGTGTTTCAGGAATTGAAATCGGACTATCAGTAGAGCATCCAGGCACGCTGCAAGAAGAGCAAAAAAAAATTCAAATTGTAATTGTGCCCAAACTAATGATCTGTTAGAGCCTCTTTTATGCACACATAAAGTTCACATGATTCAATACTTTCATGAGAAGGGCCAACCCTATTTCTTAAAAAATTGCGTAGGTATGAATTTTTTAAAAAATCATAAAATTTTCCGGTTTTTCCGTTTTTTCTTCGTTACTAATGATCCGATCGGGTCATAAAACATTTCATTTAGATTGTATTTCAATTATCTACAATTATTTTTGTTATTTAAATTTTTATAACAAATCAATAAATGGCAGTTGAGAGTCGAAAACATAATAGAATGTAACTCTGTTTTCTACTAGTATTTTTATTAGCAAAAAATGCTCTCTTGATTGGCCTATTAGGGTATTCTGAACCAGCATTTTGTGTTAGTTTTGCCCGAAGAAATCCACTTTTCTATTGGTCATAGATAGCCATGGAAAATGGATACAACAATGTTTCATTGACATTAAGTTAGAAATGTCTGTGTACCTACTATCACTCGAATAAAAAAGCTTCAGATTGTTTTATTCTTAATGAAACACGATGGTGTTGCTGCTCACTGTGGGACAGACTGTACACACACTCAATACCGTAGTCCGTAGTAGAAGGACTAAAATACCCCGGAGGCCACTTTACCATGATAAGGAATCGTAAAACAATCTGGGAAAGCAGACAAATCCTCCAGCAAACATTTCCATCGAATTTTCCCCCAATCTTCTTTGCTCACAATACCCCAAACCATTTAATAACAGTGTGTATACGCGGCTGCTCTCTGTATTTACTTCACACCCCTCGTGTAACAGCGAATAACCTCACCCTCTGCTCTATAATCGCATGATATGCATACAAATTGATTGTGTTAAGGTTGATGACTTCATATGTGCCGTGCGAAAGTGATGATTACATTGTTGGTCAAATAAATCTAGGCACTTGTTACCGAATGGCCGGACTAACGGCTACTTGATTAATATGGTATAGCTTCTTTTGTTATGTACACGCCATAACCGGTAATTTTTGTAATATTTATTGTTCGATTTTCATTTACGCTGCAGCGAATGTGGAGCAGGCGAACAGGTGCTGATTTATAATCTATAAATAACAGTCTCATGTATTGTACGATACAGAGGCTAGCTTCGGAAAATTGGTTCTGTAAACATGTTTTGCTAGTCAATTATCACATATTGTTGATGTGATTCGTAATCAAATATGTAAACTATCACGCTTGATTTAAAATGAACGGGTTTAACTGTCGGTGAAGTTAATAAACAATTCATATTTTTTCTACTACCACACTGTGAATGGCCTGATGACAAATTCTCTTGGTTGTGTCTTTGCCTTATTTCATTACTGTTGAATTTTTGTTTTCTCTCCGGACACTTCTATCATGGTGACGTTGGAAGGCACTGCACAAAATATTACTATCATGGTTCCCCTTTCCAAGAACATTTTCTAAGTGGGATGATACTTTCAACATTATAATTAAATTACTTATTGATGTCTATCAACTCCAATTTTCCAGTTTGAAGAACTATCTGCAATCTTTACAATTTCTTCACAGTGGACTGTACAATATATTTAAGCAAGTTAGGTCAAAGGTACCTATAGAATGACCAAACTCATCTAAAGTTCGAAACCAACATCTACACCATTATTTTTGATGAATCTTGTTGAGGCTTGTTTTGATATATCCTCAATATACTCTAATAATTCAAATCTGTACATTGAATATCTTTACATATCTATCAATATGACATTGCCTGGCAGACTACTATTTTTTTTAAATATTCAGTAGAACATACAAAGTTTTTACAAACATTAAAAAATAAAAGTAATCATAATATAACATCTCTTTTTGTAAAACAAAATCTTTTGAATCAGGAAGTTTCTTTGATCGTCTTGGTCTATCATATGTTGAATTCTCTTGGACATCACCGTCTGATTCTGAATTATTTTCATTCATTTCTTGCGGTGAACATGTCGTTTCATTTCCACTAATTTATTCATCGTTTTTTGTTATATTCTTTACTTCAACTTGTAAAAATTTATGATCTGTATTTCCAAATGTATTCGAATGGTCTTCAAATGTTTTATATGTACCCGGCTCCTCCTATATTTTTTATTTTTATATGGATTTTATATATGATCTTTTTTGATTTTGCCATGAAGCCAGATTTTTGAATTATCATTCTTCTTGAAATACACATCATAATTTTTTCTTTAGTTCTGCTAGATTTTCACTGGTTCTGTCCTAATATTTTTTTGCCTTTGATCTCAAATATTTCAATTTCTCTGGTATACACACTCAATCACTGATGGTTTGTTTGTATAAGATTTGGCAGCTGGAATATCTGATCTCATTCATCTGGAAAATAATCTCTGGTTGGTACTTGATTTTGTTTCATTAGGTGTATTACGCCATATCATCAAAAGTGTTTTATAGAAATCGGTTCCATCCTCTTGACTTTTCTTCATAAGTTGTTTCGCAATCTTGACGCTTGATTCGGCCTTTTCATTTTCCTGTTGATATGGGCTTAACGTTTCGTGAGTGAAATTCCATTCCTTTTAGAAATTTTCAAATTATTTGTTCATGAAATTTGTATCATTATCAGTAATGCAAACTAAAGGAATTCCAAGTAACGCAAAATTTTGTCTACAAACATCTATTTTTCTGTTTATTCAACTCTGATTCCATAACATCCATATTTATCACTTTGTATGGGAGAATGGGAACTGTATGGGAATGCATTTCGGGATATGGTTGATTTCTAGAATATTTCATGCAATTCTGACATGTTGCAACCAACTCTTTAATTTCAGTTGAGATGTTTGACCAGAATATTGAGTGTCTTGCTTATATCAGTGTAGCCTCTATGCCTTGATGGCTTGAGTGAAGTTTCTTCAATAGTTTACGTCTCATGGTCGTAGGAACGAGAATCCCATTTTGCTTCAGAAACCATCGTAAATAGTGAGTTTTTCCTCATATCTCCAGTAAATTAACAAAGATGATTTTAATTTTGACTCATCTTCAGGCCAACTTTTTGAAATTACATCCAATAGTTCGTTACCTTTTGATGTTCCTTCTTGTAAACTTGTTACTGATTTGTCTGATATTTTCGTTAAATCTGATGGATTTATGTAAGCTATTTCTTTGATTTCTTCACATAAATTAACTTCGAATATCTTATTGTCATTCTTGGCTAGTCGTGATAGTATATCTACAATATACATTTCTCCTCCTATTTTACATTTCGAGCATATTTTGTATATTTGTAGATTTTTGAATTCTTCTAGGAGCATTACGAAGTGGTTTTTTAAAAACAGTCAACAATGACTGGTGGTCCGTTCTGATGATGACATTATGTTTACCAACGATATGTTGTTCGAATTTGTTGAAGGCGAAGACTATTGCTAGGGTTTCTTTCTCTATCTGAGCATAGTTCGATTCAGTTTTGGTCAGCACTCGGGAAGCATAGGATACTGGTTGTTCATCTTGCATCAGCCAAGAGCAAAAGGTGATGAATCTAATTAAATGGTAACACCTTTCATTGGATCAACGTATTTCAAATGTGTTTCTGAAGACAATTGATTTTTTATCAGTTTAACTTCATTTTCATGTACTTTTTTCCACTCAAATTTACCTCCATTTGCTAATTTCCTCAAATTTTTCACTTTATTCGAAAAATTTGGAAAGAATTCACTTAGATATGATACCATTCATTCCTAAGAGTATTTTCAGTTGGCCAATTGCAGGATATCTCCTCTAGTATATTCGTGAAAAAACCCACAAAATTCGAACATATTTCTATCTCCTAAGGTTCTCTTCAACAATTATGTCTGCTTTCTGTTTCTCCTTCAGTATTTCCAATCATTCTCCCTCGTATACCTCTGCTGGTACTCTAGTGTGCAGTGCACAGACTGTCCATTACACGCCACCAGGACGTAGTGCCAACAATCCTCCCCGAAATTACCATGTTAATTATAGTCCTGAGCTGTCAGAGTGCCGTAGCTATAGCGTGATATGTAGTAATATTAATTTTCATTAATTTTTACGAACGCGATGCCTCGTTTCTTCGTTGTTTTTTGTCGTTTATGTTAATACAGGAGACAGATACATTTATCGAACTACGGTTTCGTTTTCGAACAAAGCAGCTGGGAATCGTTTTCGTGAGATAACCGGAAGAAGGCACACTTCTGTAAAAAATACACATTCAAAAAGTAATTTCAGGGGTAAACATGTGATGTCCCTTATCGAGGAGCAAGTTGTATGGAGTTCATCAACTATATCCTAAAACTTTCTTGGAATGAACCCAATACATATGCAAAAGAAACTAAATGACAAAAGATTGTATTGAAAATTTTAAGAAATGTTTTGAATGTTATTTTTTTTGAGAAGTATCCTGTAAAAAGAGCAAGTGACCTTCAGATCAGCTTCTTGAATTGTTGTTATAATTAAATTGTGAAAGGCTTTCGCTGCCATCGTCACTTACATGGTGGTTCTTAGGGTTGTAAGGCCGACGTATGTTTAGAGAAGATCTTGACGTTTCGCCAACATGAGTGGTTAGCATTTTCAAGAGATATTTTCAAAGTTTCTGGTTTCTTAAGTCGCTGTCAAATGTTTGACATTTGTTATACGTTGTCTCAATAAATACCTGTGATTTGACGTTCTTACATCTGATTGGTCAATAGCGTTAGCTGGCATCACAGAAATACGCTGACGCAGAACATACTCTCAACAACGATAACCATAGAGTGAAATTTAAAGAAACCCAAGTCATCTCTTCAACATATGCCTTACTCAAGACTCTTTCGGGAAGCAATTGAAATTCAGAAACACCACAATAACTTCAACAGAACCGAAGAAGGACTACAATTGAACAAGGTTTGGCTTCCAGTACTCAAAAATTCTCAATTAGCTCCCTACCAACAAAATAACGGTACGAACGATTATATGATGTCAGCTATCGCTATGGACCAATCAGATGTAAGAACGTCAAATCACAGGTATTTATTGAGACAACGTATATCAAATGTCAAGCATTTGACAGCGACTTAAGAAACCCGAAACTTTGAAAATATCTCTTGAAAATGCTAACCACTTGTGTTGGCAAAACGTCGAGATCTTCTCTAAACATACGTCGGCCTTACAACCCGAAGAATCACAATGTAAGTGTTGTTAGAATTATTGAAAAATACTTTCACCGTGCTGTCACGAAAACTGTGTTGCTTAGAAATACCACGAGACCTTGCTGGAGTGATGTTTTTTATAGCAGTACACACCGAGTGAAAAATCCATTACCTGTTATTCATAATTGTTTAACCTTTAAGAGATTTCTGAATTGAATAGTAACCTTTCCAGAATGATAAAAGTTTTTTTTTTTCAAAAAAATTGTATAACTGATAAAGAACACTCTTATAAGAATGAAAATATTATCATATCGAAATTACTTGTCCAATGTAATGGTTAAATGATTAATGTTTCAATATTATATATAATATAATATCACATTCCTTGTTCTCAATATAAAGTTCAAATAATTGACATTTCGATATTAAATGATGACTTTATGAAAAAGAATATTCATTTCAAGATTACTTGTTTTTGATGTAATACGTAAATGATTGGTATTTCATTATTATACTATATCTTGATTGGTGAAACAGTAATCTCATTGTGGTTGAAAAAACTTGTATAAAAATCAAATGGTAAACATTTTTGCTTCCTATTACTTTCCTATGCCGGCTAAACGGTTTTTGAATAACATGCATGAAAATAATTTTTTACTGTCCAGTTCTGATAATAGCATTGACGTCAAAAAACTACCACAAAATCTTAAATAGCACATGTGGCGATTTGGCTGATTTTGAAGAGTTTTTGTGGATTCACAGTTGTTGAACATCATTTTACAAACTCGAACAGTTTTGATAGTGCATGAACTACATCATGAAATTCGTATCATTGATACAAATGAAGGTAGAGGCATCAAAATTGAATTATTAAAATTTCTAAATTTTGCCCAGCTCTTAATCCTCAAAAAATCTTGAAAATCGCATCATGTGCCATTGGACATTTTTCAACTTAACCTTCCGGCCGGGGCGCCTAGTCTCTGAGACCCGGCGCTCCGAAAACCGATCGGCAATGTTCGGAAAATCGTCGTAATGGCCTGGCGATCTATCTACCTGTTTATGCTTAGACTCAGTACGTGCACAGTAATTCGTGGATGCGCAAGTATTTTAGTTTCTGAATTATTTTGATTTTGGTCTGTGAGACCCGGCGCCCCGGTTCAGTGTATTTTTTCTACATCTGGCAGGATATATTTTTCTATGGTAAGTCAGGGTAAATATCATTTATATTCTATAGATTTTATAAATATTTGTTTTATTTAGCAGCAATGTCTAATTATTATGAAGAAGAGCAAGAAAAACTGCGTCGTCTATGGGAGGAAGTTGAATCAGAGGAAGAGCCTGATGATGAAGAAGAGGAGTTGGTGTTTGAAGAAAATCATGTTGAAACTCGAAGCACCGATAGTGAATCCGAACAAGAGTGTTCTGATAGTAGTGACGACGATGTACCCCTTGCAAACCTTGCAAAATTAGCAAGAATTCCAACTTTTATTGGAAAAGATGGGACAACGCGGTGGCATAAACATTGCCCAAACAAAACAGTAAGAACGAGAAGGGAAAATATTATTGTGCGATTACCAGGCGTCAGAAACTGTGGGAAAAACGCCAAAACAGCCGTTGAATGTTGGTCGTTATTTTTTACTGATGAAATGCTCAACATTATAGTGGAGAACACAAATCACTATATTTCTGGATTAGCGGAAAATTATGCGAGAGAGAGAAGAGGAAAGCCCACAGACATTTGTGAAATAAAAGCTTTTCTTGGGTTGTTATATTTGGCGGGTACTCTCAAAAGTGGACGACTAAACACAAAAGAGCTGTGGCAAAGAAACGAACTTGGAATTGAACGTTTTTGGCTGGTAATGTCTCACGATCGATTTCATTTTCTACTTCGTTGCCTTCGGTTTGATGATCTAACAACAAGAGATGAACGAAAAAAATTTGACAAATTAGCTCCAATAAGAAGCCTATTTGACCTTTTTGTTGAAAAATGTAAAAACACCTATACAGTTGGAGTAAACACAACAATTGATGAGAAGCTTGAGGCATTTAGAGGAAGATGCTCCTTCAAACAGTACATACCAAGTAAGCCTAACAGGTATGGTATAAAAATATTCGCCTTAGTTGACTCGGCTACATCTTATGCGTCAAATCTTGAAGTTTACGTAGGTAAGCAGCCTGAGGGTCCATATGAACAGTCTAATAAGCCACACGATATAGTTTTGAGGCTAATAGAACCTATATCCGGGACTAATCGTAACCTTACTAGTGACAATTGGTTTACCAGTGTCGAATTGGTAAAAAAACTGTTTGACGAACACAAAATAACATATGTGGGTACAATAAAAAAGAATAAAAGAGAATTGCCACCTGAATTTTCCAACACAAGAGCTCGCCCTGAATTTTCTTCAGTATTTGGCTTTCAAAAAGATATGACTATTGTGTCTTACATACCAAAGAAATATAGAAATGTAAATCTTATATCCAGTTTGCACCATGATGATAGAATTGATCCATCTACGGCAGAAAAATGCAAACCCGATATAATTACTTATTATAATCACACCAAGGGAGGTGTAGATAATCTTGACAAATTATCTGCTACCTATAATGTCGCTAGGGATACTAGAAGGTGGCCAATGGTAGTATTTTTTTCAATGATGATCATGGCTGGGGTTAATTCACAAATAATTTTTGCATGCAACAACAAAACATATAAAATCGAAAGAAGATTATTTCTAAGAGACATTGGGCTTTCTTTGACTAAGGAACATTTGGCAAGACGTTCCTATGAAACAAATGTGCCAAGGTCGGTGAGAGAAAGAAGACAAGAAGTCGCTGGAACACAAGAATACATGAAAAATGAAGAAATCCAACCAGGTACCAGAAGAAGATGTTTTTTTTGCAAAAAGGATTCAAAAACGAAATATTTTTGCAAAAAATGTAAAAAATTTGTTTGTCTCTCTCACATGGAAGCTTGGTGTCCTGAGTGCTCAGAAATTGACATAAATCAATAAAAACTGTTGTTCTATAATATTTTTATAATGTTTCAGTAGAAAATCTTATTTTGTTTACTTATTTACCGGTTGTTTCCTAGTTTTTAGAAAATGATATATTTTTTGACAACAAATTTTAGAACAAGATAAAATTTGTCTATGTATATTTAAATCATGTTCCTATTATAATATTTGAATAAACTAAGGTATATTTTTTTCATTAAAATATAGTTTTTAAATTTTTTTGCCAAAAAAATGCGATATTTGATGATGGGTCTCAGAGACCCGGCGCCCCGGCTCATGAGCTACACAAAGGCGCCCCGCCCGCAGGGTTAAAAGGTTTTAGAGTTGATACTGTTATCAGAGTTATTTTCATACTTATGCTATTCAAAACCGTTTTGGTAAGAAACAGAGTGCATAAATGCATAAAGCGTAAATGTATGCCATTTGATGAGAATCATCAGTTCTGAATATCTACGAAAAAAATGTTTAACAGAAGTATCACGGTGAATGCCTGTGTCATATCTTCAGAATAAGAATTAACCAAGGACGCTTTTAAAATTTTCAATCCTAGATATGTATTGAAAGAGCTACTTATGTTATAGATATTTTTCCATATTTGATTTAATTTTGTTCCTGAAATAGTGACACATTAGTTGTCCATACTTATCAGTGGACAGTTCAAAATTGAAACTCACTGAAAAATTGATCAGCATTTATTAAGGAAATTAAAATATAGTGACTGATTTTTTCTTTTTTGGGGATTTGAGGTCTTGAATAAAATAAAATGTATTTCGTTGAAGCCAACGTTTCGTCAATTTATTTTGACATCTTCAGGACACTGAAAGATACAAAAAGTGGATATTTTTTTATTAATAAAACAGTAGAATAAACAAATAATGATATACTTATATACTTGCTTCTACCACTTTTCCAGAAACAGAACTATGTTTTGGTAACAGATGAAACTTTAGATTGAATTAGTATTAATTTACTCCAATTTACTCTGTTACCAGAACATAAATCAGCGATTATTTCTGGAAAAGTGACAATAGCAAATCTATTAGCACACTATCATTTATTTTGTTTTCTGTTTCATTATTGAAAAAAAACATTCCGTTTGTGTATCTTACAGTGCCCTTAAGATAAAACTTACATATCAACAACAAAATATAGTGTTTCGTATATCTGGGAATATTTAAAATGTATCAAAATATACACTATTTCTAGTGACAGGAGGAAAGAGTCGGCAAATTATACAATAAATTAGTCATCTGAAACAAAAAATCATTACTATTCAAAAACTGTTTTATTTCATGCTCAATAATAATTGATGAAAAATCAAATGTATTGAATGGAGTGTTTCATTACAATACTTCCATGAATTTCAATACAAAAGTTTGAAAACAAATACTTCATCAGAGTCTGTGTTAGTAGAAGGTTCACTATTTTTCTTACAGAACAAAATGAGTACCCTCATTGCTGAAATTCTGTGGACCAATATGAAATTTCAAAAATGGAAAGCTAATTTGTTATTATTTTTTATTTGAAATATTCTTTGTGTAACGTTCTTTCCCGATCCTAAGTTATATCCGTGGGAATGAAATTAACACTTTTATCCATAGCTGATATGTTGTAAACTCATCATGGTTCTGTTCACAAACGTTTTATGAGATAAATTTGCAATGACCTGATGATGAAACGGTCTGTTAGGGAAGAGTGAAATAAATAATCATAGGAAACACGTGTGTGACGAAGAAGGTGCATGCTAAGAGGTGGTGGAAGAAACCGTTATATTTCCAGAACTGCACGATACCTATTAACGGGTTGCAAAGTACCGTCTAACAGTTAAAATGTAAATTATAATTGCTACACAGTTTTTTTTTCAATTCCGTTTTTTAACCACAATCGTGCCCTTCATTGAATCTATGATGTAACCATTGTAAAACAAAATTAGTGTTTTGAAAAAAGACCTATTTAACGTTTAAAACCTTCACTTTTTACATTGATCAGATAACAATAGATGTTAAAATAATTTATTTAGCAGTTATAAGATTTGAACAAAAAACTCGTAAAACTATATTTCTCTCGGTGCAGCTTGAGTGACAGACAAGGTGACAGTACTTTGTTAATTCTGCATTTTGGCGGGATATCAGATCAGACAATTTCAAGAATGAATAGACGAAGTTGAACTTCATTTAGAATATTGATATATGAACATCAATTTGAGTATTTGGCGTCTTTCAGGTTGATGAAAGAATTTCTAGAGGAGTTTATAAACGCGTTACGTACCTTACTCTTTCTACGAACTTATTTTAAAACAACAAAATTATATTTCTTCAAGTTGATTTCTCTTGGCTATGTCATCATGACAGTTTAAATTGACAAACCAAAACCTAGTCAGGCAAACGAGTTTTTAACCTCTGGAATCAAACAGTTATCAGACGAATTTAATGAATTGAATTGGCATGGTATTATTTTTCAAAATTTGCTCCAAAGATTGAGAATCTGCGATTAATTGATCATTTATCGCGGTACTTTTACTTCAACTCGATACATAATTACCCCCTTAGAGCTAATTTCCCCCACCCAGCCTCAGGAACGTTCTGGATCCGCCCCCGTCATAATCAAAACCTAGAAAATAATCTGAAAAACACGGAACGTTAATAAGAAAAATGGAAAATTCTGAAGTTGTTCCAAAATATTATGCCACACTTTCCTGTCTTCGTGGCAATACGTTCAATACGAATCAAAATGGAAACATTCTTTTCGTGCATTAAACTCGAGAAATCTTTCTGGATATAAATCAAGTAATCTGATATACCGATAAGGTTACTAATTGTTATCTGCCGAACACTATCAAATCCAATTAACATTTCAGTCTGAATGTGATTAATTCCACGAATTAATTGTCAATAATTCGCCGTAAATCACGGCACATAAATTGGGTTCGTGTTAGCAGAAATCAGTGGCGTTCGGATATCGGAATAATACAGTTTGATGTGACCATATGTTTGAAGGGTTGAATAGTGGTGATTTTATTAAAGTAATTGTAAGGTAATTAGGAGATAGAAAAATAATTTGACAGAAGAAAAATTTTGAACACAAAAAAGTCTTTGCTGGGGAAATTGGATCTGGCACATTCCTTATGGAAAATGGCTTTCGGTTAAATTCCTTGAATTTTTGGTATGTTGTAGATTTTGACATCCCCGGCAAAAGTGTCCACAGGCACAAAAAAATCGGTCGACTAGTTTTCGAGATACATGCAGGGTGTCTAAAATGAAAAGTGAAGCTTTCTGTTCAGAATTTTTAGAATTGACAAAACGCTCATTTATTCATGAAATAACATGCCTGAACGATCGTACAATATCATCTGGATCTCGTATCCATTATATTTCTACGTTTCGTGCTCTACAACAGGGTGAACAAAGGTAAATCCAATTCGAATAAATTTGAACCAACCAGTGTACGTTCGTTCACGAGAATTAAAGATCCAATTGAGCCTGGATGAACTTCCTCAATCTCGATCGAAGTTTACTGACATTTTTTTATATACAGGGTGGTTCGAAAATAGGGGTGCGTCAACCCCTAGTTCTTTAATCGGATAGGGGAGCGCATGTCATATATATATATCAAACATTCTTTAATGTTAAGAACGTCGCATAGTCATTTCATATATATAGGGTGAGTAAAAAGATACAGTCCAAGTTTCTTGCATAAATGTGTTTTTTTTTTTCAATGAATACCCTGTATTTCGAAAAACAACCTGTTGAATTTCTTAAATTTTTGGTATTATGTTTGATTTGATGATTCCAAGATATTGTCATCAATCTCAGCATAGGTCTCCGGACTCGTTTGTCGGCTATATACTTTTGAATGTACGGATTTTATTGATACCCGATATACTCCATTGGAGACCGAAATGGGCTATTTTCCAACAATTCTTGTTGAAATATATTCGGGCTAGATTAGTGCGGTACCTATTCCAAAAATGCAATACCTTATATACATGGTGGATGAAGTGTTTTTTATTTGAAAGCCCTGTTTCCGAAGAAACTAAGTAAAATTGAAATGTACCAGAAGCAATATCCCTCTCAAGGTTGGACTAATTCTACAGTATTTGAAAGCTATTTCAATTCAGATGGAGAAATATTTTATGATTTCTGTGAAATGTACGGTTTCTACAAAATTGGGATAATTCGTATGCAATCATAAAATATTTCTCCATCTGAATTGAAATAGCTTTCAGATACTCTAGAATTAGTCCCAACCTTGAGAGGGTTATTGCTTCTGGTACATTTTAATTTTCTCTAGTTTCGTCGGAAACAGGGCTTTCAAATGAAAAACATTTCATTCACCATCCCTGCCAAATTGTCTCATAGAGACTGATAAAAAAATATATAAGAGAATTTATGAGATCCAAGTTGGATAGTGAAACCGCAAATCCGTATAGAGCCATATTCGATATTCATCGGTATTTAAAAGACCATGCAGATACATATTCCTTTAATTTCTAATGTGTTCTTAGACGTAACTGTTGTTCGTTTCTATCAGCGATTACTGGGATGGATGCTACATGTTTCTATGAGGTCCTGCAGTTTGAAAATAAATCAGAACGTATGAGATTTCATTCCAGTAACTCATTTAATTTCCAACATGCAAATCATATTCATTCATCAAGAGAAATCTGCAAAGATTTAATCTGTTAATAATGTTGCCAAAAAAGGCAGACACCTATGATGGAATAATTAATAAATTCACTTTTACAAAAAAGTACTTGATGTTGATTGCATTATCATCATTTTTGTCTATAATTTTAATATCATTCCTTGCTCAAATGCATTCTGCACCTTGCTTTATATATTTCTGCAGATTATAAAGTTATTGAAAACAATTTAATTGACAATTTCCCTCGTATTATACTTGGTGCTCCTTAAGTACGTGTAGAAACTTCAAGAGCATGTTGCTGACGTCGAAATGAGAAAAAAGGTTCCCATAAACACATGTCCGCAAGTTATTCGTTTACAAGATACACAGTGTCATAGTTTAATTATTATCTTTGATTTTTTGTGAATAAATGCCAAAATATTTGTGATATTCGAGTGAAGTTTAGTATCTGGGATGATTTTTCAATGACAAAATCAAATTATGTGTTAATTGTGAAAACACTAATTTCTAATTGAATTTATTTTGAATAAAAAAATCTTGTCATTCAAAATCACTTGCATCGATTATTTCAAATCTCAATAACTCGAAAACAGTTGCTCGCAGTGACCTCCACCAAGAATATATTTTTTACACAAACTAAATAATAAATATTCCCAGATACCAAACTTTACCCAAATATCAAAATTATTTTGAAATTATTCACAAAAGATAAAAATAAGAATTCCACTTTGACACTCTTTATCTCAGAAATGAATAATGTGTGGACATATGTTTATAGGAACTTTTCTTCTTATTTTGATGTCAGCAATACACTCCTGAATTTTCTACACGTACTTAAGAAACACCCTCTATAAACCAACCATAAGCCATCATTTTTTGAATTCAAACCAATAAGAAAAGGACTTTTCGAAAACACTGTCTCCAGCCCGTGGTATTTTCAAATCGGTGTTTCGCTTCTTCCTCTGAATAGAGAAACGTCAGTTTGACGGTTCAACTCTTGAACATGACAATAATTACACATGATGAAACCGTTCCTGCAATACGCATTTAGTCCATAATAATATAATGTATTCGTGAAATTGTCTGATCGAATATCCCTTCAAAATGCAGAATTTTCAAAACACTTTCACCTTGCCAGTCGCTCAAACTGTGTTGCTGTACAAAACACCACTCGAGCAAGCTCTTGTAGTGTTTCTAAGCAACACAGTTTTCGTGACAGCAAGGTGAAAGTAATTTTTGAAAATTCAGTATTTTGTCGGGATATTACTACTGAAAATCAGCTTAGTTTTGAAAATAAAGGACGCCAAAGATGGAAAGTGATGGAAAATTATAAATTTTCATTATATTTTTTTTATTTGGTTGCACTAAATCACACTTGAATAAAACTGTATTTTTCCCAATTTTTTATTTTTAATGCTTATATGATTAGACTGTTCAGCTTGGCAAATAAAGCTGTGTCTCTGAATATTGGGTGCGCTATCATTTCTTGTCTTTCCCGATTCAAGTTGGTAGTTAATATCTACCCTCTCTGTTTATCGATCGCGCATATCAGAGGCACAACTATATTTGTCAAGCTGAAAATGATTAGTAGTTTTCGGAATTCATCGGATCGCTTCTTATACATTTACTAAACCATTGATCTGTCTTGACTGCACCTAAGATGTCTAAAAACCATGGTATATCGACTCATTCCTGCAAAACTGTGGGATAAAACGGGAGACAATTCGCCAGCTTGATTAAGAGAAAACAAATGAAATCGTGACCTGTTTCCCAAATATTCCGCATTTGCGTGTACCGCCACGGTCGGTTTTCCTGTTAGGGTAAATTTACAAGCACAGAAGTTTTCAAGTATTATCGACGGATGAACTGAATAAAGAAACCTAATTATTGACTAAATCACTATCACCAATCAGTTTTATTTGTTACATTTTCGTCATATTTTTATAATTTTTTACTGAAATACAATTAACTACAATAATAACCACTCATTTCATTTGGTAGTATCGAAATTAAGCTTTATGAAAATTCACCATTAGAACCTGTCAATCTTGTGCTAATATAATCATGAATGGCGGGATTCCGTGAGATATATTCGTGCCATTATTTTCATCAAAATGTTTTCTAATAATACAAGATATACTATGTGATAATCTTCATAATATGGTGGTACTCACTTTCGGTACTGGATATAGATGAATTATTTTGTTCGTCTCTCTGGATTGCCCACAAATGATACAAAAACGGAACATGATCAAATTATTATTGTACAGACCACACAGAAAACGTTTAGATATTCACAAATTTTATTCAATGTTTCGCCAACACAGCAGCATTTTCACTGTCTGATTGAATAAAGTTTGTGGAGATCGAATTGTTTTCTGTGTATTTCATACAATTACTATGGATCTTCATCAAGTAACGGCCAAGTCAATCAGACAAATTGAAATATCATTAAATGATTGATACATTTCTAAGAAAATATGCAGCAAAATGGACAATCACATTAATAATTCATCAATACAGGGAAATTGCACTATGAAATTTAGATTCCGTCACAACTATTAATTTTTGAACAGTATTTGAAGTTTGTTGAAATTCCATAAAATTGGCAAGTCGTCAATCACCATATCCCTGGAATATTGACAGGACTAAAATTCTATAAAGGCGCCATCTCTGGGACCGATTGAAGAAGCAGACCACTATTTCATTTGTTTATTTGTCTTCTGAAAAATCAAAACAAAATCGAATCACTCGACACACCAGGGTTTTTATACATCTTAACTGCACCCAACAAATATTTTCATTGTTTCATTTTCGAATAAAAATAAACGAAGAACGTTTTGTTCCAGGTATGGTTCCAAAACCGACGAGCCAAGTGGCGCAAGAAGGAGCACACGAAAAAAGGACCAGGACGACCTGCCCACAACGCGCATCCCCAATCCTGCTCCGGAGAACCCATCCCCCCCGCCGAGCTCCGAGCCAGAGACCGAGCGCGTCGCAGGAAAAAGCTGCAGAAAGCCCTGGAACGTCAAGCGCGCAAACTCCGCGCCAAGGGCATCGCCGTGGACTTAGTGGCCCTCAAAAGGGAGTATCTCAGTCAGAGAGGAACCGACGCTTTGGACAGTGATAGTGATATAGACGTCGTGGGTGACTCGGGGGCGGAGTCAGAGAACTTCAACAGCAGCGAGCACGGGATGTACTCGTCGTCCTTGTCGGACGTAGGGGTGGACTTGTCGACGGGGACCCACGACGAGAAGATGAGGAGGGCAAATCCGTTCAGTATAGATTCCTTACTGAACAACACCTGAAATAGCCCAAGCGGCTTGAACTGAAGTGTGCAATAATTATCATGTTCGTTTTGTTTGAATATAGATGATTATTTTTTATTTATAGGCCAATCAATAGAGGATTTTTTTGCAGATGAAATACTAGTAGGAAACCGTTCTCTCCTGCTACTCGACCGCTTGCGCGGGCTCTGCCATTTTCAGTCGTGTTTGCAAGCATTTTTCACACATTTCGCATCATTGTAGCGTAACATGAGAATATACGTATTGTTGTACTTCACTTCTACTTTCAAAAACTGTTTAGGAAATTGAAATCGGACTATCACTAGAGCCTCTAGGTACGCTGCAATAAAAAATTCAAATTGTACCAAAACTAATTCTCCGACAGCGCATGTTTTGCGCACATATAAAAAACACACGATTCAATACTTTTGTGAGAACGGCCAATCCTACAACATGAAAATGGCGGAGTAATTCATTTGTGAAAAAATCGCAAATTTTTCCAGTTTCTCTCCGTTAATACTTATACAATCGGATCGTAAAAAAACTCATTTCGTTCGTATTTCAATTCTGTACAATTTTTCTCATTAAAGCAATCATATTATCGCATTAGTTTTCATTTTATAAGCATAACACTTATAAAAACACGTTGACGGAATATAACTACGGACTGTCTTTCATGTGATGCCATAGTCGGTTTCATACTAGTATTTTTGTTAATCACTCATTTTATGCTCTATTGATTTGTGTATTATGGTTGTGTTGATTCCTGCAACTATTGGAGTCGTTGACAAGAGTTTAGGCCAATGTAGTAATACGTTTTTATTTTCAATTCAATTCAATCGGAATTTTTCTGTGTTGTTCAAGCAACCTGGAAAAAAATACCTATTTTCTCTGTACTTCAAATGCGTATACAACTTTCTATGGATAAAATTATACAGTATCCTTCAAAAGTCTGGGAACAGTCTAATATTTTAGAAACGGCTCGGAGAAAATTCATGAAAATTTCTTCCGGATTGTTTTTGATGATGTCTGATTCAATTGTGATATTGATCAACAGTTTTTCCTATATTGAGGGTTATTCAATTTTTTCAAATGAAACAGCATATTCATTTCCATTGCAATCAATTGAGCGCCCCCTCCCTCATTACTTACGCCTCCAAATATCAAATTTAAAATTAAGGTGGTTTTTGAAATATGACAACATGGCATTTTCGTTGAGAGTTCTGCCAATGGTGCAATATTTTAAAAAAGGCTATAAAAAATTCATGAAATTTTGTACAAGATGGTTTTTGATGATGCCCGTTTCAATAGTGATATTGTCAATGTTACCAAATTAACAGTTTTTTCCAGATATTGAGGAAAATTTCATTTTTTGTCAATGAAACATCCGATTTATTTTCAGTAGTAATAACCCAAGGACATTGATAATTGTTCGAAAAAAAATTATAACAGATTTCGAAAGCATGTTGCTTGGAAACAGACCGACGCCGCAGGCGGAGGTATGTTGCTTATAAGCAACAAGCTTGAGAAAGTTGTTAAGAATATTTTGAGCATTTATCAATGTTCGAGGGTTATTCAGATTGAAATTTTTTTGCTAATTATAGAAAAAAATACATAGCAAAAACAATTTATTTAAAGGTGCAATTAACAAAAGAACAATTACAAAAGTTAAATGAAGATCCATACGTGTTACTCTCTATAACTGATGAAGATGCATTTCCACTACGCATGCTGTTAATAATTTGATTATGATGGTCTTGGTCAATATTCAAGTAGGGTTTTATTGAGTTGGAATTGTTATGACCCCTAATTTGTATAAGCTCTTGGTCTTGTACACCACTTTTGGCCAAACTACTGACCGCTGTCGATCTATTGGAGATATTATTATTTTTTTCCTTGGTGTTTAAGCCAATCGCCTCGGTAGACGATTTTGTCCAATTTTGAATCGTATTTCTTCCAAACGGCATATTGTCATACCACTCATACCAGTCATACCAGATTTGATCTGTTGGTTTTAATATTTGGGCCTCTTTTTGACATACATTTTTTTAATAATCTGAGAGGACAAACGTTGCTGTCGTTGTTTTCTACTAAAAATTTGCTTTCAGTACACATTCTTGAACCACTTCGGCAAGTCTTGCTGAATACAGGGTTATATTCAACTCGATTTGTTACGGAACCATCGTTGTTTGATTCGGTACAAAAAAAGTCAGTCAAGCAAGCAGCAGCTTCCCCTCCTCGCCAAGCTAATTCTAACGCGGCTACGTGATAGAGTTTCCGTTGCAGCCCTTCGGGGGTGTTTTCATTCCATACATTTATCATTTTGATTATTTCTGTTGAACTTGATGCTGCTGAACTTTGTTTCCTTTCATAGGGCTCCGATTGCAGTTTTCGTCGTATAGAATCGCGAGCAGCTCGCGCTTGTTGAATTGGTCAATAATAACTTTCATTCCTTCATAATATTTTTCTTGTAACAGCTTACTTGTTAGGTTCCACATTTCAGAATTTTTGTTTTTACTGTTGATGAATTTTGATTGATACCTCAGGTATTTATAATTTTATTTATTTGTGTTCTTCTTGTTGAGTGGTTCTTATTCCTTATTTTTCGTAATTATTTTGTACTTTTTAAAAGGTGAAATGAATCTATCACCAATTTCTCTAGATGTTGTCAGATTATATTATGTTTGTGACTCAGGACACTTCTAGGAATTCTTACGAATTTTGATGTCAATTATAATGAACAAATTGATGGAAAGATGTGAGTTTTTCACAAAATTCCTGTTTCTGAAAATTTTCTATGTATAGCCGTATAGGTGAGTTACTGATATTGAATTACTTCTGTCAGATACAAGTGCAAGTGCTTACAAACCTTCGTTTAACTCTTGCACAGATATATCAAACATATATTATTCAATAAATATATCATTTCTTCAGTTGGTTCAATTTCTTCTTGCATTTTTTGTTCAATTTCTGTTTGAAAATTACCGCCAAGAATTTCTAGATATTTTTTTATTAAGTTCAAAATAAATTTGAACAATTTTGAAATCTCGAGTAATATGAGTTTTCATCTCGTTAATTTACCAATACCTACTCGATAACCTTTGAATATTTTTCGCACCACGGCCACAAGTTAGTGGTGTTGACCATCTGCCAGCTTTCGTAGATTGAAAAGAAAACTTATCCATCTAGTTCATAATTTTCGAGTGGAGATTTCCACTTGACTAAAACCTATCATTTCCTGAGGGGCACTACATCACTTTCTTCATTACGGTTAGAAATTGTCACCCTTTTTTTCATCAACTGGCGACACCCTTACCAGCAATCCTCAGAAGTCTTAGAGAAACTTGTGCAAGCTAGGAAAGACGAGTGATTTGCTCTTTGCCTATCAAAGTCAGTCTAAGTAGGTACGTCAGTCACCCATTCAAGAAGTGGCCGCAGTTAGCGTTGCTTGACAGCTATCGAAAGTATCAAAAACAAAACAATAATATTTCTTCTGTAGCAAGGGAGTAAAGCATCACAGACATAAAACTGTGGCCTGATATATGAGACCACCGGGCCTTCTGTGCTTATTGTGGTGGGCTCATACTGATGTAATCTAGTCATTGGACTTCCGAAGAAAACGTATCTGTGTTCTTCAATAGTTCTTCCGTTGGCCAGCTCGCGCAGTGTATCCAGCCGAATGTACCTACCTGTCACTGCTTGCGGCTATACGAAGTACCTTGCTATGTATTTTCAGGCGTCGGTATGTCTTGTCTACTGACCTATCCATCAGCATTTTGTTTTCTTGACAAATGTATCATGGTGCATACAAATTGCCAAAATGAACCAAACTGTAACGTTGAATATTAAAAAATTATAAAATGTGGGCAAATGAAGTATTGCTAATTCACTGAAATGTTCTCTAGAAGAGCAGGAACCTTGGTAAACATACATTCACGTACAATATACCTACTTTATTACGGTTGAATGGTATTATTATTCATTGAAATGTGACATCAATTCATGGTTTATATTATTAGGCCAAATTTCATGAAACGGAAAATAAAATAATCTCAGGAACTAATAATTTTTCTGAAGATTCCTGATTTTACAGAGATTATATCTATAAAATTTTCATACCTGCATGAAATAAGTAAATAATGCGAACTTCATCATAACCTCATTCAGCATAATCTTTCTTGGATATCAATTTGTCTAGCAGAATATCCAATAATTTTGTTCTCTCTTCTTCAATTGAAAGTTCAATCGATAAAACCAATCATATATGATAAAATGAAATTCATGTCCAATCAATGGACGGAATGCGGAAACAGTTTTGTGCGTTATTTCATTCGAGAATATTTCATTGTGTTACACCCAACATCTGATTTTTCGTTAATTTTATATTATATTCAGATATCAAAATATTCAAATAATTTCAATTGATTTGAAATGCTGTGTGCCACATTGGCTCAAATGAAGTCAACATTTCGATCGTTTTCAAAAAGTCTGCATTTTCCTGTTGTGTACAATAATAGCATATGTATATTTGTCTCATAGTAGCCATGTAGTTTTTTGTATAATAGTTTTGTAAATATTCGTGAACATATCCTTGAGCATCAAAAATATCGTCTATGTTCAAATTATAACGATTTTCATTGTTCCTTGTAAATATTGATATCACCCTGTGTATATATTTTTCGAAACATTCTGTTGAATATAATTTATTAATTATTACCTAGTAATAGAACGCATAGTACAGCAATACAAGTTCAAAGTCTAGTTTAGACTACGTAAAGTCGATGTATCATGTTTTCGGGTGTGATACAGGTAATTTTTCGGTTGTGGAAAAATTTTCTAACATTATTCTGAAAACTGAAGAACATTATTGTACCATGATAATTCATTCTTCTTCAATCGAAAATTTTGTCTGTGATGTATAATTTTCTTGAAACATTCCATGTACAACGAAGTCAATATTATGAATATTGTTATAGAATTTTCTCGGAACAAAACGTACCTACTCTTATCAGTGATCTGCAATGCTGCTATATCAATTAAGTCTAATAAATATATTATTTATTTGATATGATCAGTTTTATTTGCTCCATTCTCAGGTTTCATACGATATTTAGAAACAGTATTATTACTAACATGAAAATAATATGGTATTACCAGTCAAAAGATTGTTTTATTATATTTTTCTGTTGGGCAACATTCCAAAGTATAGGAAAGGTGCATCAGAAAAATAACTTTTGCTCGGTTCTGATTAAAAAAATCTATAATTTCATGGACAAAAGCAAACCATACATCTGCATCTTCGTAGATTTGACCAGAGCCTTTGACACGGTCAACCATCGAGAGCTCCTTCAAACACTTGAAAGTGTTCGGGGAACGCCACTCAAGTTAACGGAGAGATACCTTTATGGATGAAAGCAAGTGGTTAATTTCGATAGCACCTTAAGTTAAAAAAACCGCAGGAATACGGCGCACCACATGGTACTGTGCTGGGGCCTATACTATTCAATGTATACCTCAATGAACCATTCGAAACAACAACACTATGGGCAGCATTATCAGTTTTGCTGATTATACTATGACGACTCAACCTGGCAAACTCTAATGAAAAAAGTCAAAAAACACTCCACAAATGTAATGAACTTGTTTCAAAATCGACTACTTACTATAAATATTCAAACAACCTTTTTTCTACCATTCATTTGCTACAGAGATACAGTCCCAACATACATCCAACTGGAATTCAATAATATGGGATTCAGGCGATTTTAATGAGTGAAACGGTATATTTAAAGGTGAAATACAATTAATCGGAAAGTAATATATCAAATTCAATTTTATCACGTCTTGACTCGTCTTATTATCGTCTTCAACCTGACATTCCCGTCATCATTATTTATATACAGGATGCTATCCTACAATAACGGCCTCATAAAGATCCCTTCAGCTTCCCATATTAAATATTTACGAATCACCATGGACTGTCACCTCATCAGATGGAACTACTATTCAGACTATGTATCAAATAAATTAGAGGGCATGGTCAGCGGGTTAGAGTTTACCTACTTACAGAGAAATATTTGACTTGAAATACGAGACAATTCTATATGACTCATTAGTTCAGTCACACATATAACATATAAATAGGCCTGGTCTGGGGGGCATCGGAGACGTCTACTTAAAACCTTTAGTGACATCACAAAAATGGTTCTTGAAAATCACAAACCGCAGAGATTTTAGGTACCCAGCTGAAACATTACTCACAATTGTCCAACAACTATACTATCTATCACTAGTTCTTCACCACCATGGGCCGTGGTGGTCGGCTGGTAGTGCGTTCGCCTCGCATGCGTGGGGTCGTGGGTTCGATCCACCGATTCACCGGTCTCGTGCATGGCATTACACGTTGAAAGGTAAGGGCTGCGTCTTCCCTAGCTCACACAAGTCCCCCGAAGACTTCTGAGGGTTGCGCGTAGAGGTGAAATCGGTTGACGGAATTAACAATTTTAACAACAACAACAATCATAAATGCGGACACAAATACGAGCACAAACATGAAACACACTTCAAAGCCAAAAAACAATTATTCTAAGAGTTAATACACAAAATTGTCAAAGATCATCTACTCACCTATGTCCAGTCCAGTTATATCATGATATTCCCGATGACTCACGGAGAACCCAGTTATTAAGCTTGCTGAAGAAGAAATCCTCAACAGAAAACAAGGAATTTCCCTTATGGACATTGAATTGTTTCTGACATCCATTTGTGCAACGTTCCTCACGGATACAAATGAGAGTGTCTAATGTAATAAAACAATGTCACTTGGTGGAATATGACTACCTGTTCCATCCAAAGTATAATAATAATCAAAGCCCTATAGTCTTCAGCTACAGATGAAGCCGCGACTTACAATAAAGTGTGATAACTTTTATACTAGCAAGTCTTGATCAGGTGGATTGAACATATAATCAATTGAATATCAGATTAGAATGACTCTCAATGTCCCCTCCCTTCATTCATTTATACATATATTTAGAGCGCTGGTTGGCCGTTAGCGTGTGAATTCTTTGAGCAAGTGAAATAATATGTTTTGTTCTATTCTGTCTGTCTGTTTGTTCTTCACAGAGTAATAATTTTGTGGGAATTAATTCAGCTATAAACCCCTCATATGTGATCTCAATTATAACAATGATTTTACTCACCTAAATACTCCGTCTCCTCGTCGTCTTATTGGTGAATACCAGAATTGGCTCGATGTTTACGCATTCGCAGGAAACCCATATGTGCTGGTTCATTAATATTCTCAATGACTATGATAATATTGGTTGCTTTGACTTGATTCAAATTGTACTAAATTATAGGGAAACTCAATTGACTTTAGTTGTTTCCAAATTTATTGGCTACGAAATCATGCGTGAAAATATAATAAATATAGAATAAATAGATATAAAAATGACTAGACAATTAAAATATTTGAACCAAGAACTGGAATTAATGTATCAACATTTACTATAGACTTTCTGATATACTTCTAAATACCAAAACAATGAAACTGAATCTGCAAATAGGTTATTCATAACTCGAAAATGACAAAACTAACTCTGAATGCAATCCTACGTATTCATCTGTACCAAACACTTTTTCAGAACACACATGGATATCAAAACACGTTTCTACACGGCGGCGATCTAGTGACTTTACTTTAATGACTTCAAATACGAAATTGCTTGGTTCGGGATCCGAGGCCCGAAGAACTATTTGGGCAACGTTTTTCACAGAAACAATTGCAAGTGCAATATAAGGACTAAGACCACCTGTAAAAATCTGACAAATATGTATTTTTGAGCCCAAATTATAACTGATTTCCGTTTTCGAAATGATGTGTTCAATTTTTTCTGTGAGGAATTAACAACAGATTCAACATTCTAGTTTCAAAATTCAGTTGCATGAAAATTCATCATTAGAACTTGTAAATGACTATAATCCTAAGAGGTTATCATCTGAAACCGATTACAGAGGCACGCTGCGATTTCATTCGTTTTGCCCTTACAAAAATCTAAACAAAACTGAATGTAAACATAATTGATGAATTTTTGTTTCAATAAACAACATCAAATTGGCGACGCGAACAGTCGAGACTACGTGTCAAGTCGAAGTCTAAGGCTTTAGTCAATCAGATAGGTTTAGTCATCAAATGAGAGTACATGTGAGTCTAGAAGTCACGTACTGTAAAATATATCGTTTATTGCTACGTAAGAACCTTAAGGTGCATCCACACCCACGCCAATCGGCTTTCTTTGATAACAACCGACATGGGTAGGGTTCGGAATGGTAACTCAGCCTGCTGCAGAGCCTCATAACAAGCCTTCACAAACGCGGCTATGCGGATCGGCTAGTGGGGATGCACCTTCTCAGTAACAATCAGGATATAGTCGCATATATATGAAAGGTAGAACTATGTACGGAGGTACTTGAATCAAATCTACCCGAATAGATAGATTGGCTGCTCTGGATTTTATTTCGTGGCCTCAGCGTTCACCATACTTGAACTCACTCCATTTTTTTCATTGGGGTTGCATGAAAGAGGTCTACAGTGTGCTCATCACTTTCTTACAACGCTTGCGTGTTTACAACCAAGAAACCTGTCGGGATATCAGTGAGAAAAGTTATTCGCGGGTGCTTAAAAGGACACTCATAAGAAGATGTTGAGCATGCAACAGAATGGGCGGCAGACAAATTGAGTAACTGCTATAATTCCGTAATCAACCAACGCAAACCCACGCAAATCCTATTGAATAAATGCTCATTGGTATATTACTGTGATACTGTACTATCTTGGGTTCTAGCCCAACCCACACCAAATGAAACTATCACTCCAAAGTCACCTAACATATATTAAATTATTAAATTACACTGTTATTATTATATTATTTAAATGGCAGTTCATGATGTCAAGTCATATTTTACTGGTCACCAGTGTAATCTATCCGATGGATACAATATCTGAAAATTTTTTTTTCTTCATCTAGCTATTTGTAGTTTCACTGCATGGCTCTTTAGGGTCTGTCAGGGTAAAGGCCTTGAAACCACGTCTTTCAATCATAATGAAGAGTGTTCGAAATGATGTATATAGCAAAATGCTCTCACCAATCCGATTATGGATTATTTTGGAATAACTGAGCTAAAAGAATGTTGCTAGCTAGGGGATACCAGCTATCTGTTTGCTTATGGCTCAACTAGCTCTTTTTGTCTCTCAAACATCCAAAATGGCTTAGATCTGGCCGTCTGCACTGGGAGACGGCTGAAACATCTCTCTATCAGGTATCTAAGAAGATAGTTAGATTCGAGAAGTAATATCGTCACTCTACCATTATTGTCCCCAACTACTTCCAAGTTCCTCCAAAAAATTGAAAGTTTCAAATCGACACAAAAAATTGATGCTTTTGTCTACTACACTGTCCCAGTACCCAGTAGGTACCACACCGAGTGTTAACCCCATGAACCCAATTTGTATTCGTAGTTCTGAATTGTTGGAGAAAATGCCGCCAGCCAAGAACGGAACTAGTACTCAAGTTGCTACAATTAGCATATAACGAAGCAAAATGGTATTTAACATAAAGAAAAAACTGAACTTCTTTTAAAGATGAAAATTTCATTTATTCCACTGGAATGTTACTGCACCATCTGTCTTAAAGTATCTCTTCATAGTTTCTCTCATATTTTGTGCATTCCTGCAATACATATTTGTGCTGAGTTTTTCACTGGTGTAAAGTTCAAAATAGACTCTTTTCGCCATTCTTCTTCAATTACTTGACCACATTCAAGTCACTGCCAATGCTAGAGGTAGTTAAATATCGCTTGTCAGTTCTGTTTTCTATTTCAGAATTCATTAAAATTATGCAAACATACTGTTGCTTTGAGTACAGTTAGTACAGTAGATTGACTAGCTATTATGGGTTTTCCATAAATTCGCCACCTTGATGCCAAAGAGCCAGAATCATTTTCTATCGGTCTTCTTGCCCTGCAGAGCCTGAAAATCATTTTCAGAGAACGTTCAACAAATTTACATACAAAGCTATATTTATATGAAGCAAGTATTCTATCCTCAAAGTGGAGTTTCAGTATAAAGACACTAAGTAAACACAATATATATTTGACCACTGATAAGTTATTTCCAAAGCTGCGTTGACAACGGCCCCCCTTCTACCCTTGGGGTCAAATATACAGGGAGTCCGGTAAACCTTGTACAATATTGAAGTTGGTGATAGAACAGGTCATGACTGTTCAGAATATCGGAATTTCACCTCAGTAAAAATATCACCGTTTTTGTGATAATGGGCATTTTAGGAATTTCTCGAAAATCGCTACCTAACCTTGGATTTTTGAGTGCCATGTATACAAATTGAGACGAATTCAAATTTATTTTTTGCTGAAGATTAATGATAAGTGATGCTTTCAGATGAACAGAACAGTTTTTCAGAAAGTTAGAAAAAAAATCAAGAAATGATGGTAAAATAACAGATTTGAGTTTCATAAATTGAAAAAAAAAAAGAAGTTTTACATTATTGTCTGAAAGAAACATATTCAATTGGAAGAGGACATTCATTTCAACAGAATGCTCATTTTGTTCAGACTCTACCATGGTATAAAACATAATTATTTTTGGAGGAAGTGATTTCCATTGAATTAGGAGTGGTTTTATTCTATGCTTCCGTCAACTTTTATACTTACGCCCAAAAATTATTTTATTTCGATTTTATCAAGATAAAATATGGAAATGATTAGTATTAATGAAGAATAGACTGATTGGTAGCATTAAATAGTATGTCAATAAAATTAACTTTTCAAGTAATTGAACCTAATAAAATTTTCGAAATGAAATGTCGATTATCCGACATGGCACCAATTATTACGAATTCTTGTGATAAATTTCGCAATTGTCCAACGAAGTTTCAGAGACCGACAGATATACAGGGTGTAACCAAACAGGTGCAACATTTTTTAGGAGGTGAATCCTTCTCGAAAATTAAAAACTTTTCCTCCTCCTCCTGTGTTGTGTTCGTAAAAGCGATAGTTTCCTAATGAAAAAATAAAATACAGCATTTTGTGCATGAACATATCTTCTGTAAATAGAATTGAAAAAAAAAACTATAGTGTTTTTTTGAAATTATTCCGCTTGTTTCATTCAGTGGTAAAGGTTCTTCTTGAAAGATGTCTCTGCGTACGAGTGGATAGAAAATAACATTTTTGTAATATTATTCAGTGCGATGTTGAATAATCGTTATTGTGGTTTGTTGATTCAAAAAAACGTTGTATTAGTATTTACTTCTTTACATCTCATTGAATGCTTTTGAACAGTTGATTCGTTATTACTCATAATTATTTAATCATTTCATCTTGATAGGATAAATTGAAAGACATTACTGACAAAGTCTAATGTAGTTGATTTTAGCTCAGAATAACATCACACTCTAATATAATCAAAATTCTACTCCTTCTAAAAATAATTATCGTATGTTTTATACTATGGTAGAGTCTGGATAAATTGGGCATTCTTTTGTAATAAATATCCACTTCCACTTGGTTATGCTTTTTTCAAACAATAATGTCAAACTTTTCTTAAAAAAATTGGTGAAACTCAAATCTGGCATTTTACCATAATTTCTTGAAAAATTGTATCGTTTTCTGAAAAACTGTTTTGTATAACTGAAAGCATCACTCATCAGTAATCTTCAGCAGTAAACATATCAGAATTGGTCTCAACTTTTAGGCATGGCACCCAAAAATCCAAGGTGAGGTAGTGATTTTACAGAAATTTGAAAAATGCTTATTATCTCGAAAACGGTGAGAATTTTACTAAGGTGAAATTCCGATATTCTGAACAGTCATGACCTGGTCTATCACCAGTTTCAATATTGTACAAGGTTTACCGGACACCCTGTATATTGTGGGGACGAATTCGAGTTTTACCTTGCGTCTTTGAAGCTATATTTCATTTAAAAAAAATTTCACCACCTGTGTTTGAAAATACGGTTGTCTTGAATTAAAAACCGGCCTGGATAGGGTCGCATTATAAAGGATGATAATGGGAATGCTTCATCGCCTGCAATATAATAATGTACTGAATTTGGTTCCTGACCTAACGGAGATGGTGCAGGAAACTCCATATTATTTGAATTAATGAGTTGTCCTATCTTGGAGTGCTGAATATGCCACCGTCACTGTGCCGACCTTCAGCACCAATCGTCACTGTGCCGACCTTCAGCACCAATGTATACAAATGTAAATCTATAATTGGCATCACACATTGCCAATAGGACAACAATTTGGTTACGTTCGAATTTGATAACGTACGAAGCGCCCTCTGAGTGCTACATAAAAACGAATACCACATTTGGAATACTAACCTCAAATAAAAATCTTGTGCAAAATTTCAACTTCAACACCCTTCATCTCCAAACTGAAACATTTGGGAACATATGATATTTTCAACTGAAAATTAGTCAAAGATCCCCTCTTTGAAGTATTTACAAGTACTTAATAAAAACCCTGTTCAGAAAAAACGTTTTGCGACACTGATGCAGAAAAAATACTTCAGTTTGGAACATTTCACTCGATCGACAAAATAACTTCAGTTAGCATGCAGGCATATTATAAACATCAATTCCCAGAAATCGAATTATGTTAAAGCCAAGACTATAAAATTAGCTTCAGCATTGCATGTTCTCAATATTAATATCAAACAACCCCACAAGTTTCTATTAGTGTGCTCATTTCAGGTGTTATCGCTGAAATATCTCGCTCTAAGGACTATAACAACTCCCCAACAACTAAATCACAATACAGCTCGAGTTTTTATGTATTTCCCTACATATAATAACTTCATTAGTCTTACAAAACCTGTCATTTACATTTTGATGTAACACATGAACTGCTCATTAAATCTCAACGGATACCAGGGTTGGACTACGTACTTTCTAAGGGCAGAGACCTTGATAATGAATATCGTGTTTACTACCCATATGATTAGTACTCGTATGTATGTCACTAGTTATTCTGACAGCTCAACACGAACATTCCACTCAATTCAGCTGTGCTATGGTGTGTGTTTTGTCTCCGTTTCGTTTGGTTCCACGTATAGTCTTCGAATTAGATGCTTTTGTGCTTTTTTTAACGGGGTCAGGTGGTGGAGTGGAGTGGTTTCAATAACTTTGGCTTCAGTCAAAGGTTCAAACGCTAGCAATTGCATACTTTTTTCTGATGGCCCGAGAAAGTGCTAGGAATCGTACGTAAAAAGATAAGACGTCATTAACCCGTAGCTCGAACAAGTTTCGAATTCTGAGGGCTGCCGTTCGTAAGGTGACGACAGCTGGTTAACGGAAAAAACAATTTCAACAACATCAACGCGAAAATTCGAACAAGTTCGAATGTTTTGCCAGAGAGTACAAATAAATGAAAAGAATGAAATCGACAAAGTCGAAGTACCCTTCTTTCCAAATATTTCCACAAAGTGGAAAATATGAGGCAAAAATCTGGAAGAAAACAACTACTTCCCTGGCTAATGCCACGACAGATATTGAACTACTACTTTCCACTTTGTGGAAATATTTGGAGAGTGGGTACTTCGACTTCGTCGACTTCATTCTTATCAATATCAACAACAATGTGGTTTTTGTGTATAAATAAAATTTAAATATTAGCAAAATTAGATACTACAGTATTTTGGCTTTTCGTTTGCGATTGTGCTTCAGGCAAGGTGTACGTACGTTTTGTCTATTCCTAAAAGTGAAGATCTGTAGGCCAGGTTGGACCAAGTTGGGGACTAGGTACTTTTTAAGAGCATATACCTTGATAATGAATATCGTGAATACTATCCATATGATTAGTACAAGTATACAGGGTGTCCCAAACACGATGGCCTATTAGACGTTTCTGGAGAACAGAACATAAGATTATTTTGAAAATTTCGTTTCTTCGATAACCAGTTCTGCTACATCGATCTAAAGTATTTTCAGCGCTGCGGCGTTGCCGCTTCTATCGAAAAGTAGCAACAACTTTGATATTCTAAATGAAATACCCTGTATATTATTACCATCTACAGTTATGGGAACTGACAGTGCCGTTTGAGGTAAAAGTCGACTTATCAGTAAATAAAATTTGTATATGAAAATTTTGGTATGTTACACAAAATTTAGGTATTCTTAAAATGTTTTTAATTTTTCGGATATGTACCAGTTTGTTCCTGCCTCTCCGATAGTGCTATCTGTAGATTTTCTGTGACCGATAACAAAACATTGTAATTTTGTAACGATTTTCACATCGCCTGTAATTTTAAATTCGTTTAAAATATGAAACACAGTAGATCCATGGATGTTCTTATTTGGGTATCTAGCAATAAATATATCTGCTGCTTCTCTGCAACTATGAAAATGATAACCACATATTAAGACGAGCTCAATTTTTTTCTTCAAAACATGTCTTTTCTTTGGGCATCTCTAATTATTGTTAACGCACAACAAAATGTAAAATAACTTTTATAATAATGAAAACTATACAAGAAAGACGATAGAAATATCTGACTAAATAATAACACTACGAAATCATTTGAGAACTATCAATGACAAAGTAGCATTATTAGTCAATTGTTTCACGGCCTCTTCGATGATGAGGAAATCTGTCGACACACACGTCAACAATAATACTATTGTAGGTATGTGTAATTCCAACAATTTCCCAAAAATCAATTGATTTTTTTTGTAATAGAAAATTCAAATCAAAATTTAACAACAACAACAACAAAACAATTATAATGTCCTGAAGATATTTCAGTCACCTCTTATGAAGCACCTGAACACATGGCAAACTCACAAATTTCAGGACCCCGCACTTTTTATAGGTAAAATGGTTCTCGGTCAAATTGTCTGAATTTTTAGTATATTGTAGTATTCGATGTACTGATTGAACGTGCAGATCGCAAAATTTGTTGATGGATAGATTTTGAAATACAGGGCATTCAAGTTAAAAATCAGTAATATTTATTTAATTATTTTCTCGAGATTTGAAAGTGACAACTGCATTTTTTTTCGTTCTTATCATCAACGTACCTTCATATTACTAAATATCATTCAGATGGTGCACATTATATCATTATGTACAGAGTGAAAAAGAAAAACATTTTAGTAATGTCTGAAAATTCGATGTAATAATGAAATATTGATAAAATTATTTTGGCATGCAATATACTATTCTTATTCCATCATTAATCACAATTTATACATTTCGTACAGGGTGATTTGAAAAATTGGTGAAATACCAGGTGACACAGCAGACATGTAGCAGCCTGTAGTTTTTCATTTGAACATATGAAGATTTGAAATTTGCAGAAGTTACGTAATCAATGATAACGCTTCATTTGAATCTAACGACAACTTTTTTCAACTACCTGTTTGATCGGCAGTAACTCCATCAACTTCTATTTTTTGAATGACACCCTGTATATTTATCCAGCCTATCTCATTTGTCTTGAAATTCTCTATTCAACCGTGTATCACAAAGTGGCATTCGTTTCTCAATTCGCAGATGAATTGCATTTTATTAAAAAACATCACGGTCAAGTTGGCTGTTATCCTAATTCGATAATCTTCTGATGCTTGGTAGGCTTGAAAATCCAAAGAGTATCAGTTAAACGATATAATTTCATTTTTTTCCATACCTGATCACTTCCTACATATTGTCAATAATTTCTTCAATAAAAAGAAAAAACGTCTGAAAATAACTGACGATATTGCGAAAACTGAGATAGGAACAAGTTTTTTTCAATTTCGCTACTTGTGAAGGAACTATCTGTCTTTCGCTTTGGCCATGTAGCCATATCATGATCTTTCCATTTGGAAACATAAAACTAAAATTGTTCCCCTGATCCACCAATTCACAAGTCTACTAGTCTAGATATTTGCAATAATATTTTGCCTAGTAGGCTGTGTACACAGAATGTTTTGTGTTTGACAGGTAAACATCATTTGATTGTACTGATTATCTCCGTCAGTTTTATGCTGATTAAAATTGCATCGTTTAATTAGATACTATATAATATGTATTCAAAGAACGAAAAGGTCGATATGTTGTTGATATTCGGAGAGTGCAAGAGAAATTGTAGACATGCTGAACATTTGTATGTCGAAAGATTTCCGGAAAGACGCCACCCGCCTAATAATTATTTCGCTAGAAAAGAAGAGCAGTTCAGAAGAGAACCGGAAAATCACAACAATCTCCAATACATTGTCGACGAGGAAAAGGAAATAAACGTTTTGGCCATAGTACATGCAGATCCGACGATATCACTGAGACAAATTGAGGACGAAATCGGCGTGAATCGAGAGACCGCTAGAAGAGTTTTGAAAAGAACTGATGCTCTGAAATGCTCTTTTACTCTAGCGAAATAATTATCAGGTGGGTGGCGTCTTTCCGGAAATCTTTCGACTTACAATTGTTCAGCCTGTCTACAATTTCTCTTGCACTCTCCGAATATCAACAACATATCGACCTTTTCGTTCTTTGAATACATATTTAGTTTCTAATTAAACGATGCAATTTCAATCAGCATAAAACTGACGGAGATAATCATTGCAATCAAATGATGTTTACCGGTCAAACACAAAACATTTTGTGTACACCGTCTACTAGGCAAAATACTATCAAGGGAACAATTTTAATTTTGTTTTCAAATGGAAAGATCATGATATGGCTACATGGCCAAAGAGAAAGACAAATAGTTTCTTCACAAGTAGCCAAATTGAAAAAAATATGTTGTTATCTCAGTTTTCGCAATATCGTTATTTTCAGGTGATTTTTCTTTTTATTAAAGAAATTATTGACAATCTGTAGGAAGTGATCAGGTATGTAAAAAACTGAAATTATATCGTTTAACTGATACTCTTTGGATTTCCAAGCCTACCAAGCATCGAAAGATTATCGAATTCTGGTAACAGCCAACTTGATATTTTTCAATAAAATGCAATTCATCTGCGAATTAAGAAACGAATGCCACTTTGTGATAAACGGTTGAATAGAGAATTTCAAGACAAATAAGATAGGCTAGATAAATGTACAGGGTGTCATACAAAAAAAAGAAGTTGGAGTTACTGCCGATCAAACAGGTAGTTGAAAAAAGTTGTCGTTAGATTCAAATAAAGCGCTATCATTGATTTCATAACTTCTGCAAATTTCAAATTTGTATCTATTCAAATAAAAAAACTACAGGCTGATACATGTCTGCTGTGTCACCCGGTATATGGCCGGTTCTTTCGTACATATCCTCTATATTAATAATAATAATAATATAATATTTTATTCAAGTGAATTATCATCCTCCGAAGATAGCTGATACCGTATAAACATGATTTTGTTGAAATATATAGGGTGATCATGAAAATTTTCGATGATGAAAATGACAAAATATCAACGTTTCAGAAATCATCCTGTAATTCACGATTACCTTGGTGAAATTCCTTTATTAGTATTTAATATATTCATCATTCTTTCCTCAACACTGTCCCAAAAATTACATTCTACTAGTGGCCAAGATTTTTCAAACATAGTGAAAGGTGAGAATGTGTGTGTGTGAGTGATCAAAATAAATGTTAAAGAAGGTGAAGATTAGAGATAACAATCAGTAAGGTGGTATAAGCTTTGTCGGAATAAAAAATGAACTACATGGGAAAAGTGAAAATGATTGATAGAACGATTTTATTTCTAATAGGAGAATTTTAATCTGAGCAGCGACGGTTTTTTCCAATGCGAGTTCCACTCGGATAGAGGTTTCCATGATTTTTATATTTGCTGGCTATCAATAGAAACATATAGACATCTATTATATTTCACCAACATGTAAAGGTAATAATAATTATCACTGATGGAACTAATTGATTTTTCATTCACTTTCCGTCAACGACAGAATCAAAATGTACCCGATAGCCCATAGGGTTTTCTTGTTGTATGAGGACCGTGGCGCTGCTACTAGGGAGGTGGATTCGGTTAAGGCTGTTCCTTGTCACCTTCAGTGATAATTGATTTCCCGTACTAGGGCCTCATACACGATTGGGCGAGTCAAACTATCCAAGCATTAGGAATTTTATCTGTCTCATGCCTGAGTTGTAAGTCGTAACTATGTGTCGTATATTCAGTCAGTTCCTAAATGGTGGATGGAATTGGATGGACTGTCATTGGTCATCATCCTGCATATAATATTATATTTATTTTGTTTTCCACATTCCTACGTTTCACTATTTGTGAAAAATCTTAGTCACTAGTAGAATGTACGTGTGAACAAGTTCCTTCAACTCGTCATACAAATGGTAATAAGTATCTAAATTAATAACTATGAAACTAGTAATAGTAGGAAACTGAATTTTTGGGACAGTGTTGAGGAGAGAATGATGAATATATTGAATAATCATTAAGGAATTTCACCGAGTTATTCATGAATTTCAGAGTGATTTCTGAAACGTTGGTATTTTGTCATTTTTATCATCGAACATTTTCATGATCACCCTATATACGGTATTAGCTATCTTCGGAGGATGATAATTCACTTGAATATACAGGATATGTACCAAATAACCGGCCATATAGTTCACCAATTTTTTAAATCACCCTTTACGAAATGTATAAATTGTGATTAATGATGGAATGAGAAGACTTCTAGTTTTCGAGTTATTTACATTTTTGAAAAAAAATACACTTATCTTCCACGAACAATTGTCTATGTTTTTTTTTTTTTAATTCCGATGGTCTCTGAGTGATCATTACAAATGTTGAAAAAGTCTCTCTGAATCACAATTTCCGCAATATTTTCAATGATTTTCGAATTTCTTCATTATTTTTATAACAAAAAGTAGTTTACATTAAATATTGTTCATAATGAAATATTGGTATACTTATACTACAGAATCAATTTAATAATATCATTTTTATTCTTTTCTGCAACTATTGAAAATCATTGAAAATATTCAGAAAAATCATGATTCAGAGAGACTTGTTGTTGGTTTTTCTCAATTTGAAGCGGTTTAACGATCAATAAACCACCAAGTTACATAGACCATTTGAAAATATACAATAATTTTCACTTAAAGACCTTCGAAATACAAAAAACACCTGAACAGTTATTCGTGGACGAAAAGGGATTTTTTTCGAAAAATGCACCAAACCTGAATTGCGAAAAAATCATGCCTAATCGACCCGAAAAGAGATATTTCTACAAATTCTCATCTAAATTCAATTATTAATACGTGAGAAATAAATTAAATACTAAAAATAGGTTTTTTTGCCATTTTGACAGTTAATTTACGTTACGTCAAAAAGTATTACAAGTTTTACAAAAGTTTTTAAATTTTTTTGATATCTACAACTTTTCCGTTATAGCTATTTGTGTATTTAGAGCGCAAAGTGATTGATTTCCGCTCGACAAAGAGAGTTACCGCGCTACGCGAAGCACATAATTTACCTATGAGAAAATTTACAATCTGTGGTAATCCCAAATGTATAAGCTATCCAAATATCCAATAATTTACATTTCTAACAAAAGGAAAAAAAAATTAAAAAAATTAGCGAGTCCAGAGTTCGAACTCACGCCGAGAACGCTAAATCAGTTTTGTACGAAGAATCTCTGCCATTACACCACCGCAGTACTTCAGATTGCTTTGAATTTCTTGTGTTCACTTTCCATCATGCAAGAATGGGTTTGTTTTCAACAAAAGCTCGGGAGATCGAGTGTTTTTTCAATATTCTCGCTCTAGAGCGTAAAAGCTGTCACAAAATGACATTCCTCGGAAAACGTCAACTTTGCGTTGAGATATGAAAGCGTCAAAGGGTACTTTGGTGAGCGGTAGTAAAAAAAATATTTTCCGCTAAGAGATCACGTTTCGCCGCAAATCGAAAAAAAAAATTTTTAACCCCTAAACTGCATCCCAATTTCACCATTTTGAGTGTTTTCGTCTTTAAATATTTTTTTCCTTAAAGTTGGAAGCTTAGCAACATTTTCCACCTGGTCCTTGCCTGTTACATTTTTCTTTTTCACAAAAATTATAGGCACCAGTCTAACTGAACTAAGCAAATTGTCTAGAATCGGGAGTACCAATATATCATTCGCCGGACATAAAAACTCTATTTGAGTACTATTTAATAGTTATTATGGGTTCCAATCAGTTCAACAAGACTACAATTGTATTAATATTGCCATTGTGGTATTTACAAAGAATATTTAAACAGCCGGAGAAATGTCTAACATACTCCAATATCTTTTTCATCACAATATATTGATGAAAAATTAAATGAATAGTTCTGTTTACCAGTCTGTTATTGTCAATACAATATAAGAGTATTTGAAGGATGCTGGGGCCGATCCATCGTCTAGTATCGAAGTGTGTTCATTGTTGACTCGCACTCCACTGTTCGTTTACATTAACAGATTTCTTGGAATTTTCCGTCGTTCATTATCATTTATTTTTGATCGTCCTGATCAAAAGCTACCGCTTCATTTTCATATGGCTTCAGTGTTCACAATTCGAGCTAAGGGCTGAGTTGGTGTCTGAAGACCATGTCGTTGATCCTATCCTTTATCTCGCTCGGTCCCAAAACGTCCTTAGTTTAGGTTAGGATAATGATGGTAAGAACATGTCACCATCATTATCCTAACCATAATCTTCACTTACTGACATGAAGAGCTGTATCAAGAGTGTGGTTCGCCGGTTTATGAATCATGGACCAGTAGTGTGCTCGACTAGACATTGGGTCATATGCAAATGCTTTTCTTGGATTTCTTGAAACAGATGTATTCATTTTGTTGAGTTATGAGGGAGTCAAACCTATAGTATAATAGTCCAAGATCTCAGGGCCGCCAGACGTTACTTATTTTTAAACGAACGAAATGTGTACGATTGAGTAGTGTTAGTATGTACTATGTTCGCAAGCCAACCTGCTAGCTTGACCAGATGACCATTTTTCAGATATTAGGGAATCAAGGTACGTAAAAACATCACTCGCTTAGTTGAATTGCCAGTGTTCTGATATATTTCTTTAATCCCTGGTGGGTTCGTGGACAGAGTCACTAACAACCACCCCGGAGCTCCGAGTTCAAATCTCCCAATTTTTTTTAAATCCCAGCAGGCGCATCATACTAGGGTCAACCATTTCGGTTGCAAAAGGCATCGACTCTGGGAAGATTTTTGTTCAAAAATAAATTTAACTTGAAAATAGAATTTTAGTGAATGAAAGATTTTGTTAAGATTTCCTTATAAGTAAGATCCCAGAGCGTACAGACTTAACTTATTTGTAAAATATGAAGACTTAGGTTCTGATTAGTGTCTCATGCACTTTCAATACCTGCGTGCTTGTGGAGTTCGCTCCGTGACACCTGGGCAGGTACCATGTGAGAAAGGTAACTAAAAATAAGAGTTACTTAACTTAAACTTGTATGTCTGATTTTTATACGTATTTTGTAAAATATCACTCTGAAATAATTTCAAAACGGTCATACGCTTTCCATGGTCCAGAACTTTTGCTCCACAAATTACTTCAGAGTAATATTCTACAAAATAAACATCAAAATCAGCCACACAAATTTAAGATAAGTAACTCTTATTTTCAGTAACGTTTCTCACCTTTTACCTGCCCAGGTATCACAGAGCGAACTCCACAACCATGCAGGTGTTAAAAATACATGAGACACCTCTCGGAAGCTAAGTCTTCATGTTTTCAAAAATAAGTTATGTCTGAAGGCCCTGGGATTTTACTCATAAGGAAATCTCGTTCATTTAAGAATACGTAACGTCTGACGGTCCTGAGATCTTGCTTTATAAGCAATTTTACCTTTCATGAATAGTACCTATTGAGTCCTATTCGAATCCCGGCTAGTCAACATTTCTAATTCAGTTTTTCAATATCTATTTTCCATTTTCCTGTCTGAATTGCTGTCAATATATTTAATTTCAATTGATTTACAGACATCAACATCCTTTCACTTCATTTTATTCTGCTGAGTCTTGAGAAGGAAAAGAAAATACCGTTTACCTTGATGAATGTTCTGCTGACCAGCCCTTTAGGATGTCTCAACGACTAGAGCAGTTCCTACAGTAAAGTGTAGGATATCGAAAGGCTTCAGGTTAGGTTGATCTCCCTCTTCTATTTTTCCTGCTTAATCTCATAACATCTCAATGATACTCTCGAACTGAATGATTCACCACTTCTTGAAATGTTTTCCTGGAAAGGTTAGATTAAATAGAATCAGTAATGTATTGGTACTAACCGAGAGTTAATTGGGAGACAGATATACAATTGAACCCTAATCAAGTTACGATGAGTATTTAAGGAAACAAAAAAAACAGGTATCTTACTTATTGAGAATATCTTCTTCAATTGAAAAAGCCATTATACAGCGAAACAATTTGTAAAGATCTTTGATCCTAACGGGTCACTTTGACACCAGAGTCCAGGCTACTGATTTCCCCGGGCGCCACCACTGGTTAACGTGTGAAGGTCCACTCACTCCGAGCAGCTTCAGTTGGAGAAAAGTATACCCCATTGGTCAATTATGGATTTGACTAAAGCACAGGTGGCCAGAAGAGGCACCTGTTCGACGAAATGCTGAAGGAGTTAGAAATCGCGCACCGTCGGACCCCACCATATACACCATAGGCCAATCCTGTGAAAAGGGCCAACAAGACGCTAAAAACGATAATTGCCCAGTTTTGTAATCAAGATCACCGCAAGTGGGACTTGTATCTACCCAAACTGCTATTTGCGATTGATACGGCCCGTCAAGACTCCACAGGACACTCACCTGCATTAGGTGTCTGGAAGGGAGTTAGAAGTACCTGAAGCCGTCTACCGCACACGACCGCCAATGGAACAAAAAATTACCTAGGAACCAGGACAAGCTGAGACCACCCAACATACTGCAAGATTGCAACGCCTACAAGAGACGTTTGAACTGGTACGGGTTAATCTTGCGAAAGCCTTCACTACCTAGAGCCGCCATTACAATCTGAGACAACAAAAATGGCGCTGTCACATCAGGGATCAAGTGATGAAACACGAACATCAGTTGTTCTCAGCTGAAAAATGCTTCACCGCGAAACTAGCCCAGTAGTCCGGTCCCTACACGGTAACCCAGGACCTATCATCCGTGGTTCACAACCTCAAAAGCAGAAATGGAAAACAGCTCTTGCGTGTCCATGTTAAACATCTGCGTTCAGCTCACGATTCCGACAGGCAACTGGCATAACATCGTACCTTTCCTTTTTCAGATTCACCGATATCGAAACGTTGTTCCAATGAGCCACCCAAAGGCAAAAAACTGCACCCGAAACTGGCTGTCCTTCAGAGGGACGTTGACCGAAAACAACAATAGATGGCTACCAGAATGAGGGTCTGTCGAATCCTGGCCCTGGACCCGAGTCAACGGTTCCGCACAGGCACCAGCAAAACACCAGGACGGGTGTCAACCATAACAGCCCCCAGGGATCAGCAACCTCTACGCCGCCCCATCCGAGCCACTCCGCGCTCATCAATCAGTGTTGAAGAGATTCCTCCGCCGATTCGCACAAACACACTACCCCTAGACCAAAGGGTAAATAATTTTCTCTTCGTTTCACAGCTGCCACGCCCAATAGTCATGACTATTTTTTCTCATCCTAGAGATACGCCGGTTATCCACGTCCCTGCTTGGGCGCCAAATTTGTAAAGCTCAGGCAGCTTCAGTTGGAGAAAAGTATACTCCATGGGTCAATTATGAATTTGACTAAAGCGCAGGTGGCCAGAATAGGCAGGTTTTAATTGCCTCTGCTGGGGTTGAATCCTGGGTACCTGCTGCTAGTGGTGGTAAAGCTCACAAAGCAAGTAATTTTCATGCAGGATAAGCAAATAAAATTACAAACACCAAATATGGTTATATCAGTTTTTATTGTTTATAAATTCTGGCGGCACTTTGTCAATTTGTAACATCCGAAAACTACACAAAGAATGACATTTTTATGCCTATTAATAACGAAGATATGTTCAAGTATAAAATTAAATATCTATTTGTTGCTTTCGCCTTTCTAACTAGGGAAAATAGTAACTTCGTTACAAATTGCCGTGGATTTGTACAGCTCTATAGTGAGAATCATTTCAGTTATAGTTTCATTTAGATATTAGCTTAGTTCTGCTGCCTCAGACGACTGCACCGTAAGTTGTGGTCGATCTCACTATAGACGTGTACATCCACTGCAGGGTCTTTGGGTTACATCCCAGTTGTTTCCGCAAAGTTTCTGCACAACGTTAGGGCTTTCGTGGCTTCGTTCGTTGCTTCCATTTCGTGCATATTCCAGATGATTTTATTATCTAGTATTTGTCACAGATTTTTGACCTCTTGTTTCCATTCCATAACTTCTCAGTCCAATCAAATTATTGTTTCTTTTCCTTGTCAAGGCAACTTGGTCGGGTTAATGCTAACCGCAGAGGCTCCACATCAGCGGGGAGGCCACTCCCCCTTGTGGGCATCCTCTGCTTGTGCAGATGGAGATAGTGTCTTGTCCTATTTTAGTCTCTGCATTCTGGTGCAACATCCGTCTGTTTTCGTCTTTTCCACTTCTCTGTCTTCTAGTGATCCTTTGACAACTTGTTGAATGTTACTCGAGATATTTTTTTTGTTAACAGAAAAAACTGATGTTTATCAGTGTCGACGAGGAGCTGTTACTATGTAAACATGAACGTAAAATTTTTTAACTGGTCTAGGCCTACATAAAAATGAATTAAGATGAATTTGATGTTTGCAGATTTCATCTAGTTTTTTGAAAATGTCTAGGTTACTTACTTTGACGTCCAGAACACGAATACATTTATATCTGATAATATTTTTTGTTTCCAGCATGAACTTGCCAGTGGACCATTTCTCTATGCCTTTCACTTTTTATTTTAATGTTCTGCCAAATCATTGGATTATTGTGACCCTCGTCAACCCATGTTTCATTCAAATAGAGAATTGACTAAAATATTTTCTCTGACAAAATTTAGTATTAAAACACGGTAAATTTATGTTTCGGATCAACCAAAAAGGAAGTGATAATCAAAAAGTGATAATTCAAACATTAAATGTATATGGGTTTGAAGGCGTCCCACTCAAATGGTTCGAGTCCAACAGACATCAAGTGCTCATAGTTAATGATCAGACATCTATCATACTAGAGATTGCAAATGGTGTTCCACAAGGATGTATTCTAAGACGACTACAATTCCTGCTATATTTCAACGATCTGGCAAATATCAACATTAGAGGAACATTCACACTCTTTGCTGGAGGAGAGGAACATTGACACTACACTTCTTTGGTACGAAAGAAACACTAAAAAATCATATAAACAATGAATTAGGTTTAGTGAAGGAATAGTGTGATTAAATTCACTGTACTTCAATATAGCAAAAATAAACCTTCAAATTTGACCATCTTGACTTGTATCATGAAATACATCGAAAATAAGAGTTTCTACATATGGCCTATATATCGAAAATAAATTAATGTTTCAAGAGCACGTCTTGACATAAAACTTACTTCAGAATGAATGTGACAAGAACCCTAAAAACCTCAATTTTGAGATGGCAAGCACGGCTTATTTTGCTCAGAGTCTCATCTCAAGTATGGAATAGCTTTTTGGTGATTTTCTAGCCAGTACCATTTGAACTCTGTTTTTGTTCTTCAAGAAAGAGCACTAAGGTACATGTGCAACACAAAGCCAAGGAAACAATGCAAACCCCTGTTTATTCAGCATAAGGTACTGACATTGGCTAGCTTGGTCATGTTGGAGACGGTATATCTTATACACAAAGTGAATTTAAACACAATCATAAAATAGAAACATTCCGCTTCTACTACCCAAGTCAATTTAGCAAACTATTCACTTTTTTATGAGAGTAAAAAATCTATAAGCATTTACCAACCCGAACAAAAACCATAAAATTCCTACTTCTCTTCCGGAATCAAGTTAAAAGCACACTGCCTGATATAAGACCTATTATAGCTTGCTCAGGAATATTATGATGGTCAAATAGAGTGAGCAGAAACAAAAAACTATATCACAAAATTTTGGCTGATTTATTTTCATCTCAAAAACTTGTTCAATCTGTAGTATTTATTCTATGTATTGTATTTTTGAGATTTTTTCAAAAATTTATTATGTTATATGACTGCACCACCTGCGACCCAAGAACACCTCAAACCCCTCATGGAGTTTGGGTACCGCTGGATTTTTTGAATTTTTGGTATGACATAGTCCATGTAATTCTCAACCAATGTCACCATTGCGCCCACTCAAAAAAATTAACAGTTTGGCTGGTAGGGGGCGTTGAAATCAGCTCTTGCGCAGATTAGACTATTTATTTTCTAATCCGGTAACTTTTTTCACTTGTTCCATTGTTGCTAATATTGCACAATGTTGTGCTGTTTTATAAAAAAAATACTCCCCGCCCTTCTACCCCCCAACTCCTATTACGAAACGCAATAAAAAACTCCTTTAAATGTATCGTTGAATGTTTAAATATACCTGAATAAGGGAAATTGCAGTTTTTTATGATTATCCTCGGTCCCCCTAAAGGGCACAAAAAGAAAAAAAATTTGTTCGATTTTTTTGAATTTTCAATATGATGCAGTTCAAGTTATTTTGAATAGAAATTAATTGGATGACAAACCCCAAAATTGAATAGTTTTGATGCTAGGGGGTGTTGAAATCATATCTTGCTCGGAGTAAACTTTTCATTATTATAGGCCAAAACAATATATCTACTTATTTAAGTTTAGATTATGCTGAGCAATTGCGTAATTTTTTATGAAAAAACTAAAACCTCTCTTACTCCCAACCCCTATATCAAAACACGAAAAAAAATTATTCAGACACTCAAATTCAGATTGTTGATGTCTAATTTTTATTTATGTTCAAGATTTTCGCCCAATTAATTGATATTCAAATAACATGAACCAGGCCCTACCAGGAGTCAGTGAAATCCACCAATATTTTTATTTTTGAAGGGAGGGGATGGAGAAATTAAAGAACTGTACGATTCCTCAATTTGAGCTGATTAAAACATTTATTCTGATGAAGCATTCACAAGTAGTCGAGAATAAATTTTTTTCGTGTTTCAAAATAGGTGTTGGGGATGAGGTTTCATATTTTTTTATAAAGAATTTCACAATTGTTCAGCATAATCTAAACTAAAATACGTATCATTTTCGCCTATAATAATGAATAGTCTATTCTAAGCAAGGGATGATTTCAACTCCCCCAAGCATCAAAACTATTAATTTTTTGGGTTTGTCACCCAAATAATTTTTATTCGGAAAAAACTTGAACTGCATCATATTAAAAATTCAGAAAAATCAACGAAAATTTTTCGTCTTGTGCCGTTTGGGTGGAGGGGGGATAATCATAAAAAACTGCTATTTCCGTTATTCAGGCACATTTAAACATTCGACGATATATTTAAAGGCACTCGAGAAATATTTTTTTGCGTTTTGTAATAGGAGTTGGGGGGACGAAGGGGGGTAAGAATTAATAAAACAGCCTAATATTGTGTAACATCACCAACAATGAAACAAGTGAAAATATTGTTACCGGATTCAAAAATAAATTGTCTAATCTGCGCAAGGTGTGATTTCAACGCCCCCTAGCAGCAAAACTGTTAATTTTTTTGGGTAAGCGCGATGGTAACATTGGTTGAGAATCACATGGACTACATCGTACCAAAAATTCCATAACGAGTTTGCGGGGTCTTTTACCAGTGATTTTTATTTCTATAAATTACTTGTATTGTTTTGTTCTACAATGCTTTGTCTAAGAGAGTTTCATCTTCTACAATGAAGTATATTTGATTTAATAATCCAAAAAGAGAAGGTGCTTTGGTAGAGGCCAGTCCTACCCTGACGTATACGTGACCAAAGTGTAGTTTACTCTATTTCTAACACGCAAGTGAATGTTTATTTTCATTCTGACTCTGTTATTTGGAATAATTGAATTATTATGTGAGCTATTTGAGAAATGCGGAGATTTTTTCTGGCCACATCAGGTATAATTTTAATTTTTTTATGTTGCGTCAGTCATTATCACGCGATACACGAAATATGATGCCAGGATCTTGTTTGAATAAATAACAAGCACTTGAAAATAAGCAAAAAATGCATCGTGATTAATTCGGATGTCTTACCATGTTGGGCGTATTTATGTTGTTCAATAATAGGTATATTCACTGAAATGAACCGAGTGAAGACAGCTGAATAAAATTGATGGGTTGTATTTTCTGGCAGTCAAGGTTATTTACAAGTCACCTAATTTTTGAATTATGTACTGCAAGGATACATTTCATGCCCTAGGAATTAGATGAGATAATTTATTCTCTAGGGATCAAATGAAACATTTCAGTCATGTTAAGGAGGGACTAAAGGATACACGGCAGTCCTAGAATAAAAAAAAATATTTGATATATCAAAACCAATTTTATAACAATGGCGATGATTTGTGTCACACACCAGAACACGTGTGAGAAGCCACACTAGATAGATGGATATGTTTTTTAAATTTCATTTTATTTTTTATGATTTTTATCATTTCTTGTACTAAATCCCAAATTTATGCGCTCAGATAGCTGCAATGACTCTGACCGACTAGTTTCTTATACAGTGCGGCTTTTTTTAGTCCCTGTTAACTTTTGAACGGTTCGACGTACAAACATGAATAAAAAACTGTTTCACCGATACTACTTTTTGAAACAAAAAATATGTTGATTGCTCGACTGGGGGCGTGGGGGGGGCACATCATTTCAAAATTTTTAAATGGCATGGTTGGTCGAGTGTCACATCGTTGAAAAGAGAATTCAATTCTCTTTACAACCATCTGATTTTGTTTTAAATTTCGTTAATAATTTTTTTGCAATTCAAATTCGAAATATCAAATATAAATGCGGATCTGAAAACTAGTCATAGCTTGATAAATTTGAACGGTTTGTTGTGGAATAATGAAACCACAAACATTGCGAAGGGTATTATCGATACTACTTTTTCAGAGAAGAAATATTGCAATTACACTAAAGATGGTGCTGGGGGCACATCAACTAGAAAATTTCGATAAGCATAAAAATCGAAATTGGGAAAAAATTCCTCAACTAAATTCAAAAATATTTAGATGGTTGTAAAAAGAATTGATTTCTCTTTTCAACGATGTGACACTCGACCCCCCATGCCATTTAAAAATTTTGAGTTGATGTGGAGCAATCACCATATTTTTTGTTTCAAAAAGTAGTATCAGTGAAACCCTCCAAACAGTTTTTTTTTTCATGTTTGTACGTCGAACCGTTCAAAAGTTAACAGGGGGGGGGGGCTAAAAAAAGCCGGACTGTATATTAAGACTAAGGTGGTTTGTTCTTTGTGCTATATGGATGCTGAAGTGTTTTCAGTGATATTTTGACTTCATGAATTTTGGAAAAGATTTTGAATTAAAATTATTGTTTAATATGAAGAACTCCACCTTCCCTGAACAATTTTCAACAAAAATAAGTTTTTTTCACCAAATATAATTTTCTAGATAATTTTCAAGATAACTTTCAAGATTTGTTTTTGTATAACGTTCAGACTGTTCAAGTATTTATAGTTCACTCCGTCTTATGCTATAATTCCGTAATTTAGTTGTGATTGTTCTATTCAATAGTAAACTGTTTTCAAATTGTGAAAGGCTCTCGCGGCCATCGTTGAATGATTGATGGTTTTTCGGGTTTTTAGGCCGACGTTTATTTAGAGAAAAACTCGACGTTTCGGCAACACGAGTGGTTGGCATTTTCAAGAGAAATGTTTACAGTTTCGATCACTGAACACTACTTGTGATCGGAAGTTTTGTTTGGTTTTAATGAATGTTGGTATCACATTCTCATCGCGGCAACGAGAAAGAAACGCTAGAGATGATAGTAGCTGGGCCTTTTTCTTTCGCAGTTGGTCTAATCTTCGGTATAGAGAAACTATTTCCTCCCCGTAGAGGCGTTTTACAAATTGTGAAAGGCTTTCTCGGCCATCGAACACTACTTGTGTAGTAGTGTTCAGTGATCGTAACTGTAAACATTTCTCTTGAAAATGCCAACCACTCGTGTTGGCGAAACGTCGAGTTTTTCTCTAAATAAACGTCGGCCTAAAAACCCGAAAAACCATCAATCAAACTGTTTTCAGCTGTGAGATTTCGAGAAATTCTTTTAATATCTTAAAACGCCACGACAATCCGTGCAATTTTCTAGATTCTATTCCATATGTCGATCTAAACTGACTCCCAAGTATTTGATTAGTACAAGGTTTCGGTATTGATGTTTTCTAATTTATTTTCAACGGACCTATGTTTGGTAAGTTATCAGTGTAGGAGGTGAATGACAAGTATTTGGTTTTGTCTACATGCAAAGTTAATTTGTTATGTTGGAACCAACTAACGATTTCGTTAAAATCAACTTCGGCTTCTATTTTGAGGTGTTCCCACGTGTCTGATTGATACAATATACTTAGCTGTATCATCGACGAAACTCAGAATATCACCTGCAGATTGAAGTGTTAACAAGCTATTGGTGTATAATGGCGAATTAAACAGGACCCAAGACCGTTCCCTGCGGAACACCATGGGTAACATTTTCTTGATTACCTAATGCGATAAATATATTTCACTTGTTTACCGCGCATGCCAATGTTCTTCAACTTTTCTAAATGTCTTTTGTGACAGTGTCAAGCGCTTTGGAAAGGTAGACAAAAATACAAATTGCTGGCTTTGAATTTTCCAGTATTTCTTAAATTAATGATGTAGTCTGTATAATGAATCCTCTTTTGATAATCCCCCTCTTAAACCATATTGATTTTCTGATAGAATACTATGTTTCTCCAAAAATTGTGACATTCTATTCATGATGATTCCTTCGATTATTTCACTTATGCTAAAATAGCGTGTTATGATTGGTTGAAATTTTTGTGTTGATAAATGAAAACATCATGTTTTCGATTTTGTAGTTCGGCTCTTGATTGGCTACTGGATATGTATATGATGTGTTTTCGATTTTGTAGTTCGATTCCTGATTGGTTATTATGAAAACACAAACTTACCACTAGCAAGCTGCTATGACACACCAAACTTTGACCAAAACTAAATAAGCACTCACTATTAATTCATATCAACTTCACAATTTTCGACAAATTTTGCATACTCGTTGAATAATCAAATCACTAAATCAAAATGTTATCAAAACATAACCTCGAGCAAATGACGAAACTAGGAATGACTCGCTCTGTCAAGTAAATGTTTAGTTAGTTGCATAATTTCAGAACTAAATGCGGGATTGATGTTCCTAGTTAAATTGAATAGTAAATAAATAAAAATGGTTTCGATTTTATTCATGAAATAATCTTAACAAATACTCGTGTTATCGGCGATTATCGTTAATTCCTTCTCGGTTTCGAATCAAATTATGTTGCTTTAGGCAACATAATTTGATTCTCAAATTCAAAGGAATTGCTATTTCGATAATCACCGATACACTTGTGGTATGACCTACGATAATTTTTGTTATAATCGAAATCAATGAAATGGGTCGTAATTGCTGATTTGAAATTTATCACTTTTCTCGAAGAGTGGTTTTATCTTTATTTTTTATCTCGAAATAAGTTGTATTCGTGTTTGTATAATGGTTGCAGTTTATAAATGAGTATTTCAGCTATCAAGTTATGTCGTTTTGCTCGTAGATATCCCATATGTTTCGTTAAAGCAATATAGTCTAGGAGATGGTGACAGATTTCAGTTGACGATTTTCTCATCTATGACTCTGAGACCAGTGAAAGATATGAAAATTCTGACAAGAATGTTGAAAAATTAGAGCGGTCGCCGCGTGGCTTTCATATAAAAAAATCGATTTTCATTAAAAAATATATGTGTTTTGGGACGATGCAATCGCCGCTGCCATGTACACCATCGGCATGTTAAGATAGACAATAGCAGCGAAAAACTTATAGGCATAAGGGTTGCACGTGGTCAAATGGTACCAATGATGACGTAAACTTGTGATTTTTTTTTAATTTTTGACGATTTTCTCGTTGCTGCCAATTGAAATAATGGAAGTTTCCATCATGAATGTCCCATGAAAAAATAGGCATAAGGTGTGCGGATGTCGACGTGAGGAGAAGGAATTGAATTTTTTATATGAAGGCCACGCGGCGACCGCTCAAATTTTTCATCATTTTGGTCACAATTTTCATATCTTTCACTGGTCTCATAGGCATAAACGAGAAAGTCGTCACCTGAAATCTGTAATCATCTCTCAGTCTAATAGGGCCATGGTTACATATTTGTTCATGAAAAATGAAAGATTTTATATTATCATGAAAACGGATATCAGTTTTAACAAAAAAAAGGTCGAGGCATGCTTGGCTATTTGGTTCAGTCACATCATTGAAATAAGAGATGCATTCAAAGGACTCCAGATTCTTTTTCTTTTCTTCACTATAATTGTAATAACCAGAAAGCCAGTGGTAATAGCTTTATTTGAAGTACAAAAGCAATCCAAACTGAATATCATTGAAAATCATTTTTTTTACCGTAACAGTTCCGTGACAATCACGACTTTGATGTACAATACTTCTATTAATCTAACACAGAGTGAATCATAGTCTCAATATATTACAATAATCATAGTTTGAAAGTAAATCAATAATTATGTCACCGGTTAATGTGTGCATGTCACTAAATTCAATATATTCATTGAGGACTGATAGAAGTCTCCAATGAATTTGTGTAGACAAGAATTTGGCTAACGATATATTGATGTTAATGTAATCCTTTCATTATTTGATTTCATTTTCAGTCCTAGGGCATTTATTTTTTCCAAAACAATATATTCCTGCTCCTAATCAAATTCATTTCTGATAAATATAACTACACCATCATTTTTATTGAAGCAAGATTCATTATAAAGCGTTTTGTATCCTTCCAACCCATATAAATATGCATCGGTGATTTTGAAAGTTTCCGTATTGACAATACTGCCAAAATCTCTTTCAAGTTGACTCAAGTATACCTATATTTACTTCATCTATGATTTTTGTGATACTTCGTATGTTACTGTGGAAAATTTCAAAATCACCGAGTCCATCTTTCATTTAATAATTTTTATTTTGTGCCATTATGGGTTAATTCCGATACTTTTGAATGAATGGATCCATTTTGAGAAGTTATTATATTACTTTTGTTTGAAGGAACGTACACTGAAAAAAACAAATCCCGGGAATTTCTTGTTAAATGAATTCCTGTTGGTTAACTATTGTTATCATAACAAAAATAAAAACGAAAATAAAACTGAGAACAATTTGTTCTTGAAATCTATCATGCCGATTCCGGTTAAAGGGAGTTGAGTCGAATAAACAGGAAAAACGGAATGTATAGCAGTAATAAGGTACTTTTAATTTATAAGGAATATTTCCTGTGTATATAGAATAATATTTTGTTATATTTACAAGCCACGGCTGTAAAACATATGTTGGTCGGAACCATAGGTGCTACTGGAATAAAACACCGTGAATGTTACAGGAATATCTACTGAAATATAATAATTTTGTAAATATAACCCAACAAAATGTGAACGACTGACAGTATGAATACATTAAATTCAACAGGAAAGTGTTTGATAGTTCTCACAGAAATTCAGATTATTTTACCGGAATAAATCTTGTTCAGCTAACAGTATTTTAATGAATGTAATATATTCCTGTTATCTCCACAATCCCCAGTACTGTTCTAACAGCTCAGAACGTTGATTTCAACAGAATTCCTGTAAATCCCACAATTCAATTCGCTATACTCTGGGCAGTACGCGCTCCGTCGCGGTAACTCGATATTGATTCATTCGTGTTGGTTGTTGCGCCATTTTTTCTGTGCAAGTGCAGTGATTTTGATTGTGAATTGTGATACTTATTAGAAAAATATTTATGTCGAGTGCTGCTAATTTTAACTATTTAGCCCCTTTGTCTTAGACTTAGATCAAATCCAAGATGGGGAAGAAGGACTATATAACTGGTGAACCGAGATCCGATGGAAGTAGCAGCCAGCGACGATGATGATGCCCGGCTATTTAAGAGGATGAATTTTGGCCAATTACATCGAAACATTCAGAAGTAAGTAAATTTCATTATTTCAAATTGTTTGGCTATAAAGTGTCTGTCACTGAATCAATGTTCAATGAAGTAATCGTCAAACAACGCATAAGCATTAGGTAAGTGTTGCCAAACCGTAGCGATCATAAGCCAAAAATAATGTATACTTGGCAATATTTGATATCAAAATTGGTAATAGTTTTGAATACAAAACAATAAAATGAGTAGAATACACATTGTAATACTAATAATTTCAAAACATGGGGTAATGAAATTTAGTAATAGGAATGTCAGGCCTGTGATGGATATGATGTGATTCCCACTTTGTGAGACCCATCCCACATTTACCAAAATTATTCTGCACCGTTTCAGAATTAGAATTTAAAAAGCGGCATTATTTGTTTATATTGAATATTGTTGTTTGTTGTATTAAAGAAAAACCAGTATTTTTCTTTAGGACGACCTAACCCCTACAACCATATTCAATAATTACATAGAAGGTCGAAACTTCATCACTATTTGATTATATCTCCGACTATAATATTTTATGATTTGTTAATATTTATGTTTCAAGAAAATGTAAGAAAAGATATAGGTATATGTAGTATTCGATATGATAATAAGCATTTCAAAAGAGTACTCTTGTTATTTTTTTTTTAATCTTATCATGTTCTTGAACTTATTAAATAATATTAGTAAATAGTAAAATATTGTTTTCTAAAGCAGTACTTCAGGTTCAGGGAAAAATTAGGGATATTTTAAGTTGTAGAAGTTCGACAGTTGATGATGAGCTACAGTGTAATGAAAATTGGCTAATTGGTGTGTTATTGATTTGCGTATGCAGAGTGCAGACAAATTGAAAAATAATGAAATTTCGAAAGCTATAGAGAACATTTTAATATAGCCGATATAGACACGTAACTTTTAATACATTTAACCTACCCAGTATCTCTTACTGTTTAGGAACGTTGGCATAAATAGACCATTGAAACCTATTTTCTATTACTTGTTATAGCAAACGATGTTACTCTGCTGAGCCTTCCACTACTCAAAGATCTTAAATGGCTCAAGAGCTTATTCCCTCAATAGGGCACAAAGCTCGATTTCTGACCCACTGGGAAAAATGGAAGGCACCAATGCCTAGTGCTCCTACATCATCACCATCACCGAGCAGGGAACCATCCACAAGTATGGAGAAGATAGAACTCATGCATCACTCTTCTCAGTATACGAGAAATGTAAGTGGGTCCGTAATTGTTAATTGAAACAAGATTTTCCACAAAAGGTGGCATAGAATTACGAATACCTAATTGAATTTGTTATATTTTACACAACAGGGCCGATAATTGTGATTATTTTTTTATACCTGTGCTATATTGACTTTATCAAATAAAAAATGTAAATTTCATTATACCTACTCAACTGTTTAAACTAAATATTAGCCAAACTATTAATTATAAAAATAGATATAAATAAACAAAGATCTAACACATTATAACATATTTAATATAATTTCATATGAAGTCTCTCAATACTGGTATTCAACGAATCGAATCTCTCTAATTCGTTATAATAATGTTGAGATACTCTATGATAAATATATGGAAAATTCTCCCCCGATTCCTGGCACATATTTGCAAAGTCTCTCTTTAGTCAGAATGCGTTATAAAAATTACAAAATAGCACTTGAATACGAACAGGAAGTACCCTAAATTTCAACATTGCTCCATGGTAGAACTTACCGGAAACTTCCAGTAAAATTCCATGGAAAAAATGTCAACTGCAAATGGAAATTACTGTCAAAACTACGTAGTTAATTGAATGGAAAATGCAAGAAATTCCAGTTAAATACTAGGTAACTACAGGAGATTTCTGTAAAAGTACTGTAATGCATGAATGAAAGTTCTTTAATTCAACGGAAAATTCCTATAATTGCTGTAATTGCTTTTTTAGTTTAGTGTTAATTGCTGGAAATAATTGTGAAAACTAAAGCTCGAAGCTTCGAATACAACCAACTAGTTTGTTTGGTAAACAGGAAATTCCTGTTAAATCAAAAGTACAGCTTCGGTGAAAGTAGGTAGTTCATCAAAATAACAGGAAAATTTCAGTTAAATCAATGTAACGATTCTGTAAATATTAAAGTATATTCCAGTTTTCGTCATATTATTATTTTCCTGTTAAAATGACAAACTGCGGTTTGGGTTGCATTAACTGATCTAAAACTTGTTATTACGAGAGGAATTGATAGACCGGAATTGTCACGTACAATTAACAAATATTCCTGCTGTCGCTTATATAGGGGGAATTTCCTGTAGAATTTGCCAAATTCCTGTTGTATATCCTGGTAAATAGGGAATATGCATATATTTTTTTTATTTCTTCAATCAATTTTTTACTTCGTTATAACACAGTAAAAAATATAAATACGGTTGAAAGTCTTGGAATTAATTTTTAAAATAATATATAAAATACCGATTGAATTTGACCTATTTGAACGCCTCCATTTTCGCGCGCTGTGGATAACGTCACATGGCGCGATCAGTGTTGTTCTTCTTCCGTGTCGTTCGTTGAGACGTACTCTGATTGCTCTACTTGCTTGAAATTCATATTTTATAAAAGAGTAAGACAAATGCAGTACAAGTGTTAGAGAGAGATGAACAGATGTGAAAGTGATTTCGATCAACCAGAGCAGTCTTCAATGAACAAGCCTTTCTATAGATATGGCCATTGACACTACTGACAGTTAGGTTAGGGATTTGCAGTTTAAATCGCTATTACGATAATGGAAAATGCTAAAAAACCATTTTATTGGTATTGTCTAGTACCGGAATGCCAAAACACAATTATAAGTACACCAAATAAAGTATTGTTTTCTGTTCCAAGAGATGCGAAAATACGTAAACAATGGTGTAAGGTTATGAGAAGAGGCGAAGTATCTCCAATATCACATTTACATTGTTGTGAAGATCATTTCAATGTGAGTACATTTTATTCCGATAGTTAACATAAAGTGAATTGATCAGAAGTAAGTTTTGTATGCATAAATGTTTTGTATATCAAGCGGGAGATAACTCTGTTTATACCTGCCTCACCTAAATTAGAAAATGAAAACTATCATTTGATAAACTATTACTACTTATCAGTTCAGGTATTGTCGGATTGTGCTTTGACAAAACCACTTTCAGTCATTGCTCTTGATAATTTACAATTGTCGCTAGAACAAAATCGCACTACGTAATGGAAAACACTACAAATATATAATTAAAAATACATTTTCTATGAAAAATATAAATGTTATAACGTGCCATGTGATGTCATTCTTCGTTTCGACCAATGGTGATGCGTTTCGCAAATTTGAATTACGCGCGCTTATTATGCACTTTTTGATTAAAGTTTAATGGAGTTTAATACAAACTAAATGAAAAACTAGTGGTGTAGGTGTAATGTCAAGACAATAAAGTATCGGAGGTAAAAAAATCAAGTAAATTTAAATCACTTGCGGTTTGGTGTCTAATGGCCGGTTTGTTACAGTTTTTGAAGTCATTCGTATTTCTTTTCTATTTCCTTCAGATGGCTCCGTTGACGTTTCTTGAAGAGCTGTTTGTAGTGTTTTTGGTGTCTGTGGGGTCCTTTTTCGTGCTGTTTCTGAATATTCACTTTTAGATAATAATTACTCGGCTCCATATGCAATTCCGTTAACAATTAATGTATTTCTGTGTATATAGTAATCCTGTTGACCATCTTGTTTCACTTAGGTAAAGATGTTTCCTGAGAATTTTGTTTTCCTCTCTTTGTTCTTCTGTCAGGTCATGTGCTATAGACATTTTTTTCCTTTTAATTTTCTGCCACTTTGAGGTGCGATATTTTTCTTAAGAGAGATGACGAATTGTATTCGCTACTCATAGCTATTACCGTTGGTTCATAACTCTCTGGAAGACCCTGCATATTCAAGCAACAAGTAATTCATCATCAATTGGCTTACTGATTGAAGTTAAGTTGTAAGAGATATTCATGTTCACATTGCGATAAAGAGATACTTTTTATAACAAGTGCAGAAAAAATAATTTTTCTACGCCCATGTCTGTAAAAGTCAAAAATCGCACTGTCAACATTCCTTGTAAATGACATATAACAATAACATGCACGTAATGAGATCTCATAACATACACGTGCGTTTTAAGAATAAAACTTAAACTTCTTGTTTTAATTAAATTACAATCAAATTTTTATTTACGTAAGACTTTATTTGGTCTATTTACACAAATTTAGTCAAGCGAAAAACAAAAACTGCCTCTTAATGTAGACAGCACGTTATGCAATTTCGTTAAAAATAGGACACGTTTTCTTAAGTAGCATGCTATGAAAATAAATGTCATGTCATTTATATTGTCAATTTCTTGAGAACAAAATATAATTGTATCCGAACATTTTCTCAACTTTATCTACGAATATGTCTGATAGTAGTAAACGTGATGAAATTATGAGCATGATTACTTATATTTCGGATGTCCATCATCTTAATGGTTGAATGATTTATATCTCTTTCAAATTTTTCACAACGTTTCAATTGCTTGAATCCGCAATCGTCTTCTGGTCTTCTGGTCTTCTGGTCAAAATCGAGAATTGCTGACCACGCCTGGACAAAACACCACCGAATTCTTTGGGACGAAGCTAGTGTCCTTCATAGAGAGGAACATTGGTTCAAACGAAAATTTATGGAAGCCACCTATATAGGACCCAATAGTACCTTCAGTCAACCAAGCGTGGAAATTAAAAACGTATGGAAACCGCTCATGGGCTGTTTTGGAGGAAGAAAAAGCGCGAAACCACGCGCGCCACAAGACCGCGCGTAATTACACCGTAATTACACTTTAATTGTAGACCTATAAAAGGTCGCGTAGCATCTGATTTTGTCATTATTCACCAGAAGACGATTGCGGATTCAAGCAATTGAAACGTTGTGAAAAATTTGAAAGAGATAGAAATCTTTCAACCATTAAGATGATGGACGTCCGAAATATAAGTAATCAAGGTACTACATCGTCTAAAACATTCAAACAAATTATGAGCACTCCACCGAAGATTCTAGAAAAAGCTCACGCTGCCACACATAATTTGTAACCGCTAAAATCCAAAGAAAGTTACGAAATTACCTATGAAAAATGTATGGATTGGCGACACAAGCATAACGTTAAAATGAATGGGCGTAGAAAAAGTATAGTACGTTACACGAGTTGTAAGCCCATTACGCACTCATGAAATTTATGCACTCGTCACTGCGCGGCTTCGTGCATAAACTTTTTCATTTCGTGCGTAATGGGTTACTTACATATCTTGTTACGTAATATACTATTGTGCGCAAAAACATCAACTGTACCTACGTAATATTATAGTGGATAAATAGGTCTTTCAAACACGTGGAGTGCTCGAAATAAAGCAAGTGTTTGAAAGCCCAGTTATCCACGAATACTATACGCTATATTTTCTTATTGGTGCAATTCGGAATCATATAAATACTGGTTTGACCACTACAAAAAATGTTAATATGTACTAATAATGTAAAATGGTTGAATTCGTGATGTGACATCAGTATAACTTTAGTTGTCATGGAAATGAGAAGAACAGACATAAATTTGAAATTTGTCATCAAAGATCAATTGTTGTCAAAGCATGCAACAATTACAGAATTTCTCAATACTTATAGTAACTGTGGTAGAAAAAAATGTGTTTGTACATTTTCGTAGAGAGCTTTTCATATTAGCGTGATTTGTTGAACTCGGCTGCGCCTCAGTCAACAAACTTCATACGCTCGTACAAAAAATCCTACTACTACCTAATTTTAGAATAAAAGTGTAATCAAACAATGAGGACTCTTGCATTGTACATCCCAACGGATCGATGTTGTGTCCCTTCGAGTGAGACCTGTCGCAAAGAAATCTGATATGGATAATGCGGAGAAAAAAGCCAAAGGAAAAAGGTGAACAGAAGTTAGTGACCAAATACCTATACCATTCCTGATTTTTCCTTTTAAGAAGATTCCATTTATCATGACAGCAACACAATTTGTGTATCTTCCGTCAATCTCCCGTACCTACTCTGCGAATTGACTAAAATCCCCATTACCGAGTTGGGATCACGTTCTAGATTAACACCTGCACTGGCATAAACATGGAAATTAATATATCATGCAAGCAATCAATCATGGCTCTAATACCGCAGAATGAATTGCCGGGTGGAAATTCGCACTGTACCGCTTACTAACGACGCTATGAATTCAAATTAGCTTTCGTTCCTCACTAGGATATAAAAAAATAATTAGGCGTCAGTTAAATGTACATTTGTATGATGCTTCTACCTGACTGCTAGTGAAAAATCTTGAAAATGTTCATAAGACAAGTTTTATAATTTTTAGATCAAGCTGTGGAGGTTTTTCCACCACAAAATGAAAGACGCAAATGACCTATACTGATTTTTATAAGATAGTTCGTTGATGAAAACCTCAGTTTTTACCCCAGAAAATTGCTTCGTGGAATTTTTTGAACAAGCGATAGTGAAAAAAAATACAACTTCTTTTGTTTTTTGTAAATTTCTCATTATTTAAGAAATCGTTTTACAGTCGATGTAACTTTTGTAGATATTTATAGAACCTAAAAAATTGGTTTTCGTACTACCAGATCGTGTATTTTCCACTGAGAAAAACCGGAAAAAACTCGACCATATTTCAAAAACTTATAATTTTATAAATCTGAAGATGTACAAACAATACTTCGGACAATGTTGATAGATAATAACATTGTTTATATAGAAGATAGTCAACCTTATGGGATTATAATTGGATCAAAATGGATGCGACATGTAGATGGCGATAGTGAGCTCGCATCCAAGTCATGTCGTAACTTCAGTGATCTGGCCTCCAAGTCATGTCGCAACTTGATTAAAACAATGGAAAAGCAATAAAATCAGGGTTTTTTGTAGAAACCTGCATTAAAATGACGTCAAATATTCATGTTTGTAACTAATTACGCTAGATGACACTCGCCTTTGTGTCCAATACCTTTTCCACAGGCATTGACTAACTATGTCCTATTTAAACAATGATAATAATTTGTGGTTCAACTGTGCGCAAGGTGTTTTCTGTCCGATTTGTAGTTTTTGCACAATCTCGTTAATAGTTATTTTTGTATCTAGTGCGCGAAATGCTACTTTGGTGATCGAGAACTGATTTTTTTTAACGATGCGCATGAGATGCAAACAAAATTTTTTCTACAAACGTCAAAAATATTGTTCTAAAATAAGTAATAACTATGAAAAATAGTATTGAACTGGCTTAAATAATTTTTCCAAATCAAGTAATTACTGTAACTATGGAAATAAAATGGCATTTGTTGACAATTATTTCAAAGTGACAGTTCTTGATAATTATTTTGGAGTGACTTTTTATTCGCGTCAATTTCGTGCGTGATATTTATTATTGTAAAAGAATGGAAATTTCGAGCGACGATGAACTAAGCAGTACCCCACCTAACTTGATAGATGCGGCTAATTCCGTAATTTCCAACCTTTTACCGGAGAAATCGAGGCGGCAGTATGAAAATGCATATCAGCAATTTAAAGAGTGGTGTGAAGCAAATAAAGCCAGAAAAATATCTCTCACAATTTGAAAGCCTTAATTATTGTTCTACATTAATAAATAAACAATTTCTTGTTTTTTGCTTGATTGAGGAGTTGAGGACCATATAGGTTAGAATATGAAAATCCCATATAGTTTACATGCAGTGTGCGAAATATATTTCGCACATTACTTCGCGCACGGTGTCATGGTAACGAATGAAAATGAAAAAAGTGCCACTTCGCATACTGTTGTCAATGCGCGAACCTTGTCATTTTTTGACGTTTGTAGAAAAAACAATTCAACACCTTGACTGCCAAAAAATTCATGCTGACTTATCCATAGTGCCACAGAAAACGGGTACCGTGTAACAATGATATATGACATTAGCCTACCATTCAGTTATTGGTACATTTAACAGTGATCGGTAGGTCATCAGAAATGGTAATGAGCCAAAGGTTTAGGCTAAGTTCTTGAACATTGTAGTCCTTGGCATAAATAAGTGACGTTTGGCAGGTTTTTGGAAGTTTTGTCACTCTTCTAAGTAGTTGGGCTTCACAGATGGCTTCGCTGTCTATTGGATAGGGCAGCAAATCGGAACGAATTCTCACACCGTGATTTATGAATTTACAATTTTCCAAATTTTGGAGTGGAATATACAACAATGAATCACCATCTCGCAATATATTTTTGAAATGAAAGCAAAATATGGTGAAGTCCTGTTCTATTATCTGGTATTGGTAAAAGTCGATAAAAAGTATATGTTTCTTGTTCGACTAATGGTATTTTCAAAATGAATACAATTTTTGAATCGACTTGATATGCTTCAAGTTCAATGATTTCGATATATCGAGCAACATTTGAAAACGTTGTTGGTAATGGTATTTTTTTTTTTTTTGAGAGATTGTGGTATCTATATCTAGGAGAGATTTTATCAAATCATGTGGAGTAATGATTCAACTATGCAGTATATTCAATCTAGCAAATGTTATGGAATTTAAAACATTATTGAGAGTATCTTCCAGAAAAAGATAGCTTTCCATCAGTGTTTCGCAAATATCAAAGGTTCGTACTTGTGCTTCATACAAGGCGAGATCATCTGAGAGTGAGAATATTGACGTTTCAATTTCTTTTATATCTTTATTGAAGGTTTCTTCATCCACTTGCAATTTTTGTATAGTCGAGTTAAAGTTTTTGATCACAGATGTAGTAACGGATATCTGATTTTTCAAAAGATTTTCAATTTGGTGTTCATCTTGTGGAATTTTATTTATTCACCGTCTTGCGTTATTGCTTTCCAAACAGTACCTTCTCCATTAATTAATCATTGTTTCTGTCTTTTATTGTAATTTTCAGTATCAGCAAATATTTCTCGATACATGAGGCTGAGTGAGTTGGATACTTGAGTGAGAAGGCTGATATGTGTTTGCACTTGAGCTTTGAAAGATATCATTCGTGCTCCTGGTTGCTCAAACGTGTCTAACATATTTTCTAAAATTTTGTCATTATTTTCCAAAGCAAATTTTATATATTCTTATAGATAAGCAGAGTCCATTTTTCGTTTGAAATTTTCAAAGTGCTTTCTTCATGAAGGAAGATGCCAACGGTATTGTTTATAGGTTGAATGAAGTATTGTGAGTGGGCTGCTGAAATCAGCAAAATAACCCTGAAAACAAAATCAATCTTCAATATAAAGTTTTAATCTATCGAAGTTAAGTTTTGTGTTTTGTCGCGTCTTCCAATTAACTAGCATTGCTGAATTTTGAAAAATTTCTATTATTTCAAAGGGACCATTAAATTCATTTTGAAGTTTATCTTTGATCTGGGATTCTTTAACGAATACTTTGTCTCCTACTTTGTATTCTATAGGTTGTCCAACATGTTTATCAAATCTTACTTTTGATTTTTCTTTTTGTCTTTGAGTTTTTTCTCGAGCACCTTTATAGTAGTGCGAAACTCTGTTATTGAGATCTCGGATGTATTTTGTTATTAATTTATTTTGATTATAGAGAGTTTCTGGTGGTCGACTAGATGTGTGTCCGAATAAAAGTTCATAGGGTGTGAATTAATGTGTTTTATTTTGTTTTTTTGGTTTAGACATGTAAGAGGGCTGTCATTAGGGTTGTCTGCTATACTTGATCTAATCCTTTCCATTAGTGTGGCATGGAATCGTTCCAAAGAACCATTTGATTGAGGGTGGTTAACGCTTGAAAATGTTAGTTTTATTTCATAAAGGGTGCAGAGGTCTTTCATGAGGGCATTATTGAATTCTCAATGGGGTACCATAATGTTGGAAAAAGATCAATAAATTATTGACAACTGATTTTGCAGATTTGTCATCAATTGGGTAAGCCTGTGTGAATTTAGTCAGTTCGTCTCTGATACACTGAGGAAAAATTTACTAACCCCAGCTAGAAATCGAATAACCCCAGCAAGAAACTCTAATAGCATCGGGGACAAGCGAGTTCTCACCTGTGGTTATAAAGTCGACTTTGCTGATTACAACTCGCTTGGGATTTTGTCGAATAACTTATTTTCTCGAACTTTGCTACCGCAAGTGAGTGCACCTAGTTATGACTATGATGCATTGTTGCAGTCGTAGGTATCTGACTTTGGTACCGCTAGCGATTGCACCTACTTATGACTACAAGATTGTCTCAGTCGTAGGTATCTGACTTTACTACCGCTAGTGAATGCATCCACCTAGAACTAATGGGGTACTGTTCCAGCTACTGCTAACGAGTGCATCTACCTAGACTATAAGTAATAGTTTCAATTGTAGATTTGCAAGTTTGCTACCTGCTAGCAATGGTTGCAATATTTTTTGCTCCAGGATGTCCCAAAAATAGGTTCATCAATTTCAACCACTTGTATAGAATTCATAAAGAGCAAACATTCTAATTCCGCTAGCTCCCATTCTTGTAAAATAATCTTGTTAGCCATTAGGTAGAAAGGTACCTACTCTCTGAGACCTCCTTTATGCACTTGTGGTTGTATGGTTTGCAGTCGAACGGCAAGAAACGCTTCTTGCGAAATTTTAATAAATAATACAAAATACTTATTTCTCTGCTCTGATAGCATACTGCACTAAAGCTTCTCGAACCGTTGCAACTTGCATAAAAAGGTACAAGGCACCACAAGGAAACGCTCAATGTTTTGCCGTGAGACCGCAAACTACACAACCACACCTGCATAAAGAGGCCTTACACACAAAACTAAACTTGATTACCACTCAGCGGCGTTATTCCCAATCAGTACTCATATACTATGAAATATGAATTAGCCGGAAACAAACGCATACACGTGCACAAACACAAAGCCAAGAACAATAACCTAATCTTTGTCTTGTCCAAACGACCACCAGCCAGAGAATGATTCTGTTTCTTCGTTTTCATTCGCACTAAACGACCTAAAAATATTTGTTGTGTTCGTGGAAGGGGTAATTTCCATTGAAATATCAGCAAAACATCGAATAATCATAGCAAGGCATAGAATAATGGTAAGCGGGTTCATCCAGTAATATTTTAGTGGCTGGTTGACAACTGTATTACAGCAAGTGTATGAAAATCTATGCGATTTTCCACTTATAGTAAGCAGAAACCACAGGCATGTAACTCGCTAGTGATTATTCAGTTATAAGATTGAAATGTTCTAATAAAAAACTTTCTGCCCCAGACCGACTGCCTAAGAGCGACAGCAGTATACTTTTCTGTGGCAGAAAAATCACCTCCAGCAAAATCGTTTTCCTTGCCATAGGATTTCAATGTGCTGGTACTATTCGACACTTTGTCATAGTAATAGTATTTCTTATTATGATTGCAAGAAATATCTTAGCAAAAACTTAAATAGCACGATTTTCCTCAATGTAGTGACAACATAGTTCTTGGAGGGGATTTCAAGAATGTCAATGTTAATCCTTTCGAATGGTGTTTTGGGTGTTTCAGTTATCACTAGAGGGTTGCTAAGATTTTTCCTGCATACTTTGATTTTCTGACAAGTTTCACATTTTCAACATCTTTGACTAAATTTGGCCAGGTATATTTTTCTTTTACACGTATAACAGTTTCGTTGATACCTCGGTGTAAATTACTTTTGACGGAATGGTATTGATCCATGATAATAGGTCAAATTTTGGCCAATAGTTATTTTAATTTCTTTTTCCGCGAAAATGAAAGATAGAATTTCTGAAATTGGTAGTTCTAGATTATTTTCGACGTAATAAGTTTTTGAAAGATTTAGTTCATTTTGTCTTTTATAGAGTACGTAGAACAAGTGTTCATTGACTGAATCTGGATCATATGGCAAAGCAATAATGAAGTATTTCCTTCCTTCAACTGATTTACTTGATAAAACATTAATTGCGTCATTAGAAAAGTCAGCATGTTCTTCAAAAATGTCTTCAATTATTTTGTCTTGAAGATATTTTGTTGGAAAAATGTCAGAATATTTTTATGTTGTTTATCTAATAGTTGGCTATTGTCAAATTTAATTTTTGAATGATCGATCAGGTTTGATACAAGTGTGCATATGTGTCAAATTCTTGTTGTATTTTTTCGAAAGAAAATTCTTCCTTTCCTTGTCTCTCTATTTGTTCTTCTGGTGGAGTATCCGGGTTTTCATCTCCATTTGAAGCGAATATCAAAAATTTTGATTGAAAATTCGCGCATTCTTTGAAATGATTAATTTTAATACGTGATAGGGCATCGGCGGTCTTATTGATTTTGCCGGGTTTATACTCTATCTCGTAATCGTATTCTTCCAACTTGAGCCGCCAACGTGCCAGCCTACTACCTGGGTCTTTAATTGAAAAGGCCAGCCTACTACCTGGGTCTTTAATTGAAAAGAGCCAAGTGAGCGGTCTATGGTCAGTAACTAATTTGAATTTTCTACTGAATAAATATGGTCGGAAGTGTTTCACGGACCAGACTATGGCCAAAAGTTCTATCTCGATAGTAGGGTACTTGGTTTCGGCATAACAGAGAGTTCTAGAAGCATATGCTATAGGGAGATCTTTGCCCATAGGTCCTTGTGATAGGACAGATCCTATCGCAAATGCACTCGCATCTGTCGTCAAGAGAAACGGTTCTTCAAAGTTTGCATATATCAGAATCGGACTAGAAGTTAGACCACATTTCAATTCTACGAATGATTTTTCACATTCTGAGTCGAAATAAAATTTAATATCCTTTCTGTAAAAGTTTTGTTAGGGGTTTTGATATTTTTGCAAAGTTTGAAATGAAGCGACGGTACTTATCGTCAACTGAGAGTTCATTCAGTTTTCGATAGTCGATAACGACACGCCACTTTGGTTTTCCAGAGGCATGCAGCTTTTTGGGAACAACCCAAACAGGGGATGACCATGGGGAAATGGATGGTTGAATAATTCCTTGTTTCAACATTTTAAAAATTTGTGTTTTAACCTCTTCTTTATGAACTTGGGGGTATCTGTATGATTTTGTAAAAACGGGTTTGGCATTATTGGTTTCTATTGTATGCTTGATTTCGTTCGTGAAAATATCCGAAAATTCCATACACACGTCAGTTATTGATTGTCTTTCTTCGTCGTTCAGATGGTCAAGTCGTAATTGATTTTGAATTTCTTGCGTCCTATCAAATTCATTTTCAACAGTTTGATCATTAGACGTATTAATATCAAAAACTGATTCGAATTTTGAAATTGGTTCGAGTTTCAGGTCTGAAAAATCAATTGTTTTTGGAATAGCATTGACATTTATAATTGAAAATAGAAATTGTCCTTTTTCGTCAATTTTTACCAAAGCATTTGGTAATCTAACTTTGTCTTTTTCCTGTGCTAACATTTTAGCATCAGTATTGGTGAGGTAATACTTTAGTTTAAAAATTTGTTCAGTTCTGCGTTCAATCATGATTTGATTTTGATTTAATTTTGGTGTTTTCATAATTTCTTCTTCAGTTACTTTGAATAACGGAACGGTTTTGAAATTTGTTATTAATTGGTTATTTTTCAAATCAATAATACAATTGTAATGTTCTATAAAATTGGATCCAAGTAAACCATTGAACTCAATATCTATGTCATAAACGTAAACTTTATGCGGATCGTTGTCTTTAAAATTTATCAAAGTGGATTCAGTGATTAAAATTTTTTGGTCGTTGGATTTGGAGCGCTGTTCTGGAACCTTGCTGGTTTTTTTGAAGATAACCTTCTCAAACCCCTTGAGGGGATCACCATCACATAACTCATCTCGTCGTCCTACAACTGTTGTATTTTGTGTGGAACCCTTGTTAACAAGGTAAATAATTCTTTACATGTTCTATTTAATTTTTTTCTATGTGTTAAATGTGATTTCAATAAGGGTGCTGTTCGACACACAGCCATCTTGTTCCTTTTATTTTTGCAATAATAATTATTCACTATTTCGAGTCAATTGTCGAATTTATATGGGGAGTTTTGAATGATTATTAGCATACTTTATCGCAGTTCGATTGCTTATTTGTTCAACATACAATTTTCATCGTGAACTCATAAAATCACGTAGAGGACTGGGGGTAATCGGAAACATTTATATATACATATCTATTCGTTAGAGTAATGCTGGTATTCTTGTTCCATAGGATTTTTGTCCGAGACCAAGTTTTTGTCCGAGACCTACGTTCCTGTTGGAGGCCCAAGTTTTTGTTGGAGTCCTACATTTCTGCTGGAGTTCTACGTTTCTGTTCGAGGCTAAGTTTTCCTGTGGGATGCCTACATTTCCCGATAGAGGCTCATACTCATGTTGAATCGGTAATACGTTGAGAAAACTACTTTGGGAGTCCTATCAGACTCATCTGGAAGCTGGAAGTAGCTGTTAGAGACTGCAAGTCCAGAGAATTCCTGTTCCAGAGTCCTGTCGGATGAATAAAGTCCATATGCCAACAGATAAGTGGTTAAAAACTGTGTGAAATATTTTTATTATTTTAATTACTAGTCAAACATTATTTTTGAAGGGTCGAAACCCTTAGAACTTTCGTAAAGTTATAACTTAAAAAGGTAAATAACATACTGGTATACATAGGTACTTTTTGTTGTAAAATATCTGCGGAAAGCCCATAACATCATATACAAGCGCACGATTTGCACATAATGAACCTCTGCCAATGGATCCATTCGCCGATGTCCCCTTATAATTTGGTAATCTTCAGAGGGTACACTTTCCGTACGGTATAAATATTTACTCACTCACTAGTAATTTATTTTTGTGTTTATGAAACTAATTTAAGCATTCCGTTTCATAGTTATACCTTGGATACCGAAAATAATAATCTTACATGAATTTATCGTAATTGCCAAACAAAAACATTGTCAATTTAATTCATCATATACATTACCGTTGGCACAACAACATTTAAACCATATAACTTTCCATAAATGTACAGGGTGTGTTTTGTTCCAAATTTTAAATATACAGGGTCATAGTTTTGGGAATTGGTCTTTCCCTTTTCCGATTTCCTAGTTCTTTAGGCGGAAGCCAGTTTCGAACCTGCTGTAGAAGGGAACTAAGTGTTGCCCACAATTATTTTTTTCAGGTAGGGTGAATTTGTTTTTCTATTAGTCACCTAAACGCTCACCTGTAGTTTTACCCACGACCATCTCCACTTCGAGCGTAGCCGCGAGCAAGCAGGGATTTTTGAGCGTCGATCCCCGAGACAAACCTTTGTAAACGAACCAGTTGGGGACATATTACTGAGTAAGGAGTATATGTCAATTATATAATCGGTGTCACAAAAGGATTGTTACAAAATGGCGCACAACGTGTAGGGCCAGTGTCCAGTGAAACGAGGTAGGTCACAACGTGTGAGAACTGTGTTTGACACCCAGAAGTACATTTTTTTGGTTTTGGTTACTATATTTTTTTGAATTTTTGGAAACTGTGAATAGTGTTGTTGTCACGTTTTCTAAAGTGGTTTTTGATCTATAATTTTTTGTATTGCCATTGAGAATATCGTGCCTGAGTATATATACGAGGTGTTGTGCTATGTAGTGATTATTGAATTTGGTATAAATAGATTTTGTGTTTAAAATTGGATATTTCTGTGAAATCTGGACAAACACAGAAGAGAATAAAAAAAAGGTGGAAGATTTTTTTGAAAAAAATTTTGGAGCTTTCTGAGGACGTTGGAACGTTGAAATGTGAAGAACAATCTTGGACGAAATATTTTGTCGAAGCAGGACTTGGACAATTTTCTTCAGTAGGACGTCGAAGATTATTTTAATTTTTTGAATTTTTTTAATATAGGTTGAATTTTTTTTGAACTTCACTTCTGAAGACTTGTAAATGTTTTTGAACTTTGTTGAATATTGTATTTGTGAATCGTGTAAAGTGAACAAAGATTATTTTTATTTGAGACATACTTTTCTTTGATTGTCCTGAAATAAAATACACTGAACCTGAGTTTTACTTTTGATATTTGAAATTTATTGTACCGATACTGTATTTTTTAAACTTTGTCGTTGATTATTTTTATTTACTTTATTCATCATGCCTGGTATGTTGGTTATTAAATATTTGAGAAAAGATGAATTGGAATATGAACTTAGAATTCGAGGAGTCGGAACAGGAACCGTAGATGACATGCGCAGTAGTCTAGCTGCTACTCTTCGTAGTGAGGCTGCAAATCAGAGTTTTTCGTATCCAGCATACCCATTCACGTTTGAGGAAGATATTTTAGCAGTTGAAACTAAATTAGGTGAATTAGATGCAGCTTTGAAAATTTGTACAGGAAATCCAGGAGGAACTGAAGCCGTTAGATGGCAGACACAGAGTAATCATTTGTTAGGTAGGATTGATCGTATGATACCTACTGGTGTTGAGGTTGTTGATCAGCAGAATGCTAAATCAGGTTTGTTGGCTAGGGTTTTGACTCTTTCAGACCAGCTACACTAGAAACTGTACCCTGAACCAGTTGATCCAGTACCACCAGCGTTGACGGTTCTCTCTGGTCTGAACCAAACTTTTCAAGCAGGCTTAGGTCAGGTGCATACGTCGTCCCCTGTTCGTTTTGGTTTAGTTAACACTACTGTTGCAGCTGCCAGTTCATCGCAAATGATACCACCCTACAAGTGGGGTATTGAAAAATTTACAGGTTCACCTAGATCCATATCTGTTTCCGCATTCTTCGAAATGGTTGAAGAACTTAGAATAGCTCGCCATGTTCCCGAAGATGTTTTATTAGAGTCCGGTATCGATTTATTTTCAGAAAAGGCTTACCAACTCTATAAGGATGTTCGTGTTAGAGTTTTTAGTTGGCGTGAGATGGTAGAAGAATTCAGAAGGGAATATCTGCTCATCATGGAGAAGCACTTTTTGAGGAACTTCGCCATAGAACTCAACATCCTTCAGAATCGATTGGTGTTTATTTAGCTATCATGAATAGTTACTTGAACAGACTGAGATGCCCTATTTCAGAGGATACCAAAATGATGATTATTTTGAAGAACTTGCATCCTTTTTATCAAGATAGGTTACGGGATCCCTTACCAACAACTTTAGAGGATCTTAGAGTTGTTTGTCGACGCATGGAAGAGAGACAAGATAGTATTGGGAATTATGTGGAGCCGAATGCTAGGAGATCCAATGTTCTGGAAAAGGACTTGGCATACATTGAGGTTGATAGTGTTGAGAATAGGAGTGTTGCGGCCTCGACTTCGTCTTCCGGTATAGTAGATAATACTTGGCGACACAACTCTAACAATGGACGTTTTGGTCAGTCGAATTCAAGAAACAATCCCTCTGGTGACTCGAATCGGAACTCACTTTGTTATAGGTGTAAGCAACCCGGCCATAGAGCGATTGGTTGTTTAGCTCCTAAAGGTAGGCATTGTTTCAAATGTAAAAAGGAAGGTTTTACAACTAGGAACTGTCCTGATTGTAATAACCAGGGAAACGGCAGACACTCAAGTGGTCGAAATAGTGTTGCTGTAGAGTGTTCGACCAAGGTTCAATCAATACTTGATTTTATTTTAGATCATGCGGTAAATGATGAGAGACCATATTTGAAAGTTAGAATTTTAGGTACTGAAGTATTAGGTTTGCTAGATTCTGGTGCATCTCGAACTATTGTTGGTAGTTGTGGTGCAAAGTTACTCGAGTACTTAGGTTTAGTGGTAGATACTTCGAAGAAGTCTGTGTGTCGTGTTGCTAGTGGTCAAACTTGTGATGTTTTAGGAGAATGTATGGTACCTTTTCTTGTTAGAGATCGTTTAAGAGTGGTATCCGTTTTAGTTGTTCTTGGGTTACCACATACCCTTATTTTAGGATCAGATTTTTGGAGAATCATGGGAATTGTCCCTGACTTAAGACATAATGAATGGCATTTTTCTGAGTTACCCGTAGCAATTGGAACTGTAGATCATCTTCAGAGTCAGACGGTGCTGACAGATCTACAAAAGGTGCAGCTAGAAGCTGTAATCACGAGGAATAGGGAACTCATGGGATTTTCTTTGGGATGTACTACTGTCGCTGAGCATGTTATAAACTGTACAGCCGCACCCATCAAACAGAGATATTATCCGGTGTCGCCAGTAATGCAATCCCACATTGATAAAGAATTAGACGAGATGTTGTCTTTGGGAGTTATCGAAAGGTCTAGTAGTCCTTGGTCTTCGCCGATCTTGTTGGTCAGGAAGAAAGACAACTCGTTCAGATTCTGTGTTGACTTTCGAAAGTTGAACGCTGTGACAGAAAGGGATAGTTACCCCCTTCCCTATATCTCTAGTATTCTGGATAAATTGAAGAACGCTCATTATTTATCGACTTTGGACATTAAGTCTGCGTATTGGCAAGTACCTGTTGCTGAGTCATCACGACCTTTCACGGCTTTCACAGTACCTGGTAGAGGACTCTTCCAGTTCTGTAGACTTCCATTTGGATTGCACAATAGCCCAGCAACGTGGCAACGTCTTATCGATCAGGTCTTAGGTCCGGAGCTTGAACCAAATGTTTTCACTTACTTGGACGATATAGTGGTGATCGCTGACTCTTTCGAAGAACACATGAAGATTCTCGATGAGGTTTTCAAGCGGTTGAGGAAAGCCAATCTGACTGTCAGTTGGGACAAATGTCAATTCTGTAGACCAGAATTGAAATACTTAGGTCATGTTGTGGATAAAAACGGTGTACATGTCGACTCTGATAAGGTTAAGGCTATGTTGAATATCCCTTCCCCAAAGAACGTAAAAGAGGTTCGAAGTATAATTGGAACGTTTGCTTGGTATCGTAGATTCATTCCCGATTTTGCTACGTTGATTTCACCGATTACTTCGTTGATGAAGAAAGGTAGAAAATTTGTGTGGACACCTGAGTGTGAGGATTCCTTTCGGAAAATTAAGGAATTGCTGGTAGCAGCCCCTGTGCTGAATTGTCCTGATTACAATTTACCATTTGTAGTTCAGTGCGATAGTAGTGGATTTGGAATTGGCACTGTACTGTTGCAGAGTACTCCTGAAGGCGATCGAGTTATCAGTTACTTGAGTAGGTCTTTGAGCAGACAGGAACGGAATTATTCGACGACTGAACGGGAATGTTTAGCTGTACTTTGGTCCATCGAGAAACTAAGGCCATATCTGGAGGGAATACCATTTACGGTTGTGACAGACCACGCTTCATTGGTCTGGCTCCAGAACCTGAAGGATCCCACTGGTAGACTTGCTCGTTGGTCCGTGAGGTTGCAACAATTTGATTTCAAAATCATACATCGAAAAGGTAAGGATCACATTGTTCCTGATCTTTTGTCTCGATCTGTTCCCGTCGTTGATTCTATTGAAACTGGCCCAGTCGAAACTACTGATGGTTGGTATAACAAGATTTGTAAAGGTGTTGACTCCAAACCATTGAAGTTTCTGCAATGGCGTTTGGTTGAGGGAAGATTATTCAAACATGTTGGTTCGAAGAGTGGTTGCTTAGGTGAAGAGGAGGATAAGTGGAAAGAAGTTGTTTCGAAAGGTGACCGTAAGAAGTTATTGGAAAATTTTCATGACAATCCTATGGCGGGTCATATGGGTGTCTTGAAGACATTTAAGAGGATCAGTAAGAAGTACTTTTGGCCAAAGATGAAGTCGGATGTTGCTCGTTATGTTCGGAACTGTAATCGCTGTGCTGCTCATGAAGTGGAGCAGGGACCCCCAAAAGGGTTAATGACTGCGCAACCCCGCGCTACACAGCCTTGGGAAGTTATTGCTACCGATTTGATGGGACCTTTTCCCCGATCAAATAAGGGTTATCGTTTTATCTTGGTTGTCTTGGACACGTTTAGTGAATTCTCGTTAGTGGTTCCTCTTAGATCTTCTAAAGCCCCTTATGTGGCGAAAGTTATTGAAGAAGATGTTTTCCTTATGTTTGGAGCACCAAGACTCTTGCTTTGTGATAACGGGAAACAATTTATTTCCAACATCTTTTCCAAATTGATGAAAGACTATGGAGTAAAGGTTCGGTATAATGCTTTATATCACCCTTAGGCTAATCCCTCCGAGCGGTACAACAGGACGCTAAAGACTATGGTGGCGACCTTTGTCTCCGATAACCATCGGAAGTGGGATGGAAATTTGGCAAAATTGGCTTGTGCCACTAGAACGGCTTATCATGAGACGGTCAAGCAGAACCCATACTTCATCAATTTTGGTAGGAATATGATTACCGATGGTCAAGAGTTTGCTCGTAAAAAGTTGCTCAGAAGTTTCGAGGACACAGATCAACCCTCTGAATCTGTCGAAAATAGAACAAAATTGTTACAGAGTGTATTTGAGAATGTTAGGAAGCGTATAGAAAGAGCTTCTCAGAATACTGAGAAAAGGTATAACCTCCGTCGCCGCCACGAAGAGTTTCTGCCTCATCAGCTAGTTTGGCGAAGAAACTTTGAACTTTCTGATGCAAAAAATTACTTTGCGAAAAAGTTAGCTCCGCGATGGGTGGGTCCTTTCCTCATCAAGAAGAAAGTATCACCTTGGATGTATAGTTTGGTTGATGGAGATGGTAGGGACAAAGGAGTTTGGAGCGTGAAGGATCTCAAGGCAGCTAGCGCTGGTGAAAATTCACCGGAGTGAATTTTCTTCAGGTTAGGGGGGTGTTGTAACGTTTCTTTTTCAACGTTACGAATTTACATCTAATTTCTAGCTCTGCCCCGCTCACTCCTATATAGATTTAGCTGTAGGCGCGCAGGTCAATTTCTCGGAGCCCGCTTCACAACGGACGTGACGTACCCGGGTAGTTTTCGCTGTCGAAGAATTCTTACTAACACCATCCTACACCGTCATGGTTACGAGTGGCGGACTATTATCAGTGAGTTATCTGTTGTTATGATAACTATCACATCGTTTGACTTAGTTTGTTCTGGTATTGTTTTAAATCTGTTTTGTGTAATTTAGTATTGTCTGTCTTCGAATTTAATTGTTACAGGGTCCACAAAGTAAGTGAAGTAAAACGTACTAAAACGTACTTCGGTAGAGGGTTTAGAGTCGGTACGTTGGCTACACTGTATTTTGAAGTCACCAATGGAATTGGTAGTGGGACTTCCGTGTTAAAGCAGTCTATCTGAAGCTGTCGTGTTAGTAGGAACTGGATGAAAAAGTAACTGTGAAGAGCCGTAGGTTCGTGCATTCAAGTAAAATATCTGAGGATATCTAGTGACCTTTGTGTCATCCCATGTCGGGGATCCTGGATCTTGTTGCTGCATGGTAGTTTTGGGAAGCGTTGTGGATTTTGGAAGCGTCGTTGGATTTGGAGCGCTGTTCTGGAACCTTGCTGGTTTTTTTGAAGATAACCTTCTCAAACCCCTTGAGGGGATCACCATCACATAACTCATCTCGTCGTCCTACAACTGTTGTATTTTGTGTGGAACCCTTGTTAACAAGGTAAATAATTCTTTACATGTTCTATTTAATTTTTTTCTATGTGTTAAATGTGATTTCAATAAGGGTGCTGTTCGACACACAGCCATCTTGTTCCTTTTATTTTTGCAATAATAATTATTCACTATTTCGAGTCAATTGTCGAATTTATATGGGGAGTTTTGAATGATTATTAGCATACTTTATCGCAGTTCGATTGCTTATTTGTTCAACATACAATTTTCATCGTGAACTCATAAAATCACGTAGAGGACTGGGGGTAATCGGAAACATTTATATCTACATAGCTATTCGTTAGAGTAATGCTGGTATTCTTGTTCCCTAGGGTTTTTGTCCGAGACCAAGTTTTTGTCCGAGACCTACGTTCCTGTTGGAGGCCCAAGTTTTTGTTGGAGTCCTACATTTCTGCTGGAGTTCTACGTTTCTGTTCGAGGCCAAGTTTTCCTGTGGGATGCCTACATTTCCCGATAGAGGCTCATACTCATGTTGAATCGGTAATACGTTGAGAAAACTACTTTGGGAGTCCTATCAGACTCATCTGGAAGCTGGAAGTAGCTGTTAGAGACTGCAAGTTCCAGAGTCCTGTCGGATGAATAAAGTCCATATGCCAACAGATAAGTGGTTAAAAACTGTGTGAAATATTTTTATTATTTTAATTACTAGTCAAACATTATTTTTGAAGGGTCGAAACCCTTAGAACTTTCGTAAAGTTATATCTTAAAAAAGTAAATAACATACTGGTATACATAGGTACTTTTTGTTGTAAAATATCTGCGGAAAGCCCATAACATCATATACAAGCGCACGATTTGCACATAATGAACTTCTGCCAATGGATCCATTCGCCGATGTCCCCTTATAATTTGGTAATCTTCAGAGGGTACACTTTCCGTACGGTATAAATATTTACTCACTCACTAGGAATTTATTTTTGTGTTTATGAAACTAATTTAAGCATTCCGTTTCATAGTTATACCTTGGATACCGAAAATAATAATCTTACATGAATTTATCGTAATTGCCAAACAAAAACATTGTCAATTTAATTCATCATATACATTACCGTTGGCACAACAACATTTAAACCATATAACTTTCCATAAATGTACAGGGTGTGTTTTGTTCCAAATTTTAAATATACAGGGTTATAGTTTTGGGAATTGGTCTTTCCTTTTTCCGATTTCCTAGTTCTTTAGGAGGAAGCCAGTTTCGAACCTGTTGTAGAAGGGAACTAGGTGGTGCCCACAATTATTTTTTTTCAGGTAGGGTGAATTTGTTTTTCTATTAGTCACCTAAACGCTCACCTGTAGTTATACCCACGACCATCTCCACTTCGAGCGTAGCCGCGAGAAAGCAGGGATTTTTGAGCGTCGATTCCCGAGACAAACCTTTGTAAACGAACCAGTTGGGGACATATTACTGAGTAAGGAGTATATGTCAATTATATAATCGGTGTCACAAAAGGATCGTTACAAACTTATGAGCTGTGCAGCTCTTCCGAGAAGTTTGTTTTTAATGTGAATCGTCAAAAGATTTCTTTGATCACGGGTTGCCATTTGATAAGCACAATCACAAGCATTTAGGAAAGTAGTCAAAAATATTATGATCACCTTCGTATTTGGGAACAACGGAAAACACTTCTGATAGTTTATAGGGTTCAATTTCAGGAACAGGATCCTGATTTTCAGCATTGTTATCACCATTTGCAGGGTTCTTCATATTGCTCAATACAGCGTGTCTCACGGTCGATGGTAGGTTAGACGTTTATGGTAAACGCAAAGCAGGATTTCCCTGAAAATTTCACTTCTTACATTTTGTTACCTGATCTATCTATCGATCTAAAATATTTTCAGCTTTGCGTCTATCAAAAAAAACTAGCAAATTTATTTTTTTAAATAGAACCGTATATTAACTCATTTTTTGAATCGCTCTTTCATTATAATATTTTTTTGTTAATAATGTCCTATACCTATCTCTATCTGTTTTCGGAATAAAAAGTAATTTGTGTTAAATATGGTCCAAAACATAGCCCTAATTGAACTTCAGTACTCTCAATTCATGAAAAGTTGATATTTTGATTATAGGTTGGACAAATTCGAAGTATTTACTTAACACCAAGAAATCGTCTCCATATCATACAGGGCGTGCTAAAATTACTGTTATTTCCATAATGCATAAAAGTGGTCAAAAGTTCATTTTTTCTAATGAAACCCCCTGTATATTACTCGATAAATTGAAAGATGATGAAGAATGCTTCTGGATGATATATCATGTCCCTATACCTAAATCATCAACTTTTCTTAATAAAGCCGTTTTTGTGGAAAAATAGTTATTTATGATACCTACAAGTGATGGAAGTGGCATTTTATTTTGTGAGTGGGGAATATTGCGAAACGAACGTCAGCGAGTGGAGCAAATCCATGTATCATACACATTTTTGTGTACAACAGTTACAGCTAGTAATAAAAAAAAACAAAAAAATTAATGAGGTCCATGGGATTCGAACACACGATCTTTGGATTACAAGGCAGATGCTTCAACTACATACACCAGCGCACATGTTTATTTAAATGTTATTATTGGTTATTCATAAAGGACTTTCTACAGTTGAATTGAATAGTAGGTACTTCGTCAGTTACTTCACAGGGAATAAATATTACCAATTGCACAAACTGCCAAATACATGTGTGAACTTTTCTAAATAATTATTTCTAAGTAGATGTTCTGATTGTTCCTATTAAAGAGATTTTTAATGACAGTTCGGACAGTTGCATAAAATATTTAAAGAATTTGATTTTAGGTAGCCGTGGAAGTATCAAGCTTATGACAGCTTGGTGACTTTTATAAGTAATTAACTAATGGTTATTGACGGTGTTTTAAAAAATCGCCAAAAATGAATGCTATTGACTATTCAAACGAAGTTCTTATGAAATTATTTATTATACACGGGCAGTGTGATCAAATCATTGCCAGAACTTGCAGAAAATTCAACCAAATGTATCCTGAATTAACACCAATGAACGAGAGGAAGTTTGTAAGATCACAAAATAATTTCCTCAACTATGGCTCAAAGTTAAAAGCGCCTTCAACATTACCAAAACCTGTTACTTTAAATGAGGAAAATACTGTTAACGTCTTGGCATATTTTTATGCATATCCAGAAGCTTCCGTTCGCAGTGCAGAAAAAGATTTAGGTGTATCACATGCTTCAGTACAACGAATTTTGGAAAATCACGAAATGCATCCGTATAAATTTACCAAAGTTCAAGCTCTCAAAGTAGAAGACTTTGAACGCAGAGTGCATTTTTGCGAATCCCTTCTAATACATATACAGGAAGATCGGGAATTTTTGTCAAAAATAATTTGGAGCCACGAATCAAAATTTACGAGGGATGGCATTTTTAATAGAAGGAATAAACATTTTTGGGCTGATCATAATCCTCATGTGACAAAAGAAATGGGTTTTCAAGAAAAAATTTCCCTGAATGTGTTTGGTATTTTGAAGAAAAATAAAATTAGCTTTTTTATTTATGAAGACACACTGAATGCAGATAGATATCTTCATATTTTAAGGACGACTGTTACCGGTTTCCTTGAAAACTTGCCTTTAGAGGAATATAGGAATTCGTGGTTTCAACTGGATGGAGCGCCAGCTCATTGCACTCAGGAAGTTTCCAGGAAACTTCACCAAATGTTTGAAGATCGTTGGTTTAGGCGTTTAGGGCCGTGGGATTGGCCACCGAGATCACCCGATCTCACGCCACTTGACTTTTTTTATGGGGTGTTTTAAAAGAAAGGGTGTACAGTACTCCAGTGCCTACCAAAGAAGAACTGCGACGGCGAATAGTGCGGTGTATTGAAGATCTAGATCCCCATGAAATTGAAAAAGCAACGACAAGTCGCGTACAAAAGAATATGTTAAAATGTATGTTAAAAAGTTGATGATTTAGGTATAGCGACATGATATATCATCTTGAAGCATTTTTCATCATCTTTCAATTTATCGAGTAATATACAGGGGGTTTCATTTGAAAAAATGAACTTTTGACCACTTTCATGCATTATGGAAATAACAGTAATTTTAGCACGCCCTGTATGATATGGAGTCGATTTCTTGGTGTTAAGTAAATACTTCGAATTTGTCCAACCTATAATCAAAATATCAACTTTTCATGAATTGAGAGTACTGATGTACTAAAGTTCAATTAGGGCTATGTTTTGGACCATATTTGACACATATTATTTTTTATTTCGAAAACAGATAGAGATAGGTATAGGACATTATTAACAAAAAAGTATTATAATGAAAGAGCGATTCAAAAAATGAGTTAATATACGGGGTGTTCTATTTAAAAAAAATAAATTTGTTAGTTTTTTTTTATAGACGCAAAGCTGAAAATATTTTAGATCGATAGATAGATCAGGTAACAAAATGTAAGATGTGAAATTTTCAGGAAAATCCTGCTTTGCGTTTACCATAAACGTCTAACCTACCATCGACCGTGAGACACGCTGTATATCGTTTCACTTTTTGAATATAAACGGATACCTTGTAAGAATAATCGAACAGTACGACTATTTTGCGGATAATTGATCAATGCAATTATCAAAAAAAATGTTTTTGAATTGTTATTTTTTTTTGTTTGAGTCTGTGTAGGAAATAATCAGTCAGTATGATTATTTTCCCTTGAAATATTAGTAAAATAAACGAGATGATTCTTTGTCAATTACAGTATTTGTTTCATGGGTGATTCGTCTTGTTCTTGAAGATGATCCACCAGGGGCTTCACTGGGTGTTCCTTCCGTGGTCTTCAAGTGATGACTCCTTCGCAGGTTCTTGTTTCCTCGAAGGATTAGGATCCACCGCTACCAGTTAGATTCTTCTTGTTCTAGCAGCGTTTAGGAATCCTACCGACTGCGCCAGTTGTTATATTTGGTTTTCTCAAATTAACTTTTTTTAAATTGTAACCGGGGTGGATAAGACACCGGTAAAATACTTTATTTGAATATAGTTTGACGTTTATAAAGTGAATCAAAAATGCAGACTAACTGAAATCTACTCGCAGGTCGTATTTATAAACATTGTCCATACACTGTCAGCAACTCCATTGGTCACTTGCAGGTGGTCATCCGCTAGCGTCGTTTAATCGGCAAAGTCCTTATCTCTTGACATTGAGACGTCCGATACGCAGTTCCAGCAGATATCCACTACATAACATCAATAAATCGCCAGTTCCGTTCAGAGGACGGTTGATTATGAAGCAATATTTCCCAGAAAAGGTTTTCAAGTATGGAATAAAACTATTCAACATGTGTTGTGGAAATGAATATAACTACCTACTTGAAATTTATAAATAAATTATGTCAAAGAACGTATTTCTGATACATCAGTCGAAACAAACAATGTGTTGTTTTTGTCTGGTAAACTTTTATATTCTAGAAGAAGACCCATAACTGATAATTTTGATAGTAGTGTATCGCTGGCTACCAAACTTGTTGGTAAATGAACTCACTATATAACTTAGAAAAAGTACTTATAACTGACGAAATAAAAAAAAAAGTTTGCGAAAAGATTATATTTGTTCAATACAGAACGATCTCGTAATTTGTGTCATTTAGTGGAAGGTTGAATAGGATATATTCGGTCTCAGTACCAAATACCGCCAAACACGGTATCAATGAGTCCGAAATTCCCAACTTAATGAAAGCGATATGGAAACAAATATTTTAACAAATTCAGATGTGCAATCGATGAACCAGAAGCAAAATTATACAGCATAATGAAAAAAAAAGCTTCTGTAGATGTTTCTGATGTATCTGGCTATAATAAGCTACTTAGAAAATCACTGAATTTGTAAAAAAAATTAGCACTAGAACTCATTTTTGATATAACGTAATTCACCACAATAGATTGATTCTAAAATAAAAGAGTCCATCAAACAATCATAACTCCTACGTGTGACCCAAGAACAAGATACACCTCAATAAGTTATAAAAGATCTTCTCTAACAGAAGGAAATGCCGTGAGAGTCAAAGAACATTGTAACTCAATTTTTCAGTAGTGAAATGTACCTAATCATATATTTTTCTGAAAAATCCATTTTATTTTGAACACTATCTATAATAACAGACTGTAGGTCTGCCTCTTAACCTGGTCTGCTTTCGGTGTGGTAAAATATTCTCGCATGTTTTGGGGTGAATCAATACCATTACCTCTATATCTCTAATTGTGTTGTGAATTTCACAATAATGTACACATTGTTCGACAGAACCCCCAGCCTTTGTAATATTTGAACCAGAAAGATAGAGAATTGAAACAAAATGGAATAGAAGTGGGAACGGATTTTCACAATGACTTGAAATTTTTAAAGCGGCCAAATTTGCGTGCAACGTAACCAACTTCCAATTTAGGCTCTCTTAGTCGATGATGTTCCATTCGGAGCATATAAAAGATCGATACCGTTTTCATTTCAACCATATTCACAAACGATTCATGTGTTGATTTATTCGGCTATTCTCACTGATAACAAAAAGTGGACTCAACGAGGGGAAACATCAAAATCGGGAATAGCTGACCACACCTGGACAAAACACCACCGAATTCTCTGGGACGAAGCTAGTGTTCTTCATAGAGAGGAACATTGGTTCAAACGGAAATTTATGGAAACCACCTACATAGAAGCCAATGGTGCCTTCAGTCAACCAAGCGTGGAAATTAAAAACGTATGGAAATCGCTCATGGACCGTTTTGGAGGGAGAAAAAGCGCGAAACCACGCGCGCCACAAGACCGCGCATAATTACACTTTAATTATAGACCTATAAAAGGTTGCGTAGCATCTGATTTTGTCACTATTCACCAGAAGACGATTGCGGATTCAAGCAATTGAAACGTTGTGAAAAAATTTGAAAGAGATAGAAATCTTTCAACCATTAAGATGTTGGATGTCCGAAATATAAGTAATCAAGTTACTACATCGTCTAAAACATTCAAACAAACGATAAGTATGACGTTGATACAGCGCTGAAAGTTCGTAGGTACTTATCACCTCAGAAAGCACCATCGTATTGGGAACATGAGTATTGAATCAGACTGTACATGATCTTTGGACATTGTGCATAATACGTTATTTTGATGATGTTGATACGACGCTGAAAATTTTGGGACTTATCGCCTCAGAAAATACGTACCTATAATAGACCGTCAGGTAACAACAGATTTTGCTGACTCATTTTCTCGTTTCTGGAATTTTAACCACTGAAAATTTTGTCAGTGTTAACCTCAAAAAATTAAAATTTAGCGATCGGACGTGTGCTAGGCTTAATATAAAGAATTAATTTTCCTTTTGCAGATTTTATTTTGTCGTTTATGGCATTCTAACACATGAATAGTTATAACAATCTGAAAGAGAAAAACCAAAGCCATGAGATTTGCACAAACTCAAAGGGTTGAAATAAGGGCGCAATCTTGTAAAAAAGTAGTTGGTTGCTGATGCATTTTCTCGCTTATGGCAATCGACAGAATGAAATTAAATAGCGTTAAGAACCCGAAAAAAAATGCCATAAGCCGGTCAGCTGTTGAGGTATATTTTCCGGACCAAAAATTTTGTAATTTTTTTTTATCGTAGGTTTTTTCCATCTCTAGAGGAGTCACGTATTGGTTCAATTTACAATTGAGAATGTTTTCCATTACAACATGTATCCCTTCCAAGAGAGGTTATCTTATACGATGGAAAATAGCGACTAGTTCATCTTTCAGTCGCAGATGATTCCACAACTGACTTTATGTACATATTATGTTACAACATACTATCAAAAGTGAACATAACTTAGCTACTGAGGGCACAAAATAAGTAGGTACAGCAACTGAGATAGACTCGACTAGATAGATTGTATTTTTTGATTATTCATTGGATGGATAAATCCTGTCCCATCTGGGTTTTGATGTACTTCTTCATCGAGAAAAATTAGGAATTCTGATATTTTGCGCCAAAATGCAACCTTCAAGTCACTTTGCCCTCAAAAAATGAAACGTTCTAACGAAAATTGAAGTGAAACGAATTGAAGAAAACGTGAAACAGAGAAAACAATTCTCCAAAGTATTTTTTAAATATTTCGAAAACAGTTTGTGATATTTCCGATTTTGAGAAATCATTTGGTTTTCTTCTAAAATACGCAACTTTTTATCATCCACCGTACTCGAGAATGTATAATCAAAATTCTTGGAACTCGTAAACGAGTTAAAAAGAAACTGAAAATCAATCAATAATGATGATGACTTTGGATGTATTTGTGATGAGAGGGCATATTCCAATTTAATAATGAGTTACTCTCACACTAGCCTTGTCAATGAAGGTTGATGGACTCCAAATGAAATTCAGTGGTCGTGAATGTAGTTTTCAACTCAAATTTTAACCTCCAAGATAGGTGATTAACTCATAAACTTGTGAGTCACTAACTACTGTTCTCATCCACTTTTCGATCCTATTTTGTTTATATTCTATTGAAGAGAAAATTTCCTACGTGTCTTGAGTGGTACATTGCAATCTATAAAAAAAATCCTTTCAATATAAAGGGTAATTAGTTTTGATTTATTAGAATCAATCAATCAATTTTTTAATGAAAACACCCTGCATTTTTCATGTCAGTGGGAAGAAGACACTGAACAAATATATTTCAGTGAAAATAATAGATACGAGTACAATACAAATTGCGCCCCCTAATTTCGAGCCTCTAACTGAATCGTGATCAGAAATATCGATTATGAATATCCCACCCAGAGGAGTCCAAATGATTGAAAACCTCAAACTACTCCAAATGTTTTTTTTCACAATTTTACTGGATATTTAGCCATATATTAAGACTGTTGAATCCACTCATTTAGTATAACTATTAGATGATTAATTTCAACATTGCTCCGTTTGCTATGTATACATAAGTATAGCAATGTTCCTTCGAAAGAAAAATTGAAATGGTAGGATTTCATCCTATATAGAAAATGTGAGTGAAACCTGTTCCTCTGGTGACACCAACTTGAAGATTGAGGACTTGATATAGGCCAACCAGGATTGGAGCGATGAGGGAAGGGAGTCTACAAAGACTTTCAACGAAGAAGGCTCCATCATATCCGACAGCAAACAGCAATTCATCAGGCGAAACCAGATTGTCTAGAACTGCGGGCATTTGAGCTATACTGGAACCATAATTACCAGAAATATCCGCACAGAAAGACGTGGGGCTCAACCAAACCTTGACCATTCTCTGGGTAAAAAAGTAATAAATGTTTTTCAGTAAATAACTGTTTTATACAGTCGCTAGTACGAAAACGATGAGAAGAAAAGTTGAAAAACTCACCTTGTAGAAAAAAGGTGTTGGCGTGTTACAAGGTTTTCAAACGCCAAAGTGTCGTACCTAGCTATCCAAGAAAGGCATTTATCGACTTTGGAGTTGATGGTGAGATGGGTATTCACAAAAGATCACTTTACAAATTCAGGATTTGTCAGCCGAACATAACCAAAAACCCATGTATGGCTAGACACCTGTAGCTTCCACGAATTCTCCCATCAAACTCTCATCTCTCCGTCGGAAACGAAATCCACCTTGTTTTTCCTTCTTTCTCGGAAGTTAGGGTACCAACATTCAGATATTTCAATATTTGCATGTTCCATGCCTAACCGGCCAATCTGACCTGCTTAAAAATAATGATGTGTTTGGTTGTCTCTGGTCAGACACCCCAAAAGCTAATTTGGCTATACTGATAGCTCGAAAAATTAAACAGTTGACTTGACAGCTGACAGTTGAAATATCATCGGACAGCTGACAAATGAAAATGAACGGAAAAATGCAAAAACAACCAAATCATTTGGTTTATAATCACAGTTAGAATTAAAACAGACAATAATTCGAAGACACTCGTTATGAACCTTCTCAATAACCAGAACTCAGACATACATATGAAGCACTCACAAAAATTTGTTTGAAGACAACATTGGATGCCAAAGTGAGTTGGGTATTTTTTTTTTTTTGAAAGTCATTTTTTATTCTCCTTTAATCAATTTTAGATCAACACTTGCAAAGCGTAAACCTGATCACTCTTTTCTAGTAAGCAGAAATACAAGATGTTACTCTGAAAAACAAATAGAACTATAACGTATGAAGCATCAGTGAGAACAAGTCAAAATTAGAAAAGTTATGAATTATTCTGATGGTGCATCCAGAACTTGATCATTCTCCTTGTAGTGACAACTTGTGAAATGTGAAGTGATTATTCAAACCAACCATAAACATATATGCATGTAGCGTTACGGCTCATTGAAAGTAGGTCACCACAGGGTGAAGTCTACACTGCTCTAAAGCTTTCTACAATAAACAAAATATATCAGTAGCGAAAATTTACATGGTACACTTTCTATCTTCTGCTACATATCTTCTGAGTGTTCATCTGGGTATGTCATTTGTTATACTAGCTCAATTGAGCGACATTCCTTCAAACTCTGCCGCGAGAACAAGACTCAAATTATCTCCATGTGCCCCGCAACCTCTTACAACTGACGTGGCATTCTGAAAGATAAGCAAATATCAAAGTTTTGCATTGGCAATGATGGAGAAGAGCAATATGGCTATGGCCGTATTGTTCTATATGGTAACTGGCCACATTGCTCGACATCGTTTTTTTTTTCTATCAGTTTATTGGTAATTTAATTATTCCATAGAGTACAAAGTATATGTTACAGGTGGAAAATATTCAGAAACTTTAACAACGAAAACTTTAACAATTTTAACGTGGACCACCGGCAACTTCCAAACAATAATATAGTTGGTTTTCAAATTCTTCACTAACTCGCCTAAACATATTGACTGTAATATTTCGGAATACGTCTTCAATTCTATTTTTCATATCCTCCATTGTTTTTAAAATTGTTTAAAATTAAAATTGTTTTTTCCGTTAACCAGCTGTCGTCCCCTTACAAACGGCAGCCCTCAGAAGTCGAAACTTGTGCGAGCTAAGGATTAACGAGGTCTCACCTTTTTACGTGCGATTCCTAGCACTTTCTCGGGCAATCAGAAAAAGTTCTGCAGTCGCTAGGGTTTGAACCTTTGACTGGCAGCCAAAACTGATTGAAACAATGTCGCTTTAACCACTCGGCTACCTGGCCCTGTTCTTGTAGATGGGGGTTTTCTATAAGATTGATCTTTACCGTGGCATCATATTAAAAAATCCTTTTTTGTCAAATCTGGTAAGCGAGGTGGTCACTTAAAAGGGCCTTCTCTACCTATCCATTTTCTGGAAAATTCAGTATCAAATAATTATTAAAAGCATTGTTTATACAGAAAATAGTTAGTCAACTTTATGGGATTATAATTGGATCAAAATGGATGCGACATGTAGATGGCGATAGTGAGCTCGCATCCAAGTCATGTCGTAACTTCAGTGATCTGGCCTCCAAGTCATGTCGTAACTTGATTGAAACAATGGAACAGCATTAAAATCGGGGTTTTTCGAAAGAACCTGCATTAAAATTACTTCAAATATCCATGTTTGTAACTAATCACGCTAGATGTCACTCGCGTTTGGATCCAATACCTTTTCCACAGGCATTGACTATCTTTTATTTAAAGAATGTTAAAAGGAACAGTGTGGTGGACAGCTGGTGCTCCGTCGTGTGAAAGCCACATTCTTTGTTTGATTGGAATGGGTAACTGATTACTTAATTATGGTACATGGTTTTTCAAAAAAATCGAGGTAAATCAAACCAATAACTCTTTCCTCAAACAAATATAGCCCAATGATTAAATTTACAATTATGCCGCCCCATACATTTAGGGACCACTTTGTCTGACTGGTGGTTCGAAAGCAATGGGGCTTCGAATAATAATGGAAATTATGTATATTCACGAACCCATTCTTATGAAATGTTGCTTCATCAGAAAATAAAACACATTTAAAAAAAATCTCTGTCTTGGAGCAACTGTTGCTGAGCCCATTCACAAAATGTCACTGTCTTCTCAAAATCATCTCTTGATGTAACTGAATACGGTTCGGATGAAACTTATTCTTCTCCAAAATTCTTTGTATGAAATTCCGGCTCATGTCAGTTTGTTTGGATATTTCTCTATGCGAGATATGAGGAACTTCTGAAACTTTTAAGAAGACAGTCATTTCAGTTTCTCCGGTTAATGCAGTTTTGGTTCTTTCTGTTTTTTCTTATGCGACATTTTCTGTTCGAGTAAATCGAAGAAGCAAATTTTCAAACGCTTCTTTTCTTGGTTGCCGCCTGTCTGGATATCGCTCATTATAAATTATGGTCGCTAATAAACAGTTTTTATCACTTGCCCCCAGTACAAAAATCATATCGGTCAATTCTTCAGTGAAGAAATTCATTTCAAATGCTATATCTTGTATAAAACGATACGTACAAAATTGGATAACAGTTTCATGCTAACAGTTATCGATCAATGAATGCTAAATTCATAGCCCACTTTGATTACAGTTTCATTGCGCATGGCCCATTCATTTGCGCGCCATGAACCAGTTGACAAGGAACCGGTCAGTATTATTTTAGCATTGTCGATACTGTAATTGAGTAAGCGTTTTGTATCGAGGGTAACCTATGAAAAACTGTTAGTTCTTGAATTTTGTAAATGTTAAAGTGATAAACACGCAGTTTTAGTCTAAATTAAAATGAACTTGCAAACATCACAAAATCTGTCAATTTTAGGGGCTAAGTCACTTCAGCAAAATTTGTAGGAATAAAGTAATTCTACGAAATGGTAGAATAACATAATGGGTGTTTCATTTAAAAAATCCAAGTTTTGATATTTGAAGTTTGTCAAGTTCATGCGTCTGTATAAAATCTTCTGTTTGAGAATTACAACTTTCAGTCCATACTGACATTTCAACTCACTCTTGGTGTTGCACGTCTCAAATATTTTTGCTCAATTTCTATTTGTAAAATTTTTATGATGGCATTTGTGATGGTCTGTTTTTCCGAAGATTTTTTTTCTTTCAACAAAACTTGACGACGCCGCAAGATTTTTAAAAAAAAGGAAAAACCTACGTTTGTAAAATGTTTTGCTCAGTTTAATGATGAGAAAATTTCACAGGGGTGCATTTAAAAAATGTATGCTTTGAGTTTCCCCGCTTTAAAGAAACACTGTCTATTTCGAAATATTTTTGAAATAAGCAACAAAGCAAACCATATAACTTTTATCTGAAAATCTTTTTCTTACTCCTTATGATAGACGAATTACTGTACTTCCTCACGCTAATGGGCCACCCCGTATATTAGAATACGAGTTCAGATATCAACTACGCAACGACAGATGCCCAACTGAAGCTCGCGGTAGACAAATAGCGATAAATGGACTATACAATAAAATACACGGCATAAGCGCTCCGTCCAATGCTAGGTTATTTACAATTTCGGATGATTAGTCGTTAAATCACTAATAATTTCGAATAGTTATTCTGTCTAGGTAATGTTAGTCAGGTTAGGTTAGGTTGGCTAGTAATTCACGCACTTTCAACTTAGTTTGCCTTCTACTTGTCATTTAAACTTAACGCCATTAAAGTGACCAATCACAGACCATGCCGTGCACTTTATTGTCGTCTGATAAATGGTTGGTAGGTATGTAATCCACAACCAAGGAGACTAAACATTATTTAACAGGAGAGTCTAATCCCCATAAGACAATGGGGACACTGATAGAAAGAGATGAAAGAACATTTGTGACGAAATGTGACGTAGTTGGACGTGTCATGGCCGCCGTTTTCTATAGACAGTGACGGACTAGCTCTTGGTATATGACAGTTGCTGCTGACAGTTTTGTTGCTTGGTTCGAGTTCGACTTTGTACTCATATCCAAGTACGTCACTATGACGCGTTGATGCTACAAGATTCTGATTAGCTAGAGCTTATTAAACCCTCCTTGTTAGTTTAGTCTCTTTGATCCACAAACACTTTTTGATGATGCCTACAGACATCTACGGTACAATAGTTTAACTTATTGAGAAACAGAGAATTGGCCATATTACTATACTTGGCTATATAGCTTGCACCATTGTTTAAATAGAAGATAGTCAGTGCCTGTAAAAAAGGTATTGGACCCAAACGCGAGTGACATCTAGCGTGATTAGTTACAAACATGAATATTTCACGTCATTTTGATGCAGGTTTATTTAAAAAAACCCTGATTTTAATGCTTTCCCATTGTTTCAATGACCTGTAGGCCAGATCACTGAAGTTACGACATGACTTGGATGCGAGCTCACTATCGCCATCTACATGTCGCATCCATTTCCATCCAATTATAATCCCATTAGGTTTACTAACTATCTTCTATATAAACAATGCCTGCACTTACCTAAGATTAAAAAAAACTGTTAAAAAGGTTATGAGATCCAGAGAAAAAATCTCATTTGACGTTTTAGAACGTTTTTTACAAATGGTATTTCCTTGGATCTTAGCAATTTTTTTCCAGTCCCCACCTTGTATACCGGGCAGTAAATCTATTTATAATGTGCGTGTGCAATTGGTCCGAACTGGGCCAGCATAAATTTATCAGATTTCCAGAGTTAGTTTCAATTCCGAAACTAATGACTCAATAGCGAGCGTCATTCCATTCATCCAGAGTTATGGAAACACGGTCATTGTTTAGCTGTTGACGGCATTGCAAACACTGCTTGTCCAGGATATCACACGCAATACATCCATTGGTGTGGAAAGCGGGAACCTACATGTTGAGAGTGATAAATGTCAGAAACAGAAAGATGAAATTATCCTCTATCCAAAAGAACTACTGCTGTGTCTTTTATTCTAGATTGCATTGAGAATAACACTTTTCCAAAAAAAAAATATAATGACTTTTGACACACGGCCATGTTATGACGTTATAAAATTTAGACCCTCGCAGCTGATTATTTTAGATTCGTTTAATAAAAATACAGAAGATTTAATACTTTGTACGTGTCGGACAGTCTTATATGAAGTCTTAGACCAGCTCATAGCAATATGTCCAGCTGTCGTATAAACGAATGTCTGCCATTGTTATAGGCATTTTGTTAATGTAGTAGATGATGAATAGCACAAATTTTCAATCGCCACCAGTGCAAATTGCAAATTGAAATTGTAAAAAAAAAATAATTTTCGAACAATTAACTGATGTCCACCATATACTTAATAGATTATCTTATCCAAAACTCCATCGAAAACAAATGGCAAACATTTCAAACATTTCTAGTGGATACCAAGTCTCAAAATACACGTATCAAAATATAACGAAAAGTTCGATTTTTGGGCAGTTAATTAACGTCTTTTAGGGCCGGTTGTTCAGTCCGTGGTAAAATCCAAAGATTAATCAAACTTGGTTTGGAGTCGAATCTAAGATTACCGTCAAATGTGTTGTTCAGTAGAAATTCGACCATGGATAATGAAAACCAAGACTTTGCAGTTCATCTGAACTATTTCATGAAAAGTCAAAGTCGAAGTCAAAATATACTTTGATGTCAGAAGTTTTTCGACTCATCGACATAGCTTTTCAAGTATGAGTAAAAATGTAAATTGAAATACTCATTTATTATAGGCTATAATGGTGTAGGTCTTCCCGATCTGAACATAAGCGCAGACGAAGGAAAGTACCACCACCAAATGCACTCCGGGGCTACTTAACAAATAGAAGATGGCGTATTTTCTATTCCAACTGCAGAAAAAAAAACGGAAAACCCTATAGTAACACCCGAGGAGACACTGATACGAAAACAAGCGCATGTACCTCAATGAGAATGAAAATTCAACACTTACGCTCATCATCACATCAGTGAAGAAGATTTTAATAATTCATGTCAAATATAACCAAACACTTTCCACTCGTAGTTTCCTACTTTCCTGTGGTTTTTTGGAATGCTTGGTAGAGAACGGAATCATTGAAACAATGAAATAGATTCAAATTCATGAGCAAACCATCCTATGTGATGGATCTTTTAAGGTAGATATACCTAATGATTCGTTCAAGATAGATATGTAAATATGTCCTAGCTGGTTCCCACGAACAGGAAAATCCTGTAATGGGATGTGTCATTGTAATCCTAGGTGAATGTTATGTCTACCAGAAAAATAATTTTCTGTAATGGAATCATCACAAAAATACCTAATAGTATCAAATTACATAATGCACTTACCATTTAGTTTTATTGGCGATTTCATGAGAAACCACTTCACAATAATCCTCACAATATATTTTGATAATCTAAACCTTAATACACATTCTTCATGTAACCATTTCTCGAAATGATTTTCACGTAATCTGTAAGTACAAGGTGCCCTAATAGGAGCTAGGATATTCACCAATTCAACGATATCTTAATCAGTTATGTTAAATCATAAGCATTTTTATGAAAGTGATTTCCGATTATTTTTCCATACTATTACATATTGCAGTTCTAATGTTATGTCAGTCAGTTGAGTGCTTAATCCATCGATTTTGATGGTTTAGCGAAACCTGGAATCAAACCAGGATTGAAGTTCCAACTATGCACTGAACAACTCCATAAACCAAGATTCACATAAAACTGCAGATTATCTCTGATTGAACAACCGGCCCTTAACGTCTTAATTAACATCTTATATAATATTATATATTATATTATATAATATTATTATTGTATAATAATATTCCACAGGCAGACATTTCGCACGTGTGCAAATGAGTGGCAGACGCGCAAGAACAACTAAAAATTGTGGGTTAAGTTTTTACAACTGACTAGTAATGTCTGCCATCCACAGTTACATCAAAATTATGATGAAAATAAACAAATTTACTGACGGCAGATGTCTTCATGAGTTAAAAGTATAATTATCATTATTGAAATTGCAATAAATTTTCAAGTGACAATACCAATAGTCATATGTCTGTCATCAATGACGATGAACTTATATGAGTTTTGCATTCACATTTTGGTAATTGCAGACTTTTCCAGTAATTACTAGCAAAATGAATAAATAATTGAAAATAATTTTAAATAAAGGAGTATACCTATCTCTCACTCATTTGCCGCCGATGGGAAACTGTCTACCCAATGGGAAACTGTAGGTTGTTACCGGGCAACTTCGTAGCAATTCGTTTATTTATGTTATTTAATGTAGGTCGTCAGCCCGTTGCCAAAATGTGTGATGATTTTATAACGTATGCTCTTTAGGGTTTTGGTAGTAATAAATATAGAGATCAGTGAACAAGCAAAATTAGCGTTATCCCTTGGAACTTAATAATAATAATAATAATATTTAATTTTTTAAATACATGCATGAACACGTATGGATTGAACAAAGCCCAAATTCTCGAAACAGTTAAAGGCATATGGTGACTCTTCGGACCCACGCGATACGTATGCTGATCGGTTTCTGTCTGATTTTTATTCCATGAAATATCGTTTAGTGTGCTTCGCATACTCTAAACTATCATTAAAATACGTGATTTCTTTATGCAATCAACAATAATAAACTAGTTTCTGACAAATTTTATACGTACTTATGCATGTATTTGAGAAAACAATGGTATTCTCATATGATTAATAATATTATTAAGTTTAAAATGATAGCGCTAATTTTTCTTGCTCATTGATCATTGAATTTATAACAACCCAAAACCTAAAGAGCTGAGGGCCCAATAGTGATATTTTTGAGCGGAAAATGCATTTTTTATTACGCTGAACAATTTTGAATAGAAAACGGTTTGTTTTTCTTGGCATTTTTGGCAAATTTTCTAGTATTCGATTAAAAAATCAATAAATGTTGAAAAATTGCCAACTTTCCGTTTTTCAGAGCATTAAATACCTATTTGGGAAAAATACCTTTCTCTAAAGCAAACCATGGTTATTTAAATTCCCAAGTTTCCTCTATAACCTCCAAAAGAGAACAATTCAAATTGGCTGCGTTTTAGAGATAGAGATAGATTCGTTTGTTTACAGGAAGGTATTTTTACATACTCTCTCGAGGCTCTAAAAACAGAAAATAGCAATTTCTCATATTTTAACGATTTTTTACAAAATGGAGGTCATCCACATTTTATTGGACCGGTAGTCAAGTTTCAGATGACTGCTGTTTCGTGGTTTCCTACTATTCAGGGAGATCAGGGAGGCTTTATGGTTTCTATCGAAATCAAAACTGTGGATGTCACAACTGACCTTTTTGATAAGGAAACATTCAAACATTAATTTTTCGCTGCAAAAATCAGTAGTATCAATTAAAATAAACATAAAACGTATTAGACTCTAACTGCCAAGCCATAACCTGCAGTTTCTTATTGAGTAGGATTGAAAAAAATATGATTTTTCAAATAGGCGACAATGAATTGGGAGATATATTTCTTTTTTTATACTTTTTTATGCTAGTAACTCCTGGAAATGTCTGCCATCATTAAAATGAGCATGTAAACGTCATATAGGTTCAATGATGGCAGACATATGTCTATAATTAATTGTTACTCAACAATTTATTGCAATTTCATTAGGTAATAATCACTTGTAACTTATGGAAATGTCTGCCGTCAAAGAATTTGCTAATTCTCATTATAATGTTATCAAAAATATTGATGGCAGACGTTAGTAAGTTGTACAAACTCAACCTAAAATGTTTACGTACTCTATTTATAACAGAATCGGCTGCCATTTTCATACATAGGGTTGAAGTTGAAACATCTAACTGTATTAGAAGTAAGTATTAGTTGATTGTTCGACATGTTTCATTGAGTAGCTTCATTTTGCCGAGACGCCCAACTTTATCCTCTACAAAAATTCTCGATAGTGGTAGCTAATGAAATGCGCAGGCGTCAATCATGTCGATTTGGTGAGTGCAAAAAATTCATTAATAACAGTTAGTTTTTCAGTTGAACCTCGAGATAATTCGATGAAGTACTCGAAAAAAATTTTGTTCTAAAATATGGATGGTTGGACTGAAGAGTGCCTCACTCCCAACATGTACCAATGACGTGGTCATAAAAATTCATTAATAACCAGCGGATTTTTTTACCGTTGCTTGGTTAATATTTGTATAATTGAATGGTCATATTGTCCTACAAATTGAATGGTAGGTGTTCCCATCAGTCCTACGCTCCGAAATTGTCAGTTCCATGGTTAAAAAAAAATTATAAATAACTGTAGGACAATGACAACACATGAAAGGTTAGGGTATTCTTCACCTAAATAATACAGTGTCCTACAAAAAAACGGGTATGTATCGCTAGTCCTACAAAAATTATTCAAAATAACGAATTATTTTGAAATTGTTGTTTAGCTAATTTAATATACTTTTATTCGTGAAGTAATGTTACTTTCGCTAATTTAATATACTTTTATTCGTGAAGTAATGTTACTTTCGAAGTATAATTGTTTTTTCAATTCAAAAATATCATAATTTACATGAAAAAATTATGAAATATGCATGATATTTTGTTTAGCTTTCTTAATTTTCATAAACATATTGAAAACAACAAAAACAAAGTTAAACATTGAAATAATCAATCTGCCCTCCGGGCGGCTCAAATGATGTCGCATGCGCTTTAACAGATGCAGGGAAACCCGGAAAAACCTGCAACACCACATCGTCGTCTGAAGAGCTGAAATTTATAACTGAAAACTTTCATAGAGGTCAGACGAATTGTGAAATTCTGCTCTACGGTAAAATAGAATGTATGGTATCTCCAGAGGCCTCAAAAAGTCCAGTTCGAAAGAGATATTATATTTTACGGGGGTCAAGTTGCCAAGTAGTTAAAATACCGATCTTTTATCCACTCTGGTCGCCGGTCGTGGGTTCGAAGCCTAGCGACTGCTAATATTTCTCTGATGGCTCGAGAAAGTGGAATAGCACGTAAAAAGTAAGAATTCGTTAATCCTTGGCTCTCACAAGTTTCGACTTCTGCGGGCTACCGTTCGTAAGGGGGCGACATCTGGTTAACGGAAAAAACAATTTTAAACAATGAGGAAGGAAAAGGAAAGGAGTGGAAAAGCATTTTTCAGCTATTCAAGGAGGTATCACAAAAACAGATTTCTGAAAAATGTAATTGGATGCGGGTGGCTGTAAATCAGAGAGTGACGGGACTTGCTGGAAATAAGGTTGATGGGAGGATTATTTCATGAGTATAATTTTACTTCAATTCTCATATCCTAGTAACAGATATGGACAATTCGTAATAATTATTTCATTTTGTTCCTGAGATATAGCCTTCTTAAGCATTCAAATTGTCACTGTGTACATGTAATTGATAAAGACCCATTCTTTTTCAAAGAATTTGTAAAATGAAAATGGTATTGATATTCATCTATTTCTTTGAACAGTGTCTTGTCATGCATGCTATGCAATGCAACACCCTTTGTGAAATATAATTTCTTATTCGAATGGAGGGACTTACGAGCTACAAATTAGATTTAATGTGTTTATTTCTAAAAAAAATCGATTTTGAATTAAAGCAAAAAAATCAAATAGATTCATAATTCGCAAAACAGCAGTAATGGAATTTTTGATACCCTGTAGCTTGAAAACTGGCCATAGGATCGACCTGTGAACTGAACAACGTAATGAGGATAGCAGGATCAAGAAAAAATTATATCAAATATGTGGATAAATGTGCCTACTTACAAAATATTTTGATAATTTTTTAATTCAGAAGGTATGATCGCAATATCTGTAGGCTAGTTGAGCCCGTGGCTTACAGTCAAATAGATTGATTTTTTTGCGTTGAAATGAAGATAATTCAACTGGTTTGTTTCACCATGAGCCATGAGCTTGAGATTTGGGGAAAACTAACAGTTAGCCATACAAGTTTTGCGCTCACCAAATTAATATGACTTTCGCCTACGCAGTTCATTAGCTACTAATATCAAGAATTTTCCCGGAATTGACAATTTCGGAGCGTAGGACTGGAAACACCTACTATTCAATTTGTAGGACAATATGACCATTCAATTATACAAATATTAACCAAGCAACGGTAAAAAAATCCGCTGGTTATTATTGAATTTTTATGACCACGTCATTGGTACATGTTGGGAGTGGTTTCTCTTCAGTACTACCACCCATCTTGTAGGACAAACGTTTTTTCGAGTACTTCATCGAATTATCTCGTGGTTCCACTGGAAAACCAACTGTTATTAATGAATTTTTTGCAATCACCAAATCGACATGATTGACGCCTGCGCATTTTATTAGCTACCACTATCGAGAATTTTCGTAGAGGAAAAAGTTGGGAGTCTCGACAAATAGAAGCTACTCAGGAAGATTCAGCCTGTTATTAATCATTTTTGAAATTAGGCGTGGTATCCCGGTCTATAATAATTATTAATAACAATGTTCTACCGACACATATCGTCTGCCGATGATTTTTCTGATATTTACTTTGGCAAATTGATTCTTCAAAGATTGCATGTTTCATTACTTTTTGACACGTTTATTTTAACACTTAGTTTCCACTAAAATGTCTTCCATTTTGTTTTCGGTGGTCTTTTGAATTAAGAAGTGTTTTGAAGTACATGGCAGACATTAGTTGATGGTCCAAAAATACAAAAATTCTAACAATAATAATTTTCAATATAGTGCTTAGTAGCACTGGTGGCGATTGGAATTGTATGCTATTCATTATCTTTTACATAAACAAAATGCCTCTATCTTTCAAGGCAGACAGCAGGACATGTCGTTAGCTACCGGTCTATAATTTTTTCTGTATGTTCTGCTGTTTCTCAGGGTGATACAGGAACTCTGTTATTAGATAGTTATTGCTTAATATGATTGTCGGTAACTACAGTAACCCATTCCTGGTAGCACATCATATCTGCTGAATCTTTGTTCCATGTTGAGCTAATATAGATATATTGTGAATCAAGAAATAATATTGGTGGAATATTGGTTGAACCTGTTCTGAATGTAGATTGTCACATGTAATATTGCGTCAATATTGGTTGAATAATTTCTACCACTATCGATAATACAATATTGTCTATATATAGTTGTCCACATCTAAAATAAATATTGCGATCCCAATATTCCAGTTATATCGATTCTAGGGATAAAAAACTATATTATATTTCCAAGCTTGATAGCAAATTGGTTGAATATCATTTCAACCTTATTTAACAAATTGTTATAACTCATAGTGGGTCAATATTGGTTCAATCATATTTACCAATATCGATAAAACAATATTGTTGTTCCGTACTAGTTTAAATTTCTACCGAAATATTGATAGACGTGGCAACGTCGCTTTTTTCGAGACGGCGTGTGTGTGGAAGACTAGAAGAGAGAATTTACGAAAATTAGTCAGTTGAACATAAATTCGGTTCGTGATAATTTTAAAATTGTTAAAAGCGAAATTCGGCATTTTCCTTGTCCTTTTTCACCATCCTAAAATTTCCTAGTGCCAGCACATGACTTCTGATGGATTCGGAGCCATTAGCAGTTTGGTAAGTTGTAAATTATTTAATCATTAACGAAAATATTTGCAACATTTTTTGGTCCTATCGAGCCTGGATACGGAAAATTAGATTGGTGATTAGTAATTCGTAATTTGTTTTCGTTAATTTGCGGTAGAAATAACGATAAACAATCACATGTCAGCGGTGATTTAGTGTGGTTGATCGAAAAAACTACGGTGTTTTTTTTGTTGTGTATTGTCACGTTTTTATTCTAGCGGTTTGGATCGAGGTACCTATTGGAAAGAGTTTAGCTCATATTTTCATGCTACTTATACTTATAAATTAAAATTATCAGGATAAATTTTTTGCATTTCGGTTTTTTTGTATGTACAGTCGCGGTTGTACGAATCATTCTGAATAAAAAGGTTTACAGCGGAGATTAGTCGAAATTATACTGGATTTTCAATAAGAGGTGCTTACCCACCCAGACATTTGCTTTGCTCAACATTGAATATTGCTATTGAAATTATTGATTGCGGAAAAAATGCCAGCTACAGTGGCAAAGAGGCAAGTCAGAGTTCTGACTGCAAAAAAGGAATCATTGTTCGCGAATTTGCAGAGTTTATATGACTTATCAACGAAATTAGATGATCAGGTTTCCATTAAAAAGTTCGAAATCAGGCTTCGTTCATTAGAAGGTACGCGTCAGGAGCTTTTGAAAACGGTTGACGAACTCAATGAAGTGAGTTTGGAAGCCGATGAAAAATTTGTACCGAACTTTTCAATTTATAATATCGTGGATGAAATTTGTTGCAACATTAGGCAATCGGCTGATACAATTCAGAGTTTGGGGTCGGGAAATAGTACAAATCAGCTGGGGGGAGCATCGGCTCAGGTAAGCCAATGTTCGCCTCGCCTGCCCAACATTACATTACCGGATTTTTCGGGAGATATAAGGGAGTGGGAAACCTTCTATTCTATATTAAAAAATTTGATACATGACAACAAATCTTTGACGGATGTGGATAAAATTTATTATCTGGTAGGTCGATTGAAGGGTTCGGCGTTGGGGGTGTGCTCGGGATTGCCACCTACTGGCACAAATTATCGTATAATTTGGCAGTCATTGGTAGATAAGTATCAAGATGAACGGGCTTTGGCTAATAGTTATTTAGATCAAATTATGCTTTTCAAACGGTTACAAGGGGAATCATGCACAAATTTGGAATTATTTTTAGAAAAGGTCGATTCGGCGATAAAGGCGTTAAACAAATTGGGTTTGAAGGATTTATCGGATTTCATTCTATGTAACCTGGCCTTGTCGAAATTGGATTCGGAAACTAGTCGAGCTTTTGAAATGTCGAAAAGAGGCACTGGTATTCCCACTTATGACGATCTTATAAAATTTGTGAAAGAACAATCAAAAATTTTAGTGAACCAGATGCCAGGGGAGGGTGGCAAGTTCAAACAATATGATAAGGCTAGATCGATGAAATCGTTCATGGTGAATGATACGACCAAATCGGGGCCGGTGAGATCAAATGCATGCCAGTATTGTAATAATAGAGGTCATTATATTAGTCGTTGCGAAAAATTTAAGCGTCTACCCCCCGGCAAGAGATATGAGACGGTAAAAAATAATAGTTGGTGTTTCAATTGTCTATCTACAAGTCACGGAGTGAGATTTTGTCCTGTCGATAGGTGTTGCGCGGAATGTTCTAAAAAACACCACATTCTATTGCATTTGGGTAGGACAAATTTGGAGGGGTTGGCGGGTTCCTCCGACTCAGGGGCGGTGAATAGCCCGGAAAATAATGAAATTAATAACGTTAGCTCTACCTTGGCAGTACAAAAATCTGGAAGTACAGTGTTGTTACCCACGGTAGTAGTTCGAGTAGGAAATAGCCCGGTGACCAATAATACGGCGCGATTTCTTTTAGACAGTGGAAGTCAGACGCATATCTTCACTATGAAGGGTTGTAAGGGGCTGGGAATAAGTTTCTCAAAATATTATTCTTCCATAGAGGGCATAGGAAATACTACTCAAGCGGTGAAGGGTGTAGCTACATTAATCATTTCCTCGAAATATGATGAAGACAAGGTTTTCTCGTTGAGAACCTTGATAGTTGAAAAAATTTCGGAAAATTTACCGCGATTATTAGTGGACAAAAGTGATGTATGCGCGGATTTAAGCGGTGTACAGTTGGCAGACAAAAGTTTCTATCAATCCAGAGAGATTGGCGGTATCATAGGAGCGGAATTATTTTCCGAATTGATTTGTTCGGGACGAATATGTAGTCCGAATGGGTTCTCCCTAGCGGTGGAAACCGTTTTTGGATACGTAATAATGGGAAAGGTTCCTGTAACCAATACTTTTTTCACGTTGACGGATGAAGTTCCGATTGAAAATTTAATTAATAAATTCTGGGAAATTGAACAGGTACCGGAGTGTACCTCTCCCAATCCAGAAGATCTAGAATGTGAAAGATTATTTCTAGAAAATTATAGCAGAGACCTTACTGGAAGATTTACGGTTGCGTTGCCCTTCAAACATCCTTCGATGTGGTTGGGAGATTCCAAAAAGATAGCCATCTCTAGATTGTTATCTTTGGAAAATAAATTTAATAAAATTTCCGGTTTGAGATTGAGTTACAATGAAGTGATGAAAGATTTTATAGATCAGGGACATATGCGGTTGGTGGTAAATGATACCTCGAAATTTCCTTATTATTATATGCCACATCATGCGGTTTATAAACCTGAAAGTAGTAGTACTCCAGTAAGGGTAGTTTTGGATGCTAGTTCTCCATCGGACTCTGATGTTTCATTGAACGATTTGCTTTATTGTGGTCCAAAGCTACAAACGGATATAGTTACATTGCTAATAAATTTTAGATTATTTAAAATAGCTATGACAGCTGATGTGCGTCAGCTTTATCGCCAGATTGATATGAAAGAAGAACATTGTAAGTTTCAGCGTTTATTATGGCGTTTTGATTCATCGGAGGAAATAAAAACCTATGAAGTCGGGACAGTGGCTTTCGGGGTCAAGTCTTCGCCTTATTTGGCATTGAGAACCATCAAAAAACTTATTGAGGAGGAAGGTAAATCGTGGCCATTCGCCTCTTCGGTCATACTTAGAGATCTGTATATGGATGATTTAGTTTCTAGCGTTTCATCAGAGTCGGAAGCTCTATGTTTGTATAAGGAATCTCGACAAATTTTCTCGGCGGGTGGGTTTGACTTAACGAAATGGTCGACCAATTCGGATTCCTTGCTGAGGGAAATTCCTCCCGAAAAACAATTGTCTAAAGCGGTAAGGTTCCAAACAGATACCAAAATTTTGGGGCTCCAATGGACACCGCAATCCGATATGCTTTGCTTTAAATTATCGGTCCCTGAACCACAAGGAACTAAACGGAAAATATTATACTCCATTGCTCGTTGTTTTGACCCAATAGGTTTGGTCGGACCCTTTATATTTTATTTGAAACTTTTAGTTAAGGAGTTATGGCGGTTGAAGTTAGGGTGGGATGACGAACCCCCTTGTGAAATATCTAGAACTTGGGAGTGGGTGAGATCGGAATGGTCTGAGTTGAGTCATTTTCAAGTTTCTCGGAGTCTAGGAGCTGATGCGGTCAACCCCATTATGGTCGTGGCATTTGGGGACGCTAGCCAAGACGGATATGGGGCGGTAGTGTATTTGCGTTCGACCACATCCACCGGGGATGTGAGGATCAATTTGGTTTGTGCAAAGTCCAAAGTCTCTCCTTTCAAACTTGTTTCAATTCCCCGGTTGGAGCTGTGTGCAGCGGTTCTGTTGGCTAAGTTGGTCAAACATGTAATTACTGCTTACAGGGATAGGGTTGTCATTTCGAAGATTTATGCCTTTTCAGATTCTACAACTGTCATACAATGGTTGAATGCTACAGAGCACAAGGAAACTTTTGTGGCCAATCGGGTGCACAACATTCAAGAACAGTTGCCAAGCGCAATTTGGCATCATATTTCAGACACAAATCCGGCAGATTGTCTTTCCGTTCAGTTGGTGAATCATTCTTGTTGGCTTTCAGGTCCATCTTGGCTCCAGTTGACCAAGGAAAGGTGGCCTGTGACATATTGGAGGCGGAGCGAAGGGTTCCTTCCGCCGGATGAAGCGGTGTTCATGGTCGAAGAAGTTGAGGAGTTAAATCCTTTGTATGAGTTAGGGCTGAGGTGTTCTTCTTGGATTATCATTTTGCGGACCATTGTTTATATACTTCGATTCTCCAAAATTCTTCCAATCAATAAAAATATATCGGCGGTGGATCTTTGGAAGGCAGAAATAATTCTGATCCAAGCTATACAAAGGAAACATTTCCAAGTCGACATTGAGAAGGTAACGAATCAACGTCAGTGTTCTTCTAAGTTGCTTAAGTTGAGACCTTTTCTTAGAGACGGTTTATTGAGGGTGGGGGGGCGATTATCTCACTCTCATTTGGATTTTGACCAAAAGCATCCGATTATATTACCTCGTAAGGATCCATTTATCGACAAATTGATAGATTATCATCATAAAATCCATTGTCACACGGGTCGTCATTTACTAGAGTCCATTTTGCGGCAAAAGTATTGGATTTTGGCAGGTAGAAACACTATAAGAGCTCGGGTTCATGCTTGTAATCCTTGTTTTAGGCTAAAACCTACGGAATTGAATCCAATGATGGCCGATTTGCCTACTCAAAGAGTGAGGCAGGCTACGGTATTTTTACATACGGGTGTTGATTATTTTGGCCCATTTGATATTACTTTGGGAAGAAAGAGGGGTTCACAGGTATTTAAGGCCTATGTGTGCCTATTTGTATGTATGAGTGTTAAAGCCGTTCATTTGGAACTGGTTAGTTCTTTATCGACTCCACATTTTTTGCAAGCTTCAAGCGATTTTTAGCCCGTCGGGGACCTTGCAATGTTTAATATTCCGACCGAGGGACTAATTTTGTCGGTGCCAAAAAGATTTTGTCGGAACTTAATAGTCTAGTTAACTCTGAAGAGTACCAAAGCTCATTGGAAACTGAATTATCGGTGCAAGGGGTCATATGGAAACTTAATCCGGGAAATGCTCCCCATATGGGCGGTTTGTGGGAGAGTAATGTAAAGGCGGCTAAAACCCACATTTTTCGAGTAATCGGAGAGCAGTTACTCACCTATGAGGAGTTTTCAACGCTTCTCACCCAAATAGAGTTACTGCTGAATTCTAGACCCTTGTGTCAGTTGTCGGCAGATCCTTTGGCACCCCAGGCGTTGACTCCCGCTCATTTTTTAACGCTTGCTCCGCTGAATAGTCTACCGGCTGAAGATGTAACTAATGTTAAAATCAGTCGTTTGGATCGATTTCAATTGATTGACAGAATGGTTCAGGACTATTGGAAACGATGGCAGATGGAGTATTTACACACTCTTCAGATTCGAAAAAAGTGGGATCGTTCGAGTGTTAATTTAGAGGTTGGCACGGTAGTCGTGCTGAAAAGAGATAACTCTCCTCCGTTACATTGGCCTTTGGCCATTGTATCAGATGTCCATCCCATAAAGGATGGCATTGTGAGAACTGTTACGGTTAGAACTAATAGAGGCACCTTGCTAAGACCTGTTGTCAAGGTTTGTCCTCTCCCCACGCAGTAGCTGCGGGTGATATGGTATTTTTTTGTTGGGTTAATATTTTTTTTTACTTTTTGGGTTTATTTGGGAAATTAGCTTAGAAAGATATTTATATATATATATATATATATATATATATATATATATATGGTTTTTTCAGGGTGTGGGGTATGTTCCGTACTAGTTTAAATTTCTACCGAAATATTGATAGACGTGGCAACGTCGCTTTTTTCGAGACGGCGTGTGTGTGGAAGACTAGAAGAGAGAATCTACGAAAATTAGTCAGTTGGACATAAATTCGGTTCGTGATAATTTTAAAATTGTTAAAAGCGAAATTCGGCATTTTCCTTGTCCTTTTTCACCATCCTAAAATTTCCTAGTGCCAGCACATGACTTCTGATGGATTCGGAGCCATTAGCAGTTTGGTAAGTTGTAAATTATTTAATCATTAACGAAAATATTTGCAACAATTGTCTTCACATTGTTTTCAACATCTAGAATAAATATTGCAATCCCAATATTTCCCTCATATCGATCCTAGGAATGAAAACTATATTGTATATCCAAGTGTGATTACACATCGGTTCAATATTATTTTACCAATATTCAACGAATCTCATTAATTAATATTGGGTCAATATTGGTTCAGTTTACTCCCTTCATCTAGATTAACACTCCGATGGTCGCGCCCGATCTTAGAGATGCAGTCGTTGCCTTAGGCTCTGTTACTGTGGCCTATGTGACAATATCGACTTGCCGCCCCACCTATCTTCCTAATTTGGACAAAACCACATATAAGTACTATTGTGACTTCCGTGGAGTCAACCACGGCAAGCCGAAGGGCCAAGTGCATATACCAGATGCCACGCGAATAAACTTGAAAGTAGTAATAACTATTGTTTTGATCGAAATATTTTTTACATTGAATTTTTTGTTTGTTTTAAATATTAATATTTTTATTTCACGTATTCATTTATAAATTATGATTATCTTGCTTTAACCCAAAACAAAGAATTTGGTCAATTTTAAGTAATGCATCTCTCAGATGCCGCGCGACTGTATTTGTTAAATTATCGTAGTGTTGAGAAAAAGTCGTTTTTTCGATTTTATATTATATTTTATTAATGAATAAAAATTTCATTAACCATTTCTGATCTTGCCTTAACCCTAAAACAAAGAATCTGGTCAATTTTAAGTGTTGCATCTCTCAGATGCAGCGCGACCATATTTGTTAGATTATTGGGCGCGACTATCAGAGTGTTAAGATGATTGTAGATATTGGCCGAATGTTCAAGGAAATATATTAAAATTACATCATGATCAAATCTGGATAAAAATTCGATAGGTGGCTCTACATATAGAACGTCTTCTAAAACCTACGAAAAATATTTAATACTTCCCATAACTTGTTTTCAATACAGCTTACCCAGTGGTTATGGCGATCGAGAGGCAGACTTTGGTGTCACCTCGATCAACTAAAAGACATTTAATAATTTAACACTTTCACCAATATATCCAAATGATATTGTACCAATATCGATAAATGTTTAGAGGCTGTTATTGCTTCAAGAATATTTTATCAATACTACTTTTGAAATGACTAAACAATATTCGATAAATATAGCAAAATGTTAAAATATCACTACTCTACAATATAGCGTTTGAATATTGTGCCAATATTGTCAAAATATGGTACCAGCGATATTGTACCAATATCGTCAAATACGTAGGCCAATTTTGTGTCAAGAATATTTCGCCAATATTATTCAAGTAATATTGGACCAATATAAGTAAACTGAGAAACAGAAATGATGAGGACAGACGCAGATAGCGACTTTGTTTTGTTCTATTTAGAGATGACGTTTTGTTTCTCACGTTGAAAATTTGAAACTCTTGTAAACTACCTATATAAGAATCCAAATCGCGTGAATGTCCGCAAATTCGATTATCAAAATTGTCTTTGATGAGGCGTCAGCTGGCAATCTGTGACGAAGACTGTTTGGATGAAAAACTATAATTATTATGTACAGGGCTGGGAAATGATATAGGTTAAGGAGACAAATATTTCTCAGAACTGGTATTTACATCCCTTGAAAAACTAAGCTGAATCGTAACGAGTTGAAGGTATATTAATTACATTTATAAAAAAATTGTTATTTTTGACTTGATGGTTTCGAGGATGTAACAAATGCAGCTAAAAACATTACAGAAACTTGAGCAGCTAATATTGTCCATAATAATAATTGAGTTGACTCGGCAGGTGTTTGGTGAAAATCCATTATAGAAATACTGAAAACAACCGGAGAACATTGTTCAGTATTAATGATTCTCGCCACTTAATTTCAACAAATCATGACTTCAGTTTCGCTTCTTCAATAAGCAATACATTTGTTAGAAGACTTGTTGAGAGAACCTGGAAGAAGATAAAGTGAAAGTTGGGTTTGAATAGTGACGCACGCATGTGATATTAGTGCGTTAATAATGTAGGAAGGTTGGGGCAATGTATACTACGAAAAAAATTCTGATGCTGGAGTATATCTGGAAGCGGATGAAATGCCGTTGGTTAACACCAACACTCTAAAAAAGAACCCGTACTGTTCCTGACTGATCCTGAAAGAAGAGTTCCGGAATTGCTGGATATTTGCGACTATATTGTGCTTGGAGAAGTTGAGCTAGTCGGATGAGGTGTAATCCTTCAATTTCCGGATCTTCAAGTACACGCCTTTGTTGTGTACTCCAGTGGGAGGCAGGGCCCAAAAAATTCCAGTTACCCAGGCATGGAGGAACTTATCAGAAAGATTTCTTGGATGCACATTCGAGACGATTCTGAAGCGAGTTATGCCAGTGGAACTGTGGGTACTCTGTATCCTTCGTGGGTTCGAGTGGTATAGTACCATTCCCGCAGCCAGCCAGTTGTTCCCATGCCAGGAGCCTGTGGTAATTTGACACAGTAAAAGCTGCTCCATCAATGGTTGGTTGTCCTCAGCCAGTGAGCAAGGGCGAAGGAAATACGAGGTATCACTTTAGAAGCTGGGTGATGAGCGTATGTCGAAATATGTAACATCCTGTTACATAAATGTTTCGAAAATGAGTATCCTGGAATTCTTACGATAATTTGGAAACTTTATGAATATCGACGAGTTTTGGACAGCCGGGAGCAGAACTGAATAATTTTATATACTAACCATGTCTCTTCTTTTTAGGTATTCATTTTTGATAAAGGCCAGAGAGTCCATGAATTTTATAATTTTTATCACATAATCAGTTTTTGTCCGAGCAATTTCATCTGGCGCCTAAAATGACCCCATAAACTGAATCGATTCCAAAATTTGCAAAATTTCTCAAAAACGATTGCCTCTAACGTTGTTGAGCGAGTTCACCTTTTTTGTTCAGAAAAACCTTTTTTGTTCAGAAAAACCTTTTTTGTTCAGGAAAAGAGAATTAGATTTAAATCAAAAAAATCCAAAAGTTTATCGTCGAAAAAGTTAGGGCAAATTAATAGTTATTTATGCAACAAGTGCAAAAAGTGAATGTTTATTGCACTCGACGTGAAATTGTCCGACGAGGCCGTTAGGCCGAGTTGGACAACACGTCTAGTGCAATAAACAATTTTTGCACGAGTTGCATACAACATTTTTTCTATGTTCATGCAAAAAGCAAAAAATGATTTATTGAGGTGCGGCACTAGGTGTAGGAAAATGAAAAGCGCAACTTGAATACTTATTAATATTGATTTGCATTGAAACAGGAACTAATACGTTACGAACAATTTAACTCAAACTTTATTTTTACCCTCAATGTTGAAAGTGAATGAACAATTTTCAATATGAATATTTCGTAGTGAAGTACCTATTGCCAATCTCACAGAATATCTGCTAAATATGTAGTAGGTTCAAACGTTTATGTTTGTCATGATGACAGCACGTTGAAGTAGAATGACAGATGAGTGCAATAAAAACTTTATTGCACTAGTGCAATAAAGAACTTCTTTTTCCACTGAATATAGTTCAATAAAGTTTTGCTTTTTGCATGAATGTAGAAAAAATAAATAATGATAGCGTACGCAGCGCCATCTAAGTGCTGCATACAAATTAATACCAAATTTTGCCTCATCTCAAAATCACAATGCTCTCAAAATTTTGTGCAAAAAATACATTTTTTCCAAAAGTTATTCAGAATAACTGAAAATAAAATTTCAGCTTCTACACCCAGTATCTCCAAAACGATACATTTTCGGTCACATATTCATGTGAAGTTTATGTTTCAAAACTTGTCAAAGATTTCCTCTCCAATGTACAAGTACTTAATAAACACCCTGTATAGCAGCAATATACGTCATTATGAGATTGAAAAAAGTGTCAAATCACAGTCATTATTTGACAGTTGTAGATAAATCTTATTCAGCTGATTTAGTTTGCGCTTCATAACCTAATTAATTTTTATACCATAAGAAATATTTTTATAAGCATTTTTTATTCAAACTTGAAGTTATAACAGAAAAATATAAAGAGATTTGCAATTGAAAATATCGTTTTCGTACAACTACTGAAAAAACTTGCCATTTCTGCATCTTTTCACTATGAAAACAAGACTTGATCCGTAAAGCTTGAACAATTTCTTCCAACATAAATTACCGAAAATGTTCCATGTTGCTGCTGATCAGAAACGTTAGATATTTCTTGTAGTGTTGATGCCACAATTTTATCAGATATTTCAATTTGTTTGGAAGAAGATGGACAATTCAATATTTTGTTAGAAATCCCAATTTTGTTATTCAAACTATCTTCTGCTACGAAGGCAGATTTCCAGCCACCGTAACTTTTTATGGATGTAATGTTGCCCCCTGCATTGGCCTGAAGAGTTACAGAGCTTCTCCTGAAACAGTGACCTGTGTAGCTCCTATACATGTCATTTCCAAGCCAGTTTGCAATCTAGCTGGGAATTTCTCCTATTTTATTTATCCCCACATGTTGGTCAATACATTTTCCTCTCGAACATTTCAAAATTAATCTGTTACTTTTTGTATGAGGCTGCAGTAAACGTTCTTGCGCAATACGTCTTCGTATCAGGTATTTTAACAATCAATATAGATCAAGCATCTTCAATGGCATTAATAGTTATAATTATGTTATAATTCTTCACGGCGACAAGCACCGCTGATACCCAAAATTAGGACAACCTACAAATAAAAAATATTGAAATTACTATTAATCGTACAAAATTATGATTATATCTGCACCTTATGAAGTAAACTTGTTTCGTTATCAGCATCTTGAATAAATTTATAGAAATCATTCCTTGAATAAACTTAAGATTTCTTTCCTCGGTATCCAATGCTTTTGTTCTTAATGAGCGGGACCAATTTTGAAAACTTCCTTATATCAATATTTTCCTTAAAGTTCAATGTAATTTTCAACAGTGAGAAGACACTCCATAACGTAGGAGGTTTTATAATTTTTCATTTTTCCTCAAAATGGCACACAAGCACATTTTCAGAAACCTTTTTTACATGTTTCTGGTCGCACCATTCACGAAGTTGGTCATATGTTTTCTCATATATTAACATGGATTTGGCCGGTAACATATTAGATGCTATTGCATTTGCTTTCTCAGCTATATCTGGTGGGGTATCACTACCAATATCATAACCAACATCCATCTTCTTGAAAACAACTTGAAATTGAAGCAACTACGAGCCCTCTTGCAAGAAAAACAACCGTTCCGTATTCCAAATTATGATACTTCATTTGCAAGGTAATTTGTCATAAATTCGGTGACAATGTAATATGGATTATTTCTAAACGAAAAAACAAAATGGCGACTCCAAAATGACGGACTAGGTTTACAATTATGATTCGATTCAAAATTGATATTTGTTGGTTTTCAGGGTCATAAATTATGATTTGTTTGTCAATGCAAATAACAAGATGGTGGCTTCAATATGGCGGACGAAATTTGTAATTATGGTCCGATTCTACTCAAAATTAGTATGTGGGGATTTTCAGGGTCGGAAATTGTGATTATTTTGTCAATGCAAAAAACCAAGATGGCGGACGCAATTTGTAATTGTGGCTCGATTCGATTCAAAATTGGCATATAGGGATTTTACAAGTTTGTTTTTTCCCACACATACATACTTACTAACTAACAGGGCAAGTTGAATGAAAGCTTTTGAAAAATTAAAAAAATTTAACATTGAATAAACTTAAGAATTGGAAAACCTTGCAAAAATTCGAATCCAATCATTCCAAACTGCATTAATTCACAGTAGATGCTCAAAGAGTTCGCCATGGACTGCCATACATGAGAAACAGTTAGTCTCGAAACGCTGTCTGATGTTTGTGAGCAATGGATGAAAAAAATTCCAATTTGTAAGTTCATACTATGTTAATTTGTTTAATTTTTGTTACGTTTTCGTGAATTGGTCACATTAGCTTTCAAATTGAATATCATAAGTTGGAATACGAAACAGTTGTTTTTCCCGCAAGAGGGTGCCAAAATGAGAAGTTAGGTAGCGAACACTCACGTGTATGAATTCCTAATGGAATTACGTTTTCAATGCAGTGTCACACTTAGTACTTTCTCAATTCAAAATGTTTGAGTGACCAAGGGGTGGGAAAAGTGGTGTGACAGTTGAGGTAATGATAGGAAGATTTTCCCCTTGGATTTAAAATCTACGTGTTTTTGCATTTTTTCACAACACATGTGTTTTGAAGAATTCGTTTTTGGTGCCTGGTCGAATCGAACCATAATTATAAATTTCGCCCACCTCTTGTTTTTTGCATCATGTTGTTTTTCCCGCAAGAGGGCGCCGAAATAAAAAGTTTGGTAACAAAAATTGACATGGCTGAATTTCTTATGAAATTACCTTTTTAATGGTGTGTCACACTCACTAATTTCCCTATTCAAATTGTTTGGGTGGTAGTGACCAAAGGGTGGGGAAAGAGGCATGACAGTTGAGGTTATGATAGGAAGTTGTCCCCCTTGGATTTGAAATTGACGAGTTTTTGTATTTCATTCACAATAAATGCGTTTTGAAGATATTCGCTCTGTTTCGTTTTCGGTGCTCTACCCTGTATTTCAGACGATGTAAACTCACATTCACAGTTGTACAAAAAATGTTGTTTGTATTTCGTGTACAAAATTCGTGTTTTCGTGGCACATTCGGGAAAATTTTTGGACTCGACCTGTGGTCTCGGCCAAAAATCAATATTCTTATGTGCCGATAAAAAATAGTTATTTGTTCAACTAGGCAGCAAAGTAGTAGATTGACTGCCGAGGCTGAATTCATAGCCGAGCGTAGCGAGGCTAGGAATTCAGCTAAGGCAGTCAATCTACTTTGCTGCCGAGTTGAACATATAATTTTTTCTCCGATTGTTCATAATGATATAGGAGGATATTGTATTAGCAAATTATTACAATTCCCACAATATCTTTATTTTTCCTGTAGTATTCAATTAAAATAAAATTTGATAGAAATCGCTGTTGTTGGAATGGTTGGTTGCTATGGAAATGTCCATAATAATTATAGTTTGACTATTAATGAAATTTCTGACAGTTGTGCGAAAAAATATCGGTATATTCAAATTATTATATAATGGACAGTGATAGCGACCTGGAAGTACTTACTCCTCCAGAAATAAGGGAGGTGGCAAAAATATAGGGTTGAATGTTTTATTCCCATTGAGTATAATCACTTTGCTGTCTAGGCAGCAAAGTACCCACTTTGCTGCCTAGGCAGGAAAAAGTAATACTTTGCTGATTAATATGTGTCAGCAAAATTAATATTTGCTGCCAATCGGACAAAAAATCATTTTACGTACTTAATACATAATTCACTATTACACAATTAGGTCATTTGATCTAGTAATCTCTTGTTTTTTCTTATAGTTTCAAAATGTTCAGTCTTACGTACATTCCACCAAACTTCTTTCCTAACATATTATATAAAGCAAGTATACTCCACCCCGCTGCATGATCTTGAAATTGCATGTAACATGAACTTCTTTAGTCACTTTGAAATTTTAATCATGAAGTCATAATAGTTACGTTTTCTTGAATTATAACTCTGATATCTTATCTCTAGCAATATATTCCATTCATTTTAATCTCGCATTCACGCACGCACTTCACCATATTATTAATTATAACGTCTTTAGTTTTGTGTTAATAAACTAATAAATAATTGAAACTTATAATTAAACGGCTATTACTCCGGCTCATGAAATGCCAGGCACAAAGCAGATATTAAAATCAAATTTATTTACTGCTCACTTTCGAGTGAGATTGGAATTATGCACGCCCTTTGGTAACTCACTACCATGTACAGTGTGAATACTGTGAGAGAACGAGTATAAATGAGAAATGAAAGAGAGTGAATTGTTGGAGATTACTCGAAAGCTGATGAGCACTTCAGAATTTTTGATAATGTTCTGTATATTAATACATTCTCTAAAGAAATTACTAAGCTTTCAAGCAATATTTCCAACACCTCCACACCATATCTGTTTCAGTCACTAAGTGGCCATCTTTTGTTGTCAACCATACATTACCATTAAATGAACTGATATCATAAGAAACAAGAAAGCCAGATACAGGTCTTACCTTCCACAAAGAAATGGACTGTTTTATATGAAGGCAAACGGTACTGCATCAATGTCGAAACTACTGAATTTGTCAAGTGGTGTCTCGCAATCTTGGACCAACATTCTTTATCGTTATGATATTTTTGTGATCAGTTGTAATCGATAGCTGCAATTAAAGGAAATTGCTGCAAAATTTTAAAATTGTATAAATGAAATGAAGAAATTCTGAGTATTTCTATACAAATTTTTTATTATTTGCACCTATAACATCAAACTCAAATGCCAGCCTACCTTTGAGATCTTGTACAGAAAATGTTAGATCAGTTGAATATAACAATTTTATAAAATTGCAATTTCCCATAATAAAATACTTATATCTATTCTACAAAATTTTTGAAATATGATAAAGATAACAAACACTAATCTGTTCGAGAAATAGCTGGTTCCAAACAGCTGTTCTCAACAGTCAAAAGCGTATCCTGAGAAGTATATTTGGTTTGCGAGCAACAGACTCATGTAGCCAAGTCTTTATCTTCCAGGGAATCTCAAGCATGCGTCAGTATCTGAGAAAATGATTTCTATATAAAAACATTTGAAAAATTGGTAATTTATTATTCAAGTTATGTTATCTTTCAAATCGTGGAAGGGGTATCATAAGGAGTGCAATACACAAATATGACAACATATAATATGTAGTTAATGATTTCTGTATTATATTATATAAAGGGTATCGTAAAGAGTAGTTAGTGCAATTGAACTCATCATGTGAATTTTTGTAGTTAATGACTTCTTGAACTAGGCCGACGATATAAAAGCATCAGCGGAATGGTATATGAAGGTGAAAAAAAAAACAATAATGTCAATGTAGAAGATGTTCGAAATAAATCAAAATGCTAGCCGCAAACATCTTGGCAGCAACCTCATCTCGAATAAAATTTCTTCTGATGTTATTCAACATCGCCAGCGTGACCGATCTAATCACAAGTATTATTCGTCTCAAGTTTTGAGTCAGCTAAGTCAAAGGGGTTTAGTTTTGTATACAATACCTTCGACATATCCCCACATGAACCTGATAATGATACAGCCAATCAATTTGCAAATTTTTTTGCGTCAATTTACGAAACTGATAAGTCCACATATAGCCTAGATTTTATTGATGATGTAAGTGTGAGTCATGATAACTTAGTTATAGATGAAATCAGTGAAATAGATTTAGATCAAGCGATGAAAAATCTTAAACCAAAAAAAGCGTCCGGTGTTGATGGAATTCCACCTTATGTCCTAAAAGGTTGTTATGAATGGATAAAGCAACCTCTTCTGCACATATTCAATCTGATCATTCGTAGTTCAGCTTTTCCACGTATATGGAAAAATGCAATCAGCACGCCAATATTCAAATCCGGTAATAAAATGGAAATCAAAAACTACAGGGCGATTTCTATTATGTGTGCGCCCGCAAAACTATTTGTACAAATTATTTACAGTAGACTTTTCAAACATGTTGAAATGAATATTTCAAACGAGCAACACGGATTCATAAACATAAAATCAATAAGTACCAATATATTTTTATTTACAAATACTGCTACTAATGCCATGAAAGAAAAAATGCAATTGGATACCATAATAAATACTAAAATCTGAAAATTTCACAGATTTTAGTAAAGCCTTTGATAAAGTAGATCATAACATTTTATTACGACAAATTCATGAGTTTGGATTATCTGCAAGGCTTTTAGAACTCTTAAAAAATTATCTACAAAACAGAAATGTTATGGTTAGGTATAATGGTAACACTTCTGGAAAATTTCAGGCTAACTCAGGAGTACCACAAGGATCAAATTTGGGACCTTTACTTTTCATTCTTTTTATTAATGGTTTACCCTCTGTGGTGAAAAATTCACAATGTTTGTTATTTGCGGATGATTGGAAGATATTTAGGAGATTGTTTTACTTCAAAAAGATATTAATTTGTTGTACGAATGGAGCAATGAATTTAAATAAACATTCAATGTGAAAAAATGCTCAGTAATGACATTTTCACATACTAAAGAACAAAACTTTTCAATTATAAAATGGATGAGGATTATCTGAGGAGATGCACAGAAATCAAAGATCTCGGCATAACGTACAATAATAAAACTATCGTTCACTAAACATATTGAGGATACTTCAAAGTCTGCAACCCGAACACTTGGTTTCACAATTAGACAATGCTGTGATTTCAGACATATAAAAACATTGATCACGTTATATTACACTCTTGTGAGGCCTAAACTAGGAATCAGTTCAATAATCTGGAATGGGGAATCACAAATTACTTTAAAATCATTAGAAAAAGTCCAAAACAGGTTTCTTCGACATCTGTACTCCAAAAAGTATAGAATCTGGTCAGATTACAATATTGTTAGATCATATCAGCTCAGGTTACAATTCGATGTTATTTGCTTGGATAATAGGATAAAACTGAATTTACTATCATTCTTGTATAAAATAATAAATTATACGAAATCGATTCTTCCGATCTCTTAGCTCTTATCTCTTTCAATGTGTCTTCCCGCCGAACAAGGTTTCCTCATTATTGTTCACGACATCTCGCGCCTCTCTTGCAAACATGCTTCGACTGGCCAATTATACTAATTCATTGATGGATTTAGGTTGGTCTATGACATTCAACAGACTAAGAAAACAATTTCTTCAGCAACAAATATTAATGAGTATATGATACTAAACCAGGTATTACAAGTAGATAATGTTATATAGTAGGTAATACTGTTTATTGTGTATTGATGTCCCCTACAATTTTATTTGATATTGAAATTTTTCATTTACTGTAATGTAATTTTGACTGTTTATCTGTTATGTATATATATATTCATGTAATTAGGCCAATAAGCCTCTGTGAATATAAATAAATAAATAATTAAATAAATGAATAAGAATAAGTCTAATGACGTTAGATCAGGGGATCGTGCTGGCCATTCCATAGATCCTCACCTCCCTATCCACTGATTTGGAAATATGCGGTTGAGGTACTGCCGGAAATCAATTTGGTAATGGGGCCGTGCGCTATCTTGCTGAAACCATATCGTACTTGCTGGGGCCTGTAGGTTTGCTGGATCGGAATATAAGGTTTTCAAAGTTGGAACGACATTATCGCCATTTAAATTGCCATTGTAACCATACCAATTTCCCGAGTGCTGGCCTAGTAGCCACGGCCAAATGAACGCCCGACTGCATGGTGTTGCCGCTCAACGGAAGCGAGAGGAGAGAGAGGGACAGCCAACGTCCACGAGTGAATGCCACACATATCTTCTAACTTGTTTATATTTGAATCTTGTAAAGTGAACCTTAATTAAAACCAAAATAATAGAGGGTGGTGTGAATCATTTAAACATCTTATTTCCACTCATCCCCCTTACAAGTGACGCCCAACTTTCGAGGCCTTTATAAGTTTTCAAATCAAACCGGTACGGGAGAACTGTGTTCACGTGCTGCGGCAATCGATTAATTTTGTGAGTTTTTCGGTTTTACGTGATAAAATCCATCTCGCTAATTTGTCCATACTCTGTATAGTTTGAACGAACTTTAAAACGTTCCAGATTGTGAGTTCCATCGATAATTATTTATCCAGCTCACCGATTTCAAAGAATCCTAACCTATACGCTCGAATTCGCGGTAAAACATTCTCTCGAACATTCTGTGCGTGGAAACTGTGTAAGTTCATCTGATTTCGTGTCGAGAAATCCAGCTTACAAACTATCCGGAACAATACGTTTACATAGAACTTTTGATAAACATTGTTGAAAGTGAGTGTGAAACTATCCTCCTGTTCCGAAGACTTCCTAGAAAAAATAGCCAGCCAAGCCAAAACAGGGCCGATTCAGGAGAATCTTGGTGAGATCTATCCTTATATATTTTATTGCTTTTCGCGTATGCATAAAGAACTTTGAACTTTGAACACTTAGTGTATTGCAAATAAAAGACTTTCAAGAACTTTTAAGATTTGCCAGTGTTGAGAACATTTTCGAACAGTTGTGTTTTGTGTTTATGGAATTGCGTTCTGGACGAATACTTGATTATCAAGCTAATAATAAAAAATCTAACAAAATGTCTAATTCCCCAAACGAAGCGACAGGGACAACCCCATCAGTAATCATGACACCAGAAGTTCTACAACAATTATTAAGCAGTCTACTGAATCCACAAGTACAAAATATTTCGCAAAGTGGTAATTTCGCTAAATGTACTTCTCGTTTCAACGGTTCTTCTGATTTGAACGTAAACTGTTTCATAGACTCAATAAAAATTTAAAAATCGTGTGTTAATATATCTGAAGACAGTGCTCTCAGAGGTCTTCCAATGTTATTTGAAGGTCAAGCTGCAATTTGGTGGCAAGGAGTTAGTGCTAGTATTACAAGTTTTGACGACGCTCTTAAAGCCCTTTTGAGTACTTTCGGAAATCATAAACCCGCATATCAGATATATCGTGAAATATTTTCGAAGGAACAATCCGAAAATGAAAAAACGGAACTCTTCATTGCTCACACACCTGTACTTCCTGAAGAAATACAGTTGGACATGTTATATGGTTCAATGCATTATAGCATACGAAAACGACTAGCTCGCAATGATTTCAAGACATATGAGGAACTTATTAACAAGGTAAGAGAAGCTGAATTGACATTGGTGGAAAAGAAAATACTCAAATGTGTAGACAATCCACACACACCGAAGATAGTTAATAACAATAAAAAACCATCAACTCATTGTTCATATTGTAAGAATTACGGTCATACTAAAGAGCAGTGTAGGAAGTTAAAACGCAATCGTGAAACTACTGATATTTCTAATAGCTCGCAGTCAAATTTTTCACAAACTCGTCAACCAAACAGAGACGACTATTTCATGCTATGGTTATGGTAAACAAGGCTTTATAAAAAGTAATTGCCCTAGTTGTCGAATGGTTAATCCGAATTCATCAACTCCTGGAACTTCTTCCTTAAATACTTCAGCCATGAATGCCGATTTTTTTTGTCAAGATTTCTCTGGTGAATCACAGAGTTTATCTTTGATTTCCATACAGATTTGTGAATCTAACGGACTAGCATACCTCGATACCGGTGCTAAGCGAAGTTTAGCAGGTGGTAGTCTTTATAATATACTCATGAAAAAGAATATTCCATATAAAGATCAAACTTTGAAAATGACTCTTGCGGATGGAAATGAACGAGAGGTTAATGCAAAGTTATTTGATGTTGAGATAATTTTGCATCATAAAGTTATTCCTATCACATTGCTAGCGATTCCCGAAAATATAAGAAGTAGAACACTTCTAGGAATAGACTTTATAAAACTAGCAAATCTAGTTCTCAATGTGCCTCAAGGTACATATCATTTTGGTGAGTCACCAAATGTCACCTATTCATTTGAAGATGAAAACCAGTATAGATTACCTGATCTTGCTAATGAAGTCAATGTTGTTGATGCTAAAAATCTGAATCTTCGAACAGATGAAGCAACTTCTCTCTCAGAAGGAGACAAACAACAACTGGATGCACTTCTGGTACAGCATCAAATGGTTTTCTCAAAAAGCCAAGAACCTACACCATTCATAGAGCATGCCATAAAGCTCACAAGTGATATTCCAAAATCTATGCCTCCTTACAGAATGTCAGAGAATAATAAAAAGCTACTGAAAATGGAATTGGATAACCTACTTCATGATTCAGTCATAGAAGAGTGCGAATCTCCGTACTCTGCTCCAGTGGTACTTGTACCCAAGCCCGATGGAAACATTAGATTATGTGTGAACTATCAAGCTCTCAATGAAGTAACTATATCTGATAAATACCCGCTACCAAGAATCGATGTTCTACTCCACACTGCAAAGCAAACACCCTATATGACAACACTTGATATGAAGTCTGGCTATCATCAGATATCAGTTCGTCCCATTGACAGAGATAAAACCGCATTTATATGCCCTTTTGGAATTTATCGCTATACTAGAATGCCATTTGGACTCAAAAATGCACCTTCGACTTTCCAGAGATTGGTCGATAGGTTCAAATCTGGTCTTCCGGGTGTCACAATTCTTGCCTACTTGGATGACTTGATAATTTTGAGTGAAACCCTCGAAAAACATCTCCAGGACTTAGTAATGGTTTTTCAGAGGCTAGAAATGTACAAACTCCGATTGAATAGATCCAAATGTGTATTTGTATGCCCGAATGTAAAGTATCTCGGACATCTCATCACTCCTCTTGGAATTAAACCGGACCCATCCAAAGTGACAGCCATTTTGGAACGTAAACCTCCTAGGGATGTCAAACAGGTTATGTCCTTCTTACAAACCTGCTCCTGGTTTCGACGTTTTATTGAAAACTTTGCTGATGTTTCTAGACCCCTAACGACTCTAACGAAAAAGAATTCAAAGTGGACATGGGGATCAGAACAACAAAAGTCTTTTGACCGGCTTAAGGAATTACTAACCTCCACACCCATACTTCGACAAGCAGACTCCAGGTTACCGTATGTCTTAAGGACCGATTCGAGTTCATACGCACTGGGGGCAGTTCTACTCCAGGGGGAAGGACCTGATGAGCGGCCCATTGAATATGCAAGCCGTTTATTAAGTCCGGCCGAAAAGAATTACCATACCACCGAGAGAGAAGCCTTAGCTGTGGTATGGGCAGTTGACAAATTTCGTGGTTATCTTGAAGGATCAAGTTTTGTGGTACAAACGGACCACCAACCACTTAAGTGGCTCATGACCTTGAAGTCACCTACAGGACGACTGGCCAGATGGGCCCTTGCACTGCAAGCATATAATATGCGAATTGACTACACGCCTGGGAAAATAACAATAGATACAAGCCAGTACGAAGTAAATCAAGTTACCATAGATTTACCATCCGATAATACTGTGGAAATAAGAGAAGAACAACTTCAAGATCCTGACATACAGAAAATAATAAACTGTTTTGAAAACCCAAATCCTGACGATGTGGAATATAAACGTTGGACAGAGAGGGGATATCTGATGTCAAAAGGAATTTTATATCGACTTGACCCCGAGAACGACCAAGAAGATATACAACAGGTTGTTCCCAAAACCCGAATTCCTAAGATACTGGAAGAGTACCATGATTCTCCACTATCTGGTCACTATGGAATTGAAAAGACTTTACAGAGAATTTGAAGCCGATACTATTGTCCAGGAATGACAAAATGTGTCACAGAACATACTTCCAAATGTTTGGAATGCCAGAGGTACAAAGTAAAAAATGTCAAGCCCACGGGACTACTCCAAACTCCAGTAATGTGTCAACGGTTTGAAATCATCTCAATTGATTTATTTGGACCACTACCTGAAGGCCCATCAGGTGAGAGATGGATATTCATTATCGAAGATACATCTAGCAGATGGACTGAGTTATTTGCACTCCAAGCCGCAACTGCTGAAGCTTGCGCCCGAACACTTATTGACGAAGTGATCTTACGCTATGGAACTCCCCGTAGAGTAACAAGTGACAATGGAACCCAGTTTGTTAGCGAAATAATGCAGTGTGTTGCGCATTGTTTAGGATTCAAACATCATTTGATTCCTACCTATCATCCTGAATCGAATAAAGTTGAACGAAAGAACAGAGATCTGAAAACTCAACTTGCTATCTTAGTAGGAGAAGAACATTGGAACTGGAAAGAGAAGTTACCAGCTATCCGATTCGCAATGAATACCATACAGTGTCAAAGTACTGGTTATTCTCCAGCCTACTTGACTTTCGGTCGAGAACTCCGAACTCCAGATGATGTTCAACGAGACATGCGAGCAATCACAGAAGAAGAAAACTTTGTTCCCCAAATTACTCCATATCTCATTAGTTTAGCCAAAGACTTTGCGACAAGCTCGTGAGACCCATGAAATTGCTCAAGATAAAGCCAAACACTATGCGGACAAAAACCGACGACCTATGCCGAATTTCATTGTGGGAGATGAAGTATTAGTCGATACTCATACCCATAGTAAGTCAAATGCCTTATTCACATCAAAGTTCGCCCCACGAAGGGTTGGACCTTACCGAATCGCCAAAGTTGTCACACCAACAACATATGAGATTTCTTCGCTAGATGATCCCAATAATATATTAGCTAAATGCCATAGCTCCTCCTGAACCCCATACAAACCTGCTGAGGAAGAAATCCCTCCACCAATTATACCACTACGAAAGAGAGGAAGACCTAAGGCCAAACCGAAAGAACGGGAGGAAAATTATGAACCTCCTATCGATGAGAGCGAAAGCCTGCCTCAAATTGACTCAGGTGGACCCGATTCAATGGATCCTGATACTCCAAGAGAAGACCGTCCAGACGAATCCAAACGAGGACTTCGCAGAAAAGTTTATCCACCTAAGTGTCCATGTTGCTATGCCAACCCAGTACCCATTTCTTTTGGAGCCCACACGGGGACGTTTGTGTCCTCCAAAGGGGGAGATTGTAACCATACCAATTTCCCGAGTGCTGGCCTAGTAGCCACGGCCAAATGAACGCCCGACTGCATGGTGCTGCCGCTCAACGGAAGCGAGAGGAGAGAGAGGGACAGCCAACGTCCACGAGTGAATGCCACACATATCTTCTAACTTGTTTATATTTGAATCTTGTAAAGTGAACCTTAATTAAAACCAAAATAATAGAGAGTGGTGTGAATCATTTAAACATCTTATTTCCACTCATCCCCCATACACCATCAATAAAAAAAAAGGTCGTATAAATTGATCTACAACGATTCCTGCCCAAACATTTACCTTTTCAGGGTATTGCGTATATTCTTCTCTGATCCAGTGAGGATATTCCCTAGACCAATAGCGGTAATTTTCTTTCAGAAAACAAAGTATATCATCTTCCATGAGCTCCTGAGTTGGTATATTTTTATAGAGATATTCAATTCTCTTTTAATGGCTAGACTAGGCCCTTCTGGCTTTAGCTGTAAGTATTGGTTTAGGTAAGAGTTTTAAGTATCCCATATTTTATTATTGAATGTCCCTTATTTTACAATGTGTATATAACTTTTCCCAGTATCCCTGTTGCTTTATAATAAATATTCCTTTGCTACCCCTTGAGTTTCAATAGCTACCATCTGTAGCTACACACCAAGTCGCCTTTCGTTTAAGGAAAACAACCCCTTATACGACTCAGGAACCTACCCTAGTAACCCTAGTCGCGACAATATTTCTCCTGATCTGATCAGTTCTTTGCTTATCAGCATCGTGGACGTAGTGGGTGTAACAGTGTTACGGCGACTGAGTGTGTTTTAATGTGTTGTAAAACGATTACAGTGGAGGCAAGTACCTACTAGACAAACACTTTTTTACATTGTTTTTCGAGTGGTGTAGCTAGGTCTACTTATGAACATACTGCATACATACACATTTTGCAAACAATATAACTCCTTTGCTGTGTTTTTATTTTTATGCAGATTGTGAATTGATTTTATGTTCATTCTACTATTCATTATCTATACAAGAATATTCATGTAGATACGCCGTAATCCAATAGCAGTCCCATAATATATTCGGGTAATTTGTTTCATGACGACATGAATATCCCATGCTTTTACAGTAAAATATTTGTAAAAGTATAAAAAGTTGTAGTACAATGATAATAACAATTCATTGTAGATAGTATAACATTAGGAGGTAGCGCTCATACCAATTAGTTGAAGTGAAAGTTACAATTCATTGTAGTTGAAATGACTTCAGAATATACTGCGAACAACAGTGAGTTAAAGTAGAATTAGTAATTTTATATAGCTTCTTCGTTATTATGGAATAGTATACTCTCCACAATAGGCCATTTCAAGTATGACATCTTCTACTAGTAACTTCATAAGGACTATATTGCCAAAGATACGATTATTTGCAGTAAAATTAATAACTCACTGTATCAACTTTACCATAAAGATATAGTAGCCACAGCAAGGCTGTTGTCCATTTAGTCTTTAAAAAATGTTCAATTCAAGAATAGGTATTGATAAATTAACTTCAAATACTTTTGACATTTCAACTATAAAATAGTTGAAATATCACAAAATCATCTCCACAACTTTACTATACCACTCCACTTTGAGCCGAAATGGACTTCTTCCAGAGATTGTATAAAATAGTTGTTGACCTAATAGAACTAATTTTTTTTGTTAGTTCAGAAACTAATTTCCAACAGTGTAGGATGATTTTCATATCAGCAGTTGAAGTGCTTCAATATCTAGAAAAGTGCATAGTGCTATTTATTGGTTTGCCAAAATGTCGTCCAGCCTTGACATCGATTGATTCAAAACCATCTCGCACGATTCTGTGAGATAGGCATAGAGGTTTAAGTGCAAAGGTCGATCTATAAGAGCTGCCTTCCAGTGTGAAATTTTACAGTGAAATAGAACCATTTTCATGAAGAAGTATCCTTGCGGATAACAAAATTGAAATATTACGTTGACTAAAGGCCTATTCCTCCGCAGTTCTCGTTTCTAACAGCTGAAATAAAATAACTTACTTAATTCATGTATTTTCCTTTTTACATTGATGAAATGAAGTTTATATTCAACATCGTCGGGCACAAGACAAGATAACTAGCCCTTTCAGAATGTTAGATTATTTTAAAACTGGTCATGCACGCTATAATTATTATTCGTAGAAAATTAGTACTTACACGACAGATTTTCGTATGGAAATATCATTGTAATGATAGGGTTTGAAAAGGAACCTGTGTAAGATTGATACATTTAGACACGTGATTGATTGACAAAAGCGGTGAACATTTCCTGTTGAATTGGTGTCCAAATATTAAACAAACATAAGAATAATCCTGAAATAGTAATTTACGTAAAAAGTCCGGAAAATACTGTTTTTTTGGACGAGCAGACCAAATTCTAGGACGAGCGTAACGGAGTCCTGGAAGTCTACGAGTCCAAAAAAAACTGTTTTCGGACGTGTTGCGTACACTATTTTTCGGCAATCATGTAGAATAACAAATCAATGAGACGCATTTAGTCTAAGAGACGAAGAGAGGTCGACTTTCACCCATCTGTTAACCGGATGAAACGATTCCAAATTTGAATACTTCGAACATTTCAGTTCTTATTTGTATTATATATTGAAATTCGAACAGAAGATAGGTACCAACAGAAGCATTCTAATTCTTATTTATATTAATATTTGTTTTAAAATACAATGTGCAGAGACAACAAATTAGAGTTGAGACTCACCCTGTTGATTTCATCCAATGCATGGAATCTTTAAAGACACCTTACCAGTCGGTGATAAGCTATTAAGAACAATCTAAGATAATTCACTTAAACAATTGGTTTGTTTTCTATGATAGAATTACAATAAACATTATGATTATGGATGACACTTTCAAACACCACTTTCAAAGTTCATATAGACCATTCCAGAATACGTGACTTTGATATTTGCTGGAGGGCACATATATCGACTAGTTGGTGTTTAACATTGTGTATTTAGTTTGAAAGTTTTTTTTTCTGATTTTATTTTGATGAAATTGTAACAAATATGCTTCGAAGTACTTAATATTTATTCCTTAGCGGTGATCAAGTGCCGGTACAATGAAAAACGTATTATAGACAATATCGCTATCCGTACCAAAATTAACTGATATCCTCTAACTAACTTTCGGTAAAGGTAAAGTTATCGGGCTCATTCTCCAAAAAAAAAAAAAAAAGTGGAACTTACGTAGTTTTGTCTCCTGAACACGAATCTGAAAGAATTTTGTGGGGTCTCTATTACTTTAGGAGTTATAGCCATTTCAAAGTCGAAAATTGTAGATTTTCAGACACGAATTTTGCAGTCAAAATTTGCACAAAATGCCTCCTTCTTTTTGTTGACACTGTCATTAAACACTAATAATATTTCACAAATACAAACACCAAAAATTAAAATTATACTAAAAAACTTGATCTTCTTTTACTAGCGATTCTAACCCAACTTTTGCTTGGTTTTTAGTAATTTTCATGATTGCAGTAGGTTGGTTACCTGAGATTTGCGCCGCCAACTATTCAAATTCAAATATGAGCAATAACCTCCCCTTCATTGTTATATTCAATTGTTTAATTTGCGCCATTGCTCTGAAAATACTAAAACCACGAAAATAATCTAAAATATGGATTTAAAAACCAAGTTGATAAATGCATATATACCAGACTACAATCCTAGTAAGTTTTTTGTACCCATTTGTAATATTATTGTTTGCTGAATGAATTATTTTATTTTCAGATAATGCATTGTGGCTCATTCAGGACATAGTAGGGTCAGTAAGATTGTGGCCTGAATTTATAATAAAGTGCCTTAATTCTCCCACATTTCGATATGTGGAGAGAGTTCAAATTTGTAAATTTTTTTATTTAAATGGTATCAAAGACCACATGATGTTGTACCGTTTTTTGGTGAAAATAAAAGGAATGGCATTAATGTATAAATACTTCAATACAATTAAATGCCTTTACGATTATTGGAAAGATGATAACAACGGTGATGAAAGAAGAAATAAGTATTTTGCCAAATGTATCATTCATGAAAGATACGAAAACTTGAATGGTCATCACAGAATTTCTAGAAATGTCGAAGAATGATGTACATAAATGTACAATACTTTAAATTTTTAATAAATGTTTTCAAGATTTAATACAAGGTTTGGCATTAATCAATTTTTTAATATTATTGGGAGTATTTTTTGGTTTCACAATTCATGTTCATTTTGTACAACTGTATGCAATATGGAAAAAAGAAGGTAAAATGACGAAATGAACTGTAGGACTACGAAGAATGGTACATATTCTTGGTCGTCTTCAGGAATTCCTCAATCCGTTGGCCAGGTCTGATGTTCCGTTTGAAATAATATTCCGAAAGATTGCCTACGAAGTGACCTTTCTTATGGCCATATTTCGGAATATTATCTCGAACTTCTCTCCACATTCTCTCAACGGATTGAGTATTGGCACCTGAAATGAATTGCAATTTATTTTCATGAAAATAACATATTTCAAATATATTTACCAGAATCGGGATCGACGAAGTTGTAAGAATGGTTCACTGTCAGATGCTGGTAGCTGACTTCCCCTAACCTGTCGTAGGCCTTCCAACAATCTGACATGATCGTCGTCCCGGGCTCTATCCACTCATTGATGAGATCGATTAGAGTCTGTGATGTTCTATTGGGAACAGGAACAAGGAATATTTTCCTGGACTCCCTCTCGGTCCCACCAAACAGCCACTGTCCTTCAATTACCCATCCGCGGTTATACTTCCTCTTCCCAAACTTGGCTTCGTCTATTTCTACGGTCTTTCCAACACCACCAAGTTTAGAAAGATTGTCTTGTGTCCATTTCATGCAAACCTGAAATCAATAACATCATTATGAAGGTCAATTTGTTTATAAATATTACCAATTTACCTCTCTACAATAGTTGCTCCAATCTATAACTGTAACTTTGGAGATATTGAGTTCCCTTTGCATGAAACGGATCCGCGGATGGGGTAACTCTTGGAAGTAACATATCAATAAAGCCATCTTCTGGATGCCAATTTTCCCCACAAAGAAAGTACCATTCCTCGCAGACCTTTTGAACATACATCTCATCACTTTTGCCTTCTTTTTTCCATTTTTAGTAATTTTGCCTTTTTGACAGCGGTACATTAAATAATTTTTATCTAAATTGCATACAGTTGCACAATTGGGACATTGAACAGAACCCAAAAACACTCCCAATTTTACTAAAAAATTGATTAGGGGAGAGTGGTCGAATATCGACCACTTAAGCAAAATTGTTCATAACTGTATATGTAATATATGTATAAAGACGCTTTGTATATGAAATTACCTCAAAAACTATAAGTAACGTTATGGCAAAAAAAGATAATGGAATAAATAATGTTTGTTCTTTTCTAATGTACAAAACTCATACCGGTACTTTTCTGGATAATATCGACCAGTCGGATAAAATCAACCATAAAGTCGGGTAATGTCAACCATATCGGGTAATATCAACCAAATTTTTTAAATTTAGTTTATTCAAAAAGTAAGGTTACAACAAACTTTTTAACATTTACTACAAACATAATCTTTAGCATTTTCAATGATTGTGCAATCTGCATGCGTCCACACGGCACATGAACGGCATCTCCACCATACTTCATTTGATTTTCCAAACTCTTGACAAACAGAACATATGTCGGCATTTGTAGAATTATCTTTCTTTTCGGGAACTATACGTCGTGAAGCTTTTTTCAGCTTCTCCTGTTTAATATCTTTTTGTTTTTCTAACTTCTTCAGTTTTTGTTGCTTTTTCTCTTCTTTATTTTCCAATTCCTCTTTTAATGGCGTTGAGGTCAGTATCTGGGAATGCTTGGTTTTTCGCGATTTGGTTCTAGTTGTTACTGTTGGCAAGGGTAGAAGTTCTGCAAAGCTTCTATTTTCCACGGGTAGCTGAAGTGTCGGATCATCATCGTCGGTCAATTCATCGTCTACAATTTCTTCAAGCTCTAATTCTGAAGATTCACTACCAAAGGAAGGTGTACGGTGATGTTTTGTCTTAGATGGTCCAGGGATAGGCGACGGAGCTTTTAATGGAGATGGTTGTTGAACTGTGGAGGTAGGTGATATAGGAAGTGCTCTTTTCATGGAAGGTGGATCGTGTTGTTTTATCTTAGATGGTCCAGGTACAGGATGCAGTGTTTTTTCTAATCGTGTTATTGCATTTGTTTCAGCAATTATCGGTTCTTGATTCTGCTCAGCATTTGGCGCTGGATCGACTAGTAAGGTATTGAACTCTTCATCACTGAATACAGATCGGTTAAATGGATAAATGCCAGTAGTTTCGAAAGCCTTGACCCCTTTTTCTACAGCTGCCACTTTATTAAAAGCAGTTTCAAATAACTCCGCAATATCCGTTTGCAGAATCTTCTCGTGTTTTCTTGCTTTGATATATCTATCGCATTCTTGATTGTATGCACTCTTTAATGGTCCGAAAAAACCAACATCGAGCGGTTGCAACCGGTGTGAAGTGTGGGGCGGAACTGAAACAACTTTAATGCCATTATCTCTGCAATAATGATATGACCTCAAAGTTGAATGAGTGGAGTGGTTATCCATTAATAACAGGACCGGATCATCTTTACTAGCTTTTGTAAATTTTGCAAAATGTTGAATCCAGTCTTCAAAAATCTCCTCAGTAATCCATCCAGACTTAGAGCACCTATATACAGCACCAGTTGGCCCGTTTCTTTCTAGAGCTTCTTTCATTCTCTTTCGTTTGAAAATAAACATCGGTGGAACAAACGAACCTGCAGCACTCATCGCTACAACAACAGTTACAAGTTGGCCCCTCTCACCACTTGTGACAGCTCCTACCTGTTTTTGACCTTTCTGGGCAATAATGCGGCTTGGCATGTGAACGTTACTAATCCCTGTTTCGTCTACATTGAAGATGCGATGAGCTTCAAAAGTGTGTTCAGAGTAGAGCTTATCTAAATTATCATAAAATATCGTAACTTCATCTTTATTGAATGCCAACACACGGCTCAGACTTGTGGCTTCCGGTTTACGGCAGCTCAATGTCGGGTTGCGCCGCATAAATGCATAGAACCAATCTTTTCCACACATTGCTTTCTCTTTATTAAAAGTGTTTTTTATTTTATTGGTTTGTGCAAATTCAAATGCAAGTTTTCTTATGGACGAAGATGTTAGTCCATAAAAAAGGCGAGAGAGGTTTATAACATGTTTTGCGAGATCTTCTTCTTGCTGAACAGTAAAAACAGATTTTCTGCCCATTTTGTACTTTTTTGTAGCGAAGCGACCTTTTAAACGGTCTTGTAATGTTCCATATGGAATATTGAACATTTGTGCAGTTTTTCGTATGGAAGCAACTTTGTCATGTATTGTCTTAAGCGCACGTTCCATATCCTTTTCAGACCACGAAGCGCGAGAAGTTTTGCGTGTATACTTTTGACGAGGCATCTGTAAAAGAATAAACGTACAATATCGATCACAGTAGGAAAATATCGATCACCCCGGTTGACATTAGCCGACTGCACGTGGTAGACAAAAAAGATGAATTACAAAAAAAATCTGTGAAAATGTAACGATAATTCATCACACATAATAAGCACATACATATCTAATTACCTTACTGCACAAAAATCAAAGCTACAATCAAATTAAATCATTACTTACTTTCGTATCGGTGTCACAAATATTATAAGGAATAAGGCAAAATTTAACATCAAGCATTCACTACGGTCAAACATCGACTAAGTGCGTACGTGACTGTATACATAGTAAATACCATCCCAGCGCATGCGGTCTCGCTCTATTAAGAAGTTGAAAAGCTTCAAGAATTGGGTAGGGGTGTGTGATCGATATTGGACAGCGGTTGATATTCGACCACTCTCCCCTAATGCCATTCTGTTATTGACTATATTCCCAAATTCGTGAAATTTTATCATTTTGTAAACTGTTATTTTATTACAAATAAAGCGCAATATGGCATAGATAAAACAATTGAACATAAGAATGAAGGGGAAGTTATTGCTCATATTTGAATTCGAATAGTTGACGGCGCAGATTCAGTGATACCAACTTCTTATGAGCATGTAAATAACTAACAAATAGGTTAGAATCACTAGTAAAAGAAGTTCAGTTTTTTGTGTGAAAAAATTAGTATTTGTGTTTAAAAACGTGAAATATGGATAGATTAGTGTTTAATGATAGTGTCAACAAAAAGAAGGAGGCATTTTGTGCAAATTTTGACTGCAAAATTCGTGTCTGAAAATCTACAATTTTCGACTTTAAAATGGCTATAACTCCTAAAGTAATTAGGACCCCTACAAAATTCTTTCAGATTCGTGTTCAGGAGATAAAACTACGTAAGTTTCACTTTTTTTTTTTAGAATGGGCCCGATAACTTTACCTTTACCTAACTTTCTATAAAATGTCGAGACCAAGAAGCTGCAGGCTCATCTGGTTTACCACTTGTGGTGTAGACCATATTTTGGGTAGGTTGCATATTTTCCTTTAAGCACTGGGTTTTCCTAAAATTACTCATTTATGTACAAAAATTAACTGATATACTCTAACTAACCTGCGATAAAATGTCGAGAACACACACGCCAAGTTTTGAGTTGTGATTTACTGAGGGGGGACAGTTTCAAAGCAATAATCCTAGCATCGCAGCGTTGTGCAAATAAATAATTTAAATAGTCACCATGCTTCGTTAAAACTACCGGAAATGTAAAAAAAATACCTCATCCCTTTCTCCCCGCATTCCATACTCAACAACATTACAAAACGATGGCATACTAAAACATTTAAGAACTAATTACTAATAAAAGTCTATAAATATTGACAGTTGTTTACCAGTAAACAATGAAAACTGAATAGAAAATGTGCCCGCCAGCAAATGACAGTGACGTCATTCTGGAATGGTCTATTTTTATATATGTTATATTTGTAGTAATTGTTGAAATCAACTGTTTCGTTTTTAGGCGCATTTCTATATTAAACCCTTATTACACTATGCCTTTTTCGTGCCTATTTGTCTGCATGAAATATAAAACAAATACGCATGCCCGCCAGACTATTTTGTTGACTGTTTCAGACTTGAAAATGAAAAGGTCTGGTTCTATTTTTCCCCCTGAATCGAGGGGATTTCAAGGTCATTTGTGAAAATGTCAGGTTCGCCAACACATTAATTATTTGTCTGACGTGACAAACCCAACAAAAGAATTGAAAAAAATTACAGTTTTCGTTATGCCAGAAAAGAAAAAATCCAGTAGCAGGTACGGAAAACGTTGAAACATATATTGCAGGAATACTTAATTACTTATTACTATAAAAGTAAACGTAAATCACTTAGGTAAATGTCAATAATTTTACTACGTTTGCAGCTCTGAAATTCTGCCTAAAAGAATCATTTTAAAATGCATGGTGGAAATTTCCCCAACAAATAGCCGTGAAAATGGGCACAAAAATAGACACGAAAATAGGCATAGTGTAATGAGGGTTTTGGTTATGAATATGAAGGGGAGGCACCCAATATTTTCCAATCGTTCTTTGTTTGTGGCCGACATGTTATAACTTATGAGCCCGTTCAAGGGATTGAACAGTCCATAAAAAGGTTGTTATGGGGAACGTCCCCACTTGTTCTGTTGTTTGTAAAATAATGAAATCAAACCCAAAAAGAAAGTGTTTCAAAAAACGTCTTTACTGCAAATGTGTTTTTTACAAAAGCCTTCATCAATAATATAATGGTCTCCTAGCAATACAAACAAACGAATGTCATATTAAGATGCACATGTCGGTCAAAGAGACTAAACTAACAAGGAGGGTTTAATATGCTCCAGCCAAACAGAATCTTGTAGCATCAACGCGTCATAGTGACGTACTTGGATATGAGTACAGAGTCGAACTCGAACCAAGCAACAAAACTGTCAGCAGTAACCCTCATATACCAAGAGGTAGTCCGTCACTGTCTATAGAGAACGGCGGCCATGACACGTCCAACTACGTCACATTTCGTCACAGATGTTTATAAATCTATTTCTATCATAAGTGTCCCCATTGTCTTATGGGGATTAGACTCTCCTGTTAAATAATGTTTGAGGCTTGTCCATTGAAGACTGCTCTAGTTGATCGAGATCACTTTCACATATGTTCATCTCTCTCTAACACTTGTAATTCATTGTCTTGCTCTTTTGAAAATATCAACTTCAAGCAAGTAGAGCAAGCAGAGTGCTTCTTAACGAACGACCCTATTGTCTCCTTGCATGTCGGTGACTATCTGCGCAAAACATGATACAATATTGCAGACAAGCTGCTCCGTGCAAATACGCAACACAGTGGCGTAGAGTATAAGAAGGAAACATAGCCGCCCACCTTGAAGGATTGAAACGCCTTCAATAATTAATTGATACTGTCAATAGGTAGCTTACACAACCGCACCACCGAACGTTTGAAGTTTCCATTCATAGTCTTAACTGTCACAACACGAGTCAATCCATAAGCTCCTCGATATAACAATAATAAAGGTTTTCTCGAAATTTCTGGATCTAGCTTCCTATATTCCTTATCTGCCTAGCAAAGTTGAGCCACAATTGCACAATAGACATTTATTTGAGTGTGTGCAGGATTCGCACCATTTGACTTGAAAAACTGTCATTGAACTGATAAAATACAAGGCGTCTAAGTACTCATTGTCCATGTCTCTCAAATCCTCCATCACGTTGAAGAGTTGATTTCTAAGAAAGACTTCTTGGGTCCTTTGGTTTCTAATTTCATAACCGAACCAAACTAACCATTAGGTTAGAACATTAGACCTCTTAGGTTTTTGGAAATCCATCATCCCAGTAAACACATCATGTGAATAAAACGTTTCAGAAATACATCTGAAACATATCACATTTTACATTGAAAGTGAAATGTATCTGAAATGTTTCAAATGCACTTATCAAACGTCAGTAGAGATAAAACGTGTATGAAACGTTTCAAATATACTCATAAAATGCCAGTAGAAATAAAATGTGTCTGACACTGTTTTATGATTTACTTGATAGGTTGCCTGAGCTTGGGATGGAAGGTTAAAATAAATACAGTTTATTTCACAACTGTAACTCAAGTCTTGCGTGATGTTCATTTCTGTATCTGTAGACAACAACTGATGACAATATACAACGTGTTAACATGAACTACAAATCTCATTCATATAACATACTTTATTTAAAAAAATCAAAACATGTGAAAATCTGAAAACTTTCTTGGAATTTTAATTTCTCTCTTGGGCCTTGAATTATTTTATTCTCTCTCGACTATATCCTTTCTTGGTAATTCGTTTTGCCGTTTTAACGGTCTTATGTCTACTATATTTCTTCTCAGTTCTTGTTTTTGGCTATCGATGGAAAATGATCTTGAATTAACTTTTTGATTGATGATTCCTGGACTCCATACTTTGTCCAATCTATTTTTTTTGAAAATAATTTTATCGCCAACATTTGGAATAGGTATTGGTTTTGTGTTTCTATCATAGTATTTCTTTGTTTTTTGTTGATGTTCCTTAATTTTTGAAGGCACGGCTCGGATAATTTTTGGCTTCAGCTTGCTTTCCTTGATAGGAATTGTACATCTCAAATTTCTTGCAAAAAGTCGTTGAGCAGGACTGGATCCAACTTTATTGGGTGTATTTCTCTCCAACATCAGCATTTCGTAAAAATCACTGTGATTCTTAATGCTTTTTAAAATCATAGTTTTTGCAATTTTGACTGCTGATTCTGCTTTGCCATTACCTTAGGAATGATTTGGACTGGACGTTACATGTTCAAAACACCAATTTTGAGAAAATTCTTTGAACTCTGTGTTCACAAAATTGGTCGCATTGTCGCTAATTACGCGTTTTGGTATTCCATACCTACTGAATATTTTTTTGCACACCAGGATCGTTGTCTTTGCCAACAGGTCTCTCAATTCTTCTATTTCAAAGAAATCTGAATAGTGGTCTACAATGATGAGAAATTTTCTATGTTTTTCTTTCACATTTACTTCAAATACATCTAGGTTGATAATTTCAAATGGTTTTTCTGCTATAGTGTGTGATTTCATGGGTGGATTTTGTTGATTCCTCGAGTATTTTAGACAAATTTCACAATTTTGAATTTTCTCGTGAATTTGTGTGGTGATTGATGGCCAAAAAACTTGTTCTTTTGCCAAATTTATTGTATACCCAATTCCAAGAGGACTGTAGTGAAGTTTATTCAAAATTATTTTTCTCATCGAAGGTGGAATAACTAATCGATCTCTTCGGAATATGATACCATGTTGAGTGTGGAGTTCTTCTCTGAATTTCTAATAAGGTCTTATACTGAGTGGAATTTCTGAATTATTTTGTATAATGTGCTAATAGTCTCATCCTTCATTGTGTTTTTACGAATTTCCTCATATGTCTGATCAGATATTGGATTGTTTTCTAAAGAATTTATGTTGTCAACTTGTTGAAAAATTTCGTTTATCTCATACGCTTCAAAACTTTCGACTGAATTTTCTTCCGGTAATCTTGACAAAAGATCTGCTACATTTCAGTGCCTTTTATGTACTTCACTTTCAAATTATATCTCTGCAATTGTAAAATCATGCTCTGCAATCTCTTTGGAGCTTCTGCTAACGGCTTCTTGAGAATATTGATGATTGGTTTATGATCTGTCTGAACCAATACATCATTTTTTCCTGATATATATTGGTGGAATTTCCTGCAGGCATAGACGATTGCAAGCATTTCCTTTTCCAGCTGACAGTAATTTGTTTGTGATAATGTGAGCATTTTAGATGCGAAAGCGACTGGTGTATTATCTTGCATTAAAGTACATCCAATGGCGAATGATGATGAGTCTGTCTGAATGGTAACTGGTTTATTCAAATCGAAATATTTTAGAATAGTTTTTCTTTGTATTATTTCTTTGATATGTTTGAAGGCTTCATCATGTTTTCGTTCCCATACGAAACCTTCATTGATATGAGTGAGTTTCCTTAGGAGTTCTGCTACGTGGGCTAGTTTTGGTATATATTTGCTCAAATAGGAAACCATTCCCATGAATCTCATGACATCAACTTTTGTTTTTGCTGTCATCATGTTCTTTATGGCATTAACTTTCTTGTAATCTGGTTTAACACCTTCATCTGTGAGATTATGACCAAAAAATGTTACTTCTCTTTGGCATAATTTCATTTTCTCTTTATTCAATTTCACATTTTTCTTTCTCAAGCATTCTAATAAATTTTTTAAGTTTTTATTATGATCCTTCATCGCATCTTCTTCTGTATCGCCACTGCCATATACCATTAGATCATCTGCTATTAAAATCACTCCTTTCAGTCCAAAAACTATTTGATGCAGTTTCATTTGGAAAATTTCCATTGCTGGGGATAATCCGAATGGAAGACGTAACCAACGATATCTGCCTTGTGGAGTCCAAAATGTCGTTAACTTACTGGATTTTTCATCTAGCTGAATATGCCAAAAACCATTTTTTGCATCTAATGTTGTGAAAACTATCGCATTTGCTAGTTCAGGCATCATTTCTTCTAGTATAGGTATCTGATATTTATTGCTTTTCAGTGCTTGAATGACTCTCAGGGGATCTAGGCATAAACGTAATTTTTTATTGCTTTTCTTCACTAGTATAATATTGCTTGTCCATTCTGTATGTTCTTCTTCTTTTATAATTATTTCATCGTCTTCCAACTCTTTCAAAATTCTTTTCAACTCTTCTTTCATGGCTATTGGAATTCGTCTTGGTTGTTGAATGGTTGGCTTTATTTTGTTATCTATTTCTGAGGAAACTTTTCCTTCGATTTTGCCTACTCCTTCAAAAACATCGCTGTATTCTTTTAAAATTTTTTCTGCTTCTCGATTCTTCCCATCTTCTTCTGTTATCTTTTTACATATCTTGATCAATCCTAATTTCTCGCACGCATTTGCCGACAATGATGGTGTTCGACAACTTCGAATAACAATTTGTATTCTTTATCATTCCGTATGCATTTAAAAATTTTCTGACCAACAGGATGAATGATTTGACCACCAAAACATTTCAACTTGGATGTAGAAACTGTTAATTTTGGCATTTTGCATCTGGTTATAGAACATACTACTTCTAAACCTATGACATTACATGTTGCCCCTGTATCTAACTGACAAGTTACTTTGCAGTTTCCTCCCTTTATTTTAAAAATCAGTTCGGAATTGATCTCTTTTCGTTTATCGTCATTTATACAGAGAATAACTTCTTCACAGCTTTCAGAATGTTCGCTTTCCTCGTCTGAATCTTCCTGTATTTCATTAACATTTTTCAATCTGTTTCTTTTTCTTCTGCATACTTTGGAAAAGTGATCTTTTCTGTGACAAAATTTGCAGGTTGCACCTTTTGCTGGACATCCTCTGTGTTCTTCATGCTTATAGCCACAATAGCCACATTCTTCCTGTTTCTCATCTTTAAATTTCATTGTATATTGCTTATTTTTAATATACTGTTTACTGGTGCTTGGACCATCTTGAAAATTATGATTATACCTTGAACTTCTGATAACTTTCTTGATTTCCGCTTCCTTTTCATCTCTCTATGCACTCCATTGCTTTTCGGATAGTTCTTTGGCTTTGCATTTATCTATAGCTTGACTTAGAGTTATTTGTTTATCCAGCCACAGGTTCTCTCTCAACTTGATATCCTTGATTGAATATATTATTTTATCTAATAAAAGGTCTTCTTCTAGAGATCCATATTGACAATTCTTCATTAATGTCTTCAATCGGTTGAAATAGTCGGAATAACTTTCATCATCACTTTGTTTGGCCATATTGAAAATTGCCCGTTCGTATCTCTTATTGATTTCTGGAGAAAGATTTCTTCCTATTGCCTCTAGTAGAGTTGAACACTCGGCTTTCTCTGTATCTGTTATGATGAAGTTACTATATCTCTTGAATATATCTTCGCCAAGTGCAGTCAAAAGAATTGCAATTTTTTCTTTTTCCTGCCTTTTCTCCATTCCGGTGGCTATGAGATAGTTTTCCCATGATAGCTTAAATAGTTTGAAATTTTCGGAAATGTCTCCTTCAGATAATGATACTGGCTTCGGTAGAGGAATATTCAAGTTTGTATTTTCAACGTAGAAATGGCTTCTTTCATACAATTTCAGCTTTTCTTCCAGAGCTTTCAGTTGATCCTCAATACTTGTCAATTTTTACAAAAAATTGTCAAATGCGGAGCAATTTAATTTACTGCTTGCTTCCTTCCTCTTGCTTCTCAACTTCTCTTAGGGTAACCTGACACCATGTTTTATGCTTTACTTGATAGGTTGCCTGAGCTTGGGATGGAAGGTTAAAATAAATACAGTTTATTTCACAACTGTAACTCAAGTCTTGCGTCATGTTTATTTCTGTATCTGTAGACAACAACTGATGACAATATACAACGTGTTAACATGAACTACAAATCTCATTTAAATGAACCCAAATTCCGCAGACGTGGTGCCATCTGTCGTTGACTTCGCGAAGGTTTACTACGGTCATTCGCCATCGCCAAAACGCCATAGTAGCGCCATTCGATGAGGGTCCTAGTCGCGTCATACCATAATTCATTGTGCTTTTGTGAGGTTAAAATTTCACAATTTTGAATTTTCACCTTCCAAAGGCTTCAACTGTGACGTCTATGATTTTTATAGCATATATTATGAACTGAGCACTCTATCTCTCTATCCTGGTGTTCTAATAAAGTGCGAAGTTGATAAAAATTAATAAGCTTTGTTTGGTTCAGCTGAGGATGTTGACGAGTTGAAATCTTGATTCTTGCCTCTGAATGTGTAATCATGAATCCTTTATATCAGCAGGTATGTAATGTTTTTAGATCACTATTGATTATATATAATTTGGTTAAATATTTTTGAAATATTTCATGATATGATCAACGTCATCAACCAACTTTGTGGGTAAATGGCACCATGAAATCTATTTATTGTAAAAAAAGTGGAAATAGTTCAATAAAATACCTAAATAAGTATGCTCTATTATAACAGCATATATCTCTGTTTAGACACTTTCATTATTTTTATCGAATTGGTTGGTGAAGTGAATAGGTGATGGTTTTTACTTTACATTATTTTTTCAGATGCAGCATTAAAGTAATTTCCCAATATACCCGATGACCAATTTGAAAACAATACTATCACATGGTTTCGTCAGACATCTTCGAGATTCCAACGGGAAATAGATATTTCATCCCAAAAGCAATGATAGATTGTATCTACTTTGTGATAAACACAAAACCTATTATAATTGTTTTATTCATTTATTCAGGTATAATAAAATGAATATATGGTTTCTGTAAATGATATTTCCATATTCTATTGCTACTATATATGGAAATTATTCACAGAAATCCTGTATATTAGTATCTACCTATCTACTTATCAGAAACCATGAGAAATATTTCTCATGTGTTTCTTTTGAAATATTTAGGAATGTATTCCATATGCAGTTATATAATGTTTCATAAATGTTGCTTTCGGAACATTTACTGTGAAGCATATCTGGATGTATTCGAATACAATTATGTTATGTTTCATTGACGTTTCTTTCAGGACATTATCTGTGAAATATATCTGAAAGTATTTATACACAGTTACGTTGTGTTTCATATGCATTTCTATAGAAACATTTCCTTTTGAACGTTTCATACCTAGGTCATTTCTGGTGTCAAAAGGTGAAACGTTTCATGTCAGAGATAATTGGTGTCCGAAGTGTTTCAGTCACCTAATTTGGTTTGCTGGGATATAGACATTGAAACTGCCGAAAAACTGTTTTGATCCTTATGAAAATAGCTTGCAGAGTTAGTAATGCAGATAACGACTCCAGAACTTTGGGTGCAGTATAGCAGAACAAGTGATGAGAACCAAAGGGATCACCATCCAACTTATTTCTGGGAAACAGATGAAATCTTCACGATTTATATATTTTTGGGATATTGTTCTATGTCTATTTAAAATGGGCCGTGGTGGTCGCGTGTTGATAGAACGTACGCCCAACAAACATAGGGTCCTGGGTTCGATTACGTGCATGGTCACTGGTCTCGGGTTCGGCACTACACATTAAGAGGTACAGGCTTTCCAATATCAACTGCAACAACTCGTATAGGTTCGAAGGAAACGCCGCGCTCTACGTGACCTTAATTGACGTGCGGCAAAATGCAAAATGGCTGGATATTTGGTTAATGTTCAGGTTTGTTATGCAATTTGTAAATCAATTGAAGGCGTGAGGAAAAGTTATTCAAAAGCGGACGAAGGGTTCTGAGAACCTTCAAAGAATACCAACTGTGTCACAATACGTGGCGTGATTTTAACTTATTGGCCACATGGCCTCAGCTTGGACGTATACGAACACCCAGCCTTTGGTATAAATAACACCTTTACTGAGTTTCAGACCCTTGGCATGGTGCCCATTGCTGAGCTGAGCAGAACTGGTGTTAGTGCAGGGCCACATTCTTTGAGAACACTGCGAAATTTTACTTCTAATCTAAGAATATAAGGCTCTTTTCACACAAAAATGAAAGACGCCAGCGGCCTATATTACTTCTTATAAGATACTTCGTGGATGAAAACCCCGGTTTTCGCCCCAGCAAAATCGCTTTGTGGAATTTTTTAAACAAGAAATAGTAAAAAAAATTACAATTTTTTTGTTTGTTTGGAAATATCTCAAAGATCATTCAAGGAATCGTTTTACAGTCAGTGAAACTTCAGATATTCACAAAACCTACAAACTGGTTTGTTATACTCCCAGATCGTTGCATTTTTCACTGAGAAAATCCGGGAAAACCTCGAAAAAGGGACCATTTTTCAAAAATTCATAATTTTTGTGGAACTGAACTGTGCGCAAGATGGTTCCTGTTCGATACGTTGTTTTTGCACAATGGCGTTATAAACAATTTAAGTGCAAATCTTCCTCAATGCGCCGATGTAAGGGAAATCATCTTATTCAAATTCTGTTAACGGCATATGGAAATAGAGATTGACATCTACAATTTGTTTATTTGGATTTTCACCTGCGAGGTGGAAAATGTGTTGAAAATGTCACTGGAAAGTGCACCCGAAGTCGCTCGTATTAACTTCAGTATGACATCGGGTGACTTCGGATGATGGGCGCAATTTAAAGCATTTTGATCAACTTTCAGTGACATTTTCAACACTTTTTCCACCTCTGAGGTGACAATCCAAAATATACAAATTGTATAAATTGATCTCTACTTCCTGATGCCGTTTACAGAATTTTAATACGACGATTTCCCATGAATCGGCGCATCTTGCAAGATGTGTACTTGAATTGTTTATAATGCGATTGTGCAAAAACTACACATTGGACCGAAAACATCTCACGTACAGTTGAACCACATGTTATTATCTATCAGTTTCCGCAATATTGTTTGTAGGTTTCTCAAATGTTTACAAAACGATTACTTACTTGAATGATGTTTGAGATATTTCCAAAAAACCAAAAAAGTTGTAGTTTTTTTTCATTATTTCTTGTTAAAAAATTCCACATAACGATTTTGCTGGGGCGAATACTGGGGCTTTCATCAAACAACTATCTTATAAAAATTATTATAGGCCATTTGTGTATTTTGTTTTGTGGGGGAAAAACCTCTATAGCTTGGTCTATGTTAGTAATCCAGAACTTTGAGTGCAGCGTAGCAAAACAAGTGATGAGAACCAATGGAATCAGCAGCCAACTTTTTTCTGGGAAACAGATAAAACTTTCACAATTTATATATTTTTGGGATATTGTTCTATGTCTACTTTATATGGGCCGTGGGGGTCGCGTGTTGATATAACGTAGAATCATAGGATCCTGTGTTCGATTCCGGGAGATACCCAACCAGACAAGGAAACGTGACAATTCTCTGGGTTAAATTTATCAGAGTACAACAATCCTTCCGTGAAAGATTTAATGTTGTCGACGTGGTACGAGGTTTTCAAATGCCAAATTGTTGTAACTGTACAAGATAGGCATCTATCAAAAGCCAGGACTTAGGAATTGATGGTGAGATGAGTAGAACGGAATTTCCACAAAGGATTACTTTACAAATTCAGGATTCGTCAGCCAAACAAAACCAGGAACCCCTGTATGGCTAGACGCCTGTAGCTTTCACCAATTCTACCATCAAACTCATCGTCTCTCAATCGGAAACAAAATCCACTTCGAAGATTTTTTCATCCAAGAAATTAGGGTACCAACATTCAGATATTTCAATATTTGCATGTTCCATGCATAACCGACCAATCTGACCAGCTTAGTAATAATGAAGCGTTTGGTTGTTTCTGACCAGACACCCCAAAAGCTAAGTTGGCTACACTGATTGCTGACAGTTGACAGCAAAATAAACGTAAACACGAAAGCAAAATAAACGTAAACACGAAAGCAATCAAAACATTTGGTTTATCGCATTAAACACTAAAAATCAAAACAGGGACAATGATTCGAAGACACTCCTTATGAACCTTCTCAATAACCTGAACTCAGACATACATATGAAGCACTCACGAAAATTCGTTTGAAGACAACATTGGATGCCAAATTGAGTAGGATATATTTTCTTTTGAAGTAAATTTTTTTCCCCTTAAACAATTTTAGATCGACACTTGCAAAGCGTGAAATAGATCACACTTTTCTAGTAAACAGAAATAAAAGCTCTACTCTGAAAACCAAACAGGACCAAAACGTATGCAGTTTCAATGAGAACAGGTCGAAAATATAAAGGGTATGATTTATTCTGGTGCATCCAGAACTTAATTATTCTCCTTGTAGTGACAACTTGTAAAATGTGAATTGATCATTAAATGTGGTTTTCGATTTCGAATCGGATGTTGATAAGGTTTCTATGAATGACGTTAGACAAACAACTACAAACATATTGAACTTCGAAATGAGGTCACCACAGGGTAAAGTCTACATTGCTCTAAAGCTTTCTAAAAATTAACAAAATAAAGTAGCGAAAATTAACATGCTACAATGTTTAGGTTTTTTATGCAATTTGGAAATCAATTGAAGGTGTGAGGAAAGGTTACTAGAAAGCAGACGAAGAGTTATGAGAACCTTCAAAGAAAGATTTGGATTCCACTTTTATTCAAACTGTAGGTTCCGGATCTCCCTTGGTCGCACAAGCTCTGCTTGTGAAGGGTTTTCGCCGAATACCTGGGAGTTTCGTAAAAACAAATTTTCCAAACAAATTTTCCAAATACCAACTGTGTCACAATACGTGACGTGATTTCAAATTATTGGCCACAAGGCCTTAGCTTGAAAGTATGATACACCCAGTTTTTGGTAGAAATAACACCTTTACTCAGTTTCTGATCCTTGGCATGGTGCCCTTGGTACCCAGTGCTGATCTGAGCAGAACTTGTGTTAGTGCAGGGGCACTTTCCTTGTGGTCAGTCTGCGTGATTATGCCCTCAATCTACTGCTTTTGTTGTTGAAAGGCAAAAAATTACTTCATGTAAATAGTGCCTATGTATTCTCAGCAGACATACGACTGCTGGAAGAGCTGTTTAATAGGGATTCGGGATTGAAAGTCTATACATCTAGAGTAGAATATCTGGCATATGTGTTGGCAAATAGATTGGTTATTTTATTGCGATCGTGTCTACTAAGCAATCTTTCTTCGTGAGGATAGAAGTTAAAAAAATCCATAAACATTCACAAAAGATCAGAATGAACGTAACCCACGATAAAACAACAAATGCTGTTCAAATTTTGGCTTTGTATATTTCTAGGACCAGTGATGCAATGGTACTTTTCTGGAGGCGATAGCTTCAAAACAGTTACTGCAGACCTAGGGATCTTCAGATAAACTTCTTCTTGTTGTTGAACACAACTACTGAAGTAGATGTCATCATCTTCAGCACAATGATACCAGAAATATTCTCGGAGTTGTCTCCCGAAGAAAAGCGAACTCGTATGAAGAGGAACAAAGGAGACAAACGTGAGAGGACACTCTCAGTCGCCTGATTTTTATAATTCCATACAACACGTGTGAATATTGTTCTGTTAGAGATCTGAGAATTTGATCGTATTTTGCTAGTCGTACACCACTTACGCATGTTCTGAAGCTATCATCGAACTGACTGGGATATCAGAAATGAGTGTGGAGTGTGATTTGATATAGCTTTTCTTGACCATTAGCGATAGCGAAAACCTCTGCTGAACTACCTGTCTCAAGATTCAGGAACAATGAACATTTCAGTAGTTTCCATTTACATATGCTTTGTTTCGAATCAGAGAGAGAGAGAGAGAGAGAGAGAGAGAGAGAGAGAGAGAGAGAGAATAATTGATTTTGTTCATAAGAGAAACTCTGGTTGACAAACACATGTATAAAAATTCACAGTGTATGGATGAACAAATATCATATGTTAGTGTCAACATTGATAAACAAATAACATGATAAAAATAACAATAAAACATTAATATTGAGCCCTGGTTGAATACTTTTACAATATGTAACTTCAAAAATATGAACAAATTTAACAATAAAACGAAGTTAACAATAACAGTAAATGTAAACATCAACCTAAAGTGTATCCTCGTAAAATTATTTCAAGATGTAGTAGGCCTTCTTACTTAATATATTTTTTGTTTTGTTTCAATGAAACCTGGAGATTTTTCTCTTTAAAATCTCATGGTAATTTATTATACATTTTCACTCCATTATAAATTAGAGAATCTATTACTAGATTGAATGTGGGAACGGGTAGCTTCAAATGAATTTCGTTCTGACCAGTATTATAGGGGGTGTTGTTGATTTCGTATTCCAATATATATTACGAATTAAAGAAGCTGTCTCCAATACACAAATTGAGACAAGAGTTGGGATTTTTTGATCTTCAAATAAAGGTTCACATGATTCTCTCAATTTTGCTTTGAAAATGTACCTATAATTGCCCATTTCTGAAGTACATATACTGACTGGAACAGTTGATTGTTACATCCTTGATTCCTAATTCGTTTGACACTGTTCTCAAAACATAACAACCAGAAGCCAGTTTTTTATTTAATTGACTTATGTGCTCTTCGAATTTTAAATTACTATGTCCAAAAGTATATCGCCCAACATTTTGCTGAATTTTTGTTTTCTATCGGTTGACTTCCTAAATGCACGTTTGATATACAACATTTGAATGCAATGACACCTGTTTTTTTAGAATTTAGAGAGAGTGAACTAGAATCGAACTGATTCAAGACTTTAACCATGTCAGAATATATTAATTGGTGCAGTTTACTTTTATCTTCATGGTGCCATATAATGGTGGTGTCGTCTGCGAATAATGTGAATTTTCCAGAAATTGGTAACACGGTCTGATCATTTATGTATAAAAGGAATAAAATAGGACCTAGTATAGAGCCTTGGGCTACTCCATCTTTAATTTCTGCAGTATTTGAAGGTGTTTCTAGTCTCACATATTGCTGTCTATCAAAGATATACGAGTTGAACTATTTAAAAGTGTTTGATATTGGAGAGTAACCCTCAGAAGAGAATTGTGTATGTTAGGGAAGACGAGGAACTCACACTTTAACGTATGATGCCATGCATGTTGGGCACAGTCTCTTTTGGTCAAATTGTTTTTGAATCTAATTTGGCACTATAACATTTTTCCCTGCTTCATATTTCTCTTCTTGCTAGTTTTTTCAAAGCTGCCCTGTCCATTATTACAATAATTTAAAAAATATGTGACAATCTCTCATAACCTCATCGTAACCGTAATTGCAGATCACGTAAATCACTATCGACAAAGTATAATTATATTGGCTTCATATAAATAATTTTTCCAGTAAATTTGATAAATATCTTATAAATATAATAATTTTCGTACTTCATTGATAACGGTTTCCATTTAAAAGTAATTTATTATAAGTTTAAGTTGCTCTTACATCAAAAGCCGTTAAATTATAACTTTATATTTTCGTCTTGATCTGATTGTAATAATTGCGCATACATATGCAAATTGTTTCCTTATCATAAACTTGTTTGCTACCAATTTATGTCTGTATTACGAATACTTGGGTAAAATAACCGGAATGAAACTGAGTTATTTGTCATTTCTTGGAAAATTCTGTGCTTCCGCAGAGGAATCATATTGCAGAATTTGATTTCACACTATCAACAACCTTCTCAAACGAAATATTCATAATATAAATCTCAAATTTATTTACTAAATACTGATTTAGCTGAAATTGAACAAGAACATAGTTCTTATAAATTTGACAAGTACACAGTAAATTTACCACCCCAAAAAGATTATAATTTCAAGATGGTGGCATGAATAATAATAATAATGATAATAATAATAAATGGGCTTTACTTATCAAGTTGAAAAATAAATTAAATTGGATTGAATTACTTCTGAGAGAACACTCAACAATGAGATCGGCCAGTTGTTATCATTCATACCGGGTGTCCGCGAAACGTGGCTCGCTCCATAATGTTTTTGTATTTGAAGATAATGGAATGAAATTTGGAGGATCTGCATGAGACATAAAACTGCGGTTTTTGACGAATAGGCTGAGGTCATGCAACATCCGGTTTCAGCAGAAGTGAGTTAAACTTTCGATTTTTAAATGGGGCACCCAGTATATTTTCATCACCTTTTTTGTATCCATACATTCTGAGTACAACCATGTATCATTTATCACTTCTTGTAGCCAATATATATTTTTATACTTTTCAATCTAGAGTGCTAGGGATACGTTCAATTCACTAATGACAGCCATAAAATTTTGGTGACTATTCCACTCTTCTCAAGATATTCACGTAATCTGACCAATCATAAATCAAAGACAACTTGTATTATCGCGAAAACACCATATGTCTCTCAATTCTGATTGGTCTGTCAGCGTTGGTGTTTTCAACGATGTAACCATAGATGACAAAGCAAAGTTTGACATTTTGACAGGTCATAATTGTAGGCGAAAACGTCGAAATGAGTCGCATCGTAACTACATAATAAATTATTGATAGTTATAATACATTTTATGTGATTATAGTTGATTGATTATGGTTATGATGAATTGATTGTTCATATTTATAATCATACTTTTAATATTTCGTGAAATAGTCTAATAAAATTCCACTCGTGATTGAATTTATCTCATAAGTCTGTCTTTTATTTCTGAACTCAACAATATTCAATTGAATTCAGTTTCGTTCAGAAATGAATCGACAGACTTATCGCAAAAATTCAATCAATTGTGGTATTACTACTGAAAATACAACTTTACAGTTATCGTTCAAAATGTATATGCTATGTAAAATTTTATTTTAAAATTAAAATTACAATGTTTTTCAAATGGCAACATGGTGGCTCGTTGGGTGAGGAAAAAGACTATTTTATCACGATTCATTTGATACCACACACTTATAGGCTTTAGTCAAAATTCCGTTAAGAAACTTAAAATAACTATGTTTCATAAAATAAAGCATATTTCAGTATTAAAATACGAGGATGTATTGATATCTAGTTAGCCTAGACCAGTTCCCTGCATAAACAAAATATTGTGTTACCATAGCAACGAACAATAACTTATTAGAAGTGTCGGTGTAAAGTTTGACGTCAAAAAAGTAAACCAGAGTTACGCAATAAATTTAAAGAAAAAATATGTCCACCGAAATTGTGAAGATCGAAAAATTGGAATATCGAGCCATCATCAAGTACCTAAGCAGATTTACGAAGATATGCTTAATACCCTTGGTGATCAATGTCCTTTGTATGTGACCATGAAAAATTGGACTTCAAGCTTCAAAATAGGTAAATTTCCCATTGAAGATGATGACCGATCGGGAAGGCCAGTTTCTGTGTCAGTCCCCGAAAATATCGATGTAGTTCATGACATGATTTTAACAGACCGTCGAATTGGGCTAAAACGGATATCTGAAGCACTGAATATTTCACAAGAACGCGTTCATCATATAGTTCACGTCAGTTTGGACATGAGAAAAATTGCTGCAAAATGGATCCCCAAATGTTTGAATGTTGACCAAAAGCATGCAAAGATAGTAGCATCGCGTGCGATCTGTGCTCGATTTGAAAACAATGTAGACTTCTTAAACCGAATTGTTACTATGGATGAGACTTGGGTACATTTCTAAGATCCAAAAACAAAGCAACAATCGATGGAATGGCGACACTCCGGCTGTTCTCCAAGACCTAAGAAGTTTCGTGTCCAAAAATCTGCTGAAAAAGTTCTTGCATCAGTTTTTTCGGATTGCCATGGAGTAATCATGATTGATTTTTTTATAAGGGTAGAACAATAACTGGAGATTACTATTCGACATTACTGACCACTCTACGGGAAAAAATTAAAGAGAAAAGACGCGGAATGCTATCCAAAGGTGTTATGTTTTTGCAGGACAATGCCCCTGCACACAAATCTCATGTTGCCATGCAAAAAATTCGTGATTTAGGGTTTGAATTACTAGAACACCCCCGCTATTCACCAGATTTGGCTCCGCCTGACTATCATCTCTTTCCTCAACTGAAAAAAAGTTTAAAAGGTCGTAAATTTTGTTCCAACGAGGAGGTAATAAAAGCTGTGGAGGTCTGGTTTAGAGAGCAAGAAGATATATTTTTTTTTTAAATGTTCGCTGTAAAAAATGTATCCAATTAAGAGGAGAATATGTTGAGTAATAAAATATTTTGACATTGAAATTTTGTTTGGTTCTATAGTAGGCTAAGAATTTTTCAATATATCCTCGTAAGATTTAAGTGCATCGAGTAACCTTTGACAAACACAACTGATGCAAGGTAGATCGACGTCTTATTTTACTTCGCTTCTGCAAAAGTAAATTAGGTATTTACTGTGTAATTATATAAAGAAAATGTTGATGATAATATCAATACAAAAAGATATGTTATTAGCTTTTGGATTATTGATTTTGTTTTTATCTGTTGTGTTGGTTGCAGGTTACTGGATGTATTTATATCTTATCTCAATCTCATGAGACCTTCATTTTGAGAAAAAACCCCGCAAATTCGTTATGGAATTTTGGTCCCGGTGGATTTTTTTTTTGAATTTTTGGTATGATGTAGTAGTACATGTAATTTTCAACCAATGTTACCATTGCACCAACTCAAGAAAATTATTAGTTTTGCTGCTAGGAGGCTTTGAAGTCAACTCTTGCGCATCTATTTTTGAAGCCGTTAACAATATATTCTTGTTTCATTGTTGCTAACGTTGCACAACATTGTGCTGTTTTATAAAAAGAATTCTGACCCCTTCCTTCTTCTCCCCAACTCCTATCACAAAATGCAAAAAAAATATTTCTTGAGTGCTTTCAAATGTATCGTCGAATGTTTAAATATGCCTAAATAATAAAAATAGTATTTTTTTATGATTATATCTCCTCCCCCGCCAAAGGCACAAAACGAAAAAAATTTCTTGGATTTTTCAGAATATTTAATATGATGCAGTTCAAGTTATTTTATATAGAAACTGATCGGGTAACAAACCCCAAAAATGAATAGTTTTGATGCTAGGGGGCGTTGAAATCATTCCTTGCTCAGAATAGGCTATTCATTATTATAGGCGGAAACAATATCTCCACGTATTTAAGTTTAGATTATGCTGAACAATTGTGATTTTTTATTAAAAAAAATCTAAAACCTGCCCCTTACCCCTGACCCCTGTTTTCAAAACCGAAAAAAATGTATCAAATCAGCTCAAATTGTGGAAATCGTAGAGTTTTTAATTTCACCTTTCCCTACCTTTAAAAAAATATTGGTGGCTTTCGATGACTTCTTAGTAAGGCGTAGTTCATGTTATTTGAATATTAATTAATTCGGCAAATATCTTGAAAATAAACGAAATTAGACATCAACAACTTGAATTTGAACGTTTATTTTGATAAAGCATTTACAACTAGTAGAGAATACAATTTTTTTGGAGTTTTAAAATAGGGGTTCGGGGTAAGGCGGAGGATTTAGATTTTTTTATAAAAAAATCGGTAAAAGTTAAGAAAACGGTAACCTCACCGATTTTGATGAAACTTTCACAGATGAGTCAAAATACAATAAAAACACGATAGCAAACGAAATTTCAATGCGGAAATTAAAACTTTGGAAGATATAACCTTTTCAAGTACCAAAAAAGGAGTTGACTGGTAATTTCACTCTAGGAAAGTTAAATGACTGAAAATTTCCTCTATCTCTCAGCAACACACTAACTACACATTTATCCAGCTATTATTGTCACTATTTTTTTTTTTTCAAATAACATTTAAAAATTAAAAAAAGGCACAAGTATTTTTTATTATGGATTTTTCTATACACACAAACGTCAAACTTTAATCATGAAACATCGTAGGTGGTTGAGATATCTGTGCTTGAGTACTTCTACAGCGTTGCCAAATAACCTGAGATTATTACGAATTTATCAAACGTTAGTTTAGAAAATATAATAATAATAATAATTTCATTTATTGAACATTCCAACAAAAATACATACAAAAACAATACAGGGAAGGTCAAAAAGCACAAGATCAGTAAAATACTGGTCTTTCTCAAGCGCCTGTGGATCGATACAAAATTCAAATTTGTTTCTGAACATCAACAAAACTTCATATAGTTAAGTAATAATTAAGAGTACCTGTGCGAGGCAAAAAATATATATATCAACACTGTAAGAAGAAACTGCAACGTATGATATATATGTACATGTATAAACATATATGTATAGACAATGTATACATGGTAACAGAAATATACCTACATATGAAAATATATGAAAAACTACTAACTGAAAAAAAAAAAATATTACGATGGGATTTTGTTTGTTTTACCTAATCAATTATTTGAGCACTGGTCACTGAAAATGGAGCTGAACATTTGTTTCTTGAAACTGGTTAAAGAAAGGATTTTGATATTTTCAGATAATTCATTATATTCTTTAGCGATTCGGTAAGAAAAGGAGTTCTCGTATTGTCGGGTACGATGTTAAGGTATGGTCAGGAGGGTTTTTCGGCGGATGTTCAAGTGGTGTATGTCTGTTCGATACGTTATTTTTGAATTCAAATATGTAGGAGTATGATATGTTATTATTTTATGAAATAAAGTCAGGGAATGGAGCTTTCTTCGATTGACCATATTCAACCAACATGTATTTCGCAAGGTATGTGAAATCCTGTCAAACTTTCTAATACCATGTATCAACCTTAAACACGAGTTCTGCAGTTTCTGTAATCTTCTTGTGTCTATAACAGTTAAGCATGGTCCATAAATATAATCACAGTAGTTCGCATGAGCTAATACTAGTTATTCGCATAACTGTGTTTTCAGTTTAACTGTCAGAAGGTGTTGGTTCAAGTATAGTAGTTTTAGTTTAGCGTATGATTTTTGAAGAATGAAAGATGCATGCTGACTGAATTTTAGTTTATTATCAATGATGGTTTATTTCCTATTTTAACATCATAATCGTCAGCCGGCACAAATCCGAAAGACATGACTGAAGATTTCGATGTATTGATAACTAAGTTATGCTTCTGTGGAATTGCTACCAATGCATTGAGATCCTCATCAATATCTCTATGTGCAACAGCTGTTTCAGTAGGATCGAAAAAATGATAAAACTGCGTATCATCTGCATACATGTGTATCTTGCACTTTTTCATAATTGATGGAAAGTTTGAGATGTATATTGTGAACAAAAGGGGACCAAGAATGGAGCCCTGCTACCCCCCGTTTTATACTTCCGCTCTCAGACAAAGATCCATTTAAAAAAACGGGTGGATTTGCGAAATGTCGGCAGAGCGCGCGCTACGCGCGCGCTTCTCTACCAAGGTCAAATCGTTTGCAATTTTTATATGTAATCGGAACAGATTTAGTCTTCCTACATGAAGATCAAGAAAATGTACATGAAAAAGGAAATGCGCATGCGCTCGGTCGACATTTCGCAAATCCGTGCGCGCGGACATGCAGTTGGCCAAACCTAAAGGCGGGTCCAGATCAAGCGCGCCGATCCGCGCCGCGCCAAACGTTTGCGAACGTTTGCGAACAAAATTCGTGTATGTTCGGAGAATTGTCTAGATAGACCAAATGCGCGCACGTTTGGCTATGTTCGGAAAGGTTCCAAGTTTAGTGTGTTTGTTTAATTCGTAGATATCAAACATGACCGATTATCAAAAAATTAAAGTAGCGAGTGCTGCATTTATTGTAATAAGTGGCATATTAAAAAAAAAGAAGAACAATCGCCGATGGTGGATGACAAGAATTTTTAAAAATAGAAAGCATTACAGTGGCAGTGACTTATTGTGTGATTTGTCAATTGAAAACACGGGGTAATTCAAAAATTTTTGTCGCATGTCCTCTGAAGACTTTCAAAGATTAATTGAGTTATTGGGCCCTAAAATACAAAAAAAGGACACCAATTTCAGAGAGTGTATACCTGTTAAAGAAAGATTAGCGATAACCCTACGTTTTTTGGCAACCGGAGACTCATTTACTAGTTTATCATATTTGTTTAAAGTCTCAAAGCAAAGTATTTCTACAATAGTTCCTGAAGTTTGCAACGCTATAGTTGAGGCATTAAAAGACCACATACAGGTAAGTTAACTATATATTTAACCTTATTTTAGTTAGTTTATATAAATATATATAATTTCTCAATATAATTTACAAATCAGCAAAGGTCTGAACATACTGTTGCAATGGACTCATTGACTGTGAATATGGGGAGCTATTTTCAAAAGTTGCTGAAGACGACGATGGATTACCAAATGAAGTTGACGGCGAAGGAAGTGGAGGATTAATAACAATTTGTTGTTGCTGTTGTTGTGGTGTGCGTGCAGCAGTAGTTCTATAATAATCAAATTCGATTTGGAACAGTACATTATTTATGTGATGCATAGCTGTAGCTCGCGTCATGTCATCAAATTTTCGGAGTCTGCTTGCAATATGTTCACCGAAAGTTGAACATTCATCTTTTTCGGCGGTTGAGGCCTTTTGAAGGACATCAAAGGCGTAGGCAATTCGCGGATCCTCTGCAGGCTTCTTTTTTTTAGCCGGTGCCTTCTTTGGTGAAGCAAACAGTTTGCGTTTCTCTCTTGTTTCAGTTTGGGATTGTAGTTGGGAATCTGCAGGTTCTTGGTGTTGTGTAGGGTTCGGCTCTTCTGTCGCTTCATTTGTGGTTAATTCTGAATTAACTTCGTTCCCTTCTTCCCCATCACTGTTGTCGTCCTCTTCTTCTACAGAGGTCTATAAAAATAAATTAATTTTATAATTTCTTTAATTACAGATGCCAAGTAGTTCAGAAGATTGGGCGAAGCACGCGAAAATGTTTGAAGACGTCTGGAATTTTCCGCACTGTGTAGGAGCCATAGACGGAAAACTTGTAATGATTCAAGCTCCTATTAATACAGGAAGCGAATATTTCAATTACAAATCCTTCTTTAGTATTGTATTATTTGCACTGGTGGATGCAGAGTACAATTTTATGTTTGCTGATGTAGGGTGTCAGGGACGGATATCGGACGGAGGGGTATTTAAAAACAGTGTATTGTGGCAGAAAATTACTAAGAACGAACTACATTTTCCTGAACCGGAAGCTCTTCCTGGTCGCCAAAAACTTTGTCCTTACGTAATTCTGGGCGACGAGGCATTTGCCTTATATCAAAATATCATGAAACCCTACGCAGGGGTGCACCCAAAGGGTTCAATGGAACGGATTTTTAATTACCGACTTTCTAGAGCTCGTAGGGTTGTAGAAAATGCATTTGGGATTCTTTCGGTTGTCTTTCGAGTATTGCGGAAGCCAATGTTGTTAGAACCTCCCAACACAACTCTTATTACACTGTCAACCATCTACTTACATAATTATCTACGGAAAAGTAAAGCCTCTCGCCAAACATACACACCTCCGGGAACATTTGATCATGAAGAAGATGGTAAATTAATACGAGGAAGTTGGAGACACGACATAGACGATGGACCTTCCTTTATGTCTTTAAAGAAAGTCCCAAGGAAATGTTCAACAGATGCCCAAGCCATACGCAAAGAAATAGCAGACTATTTCATGAACAATGGTCGCGTACCATGGCAAAATGATTATGCGTAAGGGCATTATTACTTATTGATGCATTTGAGCGAAAGCTGCGTAACACACTATTTTATAACTATTATGATTATACTCACATTTTCAGTGTTGATATGTCCCACAGGTTTATTCTTGTCCAATAAAAAAAAGAACCTTTCATATGCAAACCAGCTGCTCACATAAATCTCCCTCCGACCTGAAAATGGCACCATTATTACTTCATATGTACAATAATGTACTACATGTACCAATACAGTGAATATTATAATACATATTAATAATAAAATTTAGTCAATACATACCTTTGCCCGTGCCTGTTGTTTTTTTTATTTTTCCCCTTTCGCGGCGAAATGACGATAGCAGGGAATTCATTTTTGCTTTTGCTGCATCCACATTGCACTTTAATTTGGCGGCTATTTTTTCCCAAGCATCTTGTTTTTTATTGCGCATATGATAATTTTTATCACGGGGATCCCACAACTCTGGACACTCGTGATATAGATCAATAAAGTATAAAATTCTTTCATGGTCCCATTCTGTATTATTAACGTCTTCCATTTTAAATAAGTTTTTACAGGTAGACAGTTGTTTAAATAAGGCAATGGACTTTATTACAACTGCATTCGCTCTTGACAAACACACCAAGTACACTAACGTCCAAATCAAACGCGCGCGAACAAGCAAATTTCTTTGATGTACCGACAACAAGTGGATAATGTTTGCGAACGCTTGTTCGTGCACGTTATTGCGCGTTTGTGCGCGGTAACCCGTCCAAATTGAACGCGCCTGCAACGTTCGCAAACGTTTGGCGCGGCGCGGCGCGGATCGGCGCGCTTGATCTGGACCCGCCTTAAGTGAATGAATAAAACAACTGCAATTCAGTTTTAACAATTCGTCTCATTCAAACTGATTAAGATGAATATCATCAAACTTTATAATATTTGTGAAAATAGGCAGGATTTGATTACGGAATTAAGAAGCTGGCAACTTGTACCAAAAGAAAGGGAATATTTTTGTCCCAACTGTGGTGGACCTTTCACACTTGTTGACGATTCATCAAGGTATGAAATATTTGCATTCTATAAGCAGATCTTTTTTAGACTTCTCCTTACAATTCGTTCACATTTTCACGTACAACGATGATATTCTTTTCCACTTAAATTCGAGTAGATTCATTTTTCAGAATTCAAATTTATTCATTTATTCATTTAGGTACTAATTTTGATTTTCTACAATATAGTTATTAACTATAATAGCGTCAAAACTCATGGAAAAGGAATTTTCTATTAATTTTCGAAAAATCAGTACTTCGTACTTAATTTGCTGGAATTTGAGAAATTTGATAACATCGCAACATTTTTTCTTGTCTATATTTGACAGTTGACAATATCATTTTAGTCATTATTCAATGATTTTTTAAGTAAAATCACCAATGATTTAAGAGTATTCTGTATATTTTGGGTGTGCTAATCGGTTTTGTATGGCTTAAAATTCTATTTTCTGTCTTCCAATATGTATTGCAGATTAAAATTTAGGTAAAAAGTTGGATTAAAGTGCATGTGTTTGTGCACTTTTACATACCACTATTCAACATTTATTTCGAAAATAAATGTCTTCCATGCCTTTCCGCAAAAAAATTTTTGGTTTTTTATCGTTTTTAATCTACCCTGAATCATCAGAAAAAATTACATCAAAATCTGAGAGGTTACCGTTTTCTTTACTTTTTCCAAAAAATCACACATATGTTCAGCATAATCTCTACTAAAATACGTAGAGATATTGTTTCCGCCTATAATAATGAACAGTCTACTCCGAGTAAATTATGATTTCAACGCCCCCGCATCAAAACAATTCATTTTTGGGGTTTGTCACCCAAATTAATTTCTTTTCAAAATAACTTGAACTGCATCATATCAAAAATTCAGAAGAATCCATCGAAACTTTTTCGTTTTGTGCCCTTTGGGGGGAGGGGGATAATCATAAAAAACTGCTATTTTCCTTATTCAGGCATATACATACGATACATTTAAAAGCACTCGAGAAATATGTTTTTTTTGCGTTTCGTAATAGGAGTTGGGGGAAAGAAGGAGGGGATAAGAATTGTTTTTTATCAAACAGCGCAATATTGTGCAACATTAGCAACATTGAAACAAGTGAAAACGGTGTTACCGGATTCAAAAATAAATATTCTAATCTGAGCAAGGGGTGGTTTCAACGCCCCCTAGCAGCAAAACTGTTAATTTTATGGGTTGGCGCAATGGTAACATTGGTTGAGAATTACATGGACTACATCATATCAGAAATTAAAAAAAAATCACCGTGACCCAAATTCCATATGGATTTTGAGGGGCCCTTTCTAATGTAATCTTTTGAAGTATTTTAACGAAAGGTTGCTTGAAACCTAATGAATCAATCGTAATCTAAAGCTCTTTTTCCTAATTCGACGAGCCACCATATCTTGCCATTTGAAAAAAATTAGTGATAGAAATTTTAAAATGAAATTTTGCACATCAGATAGATTTTTATCAAAAACAGTATTTAAATTCGTTATTTGAAGATATCCATTCCACTCTAGAAAAAAAAGTAAATTTCAAAATAAAAATAATATTCGGTTACAAAAGTACAAGTAGTACAAGGTTCTATTCAGTAAATCATTTGGAGAAAAACTAATTGAAAATATACAGGGTGTCTCATTTGAAAATCGAAATTTTATATCACTTCTGGTGAAACCGAAAGTTGCATGAAGCTGAGGTACTGGTTAAAAGATGCAGTTTTGAGTCTAATATAGATCCTCCAAATTTCATTCCATTATCTTCAAAAACAAAACAGTTATACGAGGGTTGCTATTTATGTATTGAGAATGAAAAACTGAAACAATAATTGGGGTATAGAAACTTCTTTATTGTTTTTCAAAATACTCTCCTTTCAAATCTACACATTTTTGCATTCGATTAAACCAATTTGCAAAGCAGTTTTTCCACTCCGAAGTAGGTAACACCAAAACATGGTTTCTGAATGCATAAACAGCGTCTTGTGGCGTCGAAAAGCGTTGACCACGTAATTTGTTCTTCACTTGAGGGAACAACTAGAAATCATTGGGTGCTAAATCAGGGCTGTACGGCGGATGACCCATCAATTCAACGTTTTGAGTGCTCAAATAGCGAGTTGTTTGAGCCGATGTGTGTGAGCTCGCATTGTCATGATGGGGAATTATCCTTCGTCAACGGTTCGTTTTCCTTATTTCATTGATGACTTCTGGTAAACAACTAGTAGTGTACCATTCAGATTTTACCGTTCTACGTTGCTCTAAAGGCACGGTTGCCACATGACCGTGTATACCGAAGAAACAGGCCACCATTTGCTTCGAAGTGCTGCGAGCACGAACAACTTTTGTTGGATTTGGTTCATTTTGAAGGACCCATACAGTCCACTGCTGTTTAGTTTATAAACTTCATTTGATGCACCGCGGTCATATTTTGTAATCATTTCCTTGCACCAATTTAGACGAGTCTCTTTTTGATCGATTGTAAAATTGTGCGGAATCCAACGAGAAAATGTGGGTCCAGTTCGTGTTGACTAGAAAAACAAAATTGAGAGACATGTTACACATTCATTTTTTGTAACCCACAATATGTATCACTTAATTTAACATAATGTTTTATTTCTGTTGTGAATGTAATTGAAATGGTTAGGTTGAAGAGATGTGTTGTTTGGTGAAACAAAAATCCACGGGACCGGATAGTTGAAATCAGAAACTTATAGCTTTTTTTCCTCACTCGTTATATCTTGTTCAAATATCTACATGCTATTCAAATAACAACTTGGGTCTATAGTCCGTAATTTAAAGGCGAGGAATAATAAATCCTGGTGCAAATTTTGATGTAGAACGTTTATAAAAACATCAAACAACTCTTTTCTACATTCGCCAGGTACACAATATCTATTTGACGGATAAGGCCATTGTTAAGGAATTTGAAATTCTGACCAGCTCTTTATTACTGTTAAAAAAATTAGGAAAAAAAATCATTCGGTAATATCCCGCATTCTGTTAATTCACCTAGTTATTTACTAAAACTCCAAGATAATAAAATTGCAGAACATTTTGGTTGGATCTGACGCAAACCACCCCCACGTACATTTGTCTTAAGGGTGCAGGGTGGTTGGCATCCGATCCAGTTTCAGTGAATAATTAGTTGAATTAACAAATTTCCTGACCTTATTCATTGATAATTAGTCATAAAATATTTTTCACAACATTAAATAGCTCCACTGTACGTCGTACCCATCATACACGTTAGGCAATGCCGTCCTCCAAATTTTTTCTTCAATGGACTAGTTTTAATTTTTTTATTATAGATTAATTCTGAAAATTTAAGTAAAATGAAATAGAAATGTGAAAGAATCATTGATATATATCTAGAAATGAAAAAGTTATGAGACTTTGAAGTCGCGCAGAGTGCTAACAAATTTATCGGTGTACAATCACTTGCGCCGTTCGTGTCGTGTATTGTTCATTACACGATGGCTGAAATTAAAAGAATATCTTACAAATATTGTACTGTGCCTATGTGTAAGGACAATTAAAAACCCCAATAAATTGTTTCTTTATGTACCAAATGACATGAATAAATGGAAGAAGTGGTGCAAACTAATGAGGCGTAACTTAATTGGACCTAAAAGTTCCTTGGCGCGGCTAAGAATCTAATACGTAATTATTTGTGGTGTGGCGATTTCAGACATGTGGCGTGACGTCACAGAAGAGTCGGAGACCAAAGACTTTCCGCGCTGAAATACGTAAATTTAAATAATATATATCTCAGTCATTTATCGATGGATTAAATAAAATACACTGATTTACTAGTTCTGATCTATATTTTAATTCCAACGCGTCAAATATAGTATTTTCAACATCATTTAACTAGTCCTTCACAGTAAATTGCGACGCACGCCGAACGGGAAGTAATGATTCTATTCCCCGGGTTTTTCTTCAAAACTTCACCCACGCGGTCCCCACCTTTTAGTCTACGATTTTTATTCAGTGAGCTCATATCCCTACCAGGCTAGCAAATCAACAGACCTTGCCCTCAATAACCTTGTTTCAGGAATAAGCGACGCCCTGGAACGCCAGGAGGTAGCAGTCGCTGCATTCTTGAACATAGAAGGAGCACTTAACAATGCACTACCTCACTCTCTATATGAGGCCACTGTCTCTAGATGGATTGTACCAATACTATGTGACTGGATAAGAACTATGCTTCACAACAGATCTGTAACGACCTCTCTACAGAGGGAAAGTGTCAGCTTCAAGCCAGCCAGGGGCTGTCCCCAGGGGAGGTCCTCTCCCCAGTGTTATGGTCACTGCTGGTGGATGATCTGCTGGCCATTCTCTTGCTTTGGGAGGTTGATCTGCAAGCATATGCTGACGATCTGGTCCTAGTAATAAACGATAAATCCGAAGAGACGATCTCCTACTTCCTTCAGGATATATTGGATACCACATATAAATGGTGTGAGAAGAAGGAAATGTCCATTAACCCCCACAAAATGGTCATAGTACCATTCACCAGGAAAAAGAAGCTGGAATATTCAATACCTCCTTCCATCAATGGTGTAACAATTCCATTTGCGAGTGAAGCAAAATATCTGGAGGATGATGAAACGGCTAAACACATTCTCTGTACGTGCCCTGTAGCGGCCAGAACCAGATTCTCAATATTTGGCGATACGACAGTAAGGCCAGAAAACCTGGTGAATTGTTCTCCCAATGCATTCCTCAATTTCGTCAAGAGATTGGATATACTGGGAGAAATATAACAATAGGGTAAGCCACAATAGGCCATTGGCCGCAGTGGAGGGCCTGATACGGGCCCACTCACGTTCAAATCTTCAAACATTCAAGCTCATATCCGTGTAGTGGAAGGTGTATGCTGTCCGAAGGTAGAAAAAGGAATATACAAAAATTATGCAAATCGAAAATTTGATCAGTAGAAAAACAATAGAAAAAGACACAAACATTAAGTGTGAAAAAAAGATTTTCGCACTATCAAGCTAGAGTTGAAAACTATAATAATGTAAAACATGAAAAAGTATGTTGATTTAATTGGAACATGACCTTCTCCCTTATTACAACAAACAATAGAGCATAAAAGTGAGTTTTCAACAAAAATACTAGTAGGAAACCGACTATGCCATCACATGAAAGCCCAGTCTATAGTTATATTGTGGTATGTTTTCGACTCGCAGCTGTCATTTATCAATTTGTTATAAACATTTAAATAACAAAAACGTGTTTTTTCAAATTGTTTTGCTTATAAAATAAAAACAAATGAAGCAATCTGGTTGCTCCAATGAGAACTGTAGATAATTGAAAAACGAACAAAATTATATGTTTTACGACCCTGTCGGATCATTATTAACAGAGAAAAGCTGGAAAAACCGGAGAATTTTGCAATTTTTTTAAAAATTCATAACTACGCTATTTTTCTCATGAAAGTATTGAATCATGTGTATGTAAGCGTCGACCAGTGGATTTTTGCACTACGGGTCCTGCCAATGACCAAGGATGAATAATTAGGTTAATCATCCGATTACGCAGAGGTTTGACGATTTGGGTGATAGGGAAAAAGAAGGCAATTCATTATATCGATATCAGTCGAGTTGTAACGTTGTTCTGTTGGGAAATATAAAAGTGATAGAAAAGTGAAGTGTTTGATTACCTTACCGTATAATAATCTAACATCAGAAGTGGGATACGACCACTAAAGGAACCACAAATAATAATATGGAGCAACTAGTGCAGGTGTTAGCCGATACATTGAAGGAAATCAAGGATCAATCGTCTCAAAAAAATGCGTCATCCTCCACCATTCATATACCAACGTTCAATCCCCAACATGATGATAATGGAGCGGAAAAATGGTGCGCAGAAATGGACAAATTGGGAAGAATGTTCAGCTGGTCAAAATACGAACTGTTTGTGCCAGTGGACTAATGGAAACCGCTTTGGAATGGTATTCGACGTGAAAACCAATTGAAAAATCATTTGAAATTTTCAGAACTGAAATATCTAGTCTCTACCCGGCGAAGAAAAATTTGAGTGAAAAATTCAGGAAGGCTGGACTCTTCAGAAGCGATAACGCTGATTAATACTGTGAGTACGCTAGAATGAAAATTTCTTTGATTAAGGCTTTGAATTTCAATTTGTCGGAAGGCAAACTGATAGAATTAGTTATTGGAGACATTTTCGATGCTCATGTCAAAACTGCAGCTTTCAATAGTAAGGTTGAGTCTATAAGCGAGCTGTTGACCTTACTGAACAATTATGACAAACTCAAAACTTTTAATAACCCTAGTGAACAGAAAAAAGGAAATATCCATTTAAGTCCAATATTAGTACAAAGATTTGTTTTAATTGTAACCAAAAAGGCCATATTAAACGCAATTGTCCAAAACTGCGTAACTATAATCAGGTTAAACCTGAAGGCTTCAATCAAAGTTCGAATTCAGAAACTCGAAAAACAGATTTAGTTTGCAATTACTGTAAGAAATCGGACCATAAGGCTGTTTTAAGAAAAAAAGAGACCAATCTTATACCTCGAGAATGAACCACTTTTCAATGAACTTGGATCAAAATTTTTGTGTTGGCTTCAAAATACAAGGTGTTAACGTAAAATGTTTGGTCGACACAGGAGCAGAGTGTAGTTTGTTGTCTAGATCTGCAGCGGATAGACTCCACTGCAATTCAGAACCTACTTATATGGTATTGAGAGGTATTGGAAACCACGCGGTCATTACCGACCACAGAACCTTTTTGTTGATAGAGAATAATGGAACGGCTTTTAAAATGTTATATTATGTTGTCGATGAGGATGTAATAAGTTTTGATGCTATTTTGGGCAGAGATTTATTCGCTTTTAGGGGTATAAGAATTTATACTGATAATACTGGATCTGGTCTGTTGTTAGATGACGCTAACGATATAGATGTGAAGCCAATAAATAATTTTTCTGTTTCCTTCTAATCATTAGTGACAACGCCGCTTGAGGGATCCTACAAACGAGAACTGATCAACCTTTTATCAAAATTTTCAAGTTTCATAAAAACGAGCAACTCAGTCAGGTCCATAAAAACCGCCGAGCTTAAAATAAAACTCACTCAAAATAATAAGGATTTACTTCCAAGGATAGCAAGATGGTGGTTATATTTACAAGCATTCAATTTCGAAATAGAGTATCGCAAGGGGAAATATACCTCATGTCGATTACTTGAGTAGAAATCCGGTTGTAGAGAATCAATGTAAGGTTTCAAGTACCTAAACGCCATTTCGACGGATAATTGGTTGAAAATGGTCCAGTCTAACGACACCGAGACAAATAATATCAAACAAAAACTCTTAGAGGGCAAATTAACTTTCGAATATTTTTGCCAAAATGATATTCTATTTCGTAAAATAAATCCTAGCAATAACCCGCCAATATACCGAGCTTATATACCCAAGGGCAGTCGGATTGGGCTGTTGAGATTATTTCATGACGAACAGTGTCACTTGGGCCCTGAGAAAACCTTGGCCAAGATCAATCATTATTTTTGGTTTCCTGGTATGGCTAAGTTTGTGAAGAAATACTGCGATCATTGCCTGAAATGTATTGTCAAAAAAACACACACAGGGCCGAAGCAAGGGTTGCTCCATCCAATTGAGAAATTGCCAATTACTTTCCATACGGTTCACGCGGACTGTGTAGGACCCTTTCCTTTGTCTTCTGAAGGTCACAAGCACCTGTTACTCATGGTAGACGCGTTTACCAAATATTATTGCTTATCTCAAATCACTCTCTGGCGCCAAAACATATGCCGCATCAAAAATATATTTGAATTTACTTGGTTCAACGAAAAAGTTCATTTATGACCGGGGCACGAATTTTACTGACATTTCAGTTAAGAGATTACTCATTGAGCTTGGAATAGAACAACATTTGATCGCTAAAAGTGCACCGCGCGCTAACGGGCAAGTAGAAAGGTACGTTAAAACCGTAGTGAATCTTCTGACAATAGAAACTGAATCTAAGTCAGATTGGCCGAACGCGGTTTATAGGCTGCAGTCAACTTTGAATACCACAACTCATAAAACCACGGGCTTTTCTCCCATCTACTTGCTCACAGGCCACGAAAATAGTACCCCGGAAATAACTGCTCTTACTGATTCTATTCTAACAGAAGGCCCTCATAACTTAGAACAAGATCGAAAACTAGCGTACGAACGTATGAAAAAGCAGGCAGATAAGTCCAAACCTTTTTGATAAGGCCACACGATCCAACAAAAGTATTAGCGTTGGAGACTTCGTTCTCCATCCATCTGGGAATGCCCGCCTAGCAAGGCTTGACGAAAAATATGACGGACCATTTGAGGTGCTGCAAGTCCTACCCAATGAGAGATTTCAGTTAAAGAATTTGGCTACTAACCGGAAGCGTATTGTCCCACAAGACATGATACGTATCTGGCTTTCTGAAGATATTGAGAACTAGTGATTACATTTTTGTCAAGATACCGTGTGAGCGTCAGTCTGATTAATCACAAATGAATACGATAATACAGTAGTATGTATTTATGAAAGTGAACAAATTTTACTGTTGGAATGCGAAACGCTTCGCAGTGTCTTTTGCTGTTGGAATGCGAAACGCTTCGCAGTGTATTTTGCTGTTGGAATGCGAAACGCTTCGCAGTGTATTTTGCTGTTGGAATGCGAAACGCTTCGCAGTGTATTTTGCTGTTGGAATGCGAAACGCTCCACAGCATGGATCTATAAAGTATTGTACTGGACCATGCTGTTTACATCCTGGTTTGAAGTCGTGTTTTCCACAATGTCTAGTCGTGATATTGAGTTGGGCGTTGTCACATCGCGTAGGTAATAAGTCTTTATCATAGACAAAATTGTGTCACTATACGTATTTCATTCGATTACAATCGAAGAATGAAGAATGGTGGTGGTGACATTATCACGCAACTCAAACCTGTATAACTTACAAGTTTAAAAATCCAAACTATCAAAAAAAATCATTACTTGCGTCTTCGAATGGTTGTGAAGAAATTATTGTATCTGGACGTTTGTCAACGCTGTCGACTATCAATGTTTATGTTTTCCATAAAGTAAACTTCTGACAGTTCTGTCATGATGTGTCATGATCTGTCATTGATTTTTGTGGGATTATTGCTGAAATAGTGGTTTTTGAACTCATTTGTGATATATAGTGGCAGTACAATAGTAAGAGAATCATAATAGTGCAATCTTGTTGGGTTTGCAAACAATCCATGTGTTCGAACCCGAATATCAGATTCCATTTGTAAGTACCATAGGCGTTACAGTGGATATCAATCTGTTTTCGCCGAATAAAATTAAATTAATACGTGAATTCAAACCTTTCCATGTGGAGATAATGAAATAGATACCTCACGAAACATTTAACTTCATTAGTTGTTTGAATTTTTGAAACAGACGATTTTCTTGGAGAAACTCGATTCCACTAATAATAATGATGTGAATTTTTAAATTCTATTTCCACCCACTTCCAATTATAATAATCTGAAATTTGGCCACATATCAAGGACCGACGGTAATACAAGAATTTACTACTATTAATGTAATAAAAATAATGATAATAATAATTAGAATTTCAAATTCAACTTTCACCCTTTATTAATCCTCCGAATTATCTAAAAATTTTCAAAAATTTCCAGAACCAACTACAATACAAGAATTTTATGATAATAACGCACCTAATAATGATAATAATGATGAGAATTTTTCAATTTGATTTCAATCGTCCGTATGATCTGAAATTGGGCACACATAAACCGATTGCAATACAAGGAATTAATTATAAAAGTTTAATGATAATGATAATAATGATAATGACGTGAATTTTTTATTCAATATCCACCCACTTCTAAACATCCGAAATTTTTAAAATTTGGCATACTTACCAAGGACCGACGATAATATAAGAATTTTATTAAATTAATGTTTCATTGATAATAATAATAATGAGAAATTTTAAACTCAATTTCCACCCACTTCCAATCCTCTGAATAATCCTAAATTTAGCACACACATCAAGAACTGACGAACAATACAAGCATTCCATGATATCAATGTGATAATAATAATAATGATGAGAATTTTCAAATGCTGCTTTTCATCAGTTCACGCAAGGGCTCTAAACAATTTCGAAGGGCACACACAATATGTCTGAAATGGTCGCAGTATGAAGGCTTTTAGCGCGGAAGCCCAAATTGAATCTAAGCTTATCTAATCTAGTATAGTAATCTAAGATATCTTCAAGCAAAGTTTAAGGTAACACAACTTGATGCCATGCAGAGCAGCAACAAGGCCTTCATTGACTGCAGAACATTGCAGATCACGGCTTGATTTTGCTCGTGCACACCCTCATTGGCGGGAAGCTGAATGATGTCGAGTGCTCTTCACTGATGAGTCAATATTCTGTTCCATGACCAATAACATACGAATGCGGTCCTGCAGACGTTTAGAAGAACGCTACAATCAATGTAACACTCTGTAAATCATTGCTTTTGTCGGAGGATCGGTAATGATTTCGAGTTGTATGAATTTGGAAGCACGTATGAAACTGGTAGTCATTTATGAAGCGAATTTGACAACAGTATGTATCCGAAATTCCTGAACCCCATGTTGTCTGTTCTTTTACTCCATTCATTGGTGAAGAATTCATTTGATTGCACGACCATACGAGACCAGTATTTCCAGGTGATCTTGCCCGCGAGAAGTCCTGATACGAACCCCATCGAAAATATATATGATATTCTTGGGAGATGAATTAGAGCCCTGCAGCAGTCCAAAGTTACTTTGAATGAGCTGAGGGACAGATTAGTGAATTTGGGAGACATAATTGAATAAGGACTCTGATATTGAGTATAATAGGCGGTTATCATTGCTCAAGGAGGGAACTCAAGAAATAAGCAAATCATTTCAGAATAGAAAACAAATTCTTCATTTTTATTTTATGGCTGTTTTTGTGAAACTCTGTACGTACTTGATTTTTGATATCTTCTAGAAAAAATGTTAGTTTGATTATCTGTATTGTGGATTTTGTTTGCATATTGTCGTAAATACATTGAAATTTCGTATTTCTGAATTTGAATAATACGCGCTGAAAATTTCTTTGGAATATTTATTCTTCACAATATTCATTTATTTTAATATGTATAAGAACATGTATTTATTGAATATACAAATTACCATTTTCTAGTAAATGCATTTTTATTCTTTTTTTTTTCATTTGACTGTCTTCAGCTTTCCATTAAATGAAAACGAAAGTCTTAAAAGTCTTTTTTTTTTGTAAAAATTTGTGAATCTAATTTTCTAAGGATCGTTACTATCCGAGTCAATGAAGTTTTTTATGACATCAGGTATGTCAAATGAGTTTTTCTATCTCACGAAGTCCCATTGGATGTATATTCTAACACTTTCCTTGATATTTTCCACATTATTTCAAATTCAGCATTTTTTTCTTGTGATTGAACCCTATTTTCAGCAAATGCGTGCGCTCCTGTCTGTTGTGGGAAGGTCACCGGCTATCGCTACCTTTTCTCTTCCCCGCAGCCCAAGCGCCTAAAAACAGAGCGACTTCAAATCACTCCGTGTCGTAGGTATGGCAATGCTGAGTCCACCTGTATTTATACGATATTATAGGTCCATGCTTCACAGTGTATTTTGCTGTTGGAATGCGAAACGCTTCACAGTGTATTTACTGTTGGAATGCGAAACGCTTCGCAGTGTATTTTGCTGTTGGAATGCGAAACGCTTCGCAGTGTATTTTACTGTTGGAATGCAAAATGCTTGGCAGTATCATTGTTTATATAGAAGTATGATAGTCAATGCCTGTGTAATTGGTGTTGGACGCAAACGCGAGTGTCATCTAGCGTGATTAGTTACAAACATGAATATTTGACGTCATTTTAATGCAGGTTCCTTAAAAAATCCCTGATTGTTCAATCAAGTTACGACATGACTTGGAGGCCAGATCACTGAAGTTACGACATGACTTGGATGCGAGCTCACTATCGCCATCTACATGTCGCATCCATTTTGATCCACTTATAATCCCATAAGGTTGACTAACTATCTTCTATATAAACAATGGCAGTATATAATACAAATTTTACTATTTGAGTGCGAGACGATTCGCAGTGTTCTATGCAAATGTTACTGCTGGAATACAGAACAGATTACTTTGAGGTAACCTCACTAGGGTTGGTACTCTTTGTTATTTTTGTTACACGTTTCCGGCGACAATTCGAGAGCGAATTGTGATGTCAGGTTTGGCCGTGTGAGCGTCGACCGCTACGCCAGTGGATTTTCGCATTACGGGTCCTGCCAATGACTAAGGATGAATAATTGGGTTAATCATCCGATTACGCAGAGGTTTGACGATTTGGGTGATAGGGAAAAAGAAGGCAATTCATTATATCGATATCAGTCGAGTTGTAACGTTGTTCTGTTGGGAAATATAAAAGTGATAGAAAAGTGAAGTGTTTCATTACCTTACCGTATAATAATCTAACATGTACTTTATGTGTACAGAAAACAGGCGCTGGCGGATAGTTAGTTTTGGTTCAAATGCAATTTAATTTTTTTTGCACTATATTGCAGCGTGCCTGGATGCTCAAGTGATAGCTATATTTCAATTCCTAAAATAGTTTTTGGAAGTAGAAGTATAGTACTACAAAACGTTTATTATCATTTTGGGCTATAATGGTGCAAAATGGGTGAAAAATACATGCAACCATGACTGAAAACGGCCGAGCCCGCATATAGCTACCGAGTATAGTAAGAGAGTTCGGGAGATGAGGGGAATTCCTGTAATGAACGGGTCAAGGACTGGTTTCCTTGCGACCGTGACGGCGGCGTTCGACGGTCGCCGACAAACTCGCTGTACTGTTCTCTAGTCGGCGCGCTCCAAGAAAACCATTTGTATACAAACTCATAAAAACAGTACAGCACATTTTTTGACGATCGTCGAACGCCACCGTCACGGTCGCAGGAAAACCAGTACTTTACGTGTTAATACGCTTCCCCTCATCTCCCGCTCTCTCCTACCACTCAACCGCTTTCATCAGCTCGGCCATTTTCAGTCATGTTTACAAGCATTTTTCAACCATTTTGCAGCATTTTAGGGCAAAATGAGAATATACGTTTTGTGGTACTGTACTTCTACAACCAAAATCTGTTTTTGAAATTAAAATCGGACTATCACTAGAGCATTCAGGCACGCTGCACAATAGTGCAAAAAAAAATTCAAATTGCAATTGTGCCAAAACTAATAATCCGTCAGTGCCTGTTTTGTGCACAAAGATCACATGATTCAATATTTTCATGAGAAGGGCCTACCATATATCTTGAAAACTTAGCTTTAGCCGGGGAAGTAGTTGTTTTCTGTTAAGTATTACAAAACAGTAATTTATTTTTTGTCGTGGATTTTTTCCATCTCCAGAGAAGTCATGTTTGTTTCAATTTTCACTTCCGAATGTTTCCCATTTCAACGTAAACAAGTAGAAAAGTTAATATAGTTATAAAAAACTACATTCAAATATGAAAATTCAATATTGATAATGAGGAAAAAGGTGAAAAAATATTGTTGTTGAAAATTTTGTTTTTCCACAAAGTGTTGCATGTAGAAAGTCATTATGGTTACACGGATAGTAGATTTTGGATTTTAATGACTCATAATATTTTCCCTGTATTCAAATATGAACTGCTATCTTCCTATTCTCATTTCCATTGAACAAATTTCTACAGGGTTATCCTTCCAATATTTCCACCGACTTTCATGATGCTCTCATCGGATTTGCTTTATCCACTTCTCTAGCTATCGGATTTGTGTGAACAAAAAGAACTCATCTGGAATTGAATAGTACATAACTCAACTTTGCTCCCACTGTGCAGGAAAGTAAGCGAAATTAGGAGAGAGAAGATCCAACAACTGAAATAAAAGCTGCAAAAGATTATCTTTATATAACATGAAATTATTTAAAAATCAATGAGATAATATCATTCCTTACACTTATATCTGCAGCTCCATGAAATTAAGTCATAAATAACACCACCTAGTAATTAATTTACTCTCTGATACCTACATCATAAATTTAATATTATGCGGCTTATCTTGATGTTACTCTTTGATTGCTACTCCTTTTGCTTGTGAAAACAAATTACCAGAGCGAAATATCGTCGAGAAACGCATAGAATATATGTTTTGATATTCCATTTAGTGCAGAGTATTGTGTATTCACACTCGTACTGAAGTGAATTTGCTACAGTTGACCTGATCCTTTAAGAGGCCAAGAGCGCGATCATATTTGGGACGTTTTTTTTGGTAAAACAGTCGATAACTCAAAAACGGTTTGCCGTTATCGATTTCAAACAAAGACAGGCTTCTAGAGGACGTTTGTTTCTATATGCTGATGGACGACAAAAAATATCAAATAAATCAATATTTTGGAACCTTTGGTGTGAATACAATTCAAGTAAAAAGAAACTACCTAAACACCAAAACTTCGTCACAATCACACAGTATAAGACCTACTGGAAGATGAGCAGAATATTGTTCGAATGATAGGAGAAATGAAGAAGGGTGGAACAGGGTGAACTTTTAGGGGTTGAAAGCGATATTCAATAGTTTTTCACGAATTGCAACGAAGGTTGACCTCCTATCAAAAAACGGTGAATTGCAAAGTTGTTCAAAATTAAAAGATCTAAAACTATTGAATCAAACATTGTTCCACATTACCTCAAATTTTCTGGGAAAATCGGAAAAACCAATTTTTCAGTTTTTAATTTTGTTCTCGCACAAAAATCTATTTTGTTTTTCACGAAATTTGGTGGAAATAAAACTCAACATGTTTCAAGTAAGATGTAATTTTTTTGTAGCGGAATACAGATTTTTCCTTTTTTTTTTTTCGACAAATTCCGAAAAAACGAACTCATTTTCAACTGAAAAGTTTCACCGATAAACTTCGTCTTTTCAAGCTCGCCAGCTGCCAGTTTTCAGGTTGAAGCGTCTACTTCTAGATTATGTAATAAAAGATTAGCACTACTGTGGAAATATTTTCCAGAAAATGCGAAAAAATTAAATAACACCTTTTTAAAAATCTTTTAATGTTTGATCTAAACTCATATTTATTTATTGAAATGATTGAAATAAATAGGTGAAACCTTTTGAAGATAACAATTTCAATATTAATATCATATTACCTCAATAGGTACGAAAAATAAACAAGTACATGAATAAGGATTCGATTATCATTGAAGGTCGAAAGGAGGTGAACTTTTGGGGATAAAAATGGTTTCTGACGATTTGCAGAGAAAATTAACTTCCTACAAAAAAAAAAGTTGTTGGAAATGAAAAGATCTACAACTTTTGTTTCCAAGATTTGTCCACATAACCTCAAATTTTCCGGAAAAATCAGAAGACCCGTTTTAATTTGGTTTGATTTTTTTTGTATTTAAATTGTATGTTTGTCGCAAATTCCAGTGGAAATATACCATTTTATGTTCCGAATTAGATGCTTGTTTTTTGCAGCAAAATATTTATTTTTCTCGAACCTCTTTGTAGTACTCGGAAATAGGACGGCTCCAGTTATGCTGGTGCCAAAACGAATTTTAAAAGCCTAAAATAAGAAAGAAAGTAACAGGCAAGGACCAGGTGGAGGATGTTGTAGAAATAACAAATATTTAAACACGAAATCACTCAAAATTGTGATGCAGTTTAGGGGTTGAAATAGCTATTTGTGTATTTTGAGCGCAAAGTGATATATTGTCGCATGACAAAGAGAGTTACCGCACGACGCGAAGCGGAGCGCGGTAATCTTAGGAGGGCGACAATGACACTTTGTGCTCGAAATACACACAAATTTTTTTCTACAAACTCAGTTTTCAGAAAAAGAAACACCAGATGCTTTATTCAACAAAACTACATCACATTATAACAAACTTTCATAATGTATATGCTAACCAAATTGCACTAAATTCAAAAAATACTAATCGCTTCTCAAACTACTAAAAGCATGAAATATTAAAATTTACCTTTTTTAGTAGATATTCTCCATCGGGCGCTCCTTGTAAAAATTTGTGAATATCTTCAGTGTTGAATGTTTTGACTGGCACCACGTCATGAATTTACCGTATTGTATATTTCTTCCTTGATTTCTCTGGTAGGAGATTCAAAGTAACAATTTTTTTCTGCTACATCAGGAGAAGTGTTTGATAATTCGCTGTCACTATCATCAATCATCATGCAGAAATACGTTGGAGAAGCGAGCGTTTTCGAAATATTTCCGCTCTAGAGCGCAAAAGCTGTCACAAAATGACATTTCACTGAAAACGTCAAGTTGCGTCGAAATCTGAAAGCGTCGAAGGCTACTTTGTTAAGCGTTTGTAGAAAAATGTTTTTTTGCGATTTGCGTCGAAATGTAAATTCTAGCGGAAAATCTTCAAAAAAAAAGTTATAAATAATGAAAAAATCGAAAACTTTTGTATTCAACACTTTACGACACAACCTCAAACTAACTTTCAAAATGGCGGAAAACCGATTTTTAGCTATTTAATTTTTTTCACATGATTCAATTCACATGAAAATAGAAAATGTATGTCTTTTTTGGTGTCAAATGAGCATGATTTCTTCGCAATTCAGTCAGACTACTAGTTTTCGATTTATGTACATTTTGCGAAAAAAATATCCTTATCTTCCACGAACAATTTATTGTCTTGGTATGTTTTGTGTTCTGAAGGTCTATAAGTGATCATTTAAATTGCTGAAATGTCTACTTTCATATGGTCTATATAACTCAGTGGTTTATTGATCGTTAAATGAAGAAGAAAGTCAAAAATCATTGGAAATATTGAGAAATTCATGATTCATGTAGACATTTTTTTCAATTTTGAGTGGTCCAACGATCAATGAATCACCAAGTTCCATGATCAACTTATAAATAATATTTTTTTGAAAAATTTACATAACTCGAAAGCTAGACATCTTCTGAATTGCAAAAAAATCATGCTCATTTGACACCAATAAGGACATATTCCTCTCCTCCTCTTTGAACGGACATGAAGTGGTCGCAGTAGTTTTCTGCGATTTATCTGAAGCCTTCGACTGTGTTAATCATGGAATACTGTTGCGGAAACTATCTCACTATGGCATAAAAGGAACTGCACTTAAATGGCTTCAATCCTACCTAACTGAAAGAAAACAAACTTCTTCATCATTAGCCAGCATTAATTGCGGAGTTCCACAGGGATCCGTGCTTGGCCCAATACTTTTTCTCCTTTATATTAATGACCTAGCAACTATATACATTAAAGGGAAATTTACCTTATTCGCGGATGACACCACAATATTATGGCACAGCAAAAACAAAAATGTATGCCTTGACGTCGGAAAATTAAAAAATTGGTTCGATTCAAACGAACAATCCTTGAATATTTCGAAGACTAACATAATTAGTTTCCGATGCGATCTAGGCCATCCAACTGAATGAAAATATGATAATCGAACATCAGTCACAATCCAAGTTTCTCGGGGTGATGATTGATTGTAAGCTCAAGTACAAACTCAAAACAATGCAAACGGGAATGAAATACTGGTATATAGCATGTAATGTAATAATACTAATAATACACTGATAATACATACGCAAAATTAATTTTAAATTGAACACAAATATGGAACTAAAGCTCAAAGTATTTCTCTACATTTTAACTACCTTATTGATGAAATTGGACTCCTTACTTCGAACAGCTGGTACTTTCTTTGATTTTGATCCTCAGTTATGATGAATTTTCAGGAATAACTCTGAAAAAATTCCATTGTCGTTGAGAGTAATTTTGGATATTTCATATTCAAAATAAAATACAGGACAAATTCCATTTTCAAAGCGTCCAAAAATTGTTCTTGACCAACATAATTAATAATTTTCTTCTCAATATGTATAACCAATGGTTTGACACCGGAAAAAAAATATGTCATCAGAAACGTTAGAAACGTTAGCTAGAAATTGAGTTGGCTAGTTTTTGAGTATTAGACATTAATTTTGAAAGACTGTCAGCAGACTTGAATAATTTCTTTTTGAAAATCGTGAAACTCTGTGTGAACTGATGAAGTTTCTTTAGTTTTCTGGATCGCAAAGTATTTATGTAATAACCTTACAAAATTCAATAACATGTATCTGATGTCGAAATGAGATGTTATACTAGTAACATTACACACCTGCTCTTGCATATGTCTGATAAAGGACAAACCATCATATTTCCACTCCTCAAATGACTGTATGCATGGGAAATTTTTTTTTATCATTCAACGTGAACTCACATTGTGAATATTGACATACAAATGTTGTAGTACTTCTGTGTTTCCCTTCACCTGAGAGGATTCTAAAAATATGTTCTTCAAACTCTTTATCAACCGATACGCCACACTTTGAACGTAAGCGTACAAATTTCGCTCCATTCCAATTTCTATGAAAATACTGGAGTAAATGATATTATTTATGGATCGTTATACATTTGACATAAATTGAAGAAATACATGTATTTAAGAAATACTTACTAGATGATCACAAAAGCCACACAACTGTACCTAACCTATGAGTATTTCATAATAAACAGTGTTTTTACTTGTCACCGGTCCGAAACACTGAATGCAGATTTGCAGTGGATGGTGAAGAGGATGATCTCACCACTTCTAAATATAGAACTGGGCTCAGGGAGGTGCACGCATAAAATGAACATAGAGGGGGTTCCACATAACAAAACATGCCAGGATACACTTTACATAATCAATCTGGTAAATCATTCGTTTTCACAATGTACTATTTATGCTTCACATGTTTTGATCTGTAATACACTTCATAATGTACTTTCAAAGTTTTGATCATGTGGAATGTTGATCACACGATATGTTCTGTGAAAGTCACAGTACGTACTAAGCTTTTTCACAACGATTTTTTATGGCGCGCGTGGTTTCGCGCTTTTTCTCCCTCCAATGGACCGTTTTTGAGGGAGAAAAAGCGCGAAACCACGCCCGCCACAAGACCACGCGTAATGACACCGTAATTACACATTAATTATAGACCTATAAAAGGTCGCGTAGCATCTGATTTTGTCATTATTCACCAGAAGACGATTGCAAGCAATTGAAACGTTGTGAAAAATTTGAAAGAGATAGAAATCTTTCAACCATTAAGATGATGAACGTCCGAAATGTAAGTAATCAACTTAATGTTCATATCTCGAAAAATGTGGAAGGAATTGAAACATTCCAACATCCAAAGATAAATGTGAAATAAATATAATTCAATGCATTTATAACTACAGAAATATTAAGTAGTTCATATTTTCTAAGCGTTTGCGTACGATAGTTACAAATAGAACATGTATACATCGTCAAATGACAGAATTGACATATACCTTTATGATATGAACTTACTTCAGTTGCACTTTTCCACATACCGATCACAATAATCACTCAAACACGTTTTGTCTTGTTTACAGTAGGAGTACAGCAAAGCAACTAATAGGTGGCGAGACGGTTACACTTTGACCCGTTATGCACACTGACAGTGGAAGTCCTCAAGCGTAACAAAATAAAGCAATCTATACTAAATGCAACTGTGAAGAGTTCACAAAATTTCTGTATAAGTGATTGATTGCATTCTGATTTCCAACGGAATCATGATTAATTTACCTACGACTGGAATTTAATAAAAATGTTTTTTTTTTGAGTACCGCCGTAAAGAAGTTTTGACTATTTATACTATTGAACTAATTGTTAATTTTAATATTGGAATGTGTTTTTGCAAAAGTCACAAGAAACAATGTCTGTAGAAGAGCCGAAAATGTATCGGCACGAAACTATGTACTGAATATTATTTAGGATATAATTCTAACCTATATCAGTCGTTACATTTCCTAATATGAAAGAGTTTTTATAAAGTAAATGGAAAGTTTTCGTCTTATTTATAATTCATATTTGTTGTATTTTCACAACTCGCTGAGAAATACAGCCTAAAATGCAGATGATTATGAAAGAGCAAATATCTTTTGTAACTCCCCTACGAAAACAGTATCAACACTACTGTGATGTTACAATATGACATTCTTGTCAATGTAATAGTATATTGTTATATCATAATCAGTGTAATATAACAGTGTGATAATCTTATCAATGTATTATTACAATGTGATATTCTTATCAGGATGCAAATTCACAATTCATTTGTAAAGGACCCCGCACTTTTCATATGTAAAGTGGCGACGGGTCAAATTTTCTGAAAGTTTGGTATGTTGTTGTACCCGACTCAGTAACCAAAAGTGTCAATGGGTCCAACCCAATCCTATAGCTAGTTTTCTTAAAGTTGAAAATTGCCCAGATTTTCGGATTTATTTTTTATTTATTAAAAGTTAGGGTGGATTTCTGTTGCATGCAGGCGTTTACTACATGTTGTAGTAATGAAATTAGTGGATACGTATGATTAAAAATATTTATATTCACAAGGTGATCCACGAATGTATGACGGTAGTTTTTTGCCAAAATTCACTTTTTCTACTGTGACGTCAGGGAAGCATATTTTTGAAACGTTCTCTTCGATATAGTATTTTGACGAGAAAATATTGCACAGTACACATTTTTCATACAGGGTATTTCACAGAAAGAACCACTATACAATTTTTTTTTTAGGATTAATTCGAAACCCTGTATTTATGGATTGATTTTTGGGAAAAGTAATACCACAAACATATGTGTGTCTCTAATCTCCAAAATATTCAAGGTGGTTTACCATCTTCAGAGGAATGAATACTGAATCCGATAATATGACCAGTTTTCGAGATACAGGGCGTTAAAATGGAAAATTACTGATTTTATCAGTTTTTCTTCAAATTGAAAAGCTGGATTGATTTTATGTTGCGCCTATCAGTTTTATATGAGTTTCGGTCAGATATACATGGAAAGGTTTACCTAAAAATATTTACTGTTACAGGGTTATTCACGAATAAATCTCAATAGGTTTTCGCAAATACTCAAAATGCTACAGTTCCGTCACAGATAAATTATTCCATGAAGGTAATACCTAGTCGTTTACAATTTTGAGTCTGAAATACCCTATTATGATTACTTTTCATACAGGGTGAGCCATACAGCCAACCATACCAAAAATAATTATGCTTTGAAATAATTGAAATGAGAACTTTTTTAGTGAATTTTGAGTAACCTCAACGTTACATCAAGTATGCATAACCGTAAGAATTTTAAATATACAAGGTGAGTTAGTTATAACCACCTACCAAAAATCTACATCTTTTTTCGATATAAGTAATCGACAAGCTTTCATACACGTGGCAACGAAGATGATAATGAGAAGTTTTTTCATTTATTCAACACTTTATGAACAAAATACAATTTACCAGAGGAGTCATGTATTGATTCAATTTTCAATTGAGAATGTATCTCTTTAAAACATGAATCCCTTCTAAGAGATGTTATCTTGTACGATGGAAAACAGCGACTAAATTCCAATTTTCAGTCGCAGATGATTTCACAACTGACTTTATGAACATCCTGTTCATATTTTCAATGAAATCAACATCTAAGAAGCATTTTGTTCCTAATCAGCATCAGAGTGCTGACAACGGAACATTACAATCTTAAGTATTTTTTACATGAAGCTATAGAATTTTACATACAATATAACAATAATAACTAATGTTGATAAATAAGATTAATAATTATGTCTAAAATATTCACAATAATACAGTATTTCGTAGATTTATATGTTGGATCAGGTTTATTTTGAATGAGGAGTAACTATTTTTCTTTTTCGTATGATCTAGAAATAAATTGAATGTTTCTATACATATGTGTATAGGATTATTCAGTGCTATATTTATTCTTAGATTTGAGAAAATATAAAAACATTCAAAAATGATTAATTTTTGTATGTAGGTATTATTCACATACTGGGTACCTATTTCTTATAGGCAGGTAAGTCACAATATACATCTAGAGCGAGTTATATAGTTATAAAACTCATAATAGCTATTTTCTCGCTATTAACTAAATGAATGCACTATTAAAAAATAAATTCGAAAATCTGAGCAAATTTCAACTTCAACACCCCGTATTTAGAAAACTAGCCATAGGATTGGGTTGGGCCCATTGACACTTTTGGTTACTGAGTCGGTTACAACAACATACAAAACTTTCAGAAAATTTGACCGGTCGCCACTTTACATAAGAAAAGTGCGGGGTCCTTTACGGTAAATTTGATTTTACTCCTCAGGTCTTGTAATTTCAGAGGACAGTGGGTGAATTAGTTGTATTCTCAAAATGTGAATTCACAGAGTGGACTATAAAAACACATAAAAATACTACAGGTTATACGAAATTTCAGAATATTTCTGAGAAAACACATTGTTTTTCAAAGCGTACTTGTGAAAATCACTTGTTACTGTTGGCAGTTTATTTTTAGAGTTATGGGACTGTAAACTTTCCAGACAATTTCTACGAAAATTCACATTGTGATCACAATATTTTTTTCAGTGTATACATGAATGACTGAATCAATTCAAGAATTCAAAATTCGATTGAAGAATAAACTGGAAATGTGTTTTTAACTGAAATACACTTCCTAGTCCACGGGTTTTATGCGAAGAAAGTTGCATTTGAGTCAACGCACTTGTGCAACCTGTAATCTGTGATGTTAGGTCGATGGGTAGTTTTTTTTGTTTGAATATGCGTAAAGTTGGGTATAAATTTGTGGTATTTTATGATTTTTGTTTACAGAATAATAGGTGTAGTTCCGTACACTATTTTTCAATGAATTTACCATAATTGTTCCCGAACATCAAAATTTATATAAAACTTTTTGTAATAAAGCTTTTAAACTTTATTTTCATTTTCTATGGAATATTTCAATATTGTACTATATGAAATATGTCACATTATTCAAAATTCCGTGCATTTCAAACTGATGAAAATCATAATCTCTCATTTACAATTCTTCACGCGGTAGGGTATTACTTCTGAGAACGAAAGCCGCGCCCACTAATAAATGAATGTATATAAATGATTGGAGCCCCTTTACCGTTACCAATTTTTAACATTTTTTTATAAAAATGATTACCTTATGTCTTAATCTCACGTCATTCATAAAATTCCTCCCAGAATTAGATGAAATGGGATTTTAATAACCATAATAACAGTATCTCATATTCTTTTAAAATTACAGTCTCCACCTGCTTTGTAGGAATTATAAATTATTGAAACAGGAGAGCCCGAGATTGAATTTAATGGAAGTCGAAATGAGACGGAACGTGAAATTGATTCTCAACGATTCCGGCTGTCTTTGAATATGTTTGATGTTTGTATTCAGGATCGTATACAAGGTGTTTCTTAGTGACTGCAAAAAACTCTTCGAAATCAGTAACATGTTAGATTGTTCTGTCAAAATCAATTTGAGGATAATACCTCAAGAAGCTTTTTTTTTATAGGATGAAATTTTATTTTGAAAAAAATCTTGTGTTGCTTTGTTAATTCACGAGAGCAAATAACATGATAAAATAACGACACCGAAGGTGGAGTCAATTTATCTAATGTTATTTGCTCGCGTCATATTACAAGCTACCATGTTTGACTGTCACAAAATTATATTTTATCCAAAAGAAGCAGGCAATGGTATTCAAGGTGGATTCATGCAACATCATTAAAACTAAAATGAGTTTAGTTTTAGATTTAGATGAACTTTAAATTAAGAATATGATGGTGTTCATGCAGCATCATTCTAACGAAACTAAGAAAGTACTGGACATGCGCATATCGTTCCAACTGACAATATTTGAAACGTCTTCTGTATTCTTTGGACCTTGATCGTGAAACAGTAAGTGAACCCTAACCTAAGATTATCGTGGTTTATTGTTTTTATGTATTGGTCTGGTGTTTATAGAATGAAAACTCTCACCAAGAAAAGTGTGGTTTGGTACTGAGTTCAGTATTGCTTCTGGTGTGAGAAATAGAAAATATGGCGTCAAACCTATGCTGAAATTACGAAGCAGATTTGGGCAATTTCTTTCAGTATATGAAATCTGATGACGAAAAAGAGTTCTTTGCATATACAAGGATGACTACCAAAACATTCCAGTTTTTACTGAACATGCTGAACAGCGATTTGATTAAGTGCCCCAGCAGAAAGAATGCTATCAAACCTGAGCTGCGCTTGGCATTAACCCTACAGTAAGTTGATTCATTATTTTGGCTTTGTTCTGTACCAATATTTTTTCAGCTTTCTTGCTGAGGGTTTATCAAGAAACTATTTAATTGGAAAATCAACAGCCCATTACGTTATCCGGGAAACATGAGAGGCAATATGGAGAAGGATTGTCACCAATCTTTTTGTCACCTCCCACGAAAGAAGATTTTGAAAAAATTTCGGAGTGGTACTTGGAAAAATGGAATATTCCAAATTGTATTGGTGTCTTGGATGAAGAACACTATCTGATTCAGGCACCATACAAAACAGGCTCAGGGTATTTCTCATACAAGAAATCATTCAGGTAATTATTTCAGTTAATCCAACTTGCAGTGCCACTAAAACTCTGATTATTTTAGCCTCATACTGATGACAACATGTGATACCTTTTACAAATTTCCAATGGTTGATATATGCTCGTTAGGATCCCTTCATGACAGTCAGCTATTTAAGGAGTCTTCCTTTGGGAGTTCATTAATGAGAAAGCAGCTTCCAATACCTGAACCAAAGGTGTTACCACACACATCGACCAGAGTGCCATGTTTTCTGGTTGCAGATGAAGCACTCCCTCTTCATGAAAACATTTTGAGGCCATATTCAGGTTCACAATTAGCAATGGAAACGTGAATTTTTACAGACTTTCTCGTGCAAGGAGGACCATAGAAACTACTTTTGGAATATTAGTGCAGAGATGGAGAATATTGAGAGGTCCTATTATAGCAGATATTGTATCAACTGAACTCATTGTTCAAGTTACTGTTCTGTTGCATAATTTTTTGCAAAGTGAAGAAGAATGCTTGCCAAATGATGAAAGAAGGTATTGTCCCACTGGCTATGTGGATGTGGAAGGACCTGGTGGTGACCTTGTCATGGGACAGTGGAGATCAGATGTGAATAGTTTGCGATTTGTAGGGAAAATAGGGGCTAATAACTCTGCAAAATATTTGAGAACTGATAGACATTCTCAAAACATATTCTATTCCTCCAATCGAAAGTATCCCTTGGCAATTAGAACGTGTATCAAAAGGTCCTGTTCCATTGTGAATTCATTTTTCAATACATCTATTTTTCCATCAACTATTTATTCAAATAAACAAATTTTCATCTATATCAGTCTTTTATTTTATCACAGAAATGATGTGAAATGTAACTGAAAATAAATAAACACAATAAAAATTCTGAAAAACAAAAACACGTATCTCCTACCAAAGTCATAAACTGATATGAGAGAAATACAAACAAAAATATGAACATCAGTCTTCTCTATATTTGCGAAGAACTTGTAGGATTTCTATTTTAGCGTCTGCTTTATTTCCGCTGTTTGTGATCTTCTGCAATGTCTTACCAATAGACTTTGCAAACAGTTCGTCTTCGTCTTCTGTGGGTTCAGATGATTCCAGGTATGTACTTATTTGGTTGAATGCCTTTGTAGTGGTTTCTTCAAATGCCTTTTTGGAAGATCTACTTTTTTATCTATCCAACTAATTAAATTTTTGTTATTTTCTTTGAGAGGTTCTTTGGTAACAGTTGCAGCTGTGATGGGGACAGTGGATGACCCTGCCATTTCAGTATTATCCAATTCTAGGATGTCATTACTATCAATTCCAGTCTCAATGATAATCTCTTCATCACGGTTTAGAGACTGCTGGGATGTTTCGTCTGGGATTTGGGAAGTTCCATGAGTTTGTGAAGTGGTAGCGACATTGCACATAGTCCTTAAAATATAAAGATGAGTCTCTTGCAAAATAAACATTCAAAATTATTACCTCCTTGGAGTATAAAATTCATCCAGAAAACACATTTTTTTGTAGAGTGCCCATGTGTGATAGGCCGCAGATCCTGATGGTTTAGTTTTTTCTTTCCTCTTCTCACTGGCATATCTATTTCTAAGGATCACCCACCTGGCAGATACACTTCCAACTGTAAAGATATTTAATTTTCATCCTTGTGCACATATGGATATTATGTCATTCTTTATATAGAAATACTCATTGATTGAGGTACTAATCAAGATCCTAAAGAATGCTAGACAACCTTCCTGTACTATGCATGATTTCTGCAATTGTTCGCCAAGCATTTACTTTTGCTACTTTATTTTTGAATTCTACATGTTTTTTATCATATATATGAACGAAAACTGTTCTATAAGTTCAATTAATTGTTCATCTGTATCTATTTTGCTAATATTTGCAATATATCTACTATTAAAAAAGAAAACGAAAATATACATCAACATCAAGGACAAAACATAGCCTATTTCCTCTTTGAAAGCAATCTGCTGTGCACATGCACAAAGATAGTAGGCTGTGACTGTGGTGAATCTTCCCATGGCAACACCACGCATGCGCTGTTTCTAATTTATGGAAGAAATTTAGTTATTAGTTGAAAGTTGGCCATCTTTCTTAGTGTTAATGTAAATTTTAATTGCTTAGTTTCCTGCGTGAACACCTCCATTTCATTACATTGTTTTATAATCGTTGTTTTAGTTTTAAATTAATTTAAGTTTAGATTTATGCTTGCATGAATCCACCTTCAGTGAGACAATTTAACGAATCAAATGAATGAATTACAGCTGTTTGCACAAACTCAGCTAAGTGGAGGATCAGCTTAAGGTACACCTCAAGGTACATCTCAAGTTACACCTCAAGATAAAGATGATTTGCACCGTTGACTCATGGCCTGGACCTTACCTGAGTATTGGAAATGTTCGGCAACAGCGCAAAAATGATCACGTAACCAACGACAAGACGTTAAACAACGCAAAGTTTTAATAAATATGCACATTGTGCTGTCAGTTCTGTCTAATTTGAAAGGCTGGCGGGAGTATGGCAAGTGATTTGGAAAATCTGTCTCTACCGGGAAAAGTAGCCACAATATCGCCAAGAGAGCTGCATGCACATTAGTTAAAATGCGTAGTTCGCCATTCCATTCCTCTAGTACAAAGCAACAGAATATTTTTAAGTTCGTGAGTAATATAAATTAACAATATATCAATAGATATTTTGTATTAAGAAATAGGTACAGTGTTGAATCTGATGGCCGGTTGCACCACTTCGATTAGGTTGGACTTAATCTAGGGTTGATCTAGGGACAACCTTAAGTTTGGAAATCTGTTTGCACCGGTGTCCCTTAGAGGTTAAATCTAATGTGTACATTAATCTGAGCCGAGCTTTAGCTGAGAGAGCCACTTAAGAAAGTCGGTGCAACCGGTGATGAAAATTATTTTCCTACTTTCACATCATAGGGATATATCAGGTTTAGTATATAGAGAGCTGTAGGTTTGGTTACCCTTAATAGAGGGAAACATACAATCACATCAGCAAAATCCAGAAAAATTGCTCGAAATACTTTGAACATGAAGAAAATAGTAAAATATTTCGAGAAGGAAAAGTGAGGTTAAGTAGGTGAGTGGAACCTAATTCTGGAGAATCTGAGGCTTATCTTGACTGAGGCTTATGTTGTCCTCAAATAGCGGTACAAACCAAAATCGTAATATAAGGTCCACCGGTTCAACTTACCCTATGACTTTAGTGGACCTTACATTTTGGTCTGCACCGCTATTTGAGGACAACATATGCCTTAGTCAAGATAAGCCTCAGATTTTTCAAGCTTAGGTTCCACTTAACGACTTAACGTCAATTTTTTACTGGAAATATTTTCCTATATCCTTGGTGTTTAAAGTCTTCGAGTCTTTTTTCCTAGATTTTGCTGATGTGAATGATGTGATTGTATGTTTGTTGGTATTTGATCATACTAGGTTTGAAACAAAATATCACGTACAATATTAGATGACGACGATCTAGGATTTGAATCAAATTTTTTATGATGTCCCTAGACAAGTGTAAGTAAGGGTACATCATTTGCATGTTGAACTTAAATTTTTTCCGCGATTTAGTGCGACCAAACCTACAGCTCTCTACATACTAAACCTGATTGAGTCTGAAATTGAATATCCCTATGATGCGAAAGTATAAAAATAATTTTTAGATTTAACACTGTACCTATATCCTAAATAAAAAATATCTATTGGTATGTTGTTAATTTATATTACTTACGAACTTAAAATTAATCTGTTGCTTTGTACTCAAGGAATAGAATAGCAAGTCTTTTCAATTTTTCTTAAGGTGCATTCAGTCAACATAAACGTAACTTTAGCACTTACATAATCATAACCTTGAAAATAATTTTGTATGAGAATACGAGTTTTAGATTTAGGCATACATTTAAGAATTATAGGTACATTTTATGACATGAAACTTTAGGAACATGTGAATGATGGACAATATTTTTATCATAAAAGTAAGACTTTTATAAAGTTGGGATTTTCAAAGTGACATGTTTTTAGCATAAACTTAATATTGTTGTATAAATAGTGCCATTTGATTTAACCGATTCAACTTACGTTTTTAACATATATTTAAGCACAATTTTTATATGATGTTGACTAAATGCACCTTTATTCATCCAAAATTGTTAACAACATCTTCATGTCGTAGACATTTTGGATGGAAACTATTTTTTACCCAAGGTTGGTCAGGTTAGGGTGGGTAATAAACTATAAACTACTCATTTTAACTAATGTGCACGCAGTTCTCTAGGCGATATTGTGGCTAGTTTTACGGTAGAGACAAATTTTCCAAATCACATGCCATCCTACCGCCAGCCTGTCAAATTAGACAGAACTGAAAACTTTGTTTACCGTCTCGTCGTTGGTTACGTGATCATTTTTGCGCTGTTGCCAAACATTGCTAATACTCAGCTAAGGTTCAGGGCAGGAGTCAACGGTGCAAACCTTCTTTACCTTAAGTTGTACCTTGAGCTGATCCTCCAATTAGCTAAGTTTGTTATTAAGGAGAACCGGTGCAAATAGATGTTAAGTGGCAAGGTAACCTTAAGTTGAACCGGTGCAAATAGCTGTTATTGGCTCAATTTTCGTTTAGCTGAAATCAGTTACAAAAGAATTGTTGCCGTGGCAACCGTCGCAACGAAAACGGGAATACAGGAACCCGATTCCCATGGTGCGGAAATGCGTGATTGCCAAGTTAACTGCTTTAGTTTAGCTGAAATAAGTTATAGAAAAATGGTTGCCATGATAACCGTTGTTAATTTTACGTAAATTTATTAAAGTCAACTTGGTTCGTTAGACTCGACATCACTGGAAATCTAACATGAAGGCGAGCGGGTCCAACCGACATTTCGCAAATCAGCGATATTTATCAGATATCAAACTGTCGCTGACAAGCCAGAGGCGTGTCTCTTTCTTCTGGTATTTATAAAATGCGAGTGCAGCAAGCATCAGCTATAATTTCACCTTCTAATACTAATTAGTGATCGAATTATCATCATTTTGGATAGCTAGGTTAGTTCGGTTAGGTTAGGTTGTATCCCTTTCTTTTACGTTAATAAATCCGGTCCATCACTGCAAGTGGGGCAGAAGAAAGAGACACGCCGAAGGCGTTTCTCTTTTTTCTGTTAATTTATGTATTCGAGCGAATCGATCATTTGCTTTGATTTCTCTTTTCCATACTACTTAGTGATTGAATCACCAGCAACAATAGCTACTAGCTGGGATAGTTAGGTTGGGTTGTTTCTTTTTTTTACGCCAATACATTTTTTCGAAAGCCGAAATGTTAGGTTTGGCTAGGTTTACCTTAGGTTAACTTTTCCATGTCATATTCGACGTTTGCGCAGCTATGTGCAGGCCGAGCGCAGGTCTGCGCATGCTTTGCGCATGTCTGCAGCAAGCATTAGCTTTGATTTCAGTTCTTCATACTAATCACTTGGATAGTAGCTAAGTTAGATTAGGTTGTGTCCCTTTTTTACGTTAAGAAATTAGGTCCGTTAACGAAAACGTAGTAATTTCAAAGGCACGCGAAGGCTGTACCAATTGAATTAGAGTGGCATGTCTCAAATTCAAATGACGTGTTGTGTTAATTTTTAATGCATATTTTTTTATTAATATTATCTGAACAATAACAAATTCTTGAATCGTTGATGCTCCTGAAAACTATTCACATTTTATTTTCACTTGGTATTCAGAAATTTTAAAAGAACTGACAACGTCGCTCTGTGCTTTTCCAAATATTTGACATTGGACGTTAAGATTAGGTAGACGTCAAAATGAGTAATTTTAAAATTGAATGTAACAATAATTTTATTATAAACCATTATTCTGTGTGATTTTGTTTGCGAATCGCTTTTGGTATGGTTCGAAATCGCTATTTTATTGTGTTCTAGTATCAGTTAGAAATCTAATAGTTGTGAAAACTTCAATCAAATTGGTAGTGTTTGTGAATTTGTACTACCGTTGAGTATTTTTTTCAAAAAAAGTGCTTTCCGGGCATTTCCGCAGAAAATTTTCAAGAGATTTATCGTTTTTGATGTATCTGGAATCATCTGTGAAATTTTGAGCGAAATCACTTTTGTGACCATAATTTGACACTAATTTCTCAAACACATTTCGCAGATGCATTGTCAAACGTTTTGGAATTCGAGGCTTCGAAACAATCCTGCAAATCCAAAAAAAAGTAAGAATGCTAGAGGAAGATCCACTGGAACCTGCTGATATCGAAGCTTCCTTGAGGAAAGTAATAGAGAAAGTGTTGCTTGAGAAAATACAGATGATGGCTGGAATTGTGGCAAAATTGGGAATGGGCGTAGCAAATGTCCAACATTCGAAGAATCGGTACCGACGCAGAATAACTAAGAAGTTCGATGAGGAAGGGTAATCGTCAGCCTGTATCTAACAAGCCCCTGTTAACAACGCAAATGTCACTATCATTCAACATCAGAACAAAGGTGTTTCGTAGACAGTCTCATCAACAACGAGTCTTGCACCATGCTGCTAGGTACAGGTGCGACTAGGACAATCCTTGGGCCTACTCTCACTAAAACACCAGCAAAAATGGAACAGTCAAACCTGAAAGCTACGCACAGCAACAGGGGAGCCAGCCTCTGTATATGGTGAGCTACCGATCGAAGTAATTTTAAGCGGCACTGAAGTGAAACATCGGACACCAATAGCGAATATCGAGGATAATCAATCATTGGAATGGTCGTCATGAATTCTAGAGGGATCGAGCTGAATTCCAAAGACGGCACCCTACTTGTTAATGAAGAAGAGTAGGTGCTTCATGGAAGGAATGAAGGAATGATTCGTGTTCTGTTGGTCGAAGATGTAAGGTTACCTGAGAGGGCTGAGATCATTCTGGAGGAATGGAAACGTAGTGATGTTCGAACCTAAGCTTCTTGACGGGAAAATTGGACAAGGAATTGCACTAGGTATGGCGTACGATGAGGTGCTAGTAAGGGTCATTAATGTCAATTATTATTATGTTACTTTGATGAAGGGAACAATTTTGGGGCACTGCTAGTCAATTCCCTCGGTGAGTCGATGCCCCGCCAAAAATATCACATATAATCTCATAAAAAAGTATTTACGAATTATGAGAATTTACAAGGATCTACGTGGAAAGTCTGTAACCTACACGTACGTTATCCCTGGCACATACACGTTTTGGAAGTATGTATGAGGATTCATGAGTAGGTGTAATTTATAAGCACACCCGAATACATATCATACGAGTTTGTATCAGGCAGTGGTTGTTTGAGGGAACTATGAGATTCGATGAGGTATTCTATGCTCATTCACAAGCTTGTTAACGTATGAGAAATGTGTGGAAATTCACAATTACTAATCTTATTTGGTATCGTATGAAGAAAAAGGATTCAGTATTCGATGATCAGTATCAGAAATTCCGTATACAATTTTATTGGGTATCTCATGGAAAAAGTGGGATCACGATGTGATGGTTTGGATCAGGAATTCCTTAACTAAGTATATGCGATTCCTATAAGTTTTCATACAACTCAAAATCACTGAGAATTCACAAAAGTGTCGATGAGAAACAAGGATACAGATTATAAGAGTTTGATTTAGGCAATGGTGGTGCAAAGAGACTATATACACGATTCGATGAGGTATTCCAATTTCAAACAAAATAATGTTTTATCCTCATTCAAAATCTTGAGAACCTATTGTTTTGTTTTTTGTTTTTTGTTTTTTGTCCGTTAACCAGCTGTCGTCCCCTTACGAACGGCAACCCTTAGAAGTCAAAACTTGTGCGAGCCAAGGATTAACGAGGTATTACCTTTTTACGTGCGATTCCTAGCACTTTCTCGGGCCATCAGAAAAATTTCTGCAGTCGCCATGGTTTGAACCACCGCCGACTGGCAACCAAAGTGATTGAAACATGTCGCTTTAACCACTCGGCTATCTGGCCCCTATGTATGGAAATACACAATTTATAATCTCATTCGAAAAAAGTGTGTTCAGGACTTGATGGTCCAATCTGTATTTGGAATTCGATATCCAATTTTATGCGAATGCTTTTAGATTTCATGAGATCCAACAGTAGGAACGTTACGAAACCAAGTGGATAATTTTATCATGATATTATCATATCATGACACAATATTTCAAAAATATTTCAGAAAGATCAACACAAGATCAACGACATGCAACATTCCAGGAAAATCTTTCTAGAATATTGCTGAAATATTCGAATAGATTCTAATCATTATTTTACTCCAGATTTTCAAAACATATCAGAAAAATCATAATGTTTACTAGGTTACTTTATCTACGCCTACAAATAATTATGATAGGTATAATTTCAAAATTAATTCAATTGCAAATGATCAATTTTTTTATCATAATCGGATAATCGAGAATTAATTAAATTACTTATTATATACCTCGTATGTCAAATGTATTTGCTGATAGACAGTTTTCGTTTCTTTTCCAATGAACTGCATAGTTCTTTCACGAGTCGTGAGCTCTGAATGTCTCAATCGTTGTATGAGGGGTAATCCTCATACAACGTCTGAATGTATGAAATAAATGAATCTCTAACCGGCTACTCGGAGAGCTTCTTCCTTTACTCGAAAGATGATGCAACCTAGACCACGTTTCATAAAGCGGGATCAGAGTAAGTAAATAACAACCACGGTAAGATGAGAGCTGTGATAATACAGACGAGGAACAGATGGTGTTCACTGGCTGCACAAATCTACCCGATCTACCTCCTTTTCGTTTCTGTTAGAAATTTGAAAATGACTTCATTCTTTATGTGCATAAGTGCATATACAATTATAAAATCCATTGGATATTTATTCAATCTTCATAGGGAACGTGCCAGGAACAATCTGACAGACCTCGCAGAATATCAATGATTTTTTTTCAAATAATCAAGTTACAGCGATGAAATCTCATACGTTCTAATTTATTTTCAAACTGCAGGCCCTCCTAGAAACATGTAGCATCCATTCCAGTAATCGCTTATAGAAACGGATAACAGTTATGTCTAAGAACACATTAGAAATTAAAGGAATATATATCTGTAATGTCTTTTGAATACTGATGAATTTCGAATATGGCTCTATACGGATTTGCGGTTTCACTATCCAACTTGGATCTCATAAATTCTCTTAAATGTGTACGCGGCACTGTTAGCCAAGCCAACTACTTGCCCAAAGACTCGGAAAAACTGGTTGATCTTCTCTGGCATTACAGCGACCCATTTGTTTTCAAATATAGTCTCTTCTGTAATCGGAGAAACTCTCTGTGCATTGGTGTTGGTCACTATACCATTTTTATTGTAATTCTATCTTAGTATTATCATTTATTATTGCTAATATAGTATTACCACCATAATGCTGTTTCTTTGTTCTTCTCTCTTGAACCCTCCATATACCCTTTGAATTTTCTGTTGAATCCTGACCGAAATGAGCTTGGGCTAGGTTGCGTTTCTAAAGCTAGCGAGCACACAATAATAATAACGTCCCACTTCTTGAAGGTAGCACAATTATTATAAACAAGTTTATAGAGATAGATATTCAGATATGTCTGTATCCGGGTGGTGGTCGAATATTCTGTCACATATTCTCACATTCTGACACTCAGTGGTATTATGTTAAATTAAACAGTGCAGCTTTTTTTAGCCCCATACCCCCCTGTTAACTTTTGAACGGTTTGACATACCAACATGAAACAAGTACCATTTTGATTGATATCACTGACACTACTTTTTGAAATGAAATATATTGTGATTGCTGGATAGAGGGGGCAGAGGAGCACCACAAGAACTTGAAAATTTTGAAAGGCAAAGAGGTCGAAATTGTGAAAATACGTATTGACGAAAATCAAAAAAAAAATGTGGCTGAAAAGAAAATTGAATTATCTTTTCAACGATGTGCAATTTGACCACCATGCCATTTAAAATTTTTGAATTAAGAAACCCCTCCACCCCCACAAAAAACAACTTCACTTTTTACGTTTAGCATTTTTTCTGAGTTAGTTTTTTGTAGGAAAATTGATTTCAGAGAACTACCTACTAACTAACCCTCTTTTATTACTTAATTATTTCAGCGTATCATCATTCCCAATGTCATTATCATTCCGAACTTCTTTAACGAACAATTTTCTCCGTACAACAGGCTATTGAAAACAGCTATCGTCGGTATTGCCTTTGATGCTTTTTCATTGTGCAATGTAAGATGTGTTAATTAAGTTAGAATGGTAATCAACTCCAAGCCTACCGGGTTTAATCCTATTAACAATATTACCTTGACTATGTTTCAATCTTCTAACCGATTTATCACTGAAAACTAATTATTTTAATGATTAAAAGAAGTGTTGAAAGGAGAACTGTTATAATTAATAATTTGACGAATTTACCTGATTCGTGATTGAAATAAAACAGCGTTCGCCTAATTTCATCATCTTTCATTTACTTTGGGAGATTTCAGAAATGAAATGTACCTTCATACTCACACTTTATTAATGACAAAAACTAGAATTTGAAAGTCTCATTTTGTTTATACCGAACCAAATCGAAAATTCGAAACAAATGAAAATGGCAATAATGAATAATGATATCAATTTTATGTATACAAATAAATAAACTCGAGAAGAATACATTTTTCCAGATATTGAAATGAAGGAAACAACGATAGTCATTAAGAGGGGGAATGCACAAAAACGCGAATGCAGACCTATTTTGAAGGTATTAATGGTGTGAATTATAACTTGAAATTGATTAATTTGATGTTGGAATCTAATGTGATAAAGATTCAAATGAACCAACTTTTTGAGCCATTTTTTGTTTTGTGGTTTTATCGTCAGAGTTGGAGGAAGATAAATAATACTTCTTTTTATAAGCATTCTGGTGATTATATCAGTTCTACTGCTCGACGTTTTGATATAGAACAACCATCATCAACCTAATTTTTCAATACTATGTACTATGCGTTTTTTTGAAAAAAGTTGAGTTATTTTCAAATCTGAATTCCATCATGTATTACACAGAGCAGTTAGTTTCATTATATCTCAGATCATCTCGAATTTTTGAAACAGGGCTGTATTTGAGAAAATTAGGATTATGATTGGATAACGAAACGTCGGACAGTATGACTAATATCATCACAAGAAATTTGATAAATTTCTGTGAAGAAGTGTTTTTTATCTTGTTCCAGCTCTGCCAATAACACCACGAAATTTCGTACTGTCATATATACACTGATAAAAAGGATTTTTTGCATGAACGCATAATTGCGTTAATTCAAAGAGATTGTACCTATTCTTGAATAGATCCAACGAAATATTAGTTTGATATTTTGACAAATTCCTCTTGGCTACTTACAAGTAAAATATTTTGAAAGAAGTGAATACTTGCTTCATAAGTTGGTGGAGGCAAGAATATTTTAGCTTCAATAATGGGCACATTTTTGTTGAATCATGGGAGTAGGTTGAAACAAGAATATTGCAATTTCAATAATGAATTCTATTGAGGTTGAGTTCAAATCTGCACTTTGCACTTGGTTATAAAATATAGAGTGGAAGCCATTTTCATTTTGGCAACATTGAATAGATTAAACAAAGCATAGATTCACAACTACGAACAATTTAGGTATAAATAATGGTTTTATATGAGAATAGTTTTAAGTTTTATAACTCTATTCTCGATAAAACCAGTTAGTAGTGACGCAGTTTGATTGAATACATAAACAAACGCCACTCGCTTTTAGACACAAAACTGTAGAAGACCAAAATATATTTCACTCATTTTCACAACTGGCCCATAATGAGCAAAATTCAATTTTCGATATGTCATTTTTATTGTATTGAAACAGTTTCCTTTAGACACAAAACTAACATTCATATAAGTACGCATAGCCTCATAACCTCCAACCCAAATTGTCAAACTGGATGAAATGGTCGAAATGGAAGTCGTATTCACAGGTCGCGGTGCTGCAACCTGCTTTGATTGCTCTTTGATTGAATGTGTCACGTGGCACGGGTAGTTATATCTATCAAGGAATTAAATTCTTGTTTAAAGAGAATTATGTTTCACAATGAGGTAATGTGAATGTTTTCTAGGATGAAGAGTAGAATGTTTTCATTGCAAGCAAATTCATTTCAAGAGAGTGTATGTGAAGAAACAAACATCTCAATTAGTTTGAAATGAAATTCAGCTTATATTCTAATTGTTTGATAAAAATTGTGACATTTCGTAATTATAATGAACTTGGGGTCCATGTGTGGTATTATTTGAAGACACCAGCAAATTCAAAACATTTTAAATGAAACCTGGTACCTAGTCGAAAAACCCTCCTTTACAAATTTTCAGAAATCTAGTTCCAGTAGTTTTCCATATATCAAATAAAACACTGCACTCTACTCACTGATCATACACACACTAATGAATCTCGATTACTCCGTGCTGTATATAGAGTGACACACCATGATTCACCCGTGCAGTATCATCCGTTTATTTCCGATATCTGTATACTACAATTTTGTTCAGAAAACTATTCTAATTCCAAATTATCCGAAATTCCCATATAATTATATTCTGACGAAAATATTGGCAAGGAGGCTGACCAATTCTCCAATGCACTAGTTTAGTGATGTTGAAAATGCTATATTTGACGCGATGGAATTAAAATATAGATCAGAACTAGTAATTTAGTGTTTTTTTTTTCTAAATCCATCAATAAATGGTTATTTATATTTACGAATTTCAGCGCAGAACGTCTTTGGTCTCCGACTCGCCTGTGAGGTCACTCCATATAATATGACTGAGAACGCCACACCACAAATAATTACGTACGCCAAGGCACACATATGTTATATTTGATCTTTCAAATATATCTTTTTAAAAAACACAAATACTTGTGTAATGAACAATACACGACACGAACGGAGCAAGAGATTGTACACCGATAAATTCGTAAGCACTCTGCGAAACTGCGAGTACAGTCGCCTCGTTCATGTGGCGTGACGTCACACACTAGAGCGCTCTGCGTACTATGAAATTATTCTTCCAAGCGCATATTCAAAGTCCCATAACTTTTTCATTTCTAGAGATATTTCAATGATTCTTTCATATTTTTAGTCCATTTTACTTAAATTTTTAGAACTATTCCATAATAAAAAAATTAAAACTGGTCCATTCTAGACTTTCAATATTTTATATTCCCAGGTCTATCCGTTCCGGGATAAATGTATCGTGTTTCTTACGAGCTGCAGAGCGTTGTTGCCATTGCTCTTGCCATGGTCATTTTCATGCTCTCATCGATCAAAACATTGCCGACTTTGGGAGCTTGTATTTCGAAAATTAGATGGACGAATTTCTTCAGATTCTGTTATTAGCATTGTTATCAAGTAAATTGACATGTGTTAGTTTTCCATCAAATTTGTAAAACGCGTTTCTTTTGAACAGCGTGTTATTTGAAACAATGAACGCATTTGGCCTATGGTGCTATGAATCAAAAGTCTATTGGGGAGCAACTTTGAGTATAATTATATTAGATTCTGAATGGATTAAAATTCTCAAAAAAAAATCAGCTGATGTAGCCACTGTCGAGAAATATCATACCAAATTTTCATTGTATTTGTAGAATAACTGTTCTAGCTTGATTACTTATACTTCGGACGTCCATCATCTTAATTGATTTCTATCTCTTTCAAATTTTTCATAACGTTTCAATTGCTTGAATCCGCAATCGTCTCCTGGTGAATAATGACAAAATCAGATGCTACGCGATTTTTTATAGGTCTATAATTAAAGTGTAAATACGGTGTAATTACGAGCGGTCTTGTGGCGCGCGTGGTTTCTTGCCTTTTCTCGCTCTAAAACGATCCATGAGCGGTTTCCATACGTTTTTAATTTCCACGCTTGGTTGACTGAAGGCACTATTGGCTTCTATATAGGTGGTTTCCATAAATTTCCGTTTGAATCAATGTTCCTCTCTATGAAGAACACAAGCTTCGTCCCAAAGAATTCGGTGGTGTTTTGTCCAGGCGTGGTCAGCAATTCCCAATTTTGATGTTTTCCCTTGTTGAGTCCACTTTTTGTGTTCGGCTATTCTTACTGATAATGGCCTCTTGGTTTCTCCGATATAGGAATCTCCATATTCACATGGGACTTTGTAAATAGGTACAGTTTTTGCTGGATTCTGTTGTGTTCTCTGGATTTTTCTTGTTGGGGAAGCTTCGCAAGGTACTGCCGGATTGAAAGCAACTCTTGATGTTGTATTTATTTCCAATCCTTCTGATCTTCTCGGAGATACCCCTGATATAGGGAAGAATGAGAACGGGGTTTTGTGGTCTTTCTTCGGTTGTCTTGGTCTTTTCGAGTTGTTTCTGAACTTCTCCTATGAGGTTCTCGGAGTGTCCGTTTCGGCGAAGGTCCTTTTTGATGTGGTTAATTTCCGCCTCCAATGACTCCTGGATGTTGCAAATAGACACTGCTCTCTACACAAGGTATGGAAACCGCTCATGGACCGTTTTGAAGAGAGAAAATGCGCGAAACCACGCTCGCCACAAGACCGCGCGTAATTACACTTTAATTATAGACCCATAAAAGGTTGCGTAGCATCTGATTTTGTCATTATTCACCAGAAGACGATTGCGGATTCAAGCAATTGAAACGTTTTGAAAAATTGAAAGAGATTGAAATCTTCCAACCATTAAGATGATGGACGTCCGAAATATAAGTAATCAAGTTACTACATCGTCTAAAACATTCAAACCAACTGTTCTAGCGTTCCAAATACCTAAATCTCCCAAAGGCAACAGACCAATTTTTTCATAAACATAGCAGAAGGGTAGCAAGAAAGCTATTCCACATGAAGCGAGTTCCTGTTCCAACGCTTCGACCAATGTCAAGAGAAAATTCAAATTGCCAAAACTTAAAATGAAGACATTTGACGGTGATGTGGAAAATTGGGGACAATTTCGCAAAATTCATGAAGACAATGACATTGATGTAGAATACATGGTTCCAGGTACTGTAGCTCATTCTTTGGTAGATAGTTTTCCATTAGCACCAGAAAATTACATAAAGGCTTTGAATCAACTGAAGTGAAGATTTGCCAGAGATGAGTATTTGATCGAGGTAGACGTACGAGAGTTGCTCAACCTAGTACTGAAACAAGCTACAAAAACAGATATAAAGGTATGTCATTAGCTTCATTATTTGATAAAATTGAATCACAACTAAGAGCCTTAGATTCATTAGGTGTAACCAGCGACAAATACGCAGCTATGCTGTATCCACTTGTCGAGTCTGCTCTTCCAGAAGATGCTTTACGAGTATGACAAAGACATCGTAATAGTATTAAAAGCTTTATCACAATTATTGATTCAGATAAATCAATTGATTATTTGAAACTTTCATTAGATTTCCTACGATCCGAAGTGGAAAGTGATGAACGAATCAGTTTGGCCCGGAACAGTTTTGCGGTAGTCAAGGACACAAATTTCACCAGGGACAAGGAGTTCCATGATAAACTGAAACCACAAAATCGAAAACGAGGTGAGACAAAACAGTATACAGTTTCAACGCTTTTTTCGTCAGAGGCGAAGGGTAAGAAAACATTATTATGTATTTTCTGTGATGGAAAATCACATTTTAGCCAGGAATGTTTTAAAGCACGAGCGTTGAGTTTATCTCAGAGAAAAGATATAGTTTCAAAAAGTAATGCTTGTTTTGTTTGTTTGAAGCCAAATCACACTATAATGAAATGTAAGATGTTCATAAAGTGTATTGTATGTTCTATAAGGCATTATCCTATACTGTGTGATACTTTGTCAGTAAAAAATAATCAAGAAATAGAGAAAATCAGTACCAACACTAACAATATAGAAAATGTCATGATTACTCAAAATTTTATAAACACTTTGTTGCAAACTATAAATGTCAGGCTAGTCGGAAGTAAAAGAAGCAAAATTGTCAGGGCGCTTTTAGATTCTGCCTCTCAGCGTTCCTATATACAATGATTGCGTAAAAAATATGCACTTCAATAAGGTAAAAAATGAGATTATTGTACAGGGTGTTTTCGGAGGACATCAATCCGCACCAAAGTCACATGGACTATATGATATTTCAGTTCGAGATTTGAATGATACGTTTCAATGTAAACTTTTAGCACTAGAACAGAATAAAATATGTAGCTTTGTTCCACGATTGGAAAAATTGGAAATTATTGATCAGTTAAAGAAACAAAATATGTAAATTTCTGATGTACCTTCAAGTAATGAAATTAGCTTACTTTTGGGTGCTGATATTTATGGAAAAATGATTACTGGTAGGATTTCAAAAGTCGATGATTTGGTAGCAGTATAGACTTATTTTGGATGGACGGTAATGGGATCAGTATGTATGAAAAACACTGTAGAAAGTATTTGCTGTTTTGATGAAATATCTCTTTCGAATTCATGGGATTTAGACACACTAGGTATCAAGGAACCAGCTTCCATCAAACAGAGAGATATTGTAGAGGCAGAAGCTGTCAAACATTTTAATGAAACCATATCTATAAATGAAGATGATAGGTACGAAGTTAGGATTCCTTGGATTGAAAGTCATCCAAAACTTCTCAGTAATAGAGATATTGCGAAAAAAAGATTGTTTCCTACAACTAAAAGATTGAATGATTTAGGAAAATTTGAAGATTATGACAACATTTTCAAAGAATGGGAGAATCTAAATATAATTGAACAAGTCTATCCTTCAGACAATAATAATTTGGAACATTTTATACCACATCACCCAGTGATTAAAGAATCTAGCAGAACTACCAAAATACGAGCAGTTTTTGATGCGTCATCGAAAGATAAACTAGGAGTATCATTGAATCAATATTTAGAGAAAGGTCTAAATCTTCTTGAATTGATTCCCAATCTTATGCTGAAATTCAGATTTGGTAAAATTGGTATTATATCCGATATAAAAAAGGCATTCCTTCAAATGAATATAGCTCCAGAAGACAGAAATGTACTCAAATTTCTCTGGTGGGATAACTTTGCAACAAAAACAATAAAAGTCTATAGACATACCAGGGTAGTTTTTGGGTTATCTTCCAGTCCTTTCCTGTTAGGAGCGACAATCCCGCATCATCTGACTAATAATTGCAGAGGTATGGAAAAAACGGCTGGTAAACTGATCGATTCATTTTAAATGGATAATTGTGTCACAAGCGTTAACAGTTCTGAAGAACTAGTGAAATTCATTGATGAATCGAAATCATTATTGTTATCTGCAAAATTTGACCTAAGAGGTTGGGTTTACAATCATCCAAATTTTTTTGAAGAAAATGATAACGAGCTACCAATGACTGGAGAAGCAGTTTCAGTGTTAGGACTTCTCTGGAATTTAATTCAAGACACAATGCAATGTAACTGATTTTGACGTTGAAAAAATTCCAATAACAAAAAGGGGTTTATTATCAGCTGCGCAACATGTTTTTGATCCAATTGGATTTACGTCTCCTGTTACTTTGATTCCGAAAATGCTTTTGCAGGAGACTTGGAAGTTGAAAGTTAGGTGGGATGATGAATTGCCAACTGACATACTAAATAAATTTAGAACTTGGTTGAAACAAATTCATCTTTTGAAATTTTCCCACATTCCTCGGCAATGTTTCGATATCGCAGTTAATCCTGAAAAAGTTTCCCTTCATATTTTCTGCGATGCAAGTAAAACTGCTTATTCCTCTTGCATATTCATTAGATTTGAAAAAGAAGTGCTAGTTTCAGTTCATTTATTGGCCGCTAAGTCTAGAATAACGCCAATAAAACTAATATCATTGCCTTGACTAGAGCTATTAGCTACAACTATAGGATGTAGGATGTATCAGTCTTTGATAAAAACATCCCTCTTTGGTAATTTCATTCCATACTTTTGGAGTGATTCAAAGGTGGTTCTTACCTGGATCAAAACAAAATCGAACTGGACACCATTCATCATGAACAGAGTCAATGAAATTCGTACTTTTACCGATATTCATAAATGGTACCATGTCCCAGGAAACATGAGTGCAGCGGATCTTCCATCTAGAGGTCGCAGCTGCAAACGTTTACTAGAGACCAAATGGTGGAAGGGCCCCGAATGGCTCAAGAATGATGTAGAACATTGGCCTCTAGAAACTCAAGTTTATTCAGAAGAAAAAGCTTTTGATGAAGTTAGGAAGAATTCAGTTTCTTTAAAATTTTCTCTCCAATCTTGAGTACAAACCCACAGACAATCTGAACTATTTTTGCAAATATTCTAAAATTGTGAGAATGATTGCATGGATGATCAGATTCTATGAAAGAACCAATAAAAAGATTAAAATAATCGATACACAGTTAGGGACCGAAGACATTGAAAAAGCTGAGTTGTTCTCTTGAGGATTATTCAGAAAGAAAGTTTTGCGAAAATAAACTCGAATGATTTTCAGAAAATGCATGTTTTCAACGATCAGAGTGGACTTCTGAGAGTGAGAACGAAGCTGTTATGTTCAGATGAATCTGATGCCTTCAAATACCCTATTATATTGCCCTATAAACATAAAATCATTGAGAAGTTAATTGATGAACAGCATCGAATTGCATGCCATGCTGGAAGTCAAACATTGTTAGGAATTATCCGAGAAAAGTACTGGATATTAAAATGTCGGAAAATGGTAAAAGATGTGATTGGAAAATGTATTGTGTGTAAAAGATTCAAAGCTAAAGCTCTAGAGATACCTTTCGCACCGCTTCCCAAAGATAGAGTTAACAATTTTACTGCAGTTTTTCAAGTCACTGGTACTGATCTAGCAGGTCCTCTTCATTTAAGAAATGGTGATAGTGATGTTTACTTGTGCAGTATATCGTGCGTGTCATTTTGAACTGATGAAGACTCTATCTACAGACGGATTCATTGACGCTTTGAGAAGGTTTATTGCCAGAAGAGGAAGAGTTTCGATTATTCATTCGGATAACGGATCTAACTACTTTGGGGCACATAACCAAATGAAATCATTAAATTGGGAAGAAATCTCAAAATACTCCACAATTCAAATGATCATCTGGAAGTTCAATCCACCCACAGCTGCATGGTGGGGTGGATGGTGGGAGAGAATAGTTAGGATGATCAAAGAGCTCTTGCGGAGAAATTTAGGAAAAATAACTTCAGAATACGAGGAACTTATGACATTGTTGTGTGACTGTGAAGCAGTTATAAACTCACGGCCACTCACGTATATTTCCGAAGATCCTGAAGAGATGAGTCCTTTAACACCCGCAATGTTTTTACAAGGAAATCCAAGAACAGATGTAACAGATTTAGATTCCTTGGGTACTACATATTTCAACAAGAGAGTAAGATATCTACAAAAATAAGAGAAAATCTTCGATGTCGCTTTAGAAAAGAATATCTTGCAAATCTGGTGCACAATGGACGAAGAAGAGCGAGGAGGCTGAATATTGGAGATGTCGTTTAAGTAGGAGCTGATAATACCAAGAGAATAACCTGGCCTATTGGTCGAATCCTCGCGATATATCCTGGGAGAGATAAAATAAGTAGAGTTGCTAGGATAAAAGTAGCAAGTGGAGAACTCATGAGGCCGTTTCAAAGATTGTATCCATTGGAAGTTTCTGATGAAAGCGAAAAAACTAACATTTTGGAGAGCAAGCTTACAATGGACGACGAAAATCATGATCAGACCTGAAAAGGAAGTCGAGAAGCCACAGTCGAGGTAAAATATGGAACACGATTTAGATGACAGGGAAGAGTCGATGAAGAAAGAAGAAACAAAGAAAATAGTCGATATGAAGAAACATGAAGAGAAGGAGCCAATTCAATCAACGAGATCTGGACTAGTCATCAGAGCTCCACAACGATATGGGTTTCCATCTTGAAGAGTTGTTTTGCAATATGATATTGCAAAAGGTGGGAGAATGTTGAGAATGCAGAGTCAGCAACGTATAGTTTTGTTTATTACACTCTGAATATTTGTTTTTATATATTATCAAGCAATTTTATATCAAAAAAAATCTTGTTGACTGTCAATTACATCACTTACCATAAAAGTAAAAGTTCTGTACAATTTGCAATTATTAAAGTAAAACCAACAAGTACAGCCTTGCGGCTTTCATTTCTTCTCTAAAATACCTCAGAAAATAGCTGAGTATCACTCACTTGAAAATCCTAATTTGTGTACGTTAGCAGATCTTCGGAAAATTCTGGAGATATATCAGAACTAAAAGAACTTGGTGGTTGGGAATCGACGAAGGTTGCTAAAGGGTATTTAGAAGAAATTGTGACCAAAAAAGTTTCCATTGCTCACAAAATTCAAATCGGCGCTGTTTCCGGCAGTGGATTAAGCACTGAGGAATCGCAAGAAATCGAAAGGAGTCATTGATCAGGCTTCAGAGGATATACCTATAATCGTGGACGCTGAAGGCAAAGGTGTATCCATCAAGTTTGAAAACTGTCAAAATATTGTTTTACATGTTCATGAAAACTAGTTCTAATATTATTTGGTATCTAACGTATTATACTGTCGTAACTAACTAATTGAATGATGGTAACCAATGTATTATGAGTAACTGAGGTTTTATGAAGGTTTTGTTACGTTTATGATGTTAATAATTATTAACAAAGATTTTATATAAAATTGTCTTAATCTTCAATGATACGATAAAATGTATAACTCATTCATCATTGTCATCGTCGTCCTCACTTATTTCCTCTTCCTCGTCGCATGCTTCATCTTCGCCTGACTCTAAGACGTCGTTGTTGATGCTGTCTCTATCATCTTCGTCGTCCCCACTGTCACTGTAATTTTCGTCATCCAACTCATTTTCATCATCATTGTCTTCAAATTTAAAATTAATATTAAATAAAATTCTTCACATATGAAATAACTGATGCAGACATAAAAAAAGTACATTTTTACCTTCATTTTGTCCCGCTTCTATTAAAATGTCACCAACAAATATTGGTAGCTCATCACCTTCGAACCACAGGAAGGTATAGGAACTATCTTCTACTTTCCAACCACACTTCAGTGAATCTAAAGTGGACGGTATGAGTGTAAAGTAATTCCGCCACAAATGGCCATTATAAGATGCTCTCAATATCTGCTGATGCAAAATAAATGTAGGTTACGAATGAACGGAAGAAATATAGGAATCTTTTAGACACGTTCGTGATAAAACGCAAGGTAAGGTATGAAACGTAATGTTAAACTTTCAACTTTCTGCATTGCGTTCTTACCTTTAGCCCATTCCAGGGCTTTCAAAAACAATGTATTCCGAGTGAAGGTGACTGGTGTAAATCGTGAAAACGAGAACATCTAGAATGGTACTGGTAGAGCTGAGATTTTTACCTTCATTTTGTCCCGCTTCTATTAGAATGTCACCAACACATATTGGTGAAGTATAGGAACTATCTTCTACTTTCCAACCATATTTCAGTGAATCTAAAGTGGACGGTATGAGTGCAAAGGAATTCCACCACAAATGGCCAATATAAGATGCTCTTAATATCTGCTGATGCAGTTCACGCTTGCAAGGTGGCAACCTGCAAGCGTCGAAGTTCAACAGTTTTTTCTTGAAATCTTCTGTTCGATCTATTGTACTATATAATTCATCATCATTCAACTCAATTTTTTCGCCGTATTAGTTGAATCGCAAAAAAATTGTGAATATTCGCAAGGGTATGAAAGAAACTGAACACGTGCTTTGTCAACGAATAATTAGACATTTAAAATGTGTTAATCATCAAACGCGTTTTAAAATGATTCTTACAATTCAAATATTTTATTTGATTAACTGATTAAATGGAATATATCATAGTAGTTACTGATTATTTAATTTGAAGAACAATAACTCAGATTATAGATTCACTACACATTTACGTCTTAACAAGAGGCTATTCACGTCAACGATGTCATATACCTATACCTACTAGATAGATCATGCGGACCCAAGCGTTGAAGCTTTTCTTGGCTCTACAATTAAGCAAACAATTGACAGTTTTCCTACGCAGCTAGGGAAAAACCAACCCACTAGCTGATGACAACGCCAGAGGCGATTTTACTCGGATAGGGGTAATTATAGAAAAGGTTATTTTGTAAATACTAGAATTTTATCACAATGCATACATAAATAATAAATACAAATACTATACTATATATTTTTTCGAAAAAGCGCAAATAACTAACCGCAGTCAAAACACGAACGGGTATTTGCATTGTTAAGGTGCTACTTTGGTTTGTTCATTCCCTTCTTCCTCTACCTAAATGGGTTCGTTGATTCACGTACGTGAAGAAAGCGCGCTATGCCGACCGACGGACCGACGGACCGACGGCGACGGTACAAGGTATACAGGGTGTTTCATAATAAATGCGCAGGACTTCAGAATGTGATAGCTCGTCCAAAAATATGAAAAAAAGTATCTATTAACTTACCCTCTAAAATGCACTATTTTCGAGATACACGGTGTTGAAATAAAAAAAAAAATATCGTTTTTTGCGAATATCTCTGGAAACGTTTATCGCACAGAAAATAGATTTCGTAGGCATTTTCTACTCATAATAAGCTATGTTTTGTGCAGATTTTTCATTTTTTTAAATTCATAATTGGTGAAGATTTTGAAGGGGTATGGGTGTTTTTATCTCCAACTTCTACGCCACTGAAAAAAGTATAATTTTGAGCCACCTACATAAACAGCCAATGTTTTCTACACAGAAAATGTACTCTTGGTCATAAGCTCTAAAGTTGACCGTTTTCAAGAAAAATCAACTTTCATGTTGAAAAATATGGTAAATTTTATTAAATAATTTTTTTCATAATTATACAAAATTCATTTAAACGTTAGAACAAGCAACAAAACCAAACGTTGACTTCTTAATTGCGAAAAAAAAAACAATAACAATCATACTCAGTTGAATTGTTGGAAATGTCCGCCGTTAGCTTCAATGCACGCAGCAATTTTTCGAAGAAAAAACATTATTTAAACAACATAAAAGTTGATTTTTCTTGAAAACGGTCAACTTTACAGCTCATGACCAGGAATACCTTTTTTTGTAGAAAACATTGGCGGTTCATATAGGCGTCTCAAAACTGTAATTTTTTCAGTGGCGTAGAAGTAGGAGAAAAAAACACCCACTACCCCTTCAAAATCTTCACCAATTATGAATTTAAAAAAATAAAAAATCTGCAGAAAACATAGCTTATTATGAGTAGAAAATGCTTTCGAAATCTGTTTTCTGTGCGATGAACGGTTCCAGAGATATTTGCAAAAAAATAATTTTTTTTTTAAATTTCAACACCCTGTATCTCGAAAATGGTACACTTTAGAGGGTAAGTTAATATGAACTTTTTTTCATATTTTTGGACGAACTATCACATCCTGAAGTCCTGCGCATTTATCATGAAACACCCTGTATAACTAATTCATAGGATAGGGTAGGAAATATAATAGTAGAATATTTCTTATGCTTCCTATTATGCGACCGATATCTTTACACGTATTGGATATCTAATTTTTCATATTCTTTAGCTGCAGTTTTGTTAAAATAGTGGTTTTGATCATAGGAGTCATTGGTGGAATGATGGACTCATTACTCTCTAACCAATAAATAATAACGGCTTGCCGTAATATGGCAGAAATCTTAGACGGACGGATGCAGAAGGCCGTCATCCTTGGTTCACTCCGTCTACTCAGGGCAAACGATTCTCGGACCAAAAGTCACTTACCCCAAGGACGTGGGGAGTGGTTATTGGGATTAATTGACACCAACATTCCCTCCGGATCTATCGGATAATAATATACGGATAATAATAACCCTGCATACTTAACATTTCTATAATTTTTGGCAGCTCTTTTATGAATCAATAATATGCTCCAAGTGGGATACTCAAGCCTTTTATTATATGGTCCCAGAATAACTTTTTCTAATCATTTTCCAAAGGACTTGTGTGGGAAAATGATATAATTTTCTAAAATGTTTTTGTCAGCTCCTTGTGAAATAAATCGTGTACAATTAATATGATGACCATGTCCGACACTCAAACCTTTTGTTATTTAGTCTTAGAATCACTTTTTCCAAGTATATGCCAAACGGCTTGCGTGAGAAAATGGTGTTAATTTCCTTACAATTTTCCTGCAACTTTTTTTTGTTCTGAAAATTTAACGGACTCATTTAAATGCATAAGATTTTTTTGAAATCAATTTCGTTAATGAGAAAATAACTGTAAGATCCAAGAGAATTTCGGTTAAATTTTCCGACGACAAAATCTACTTATCCATTCGCGTCACTCAAGCCATTATGTTTTTCGGTCTAGTGACGATGTAAGTATTCATAGTTCCGATGGGCTTGTATGGGAAAATCTGTAAAAATCTCGATTTTTCCTTACAAGATTACTACTTCATTTTAACCCCTTAGCCACCTGCAACACTCAAGCCTTTGGTATTCCGAAGCCAGGTTCTACTAGTTAATCATTAGGTGAACACGGATCGCGTGATAATATGGAAAACTTACTCCTTTTATTTCTGTTCTGGAAAATCGAATTTTCCATATGTTCTCATCAGGAGCCACTATGGGGCACCCAAATCTGTCAATATCTGACGGTCTATAAGGTAGGTTACGAAAGAACGCAAGAAATATAGGAATCTTGTAGAAACGTTCGTGATGTTTTATTCTTTCCTTTTAATAATAATTACATCTTTTTGTATTTTCTATTCGTTTATTATCTTCTTCAATTGTTTATCACCCTGCTGCCCATAGATACCATCACTAGCTATTCGTGACATAAAATGTACAGTCATATACAGTAAGAATAAATAATAATTGAACTAATAAATATAACACATATATAACACGTGATAAAACGCAAGGTAAGGTATGAAACGTAATATTAAACTTTCAACTTCCTGCATTGCGTACTTATCATTTTGTATCATCGTCTGTATCGCTGTCGAGAAACGGCGAGATTTTTTTTCTCTCAAAAGATATGCCAGCACCACCGCAACTGCCACAACCACAGGTTTGGGTAACGACATCTTCGATAAGTTCCTTCCATTCACGTTTGCAATCCACTGATGTTTTACTAATCCATCTCATCTTGTATGGAGACGTTGATACTCGATACAAATCTCATATATTTGTATCGCGACCTGTATCGCCGAACTGTTGACGTTATATCGTGTTCTATGCCTCTTCACTTCGGAAGACGAAAGCTATTACGTCAGACCAAAATAAATTATTGCACGCAATACCAATAACTACCATTTGTAAATTTAATCTAAAAAAAGGAAAATGAGCCTATTTTATCTGGAAGAGTTTTCATATATTTCACATTTCAAGGAGAAAGTGGCGGAATATTGCCTCCAATCTTAATTCAACCCCCGGACCATCGAAAGTCAGGGAAAAAGGTAAGTATAAATGATTGATGAAAATGTAAAACCATTTTCTGAGCAATAATATCAATAAACTCTAGAAAATTTTCAACGTCCGAAATTTCTGCATCCATTTTTGTTAATTTTATGGAATGACAGAAGTTTCTGAGTTAACAACAAAACTTCAATCTCACAACAAACACAATAATATGAGGTAACAGAATCCTTGGCTTATTAAACATTGGTTTAGTGCACAATTGTCAGCTATGGAGATACAGCAATCAAAAGATGAGGAAATAACGTCACTTTTCCATTTGCTTTTGTAATTAAAAACGTTTCTTGGAGTTTTTTTCTGTTTCTGCTGTATAATAAATGTTTCTTATGTGATTTTTCTGTTTCTGCTGTTTTGTTGAAATTTAGGAGTGATGGACTTTAAAATCATAATATTCAAGTTTAGTTGATGTTAATCGACAACGATGTAAATATAAAATATCAATAGTACAAATTGATTCATATCTTCTGTGAGCTAAAGAATTATCACTTTTGCCCAAAATAATGTATCCTCATATAGTTAATTATTTAGTGGGAACTAAATGTTTATCAATATCAGCACACATATTTCAGGAAGAAGTGAAATATCTGTTGATGATTCTTCAGCTTCCAGAAGATATGGATCAATGCCTATTACTGATATTTTATATTTATGTCGTTGTCGATGAACATCACCCAAACTTGAATAATTGTTGTGAGTGAAGTCCATTACTCCTAAATTCTAATAAAACGGCAGAAACAGAAAAATCACTTCAGAAACAGTAATTATATAACAGAAACAGAATGAAACCATAGGAAAACTTTTTTAATTATGAAAGCAAACGAAAGAGTGAAATTCTTTCTTCTTCTTTTTCTACGATTAAGGTGTACACTAAATCAATTGTTAATTGAACAAAGAACATGGCACAAAACCTTAAAAAAATGGCTTTTGCAAAATTTGATAATTTTTTTAAATTTTGTTCGGTTCAACACCCTACACAATTTTGACAAGTTATAAGATAATCGTATGATCCATAGAAAATTAATGATTTATTTGATTGTCATGTATTTTTCAAGCAAAAATCTTTTCAAATCAAGGGTCAATTATATTCGAATATTTACAGTGTACACCAAATCTTAATGGTTTAGGTAATTACAAGGAATGAAGTGGATGAAATGATAAAACTTAGTAATCAAAACCCTCAAATCAATAACAATGAGTTACGTACTTGGTAATAATATAAGTTTCCAAAGCATAATGTTAAAAATAACAATAATGATAATTTTTTAATTTAATTTAACCTATTGAATTATTAAAATCTCGTGGCTCGACTGGGGTGAGTCCTGCACGATTCACTGTTGCGTTCCAATTAACAGTGCTGCTCCTAAGGTGGCGCATAGAGTTAGTAACAAGGTCTACGCAGAACACATGGCTAATGACCATGGCAGTCGATGCCAAAACACCAAAGAAAAAAATAAATATAAAATCGAAAATTAATTCGTTGAAGTTAGTTATGCAAGGAAATGGAATTGCTCATTTTGAAAACATATTCAATTATGCTCGAAATGGACAAGATTTAAAAGTTTTACAAATTGTGAAAGGCTTTCGCGGCCATCGTTGATTGAATGATGGTTTTTCGGGTTTTTAGGCCGACGTTTATTTAGAGAAAAACTCGACGTTTCGCCAACACAAGTGGTTGGCATTTTCAAGAGAAATGTTTACAGTTTCGAACACTGAACACTACTTGTTATTGGAAGTGTTGGAATGCACTCGTAATCATAAACAGGTGATACAAAAAAGTTATATTCATTATTAAACAGGATGACCAACATCGAAAAAAAGCTTTTGAATTTGATAAATTCGACAGGAACACCTATACTAATATCATCATCATGTATTCATTTCCATTAGAAATATTTACATTATATTGGTTCAGTGATTTGATGAACTAAATACAACAGTTGAAAGAACAAGAAAAGAAGAAAAGAAAACTATTTACAGTTCACAGTGCTTAACATGCAGTACATGAAAAAAAATCATTCATTTTATTCAACATTTATCAATTATCAAATATCAGTTTGGCTTTAGAATCAGTCAATGTCTTACTAGTTTTACGTAGTTTGGCAACTTATTGAATACTTTCAAACCCATATGATCAGGTGACCTTAAAGATATTCCGTAATTGGAGAGTGAATGATACATGAAAAAGTCCTTTTTCTACGACCACCTCGATAAATGTTCATTTTATAACCGTAACTTCAATCATAAACAAGCACATTTTGTACAGAATTTCATTTCTGCATCGGTTGCTACGCAAGTTGCTAAGCAACAAATGCGAAATGGAATATTTCGTGTTAGGTCTAGAGGTTCACACTAAAAAACACGACGACTACGGCTTGTCAAATTATGACGTCCAGCGACAAATTGATGAAATGTTAGCAGATCGTTTCTGTCAAAGTTTTAGTAGATAACGAGTAATTTCATAGTTGTTTTCTATCAAAACTATTGATTCAAATGGAAACTGATAGTGATACCGACTTAGATTTGACACATCCCAACATAATAGAAGCAGCGAAGGTAACAACACTGAATTTATTACCGGAAACGTCGAAGAGTAGGTATGTTTCAACGCGCTTACAACCTTTTTTTTGAATTGAAGGTAGATCAAATCTTTTTCCGAGAATGTTTTAAAGGCTTATTTTGGCGACTTAGCCAAAAAAATTTAAAAGTTGCATTTAGTAGTCACACTTCTCAATACCGAGTACGCTCAGTATCTATAATGAAATAGATATTGCCAAATATTTGAAACTGAAAGTGTTCTTCAAGCGGCAGTCTATATTCAATAATTGCACATTCAACTTCAATTAGATACATACATACATTTATAGGCTTCTATTTCTGTGTACCTATTAGAAATAGCAATAAAGAAAATATTTACATATTTCTTCAATTTATATTTTAATTCTGATAGAAAGCCCATTAGCGGCGAATTCTGAATAATGAAATGTCATCAGTTTATTTCTTTCAAAGTTTTTGCCATGTATGCATGTATTAAACGTGAACGATATGTTGTCATAGAAAAAGTATACTATGCAATTCGCAACAAAATGGCCATTTTGCACTCGTATGGATTGCAAATTTCATACTCGTTTAAAATGGGCATCATTTTGTGCTCATTGCATAATATACTATTTTGTCGAGTGCAATAATTATGAAATTGTTCATTCAGTGAAATTTTGCCAGATTAAAAAATAAATAAATACATGAATCATATACAAATAGGCATGTTGAAGGCGAAATACTGTATTTGACGAACAATTATCTGCATGGCACTCTACGCGAGACTTTTGCAATTCATCTGATAGTGCCTTTTTCCATAAGGAGCTAGGTTTAGGTTTGAACGTGAGTGGGCCCGTATCAGGCCCTCCACTGCGGCCAGTGGCCTATTGTGGCTCACCCTATGGTTATATTTCTCTAAGTATATCCAATCTCTTGACGAAATTGAGGAATGCATTGGAAGAACAATTTACCAGGTTTTCTGGCCTTACTGTCGTATCGCCAAATATTGAGAATCTGGTTCTGGCCGCTGCAGGGCATGTACACAGAATGTGTTTAGCCGATTCATCATCCTCCATGCATAGCCGGCTCTCTGCATCTTGTGCAAGTCCGATTTAATGCATGTGATGTTTGAGTTTGCAGTGGCCAGTAGGCAAACCTACTATCACTCTGAGATGCGCTCTGCTGAGTTCTAGCAGTTTGTCAGAGTCCTGTTTTTTTTCCTTGTACAAGCAATAAATGCTTTGGAATGGGCTAGGCCCGGTAGACTAAGCCAGTACTCGAGTCTTTTATTGTCTGCCCAAGCTGTTATGACATTCTTGGCAGTGCTATATGCTAAACCGATTACCGGTTCTGGTCCAGTGAACGTTGTTTCGGCCCCCCCTTTTGCTAGGGCGTCCGCTGTTTCGTTTCCTTCTAGGCCTGTGTGACCTGGTATCCAGTCTAGGGTAACGTTGTTGCGTTGCGCCAGTCGGTTTAAGGTGTCTCTGCAGTTTCATACTGCCCTAGATTTAAAGCAGTTGGATTCAAGCGCTTTAAGTGCTGCTTGACTATCTGAAAATATTTTTATTGTTTTTCGTGTGTGGTGTCGATTTTCCAGCTCCCTGGCACACATTTCATTGGCATAACCTCTGCCTGAAATATCGTACCTAGTTTACCCATACTGAACGAGCGTTTCACTAATGGGTTCATCCCATATATTCCGGCTCCGACGCCTTCCTGAGTTTTAGAACCATCGGTGAACCAACGTTCATTTGTTCTACATAGGTTCGTTTCATTCCGGACCCAGTCTTCTCTTTCGAGAAAGACCACAGTGTAGGACGTGTGAAGGTTGATAGTTTTAGGCATGATGTCTGAGGGCATTCCTAGAATGCTGTGAGCTATTATGCCCTCCAGCATGCCACTGCCTCTCATGACACATGCCTGCGGTAGACTAATGGCCGCTTGATAGAGTCTGTATGTTGCCCATCTTGCCTCTCTCTCCAGAACTATGTGGAGAGGAAGTAATCCAAGGAGGACTTCCATTGCTGCCGTTGGCGTGGGGCGAATGCTTCCAGTATTTTGGTGACTTAGCCAAAAAAATTTAAAAGTTGCATTTAGTAGTCACACTTCTCAATGCTGAGTATGCACAGTATCTATAATGATATAGATATTGCCAAATATTTGAAACTGAAAGCGTTCGTCAAGCGGCAGTCTATATTCAATAATTGCACATTCAACTTCAATTAGATACATACATACATTTATAGGCTCCTATTTCTGTGTACCTATTAGAAATAGCAATAAAGAAAATATTTACATATTTCTTCAATTTACATTTTAATTCTGATAGAAAGCCCATTAGCGGCGAATTCTGAATAATGAAATATCATCAGTTTATTTCTTTCAAAGTTTTTGCAATGTATGCATGTATTAAACGTGAACGATATGTTGTCATAGAAAAAGTATTTGCAACAAAATGGCCATTTTGCACTCGTATGAATTGCAAATTTCATACTCATGTCGAGTGCAATATTTATGAAATTGTTCATTTAGTGAAATTTTGCCCGATTAAAAAATAAATAAATACATGAATCATATACAAATACGCATGTTGAAGGCGAAATATTGTATTTGACGAACAATTATCTGCATGACACTCTACGCGAGACTTTTGCAATGCATCTGATAGTGCCTTTTTCCATAAGGAGAGCTAACTATCGACAAGATTTGTATACCGAAATACTGTTATTTCATTTGTTCATATGATTAAGTCTATTACTTGAACTGTTTGATAATCACCATATAGTTGACTTGCTTTGATTTTTATACAGAAGCTGGAAAATTATAGAATTCATTTAAAATGGACGTTATGGAATTCAGTCTGTATAAATAACATCCAAATTAGACTTTGTTTGGGGTACTCCAAGAGTGATCAACCACTACAGTGTTCTTTCTTGAAATTATAATGATTACTTACCTACCGTTTTTTACGGAGACTGTGTATGGTTGGTTGTACCTATTTCATTTATTGCTTATAGACGATACGTTTGTGATATTGAGAAGAATGAAGATGAATTACAACTGTACTTTTAGATGATCTCTAGGTATAGTCTTCCCAATATCAATTGCAACAACTCGTATAGGTTCGAAGGAAATGCCGCTGTCAACGTGACCTTAATTAACGTGCGGCAAAATGCAAAATATTTGGCTGGAGAGTAAATGAGATGTCGGCATATGAAACGAATTTGTCGGTAAGGATTTTAAACGAGTTTTATGATCTGCAATTGATATTGGAAAGACTATACATACGAGGCAGAAATTAACAATAATATTCGGGTGTGTCTGAATTGTTTCACGTCAACCGAAAAGAGCAAATCATTTTAAACAAAACGATACTCATACATCCAAATGAAAAAAACAGTTTTAATTCAAGTGGTAACAAAAATCTTGTCGATTATCAAGGAACTCATCTGACACAGGTTTTCAAGATTGGTTTTTACTTTCAAAGATTTTTTTAGATGTCGGACACCCTGTATAAAAATGGATACTACGTTTTTGTAATTCATGTTTATGCATACGAGTGCATTAATTCCCCTACTTCTAATAACTGTCAATACTTCTCAATTTCTAGAAGAAATGCATGTATTTCCAGAATGAACAGTTTCACTTCCTTGAACATTCTTCTTTTATAATTTTCAACGATATGCTTCGGAAACTCTACGAACTAGATACCTGTCTGTTATATCTTCATTCATATTAATACACTGCGTAACTCATTGTTATTGATTTGAGCATTTTGATTTGGAACATTATTTTTATTTCATCCCCTCAGTACTTGCAACTACTCAATTTATTGAGTTTTGCTATTCACTGTATACATGAGAATATTAGTGATTTTATTGAATACTTGCAATAAAAATGAATCGCAATGAAGAAATTACCTATGATTTTTCTAAGGAAAATATCGTAAAAATACATTTTGAATTATTCAACTTTGCCGCCCTCTAGCGGCTCTCCCAATCATACGATCCTCCTATAACTTGTCAAAATTGAATAGGATCTCGGACCAAACAAAGTATCAAAAAATTATCAAAGGACCCTGCTCGGAATAGGTACATGAAATATTGGTTGATTGCGGAATTCAATGAAACTCTGGTATGTTGTAGATCATGATCTGCTGGTAACACTTCAAATGGACCAAAATCAAATAGTATGATTAGTTTCGGAGAAACCGAGTGATTTAAAAAGTAGTTACGAAAACAGAAAATTGAAGTAATTTATCACAATTTGAGACTATTTCTAGTTTATTCTCGTGATTTGGCTTAAACGTGTCATGCCTTTGGAAACGCTACATTTTTATGATCCAAAACAGTAGTCAGGTTAACAGGGTCATCACAAACGTGCATAAAACATACTATTTCAACATTTTTTACTTCACTTATTAGTATGAGACTTTTTCTGGTTTGATTTTCAGATTTTACTGAGTATTGTAGACTATTTTATGCTACAGACAGTACTTCACCATACCGGGGGTTTGAAAAAAGTAGGTACCTACATCTATTCCGAAGTTATTCACTTCATTCTTTTAATAGTAACCTTAAAGAACCAAATGTTTTCAACTTTCAACGTTTATATGTGAGAAACGTTAAGTCAAACTCATGTTTTCAAAATACAAGGGCCATACAAAAAGTTACTTCTTATTCCGCAACCTCACGAACAACGACATTTTAAACGCATTCCAAAGTATTTGTAGATGGAAATTTTGTATTTTCCATTACACGCCGACTGTAGCTGAGGTACCAAACGGTACTTGCCGCCACATGGCAGCACATCCTAACTCTGGCACCCGACCGACATGTGCAATAATGTCTTGTTATTCCGTTTGCATCCATATCAAATCTCACGAAGAACTGATATTTAGTACTGTTTCTATGGCTGAAAAATACTGTGACTCTATTAAAACCATTTTCATTGAGTTTCGTATCTACGAGGATATATTGAAAAATTCTTAGCCCACTATAGAACCAAACAAAATTTCAATGTCAAAATATTTCATTACTCAACATATTCTCCTCTTAATTGGATACATTTATTACAGCGAACCTGCAACGTCTCTAGACCTTTCAAATAAAATGTTTCTTCTTGCTCTACAAACCAGACCTCCATAGCTTTTATTACCTCCTCGTTGGAAGAAAATTTACGACCTTTTAAACTTTTTTTCAGTTGAGGAAAGAGATGATAGTCGGACGGAGCCAAATCTGGTGAATGAAGGGGGTGTTCTAGTACTTCAAACCCTAAATCACGAATTTTTTGCATGGCAACATGAGATTTGTGTGAAGGGGCGTTGTCCTGCAAAATCAAAACACCTTTGGATAGCTTTTCGCGTCTTTTCTCTTTAATTTTTTCCCGTAGAGTGGTCAGTAATGTCGAATAGTGATCTCCAGTTATTATTCTACCCTTATCCAAAAAATCAATCATGATTACTCCATGGCAATCCAAAAAACTGAAGCAAGAACTTTTCTAGCAGATTTTTGGACTCGAAACTTCTTAGGTCTTGGAAGACCGGAGTGTCGCCATTCCATCGATTGTTGCTTTGTTTCTGGATCGTAGAAATGTACCCAAGTCTCATTCATAGTAACAATTCGGTTTAAGAAGTCTACATCGTTTTCAAATCGAGCACAGATCGAACGCGATGCTACTACCCTTGCACGCTTTTGGTCAACATTCAAACCTTTGGGGATCCATTTTGCAGCAATTTTTCTCATATCCAAATTGACGTGAACTACATGATGAACGCGTTCGTATGAAATATTCAGTGCTTCAGATATCCGTTTTAGCCCAATTTGACGGTCTGTTAAAATCATGTCATGAACTGCATCGATATTTTCGGGGAATGACACAGAAACTGGCCTTCCCGATCGGTCATCATCTTCAATGGAAAATTTACCTCTTTTGAAGCAGTCCAATTTTTCACGGTCGCATACGAAGGACATTGATCACCAAGGGTATTAGCATATCGTCGTAAATCTGCTTAACTCTTAACCCTTTCAAATACAGGTACTTGATGATGGCTCAATACTCCAATTTTTCGATTTTCACAATTTCGGTGGACATATTTTTTCTTTCAATTCACTGAGTAACTCTGGTTTACACTGACACTTCTGATAAGTTATTGATCGTTGCTATGGTAACGCAATATTTTGTTTATGCAGGGAACTGGTCTAGGCTAACTAGATATCAATACATCCTCGTATATCGATGCATTGTCTTCCATCCTGGTTCATATTATCCTGATGTTTATATGATGGAGACAGCCGCAACTAAAAAACTTCTAAAGTTAGATTTTTATTTGCTTCTAATTCTAGTCTGGAAAAATCCAACTGAATCCCGATGAGGTTTTGCCAAATTCCACGAAGTCTCATCAAATAATTTTGATCTACGTGATTTTTAAAGGGGTTTTCTTCCAAAGCTTTTCGATGCATCTCTTTGGCTAGTTTAAATTATGAATTGGATGAACTGGAGAATTTGGAACACTGGCTCCTAAAAATGCATGGAATTTCTAACTACCAATATATTGGAATGCGTTCAAGATATCACTGTTTGTGAGGTTGAGGAAGAAGAAAATGAGCTTCTTGAAACAGTCTGAAGTATTATTACATGCACATCAAGGAGATAGATACTTATGTTGAGTTACTTTTTGTATGGCCCTTGTATTTTCAAAATATAAGTTTTGATTAAGGTTTTTCACATAATAACTTTTGAAGTTGAAAACATATTGTTCTTTAAGGTTGCGGTTGAAATAATGAAGTGAATAACTTCGGAATTGGATATTTTTGAGTACTTTTTTGATTACCCGGGTATGGTGACATACTGTGCTTGTATTAACATAGTGTTAACATTACTCAGCAAAAAATCTCGAAATCAAACGAGAAATTATTTCATTTCTGATAAGTGAAGTTAACAACGTCGAAATACTATATTTTGAGTACGTTTGTAATGACCCTGGTAACCTAAATATCTATTCTGTGCGGGGGTCCTTTTGCTGAAAGCCATTTTCATAGGGTTTTTTGCCCTGTCCTTTGAGAGGTTTTTAAACCAGTGTTAATCTCTATAGTTATGGGAACATCTCTAGTTGAGAAACGGAGCTAGTGTGATTAACCATCAGTTGGAGATCATTTCGATTTTATCTCGCATTGAACAATCGGCCCTAAACATCTAGCTGAGTTTTTTGCAATTCGTTATTTTGACGCCATCAACATAAACATCATTCGCCGTCCGATTTCCGAAACAAAAACAATCGTTCGGAATTTATGGCATGTTCCAATTATATTTATGCCGTATAGGCGGCATTAATTGCGGTTTTGGCATCGGAGAGCGCAAAAAGTCGGAAATCTGTCGGCTCGTGTCCTAGGAGGGTTTGTCCAATTGCACGTTGTTATCTACGGCCCGGGGCTGCCCGAACTGGCCCGGGAATATCTGCTGGGCTGGCTGCTAATTGCATTCTGGCTTAAATGCCCCCAAATCAAATTACGGCCGAATGGGAAATGTGTTTTATGACGGAATTCAGTTTAAATTTATGATTCGGATTAAATCAGAAACAGAGAATTGTCGGGTAGATTAGGGGCAATCGTTGTAATGGCCGAATTGAGCCAATCGTGGGCCGTTATGTGAGTTCCAAAATTATTCCAAGTTATTGAAAAAAATAAATATTGATATACTATTCAATTTATTCAAGTCTATACAGGAATTTCATCGTAAAAATTAACTGACAAATATATTATTTATCTAGCCTTACGAATGTTACATTTCAAAGAATTTTTATCTATTTTCGCTTTCAATATTGTCTGTTGGAAAAAATATCGATACCTAATACCTTGAAATAGTTCAAAATTCTTCAACAAGAGAGAGGTTTAGTGAAGTTAGCAAAATAAGTTTTGCTGATACGCTATTGCTTTTATCTCTAAATAATTCAGTACAAGTAGGTCGTATCTACAACTGAACATATTTATTAAAGGTAGCTACAAAATATATCAACAAACTTGGTTGAAGTCTTAGGGGTCCTAACTGAATAATCAGTCATGTACAGTAGGTTTTGAGAAGTCATTCTGACAAAACACAGCCCAGTATTCTCAGCAACATATTCCTGTTTGGAAAGGTTCTGTTTGTCGATATCCAAAAGGAATCTTGAAACGCAAATAACGTCACCGAGTAGTCAGCTTTTCAGAGTGTAAAATTGTTTCGGTTTTGAATGAACGATAAAATTACGGAAACGAGATATGAAAACGTGTATGTTTTCTACTTATATTGAAAACACGAATATTAAATAATTTGATGGTTCTTTCTTGGTAGGTACATAGTGTAAATATTAATAGAAATTAATATTTTTTTGAAATTTTATATAGCTAGCTATAATGGGATCATACTTACAATTGCTAGTAGGAGATGAGAACTTTTCAACTTGTTTTTTCTTTCTAGTAGGTACCTAATGGTCCCAACTGATAACTCCTGAAAGTACATAGACTCTTCCATATATGTTGAGCTGTTGAATACGACTAGCAACCTTGTTTACACACAGGTGCCGACAACCTGCATATAGTATAGTGTAGTGTGTAGTAGTGCGTAGTAGTCAGGGCTTATTATGCGAAAATCCAAATCCTAGAAGCATTTCATGTAACAATTGGATAAATGACGTAAACCCCCTTTTTCGACCCCGCTGAATCCGAAAATACCGTTTATCAAGTCGAAATTCCAACTGGAAGTGGGATATTCAGGATGGCGTCCAAAATACCCATAAAATCATATTATTTTCTACTTTTGGTCACCCATACGACTAAGGTGTCGATGTATATGTTTTCGGGGGTGTAGAACACGATAAGACACTTAAAAATTGATTTGGAGCATTAAAAGTTCATTAAATATGCTTACATACGTTTTCGAGGGTGCTTAATACGTTTATGAGCTCAAAAAAGAATTTAAACATTTTCCTAGCCTTCATTTCTTACATTTTGAAAAAAAATTATTTACTATTAGTTGTCTTCTTCATCTTCTTCTACTCCATTATTGCACTTTGCCTTGCACTTGCACATCTTGTTGCACGGCAACCTCGGCTGCTTCCTGCAGCCATACTGCTTCATGCCGCAGATCCCCTTGCAGCCACAAGCTCCAAATTGGGGACATGACTTGGATATAGGTGGCAGTCATCAAGATTGGGACATACCGTCCACCAACAATTTTCCAGCCGCAATTAGTCGGGTCTGGTAAATCAGGATACTGATCATGGGCGTTAATCCACACTAGTACCTAAAAAGAAAACAGAATAAAATTAAAATCGCTCGATTTTTTCTATTTTCTTGTTTTTTTCTTGTTGATTTTACCTGGAAGTGGCACCAAAGAATGTGCTGACGGAGGGCATCAGTGGTAGTTGGCAAAAACTCTAGCATTCGCACTATCCCAAAAATTGCAACACGGACTGCGACTGCCGTTGTGATGTCCGGTCGAAACTAAAATAAAAATGGTGTTAGTATTAAAACGGCTAACAGTTTTTATTTACCACGAGTCTTAGAAAAGGGACGCAATAAACCTTGTATAAAGCTTGCGTGGAAATCCATCAGGTCATTGATCTGTTGTGGTGTGAGATTCTTACATAGTTCGTGAATTGGAATATACTTTCTGTCTCACACATCACCCAGCATTCCTTGCATTTAAATTTTAAGTGAAAGATGAATAGTAAAATCACATCGGTGTCTCTAACAGAAACACTTTCTTTCGGTTTTTACCGCATGGAGCACCATCCTAGTATCAGCCTCTTCGTGGTTTGAAAATAAGTGTGTCAGGTCTCTTTCTTTGTTTGACTTGGCATGCGTCTCATCCACCAAACCTCCAGCCACAATGACTTCCAGACTGCCAAAGTCATAATTCATGGATTCTTCGCTCAGGAAGCGTGCGAGGTCGGCCTTGTTTTCTGACTAGGCGAGGAAGCTGCTCCAATTCTTAAGTAAAGGAACTCCCTCGTTCTTGATTACTCTTCGTACAGGAGCAAAGCGCTTTCCTCTGTGTTTTCTTGTATCTGCCTTCACAGAAAACTCGCGGAATCGATCAGATACCACCTCAACTTCATTATACTGGGAACTGTAGGCTTCAATTCTCTTGTTGATAGCACATGCAATATCACTAAAGTATTTCCCTGTGAGTGTTCTTACCAGTGATTCAACGAATGCCATCCCATCTATAATAAGACAAGCAGAATTTTTGTTGGTTGCTATTGAACTCGGGCAGCCGAAACTTTTAGTTATTCCCTTCACAACAGAGGCCTTTTCAGCAGGTCTTAAGTCGCTATTCATAAGAGCCAACGATATAGGGACATTGCACAGCCTCATGTCTTAAAATAGAATTCAAGTATACTTTTCTACAAGCTACTACAAGGGTGTGTAGGAAGTCTCGGATGTCCTTCTTCATTTCTATGGGATCCGCGGCCGATTTTTCTTTGTGAAGGTCTTGTAAAGTTGGTGACTTATTATTTGGCACAGTTGCATGGTAAGTTTCTCATCGTGTTCTACACCCCCGAAAACATAGACATCGACACCTCAGTCGTATGGCTGACCAAAAGTAGAAAATAATTTGATTTTAGGGGTATTTTGGACGCCATCTTGTATATCCCACTTCCGGTTGGAATTTTGACTTGGTAAATGGTATTTTCGGACTCAGCGAGGTCAAAATTCTGATATTATCAGAGTTCCTAGTGTTATGATGATGAATGTCAGCATGTGTGGTAAGGTTAGATGATGTTTTATGAATTTCAAGAAGTGAATTGTAAATATATAACGACGGAAGAGTCATAATTCTGAATTTAATAAATAAGGGTCTACACGTATCTCTATACCCTGAATTTCCTAATATTCTTATTGCCTTTTTTTGTTGAATGAAAATAACATTTGCAGCTGAGGAATTACCCCACAGTAAAATGGCGTAGGCCATGTGAGAATGAAAAAGTGAGAAATACACTGTTCTCATAGTGTCGCAATTTGAAATATGCTTAAGCTGTCTCAGAAGAAAAAGTATGCTTGACAGTTTATGTTTTAATTGTTCTATATGAGCATTCCAATTCAATTTATGGTCCAAGGTAACACCGAGTAACTTTACCTTCTGTTCTCTTTGTTCACCCTGACGGAGAGTTACAAGTAGCCTCTGAGACTTGTCATTATTTAGTTTCAGATTGTGAGCTCTGAACCATGTCTCTACTTTTTCTTCAATTTCTTTAGATTGATCCAATAAAGTGTGGTAATCTGGACTCGAACATATAAATGACGTGTCATCGGCAAAAAGGACAGATTTGAAGGGGGTCATGAAGTTGCTCAGCTCGTTAACATAAATAATGAATAAAAGTGGCCCCAAGACAGAGCCTTGAGGTACACCATGATTCATTTCTTTAAAATCCGATGTACTATTATTGAAACAAACAGCCTGGAATCGATTTCTCAAGTAGGATTCAAAAAGGGAAAGTGCAACACCTCTAATTCCATAAAAATGTAATTTTTCTAGTAGAATGTCATGAGCGACACAATCGTAGTAACGGAGGGCTTTTTTAAATTTAGCCCCGACTATAGTATGAGTAAATTAATGTCGATAGCGTTGTTTTATTAAATTTTTGACTAGTGTAAAGAAACATTGTGTTTGGTTTCTATAATATTTGACAGTAAACAAAAATTTAATGAGTGGTGCATACTGCACACATTTGTCATAACTACTGTACTTCAATTATGCAATTCAGTGATATATCCACAAGGTAGTGGTAATTAGCAAAATGATAATCAGTACCTGCTACTAAAATAGCAAAATGACAGTTAGTTATTGATGCAATTTCAATCAGTAATACTTACTAAACACATTAGTGGTGGGCACTAAGTTGATGGTGTTAAATTACTTTGTTGTGAGCACTAAATATTTAGCTGTCCCTATATAGCGATATAATTATTTTGCTATGATAAGTGAATTTTAGTAATGTTGGCAAATTTTTTTTTTAATATTCTCCCAATATGTTATAATATAAGGATACATAATTTGAGGACGAGGAGGGGGTCCAAACAAATGTGAAATTTGGAAGTGGTTCAATTTAATTCCTAATTAATTAAGAGCGATAATAGATATTTACGATATAAGATATTTGAAGAATCATATTACGATATCGGAATGAAAATTTTGTCAAACTAGGTATTTAGGTGTACAAATCACCACTAGAGCAACTTACGTGGGGTTTCTAAACAACACTGCTTTCGTGACAGCAAAGTGAAAGTATTGCAGTATAATATATATTTTTTAATGTAGTAATAGTAATGATGTAATATAATGACTTTAGTGGAATTTTAATTCAGTTGTTTTATTATTATTTTGTTATGTTGAATGATTTTTATGTCATTGATTGATTTTTTTAGTAAATAAAATTGAATAATCTCGGGTTCTATGACTTGAAAGATCCAACACGAGTAATTGAATTAATCTTCCAATTATGTAGATTTCCTTGGGAACTCACATTCCAGTTTTATTGAAAGCCTAATGTACTTTTCCTCCTTTACTAAACAGTCTAATCCATATAATTTACAAACAACGTTGCACTAAATTCATCAAATTTGTGGTAACACTTTTCACAGAAATAAGCTGGAAATATGCGCACTATTTCAATCATCAACTTAGGGTAAATTACTGAGTGTTCAGCTATTACTTATTAATAACTAAAAGCTATAAGTAATATTTTCTAACGAGATCAAATTAATTTTATAATGGCTGTGACATAAGCCGAAAGCAAGCCGAAAAGTATCAAGGTAGAGACGTTACCATGACAACTATCAACAAACTGACGTCTATTTCCAAAAGCGACAATTGCATTATTCAATTTCAACAACTGTCAATCGAAAAGTCACTAATACCAACAAGAGACACAGAACAAAAAATAAGTGATAGAAGGGCATACGAGATTATCAATAAATTATATACAAAAATGAATTATGAGGTACCAAGTGGAATGTATCAGTTCAGGAGAAATCTGAACAAAAATGTTGTTAATAATTTACTCTCCAGGACAAATAATACTTCCACTCTTTTAGTTCTTACCTTTCCTTTCTTTTTCAGCTTCTCGGCTCAGTCGATGCGCCAAACATGTAGTTGTCTCAATATCAAGTTGAGTTCTTAGAAAATGGCTTGTTTCCAATGCAATTTGGAATAGTTATAATGTTTCAAAATGAATTTGATAGATTCAAACTCAATATTTGCTCTCGATATTTGTCTGTAGATTGGATTTGGATCGCTTCAAATCAACAATTCCTTGGTAACCGTTTCCAGCTACCTTTTCACTGATTTCACTACGCACTCGCAATCACTTATCATTTTGGTTGTCACTAATTTCATCATTTACTTATTACTAATTAACCTATGTACAATTTTCACTCATCCTAGATCCTTAAATTACTTAATATTATTTGTTTTTAAAGTTTCCACATTTTCAATAATGTTGTTCAAAGAACCCCGCACACACCTTATGGGAATCTGGCCCTCTGTCGAATTGGCTGTAACTTTGGGAAAACGAAGTTCTCGGCATCCCGAACAAAAGTCCCACGGGCACAATAACATCCTATGAGTAGTTTCGGAGGTATGGTACCTACAAGTCCAAGACTTTTAATGATGTTGCACCTGTAAGTAGACTTAGCTGTGAGTCAGAATAAACGTCAACTTTAGCTATGGCTGTTGAAAAATAGTATTTTTGAATCCTACCGTTTAAAAGTAAGTGATGGAAATGTCGAAAAATCGAGGAAAACCTGAAAAATCGTGGAAAACTTGCCTAAAATCTAGTAGTAAAACATATACACGGATGACAGTTATGAAGTTTCGTCTGTCTAACTGACAATTCTATTTACATTACAAGGTGATCTATTCGTATGGACATATTATAGCGTCTATAGAAAGATTTTGCGTAGTAGGAAATGCCATTTCTTTTGTATAAGTATGTAACTATTGCTCGCGCGAATATTTTTTTCTCATCTTATTGATAAACAAAAAAATTCAAATACAGTTATCAAACGTATTGTCTCGAGTTAGCAACCTGCATCCGAGTCTGGCACAACGTGTGTACAGGCATTTTCTTCCTCTTGAATAAATACGTTTTCCAAGCTTTTCTGTATTTTCTTGCATTTTCTGATTCTCCCACACTTTATTATTAAGCGAGAGGTTTGAAGTTCTGAAAATAAAATATTTTTTTGAAAAAATCCAGACTGTTTACATCTCGACAGCGAAAAATGTAGATTTTAAGCGAGTTTTCCACGTTTTTTCAGGTTTTCCCCGATTTTCCGTCATTTCCATCACTTGTTTTTGAACGGTAGGATTCAAAAATACTATTTTTCAACAGCCTTACCGCCTTCACGGTTATTTTGACACCCAGCTAAGTCTACTTACAGGTGCAACATCATTAAAAGTCTTGGACTTGTAGGTCCCATACCTCCGAAACTACTCATAGGATCTTTTTGTGCCCGTGGAGACTTTTGTTCGGGATGCCGAGAACTTCGTTTAAAGTTACAGCCAATTCGACAGAGTGCCAGTTTCCATAAGGTTTGTGCGGGGATCTTTCATTTAGAAGCTATTATAACTAGTTTGCTTTGAAGTTTTTCAATGTTGGAATCTACATTCGCAGTGTGTTTATTTTGAATTTACATTTCTCTCAAATTTTTCTTTAGATGTAATTTTTTTCATTTTCCTTTCATTCTGAGTTCTTTTTGATTACATATAACTTTGTTTGTGTCATTTTTGAATGATATAAAATTCTTTTTAGGAAATTGAGCTATTGTTGGAAGAGTTTTGTATGCAGCGTTGGGACTCGTACTCTGCTGTTTTTGGTACTGAATTTGGAAATGCTGATTTTTTTTACTGCTTTTATATATAACTTTGGTAAGTATGTTAGCGAGATTGTAAGATCCTTCAGACTAGAGGTATAATATTTGCTCGGGTTTTATTGATTTTGGACTGTTTAATTTCACTTATTTTCTATACTACAATATTTCATACCAGTAGATCCATGAGTTATTGAAAATTTTGTCGTAATATTATTACTGAAAATTCTATTGGTTTATTGTCCTTGTGGAGTTGTAAAATGAAAGCCGGCAATTTGATTCAGGCAGTGATAATAATTGCGCTTGAGCACTCAGATAAGTAGAAGAACAGGAAACGTAAATTTAAAAAATAGGCAAACAATTAAATTAGAAAATTAACCATTCAGATGAGTACTATAAATAGATTAGACTATCAGAAAATAGGGTGTTCAGTAAACTTTTAGCTCCTGAAGATGCTGACTTTGTGAGAGAAACGCACCTCGAGTGTGGTTGACGTAGTTTTGCTGGGTGGGTAGCTATTTTTTTAGTTATTTTCAAAACAAAGTTTACAAAAATTAATGTATTCTCAAAGTATGACAGAAAATATTGAAGAAAAGCTCGTCTAACATTCCATAGTGTTTGCATCTTCATTGTGCATCCTTCCAACAAATCCTAACTTGGGCGAATCAACTATGGCGCCTTTGCTGCCTCAATTATTCATTGGAAGAATAAATTCTATGCATATTTAAACAGTTAAACCGAATCTGTTCCGACCATTGAATGATAACATGCATTCATCAATTTGGTACTCCTGTTTTCACTTCCGAGAATTTTTCACTAACTTTTGATCTTCGTTATCGATTTTGGAGATATGATTCAAACTGATTTATATGAACAATCACCAAAAAAATAAAAACGTATTAGGACTCTATTTTATTTACTCTCTTATGTCTAGATTCACTATACCTAATAGTGACTTTGTTGTAATTTTAAATTCATTCAATATTTTTTGAAGTGACGTTTCAAAAGAAAGACCTTTTCTAAAACTAGACTGAAATATTTTTATTCTTAATGTGATAACAAGTACCTACAATATAATTCCTTGTACGTTACTGGTAAAAGAGAGGGGATATCATTCCAAACATTTAAAATCGATAGTACGGTATATTTTCTCATACATCGACATTTTTACTCCCAGTGATACCAGCATTACTTATACGTATCGGCATGGAAATGACTGAGGATGTATGAAAAAAAAACACGTTTGAAAAACGCTGTTTTCCTCATTTATTCATTAATTGACCCCGAGTCATTAATTAGTCCTTATCAAATTCTGGAAAATTGTTTTCACTCGACTATTTCCCAAGAAACATTATTCGATAACCCAAACAACTTTATTTGCATATTATTTTGATGTTTCGTAGTTTATTCATTGAGCTGGAACAACCTGCAACAGTAAAATTACTCTTGTAAAGCACGCATTTCATGTTTATGATCTTCTGCGCGAAGCCAATATAGAACTCAACAAAGAAAATATGAACAAATAATTATGGGTAATAATATACATGTGCAGGGTGCTTCAAAAGTACTTTGACAAACTTCAGGAGGTGACTTCTTACAATATTTATTAGATTCCTCACAATATGTCCGGAAACGCTTCGTTTCCAAGATACAGGGTGTTTCATTTTTATTTCCTTCTTTTTAAATATCTTTCTGATCGTAATTAAACGAAAATTGGTATCGACATGTTTTTTGAGGTGTTGAATTCGAACCTGATGTTATTATTAATCACTCGTAGGGGTGCTACCAACACGTCTTTTTCTTTTTTGAAGTTTCAAAACTTTTTTGTGCGTACTTCTAGCACATTTCTCAGTATAAAAATCGATTCTTCGGTCATATCTACGAAAAGAAGCTACTCTTGCTAGAAGCAACCATTTTCTGGATATTTGGAATTAAATATTTCAAGTCAATAATTTGATTATCGATGTTAGGTTCTTTTACACCCCTACCGATCCATTGATTAGGATAGACAGTGTTAAGGAATTCCCTTAATACAATGCCAGAATGAGCTGGAGCCCCATCATGCATGAACCACATGCGGGCTAATGTCTTTTGCTAACTACGTGCGGATTTTCCAGAGCCCAAATATGGTTGTTATGAAAGTTTGTGATAGCATTTCGGGAGAATTTTCCGTGATGACTAACTACATATCTTAATAATTGAGGGTTTCCAGCCATTTTCTCCCTAACCACTAACTCATAGTAATTTGTAGTATATCAACAGTATTTCCATTGACCACTCCTTATTCAAATATTTATCGACTTCAAAGAAGTTCTTCTTGAAGGCTTGCCAAGAATCTCACAGTTTCAATTCAACAGTCCGTCAGAGTTACCGACGAAAATTTCTCCAATGTATAGATTTATGCAGAAATTTGATTACATTATTTGATAAATTATTATGAATATTTCTTTCGAAAATATTTATATGTATATCTCGAATTGATAAACTGCATTTTGCATGATCTCCTTTTTGACTTCTTGAAAAAATCGATGTAATTTGTTTGATTTTATTTTAAATGATTTTATAAAATGGAAAAACTGTTTTTTCAGTTACAAATTTTGATCACAAATCATTATAAACTGTAGAAGTTGCAAGGCTGTGTTATATTTCCAGCTGGAGGAAAATGATTTACAAGACTATTTGAGTTTTCAGATTCTCTTAATCCTGAAAATCCCGCAACTTAATTTAACTGTTAATTCCACACCAATAACAAAAGGTACAAATCCGATTACTATGAGCAGGACTATTAGAAAAAAACACAAAAACCCTGTTAACTATTGAACGTTTTAACGTACCTACAAACATGGAACCAAGAGCGTTTTATCCATAAGGCTGATTAGGCTAAAGCTATAGGCGCCGCAGATTTTAGGGGCACCAGCAGATCCTAGGAAATTGCCAAAAGTTTGCAGCGCTGGAAACGAAATTGGAAGATTTAACCAGTCACATTCGTTTACTGAGCAATCACGCAGATTCATAAGAGAACAAAAAATCACATCAACTTTTCCAAATATTGATGGGGCTTTGAGAACTTTTTTATGAATTCCTGCAACAAACTGTCATTTTCAACTGAAATAAATGAACTTTAAACACTTTTTAGAGAAAAGTTTTCATTTAAATGCAATAAAATTTTCGCCAACTCAAGGATATGTGTTCACGTAAATTCTTTATTGTTTAATTTGGCATCACGTTATATGTTTTTGATAATCATTCTGTATTATAATATTACCTATTAAAATATTTTTCATTATAGCCTAGACCAGTTCCCTGCATAAACAAATTATTTTGTTACCATAGCAACGAACAATAACTTATTAGAAGTGTCAGTGTAAAGTTTGACGACAAAAAAGTAAAACAGAGTTACGCAATAAATTAAAAGAAAAAATATGTCCAACGAAATTGTGAAAATTGAAAAATTGGAGTATCGAGCCATCATCAAGTACCTGTATTTAAAAGGGTTAAGAGGTAAGCAGAATTACGAAGATATGCTTAATATCCTTGGTGATCAATGTCCTTCGTATGCGACCGTGAAAAATTGAACTGCAAGCTTCAGAAGAGGTAAATTCTCCATTGAAGATGATGACCGATCGGGAAGGCCAGTTTCTGTGTCAGTCCCCGAAAATATAGATGCAGTTCATGACATGATCATATAGTTCACGTCAATTTGGACATTAGAAAAATTGGATCCCCAAATGTTTGAATGTTGACCAAAAGCGTGCAAGGGTAGTAGCATCGCGTTCGATCTGTGCTCGATTTGAAAACGATGCCGAATTGTTACTATGGATGAGACTTGGGTACATTTCTACGATCCAGAAACAAAGCAACAATCGATGGAATGGCGACACTCCGGTTCTCCAAGACCTAAGAAGTTTCGTGTCCAAAAATCTGCTGGAAAAGTTCTTGCTTCAGTTTTTTGGGATTGCCATGGAGTAATCTTGACTGATTTTTTGGATAAGGGTAGAATAATAACTGGAGATTACTATTCGACATTACTGACCACTCTACGGGAAAAAAATTAAAGAGAAAAGATGCGGAAATCTATCCAAAGGTGTTTTGTTTTTGCAGGACAACGCCCCTGCACACAAATCTCATGTTGCCATGCAAAAAATTCGTGATTTAGGGTTTGAATTACTATAACACCCCCTTATTCACCAGATTTGGCTCCGTCTGACTATCATCTCTCTCCTCAACTGAAAAAAAGTTTAAAAGGTCGTAAATTTTCTTCCAACGAGGAGGTAATAAAAGCTGTGCAGGTCTGGTTTGCAGAGCAAGAAGAAATTTTTTTTTTGATAGGTCTAGAGACGTTGCAGGTTCGCTGTAACGTATACAATTAAGAGGACAATATGTTGAGTAATAAAATATTTTGACATTGATATTTTGTTTGGTTCTATAGTAGGCTAAGAATTTTCCAATATATCCTTGTACCTATCTGAAAACACTATATTTACATGCTTATTTAGCGAACCGAAAAAGGTTTTTTTTCGCGCACCCGCACGGAAAAATTTTCCGTGCGCTGGTATCATTATAGCTGCTTATTTACATGTTAAAATTAATTAATATATTGTTGGCAGTTTACCGGAAATCGCAAATTGTTTGAATATTTCGTTACCAACAGGGTAACGCTTGTTTTGTGGAAATTTCTGGATATTTTTGTACCATAAATATTTCAATTAAAAATACATGCTTTTGTTCCTTCATCATTAAAAATAAATGTTTCTTAACAATCTGTGGTTTTCAGGTAGATATAATGAAAAATATCGTTCATTACTCGTCCATAAATGCCTTTTCCGTGCTTGCACGACTTCCCGTGTTCGGCTTCGGCTCTCACGGAAAAAGCCTATTTTCTGAACTCTTAATGAAATATATTATTTCTGTGTTTCTATTTATGAGTATTAATGAAATATACCTACCAATGCATTTGCCTGTATTAACCTAGTAATCTTTCATGCCTTTTGAATATTTTTTTTAATTCAAACTGACAGATTTTCGAAAAAGGACTGTGAGATAAAAATTTCGCTGGCTACAGCGCCGATTGATTTTTAGCCTCACGCGCCTTTAACCTTCAAAACGCATCTGCATGGAACAAATATAATTTGGAATGGTATCACGAATACTACTTTTGAAGTAAAATACATTGTGATTACCCGATAGAGAGAGAGCGGAGTGGACATATCAATTTACAATTTACACTTTCTTGAGAAGAAAATTCAATTCTCTTTTCAAACATCTACATGTTTTAGATTTTCCTCAATACTTTAAACATTTCGATATCTTTTGGGACTCCATGAAACGACTCATTTTTTTTTTCAATGGCAAAGGTGAAAGTGTGATGTGTGAATCTGGGGCCAATTACAATAATGCCCACCCAGCATTAGTTATGTAGCTGAGTTTGATCCATGTAATCCGCCACTGGATTATTTCATTTCAGATTTGTGGTTGAGTTTATGTATGATCGGTATTTGGGCAACTATTTGGATATGTTTCCTAAACAGCCGACACTTTTCTAACACCCTGCCAGAAATGATTGAAGCTGAGCTGTAGGACTTCATTATTTTGGATATCGTTTCTGTTAAAGTTTAAGCACGGTAATGATATTATGTGTGATAATTTGAAGTAACAATGAAATACTACGTATATAAAAGCAAAAAATTTAAAAAATTTTAATTTTTATTTATCGCCTTCACCTTCAATCATGTCTGGTAGGGTGTTAGAACCATCGAAAGTGTCTGGCTGCTTAAGAAACATCTTCAAATAATTGACCGAGTAACATATGTACAAAATACAGATTTTATGTTATAACGTAAAAACAGTAGTTATTTATTAAACTCCAAAGGTGTCTAGTGGGATGTTTTCACCAAACAAAGAGTCTGGCAATAGATGACATGATTTCTGATAGACGTGGAATATATAAAAAATCATGCAATACTTTGATGTTCTTGTGCAGCTATTTTTTGTCCCTTTACTACCTGTTATCTGTCAAGTCCACCGCAACTCAAAATTCATAATAACCAAACATTCTCACCCAGACGTTTACGGGATTGGTCTATGAGGGTCTACATTAAGCCGTATAGTGTCCGCTATATATTCTTTTGTTACATGAAAGTTCATGAAATACATACTTCCTAAATATATAAACGTCAAAAGCATTTTCAATGAAATGAAAGTGCCTTCATCCTTTCAAACGATTTTCTAAAGGCAAATGAAGACATTAATGGGTAAACTTTCCTTTCGTGCGAGCGGCGTAGCTGGAATTTAATTAGAATCAACATTTCACAGTGAATTTAGGTAGACGTTTGGAATATTAGCTTGAAAAGAATGACGTTGCACGAAGTTACGGGGCTGTCTGGCCAATATTTCAGAGGTGCTGGATCAAAACAACACAAAAGGACTGCTGAGACGGCAAATTGAAATATCCGCACGCGATGATGACTTCGAGCTTCAAGGGCGTTTCTTGGAATTTACGATAATGATATTTCAGTTCAGTCAGAAGTACATTGGCTCTTTTTCTTATTTGTTATACCATAATTTATGGAAGTTTTCGCACTATCAAAAATAAACTAAATCTTCAGTACGAGAGTTGTGTTCCTATTTAACATTTGGTGAAAACAACAAGAATAAAGTGATTAACTAAACTGTAAGATAGTACAAATAAATCAGAGTCGATTTATTTTATCTTCGAGTAAGTTTTTATCATCAGAAATCCTGTATTTCGGTTTTGAATTTTGTGATATATCATTGTACGATAGAGTGTGGTTTTGGTTGGTAATCTTCCCAACGTGAGTATTCTAGAGGGCACAATAAATGCCCTCAATGATCATACAAAAAACAACCAACTATTACACGTCCTACATTCCCAGTCAACACAGAATGGTCTCAGAGATGGTATCATGTATCAGATCACATCAGTGAATCGCAAAGTGACTTCCATTATTATCGCATAAACGTCTATCCGTTGGTCATGTCGAGACATCAAAATGTGATGCAAAATGTGACTCGAAATGAGCCCAATGTGACATTCCATTTATATTCGGAATTGAATGCACATTGAAACCCTTTCGATGTAACAATGTGAAATTGAATGGATTGGTACTTATTTATCAATGCGCTTCACTTTCTGATTCTCCTGTATGTCAAAAATAAAACAAATCTCACGAAATTTCAACATTAATAGAAATAAAACCTCAATATTATCATTCTTACTGATTAATTATGGTTCGTATGGAATGGAATGCTAGTAAACAAATGCGTGAGTTGATTCCGTAGTATATAATTTTCACAAACCAAAAAAAAACAAACTTTGCCCAAATCATGAAAAAAAAACATTATACAGAAATGTAGAAAAATCTATAATTCAAAATTCAACTCGAATCCTCTGGACAGCATTTTCTTCGCGGCAAAACCAGTTCCTATCCTGAAAATGCTAAATTCTGTAAATCACTGAATTTACCTTTCTAAGTTTCTACTCACCGTTCCGATCCTTGAAGGGATACAGTTCTTGAATAATTGGGCAATGTTAATGAACACATTTGATTTAACTATTTAAATAAAAAGAATCAAACAGTACACTTCACACTAACAGAAGTAGGTACCTATAGAATATTTAAAGAATGGCGTCAACCAAGTACAAATTCTACTTGACTCTGGAATCTGGCCATTTTGTTTCGTGATGGTGATGTCATGCTCAATTTTGTTACCAACCTAATTCCTTCTATATCGACAAAATCGCAATGAAAGCGAAAATAATTTATGTTAATGTGCTTTGCAATTTTCTTCTCATTATGTGCTTCGAAGTGACACCAACGAGAAGAAAATTGTGAACAATTTATAACATTTGGCATCACTAACTGGTAACAGTGATGTCTAAATGCAACTCATTTTGTTGCCATAATAATCAAGAAAGCTACATCTCCTAGATGTTTGTGTTAACTGGTTGTGGTCTTTGCTGAGAGAACACTGGGTTCAGAACAAATCGGACCTATGCAGGGGAAATAAATGATGGTTTACATATGGCTCCAAAATTTCAGAAGTTGTCGGAGCTGGAATATACTGGCGAGCCTAGTTGTGAAAAGCTCTCATTCAGCATGGGCAACAAAGCTACGTTATTCCACGCAGAGGTACATGACAGTTAAATATGTACAAGGGAGCTTGAAAATTAGCATAGAGAGCGCTTAAATTTTCCCACTGCTGTAAATCTATAACATTATGGATCTGCAAAGGCATCTTAAATGGACAAGCGCAACGCGAGAGCGTTGTCCTCTAGATGTCAGGTCTCACTGGCCACGATGAAAACGAAATAGAGGACTCCTTACCAAGAAAGGGACCGAAAGAACGTGCACTTGGCCAGAACCGATAATACATTCAGAACATAGCACTGCTAATTATGTAATTACAGCAAGTGTCTGCTAGTCAATAAAAGACTCGAGTATTGGTACAGTCCACTGGGAGTAGCCAATTCTAGAACATTCATCGCATGCACCATGAAACAATAGAATACTGACAAACTACTTAGTAAACCACATAGAGGTGAAATAATTGTGCCCACTAGCCACTGCACACTCACACACCACATGTATAAAATAGGCCTAACCCAGGATACAGAGTGCCGACCAGGCATGGGGATGATGCATCAACCGAACACATTTTATGTACACGCCCTGCAGCGCCCCGAACCAGATGTTCCATATTTGGCGATACGCTAGTAATGCCAGAAAAGCTGACAAATTATTTTTGCCCAGAACTGTCACTCTCGTCAAAAGATCAGATAAACTGACAAAAAAAATATATATATATATATATATAAGGTGAGTCACAATAGGTCTAGGCCGCGGAAGAGAGCCTGGAGCGGGCCCCCTCATATTTGTTCCCCAAAAACGTGGGAAATTCTCAAAAACAACTTTTACAAATTAAAAATAAATTTTATAAAAAACTTACATGATCAGTGTTACTAGGTTTTCTGGAAATGCTAATTCCCAGATTATCAGGTTTCTTGATGATCATGTCTTCGAAATTTGATTTGTTTTCGGATTCAAGTTCAGTAAAGACTGATAAAAAGGATTTTTTGCATCAACGCATAATAATATAATATTATTTTGATTTTTTGACAGATTCCTCTTGGCAACTTACAAGGAAAATATTTTGAAACAAGTGAACACTTGCTTCATAAGTTGGTTGAAGCAAGAAAATTTTAGCTTCAATAATGAGCACTTCTTTGTTGAATCAAGGGAGTAGGATGAGACAAGAATATTACAACTTCAATAATGAATACTATTCTTCTATCAAATTGGAAGTTGAGTTTCAATCTGCACTTTGCACTTGGTTATAAAATATAGAATGGAAGCCATTTTCATTTTGGCAACATTGAATAGATTAAACAAAGCATAGATTCGTAATTACGAAGAATTTAGATATAACTAATGGGTTTATATGAGAATAGTTTTAAATTTAATAACTGGATTCTCAATAAAACCAGTTAGTAGTGACGCATATTGCAGTTTGATTGAATACATAAACAACGCCACCCACTTTTAGATACAAAACTGTGTAGAAGACCAAAATATATTTCACTCATTTTCACGTCTGGGGCCAGTTATGGGCATAACGAGCCAAATTCAATTTTCGACATTGCATTTTACTTGTATAAAAACAGATTCCACTAGGCCCAAAACTAACATTCATATAGGTACGCATAGCGTCATAACCTCCAACCCAAATGGTCAAGATGGATATGATATGGTCGAAATGGAAGTCGTATTCATAGGTCGCGGTGCCGCCACCGGCTTTGATTGCTCATTGGTTGAATGTGTCACGTGGCACGGGTAGTGATATTATATTCTTGTGTCAAGAGGATTATGTTTCACAATGAGTTGATGTGAGTGTTTTCTGGAATGAAGAGTAGAATGTTTTCAGTTTGAAAAGGGAGTACTTATATTCATCAATCAGAAATAATTACTCTTTTCAGAAGATTATTCTTTTCAAGAGTATGTATATTTTTTATTGAAGATTTTTTTTTTATCTGTGATAGACAGAAATAATTTAATATTTCATTATTATTATCACTTAGAAATCCAACACATACTTAGTCAATGAAAATAATAATGAATTATTTTTTGTGATTTCATCAGCCACTTTACAGAAATAATCATCGAATTCAGAAGAATAGGTATATTTTTGAAATTACTCATTAGCTATCGTTATTGCTTTCATAGTTCATAGGGCGTCAGCTATCACTATTTTTGTTATTTGACGTAGATATATCATTATCATTCGCCGTTTTTCGTTATAAATTTTTTGAACTTAATCAGGATTTGTTAACCTGTGTATCATTGGCGGATGTTAATAAAATAAATTTGAAGTAAATGCTTATACTTACTTGAGACAGACCTCGTCTGTTACATAAATATAAGAGATATAGTATAAGCATTTACTAGATTTTATTCACCTCACCCATTATAACAATTGCTAGAATTACTTACTATTTTCACAAAAGATAGTTGTATACTCTTCCCCAGTAAGTCTTGATTAAAAAAGTTGACAAGTGATTTCTTTTCACGTGAAGTTTCTCCCAATGGTAAGTGTTTATCAACCATTTCAATAAAAAATTTCAGAAAACGCATGTTGATGTTTCAGTAAATTTTACACTTTGTAAACACTCCTATTCTCTCAAATTTGTACCATTGTCAATTTTTTTGCTATTATACAGGATCACTCAAAAATTTCTTTTTTAGTTGTATTCATTTTTATTCATTTTAGGAACATGTACACAAATTAAACATAAAGTAGAAAAATAAATATTTTATGATCAATATTTGGTGGATCTTGTCTATTTGTTGCATCTTGTACAGATCCTATAATTCGGTTAGGGGATAGCCACCCAGTTAACACAAAATGATCTCATAGATGGTATTGGGCTTCACTTTCATATTTCAGATTACAGCAGAGAATCGAAAAGTGACTTCCATTACTATCGCGAAAACATCTATTCGGTGCCTCGTTGGTCATTTCGAGACATCAAATTGTGATGCCAAATGTTACTCGAAACTAGCCCAATGTGAGATTCTTTTATACTGCGAAATCAAATGCACAAAGATCATTTAACGTTACAATGTGAAATTGAATGAACTGGTACTTATTTGAAAATGCGCTTCACTTTCTGACTCTCTTATATGTCACAAACACTTCAAATTTAGAATTCTATGATGAACTCGCCTGTTACTCGTTCAGACTTTTCAAGAGTTTCATATCAAGTATTTCGAATTCATAATGAACAGAAACATGTGAAACAGCAATAATTGTGATAAACAGATTCATTTCAGAACTTCAATTTTAAAATTCGTTGAATTTAATATAATTTGCAGCATGCCTAAATTCGATGTAATGTACCAAATTTTTTATACATTTATTCGCACATTAATGTATGAAATAAACAGGAAAAAGATAGTGAAATGTTTAGACATTTCAAAATTTAAACCAACCTGCTAATTGTGATTTTTTTGAAACTTCATCACTATATACCAATCAATTGTTCTGCACTCACGTTGCAAATTATATACCGATATAACACCTCCTTATGTATCAAATTCCCTGTTGAATCAAATCACTGCCAAATCAATATTCAATTAGGAACCTGAATGAAAAAGAAACATGGAAAATTCGAGGTTGAAACAAATTTCGTCCTGTTTCATTATGAATAGAAACAATGAGTACCCACCTCAATTTTATTATCCAAAGCAATAGGTAATGAATTATGGTTTATATAACATGGGATGCTAGAAAACAAATAGTGAGTTGATTCCATTATATATACTTTTAATAAACAAAGCATTAAAAGCTATAGTTAAACCTGAATCATAACAAAAACAAAATGTTGAAATACACCAAATACTTAAATTCAATTCCAGTTCTCTGTACAGCATTTTCTTCCTGACGAAATCAGTACCTAACCTGAAAATGCCGAATTTTTAAAATACTAAATATACCGTTTCACTTACCGTTCTTGTCCTTGAAGAGATACGAAGAAATCTTGGGTGATGTTAACAAACACACACTTGTATATATATTTTAATCGAATAAACATCCTACCACCTTTGTGGTCTGTATAAAAACAAGGAATACTAAATACAATAAAACGAGTTGACAGAATTAAAGAAAAAGGTAAAAACTAAGTAAATTAGTCAATAAATAAATATTTTGTATATATGATTTAAAATTAAAAAAAACTTAGTAAATTAATTAATAAATTATAAAATAAATAATCATTTGGTATATATATATATATATATATATATATATATATATATATATATATATATATATATATATATATATGTGTTCGGATAGGTTTCCGCGGTCAGATATTTGAAAACTAGAAGTTCGGGTTGAACCGCGTCTGGAATTTGTTGAGTTGAGAGTTCTCTCGAAGGAGTAGGCAGATTGAGACCTTAGAGAGAGCCAGTGACGAGACTTGGGGAGTAGGCAGATTGAGACCCCGACGTCAAGTCACAAAATCCTAACGCGATAATACCTGAGGAGTAGAATCACGTTTCCTCACTATACCTATCCTTCTTATTCTTGAAAATGGCTCCAAAATCGGAGCCGAAACGTCGAATTTCAACAAATTCCAGACGCGGTTCAACCCGAACTTCTAGTTTTCATATATATATATATATATATATATATATATATATATATATATATATATATGATTTCTCAATATCTTCACAGAGTCTATTGAAAGAGAAAGAATTAAACAGAAAACTGAACACTATCACAAATGCTTATAGAATATTGATAAAATGACGCCGTACCATCAATCCAATACCTACAAGTTCTACACCCGACTCTCGAAAGTCTCGACAAACAACGCTTCAATGCCGGTTATTGAGGTCACTGCTTCAGCAATGAAATCAAAATTCATGTCAATGTGCTTCGCAATTTTCTGCACATTTTGTTCCTCAAAGCGTTACTAATGAGAAGAAAATTATGAACAATTCATAATATTTGGCATCACAAATCACAAAGCGGTAACAGCAATGTATATAAGTAACTCATACTACTGTTACCACAATGATCAAGAAAGCAACATCGCCTAGAGGTTTGTGTTAACTGGGCAGTATAGCGAATGCGTTTGGTTGAGGGCCTGCGAAGCGTATCCCAAAAACCATACAAGACAGTAGCAAGATGTGCAGTGGTACCGATAGTCCGAACAGTAGATTCACACGTGCGTTAATAATCTTTTTCATCTTGAATTCACTTTATACAATAAATTATGTGGCTGATACATTGTGAACTACAAAGATCTATTTTATGTGTGAAAACTGGGAATCATCAAAGAAATAGTGAACCTTAATACAGACAACAGGCATGTGGTCTCATATCAAAGTATCACAGTAGCTCCATCATCAGTGTCGTTTTGGGTCAGCTCTGGAAGTACAATAATCTTTGCTCAAATATATTATACACTTTGATATACAGCATGTAGGATATAAAGTAGGGAACAGTATTACTGTAACACCTCAACGTGGCCAACAGTATAGATGCTATCCGTCATTGATTTCATCTCAAAGCAGGTAATCGACAGACCGGTGTCAAAGGTCTCAAACAATTAAAAACGTTATAGGATGTCAACATGTTTTGTAATGAATAGTTATTTAAGTAACAAGGAATGTAAAGACGTGTTAACATTCGAGGTGAGCGAGTACGAGCCGAGGCAAAGCCGAGGCTTGTCGCTTGCCGAGGATGATAACAGTCGATACATTCCGTGTTACTTATTACGTTTTTCCCGCTGCTTGTTGACATTTCTCAAAATTTGCCTGAATTGAAGTTTGTTTTCTTACCCTTCCTTCATGATTATTTGTTCGCTATTTCATTCTAAGTTGCTTGTGCGTGTAACTAAGTTACCGAATAAGCAGACAACAATAATATTCAAAAGGTCTCATAACCTAAAAATTGATATGAATGATGCTGAAGGTATTACTTGTCAAAGGCAAAGTCATTATTACCCTAGGCATGTAAATGACACTATTTACATTCCGTTGTCAAGATGAATTAGTAACCGAATGATATAGGCCATTTACCTGTTTTGTTGCCAAGCATGTATGGACTATTTACAGTGTCGGCAGCGGAAAAAAGTATATTAGGGTGGTTTGTTTTTACAAGCCGATGCTGAGATTTGTATGTAATTGTACAAAATGAGCAACGTACGTAGATACACGATAAAAAACCTAACCCAATGAACAATATTTTGTGGCTGTGATCTGTTCGATGCAACTTGAATGAATCCTATCAATTAGGTTGAGGGGTAGCGAATGTTTGGTTGATGGCGTTCGTACCCCAAAAACCATATTACACTAGCAATATGTGCACATGAACCGACAGTTCGAGAACCAGATTTACAGGTGCAGTAATAACCATTTATAGATTCACAATATAGAAAAACTCGAAGTCATCTCCACAATTTTTGATAATTTCATCTGGTGTAGTGTCATGGCGAAGCCATCAATCAAAAAACCAGTTTATCGAACATATTCCGAACCTATATAGGTTCATCATCAGCGAATTAGACAATTCTACAATAAAGAAGAAAAACACAACTATTGGTAATCCAGTAAGGTGTAGTGCTACGTACATGGAGAAGAAAATTTGATATGGATTTATGAAATTAAGTGTCCCCACATTTCAACAAAATTAAATGGGGTGGATTAAATTCTACAATAAAGAAGAAAATTATGACTATAGGGAATCCATTGAGTTGTGGTATTACTTACATGGAGAGGAAAAATACATTATTAAGATTATACGAAAAAAATGAAAATCACCACATTCTACCCAACAATGGGGAACATGGTGACAGGGTTAAAGGTTGTCCAAGTGACAACAACCCCGGAACAAATAAGGGGGTTTGGGGGCCTTAAACCCTTTCTCCAAATCAAAATTGAGCAACCATATGGATTAATAACTAAATACAGGTGAAACTACGAGAGCTCAACTGTCAAGTGCCAAGTTCAGAGTCGAAAGCAGCACATAAAATGACAGGAGAGCAACAGACACAGAACGCAAAACTGAAGATACAAAATACTCCACATAGCAAGTAGTGTTCTGAGCAACCAGGTCTCATGTCATCCGTCTAAACCAGTAACGCACAATAAAACTTAATATGAAACAGTGTGCGTGAATAAAAAACCAGCCCGCCTGGTGCAAAATTACTACCTCCATCTACACCACGGATCAAGGCAACCATCACCCTTTCATGAAATGATGGAAACATCACCGCGAGAAACAGACAGAACAGCATGTGCACGGCCAAACAAATCCAATATAACACAACACATACGGATTTATGGAGGATCAAGGCAAAACCGAAATTTATTAAAACTTGAGAGATTTGAAAGACTTTTTGCAGTCGAACTGTACTTGTTCATTAAGAGAACTGACGTTAGGATTATTAATGGTAGAATTAATTTCGTAAATTTCAAGAAAATTAGGTGGGGAGCCTTTCTGACAAAGATGTAAAATGTCTAAATCAGTGTCAATATCGAACTTGTGATTGTAATTAAGAATATGGTTGGCGAATGAACTTTTAGTATCGTATTCATCTATATGTTGGTTTCTAGAGCTCTCAATTAGTTTAACATTGTCCAAAACTCTTGATTTAATTTTCCTACCACTTTGTCCAATGTATTGAGCTGTACAATTTGGTTGTGAACAAGAAATTCTATAGACACCTGAATTATGTGAAATGAGTACTTTATTTTTAGTGTTGACTAATAATTTGGAAATAGAATCCGTAGTATAAAAAGAAAAATTGGTGTCATTACTGAACCATTTAAAAATATTTGAGATATCAAGTGATACTTCAACTAAGTAAAGAATTGAGCAGTATTTGTTGGAATTGTTAAGGGGGTTAAACTCCGATTCAGAGATTTCATGTTATGGGTTGGTATTTTATTCACGCACACTGTTTCATATTAAGTATTATTGTACGTTACTGGCTTAGACGGATGACATGAGACCTGGTTGCTCAGAACACTACTTGCTATGTGGAGTATTGTGTATCTTCAGTTTTGCGTTCTGTGTCTGTTGCTCTCCTGTCATTCTATGTGCTGCTTTCGAATCTGAACTTGACACTTGACAGTTAACCTCTCGTAGTTTCACCTGTATTTTATTATTAATCCATGTGGTTGCCCAATTTTGATTTTGATTTGGAGAAAGCACTTAAGAGGTTGTTGTCACTTGGACAACCTTTAACCCTGTCACCATGTTCCCCATTGTTGGGTAGAATGTAGTGATTTTCATTTCTCTTGGTATAATCTTAATTTTGTATTTTTCTTCTTTATTGTAGAATTGTCTTATTCGCTGATGATGAACCTATATAGGTTCGAAACATGTTCGATAAACTGGTTTTTTGATTGATGGCTTCGTCATCACACTACACCAGATGAAGTTATTAAAAATTGTGGAGATTACTTCGAGTTTTTCTATATTGTGAATCAATACCACTCCACTTCGAGATACAATGGACTTCTTCTTCTTCTTCTTCTTTTTTTTCTTCTTTTTCTTCTTCTTCTTCTTCTTCTTCTTCTTCGTCTTCTTTTTCTTCTTCTTCTTCTTCTTCTTATTCTTCTTCATTTATTATTCCTTCATTATTTGTTGATCGGTATGAAATCTTCTTATTCTTCTTCATTAATTACTCCTTCATTATTTGTTGATCGGTATGAAATCCGAAGTTGATATTTAGCTGCATTTCTAAAACGGAAGAATGCTCTAACTCGTTAAAGCCGTTGCAAACTGAAATTCTGTAATTTGTCGTGGACATAAGACGGTGCCAACTTCACTTGATAAATTCCAATTGTGAGCGTTTTTATAAAATTAAGCGTCAGAATCGGAAAATCTTGCAAATGTTCAGCATCTAAACGCACCCATCTTTGAGCTTTTTTAGTATTCAGATTCTCTATCTCAACAAGTGCTTGGACTTCATTCGGTTCACTAGACTTTTCAAGTAATCTTTGAGGCAATTGTGCATCGGCTCCTTCCATAAGAGTAGGAGGGCGATACCTATTAATAATCGCTCCAGCTATCCGATAAAAATCCCCTGGATGAAAAAGATGTTGGATTTGAATATTTTGTTGTAGAAACTTATACATTGATTTCATGTGACCAATTTGTGATTCTACTATCCACCTCGACTTTGCTATCAAAGTCGTTAGTATCTTCGGTTGAGAGTTGTTGGTTAGGCAGCATAAGTTCTGGCATTTTATGCACAATGCCTATGTGTCCAAAAGTATTTCAGTAGCATCACGGTACCCCCTATCCACTACTAAAATATCATTTTTCTGGAACCATCTTCTCAGTATATTACCATCCAGTTTAGTTAATTTTGCAAATTGGCAGCTTCATTATTTTTACTCAGAGAAGTATGGCCTTTGAAAACATTGTTTTTTGTTATTTTTCAAAAAACAATAATTTTTGAAAACATTAAAATAAATTCATCCAAAAAAGAAAATTTTTAATGGTCCTGAATAATAAAAACTTAAGATTACCCAATATCAAAATCAAATGATATTCACTCCAAATGGTTAAGGCTTTCGCGGTCGAAGTTTTCAGTGTCGCTATTTTCACTCGGGTTTGAAGGCCGTCGTTTTTTTGGAATTTCTTCCTGGCGTTTCGCTAGCGCGTGTAGCTGGCTTCTTCAGAGGACAATCTCGGATGTCTCAAAATATATTCACTCATTCTGCAAGTCTACGAGCTTTTGCGTTTGACTGATTTTGTTCAAAGAATTACATAAAAATTATATGCAACCCTGTATACGGAGTCTACGGGTTCTGTTCACTAGCAATGGGACTCTGTGTCATATAGAATTCTAGTCCCCGTTTTCTACAGTCGATTACTACTATCACAAGCGACGATCACATTATTTGGCACTCTGTGCTACAGTCGCCTACACATCGGGTTTGTTCGGCAACATACTATCCGATTTTAAAGCATTTGCCATACGAATTACAGTAACATTTCATATTCTTGTGTCCAAAATTACTGTTATTTTTATGCATTTTCATTTTTAACTGCTTGTTGTTTCATGTGCTTTTTAACTAAGTTTAAATGAATTGTGATATTGCATTATATTGCATATGAAAAGATCATTAACGGAAGAAGAAAGGCTACATAAGACGTTTAGGAAATATTGAGGAAAGACTCATGAACGAAGAGTTAGATCCATTTATAATAGAATAAAGAACTCTTTGGAGAGAATAATTATATTCTTAACAGTATTCTGCCTCAGATTAATCATTTGAATGAACCTGGTGGCTATACCACCAATAATTATATGATTTTTCAGTTTCCCAAGTTTTTATGCAACAGGAACATACCAAAGAGTAATAGGTAGAAGTCACGATCTTTCTATAGCTCAGCAATATGTATCAAGGGCCTGTCTTTTGCTGATTTTTCTGAAATTTTGCAGCTTGTCTTCGTTTTTTACCACTGCCTGAATTCAAATAAAACAATGGATTATGGCTCTGCACTATAACTGTACTTTTATGAATGCAAATTCTCCATTCTTCGATAGATTTTTCTCTAAAACCTGAGCTTATAGCTCACATTTTGCCACATAGCATGACCTTTTGCTTTGCCCTCTATTCCATTAAATTAATTTGTTATCAATTCTGTTTTTTGCAAGTACTCACCCCGTACCCTCATTATTTAATATCTTATACTATTTACTTATTTAGTTGGAATACGTCAAAGTGTCAACATATTGTCAATCATTTTATATCTATTTTACATATTTTATTGAGTTTTTAATACCTTTTATATATTTCTGGTTTTTCCTGAATGTACAATTTTCTCTGAAACCAAAGTTTACATTATTTCTTTGCATTGAAGAAAACTTATTTGAACATGGATGCCAAGATGTCAAAAGTCTCATCAAACGATTTAGAATGGAGTCAAAATTCCCGAGATGGAGAAGCCTCCCATCATGTGTTTCAGTGTGACATCTGTGATAGAAGTTTCAACACGAAAAGGGGTATGAATATTCATATTAGAAAGAAACACCAGTCATCCTTTTCCGCACATGAATCGATATCCAGTAAATCAGGAACTGAGATTCAAAGTGATATACTTGTACCTCCATCTGAACATTCTGCTAAAAGTCTCAACTCCCGGCTTTCTCTCATGAAGCAGAATATTTCGATTGTGAAGAGAATTCCAAAATCTGCAAGGATGGATGCTGCGGAAGCTTTAGAGAGAATTATAAATAAATGCTTTCTTTCAAATTCTTTTGAAGCGTGGGAAAGTTTACTAACTTTCACATATAAGTACTTCTGTTTACCAATATCCTTACAAAGTCGTAAAAATTCTTTGGCAACAGTGATTAGAAAAAATCTCAGAAATAGTGAAGACATATTTTCTTCCGTTCCAAAAAATATTTCTTCATCGACACGTCCACCAAATATAATGAAATCTGTCATTAATAAAGTTTCCGATGGCGATCTTACTGCATCTGTACGAATTTTAACTTCGACTGACACTGTTGCAACTCTTGATAAGTCAATATTATCGGAACTACGAAAGAAACATCCTGCTGACTCGCACAAAACTCATTTTTCGAATACAGAGAGTGATCACTTAATTGCCCTCCAACTTACAAAAAGTGAAGTTTTTAAAGCTGTAAAATCTTTCCGTACAGGTTCAGCGGGTGGTTTAGATTCTCTTCGTCCATCACACTTACAGGACTTAATTAATATCAAGTACTGCAGGATCCAAGGGTGAAAAACTTTTATCGTCCTTAAATTCTCTCTGTAATTTTATGCCGTGCGGAAAAGTAAAATCTGAAATATGCCCGATATTATACGGAGCCTCTTTAACTGCACTTATGAAAAAATGTGGAGGCTGTAGACCAATAGCTGTGGAAACAGTTCTTCGTCGTCTGGTAGCAAAACTATCATGTATGAAAATATTACGTCCATATCAATTTGGATTTGGTACACCTGGAGAAAGTGAAGTTGTTGCCCATGCTGCACGCCTTTTTATCAATCAGCATCCTGATCCGTCTTCAAAGATATTCCTAAAACTGGATTTCAAAAACGCCTTCAATATGGTTTATAGGAATATTTTATTAGATAAAGCCAGAAGTATCATTCCAGATATATTTCCGTTCATTAACCAGTGCTATCAAAGACCAACTTATCTGAACTATGGAGATGAAGTTATCATGTCTGAGAGAGGAGTACAGCAAGGTGATCCGTTAGGTCCAGCTCTCTTTTGTTTGAGTATTGATAATTTAACAAAATCCATTGACACTGATTTCAATTGCTGGTATCTGGATGATGGATCTATAGGTGATACCGCAGAGTCTGTTTTAGAATGTTTCAAGAAAATTATATGTTTTTCCGAAGAAATTGGACTCGAGCTAAATTTTACTAAATGTGAGAAACTGTCTATAGATCCTAATCCTATAAATATAATTGAAAAATTCACCATTTGTGCTCCTGGTATTGAAATTATGGATAGATCGAAATAGACATTGCTTGGTACACCATTATCTGTAGAATCTCTATCTCGATGTATCATTGAGAAAACGGATTTCTTGAGCTTGATGTCATCCCGCTTCGATAGTATTCCAACACACATTGCATATTTTCTCCTCAAAAACTGTCTTGCAATTCCAAAACTATTATACACTTTGAGATGCAGTCCGACTTGGCGTTGTGAACATGAAATAACACACTTCGATTTAATTTTGCGGATGATTTTGGAAAAAATAACTAACAATAACTTCGACAATGTCAAATGGCTTCAGGCGACACTTCCTGTGAACTTTGGTGGTTTGGGAATCCGCCAAGCATCATGTCTTGCTCTTCCAGCTTTTCTCTCTTCTTATAATAGCAGACGTCACTTAATAGTTTCAGTATTACCAAATTATTTCACAGACACTCCCGATTCGTTCTACATGGAGTGTGAAAGTATGTAGTACTCAAAGACGAAGATATCTGTTCCCGAAAATAAAAATGTTCAGAAAGCCTGGGATCTTCCTTTAATTCATATGTTATCCAAGCAACTCTTTGACTCGGCTGCAAATTCTAAATTTGAAATGGCTCGTCTCAAAGCAGCAACTACCAAAGAGTCTGGTTCATGGCTTAATGCGCTCCCAGTTTCTTCTCTTGGATTATTATTGGATAACGAAACATTCCGAATTTCGGTTGGGCTCCGTTTGGGATGCAGAATATGTGTTTCTCATGAGTGTAGATGCGGCTCTATCGTCGATGAAAAAGGTACACATGGTCTGAGTTGCAAGTTTAGTTCTGGACGATTTTCTAGGCATGCTGCCATTAATGATCTCATAAAACGTGCTTTATCAACAGCTGAAATTCCTTCTGTTCTGGAACCTTTGGGAATTAGCCGCGATGATGGAAAACATCCAGATGGAATGTATCTTATTACTTGGAGTCATGGAAAACCTTTAGAGTGGGATTTTACCTGCGAGGACACTGTTGCTTTATCACACATCATGACGACTTCCCAAGTATCAGGTGCCGCTGCAGATTACGCGGAAAAAGCAAAGATTAAAAAATATTCCACTTTAAAGACTACTATCTATTTTTTCCAGTAGCTATCGAAACTTACGGAATTTTGGTTCTTACGCTTCAGACTTGATCAATCAAATTCAGATGATTCCAGAGAGACAACATTTTTGATTCAAAGAATCAGTATTGCGTTACAAAGGGGAAATGCTGCATCTGTTCTAGGTACAATTCCTACCTCCGAACGCCTAGATGAAATATTCATTTATCCCCAATATTCATATTCACCTTCTTCAAAAATCACTAATTCTATTATGTTTTCATCAAAATCTATATGCAGCAGCCCGATTGTAAGTTCATTTGCATTCAGTTCCACCGACAAAGAAAATTTCAAACAATTTTAGAACGATTTGGATAATCTACTACAAGAAGATTCATTGACTACTCCAAAACTCACACGTTATGAACAAATTATGTCCAGCAACCTTAACTCAGGTTTGTTATCACGCCACAGTAACAGAGACAACCACTTCATTACAGACCACTCAGAAGAAGATGCTTGTGGTTTAAGCAGCGAGAATAGGCCTGTGGTACATAGTACTGCCAAAAAATTCGGCCTGAATGGATTGAAAAATATTGGTAACACTTGCTATATGAACAGTGTTATCCAGTGTTTGTCGAATACTGAATGATTGCTGGAATATCTGAAGAAGGATGCTTATACAAGAGATATTAACACCAAATTATCAAAAATGAAGGGAGCTTTGATCAAAGCATTTGCGGAAGTGATAAAGGAACTGTGGTCAGAAGATGCGTCGGATGGAGTTGTTAATACAGTCTCTTTGAAAAGTGAAATCCAAAGATTTGCACCACGTTTCTTCAGTTATGACCAACAAGATGCCCAGGACTTTTGACGATATCTACTGGAGGGACTACACGAAGACGTGAATGCAATAACGGATAAGCCCAACTTCATTTCGGCCGAGATTGTCCCTAAATTTAACACTTGTGATGAGTCCAGATAGTCATGCTCTAGATACTTGGGAATGGACAACTCCAAGATACTAGATAACTTTGTTGGACAGCTGAAATCAACTATGAAATGTACACATTGCGGTCACTGTTCAGTCACTTTCGATACATTCTGGGACCTTTCTCTTCCGATATCAAAAAGAACAGGCCAACTTAGACTCTCGCAATGTTTAGATTCATTCACTAGGAAAGGAACTATGGATGGTGATGAGAAACCGACATGTTTGAACTGCAAAAGAAAGAGGAAATGCACAAAGTCTCTATTGATTCAGAAATTCCCCAAAATTTTAGTTATCCATTTAAAAAGATTCTCTCAAAGATTTAGAGAAAAATTGAATATAACCATTGATTTTCCTCTGGGAGGTTTAGATTTGAGCAACTACACTGCAGACAATGTAGCCCCTTGTCGCTATAACTTGTACGCAGTGACGAATCACAGCGGGACTACCAATAGCGGACACTACACTACTTACTGTAGGCATCCGTATACAGGCACATGGCACGAATACAACGATTCCGTAGTTTCACCGATTCATTCAAATTCCCTTGTCAGCGGAAAGGCATATACTCTTCTACGAGCAGGAAGACACTTCATCACATGTTCGAAATTATGCTTAGTTTTATTTTATGAATTTTATTATTGTATTTTTTTTATTAAAGATACTATTCATAAATTGTAACATAAATATATTTGACATACAACATTGACTGAATAAATCGAAAGAGAAAAGTAGGGTTAAACACAGAAAACGTTGTGTCCTGACGTCTTGGTTTCTGGCTACCGGGAGAATCGAGTTTAGGCAGAAATTTCACACCTCTACTTTTTAACCAATAAGAGGCCTTAATTTTGACTAGTCACCATGGCAACTGAAAAAATTTCCGGAAATTTTTTCGTGGCGCCACGATATTTAAGTGGAACATTTTTGACAGTTGAAAAGGTAAACATATGATCTACAACCATTAAATATTGTAGATATATCTGTGAATAATGCCAAATTTCTATAAGAATTAACATTATTATTTATTACTCGCTATAAAGTTTCATTAAACAGAAAACATAAATTGGTTTAATTATCATGCATTAACAATTCATATTTCAAAAAACGTAGGATCTACAAAGTAAGATTTAAATGTTGCTCGAATTCTAACCCATCCTCTCTTCTTAATGGTGAATAGGAAGGTGACGAATTAATTAGATGTGTTTTAAGACATATTATATGTAATATTTTGAAACAATTTTGTTCAAATCCCTTTTACGCAAAAGGCCATATTTACTTGACATCTGCAGCAGACTTTCTTTGATTTTCGTAAACAAACCATTCGACTCTAACGCTTCCTGGTCGCAATCTTCCATTAAATTCGTTAAATATATCAATTTTGGATGACATATTTGCACTTGACTCAACTCTTTGCAGTATTTACATAAATTGTACTTTTCAAAGCATTTCATTTTTCTCAAATTGTTTAACGCAAATGCTTACTAGAAATGTTTTACATAAGAATATCTTTGTTTGCTGGTTTACTATACAGTAACTCAATGTAATTTACCAATATAAACCTCATCTGTCAAAAGCATGGCCGCCTATATCACGGCCACCTACTGCAACAAACCATGTTAATATTATATTTTTTACAATAGAAGTGTTACGGATTACTTTAACAAAAAATACATTTCTACCATCTTTAGTAACCTAAAATTATGAAAGGGCGATGGACTGATCTAATAGCCATCTGAGTTTTAGCATTTGGTGTAACTAAAGTTGGTAATATTTTTTATTTAAGGAAACATGGTGTACATGACAAGCAGTGAAATTAAATTAAAATGTCAGATTGGATTAATAATTTTTTTCCAAATTATGGTGTGAAATTTTCTTACCGAATATCACGCAAGCTTAAATTATTCCTGGAAATTTTCTTTCGTGCACGAATATTTTAAGAAAATTATTTGTGCCCTCAAAAAAATTTCCGGAAATAATGTAAGCTCTTGTGATATTATAAATGAAAATTTTTATGCACAGAGTACCAGTCATGTGTAATTCAGTCAATAAGTGGAAGCAGTGTCGTTATCCAATTGTCCCAAGTAGTACCTCCGAGTATCTCGAGGTAGTTCCTGGACTGATCTAACAGACAGACAGTTTTCGACTTCGACGTCCAAGTCATCTGAGTGACGTTTTCCGCTTCGATATTTGATGAGAGTGGCATCTTGACAACTAACCTATTTAGAATTTTCCTAAATCAAATTAAATTTTGATCATCGTTGTTGGATCTTGTGAAAATTCATATCTGGATATTTTCTCATATTGTTTACGATATTTGACGCTGTATATTCTCGAGAAAATCTCTGACCTTTGTCTCTTGATGTTTAGGACTTTTTCGTTATGTATTTTTAGGGCCTGTAGTCATTTCTTCATCGGTAAAACTGCTGTTAGCAGAACCCTCCCACTTGATAGAGGAAATACTAGCATTTAGGCTCTACTTATACAGCCCCATACAAGTGTAATTATGAATCAGATCGGTATTGTTTATTCTACGGTGTTTCTGCTACCTTTTCTTGGCGTTCTGCTACTGTTCCGTTGTTCCGCTACCGTTTATTGGTGTTTCACTACTGTGATTGTTCCACTGCTCCGCTACTGTTTTATTGTTCCACTACTGTGATTGTTCCACTGTTCCTACTCAACTGTGATTATTCCACTGTTCATCTATTGTTCAGTATCCTTCTCTGTTCGTACCCTATTATTGGTATTTTCTGTAGATGATATTCGTACCAGCTGTACAAGTAGTTCATTTGATTGTGTCGTACCCACTGTGCACACCAGAACTCATCAAGGCACTGGATTCATGAACTACAACTAGTGAACTGCCGTTATGAAAAAATCTACTTATCATAGTCAAAATCGGTCTTATCGTGCAGGTACAAAGATCAGCGTGTATATGAATCAAATTGAAAAACCTGGTGGTTACCAAAATGTTTTGTTATTATTTATTAAGGTATATTTTCACGATATCATCCATGTTTAGCACGAAAATCTTTTGTGCAATGTTATTGGAATAAACAGTACAGTGGCGAAAGCAGTTACTTGCAGGGATACCTTTTGAACTGCCATAGCACATTTCTAAAAAACTATGTGGATGAGAATAATTGTTTCATGATGAGAAAAAAATATTACTAGAATTTATTTTAACAAGATAAACTCAGAAACACTCAATGTCACTAATAAAATCGTCACTTTCGGAATCGTTTTCAAATGGAACTATTATCACGGGTGCTACTTCGACATCTAGTAAGCGTTCTCGATTCCACCAATCCCTTATTAATGTTTCGTTATGTTCAACTACATCTACACCCACTCCTTGTTGAAACCCCGGATCACTTAGTGAAAAATTCCTCCATTTTCGTTAAATTTGATAAAGCTGCTCCCCTCATCTCAATATGATTTCCTAAGAACTCTCTAGCTATCTATTCAACATTGTTTTTATTGAACCTAAAAGTACAGAGCTGAATAGTAGCAATCTAGCTAAAATGATTGACTTACCGAAATAATTTTCTCCACGATCATCACAGAATTTGCCAATTCTGAAATCAAATTTGATTACACAATGCTGGAATTCTCTCTTGAGATTGAAGAAATATTCTGCAACACCTCTGCCTCCATGCAATTTAAAAGTATTTACATTCTATCTCTTGTGATAGAATAATATTCTCACACTGGTTAGCAATAATAACAAAGCCTTGACGCAGTTGATTGTCATCGTAGTTGCAAAATTTGAGTAAGTGTCAAAATTATTGCTGTCACGTTTCCTATCTTTGATCGTGGAGAAAATATAGTCTGCTACTCAGTTAGAATGAAAATTCGTGATGCTCGAGGTTCCTCACGCTCGCCTTCGGCTCGCGCTCGGAACTTTCCACTCGCATCGAATTTTCATTCTAACCTTGTTACAGAATATACTATTCTATATTGTACCTCCCCATACGTTCTACGGTCACACATTTCCCTCCTTTTCCTACCATAATTCATAAAAAATGGCATAACTCCTCCTCAATTGAAGATATGAAGTTAGTCTATGAGTAGCTTCTTAAAAACCACACCAAATACTCCCAAATGGAGGAAATACTTGACAACATTAGTTATTACTGCAGTATTAACTTCTATATATCGAAGTAAATAAAGCTAAGTATAAAGTAATTGCTACTAGTACTTACTTAAGTGTTACTTCAAGAATTATGCGGAGTAAATGCTTTGATTTTTTGAAGTGAAAACTACAACATGGAGCATTTACTCTTTTTAATCATACCACCCTCCAAAATAATTAAAGACGGTTCTTCTAAATTTGGTATCAACCGTTCTCTAAGCCACTTTTCGAACATGTCACAATTCATGTTATCATTATAATCCAAACTTTCTGACTTTGAAGAAAAAATCAAACTTGCTTCTGGAACGAAGTCTTTTGAAGAACCGGCATGTAATATAATGTACCGTTTTCCCGGACCGCATCCTCTTTTTTTACCGCTCTTTACGGACTCATCCTGCCACGATTTTGACCCACTTCCATTCGAAACTATCCACGTTTCGTCTAAAAACACAATCTGTCTTAATTTTGAATTGTAATTTTCTGTATATTTTTTCAAAAACTGAACACGTTGACTAACAATTTGAGGCATTTCACATAAATATCTTCAGTTACAATCTTGTTTAAAGCGAAAACCCAAGTTTTTAATCAATTTTCTAAAACACCTCGCTTTTTCAGAGCATCCTTCAAAACTGGAAACGTCACGTTTGTTTTCAGTTTATATAAATCATAAATTACATTGTGTACTTTCATTTTGATACCATCTCTCAAATCTTCAGTCTTTGGTTTTTTCTTTTACATTTTTTGGAAATTTTGGGGATTATATTATTCTTTTTCTCTTACACAAATTTCTGCACAGATCTCAAACTTACTCCCAGTACTCTTGCTACTGTTTCCTTTATATTATTATCAGAAAAATATTTCATTTCATTTTTCAGTTTCGAAATAACTCAAGAGATTCAGTACCATTTTTTCTGCTTGCGGATGTAAGAAACCGGAGAATTGATTTTTATTCTCCATTTCACAAACTTCAAACTGTCAAATATACAGAACTGTCATCCATTAATCAATACAAAGCCGTTGAGTCTAAAAGTTAACAGCAGCTGAAAAATATCAAGATTCAAGATTCAAAGATTCAAAGGTGTTTATTTTTCTGAATATAAATACATTTGTCCATTCCGGCCTAGTCACTTTAAATTTTTTCTTCTAGGAAGAGGAGAGAATAAGGACAGCCAGTTGTATACCGAGCAATGGATGTTGCCAATCATCTCTCTGTTTCAACGTCAAGTCGTTTCTTGGTCCCCCTTGCTGGAGACTCTTGAAACGACCCCCCACGGTATTAGTGGGCAGGTCCGTGACTACTCAGGGAATGTGTGGATATTGTACAGTATTCACGCCTCCTGCAGAGCTTATGCACGACTTCTGAGTGTATTCAAAACAGAGAATGGATGTCCTTGATCGTTGTAGAGGTTAGTGGGTAGAGCATCCCGGAAAAGGCTCACTGCAAAAAACCGGGGTTCGAAATTGGTCTTATTTAACACTTTGGCAGCCCTTTACGCGCCCGGTTCTTCTTAACGCTCCTGGAAAATGTCAAGAGCTTGATAGATAAGGCCTCCGTGTTTGCGGGGGGCGTTGTCATACTCCCTAATGCGAGTGAGATTTCTCGTCAAAGGGCTTTTGGGTAGGAAATATTAATAGAAGTTGTACGACAACTTTCTTATATATGTCAGAACAGAGTCGACGCCGCACATATCCCGGAGGGTATCCAGGCGAGTGTATCTGCTACTGTTTGTAACTATACGAAGTACTTTATTCTGCATCCTGTCCAATCTCGTGAGAGGCGAGTGTTTCAGGCTGCAGAACACCGGACAGGTGTATAACATTGCTTGTACATAAGTATTTTATTGTCCATACCAAGCTCAGAATTTCTGGCTATCAGTGGGTAGGTACGCCCAACGGCAGCTCCCGCCCTCTGGATAGCCAGAGTTATGTGTTCTCCGAATGTCATTCCCTTGTCCAATTGTACTCCTAAGTATTTCGCCGATCTCGACTCTCTAACGTAGGTATCCCGGACCCTCATCCCACGAGGAGGGAGCTTCGAAATGCATCACCTCTTCGTGAAGTTGACGACCTCAGTTTTCCCTACATTGACCTTGATCTTATTTCTCTCCATATACGGCACGATGTCCCAATCCAGATGGATCTGGATCTTTTGAGCGACCACGCTGGAGAATGAATGCGTGTATAGTGCGGTGTCGTCCGCGTATCGCATTCACCCTCTCGGATCGCGGAAAATCGTGAGTATATAGTGAGTATAAGTAGGGAGAGATGCTCGAGCCCTGCGGGACACCTGCTTCGACCTGGTATCCTCCAGAAAGATTTACCCTTACCGCAAACGACCGACCCGTGAGATACGAGTTGATCAATCTCACTGAGTTCAAAGGCATGCCTGCCCGTAGCATCTTGCTGACCAGACCTTCGATCCATACGGTATCGAAGGCCTTTTCCATATCCAACAGAGTCATGACTGTGTTGAGACCTTGGTTGAAGGCCTCCTTTACCCCGTGCACAATCCGGACTACCTGAAAAATATCAACACATCTTCTTTTCGCATGTGAAAATCGTCTCATTTATCGTTGGGATTTTGTTCGAAAGTGTATGATTTGATACAATGGAAAAAGATAAAACTAGAAAGTTAGTCGGTGATTAAGTCTCACACCTGCACGTTAAAACCGATTTTGACTATATCAGATAAGTCTATCTTACGATTGTTGCCCCATAGGCGTATTACCAACAATTGTTAGCTATCATCACCAACTTTTTGTGACAAAACAATCACCACAATATTGATTTTCTAAGGGTAAGTATTATACTATTTTCATATCCAAAATTTTTGAAGAATTGTCTCTGGTTATCTACCAGACTTGAACTTGTTCTGATACTCTCTTATGATTTGTTAGAGTGTAAATTGTCAGTATTAGCTTCATTCATTCATTTTTATTATTAATCTCTTTCGTTCTTGAAAATCTTCCTTGTTTGTACCGATTCAAAATAAAGGAACTTCTTGACGGTAAGATCGGAATACCCTGTACACATTCCTGTATTTCAGGATGTACGTTGTTTCATGTCACGATGACTGATTTTAATTAAATATTTGACACCCAGCGGTTTATTTCAAGCTTTCCCTCTTTCATCTCTATCAAAGAATCGTGTTAGATTTTATTCTCGGATTCATATTTGAATATGGAATTAAAGTCATAAATAAGAAATTGAGACATCGAAATAACTCCCTGGGAAAAATATGGCTCTCTTCCATTAGACTGTGTAACGTAAAAGTTGCTTTTGATTTATTGAATGTTGTAGTTTACGTGTCGAACGAAATTATAGGTTTTGGTAAGTATAGAGGTGTAGATGATAATGACTCAATAACAAGTTATACATACGCGAGATAATTATATTTCATTTAAGGAATTTGAGGTTAACGATTTCGCTGCTCAAATGAAAGTTCTCAGTTTTATCAACATGAGCTATTTTTATCAAATAAAATTTCTTTTTTCAACGAAGTAATTTTGCCAATAAGTAATTTCAAAGATAAACTGACATGAATTTTGTCTAAAGTCAGTTTTTCGAGAGAAATTACTGGAAAGAATTTTGAGTTGAAACAAATTCATCCAATGAAAGAAAGTTCGAGTGTTTCTGGCAGGATAAATCAACGACAATATATACAGGGTGTAACATAAGTACGTAAAAATATGCAAATGACGTATTCCTGATACAATTTGAAGAAAAAAGAAAGCTGAGAGGGTTTTATCTCACTTCCACTGTATGTGATGGATCGTCTCCGATGATTAAAGAAAAAAACTTATGTCCGGAAATGCTTCGTTTCGGAGATACCCAGTAAACACAAATTGATCTCAGAGATGATAGTGATCTGCACATTCATGATCCACATCACACCTGTGAGTTAAGTTGCGACTCGTATAGACATCTCCTATTTCGGGCCCTTTTGGTCGTTTTTTGCTTCACATTGTGATTCCAAATGTTACTCGTAGTTAGGTTGATGTGAAGATTTATTGCACATTTCAATTAGAGTCACATTGAGGTAACATCATAATCACAATGTGAAGTTGAGCAAATCATCCACTAGCTCTCAATTCGGAGTGCTTTTCGGTTCTTTTTTCGTAACACATTCCGATTGATCAAGATATAAAATGAGAAGACCAAGAGAACTCAAATATCTGTCACATATACTAATTAAAGGTTTCACAAGAATGCTGAATTATACTTGAAAGGGAATCTCTTTCTGAGTAAATTTACAATGCACTAGGAACTGCATAGGAATCGCATTCCATACATTCTGTTCATAAAATAACCCAGCCCTGTTGACTTTTGAGCAGCTCGAAATTTGTTTTTGATTCAACAGAAAAACTATTAGGCCGTGCAGAAGGTAACAAGTGGAGGGTTACTTTTTGGAAACACTGCAGTGTCATCTTGAAATATTCGGATGAAAACAAATTTTTCACCACATAATACCTATTCCAATTTATTATTTTAACTCTTAGCAGTGGTAGGATAATTTTCAATGTGAGGTTATGTACTTTTACTTTAAGAGATTTGGTCTATGCCTGAAGTTGATGTTACTTTATTTAAACAAGTGATTTCGGAAAAGAGCACTTGAACGACTCTCATAAGCTTACAATTTTCGAAAAAGAATGACTGAGTTTTGACCACATATCTCTGCTAGGTTCATGGAAAAACGATAGTATAAAGAATAAACAAAATATGATTATTAGCAAAACTTTAATTGGAGATATAAATGAAAAAATTCTGATAATAAACTCAAAATTCCAAACAAGAATTAAAGTTGACAAAAAATAATTTCTTGAAGCGCCAACGTTGCCTCCTTTTCTGTTCCTTACGTAACATGGCGGAGACAATTCCTCGTTTACAGTTAACATATCGATCTCCTAGAGATTTGTGGGATATTTCTGAAAATTACCGAATACCATGAAAATAAATCCATAAAGAAAGAATGACACTACTTCACGAAACATCATTAAATCAATAATGAAAAATATATAACAATCCAATTTTCTGCTAAAAACAATATATATATATATATATATATATATATATATATATATATATATATGTATATTCGTCGGCAAATATCCTATTCTTACCTTATCATCAGAGAAGGCTAGCTTAAGTTCAACCCAATTTGATCAATCGAAATACTCTCTCACATTTTGTTAAAAATCCTTGAAATAAATACTCTGCAGTACCTATATACCCATAACAGCTATGATATACCGGAATGGGCGGAAAGTGATATTTCTTTACATAACTACCCGTTCGAAAACACTAGAATATGGAAATCAGTCAATCTATTTCAATGAATTTTTGTTAGTACTGACCTTGGAAAAGAATACTTACAGAAGCACACTAGACACTTGAAGGCCCAATAAATGGCAAATTCGGGTACCTATGCACAAAGACGAGGGGGAAACATCTCGCTGAAATATGTACGAGATTTAAAATATTGAAATGACTGAAAGACTCAAACTGGTGACTGAAAGATTCAAGCCGATGACTGAAACACTCAAACCGATGACTGCAGCGAAGATTTAATGACTGAAAATTGACTCAAATGACTCAAAATTTCAAGTTGTACGAGATTTAAAGGAGATGTTTCCCCCTCGCACAAAGACAACACTTCCTCAGCGGCCATTTCGCCAAACAGTTCATTTCTTCGCGCCGGCGCCGGTCACTATACGTCTCCGCAAACACACAAAGCTGACATTGTAAAAGATTGGAATTTTCTTGTCAGAAATAAATGTTTCTGAGAGGTCAGAGAGATGCACAAACTGATATTCCCACACCCATTTTTATTTGAATTAATGCGAATCACTTCTGCATCTTTGAGACATAAGATTAAAATTCTAAACTACCGACATTTTTTATTCGATTACGAATGTGCTCGAGAAGTCAGAGATATTCACAAATTGACGTGCATATTCGTCTCGCATCACCCGAAATGTGATGAGAATTTTGAATATTCATCTTATTTGGTGTACCTTGGCGGTGACAAAGACTTATTATTGTTTTTCACTTTTGTAACATTTTAGTGATATGAATATGACTTCTCAAAGATGTTTGTGTTAACTGGGTAGAGGGTGTTGAAATTGATTTTTTTAGTTTATTAAAAACTAGTTTTGCAACAAATAAGTTTTTTGCACGAAATTTGGTAACCGTATTTTTTTTGAGGTGGGAAATCATAATTTCCTATCAATTTTTATGTAGCGCCTAGAAAGTTGAATACCTGAAAATATATGTTCACTTTTATTGAAGTAAATCATCAATAAAAATTATTATATCATTAATATATCTCTTGAGTGATGGCAATTTTGAAAACAAAATATAAACATATAATTTATATACAGAGTGGGGCGCCGAAAACGAAACAGATCGAATATCTTCGAAACGCATGTGCTGTGAAAAAAATGCAAAAACTTGTCGATTTTTAATCCAAGGGGGACATCTTTCTATCATAACCTAATCGGTCATACCTCTCCCCCCACCCCTTGGTGACTATCACCCAAACAATTTGAGTAAGGAAAGTAGTAAGTGTGACAAAGTTATTTCATAAGGAATTCAGCCATTTCAATTTTTACTACCTGACTTATTAATTTGGCGCCCTCTTGCGGGAAAAACAATTGTTTCGTATTCCAAATTACGATTATTCATTTGCAGGCTAATTTGATATAAATTCGATTACAATGCATTATGGAATTTTTCTGAAGGAAAAAACAAAATGGCAGCTCCAAAAAGTCGAACAAGATTTTCAATTATGGTCCGATCGATTCAAAATTGATATGTGGTTGTTTTTAGGTTCGGAATTTATGATTTGTTTGTCATTGCAAAAAAACAAGATAGTGGCTCCAAAATGGCGGACGAACTTCGTAATTATGGTCCGATTCGAATCAAAATTACTATGTGGGGATTATCAAGGTCGGAAATAATGATTTTTTTAACAATGCATAAAACCAAATTTGTAATTGTGGTTTGATTCGATTCAAAATGACTAAAATTAATTAATCAAATTGATAAAAATAGTTATTTATGTACCAAGGACGAAAAACTGTCTATTATAGTCGAGCCTGCAAATTGATAGCCGAGGCGCAGCCGAGGATAGCAAGCAGGCGAGACAGTAGACAGTTTTTCGCCGAGGTGCATATTACATTTTTTCGTCTACCTCTACATACCTTTATGAAAGTAAGTACTCGCATGTTTGCTGGCCTCAGCTACGTCCAACTCTTCGAACTGCAGACTCGATCAATTCTTGATTATTATGAACACTAATATTCACACCACGATCTAAAATCACACGTAAAATCTAGCGGATTTCGTAAATAATTAATTTGACAACAGCAAATGACAGTTCCGTGCCGTATCATAGTGACCACAGCGGACGAAAAGAGTTTGCGGACGAAAAGTGTTTGCGGACGAAAAGTACGTGCCTTCAAAAATAGTCGATTTTTCGTCCGGAAATTAGTACGTAAAATGTCATTTTTTGCAGAGGTCGACGAAAAAAAGCTTTTATACAAATGAGCTGAAGAGAAAAAAAAATTTTTAGTTGTGTGACTTGGGTTATTCTGTGCGTAACAGAATCAAAGTTCTACCGCGCAAGAATACCTATTTTGTACTTGCAACAAGCTCTTTCGAATCAGTTACGCACAGAATAACCTACGTCACAAATATGAAAAATAATTTTTTTTGTTTTCATTGCATTTATATAAAAGCTTTTTTTTATCAATTTCATTCAATTCCTTTCAGTCATTCTGAAAATCTGTATCTAAAACACCCACAATCCAATTTTGAATTTTAGTATTACTAATGTGACCGTGCAATTTTTGACTTGTTTTATACCTTATGGTCTTTGGAATCAATAAAATTATTATTATTGATTATTATTATTACAAATATCATCCGCCATCCTGGAGCTGCCATTTTCTTGTTTTACTAACAGGGCAAGTTGTATGAAAGCTTTTGAAAAATAAAAAAATGGGAAAACCTTGCATAAATTCAAATCCAATCATTCCAAACTGCATTAGTTCACAGTAGATGATTAAAGTGTTTGCCATGAACTACTGCCATACATGAGTATAAGTTAGTCTCGAAACGCTGTTTGAAGTTTTTGAGCAATTTATGTAAAATTTTTCAATTTGTAAGTTCATACAATGTTCATTTTTTAATTTTTTTGTTGTGTTTTCGTGAATTGTTCACATTTCAAATCAAAGTTGGAATACGAAACAGTTGTTTTTCCCTCAAGATGGCGCCAAAATGACAAGTTAGGTAGAGATCACTGCAATGCTGTGTCACATTTAATACTTTCCCTATTCAAATTGTATTAGTGCCAAGGGGTGGGGAGAGTGGTATGACAGTTGAGGTTATGAAAGGATCTAAAAACGACGAGTTTTTGCATTTTTTTCACAACACATGTGTTTTGATGAATTCGCTTTCGGTGCCGGGTTGAACCGAACTATAATAACAAAGTTAGCCCGCCATCTTGTTTTTTGCATCGACAAAAAAATCATAATTTCCTACCCTGAAAATCCCCACATCCTAATTTTGATTCAAATCGGACCATAATTACATATTTCGTCTGTCATCTTGGAACCACCATCTTGTTTTCTTGCATTAACAAACAAATCATAATTTTAGATCCTGAAAACCATCACGTATCAAATTTGAATCAAATCGGACCATAATTGCGAATCTTGTCCGCCATTTTGGAGCCGCCATTTTGTTTTTTCCCTTAGAAGAATTCTATAACGCATTTTAACCGATTTTATGTCAAATTGGCCTGCAAATAAAGTATCATAATTTGGAATTCGTAACAGTTGTTTTTCCCGCAAGAAGGCGCCAAAATAAAAAGTAAGGTATCAAAAATTGACATGGCTGAATTCCTTATGAAATTACCTTTTTAATGTTGTGTCACACTCACTACTTTCCCTATTCAAATTGTTTGGGTGATAGTGACCAAGGGGTGGGGGAAGAGGTATGACAGTTGAGGTTATGATAGGAAGGTGTTCCCCTTGGATTGAAAATCGACGTGTTTTTGCATTTTTTTCACAACACATGCCCCACCCTGTATGTTTCCAAACATTGTCCAGCATTGTTTTTCCAAAGTTTTTCTGGCATCAGGCAAAATATGAATATTTTACATAACAGTAAGGAAAATATTATATTTGAATAGATCCATTTTACGACCAAATAACTAGGTATATATTTTTGGGTACTTTTCTGCATGATTTGACTGACGTGAGTTGAATATCTAAAGAAATATGTTCATTTCTTGATCAAAGTAATCAATATAAACTATTCTATCGTTGATGTATCTCCTCGGTGATGATAATTATGTTAATGCATCATTTACATATGTTCACAAAAATTGTCTCTTCAAAGTTTTCCTGGTATCAGACAAAATATGCATATTTTTTATTCCTCATAATATAGTGCCTAATGGAAATATTTTATTCAAATTGAATTATTTTACAATCGAATAATTATGTATTTTTGCATACTTTGCCTGGGGTAAGTTTAATACCTCAAGTTTGATCGGATCTTGATCAATATAATCAGTATAAATTATTCTACCCAACGATAGGTGTCGCTACTATTGTGTTAGGAAGCATCATCTCAAACTCAGTAACAGTATATGAATACGATAAATTGTTATTGTCTATTAGGCTGCTTAGCTTATACCAACAATATATCATGATAACAATTTTTAGTCATGTGGACGATTATTTCGGTGATGAAAATGTGATTAATAAAACAGAGAAAGTTAGCATCACACCTATTTTTAACCTTTTCTAATTGATCGATGTTATGTCTTTCAGCACATATACAGTGTGTCCCTAGACCAGTGGGACAGTTAAATATCTCTTGAACCAATAAGAATTTTCAAAATATTATTATTTCACAGCATATTGCACTATGAGAACTAACTTCAGGAATGATTATTTTTTATACGAGGGGCGCAAGAAAAGCTCACAAAATATAACATCAGTTTTTTTTTTAATGGAACACTCCATATATTTCAACACATCTGAATCCTCATTCATTTAGGCTAATTATATGTTTTTTATTTTTGAAAATCCGACAAGGCGTTGCCAAGTTATACCAGTTTTTCTTTAAATACAGACATTTTTGAAGACAAACCCATCATTCATACTACCAAGAATTTATGAAATCATTCAAGGCTCTTGGTAGTCGGTAGCATATTCTATCATAATGAAATACTCATAACCTTTGAAACTTATACAGGGTGGTCAGAAAAATTATACGATTTTCACGAAATTCAAACTTTCCTCTCATCAATTTTTCAAATCGTGCACCCTACAATATGCATGATTTTATATCCCATTGGTGATTCGATTGCTTATGGTCAATAGTTGTTAAAGAGTGATGTGAATTCCATTATCAACAAATGCAAATAAAAAAAATGCACTAAACTATTTATTCAACTGTTCTTAACTACTAAACATACGGTCTCAAAAAGAAAAAAATTGTCTTGACGAATAACTAGGCATGATAATATTAATATAAATGTTCGAATTGCCTTCCATTTGCTGCAAGGCACATTTCAAAATTTTTTATCGCATGATTTTTTGTAACATTTTCCAACATTTGCGGTGTTTGACAAACCGTCAAAATTCTATTTTTCAAATCTTCCTAATGCTCTGGTTGAGTAGTATACACCTCTGATTTTAAATACCCCCACAAAAAAGTCTAAAGGGGTCAAGTCTGGCGAACAAGCAGTCCATTTCATTGGTCCGTTTGTTCCGTGCCATCTTTGAGGAAAAAGAACGTTCAAATAGTCTGTCACGATCCCAACATTATGAGGCGGTGCTCCATCCTGTTAAAAAACATTTCTCTTAGGTGTCCAAGGGGAACTTCAGCAAGATGATTAATGAGTTCATTTTGTAGGAAATTAAGGTATCTTTCACCATTTAGAGTACCTTGATAAAAATATGGCCCTATCAAATTATTCTTGAAAATTCCACACCAAACATTTACTCCCCAAACCTCCTGAAAATTGGTTTCTCGAACCCAGTGCGGATTTTCTGCAGCCCAGTAATGTACATTATGACGATTTACTTTCCCATTATTGTGGAAGCGGGATTCATCAGACCACATAATTTTTGACAAAAAATCACCATCCTCATGGATTCTTACCATCATCAAAAAAATGAAATCTATCCGCCTATCATAGTCAGTTGGTTTCAAAGCTTGGACTAAATTTAATTTATATCGATGTTGCCTGTGGGTCTTCAAAATCCTTTGTACAGAACTCTGTAACAGAGTCGATTTGGGTTCTCGCAAAGAGGGAAAATAAACTCGGGAACTTGCTTCACACTTGTATTTGATTCTTTGCACTTCAGTATGGAAAAAACTAAAAATAAAAATAATGCCGTTGATCTATCATGTTAAGATAATTTTAACATAAAATTAAGCGAATAAACCTGATGATCACTTACCTCACACCAGGCAAAAGATTGATTTCATCAATTGTATTTCGATGATTACACTTAACCACAAGGCTTTGAATCTCGTTGTTGTTTGTTTGATGGTAATTCCTGATCAATTCGCAGTTTAGCCTCAAATCTAATGATGGTATTTTTTCCTGGTTGTCTTCGATCTGGGTAACGTTGACTGTACAATAAACACGCTCTGCGAGAGTTTTTTCTCGCTTCGCCAAATATGAGCAACATGTCAACATATTCATCGGGTGAAAATAACTGTGGCATTTCAATTTGATTTGTTTCACAAATAACGGGGCAGCAACTAAATCCGTATTAAGTGGCTTTGGACAATGAAACTACGTTATTGGATATAATCTTGAGAAACACAATTATTATTGATGCACTAATGTATTTTTATTGAATGAGCGAATGTCATATAAGTGACATGACTTCAAATTTTCCAAAGCCACCCCGGACGGCTTGAGTTACAAATGTGATTACCTGTAGACCATTGACCATAAGCAATCGAACCACCAATGGGATATAAAATCATGCATATTGTATGGTGCACGATTTGAAAAATTGATGAGAGGAAAGTTTGAATTTCGTGAAAATCATATCATTTTTCTGTCCACCCTGTATAACTCGAAGGAGATGAGTATTTTATATGATATAATAAGCTACCGACTATCAAGAACCTGGAATGATTTCATAAATACTTGGTAGTATGAATGATGCGTTTGTCTTAAAAAATGTCAGCATTTAATGAAAATTTGGCATAACTTGGCAACGCCTTGCCGGATTTTCAAATATAAAAAAAGTAATAATTAGCCTAAATGAATGGGAATTCAGATTTGGTGAAATATATGGGGTATTCCATTTAAAAAAACTGATGTTCGATTTTGTGAGCTTTTCTTGCGCCCCTCGTATGAAAAATAATCATTCCTGAAGTTAGTTTTCATAGTGCAATATGATGTGAAATAATAATATTTTGAAAATTCCTATTGGTTCAAGAGATATTAAACTGTCTCACTGGTCTAGGGACACACTCTATATCATTCCCGTGCCACATTAAGGTTGTATCCATAGCAAACATTGTGAACTTCACTGAAATATTCCTACTGATAGTTTCTATAGATCTTTGAAGTTTCATTGATGCTGATGGTGCTGTACCTAGGTTTTTCCGGGTTTTCCTACAGCTAAAAAGTGATTGCACCACGGATAAACGTCTTTCACAACCCAGGGCGCCAGAGAAAATAATAAATGTTGCTCTTTCTTACAGATATGTTCTGTGAAATGGTAATTATTAATGAATGTTTGAAATCCTGCTTTGTCCAAAGAAAATACAAGAAATTCAGATATGAAACGTCGGCATATAATACCCGTAGCTCTTTATTAAATATTAAACTGCCTATGCCCACTTTAACTCTAACCAAGAAGTCTCTAATCTATGAAAACAAGAAGTTATTCAATTATTTGCCCTCACACCTAAAAAAAAAATAAAAATGAGCACATGTTTTGGAAATCTGTAAAAAAGTTTCTTATGGTGAAGTTTTGTTACGGTATCAACGAATTCCATCAGAGCACCTAACTTCATGATATTGTGTTTGACGCACAGAATATATTAAGTACTAAAATAAAAAAAAAGATTACAATTTTTATTGATAAGTGTGTTATGATGTATGCCAATAATCTTTGTATCGTTATCCTATTTGTTTTTAGTTTCACCATAGACTAGACATTCCAAGTGCCATTCTCAACAAATTTGTAAATGTTTTAACAAATGTATATTTTAGTATTTTTATTTCAGTTATTGAAATGAATCATTTAATGAAACAACAAGAATACTGAGAGCTAGTCTGAGAAGATTTTGTAAAAATAAGATGTATAAGAGTCGTTTATAAGACGCAGGGCGACTAAATACAAAAAACACATAACCGATGATTTATTATAAATTTCCATAACAAAATTTCCCGTTGTCAATATTATAAACGTCCCAAAACCTCACGTATTCGTGTTCCAGATCTCCATCTGTTGGAGAACGGTAAAGCTGTTAATCAAATTGTTTGAAAAACAATTTCTCAGGGTTCTCATAATCTTAATTATATTGATACAATTTCCGTTGCATATCTTGTAGAAAAACAATTAATTTCGAATTAAAGTGAAACATTGTGAAATGAATGTAGATTAATCATCAGAAACAAAAATTAATTATTAATTATAACAAACAAGTGATTTTCCATTTCTCCAACAAGTCTTTGTCGGCTCGATTAAAGTTCACTAACATATAAGTCTTGATATGACTTCAATCGCTACACACATAATTTCATTTCCGTTTTGAATAATTCAGCCTACTTATCTTAATGTATTGACGATGACTTCAAAGAAGTCATTGATAGACTTTCTTCAATTAACTGATAATTTGTAAGAGACAAAATGGTTCTTCGATATCTAATTTATAAATTACAATCACCTTTGACATAAAGGATGTTATTATATTATAATTATACTGCAGCAATTTTTTAAAATGATAGTTGACAAAATGCATAGAATTACGTTTCATAGTATATTGGGCCACATATCCACGAGGATTGTAGCACCTTCATTGATAAAACTTTGAAAATGACAACATCGTTATCAATTACCGAAACGGCTACATTTGGAAAACATGTTTCATCGTAAACGTTTTTTCACAAATGGGTGGTAGAAAACAGTCCTAACAGAGACCAACAGAATGAAAACATCTTTGGCATGATATTAATATTTAATTTTTTCTTCCATTCAACTACTATAACCATGCTTGGGCAATGGACATAGTACCAACATAGATATTATTTAAGTTTTCTTCTGTCAACATTTAAATTAGAAAAGATTGTTTTTCCCATTACTTATATAAGGCTGAAGATGGAATCTAGCTAAATCCGAAACATGTACAGGGTTATTCACTATAAATTACCCACCCCTTATCATTGTTATTATTGCCTACAGAAAAAAAGTTGAATGTAAATGTTGCTTGCTTGTGACTAAATTTTGATAAAATGCTATCAAAAACCTATTGGCGTGCAGATTTCAGAGGATAATTTAACTCCTGTATAAAATGTGTCATTTAAAGATGACTGTATTGTAATTTTGACAGCGATAAAAAAGGTGCATCGTTTTTTATCACCGATAAAAACGCCTGTTCCTCTTTAGCGTCTACACCTAGTATGCTTACGTCACTTTAATGTCTGCCCTGTTAGTTATTTGAGTATTGTTGATAGTTGATACTGAAACATTACAACATGAGTCGTTTTGGGGAAGTTTCGACTCAACAAATAACAAAAAATATAGAAAAAGCAATCCCGCAATCTACAAAAAATACTAAAGCGTCAATATGGAGACAATTTATATTCGGTCGTTAATTTATCTTGCCAAAAAACACTCAAGCTTTTCTTTTAAGGATAAATTTCTTTTTAACTCAAAATTTTTCCATCAGTAGTTTTGCTCGAAAAACTGACATTTGACAAAATCGCTCGACCTTCAGTCTCGCGATTTTGTCATGTCAGTTTTTCTCGTAATATCACTGATTGGCAAAATTATTTCGTTACAAAAAGAAATTTATCCGATAAAAAAAAGCTCTTGTGTTTTTACTGTTGATACAAATTTTTAAAGATTTTTTCAGATGGGATACCCTGTATATTATAAAATTTTTGGAATGGTGTTTTTTCCTGATTTCAAAAATATACCATATGTTACCCCTATCCTTTAACGTTTTTGAGTTATTAGGGGTGAGGAAGATCAAATATTGAAAAATAGAAAACAAAAAATTTATACAGGAAATTTAAATAACATGATAAGTCATAAAAGATGTTCAATATGCCCACCATTATTGTCATTGCATGATTGATAACGTCTTCTTGTATTTATAAGTGCATCGGAAATTGCTTCATTATTGACATTCAGATTCATTATTTCAAGTCGAATCGTGTTTTTAATTAATTGAATATTATTATTATTGTTATTAACAAAGTCTTTTAGAAATCCCCAGAAAAATTAATCCATAGGTGTCGTGTCTGGACTGTTAGGTGGCCATTTAATGCTTTCATTATTTCCTATTCATATTGGGAATACATTATTCAAATGTTCTTGAACAGGACATTATGAGGAGTTGCCCCATCTTGCATCCAAATTATACTGGCAAGCTCGGCTTCCGAAAAATTTTGTATTAAAATATTTTCTACTTCTGGGATAAGTACCTATTTCTTGATATGTATCTCCTGTCAATATATAATCATAAAATATTGGGCCAACAATTTTATTTCTACAAATTCCGCACCAAACGCTAACAGTTTTTCTTCCTGATTTCTTTATTTGTTCAACCAATCTTTTTCTGTTGTCCTTTCTTTCCCACGACCTTCGATTTTTCCTATTGAAAACTCCTGCCGTGGAAAAAGATGACTCATCAGTCCATAATATTTTAGTTAGATAATCGGTATTTGCTTTCAAGTTTTGAATCATCTGTTGATAAAATTCAAGCCTTTTCCTCTTATGAGCCTCGTTAAAACTTGCACGGTAAAATTTTATATGGTTTGTAGTTGTGTTTTTTCAACGTTCGTTGAATTTTGGAATAACTTTTACCTAATTGATCTGATGCTATATTCTTTATACTACATTCAGAATTTTCTAAAAAATAATGCAATGTTTCAAAAAAGTCTATTCGCGAATTAATATGCATAGGGTTACCTTCGAAATGAAGCAGTATATCTAGCTATTCTTCCTGGTTTTCTTGAATAACACGCTTTTTTCTACTGAAACTGAAGGTATGATTCACCTTTTGGTAAATATTTATAGCTTACTTGAAAAATATTAACTTTCATAGGATAGGTATTTACAGTAATAACTAATCCAAGTGGATTGTGGTGAATTCATGCACGACATAACTTAGTCTTAACTTTAGACTGAACTTAAGATTGCCTTAAAAATAATTGCTGGGTGTTCATGCACTACTTAACATATAAAGATAGACACAAGTGCAGAAGTGTATTTATTATCTCGGCACTCGCCGTTCGAGCATTTAATTCGGTAGTGTATCTTAATTCTGAACTGAACGATGAGTTATTTAAATAATTAGAATCATTTCCAGTTCGCGATATTCACAGCATAATTCGAATAAAGTCGACGTCTCCAGTTGGCAATTCATGTCGTGGAATCTGCCATCATCAAATTCTAGGAAAGTTTTCAGGTTAGGGTGCGGAAAAAAAACATAAAGGCGGTTCTTTCTACCATCTTCCTCTATCTAATAATCATTTTATTTTTCATCTTCGTTATGATGTCTAATAAACATGCGCAGAACATGATTGGCACAAAGAATTGAAAGTTGGCCAACTTATAACTTTCTTAAATCACTCTCAAGTCCTTAAGTCGCGTGCATGAACATTACCATAAAAAATTATAGTTTCATCTTAAGTTTGTGATTAAGTTATGTTAAAACTAAGTTGCGTCGTGCATGAATTCACCATTAATCGACGTCTAATAACTCGAAAACGGTATAAAATAAGGGTAACATATGGTATATATTTGAAATAAGGAAAAAAATACTAATCCAAAAATTCATTAATATACAGGGTGTCCCATTTGGAAAAAAAATATTTGTATTCCCTGAAATCTGCACGCCTTTGTATTTTTGATAGCATTTTATCACAATTTAGTCATAAGCACACAACTTTTACATTTAACTTTTTTTTCTGTAGGCAATAATAACGATGATAAGGGATGGGTAATTTATAGTCAATAACCCCTGTACCATCCAATTTGAAAATTGTTATAATTAGAGTAGTGAAGATGATTTTGTGATAATTTCTCCCGATTCATCTATACTACTCCACTATGAGCTGAAATGGACTTCTACCAGAGATAATATTCTGATCTGGTGTCAGGGCTCTGATTTTTGTACCATCGATGGTATTCTGCCTGATGTTTCAATGCGACAGCTCTGGAGCAGTTTCTGCTTCCGGGCTTCTTTAGATGATGTTCTCAATGAAGTATTTGGTATGTGTTTGTATCCCCATCAGCATTATTATTTCGGAACAATTATTCATAGTTCGTTTTAACAATTTGAATGTGAAACTCAAATGTAGCTGAATTTTCCTTTTTCGTATCAAGTTTGGTTCGTTTACGATAAGTATTGATGGTTCTCAATGTGAATCATCAAACACAGAAAATAATCGGTTCATGAATACAATGAAAACGTACGGTGATTCAATGAAAAGTTTTATCAATATTGGTTCAATGAACGGAATCGTTGTGTCAATGTAGCACTGGTTATTGATACTATGAAAAGGATGTTCATAATATCAATGAATCCATTCATTAATTCATTGACCAAGTACATTGAATGGGTTCGTTATTTTAACAAATTCCATTCATTAAACTAATGAAAAGTATTCATTCAATTGATGATTCCATTTCATAATATTGATTATTATATTGTTCTTTGTTGGAATGAATGCTGTATTATTGATATAACGAATCCGTTCATTACGACGAGGGATATTTAACATCAATTCAATGAATCGTGATCATTGAACTAATGAATGTTGGTCGTGTTGGATGTAGCATTTGATTTAATATTCATTTTTCATCTGCTCTAATTAATTTGATCATCCTGTTTCATAATTCATTTCCAAATCATGTTCAAAATAAATTTAGTTCTCTGCTATGGAATATTATAAAGATAGAGACACCTTTATCGATTTTGTAAAGAAATAAAGCAATTATATTCAGATTCATTCATACGCATTTTTACAATCATTCTTTGCAATAAACACAGCATTTTCCGCAAGAAGCATCAACCAGAGTTGTTTCAAATCAGAAGGCCAATTCGCATACACATTTTTGGTGACCCCGACGTGATTCCAATCGAGGTGATTCCTATCGACGTGATTCGAATGGACTTGGTTCGAATCGACGTGATACTGCACCTACCGCAATTCAAGAACTTTGCAAAAGGAATCATCCCATTCATCACAGATAAGAGGACAACACATACCAAGGCGGTATCAATTCAGACCTTCAACGAAACCTGCGGCAAAGTAGGAAGAAATCATCAAAGGTCGTACCAAATAATCCTTCATTCCTTATTTCCTCTATTCCCGCAATTCAATATTTCTTTCACAGGAATTTCGAACGTCCCTCTAGTTTTCATTTTATTCAATTTCTCAGTCACTTCAGACAAGTTTGGTTTTCATTGATGTCATTTCTGACAAACGTCACAATGACAGAAGATTTACAGTCACTAAATATACAGCGTGGTCGACTCAAGGCAGTGATCACAAGATTCGAAAATTTTATAAATGCATTCGATATATCCGAAAATAGCATAATAGAAATACAAAAAAGATTGCAAAAAATAGAAGAATCAGTCATTTCCTCATTTGAAGACGTTCAACAACAAAAAAGAATCATTAGATTCAAATTCTGATCATGAAATGAAATCGAAAACGATTATTACTGATTTGTTGCACGAGCCGAGGAATGTATCCTAAAACATACAAATTTTGCACAATCAACTCGTCAAGCTCATTCTGTTATTGGCAGTGGTACTTCATCTGATCGAGTCAATGTTCAGAACGATGCTTCCAATGTTAAATTACCTACTATCAAACTTCCATGTTTTCAAGGCGCTTACAATGAATGGCTCAAATTTCATGATTCCTTTGATTCCTTGATAAATCAAAATAAGGTCATAAGTGATGTTCAAGAACTCCATTATTTGAAATCATCAGTGGTGAAGCTGCAAAGGTCATAAGCTCTTTGAAAACAACAGCAGATAATTACAAGGTAGCATGGAAATTATTAAGTGACAGATATGGTAATAAACGATTACTCATTTTCAATCACATAAAGTCATTATTCAATTTACCAAAAACTGATAAAGAATCCTCTTCACAAATACGCAATTTACTTGATAATCTCATTAAAAATATCCAATCACTTGAATTATTAGGACAAAGTTCACAAAACTGGGATCCTTTATTTATTTGATAATGAACAAATTAGATTATGTCACAGTTCGACAATGGGAGAAAGAAGCATACAAAAACATAAGCAATGCACAAAAATCTACAGATACGGTTACTCTTGAATCTCTGAATTTTTTTTTTAAACGATTGAGGCAAACAGTTCCAGATCTGCAGATTCAAGGTACAAAAGTTTTCATTACTCATATGATCCAAAACGTCATGTAATGAATATAACTTCACAAAAAGCCTTAATAGCTCATTTTCATGTACATTTTGCAAAAAAAATCATAAACTGTTCAATTGTTTGGAATTTATTAAACTTCCCGTGCATTCCAGATTGGATCATGTGAAGAAGGCAAAACTTTGCACAAATTGTTTGAACTCAGGACATTCGGAAACTGATTGCAGATTTGGTTGCTGCAAAAAATGTCAAGTCAATTACAACACTTTATTGCATTCAGATATTCAAGAACAGGTAATTTCAGATTCACATTCCTTTTCAAACATACAAAATACAGATAGAGTTGAGGATTCTCCTCAGGTATCACTTTCAACTCACATTAATACGAGAGGGCAAGCATTTTCCGCAAGAAGCATTGACCAGAGTTGTTCCAAATCAGAAGGCTAACTCGCATACAGGTCGTTACTATAATGTAGTTTTCTTTGAAGCAATGAATTACATTAGTCGATTCAATCATTGGTGTACATTGAATTAATGAATTGTCTTTTCTTTTGAGGTGTATTTGACATATGTTTATTTTCCTGGAGAATAATTGATGCATCCTCCAGTTTTTCTGTGGTAGGTACATGTTTTCTCTGATGAAATATTGTTCAATGAATTCAATACTTTAGCTGCTAACAATACACTAGATGGAAGAGTAAATAATGATCCTGTTATTATCAATATTGTTATTTATTTCTGAAAACAACAAATCCAGCGCATCCACACATGTAGTGAATATTAAATAAAATTCATGAGAACAATAATCTTTTTCTAAACTAGAAAGTGAAACATAGTAGAAAAAATTACATTGAATACAAATCCTATTTATTTCTTGGTGTTTCTGCATCGACTGCTATGGTCATTAGCCACGTGTTCTGGATAGGCTTTGTTACTAACGCCATGCGCCACCTTAGGAGCAGCACTAATAATTGGAACGCAACAGTGAATCATTATTATTTGTATGAAAACTACCTACTGAAATATTTTAATTAGAAGTATGAACTTTGCAAAATTAAAAAATAACAAATAGATACGCAAAATACAAAATTCAACCATAGAAACAGTGTGATCCAAATCCAATCTTTCGATTATTCAAAGAAATCATTTAATCATCCAATGCTAGATGAAATTTAAGCGACCGGCAAGTAGGCCACTTGATCAACCGGTTAAAATACTATCTGAATTGCTGATGTCTGCTTTCTTTCTTATAAAGATTTGTTGAGGTTTATACCAGCTACAAGATTTCTAGCATATATCAAATTCTTCTGAAATCAAATTAATTATCATATTTTTACCAAATTTTCTACGCCTTCAGCATTGGGGTCTGGATCTGAAAAAACATATAATAGTACCTAATATGTACATATCATAGTAATTCAAGATCTTACCTGATTTTATTTCTCAACTGCTGATTTTTATCTGTCGTCCATTCTGAGCCATCGCTCTAATATGCTCTTCAAATTAGAGCACTTATTATACAATTTTCCTTCACTTCACTTGTTCGATAATACTCCTTTAAAAAACATAAATGAATTAATTTATTAATTATGAAATTCTTTCTTCATATTATTCCATTCTTACCACTTTTCGGTAGGGAATATTGCAAAAATCTCTTACGTCGATAGCTTTTTGACAAAGACATTTAAACACCCTCATCTTCAAAGTATTGTACTAGTTTTCATTAACAATGTCCTCTGTTCATTTCAAATATTTCTAATTTTTGATAAAATTCTAGCAGCATTACCTCTTTTGCAGTTTCATTCCTAATATTGGCTGAGGTTATATTTCATTAACTTCATCGGGGCTTGTTGATCTACTGTAACGTGAACTGGACGATGAACCAGCAGAAGTTGATGTGACAAAAAATAGAGTTAGATATGGCGAATACATTGATTGAATGGCAAATTTTTTTAAATAATTATTCAACTGCAAACCGATTGAGTGACGCCATTTTGTTAAAACTACTCAAATTTCTAAATATTTGAAACAATTATCGTTAACAATATCTGAATGCTGGGTTGGTAGTGAAGTCATGAATCCATTTGAAATGAAAACAGTGAATCAAATTTTGTCTCCATTCGAAACATAAAGAACAGCAATCTAAGAGTAAATGTCAAGACCTGAAGACAAATACTTACCTCTTGGTCGCCCTCTTTCACAACAAGCGACAAAATAATCGTACGTTCGCAGTTCAAACTCAACTAAATTTATAAATATCCCGAAAGTGACTAGACGCCGAATACACTTCCCTTCCACATTTTTGTTGACTTACCCTTCACGTAGACATTCACTGCCTCAACGAACACGTTCATTAATGGAATGAATTGATTCTTCATTTGATGATCAGTACATTCATATTATGAATTATGTAAGCTCATTAACATTCGATAAATTCCAAGAATCAATAGGAATATACGTATTCAAACAATTTTCATTGCGTCAAAGAATCCTGTAGAGATGTAGCATTTAGATGGTTTCAATCATACCTAACGGAACGCACACAAATGGTCTCGCTTAACGGAGAAAGTTCGAAATCTCAACTAGTGAGTTGTGGGGTACCACAAGGATCAGTGCTTGGACCCCTTTTGTTCTTGGTGTATATCAATGATCTGGCAAGCATCAATATCAGAGGTAAATTCACTATGTTCGCAGATGATACTACACTACTGTGGCACGGCACCAACAGTGATGAACTGAATGAACACATAGCTACAGACATATCCTTGGTGAAAAACTGGTGTGATGCCAATAAGTTATCATTCAATGTCTCAAAAACATGCATTGTAACCTTCAGATGCACTCTGAACGAGATAGTCTTAGGAAACTCGATAATAAGTACTGAACCATCAGCCAAGTTTTTGGGACTCCATGTGGATAACAGTCTGTCTTTCAATACTCATATCAATACTTTATGTAAAAAATTGTCATCAGGGTGCTTTGCAGTAAGGGTCATCTCATCAGAATTAAATACATCTGTAGCAAGAGCAGCATATTTTGCTCTGATTGACTCACTATTGAGATATGGAATTTGTTTTTGGGGGAATAGTTCCCAATTTCTATTGAACTCGGTGTTCGTATTACAAAAGAGGGCTGTGAGATACCTTTGTAGAGCAAAACCTAGAGATTCATGCAAACCCTTATTTATTGCTAAAAAGATATTGACATTGACATGTATCTTTATTCTGGAAAGTGTATGTTTAATCTATAAAAAATATTACAATAATATCCAATCTTTTCCAACTCACAAGACGAGAAGTGATAACTTCACGGTGTCCCTACCAATTCCCAGAAGCTCCTTGATAAAGGGGTCAATAATATATAATGCTAAAAAAATGTTCAACCACCTGCCTTCACATATTAGATCCTTGGTGGCACATAATAGATTTAGGAACGCTGTCAAGGAGTTACTGCTAGATAGAGCATATTATAATTTGAAAGAATTCTATGATGATGTATTTTAGGTAATTGTGTTTTGATATCGATGTGTATTGTTAATTTCGCTTTAGATGTGTATCTGTTTATATGTGACGTTGTATATACAAATTTTTATTATGTGATTAGGACAATTTAATTGATCTTGTCATAATTGTGACTTTTCATATATATATATGTCTCTTTGTGTGTTTATATATGTGTATATGTGTGTATGTATGTATGTGTATATGTATGTGTATATGTATGTGTATATATGTATATATATATATACATGTTTGTTTATTTATGTTTATACAGCTATATTTTTATGTATTTTCTCGCTTTATCAATGAGAATTCAGTTCTTTCGATAATAAAGCATATTTGATTTGATTTGATTTGTATATTGAGCCAACTAATATGAGTAAGTGTCAGTGAACAAAGTAGTAATAAACGGTAATTATTAATATATGTGGCCGTGGTGGTAGAGCGTTCGCCTTTGGAGCGAAGGGTCGAGGGTTCAAAGCCTAGCATGGTCATCGGTCTCGTGCATGGCATCACACGTTAAAAGGTAAGGGCTGCGTCTTCCCTAGCACACACAAGTATCTCGAAGACTTCCGAGGGTTGCGCGTAGGGGTGCAATCGGTTGACGGAAATAACAATTTTAACAACAATTTTCAACAATATTCATTAAAATGGTCATTGTAGTTGTTTTTTGTTGTTTTGTTGTTATTTCCGTCAACCGAGTTTGCACCCCTGCGCGCAACCCTCGGAAGTCTTCGAGAGACTTGTGTGAGCTAGGGAAGACGCAGCACTTACCTTTTAACGTGTGATGCCATGCACGAGACCGGTGAATCGGTGGATCGAACCCACGACCCCACGCTTGCGAGGCGTACATACGCTTTTACCAGCCGACCACCACGCCCCAGTGCCTTGGGACAATGAATTCTGTTTGTTGGTAAAATGAAAAATTCCACGTCGTTTTAGTGTGCCATTTTCTTTACCTATATGAACTTTTCCATTGTCGCAACGACACCATTTCATAGGTCTGAGCAACGATCAACATTGAAATCAATAAACTTGTATTCATTGTATCAATAAATACCTGTTTGTCAGTGAATCTTAATTTATTAGCTCGATGAAAAATTTATTGTACCAATGAACGGACAGGTAATAAACGGTATTCATTGATATAATGTACCACATTTTTTTCAGTGAAACCCACAAAAATTTATTTTTAACTATTTCAGTGATTGTATTTGGAGCCTGCTGAAAAGGAGAACAATCCCTAGAAGCATAATTCAATATAAGGACAACCAATGAAATATACAATTTCCCAAAAAAACATCCCTAAAATTCAAAGTAAATTACCTTATCAGTAATCTTTCATTAGAGTCAATTAGTGAAAGTGGTTAGCGTCTTCAATAATTAAGTGAATCGTTTGAATTCGACATAATAGAAATAACAGCCCCTTTCAGATATCTGAAATACTGAGATATATGACCAATATCAGTCCTACCATACTTGGGAGAATAGTTACCTGAGTCAATAGTCATATGGGTTACGAGATTGAATAAAAGCCCTGTATAATTTACATGTGGGAGACAACTTCGTTTAAGTGAAATTGTCAAGCTGTGTGCATGTTTGAATATATTTACTTGATGGACGAAAATTTGCATTTCATGCAAAATATTTATTTTAAAAATCGTAGCAAAGCGCTTTCGACTGTTAAGTCATCATCAGTGCGTACCTGTAAGTAAGTAATAATTGAAATGGAATTTGATAAATTGAAAAATTGAACGTCAGGAAAATTTAGAAAAGTGAGGTTACTTACTCATCAGGTTTACAAGAAGCCGTATAAAAACATCAAGTCCATGGACCAAAGTGAAATTTAAAATTATACATAATATATAACATAATTAAAATTGAACAATTTTCATCCTGTTCAAGGATTAAGCTCAATTTATAAACTCCGCCGCCGTAGTTACAGTTGACGCAGCTGAAGATGAAATATGCTTAATAAGTACAACTGTTTATAAACTCCGTAGCGATACGTAGCCGCTGCAGTTGCCGCAGGAAGGTAAACAACTTTTATCTTCGACAGCTACGGCATTTTATGGTTTTATTTATTCGATTAGTCTAGTCAAGTAACACACAATTATGGTTGTAGTGTTGTTTTTGACTCTTTTGGAATCATTTACTCGTATAAATGAAATATAATATTATACTGAATACGCATGCACTAGTGCAGTGGTCGGACAGTTTATAAATTAACAAATTTTTTCACAACTGCAACTGCAACGGCTGCGTCAACTGTAGCTACGGCAGCGGAGTTTATAAATTGAGCTTTATTCGGGATTCAGATATGGGATTCTACATCATGTCTGTCTGAATGTTGAAGTGGAAGTGAAGTTTTGAACTGACAATGTGTGACAATGACACTAATGACAAGTGACAATGACAATTGACATATGTGACATAGATTCAAAGAACTGTAATATCTCTAGAAAATGCTAACCACTCGTGTTGGCGAAACGTCGAGATCTTCTCCAAACATACGTCGACCTTACAACCCGAAGAACCACCATGTAATCGAGACATGAGTTTAAAACGGAACATAGATCTGCAAAGGATCAGTCTAATGGAAACCTTTAGTTTTTTCAGAAGTATGCTACCAGAGAAAACTCTATCAAGATTTTCTGTGTGTTCTCTGCTTGAGCCACCAGCATTGAGCTCAAGGTCATGGGAGAAGTCTGATGAGAACTTTCTCAGTCCCACAATCGGCAATTCGGGTAAATCAAAGATGAGAACATCTGGTGGAAAAGAATAAATTGACAAAATTAGAAATCAATGAAAGATAATGAAAAAAGAAAGCTTTGTTCAAGTATGAAATGATAGAATAGAATAATTCCCACAATAATACTCCTGATAACTGAAAATAATACGTTATTTTCACAATCTTACACCAATCACTTAGAATATCACCAATTATGTCACATAAAATATATCCAACCCAAAATACAGCGGAAATTATGGTAGAACCCGATTCCATGTCGATCCATTTTCATCAATCATAAATGATTATAGATAGGTGTAAATTACGGTGTATCCCCAATAAATTAACTCTGATGTCTTCATATAAATATTAAATGGATTTTTTGTATCGGCCATGCCAACGGGCTCGTAGGAAAGATGTGTCGGTACACAATATAATCGTCTTAATGTCAACATCATTTTTCATTTGTCATTCTCCTCTGCGAAATTTGTCTTCTCATGTTTCAGAAAGATTAAGATGTTACACACATCACTATTCATTATCAAACAAGTCGAATAACTTCAGAACATTGGATTCATCAATAAAGAATATGATTGATGCAATATCGACAAATGAGATCAATTGTATAAGGATAATTTTTATCTGTTATTCCTGCCTGTTGGTACTTCGCAGTCAATCCTGGAGTAATATGAGTAATGAGATTTTCTGTAGTTTGACTTGCAGACGTATTCAAACGGACAGTTGAAAATATCAGAAAAGGATAATTCTCTCGTTTTTTTTTAGCATACCGTGTTACGATTAAAAATACTCGTTAAATGAATCATTTGATTTGATAACAGAAAATTATATTAAGATAATTGTAGTGTATGAACAGACGCACAATATCATGGACAAATTAAAAATTAAGACAATACCCAGAAACGAATGTCTACCAGAATCTACTAGTAAATCTCCTGAAGGAAAAAAGTAAAACTTGGTATACTGATGTAGGTTTATCAATGTGAAAATGGTCAATGGGTTTCAATGTATGTTGTTGGCAACTAATAAATTTATGGATCTGAACAAAATTGGTTGAAGGAAAATAAAATAGATGAGACTAACCATTTTAGACACTAACGTCTACCCATACCAATGGAACAACAACCCTAAATCATAAGCCATTTCTAGGATCTCGGCGTATCTGAAAACCTATTTGGTTAAAAAGTTACTGATGGTCCTATTTGAAGGTTTTCTAATATCGGGAATTACAACGGTAAGATTCAGTCAAACCTCGTCGGGGGTCCAGACAGGTCCCGCTCGTATTGATCTTTTGCCAAAGCTTCACATCTAATTCATTTCCCCCTCTAACCAAATGAGATGAAACACCATCCACGAATGACCAGGAAAAAGAAAATATTTTTACAAACATGTTTGCTGCAAATTCTACTCTGGACTCACTGGGAAAATGACCACAGAACATCACTTCCATTGACAGTCATATAACTGTGATTATCTTTCCCAGTTTGTTTGGACTTAACACCAAGAAAATTAGTGGATCTGTTGGAATTCCTCCGATCGTTCTCAAAAAATGTGCCCCTGAAGTAACACCAGTTCAATGTAAGTTATTCAACATCACTTGAGATTTGGTGGTATTTCCGCCCTACTGAAAAATTGCAAGAGTGCAGTTCCCAAAAAAAGGTAATAAAACCCTTCCTAGCAACTGCTGACCTAACGCACTGCTATCTGTTATGTCGAAGGTCATGGAAAAAGCCATCAACATAGAGAAAATGAAATAAATGAGTATGGATTTAGTGAGGGGCAATATATGAAAATTTAAGTAAAGAAGTTATTGGGTATAACCCTCAAAATGTTCTGCAACCGTAGACACGTGAAAATGAAATATCTAGAACGATCAGGAATTGTGGATGATCCACAATATGGTGATCATCATCAGAAACCAACTGGTGACTTGCTTGATCATTTCTCACATATATGGCAGCTATCCATTGAAAAATATGTTGAAACTCCGGCCTTGGCATTAGATATCTCCAAGGCATTTGTTCCCGTTTGGTACCAGAGACTCCTCGCCAAGCTTCCATATTATATGGCTTGCTCCCCTCAGTTGCATTTTTTGCCATCTGGGTTGAAGGAGTTTCATTTGACACTCTACCTGTGAATGCTGGTGTTCGGCAGGGATCCATTTTAGCACCAACACTGTTTCTCTTTCATATCAATGATATAACGGATCCCTCTAATTTTCGACAGATTTCTCTTATTCCGACCTTCCGAAAAATTATAAAAGAGCTAGCCAAAACTAGAAAAATGGATTTCATCAATGAGCACAACATTCTCAATCTTCAGCAATTTGGCTTTCAGCCACGTAAAAGCACAGGCGATGCTGTCTTCTCCTTCCTGAAAGAACAATACTGCCAACTGAATCTGAAGGAAGTTTGTGCGACAGTATTCTGCTACCTTTCAAAAGCCTTTGATTGTGTAAATCACGGAATCACGGAATCCTGCGCAAACTTCAACACTACGGGTTCAGAAATCTTAGCCTTAGTTGGATGGAATTTTACCTGGGGGAGCGTACCCAAATTGTGAGAACAGATACGTTGTCTAATTCTGGTTGGATTAGTCATGATGTACCACAGGGTCTCATATTGGGGCCAATTTCGTTTTTACTTTATTTCAATGAAATGGCTCTAAAGATTGACGGTGAATTTACAATTTTTGCGTACAACACAACAATCCTCTGGCATGATAATGAAGCATAGAACCTGCACAAAAAAATTGTCAATTATATTTCCGTTGTGAAGGAGTGGTGTGACTCGAATTTACTTTAGTTTAACATAAATAAAGCCAGTCTTTCATCGATCAAGTGCAATTTACCAGTGATTCAAGTGGGTACTGACATGATCATTGAACAAAAGAAAAATGAAGTTTCTTGGTATTCATCTAGATGATGAGCTCAACTTCGAAAGTCATGTGAAAATGTTGAGAACAAAATTATCCTCTGGTTGCTATACCGTGCGAGTAGTGTCTACTGAATTGGGTGTGGCCACTGCAATAGTAGTTTATCATGCTTAGATTGAATCTCACATTAGATACGGATTACCCCACTGGGGTAGCTGCAAAGATCACAATTTCCATTCTATCTTCATTTACAAAAACGGGCCTTCGCTACCCCCCCAATGTTGGAACTAGAGTATCATGTAAACCTCTTTTCCTGATGGATACTCGCCAAAATAATATTCTAATACTTCCCATTTGAACATCTAATTTAATGAAGAAATCTCTAATTTAAAATGCTTTGATATTATTCAATTATCTCCCAGTGACTACCCGAAGAATTGTCTCTCCACTATTCAGGAGAACTGAAGAGTCCAGTGAAAAACCGATGAGGTTCCACTTTTTAAAAAGTTGAGAAAAGCGAAATCTTATGTGGGAGTCTCAACTTTTTTTCCACTGTTCTGTCCACTTTCGACCGCAGTTTCTTATAAAATCTCCTTGTCCCCCCTGTAAGATTTGGTATGTTTATACTTTAAGCTTAAAATTGTCGATTTCGGAAAAAAATTGAACCTTATCGTTTTTCCACTGGACCCTTCATCTGTGAAAATTCTTTTTTTAAATGAACCATACTACAACAGTGTTCGAGAGTATCTAGACAAAGATTGGAATTGCTCGAACTTACCTTGTTCACATAGGTACACTCGTATGCTCATTCACCACTCTTTATATGACATTCGCCTCTTTGCGTAGTCCAATTTCAACTTGTAATAAAATTTCACACATGGGCGAAACTAATATCTGTATTGTTGTTTATTAATCACTTTATCTTGGTTGCTTCATGAGTGTAGCATTATTTTTTTTTTGCTATACACGATTTTACATTATACTATTATCCTTTTTGCGTTCTTCTAATAAGTTGTAATTATTGCTATTTTTATGGCTCTATTATACCTATATTTTCCGCTTATGACGTGATCTAGATATGTTTTGATGTCTAGTTGTTTCATGATGTACTAGTTTCTATGATGAACCTGTTCTCTTCTCTTCCTTTTTTTTACGATTAGTGTATTTATCAACACATTTTCAAGCATGCCACTTCTATATTTTCTTTAATTTTATACTTCTTTATACTTACATTAATAAATGCTTTGTCAACAAGATCTCATTCTTCGGAAATAAATTACCTATATTTTGATTTGATTTGTTGGGAGCTACCCCATGCCCAATGTATAGCTTTGCGGAAATAGTACCCTTCATACATACCGCATTCTCTTCCAAAGTTCCTATATCAGCAAGTGGAAGTAGAAGAGAACGGGGAAGGAAAGTAAACGATTTGAGTATGGACCTAGCAAAAGTTCTAGAATTGGGATCCAACAAATTGGCAGAGTTCAGTGCGAATATAACCCAAGCATGTATTTTCTCTGGGAAGGCTGATCTCACAGTGGCCACCGTAATTATATCAGGAGTCTATATAGTAATGAAGTCCTCCATTTTGATGCTCAGTATCACCGTCAGCAATTCCCTAGCTGTCATGGTAAAGCCATGTGAGGTACCTTGCCAAAAATGCCTCTCAAAAACTTGGTTTTCTGTTTCGTGCCAAGAGCTGTTTCACTACTCGTCAGTTCAATATGATTTATAAGGAACACATTCGACCCGTTCTGGAATACTGTTCTGATATATGGAGTGCAACCCCTAAACACACATTGGAACTGTCAGATTCTATCCAAAAAAGAGCCACTCATCCACCGATAGCAGTCCAATTGAGACTGACCCGTCGAGGTCAGTCTTCACATCCCTTTGTCGTCACTTTGAAGATATGCCGAACATCTCTTTCCGAGTCTTATTCTATCAACGACTGGCAAAGTTTTGGAACTCACTCTTGGTGTGATTTGTTGTGTCATTTCAGAACTGACTGAATGAGCTAGTACAAAGACTGACATTTGACGAATTTCATTAACATTCTGCTGTTTTGGTTTTTGATTTTTGAACTCATCGCTTAACCTCGAAAATAAACTGAAACCCGTTGTCAGTTTTATTAAAAGCGACAAAATTAAAAAAAAATATTTCGATAAACCTTGCTTAAAATATTAATAACTCACCTTGTGCATTGTACCGGATGTATTGACCATCATCAGTTTTAATCATTTTCTCGTTCAGGGGTTTCCGTTCTCGATCTGACTGAATGAGCTGGCCCAAGAAAACGGGTTGAAAGACTGACAGTTGACGAATATCATTATCATTTTGCTGTTTTGGTTTTTGATTTTTGAACTCATCGCTTAACCTCGAAAATAAACTGAAACCCGTTGTCAGTTTTCCTAAAAGCGACAAAATAAAAAAAAAATATTTCGGTAAACATTGCTTAAAATATTAATAACTTACCTTGTGCATTGTACCAGATATATTGACCATCATCAGTTTTAATAATTTTCTCGTTCAGGGGTTTCCGTTCTCGATCTGACTGAATGAGCTGGCCCAAGAAAACGGGTTGAAAGACTGACATTTGGCGAATATCATTATCATTCTGCTGTTTTGGTTTTTGATTTTTGAACTCATCGCTTAACCTCGAAAATAAACTGAAACCCGTTGTCAGTTTTATTAAAAGCGACAAAATTAAAAAAAATATTTCGATAAACCTTGCTTAAAATATTAATAACTCACCTTGTGCATTGTACCGGATGTATTGACCATCATCAGTTTTAATCATTTTCTCGTTCAGGGGTTTCCGTTCTCGATCTGACTGAATGAGCTGGCCCAAGAAAACGGGTTGAAAGACTGACAGTTGACGAATATCATTATCATTTTGCTGTTTTGGTTTTTGATTTTTGAACTAATCGCTTAACCTCGAAAATAAACTGAAACCCGTTGTCAGTTTTCCTAAAAGCGACAAAATAAAAAAAAAATATTTCGGTAAACATTGCTTAAAATATTAATAACTTACCTTGTGCATTGTACCAGATATATTGACCATCATCAGTTTTAATAATTTTCTCGTTCAGGGGTTTCCGTTCTCGATCTGACTGAATGAGCTGGCCCAAGAAAACGGGTTGAAAGACTGACTTTTGGCGAATATCATTATCATTCTGCTGTTTTGGGTTTTGATTTTTGAACTCATCGCTTAACCTCGAAAATAAACTGAAACCCGTTGTCAGTTTTCCTAAAAGCGACAAAATAAAAAAAAATATTTCGATAAACATTGCTTAAAATATTAATAACTTACCTTGTGCATTGTACCAGATATATTGACCATCATCAGTTTTAATAATTTTCTCGTTCAGGGGTTTCCGTTCTCGATCTGACTGAATGAGCTGGCCCAAGAAAACGGGTTGAAGACTGACATTTGGCGAATATCATTATCATTCTGCTGTTTTGGTTTTTGATTTTTGAACTCATCGCTTAACCTCGAAAATAAACTGAAACCCGTTGTCACTTTTCCTAAAAGCGACAAAATTAAAGAAATATTTTGATAAACCTTGCTTAATATATTAATAATTTACCTTGTGCATTGTACCGGATATATTGACCATCATCAGTTTTAATAATTTTCTCGTTCAGGGGTTTCCGTTCTCGATCTGACTGAATGAGCTGGCCCAAGAAAACGGGTTGAAAGACTGACATTTGGCGAATATCATTATCATTCTGATGTTTTGGTTTTTGATTTTTGAACTCATCGCTTAACCTCGAAAATAAACTGAAACCCATTGTCAGTTTTCCTAAAAGCGACAAAATGAAAAAAAATATTTCGATGAACATTGCTTAAAATATTAATAACTCACCTTGTGCATTGTACCGGATATATTGACCATCATCAGTTTCAATAATTTTCTCGTTCAGGGGTTTCCGTTCTCGATCTGACTGAATGAGCTGGCCCAAGAAAACGGGTTGAAAGACTGACAGTTGACGAATATCATTATCATTTTGTTGTTTTGGTTTTTGATTTTTGAACTCATCGCTCAACCTCGAAAATAAACTGAAACCCATTGTCAGTTTTCCTAAAAGCAACAAAATTAAAGAAATATTTTGATAAACCTTACTTAATATATTAATAACTTACCTTGTGCATTGTACCGGATATATTGACCATCATAAGTTTTAATAGTTTTCTCGTTCAGGGGTTTTCGTTCTCGATCTGACTGAATGAGCTGGCCCAAGAAAACAAGTTGAGAGACTGACATTTGACGAATATCATTATCATTCTGCTGTTTTGGTTTTTGATTTTTGAACTCATCGCTTAACCTCGAAAATAAACTAAAACCCGTTGTCAGTTTTCCTAAAAGCGACAAAATAAAAAGAAATATTTCGATACACATTGCTTAAAATATTAATAACTCACATTGTGCATTGTACCGGATATATTGACCATCATCAGTTTTAATAATTTTCTCGTTCAGGGGTTTCCGTTCTCGATCTGACTGAATGAGCTGGCCCAAGAAAACGGGTTGAAAGACTGACAGTTGACGAATATCATTATCATTTTGCTGTTTTGATTTTTGAACTCATCGCATAACCTCGAAAATAAACTGAAACCCGTTGTCAGTTTTCCTAAAAGCGTCAAAATTAAAGAAATATTTTGATAAACCTTGCTTAATATATTAATAACTTACCTTGTGCATTGTACCGGATATATTGATCATCATCAGTTTTAATAATTTTCTCGTTCAGGGGTTTTCGTTCTCGATCTGACTGAATGAGCTGGCCCAAGAAAACAGGTTGAAAGACTGACATTTGACGAATATCATTATCATTCTGCTGTTTTGGTTTTTGATTTTTGAACTCATTGCTTAACCTCGAAAATAAACTGAAACCCGTTGTCAGTTTTCCTAAAAGCGACAAAATAAAAAAAAAATATTTCGATAAACATTGCTTAAAATATTAATAACTTACCTTGTGCATTGTACCAGATATATTGACCATCATCAGTTTTAATAATTTTCTCGTTCAGGGGTTTCCGTTCTCGATCTGACTGAATGAGCTGGCCCAAGAAAACGGGTTGAGAGACTGGCATTTGACGAATATCATTATCATTCTGCTGTTTTGGTTTTTGATTATTGAACTCATCGCTTAACCTCGAAAATAAACTGAAACCCATTGTCAGTTTTCCTAAAAGCAACAAAATGAAAAAAAAATTTCGATGAACATTGCTTAAAATATTAATAACTCACCTTGTGCATTGTACCGGATATATTGACCATCATCAGTTTCAATAATTTTGTCGTTCAGGGGTTTCCGTTCTCGATCTGACTGAATGAGCTGGCCCAAGAAAACGGGTTGAAAGACTGACAGTTGACGAATATCATTATCATTTTGCTGTTTTGGTTTTTGATTTTTGAACTCATCGCTTAACCTCGAAAATAAACTGAAACCCGTTGTCAGTTTTCCTAAAAGCGACAAAATAAAAAAAAAATATTTCGATAAACATTGCTTAAAATATTAATAACTTACCTTGTGCATTGTACCAGATATATTGACCATCATCAGTTTTAATAATTTTCTCGTTCAGGGGTATTCGTTCTCGATCTGACTAAATGAGCTGGCCCAAGAAAACAGGTTGAAAGACTGACATTTGACAAATATCATTATCATTCTGCTGTTTTGGTTTTTGATTTTTGAACTCATCGCTTAACCTCGAAAATAAACTGAAACCCGTTGTCAGTTTTCCTAAAAGCGACAAAATAAAAAAAAAATATTTCGATAAACATTGCTTAAAATATTAATAACTTACCTTGTGCATTGTACCAGATATATTGACCATCATCAGTTTTAATAATTTTCTCGTTCAGGGGTTTCCGTTCTCGATCTGACTGAATGAGCTGGCCCAAGAAAACGGGTTGAAAGACTGACATTTGGCGAATATCATTATCATTCTGCTGTTTTGGTTTTTGATTTTTTAACTCATCGCTTAACCTCGAAAATAAACTGAAACCCATTGTCAGTATTCCTAAAAGCGACAAAATGAAAAAAAAAATTTCGATGAACATTGCTTAAAATATTAATAACTCACCTTGTGCATTGTACCGGATATATTGACCATCATCAGTTTCAATAATTTTGTCGTTAAGGGGTTTCCGTTCTCGATCTGACTGAATCAGCTGGCCCAAGAAAACGGGTTGAAAGACTGACAGTTGACGAATATCATTATTATTTTGCTGTTTTGGTTTTTGATTTTTGAACTCATCGCTCAACCTCGAAAATAAACTGAAACCCGTTGTCAGTTTTCCTAAAAGCGACAAAATTAAAGAAATATTTTGATAAACCTTACTCAATATATTAATAACTTACCTTGTTCATTGTACCGGATATATTGACCATCATCAGTTTTAATAATTTTCTCGTTCAGGGGTTTTCGTTCTCGATCTGACTGAATGAGCTGGCCCAAGAAAACAAGTTGAAAGACTGACATTTGACGAATATCATTATCATTCTGCTGTGTTGGTTTTTGATTTTTGAACTCATCGCTTAACCTCGAAAATAAATTGAAACCCGTTGTCAGTTTTCCTAAAAGCGACAAAATAAAAAGAAATATTTTGATAAACATTGCTTAAAATATTAATAACTCACCTTGTGCATTGTACCGGATATATTGACCATCATCAGTTTTAATAATTTTCTCGTTCAGGGGTTTCCGTTCTCGATCTGACTGAATGAGCTGGCCCAAGAAAACGGGTTGAAGGACTGACAGTTGACGAATATCATTATCATTTTGCTGTTTTGGTTTTTGATTTTTGAACTCATCGCATAACCTCGAAAATAAACTGAACCCCGTTGTCACTTTTCCTAAAAGCGACAAAATTAAAGAAATATTTTGATAAACCTTGCTTAATATATTAATAATTTACCTTGTGCATTGTACCGGATATATTGACCATCATCAGTTTCAATAATTTTCCCGTTCAGGGGTTTTCGTTCTCGATCTGACTGAATGAGCTGGCCCAAGAAAACGGGTTGAAAGACTGGCATTTGACGAATATCATTATCATTCTGCTGTTTTGGTTTTTGATTTTTGAACTCATTGCTTAACCTCGAAAATAAACTGAAACCCGTTGTCAGTTTTCCTAAAAGCGACAAAATAAAAAAAAATATTTCGATAAACATTGCTTAAAATATTAATAACTTACCTTGTGCATTGTACCAGATATATTGACCATCATCAGTTTTAATAATTTTCTCGTTCAGGGGTTTCCGTTCTCGATCTGACTGAATGAGCTGGCCCAAGAAAACAGGTTGAAAGACTGACATTTGACGAATATCATTATCATTCTGCTTGGTTTTTGATTTTTGAACTCATCGCTTAACCTCGAAAATAAACTGAAACCCGTAGTCAGTTTTCCTAAAAGCGACAAAAAAAAAAAAAAAATTTCGATAAACATTGCTTAAAATATTAATAACTCACCTTGTGCATTGTACCGGATATATTGACCATCATCAGTTTTAATAATTTTCTCGTTCAGGGGTTTCCGTTCTCGATCTGACTGAATGAGCTGGCCCAAGAAAACGGGTTGAAGGACTGACAGTTGACGAATATCATTATCATTTTGCTGTTTTGGTTTTTGATTTTTGAACTCATCGCATAACCTCGAAAATAAACTGAACCCCGTTGTCACTTTTCCTAAAAGCGACAAAATTAAAGAAATATTTTGATAAACCTTGCTTAATATATTAATAATTTACCTTGTGCATTGTACCGGATATATTGACCATCATCAGTTTTAATAATTTTCTCGTTCAGGGGTTTTCGTTCTCGATCTGACTGAATGAGCTGGCCCAAGAAAACGGGTTGAAAGACTGGCATTTGACGAATATCATTATCATTCTGCTGTTTTGGTTTTTGATTTTTGAACTCATTGCTTAACCTCGAAAATAAACTGAAACCCGTTGTCAGTTTTCCTAAAAGCGACAAAATAAAAAAAAAATATTTCGATAAACTTTGCTTAAAATATTAATAACTTACCTTGTGCATTGTACCAGATATATTGACCATCATCAAATTTAATAATTTTCTCGTTCAGGGGTTTCCGTTCTCGATCTGACTGAATGAGCTGGCCCAAGAAAACTTGTTGAAAGACTGACATTTGACGAATATCATGATCATTCTGCTTGGTTTTTGATTTTTGAACTCATCGCTTAACCTCGAAAATAAACTGAAACCCGTTGTCAGTTTTCCTAAAAGCGACAAAATAAAAAAAAATATTTCGATAAACATTGCTTAAAATATTAATAACTCACCTTGTGCATTGTACCGGATATATTGACCATCATCAGTTTCAATAATTTTCTCGTTCAGGGGTTTCCGTTCTTGATCTGACTGAATGAGCTGGCCCAAGAAAACGGGTTGAAAGACTGACAGTTGACGAATATCATTATCATTTTGCTGTTTTGGTTTTTGATTTTTGAACTCATCGCTCAACCTCGAAAATAAACTGAAACCCGTTGTCAGTTTTCCTAAAAGCGACAAAATTAAAGAAATAGTTTGATAAACATTACTCAATATATTAATAACTTACCTTGTGCATTGTACCGGATATATTGACCATCATCAGTTTTAATAATTTTCTCGTTCAGGGGTTTTCGTACTCGATCTGACTGAATGAGCTGGCCCAAGAAAACAAGTTGAAAGACTGACATTTGACGAATATCATTATCATTCTGCTGTTTTGGTTTTTGATTTTTGAACTCATCGCTTAACCTCGAAAACAAACTGAAACCCGTTGTCAGTTTTCCTAAAAGCGACAAAATAAAAAGAAATATTTCTATAAAGATTGCTTAAAATATTAATAACTCACCTTGTGCATTGTACCGGATAAATTGACCATCATCAGTTTTAATAATTTTCTCGTTCAGGGGTTTCCGTTCTCGATCTGACTGAATGAGCTGGCCCAAGAAAACGGGTCGAAAGACTGACAGTTGACGAATATCATTATCATTTTGCTGTTTTGGTTTTTGATTTTTGAACTCATCGCATAACCTCGAAAATAAACTGAAACCCGTTGTCAGTTTTCCTAAAAGCCACAAAATTAAAGAAATATTTTGATAAACCTTGCTTAATATATTAATAACTTACCTTGTGCATTGTACCGGATATATTGACCATCATCAGTTTTAATAATTTTCTCGTTCAGGGGTTTTCGTTCTCGATCTGACTGAATGAGCTGGCCCAAGAAAACAGGTTGAAAGACTGACATTTGACGAATATCATTATCATTCTGCTGTTTTGGTTTATGATTTTTGAACTCATTGCTTAACCTCGAAAATAAACTGAAACCCGTTGTCAGTTTTCCTAAAAGCGACAAAATAAAAAAAAAATATTTCGATAAACATTGCTTAATATATTAATAACTTACCTTGTGCATTGTACCAGATATATTGACCATCATCAGTTTTAATAATTTTCTCGTTCAGGGGTTTCCGTTCTCGATCTGACTGAATGAGCTGGCCCAAGAAAACGGGTTGAAAGACTGGCATTTGACGAATATCATTATCATTCTGCTGTTTTGGTTTTTGATTTTTGAACTAATCGCTTAACCTCGAAAATAAACTGAAACCTGTTGTCAGTTTTCCTAAAAGCGACCAAATTTTAAAAAAAATCGATAAACCTTGCTTAAAATATTAATAACCCACCTTGTGCATTGTACCGGATATATTGACCATCATCAGTTTCAATAATTTTCTCGTTCAGGGATTTCCGTTCTCGATTCATCGCTGTAGATTGTTAAGGTCGATTCATAAATTTTCCATTCCGTTTGCCGTTACCGTAGCCGTCTGCGTTCGCCGTTCCGTTAAGAGTTCAGTATATTGAAATGCATGAGATCATTCATAAACTCATGCGAGCGGAAGACGGCATCGGTCAAAGTAGTTTATGAATGGTCTCATGCATTTCAATATACTGAACTGGTAACTGAACGGCGAACGCAGTTGGCAACGGTAACAGCAAACGGAACGGAAAGTTTATGAATTGACCTTTATTGATAATGAAAAAGTTCGAAATTTATATTCTTTTGAAATTTCGTTTTCAGCTGTCACATTCCACGTTACTGTCATTAGTGTCATTCCAATCTTCAAACGATCTCTTTAGGAGGAATGAAAATAGGAGTGGGAATGGGGTTGAGTGCACAACAAAACGAGAATATAGACCATAACTGGGTTGGGTTATGGCACAACAAAACGCACCTACTGCCTCTGGAGGTGTTCCCTGAGCATACAACCTGCAGAAAGTCGAAAAGAACACCAGTTACTACCTACTGTCCATCGGTTCCGCACAATGAATAGTCAAGGCTATTGGTCCCCACCTGCTCGTAATATACAGTGCGACACTAAATTATGGAACAAATTCATTATTTCTGAATATAAAGATATATCGGAAAAATCCTCGGACAGGTCGATTTTCTTTTCCGATGGGCCAATTTTTGAACCTCACCCAAAATATATAGGGTTATACGCTTTTGAGGATATTTTTAAATGGGACACCCAGTATATTTGTCCATATTTGGTTAGGGATCGTCGTTACAAATCCAGCGATACCAAGTTTGATGGGATTATGTCAAACGGCTGCGGAGATATGGCCAAAAAACTTCTCCATATACCCAATGAGTGCGACAGAGACTTTTAACCTTCTGAATCGTGTGGAGTTTTTTGGCCATATCTCCGCAGCCGTTTGACATAATCCCATTAAACTTTGTATCACTGGATTCGTAATGACGATCCCTAACCAAATATGGAAAAACATACTGGGTGTCCAATTTAAAAATATCACCAAAGTCATTTTTACTCAATTGCTGATAACCCTATATATTTTGGGTGGTGTTCAAAAATTGGCACATCGGAAAAGAAAATCGATCTGTCCGAGGATTTTTCCGAAATATCTTTATATTCAGAAATAATGAATTTGTTCCATAATTTAGCGTCGCACTGTATAATCAATCACTTAGAAGGGCAAATTTCCGGACAGGTTGAAAAGGGCAAATATCGTGTGGATTTCCAAGAAAGACAAAGGTCACAGACCGATTTCGCTGATGCCAATGCTGGGAAAGCTACTAGACAAAATGCTGACCAAAAGGCTAACGTACTACCCCGAAAATTAAAATCGACAAAAGTCAATACGGGTTCAGAAAAACCATAAACACAACAGACGCTATACAACAAATAATAAAAACACCACACAAAAATGAACAAAAGAAATTACACACACAACTAATCACGCTAAACATTATAAATGCTTTCAAAAGCACATGGACCCTGTTATATGTATGATCTAGTAAATGTCATATCTATAATCTAGTACAAACAATGTTTATAATTGTGTTCTGTGGTTGAGCTGTCAAAGGCTGTGTCTTGACTTGGTCTTGACATCCAGTTACTCAGCAATCAACATGCAATGTAAAATGTGGAGTGTGAGAAGAATTAAAACTGATTAACAAGTTAAATGCTTTTGCTTTTATTGTAGCCATCAAGAATTAATACTAATACTTGATTACTTATATTTCGGACGTCCATAATCTTAATGGTTGAAAGATTTCTATCTCTTTAAAATTTTTTCACAACGTTTCAATTGCTTGAATCCGCAATCGTGTTCTGGTGAATAGTGCTATTCACCAGAAGACGATTGCGGATTCAAGCAAATTAAACGTTGTGAAAAAATTTGAAAGAGATAGAAATCTTTCAACCATTAAGATGATGGACGTCCGGAATATAAGTAATCAAGTTACTACATCGTCTAAAATATTCAAACAAATACTAATACTGTTACAAGATGGATACTTACAATGGAAGTTTCAAACCGCCAAAAAGTTTGGTGTTTGACAAGAATGTACACAAAAACTTCGATGTCTTCTTAAGAAGTCTGGATATATACCTAATGGCAACAGGTCTGATGGATAAAGATGAAAAAATGAAAGTAGCGATTTTTCTGAACCTAGCCGGTGAAGAGGCTCAAATTAAATTTCGAACTTTCGAAATGACTGAAGAAAGCAGGCAGAAGTATGATGATGTAATAAAAGCTTTCAAAGATTACTGTAAGCCAGTCAAAAATGAAACGTTTGATCGATACAAATTTTTCACCCGTGTTCAGCAAGAAGATGAACATTTTGACAAATTCATTACTGACATAAAAGTGCTGGCTTCTGCATGCAACTTTTGGAGATCTGGAGAAATCCTTAATTAGAGATAAGATAGCGAGTGGGATACAGGAGCTATCTATACAAGAACGACTACTGCAGCATTCACATTTAACTTTGGAAAAAGCTGAGGATATCTGCAGGGCTCTGGGACGAAAAAGCGATGGATACGTCCACATTATTACCAAGCCATGAGGCTTCAAGGAAAATTATCAAGCGAAGTGGCTCTAGTGAAAGTACGACTTTCAATACGGTGGGAGATATAATAACTGTAGAAAAAACGAGAAAAACTGAAAAGGGGCAAAATTTTCTTCTTTGGGATTCTGGAAAAGAAGATTTCGACAGGGTATATTTGGAACCCTCAGTAACCTGTCTTTGATGAACGAATTCAAACATTGGTGTGTCGATGGGACATTCAAGGTGGCACCTACTCCATTTTTCCAGATGTATACTATACATATTCTGATTGATGAAAAAGCTGTGCCTGTACTATATTGTCTTTTGAGGAACAAAAATGAGCAATCATACAATCATACATCATAGGGAATTTGAACCCAGAATGAATCCTATAACAATTTTAACCGATTTTGAAATGGCATCTCTGAATGCATCAAAAAACATTTTTCCGAGTGTTAATATTGTAGGTTGTTTTTTTCACCTATCACAGAATTTGTGGAGAAGAATCCAAGAGTCAAAATTAACAGCACTTCATAGATCAGATGAAAATGTGAGAGTGTTGTTGAAGATGCTCCTGGCGTTGAGTTTTGTACCTCCTGACGACGTTCGAAGGGGTTTTGAAATCATTGCCCAGAATTCATCAGCTGATATTGCCCCAATAATACAATATTGGGAGAATAATTATGTAGGCCGATGACTTTTGAAAATGAATCCACGATTCTCAATACAATCCTAGGAATATGTTTGAACGCGTGGAGAATGATCTTCCAAGAACCAATAATTCCCTAGAAGCATGGCATAATGCATTTCAGAAACCTATCGACTGCTACCACCCGTCTATTTACAATTTTGTAAAATTTCTAAAGAGAGAACAGAATAGGTCTGAATTATTTGTTTCTAGATATAAGAGCGGTTTCAGGCAATTCAAAGAGTCAATGTTCAGAAGATGGCTTGAAGTACAAGTGGTTAAGAACTCTTGTTGATAATTATAATGAGCATAATGTTAAGGAATATTTGGAAAGTATTGCACTGAATTTGAGTTTGTAAAGTTAACAGTAATTGTGATCAAATAAATGTGTTATTATAATCAAGAATATTATTTTCTTTTGAAGTTTTTCTTCGCTGTTTTTTCAGTAAATAGTTTGTCTGGTCGCTATTTCGTTTGTCGCTATGACTGCTGTTGCCTTTTTGTTTTGTCGCTATTTTGTCTTGTCGCCGTTTTGTCGGTCGCTATCTTGTATGTCGCTATTTTGTCCTGTCGCTGTTTTGGCCTCGCTGTTTTGTCCGTCGCTTTTATGTCCATCGCTTTTTCGTCCCAGAGCCCCAAAGGACCTTACACCGAAAGGGAGGAGGGCCATCCGTTGCTTGTGCAAATAATCTCACGGTAAACCACAGCATCATGTCCCTCAGCTCTAACGATGTTCTTTGAACGTTACAGGATTTCAAGATTTTTCTCTTTGTGAGAAACAAAACATAAGAAAAAAGTATAAGTATTAGTATTTCTCTGATGAAAATTCATTTATGTCTTTTGGTCTCTGTTACGGGTTCATTTTATCAGATAGTTTTTGAACGCTCTTCTTAGTTTCTTCTTTCTTCTATTGCTCTTTGGTCTTTACTTTGTGTTGTTCTTCACTTCTTGCTCATTTCTATTGAATTTTCTATTGTTTTCACTTTACCACGTATTTAGAACCTTTGAAGCTGAAACCTATCTTTCGGAGTGATGCCTTCTGTTATTGTTTATTTATCCGATCAAAATATAACCACCAATGTTTTGCTAAATTATATCTTCTTCCTCTCTTCTCAATATTCTTTCTGGAACATAAAAATAATTATTGTTTAACTAAACCAAATCTTTCATAGTTTCATCAGAACTAGATATTATTGATTTCATTGAAAATATGAACAGGATGTTCATAAAGTCAGTTATTAAAATCATTCATCAACCCCTGTCACCAGTATTTAAACTTCAGCATTCAAAAGATTCCAATTTAGTTGAGCAGTAAAAATGTACTAGTTACAAACTTGCCTTAAGCCCTTTGATCCTGTCATTGTTCCTTTCAAAAGCCCACATGGATTGACCCATTTTTTGTGGTACTTTTGTTAGCCATTTTGCTATTTTTGATTGGATTTTAGATCTAGCTCTAGCAACACGTTTTACGGATTTACTAAGTTCGATTAGCATCTAAAAAGAAATAAATTGTTTTATTCCTGGTATTTGGATACTGATAAAACTCTCGACGTACCTGTTGGATATTATTTTTGTAGAGGTAAAATCCTACTGATTTCAAACATCCTGAAAGACAGGAACAGACATCTATAAGGCCACATTACACCGAAGGTTTGTACATGAATAATACTCTATTCAATGATATAATTCAGCTGAACGTAGTCTCATCTGCCTCATTTTGTTTCAGGCCTTCTTTCTGTTATAGTTTTAGTTTAACTTTCCTTCTGCGCCTTTGCTATCATCTTCAACTCTCCATCTTTCTCCGGTACCTTACCTGGGTGTCGAAGTACCCTTCTATACTTGCATTTTGCTTCCGCAAGCACTTATTTGGATTGAGTCCGCAGAGGTTATAAATAGCCGCATACTAACTGATGATCATATGCATGAAGCTTCTAATTGTACAGTGAAATGTATCATCGGAATCTCAGGACTACTAGAGTACCTATACAGAACTTCCTCAGGGGTACAGCACTTCCACAGGACATAACAGATAAGCCTAGTTATAAGATTGATCCTTTCATAACATATCTGGAATATCTGATTTTCATACATTCATTGCATACTTGCTTATAAATTTCAGAAGTGTCATTTATAACCTGTTGCTCTCTTCAAGAGGCACATTCTTGGTGACTTGCGCTCAATATAATTTAGTTCTAGGACATAATTGACTTATTTACGTTTATTTCTACCTGCGATATATATTTAATGAATTTATAAAAGACATCTCTCAGCAAGCGTCTCGATCCGAGTTGTCCTTATAGGAACTTAAGAACCTTCCCCAGAATATTTGTTGTGAGCTGACGATATAGCTATATCTAAAGTAAATGATTCTGGTCACCTCCATTATAAAGGGCTGATTGAAACTACATCTTGTTCAGGCATTGCATTTTTAGTATATAATCTCATAATAGTAATTTCCATTTCAATCATTGTAAACAAAACAACTATCCCTAACCTAAGATACGTCAGAGTGACAGCACTGACATAATTCATTCTTCTTCTGAATTTCATATATACTGTGTCACGGACAAATTGCCAGAGTGAAGTCTGATTGGCCTTTGACAGTGTTTTCACGAATAAATGGCGATTTTGTGCATTGTGGAATTTGTTTCTTAGATAGTCGAAAACTGAATGAGACTTCATCAATTATTATATTATATTATCGTTTCAAACGTAATTGAAGTTTAATTATTATCATTGGATAATTTCCCTTTTTGTTTTATATTGTAACATTCATATGTGAGTCCTAAAGGGGTGATAAAACGGGTGGCGCTCGTTTCACCATCTTACCCACGCCCTTCTTCACTGTTAGCTGGCGGCCTCCCCTTCAGACCTTTAAATACTTAAACTTATATCAAGTTTTAGCCACCCACCATTGCTACTAGGCCACCCTTAGTAGGGTCGTAGCATCTTCCAATGAATTGATCAGACAAGGATTTTGAATCTGAAATCGTGATCTCGAAATCGAAGCCTGTCTCAGAATTCACTCGTTTCCATGAGAAAGTATCACAACTTGTCTGAATTTAGATATGCCAAGGGTTTGAATTATGATTTTGTATTGACCCTCCCATTGGAACAACAACCATATAATATCAGAAACCATTAAAGGTATCAGAGCATCTAATGACACACTCGGTAAAAAAATTCGGTTACAGTCATATTTAAAACTTTTTAATTACCACGAATCACAGCAAATGATATTTATCGCATCTCTCTGATGAAGATTCATTTCTTGCACGTTCGATAAAGTATTGCATAGGGGTGGCGATAAGTCAGTGCAGCATATGGCCAAAAAAGGGCCGTTAACGCGTTTATCTTTGGAAGGGGCGGCTCTCTGTTGCGATTTATGCCGCATGGCTCGAAGCAAGCTATACATTCCATGCACCAAATTTGCCGGCCGGTGATCCATGAGATTATCATTGCGATTTCGACCGAGAAGCAATTAAATCCGAGGATAATAACGTTCTTGTATTGATTTGTGACTTAATTTCCAATCTTGCATTACTCTTGGTCTCGCCTTGTTATCTCAGGTGGAGGAGTATGAAGTATTGCATTTTTTACGAATCCTTTAATTTGAAAAAGAAAGCAGGACAATGGATGAAGCAGTAAGAAAATTGGAAGAGAGTTGAATAACAGTTCTAAACACGAATGGTTAAAAAATTATATCAAATTGTATGTCTGACTAATTATCCGATAGAATTTTGTGCTTATCAAATCTTGTCGAGAAAACATTATAGTTTTATTCCTTTTAAAAGACATTTTCTCATTATCAAGAGCATATTTTCAGTATTTTTTTTCTGGATAGTATGTTGATCATCATGATACAATAATAAATCTCAAAGATGTCGAAGGATTCATGACTAAGTACATACACTCATTATTACACAAATCATAAAAACAATAAATATTATTAAAAAGTAGATGATAAAATAAAATGAAAGTGTTCGTGGAAAAATTCGTCTATAGTATAACAATTTTAATCAAAAATTAATCTTTTCATAATTTGTTTTAATGGTAATACATTTTTACCCTTCTATAGTTTCTGGCATTCTATTGTAGAATTAACATTCATTAACCACATTGCTTCTTGATACTTATGTTGAAGGAACATAGTTATCGAATCTGATGGTATTCTTTTATTTCTTGTAGGACGAAACTCTCCAACATTTTCTTTTTCTTATATTTCATCCAAAATTTTTGTATCGGTAGTTTTTGTACTTCTCTTCTTTCAATATTTTCACTTTGCGGTATATTTTTTCTTCGTATATCCAAGTTTTTTGTACATCCTAATATTTTGGCATATGCATCATATCCAAATATTTGTAGTTGGTACAAACTTGGTACACTTTTCAACTGGTGTTTTATCTATAGCAGGTGATTGACTTCTATTCAATATATTGTTATGAAAACATTGTTGTATAGAAAAGTGGTAACAGCAATTAAAAATTTCAAAATCAACATAATCATTTATTTTTTATTTATTTATTTATTTCAAATTTGGGATAGGGTAGTGGCACCAGTTAATGAACATTTAAGGAACTGTGTAAAACTATATTTCTTCTACGAATCAGATTTTTCATATATGTCAATTCTGTTCATTTTGAGTGATACTAAATAGTTTATATTTCCGAAAAATCATGAAAAAAAAACATAAATTTATTCAAAATAATTTTTTATTCAATACATAAATCAAAATTTTTGAAAATACCAGTGAATGAACAAATATTTCCACTGAATAAACACACATGAACCAGTGAATGAACATTCCTTTTTAAAATTTATAAGTAATTATTTATTGATTTTATTGCAAAGAAACCTCTTCCATTGATTTTTTGTGGTGGCGGAATTTTTTCCAGGACATCTTCATTTTTATACCATATTCTATCTGCAGGGGTAGGCCATTTCCATAATTTTCCGCAGCTGGACTGAGTCATGGTGCTTACTTCAAATTCCTCATTTTCACGATTTTCTATTCTACCAGGGAAATATTCATCATCATATCGAACTACCACAAAATCCCCAATGTCGCATTTTTCCCGTTCTGTATCTCTATCCTCAGATTTTTCCTGGAGTTCACTTTCATCGTTTTTTCCATTTTCATTAATTTCATCATTTTTTCCTCTTCTCTTCTTACTTCTATCCTCATTTTCCATGTCAGGTTTTTCCTGAAGCTCACTTTCATCATTATTTTCATTTTCGTTATTTTCATCTTTTTTTTTTCTTCCCTTCTTACTTCCATCCTCATTTTTCATGTCAGATTTTTCCTGGGGTTCACTTTTATCGTTATTTCCATTTTTATTATTTTCATCATTTTTTTTTCTTCTCTTGTTACTTTGTGATACTTTTTGAGATTTCTTTTCTTCTGCCTTTTTTTTTCTGTTTTCTTTATTTTGCTTAGCTATCGTAAGTTTCATATCTTTCTCTTTCTCTTTTTTATCATAATATTCTTTCCATTCTTTGGAAACAAGAGCAAAGGGCATTGCATTTTTCACTTTTTTGTTGTTTTTGCTGTCGGCAATTTTGGGCCAGCGCAAATACGACTGCCAGGCATCTTCTACTGCAGATGCTTCCTTCTTTTTACCATCAATTTTTGAGAGTTTGGGAGAGTCTATGAACGATTCAGTTGTCGTAGGTGTACTGGCATCAGGTGAAAGCCTTTTGTTTTCTAGTTCGTTAATGCTGTCATTATTTGTTGAATTGAAATTCTGCATAGGATCATACGTGTTTTCTCTGGAGCCTTCTTGCAACGTAATATCAGACAATATAGAGATTTGAATATTTTTTTTTGTAGAATTAATTTCAGTTGAATCATCGGATATGCCATCACTTTGTGCACTGGATAATATTCTTGACTGGTTATTTTCCAACTTGTTATGTTTATTAGCAAAGGGATTATTTTCTTCGTTGAATGAATCACAGAAAATTACCAATTCGTCACTCACAGAATCCGTTTGGGAGTGTGTATTTTCATCCTGCTGGTTTATCTCCTTATCCATGCAGTCGTTCGGTAAATCGATGAGGACATCTTCATTCAAAAGTGGTTTTATTTCATCTTTTTGGTCGTCCATTAAATAAGTTATGTCGTCAATTGAATAGGCATCGCATCTATCATAGAGTCTATCAGAACATCATTTTCGTGATCAGCAATTTTCATTTTCTCCTTGCATAGCTGGTAGATACTGAAAATTTCACTATTTTCATCTTTGTATTGGTCCTTGAAGAAATATTGTAAGACTCTTTGCGTCGCTTGGAAATCATCCATTGTCGGTTCAGAATCACCACTTTGTTCATCTTCAAAAATTTCTTTTCTTCTAGCAGATATGGTTTTTCCGTAATTGATGGCATTGGGATCAAAAGGGTACAATCCGCAGCAACGGAATCCGTTTTGGATAATGTCCTTGTTCACAGAATTTTCAAATGCTTTTTTAAATAGTGGGGCAAAAGTCGATTTGGTAATATATTTGTTAGTCGATTGTTTGTGGTCTTGAATAACTTTTTTCCACGATGTTTTCAGTGGTTTGAAGATAGATACGTCGCAGGGTTGAATTATGTGTGTTGCGTTCGGGGGTAAGCAGTACAGGAGAATAGATTTCTCAGTACAGAATTCAAAGAGCTCAACATTTATATGTGATTTGTGGCCGTCGAGAAATAGGATAACTGGTAGTTTGATTTCATTTTGTAGTAACCACGGGTGAAAACAACTAGTTATATATTCATAAAATGTTTCTGAGACCATCCAACCCTTCTCAGATCTACCCAAAAAGTATGTGTCTGGTACAGAGAATGCAATATCTCGTGGTACTCTCTTATATGGAACTACCAGCATTGGAGGAACTATTACACCGGCGGCTGAAAAGTTGCATAGAACCGTCATGCTTTCTTTTTCAGGGCCGCTGCTAATTACATAAAAGTCTTTATAATTTTTAGGCCCCAAAAGTTTTCCAGTTTTAGGGCAGAACTGCATGCCCGTCTCATCATCGTTGAATATTCTGGTTGGATCATTAACGATATCTTCAAACCCCCCATTCTGAAGATACTGCTTCAGATCACTGAACCAAGATCTGATCGACTCTTCGGTAACAGCTGCTCGAGCTTTCGAAATTATTTCTGTATTACGCTTAGTTATAGTAGATCTTCTATTAAGGAACAATTTCAACCACTTCTTTCCTGGTTTGTCATCGGTGAAGGGATTATCCCGTTTGGTTGCTTTGAGGATTGACTGAACGGCTTCTTGTACCTCGTTGTGGTGCATAGGGAATCCAAGTTTTGCTTTCGCAAGAATCCAATGTTCCAGTTTCTTCTCTTCATCTTCAGACAATATTGTTTTGGGACCCATTTTTCGTATCAAAGGAGTTATACCCCTGATTTTATTATTGAGAGTTGCTTTAGGAATGCCATATTTAATGGAAGCAGAGTTTTGGCTTATTTTGCCATCTCTAATTTCACTGAGAGCCAGTTCTAACTGATCCTCTGTATAACGGAACCAGGTGTATTTTTTCCTATCCATCTCTGTGAAAAAGAGAAAAACTCTTTAGTTCATTCACTGGATTATTGTTTGCTGTAGCAGAACCAGTGAATGAACACATATTTATGGTACTGTTCATTTACTGGATCCCTAGGTTATATGCACTAGATGCGTTCACCCAACCGTTCAACGTAAAATATACTTCATTTTGGTGTACATTTGAGTATATTCAATAAAAAATGTATAAACCCCAGTGAATGAACAAAACGTTCATTAACTGGTGTTTTGTCATTTTTGTGATTCAGTGAATAGACCATAGAAATCATAATATCTAGAATGCCAATTCAATGGGACGAAAGTGTTATCAAAAGTTCGAGGCATGATTCAGTGCGCATGATCACAATCAGCTTCATTCATAACAGGGTAGGTTTCAGTAAGATTTTTAAATGATTCGTGACATTAAGTAAAATCGATTTAATAGTACTTTGGTGTCAGGCTTACAAATTTGTATGGAATATGAAAAATGCATTTTGGAGGAGATATTTTGTTAAGAAACTGATTATATTCAAGAAATGCATCTAATAAAAGAATGACATGAAAAAAAATTATTTCTCAAGTCGGTCACTATATTGGTGAAGTTTCTTAAATATGTTTTTGAAAGATTTATCTAGAAGTATCACGGTTATATTTTTCAAAATATATAATAATAATAATTTTATTGATTTCGAAGACCTACAAGGTATAAAACAAGTCAGAAATTTCACAGTCACATTAGTAGGACGAACAAATATACATATATGAAATAGATAAAATAGTGTGGAATAATACAAATATATAAAATAGTTAAAAGAGTATGAGGAACAAAGGGAGTCCACTATGATGAAAGGAACTCTTCCATTGTATAAAACAAATTGTTCAATAAATATTCCTTCAAAGCTTTTCGGAATTTGAAGTAGAATACTTCTTGTTTGATATTAGAGAGTAAGTGATTGTATACCTTAATCCCATTAGAAACGGGGCCATTCTGGCATATATTCAAGTGATTTTGAGATGCGTACAGATGGGTAATTGTGTGTCATTATGACAGGGAATGATATTTCTGCTTTTGTGTATGTAGCAAGAGATTTCCAGTTATGTATATGCAGCATAATGGAAGTATTTTTAAATTTTTGAAGAGAGGTCTGCACGATTCTCTTTGATTTTTCTTCAGCATTGCACGTATGCATTTCTTCTGGAGCACAAATAGTTTTTGTACTGAAGAAGACATGCCCCAGAATAATATGCCATACGATAGTCGACTGTATTTCAGCAAAATAATTTTTTTTTAGAACATGAAGGTTGAGCACTCTGTGATTTGATACAGCTTACAGTTCAGAGTTTTTCTTGTATTGCTTATATGTGGTTCCCAGTCAAGTGTGTCGTTTATAGTTATACTTAGAAATTTAATATTGTGACATTTCTCTAGAGTCATTTCCCCTAAATTTATTTCTATGTTTTCGACTGTTCTCTGTTTTGTGTGGTAAATCAAAAATTAGGAAAACCATAGAATCATTTTTTCCATGAGGTTATTACATGCTTGTTGATGGAGATTGAGCGAGTCTTTTGATACCAGTATAGAGAGATCATCAGCATATAATGTTAATTTGAAAGGTGCAAGATATTTTACGATATCTGCTACATAAATTTAGAACAAAACTGGCGCAAGCACACTTCCCTGAGGGACTCCAACTTCCACATGGGCCAGACGAGAACGAGATACTATGTTTTGACCTCCTTCTTCATTGCAAGATATCTGAACGTATTGCTTTCTATTTGTCAAAAAGGACCTGAATTAGCTTAACACAGGACCTCTAATACCATATGACCAAAGCTTATCAAGCAGCCGATCATGTGGAACACAATCGAAAGCTTTACTTAAATCACAGTATATGCAGACAGGACTTTTTTTGCATCTAAATCATTGATAATATTATTATAGGTTTCTATTGTTGCTGTAAGTGTAGATTTTGATTTCCTAAGCTTGAATCTTAAAATGCAATGAGTTTAGCCTCTCAAGCATGCAGTATTCAAAGAGTTTGGAGAAAACTGATGTTATTGACATGGGTCTGTAGTTGTTCATAATATTTTTATCTTTTTTTTTGTGAAGGGGTTAGTTATGGGTTTTAACAGCTCATTTTTGAATTCTTTTATAATATTGTTGGGTAGGTCATCAGACCCAAAGGAACGTTTATTTTTGAGTTTTGAGAAAATTGTTAGCATTTCTTCCTCAGTGAAAGGAAGTATAACCATTGAAGAAAGTTGCAGTTGAGGCTATGTTCAAACTTATTGTGGTCAATTTGTGGGATCTCGTCTATGACTTGTTTTAGAGCATCTATAAAAAAAGTATTGAAGAGATTGGCAATGTCCTCTGGACAGGAGAAAACTTTATTTTCATGAGATATTTTTAATGTGGGTGTTTTTGTGCTACTGTTATTTTTAATTTTATTTATAACTGTCCAGGAAGTTTTACTTTTATTATCAGAAGATTGAATTATTTTGTCATGATTTTTTTTACACGATCCTATAAGAACAATATCAGAATGCTATCCAGACTAAAACAGGATACAGCATACATACACATTTTAATCTAAAGGTTTAATCAAGCTATGAGAATATAAGTATCTGTATATAAATTATTTTTCAAGCAAACCGTAGGTACTAGTTTCGAGCTTTTTGGCTCTCATCAGTACGGCGTAGCCAAGTATGAGGATAAGCAATACTTGGTTGCACTCAACAGAAGCTTCTGGTTCTGACTCCGTTTGTTTGCTGTTTTTTCATTCAATCAAGTATTGTTTATCTTCACACTTCGCTACACCGTACTGATATAAGCCAAAAAAATCGACATAGCCGATAGAACTCCATAGAATTTCATTCATAGAAAAAAAGGATCGTTTGATCTGAATCTATATCGTTGAGATGGAAAGAGGATGATAGTGAGATCTATAGTAATTTGAGTAATTACTAGTCGAAAGTATATTTCATATAGCTTTCCTATTTCCAATGTATTCCATCAATAAGTGAATGTTTCAGATATTTTCAGAATTTTGCTTGATTAGTTGAATTACATGAAGGAATAAAATGTTTATAATACATATTTTATTGAGTTGACCGGTAACTATATTACAAATATAGTTAACTTAAAATATTGTGTACAGTAGTATTCCAGAATATAATAAAGTAATTGTACAATCCTGAAAGTACATAGGTAAACAGTTCAGCAACATAGCAACAATTCGAGATATTCATTGAATAAATAAAAGAAACACTTTCTAAATTGAATAACATGTCACTACTAGAACCAGCAGATATTTGGAAATTTCTATATATGCATCGCTGGTTCACATCATTTCTGTGAAGTTTGGTTCCCCTGGGAAAAACCCAGCCATAAAGTATTGTGAAGATGGTTTCCGGACAGTGTGGTCACCACTGAATTTCTCTCTCAATTTTTTCCATGCAAACCTTTCTTTTTTGATTTCTATAGTCCGTTTCATCAAGGATAGCGGGACACCTGTCAGGGATTTTTCCAAGAAGTTGATATTATCTGCTTCAAGGTTGTGATTCTTTTCTTCAGGCGATTGATTTTCACTGTCATAGCTTTTACTTTTTTCTGGGCTATGGATTTTTTTTAAATTTGCTTGTTTGAGTTTAAGATGAAGTTTTGAGGGAGTTGCACTGAAAATATAAAATACATGAAATGAGAAGATTTAAAAATAAAAATACATAAAATAAAATACTTCTTTGGAATTTATTAAACAAAACTCAAATCCAATTTCCAAACTACTTCAAATGATGTTTATTTTTCACTTCTCAGTTCAATCAAAGTGAGTACTGTCACCAGTCAATTGTATGCAAAGAAAAATAATTACTAGTATGTCTGTGATATCAATTTGGAAAGAATAGAAAATATCGCATATATGTCATTTATATTAAAATTTGATAGTTTTCTTGTAAAAAGTTGGCTTCATCAGACCTAAAATAAATATTTCAGTAGAATGGAAGAGTTCAATTGATATTAAACGGATTCTAAGTATATTCAACATCCAACAAATAAGATACAAACAAGCATAATAAAAATAAGCATTGAAAACAACTAACCTGTAATTGTGTCTCGTTTTGATATCTCTTCTTGCTCTTTTAATTTGCCCCATGTTCTCCATGTGTCCTTTTGAAACTTCTGGGGGAGTCCACAGATGAAGTGGTAGCACTTGAAGGTGAGCTGAAATAGAATTATCATTGACTTATATTAAAATTATCCATAGATAAGGTGCGTTATATCAAAAACTATTGCTAATAACATTGAAACAATAGATTTCCTACCAGACGATGAGAAGTTAAAAACAAAAAAAAATGGCAATATCGACATAAAATATGTAATAAGTTTGGTGGGTCAATAACAATTTACTTTGGATGTTAGTTGGGGTAACAAAAATCGAGTAAAGTATCAAATTCAGAGATCTTAGTTCAAGTCTTATTTTGAATCTTAAAATAATATTTGATAATAACAGGGGAATTTCGAAAAATTATGAAAACATACTTGTTTCGACAAATAATAATAATCATGTCACAATGGACTGAAGGACCTAGGTCAATGGCCTATTGGATCAATTTAATTGGTTCAATAAAGTTCATTTATTATATGTTTATTTAATAATAATACCTACTCCCTTCTCTACCTCCACAGGCTGTGTCTTGGATACAACACTCATAGGAGTGTTTATGAGGGAGTATTAATATTATTACATTAAATATCACATCATATATATCATGAATATATAAATTTCAAAATATAATCTTGCCCAAATGTTCACAAGTAAATTTTATGAGTATTATACGTACATTTAATATCTTACCTCACTGCAATTTCAATAGTAGGAGTGCAAGAAACTTGAAGAGTAACACCTGAAACATTGTCCTTGTTTTCAATAAAAAGTACTTCCAAGTTATCATCCATTTCGATGCGTTGGGAATTCATGAAGAGTTCTGAAAAAAGTGTAAAATAGTTTGCATAATTTCAGAAGTAACACTATAAATTATCTGAATTCCTTAAAAACTACAAACCTTTATAAATCGTACACCATGAATGAATTGCACAAATTCTAAACACTTGTTCATACCCTCGCGAATTTTGCAGTTTTTTTGCAATTAAAATGTCTGCCAGTCCTGCCGAACCAATCGTTGATGCAGAACCATGTCGGCAGCTATTTTATTCGCAGAAAAATTGCGAAATTAGCGCTGGTATGAACGATACTTTAAGTTTCAGGATTCCTACCTAGTACCTATGTTGTTAGGTTAGATTTTGTATATGACTCACCTTTCTTGGGTGTAAACTTCATCATGTTTTCGAAAAAAAAGGCTTGGAACTGCATTTGGTTTCAGCAACGTTCGACTACCCTGAATATATACATCGTTTGGAGAAAAATGTTTGCTACAAATGACATTTTTTTCACCCAGATGCTCCGCGGTAGGATCTCTTCCCAATGCTCTCATCCAAATGTCATGCATTGCTTTTTGCTCTCGTCAAACTAGAAATAATGTGCATTAGTCAGACATGAAGAAATAATAAGTATTAGTAGGTACTCAGTTTTATCAACGATATAATATTCCATTTACTTACTAAAAATAATGGATTCCAGGAATTTTTCCTTTGTTTCCACTCCATAGCACCAAGCACGTCATCATAGTAAAAATTAAAAACTGTAATTTACCACAGAAAAACTCGAAAACTAATAACACAATACACACTACTGACAAAGTACTAATATGTAAACCACATTTAAAATGACCACAATGAAATAAAACCGTCCCTGCCAAACTCAAATCACTTCTCTTTGAACAATGGAAACTATTAACGCTGTTGAACGATCTAAAGAATTCGACGGAACTTTGAGCACGCTTCGCACTTTCGCAGTAATGCTAGATCATCTTTGCCCGAATCGCAACAACAAAGATAAAAGTTGCTGAAATTTGTCATCGCTGTAGCTGGTTATGAGCATGCGCATTGACGCAATCATTCGACTTTTTATAACACTTTTCAGACAAAACGTAGACGGGATTAGCGATCTAGAGTAAGTATATATAATATATATCTATGGAATAGACACCTCCGAAATTGTAACCTATAAATTACTTTCAAGCTTTTTCTCAATTCAGAGACAAAATTTGACCTGTCTACTCACTAGTAACACCAATAATAATATGCTTTCGATAGATAAAAGAAAGAATAAACGATTGTAAACCTAGACGGATACTACAACATACCTTATTAGCGGAACCGGCAGACAACTATCATCACAACACCTGCTATTTTGAGGCCATATTGTTATTCAACATCACGTGGTAGCTGTCAACCAATGAATGCATAATAACGAAAATAACCTCTAAATACGGTTTGCCTGGTGCTTATTATCGTATAGCAAACGAATTTCTTAATTATATGGGAAACCATGAAGATTGTTCATTCACTGGGGTCTGTCCATTCACTGGTGCCACTACCCTACATACAGGTTAAAAACCCAGAAAAGTATCCGCTAATTCCTAGTAATTACAATAGTAGGCTAGTTTCTAAGTTAGTTCTAATTAGTTCTAAGTTGGTTAAATTGAAAAAATTACATATCTACGAAAAAAGAGCAAATTGGTAGAATAGATTATGCTGGTTAAGATGAGAAAACGTTCTTAACGTGTTTCTTAAACGAAAGTAAAGATAAATTGTATATATCTAGGTTGTTACAGAATTTATTAAAGCTAATACTTAGTCTAATGATTGGAGAATTTCGGCCTAAATTAGTATTTCTATGGTCGATGTTGAAAAAAAATGTATATCGAGTATTTCTAGCAGGAGTGTGTATAGAGATTAAAGATAATAATGTGGGAGAGTCATAATGATTCATTAGGATTTTGATTTTATACATAAAAACAAGGTCGGTAATTGTTCTTCGTTTCTCCAGTTCTAAAATGCCAAACGACAGTCTAGTACTGCATATATTCTCGACATCATAGGTTCCATTCATTTTAAAATTCAGAAATCTCACAAATTTGTTTTGAATTCTTTCTAACCTGATTTTATATATATTATACCCAGGATTCCAAATTACACTTGCAAAATTTAGTCTGCTATGAACAAATGCAAAATATAGAGATTTTAGTGATTGCGGAGATTTAAATTTTTTGCAGATCCGAGTAATGAAGCACAAAATTTGATTGCATTTACTGATAATATAATCATAATGTTTGACAAAGGTTATTTTAGAGTCTAGAATGAGCCCTAAATCCTTGATTTCGTTTACTCTGTTCAAAACGAAGTCCGATAGCCTATACCTAAATTCAAATTTCTGAGCGTTTTTCGTGAAAGAAATAGTGGAACATTTTTTCAGATTCAGAAGTAGTTTGTTTTGTTGACAATACTGCGAGAACCGCATTAGATCAAAGTTCAACTTGGCACAATCCTCCCATGATTTAATTCCGAAAAAAATTTTCAAATCGTCTGCGTAAAGTACGAATTCTCTATAATTGGCATTCTTTGAAATCATTAATAAATACTAAAAAAAGCAGAGGGCCCAGGTGTGATCCTTGGGGCACTCCAGATGTAGCAATGAAAGCTCTAGATTGATACCCATTCAAATTCACAATCAGTGATCTGTTGAAGAGATATGAAGCAAACCAACGCAGCAGTTCTCCATGAACACCGACTTGAGCGAGCTTTATCAATAATATATTTTGATCTAATTTGTCAAACGCTTTGCTGAAGTCAGTGTAAATGGAATCTACCTGAGCTTGTTCATCCATATGATTACAGATATACTGGGTGTATGTCACTAAATTTTTTTCGATTGCACGCTTCGTAAAGAAGCCGTGTTGTTCCTCGATAATTACACCTTTCAAACGGTTAAACATGATATCATATACCAGAGTTTCTAATAGTTGTCCTAGAATACATAGCTTGCTTATTCCGAGATAATTTGTAACTTGCTCTCTGACTCCCGAGTTTTTAAAGATCGGAATAAGAAATGAAGATTTCCAGAAGGTTGGGAACTGGCCTTTCTCTAGTGATACATTGAAAAGTTTTGTTAAAGGGGTGCACAAGCTATTAGCACATCGCTTTATTAAAAGAGCAGGTATGCCATCCGTGCCGCTTCCTTTTTTTTTCATCAAGAGACTTAAGTTTATTCAAAACTTCGTCTTCAGTAAAAATAAATGTGTTAATAGTGTTAATATTTACGCTCATACTTTTGTTATGCAGTGATCTCTGGTGGTAAGGTTCATATACGCTTTGGAAATATGTCGCGAACGAATTGCAATTATCTTCTCCTTTAGAGAATTCTTTGCCGCCGAATTCAACATAAAGCAGTCAAAATGTCAACATTCCCAATTTTGGACTATAATATTGTAGAGTACGAGTCTCGATTATGTTGCATATTTAAACTCTTCCAATAACAACTCAATTTCCTAAAAAGAATCTTATATTATGAATAAATGATAGGAATGAAGTAAAAAGTAATCAAAAAGAAGTGAAAAAAAGACAAAGAAAGAAAAGTTAAAGTCTAAAGAAAAATTAGAATTAAAATGCAAATAAAAATATAACACACAGTATAGGAAATTTGGTATCCAGTCAAGGCAAGATTCAACAATGAAAATAACTCGGAAAAAAACTGCAAAGGAGATCAACCGAAGGAGTTTCTGTGAAAACTTTAAAAGTATTAAAATTGAGTAATTCAAGAATCTAGAAAAGAAAAAAATTGCACATAGGTTGATTATAAATGGGGAAATTATGAAAATTAGTAAAAACTGAAACAAAAAGTGATCGCGAATGCTCTGAAACCAGTGATGAAAGAAGCAGCCAACTCCGAGAATCAACCTCCAACACAAAGGTATTTCTAAAATTAACATTTTTCAAAAACCAGGAAAATTCATCAATGCATCCTGAAACTTTTTCTTCAAAATTTCTTCAATCCGGCACATTTCACCAGAATTTTACAATATAAACTATGCCAGTTAAAATTCTACACAGTATTCAAAAACTCTTATGGAAACTTCAATATGGAATTATAATTAGAATATAAGAATTACAATAACAAGGCTCAATTACTATTCAAGTATTGAGGTTATGTTTCACCAGCTATGTGAAAAATTTAATAATTGATAGAAGGTAACGTTAGACAGCACAAACACTATTCGCAATATTCGAATTGTTTTCCATTTCAACCAGAAAACTTCTTTCTGAGCAATAAGGGATCTATTGCAGGGTAAAGGTAAGTTAAGTACCTGAAAACCCAGAATCAACAATAAGTGTTCACATTTTCATACTTCTGGCATTTGTTTTATAAATGAAAACGAATTTGAGTTTGAACCTATTACATTTATTTTCTGAGAATTTTACTATTATCATAAATTGCACTGAAAACAATTTTTCTTCAAGTCGTTTTCCAAGAGGTCAACTTGAGATGGGAAGATCTACATATTTAGCGCACTGACTGATCTGAGAAGCTGAAATAGAAAGAAAGGGTAAGATTGGTGTGAAGTTACCCACAGATTTCCGGCCACACATGCTGACGTAGAGGAAATCGAACGATTTGTGGTTGGCTAATACAGTTGTAGGTAACTGGACTAAAATCTGTGGCTGGGTTTATACGATCGTATAATGATTTAATGACTCGGCAAGAAAGTACAGAAAACATACAAATCCAATGCAGCACATTCGGGATAAGTGAACAACTTATATGAATTTGAGGATATCAAAGTATCAATGTCCAGAGAGAGACATTGGTTGATGTAGAATCAAAACCGTTTCATCGTCACCCATACAGATTTAGTGTAACCGATTTTTACTCATTGTAAAATGTCTTCGAGACATCACACAGTATAAAGGTTATGATCCGATGATGTGTGATCATGAAAATCACATGAAATATAGAGGATTTCGGGTTAATTCATGTGGTGGAACTTTTCTTTGTCACCCATACAGATTTGGATTGAATGATTTTATTTAATTGAGAAATATTTTCAAGGCATCACACGGTATGAGCGTTGTAACTTGATGATGTATCCATGAAAATTATACGATATATAGGGAATTTTATGCCGTTTCTCTGTCACCCATACAGATTTTGAGTGAACGATTTTCTTTCATTCAGAAAGGTCTTCAAAGCATCACACGGTATAAGAGTTGTAACCAGATGATGTGCGTTCATGAAAATCACATGAGCTATAGAGGATTTCATGTACATTACCCCAAGAAAAATCGTTTCTTTGTCACCCATACGGATTTGAAGTAAATTATTTTCTTTCAATAAGAAATATCTTCAAAGCATCACACGGTATAAGAGTTGTAGATGATGTGCGTTCATGAAAATCACATGAAATATAGGAGATTTCATGTATATTACCTTGGTGAAAACCGTTTCTCTGTCACCCCTATGGATTTGGAGTAAATTGTTCTCTTCCGGTGAGAAATATGTTCAAGGCATCACAGAGTATGAAAATTGTAACCCGATGATAAGCGTTCATGAAAATCACATGAGATATAGAGGTTCTCACGTAGATTACCATTGTGAAAACCGTTCCTCTGTCACCCTTACAGATTTGGAGTAAATGAATTTTTTCCATTGAGAAATGTCTTCGAAGCATCACAGGTATGAGAGTTGTAACCCGATGATGTGCGTTCATGAAAATCACACGAGATGTAGAAAATTTTGGACATATTACTATGGTGAAAACCGTAACTCTGTCACCCATACAGATTTGAATTAAATTATTTTCTTTCACTGAGAAATATCTTCAGGGCATCACACGGTATAAGAGTTGTAACCCGATGATGTGCGTACATGAAAATCACATGAGATATAGAAGATGTCATGTAGATTACCCTGCTGAAAACCGTTTCTCTGTCACCCCTATGGATTTGCAGTAAATTGTTCTCTTCCAGTGAGAAATATGTTCAAAGCATCACAGAGTATGAAAATTGTAACCCGGTAATGAGCGTTCATGAAAACATGTGATATAGAGGTTCTCACATAGATTACAATGGTGAAAACAGTTTCTCTGTCACCCATACAGATTTGAATTAAATTATTTTCTTTCACTGAGAAATATCTTCAAGGCATCACACGGTATAAGAGTTGTAACCCGATGATGTGCGTACATGAAAATCACATGAGATATAGAAGATGTCATGTAGATTACCCTGCTGAAAACCGTTTCTCTGTCACCCCTATGGATTTGCAGTAAATTGTTCTCTTCCAGTGAGAAATATGTTCAAAGCATCACAGAGTATGAAAATTGTAACCCGGTAATGAGCGTTCATGAAAACATGTGATATAGACGTTCTCACATAGATTACAATGGTGAAAACAGTTTCTCTGTCACCCATACAGATTTGGAGTAAATAATTTTTTTCCATTGAGAAATGTCTTCAATGCATCACAGGTATAAGAGTTGTAACCCGGGTTGGGTGACAGAGAAACAGTTTTTACCATGTTTCTCTACATGAAGAAAAGTTCCACCAAATGAGTTAACTTGATATTCTCTATATCTCATGTGATTTTCATGATCACACATCATCGGCGAATAACCTTAGACTGTGTGGTGTCTTGAAGACATTTTACAATGAGTTAAAATCGTTCACTCTAAATCTGTATGGTTGACAAAGAAACGGTTTTGACTCTATATCAACCAATGTCTCTCTCTAGATAATGATACTTGGATAACCTCAAATTCATTTGAGTTGTTTACTCATCCCGAATATGCTCTGTTGGATTTGTGTTTCTGATTTATCTTAATAGCAATAGGTCATTTTCCAATTTTTCAGCTACTGTTATTACTTCTTCATTATGTTCACTATTATTAGGCACCTTATTTTCTTTGAATAGAACTTTTCCTCCGTTTTCTTTGATTCGATGTACTGATAATAAGTTTTTCGGCAATTCTGGAACAGTATAAACGTCATTCAGATCGCAAGATCTCATCGATTTGCAACTCCAAAACTAGATATTTTTGTTTTTGTATCCTGGAGTGTGTCATTGGTGAGATAAATTGTAGCTGAAATACTATGAACATAATATCCTAGGGATTTTTGATGTTGCTACATGTCCAGAAAGCAACTTTGACTAGGACATTGGTTTTAACTGGTTTATTATTTTTGTTTCTGAAGTAAGTAACAATTCATTTCTTCATGACTGTCTTTTAGATCATGCATCAAAATTGCTGTTTTTTATTATGTCAGATATCTTATTACAAATTCAACACGTTTTTGATGATGCTCCTCTATTTTTAGGATTGAAACTGGAACTATTGTTGAACTCCTGAACAGTTTTGAATGCAACTGGTTCTGGTTCAGCTTGACATTTGATGTTTGCGTCTTCTGCTAGAATCATATGATATTAAGTTAAACAAAGTTTTATCTAAAGCAGCAGTTCAATCCCAGGCAGTACTGAAGTATTTGTGTTGTTCTAGTAGGCAGGTATGCTAGCCAAAATGAGTTGGCATTAATTTTTAATGGTAATTATTGACAACAATTTTTGCTGATTTTATGGAATCAGCTTAAATTTTTTAATGTGTCCAAAAAAACAGTAATGGAAAGATAATAAAATAAAGCCAGATTCCTTAAAGATTGGAGCAATCTTTATTAAAAAAGTTTCTGCTGAATGATTAACACCCACAAAATAATGATTTAAGTTAGGACTTGGTATCTAGGCGTAACTTTAGGAATATAATTCAATCACATACAACTTTTTCCAATTATACTTTTTGATGCATAGTAATGTCACTTCACTCTATAATGAACTTGTTTCGCCAAATATGTAAAAATAAGAATTCCCATATATTTATTAATTCGATCTATTTCATGTTGTCAAGAGATGGCGCCACCTACGTGATTCATTACATTCTTGATAATTTAGCGGCCGAATGATATCGCAGCCGCCAGAATATTCTCTCAGAATATTTTTCCATTCGTTTTTTTGAATAATCATCGGATTATTCGAAGTCAAATACCTTAATCATTGGATTATTCAAAGGCATTCACGTTTAAATATATTTGCAATGCTTGAAACGTAAATATATTGTGTTTGGTAGAAAATAAATAGAAAAATAATGCTACAACTAATAAATATATTGACAAAATTTTACATATTTACAAAAACACTTTTTAGCCAATCGGCGCCTCATATTTTTATGTAAAAATATATAATTTTTTATGAAGAGAGTGCACATGAACTGTTCAAACCGGTAATACCGGTAATACAGAAAATAAGTCAGTTCATACACAAAGTCAGTACTTTACATAAGAGACCAAAAATCCCCTGCTAGCGACCACATCAAGAAAATAGACGTGCTACACAGCAACCGTGAAATCAATGACTCCATAAAATAATTTTCTCGCGCAACCTTCGACACGAAAAAACCTTAATCCAAAACGACACCCATGTTTATTTATACCTCGTATATTCCATCGTTTTACAAAGAGTCATGGTCACATATCTTACCGTAATAACTCGACTGATTTTTTCTTGGTTAATAAAGCCGTCAGTGTAGATAATCGGGCCGACAGAGAGATAGCGCGGGCTGAGCCTTAGGCCGAGGTGGTAAGCCCCCCGGGGGGCGACACATTCTATGTCATAAATCATCCGGGTTATTATCCGCGAGAGGGGCCAGGTGATGCGGCAAGGTGGGTCTTACTTCGGACAATGCCGTCACGAAAAAATATTTTGTTTATCATTTAACGTCCACGCAAAGTTCTCACGTTATTGGGCAATCAAAGTTATTAAAAATGTATCACAACTGAATTATCATCCAGTGTGAGTATCAACATATAAGAAAGACGAATCATTCATTTATACACAATTGAATACAATAACAGTAATATTAGAGTCATTCTTAATGTGTCATTTGTTTATGGACATTGATCAAACATCAAAACTGCTAAAGCAGATATCATCAAAACTAGAACATAATCAGCAAGACAAACGACTCACAACACCAACAGATGATATACAATTTTCTATTTACTGAATGCCCTGGTCGATTTGATTTATTCTTGTCTTTTGACAAAACTCTGCAGAGACATTTCACCTCAGGTTCAATTCTCATTCTTAGCAAAAAATATAGAACACTATATAGTTGATTGAAAGGTGACATCTTTGCTAACTTGTTCGCTGAAATTTCAACTGTGAACTCAATCAGAAATGACTTTGCGAACATCATATCTGCCGCCGGTAATTTGTTGGAAACACAGTGGATCTAATAAAATTCCAAAAATTTGAAGAAATGTGCCCCCGAACTGTCTGTCATTCTTTACAAGATATCCAATCTGTCAACTTCTATTCTTCAATTTGTGGACAGTTCCATCCTCCTGGAAAACATCTAGAGCACAACAAATTCCTAAAATATCAGGAATTGACGAAATGGCCAAACGTATTTTATATACAGGGTGAGTCACCGAAAACGAAACAGATCGAATATCTTGTGAATAAAATGCAAAAACACGTCGATTTTTAATCCAAGGGGAACATCTTCCTATCTTAACCTCAACTGTCATACATGTCCTCCCACCCCTTGGGCACTATCATCCAAACAATTTGAATAGGGAAAGTAGTAAGTGTGACACATCATTAAAAAGATAATTTCATAAGGAATTCAGCCATGTCAATTTTTGCCATTTAACTTTTTATTTTGGCGCCCTCTTGAGGGAAAAATAACTGTTCCATATTCCAAATAATAATACTGCATTTGCAAGCTATTTTGACATAAATTCGGTGACAATGCATTATGGAATTTTTCTAAGAGAAAAAACAAAACGACGGCTTCAAACTGGCGGACATGATATGCAATTATGGTCCGATTCGATTCAAATTTGATATGTGGTGGTTTTCAAGGTCGGAAATTATGCAACACATGCGTTTTGAAGATATTCAATCTGTTTCATTTTCGGTGCCCCACCCTGTATGTAGGAACCATGCATGCCCTGTCACGGCCAGAATTAGGTTTTCTGAATATTGCAATACAATACTTATTATTTATTTACATGCTCTCCCAATTTCGTTAGGAAATTGAATGTACTTTTTTCTTGTACCAATATTGCCTTCGGGAATAATCAAGGCAGAAAAAATCAAAATGTTTGAATTTGTATGACTTATCGAGTGCAAACATCGAACCACTCAATATACTCTTTTGCATAGCAACAGGTTGCTTTCCTGACTGTTTCAAATTTGCGAAAGCTTTGCCAGTATGGAAAAAAGGCAATAAATTTGTAGTTGACAGTTATCACCCAATTTCGATATTTCAGATTTTGGGTAATATTCTGGAAATAATCCTGAAGGACAGATTGGTCCGTTAGTTTTCAATAAATAATTTTCTCAGCAAAGACCAGTATGGGTTCAGAGCAAGAAAGTCCTCAATTGATGCTTTGTTGAAGGTCTTGAGTTGCATAGTTGAGGTCCTTGAAAGGGGTGATCTCGTGACTATTACACTGGGTGATCTATCCAAGACTGTGTCTCTCATCTTTCTCTTTTTGAAAAGTTGAAATACTATTGTGTGAGAGGATCACCTCTGAAATCATCTAAATCATATTCAACGGACAGAATCCAGTCGGTTTGTGTGAATGACATGTTTTCTGGTATCAAAAATATATTATTTGGTATTGCCCAAGGAAGTGTATGGGGACCATAGATATTTTTGATAACTGTCAATAACTGTAGCAAATTTATAATGCACGATAAATGTGTCAACCGGCAAAAATTCTGAAACGTTATCAAATAACAAAGATAAAACATTGAAACTAGCTTCGCAATTTTCCACAGTGAATCAATTGAAACTGAATGAAGAAAAAACTGGAAATTTTATTTTCCACAATTTCTACTAGCTCGATTAATGAAAATGAAAAATTACTTTGCATAATTTTTGATGTCAACTTATCTTGAACGAATCATATAAACGAGTTGAAGAAGAAACTCTCTAGTGGCATGTTTGCTCTCAGGATACTCAAAAAAACAGTGAATCTACTTGGCTTTGAAAAGTGCATATTTCGCTTTCACGCTCAATTACTATATAATTTTGTGGGGTTGAAAATTCCCTATATATAAAAGTTTATAATCATTTACCAGAATATATCAAGCTACTGAACCTCAAATCATTCAAACTCAAATTAAAATTATAAGTCCGTCGGGGCGTGGCGCAGTGGTTAAAGCGTCCGACTCTGAGTCGAAAGGTCCGGAGTTCGAACCCTGGTTGAGCTGGGATTTTTTTATTTAATTTAACCGATCTCGTGGCTAGACTAGGGCGAGTCCTGCACGATTCGCTGTTGCGTTACAATTAACAGTGCTGCTCCTAAGGTGGCGTATGGAGCTAGTAACAAGGCCTATAAAGAACACATGGCTAATGACCATAGCAGTCGATGAAAACACCAAAGAAAAAAAATTATAAGTGTTGAAAAGCTGTTTTTATGACATCGAGGAGTATCTGAACTCAAATTTTTCACAATGAATTTTTGTCACCTTGTCAGGGTCATAGACTGGGAGATGGTGACAGTTTTCATTTGACGATTTTCTTGTTTATGCCTTTGACCAAAATGATGAATAATTTGAGCGGTCACCGCGTGGCCTTCATATAAAACTTCAATTCCTGCACTTAACCTCACTTCGACATCCGCAAACCTTATGCCACTTTTTTATGGGATATTCATGATGGAAACTTCCATTATTTCAATTGGCAGCAAGGAGAAATTCGTCTAAATATTTTAAAGAAATTTCATAAAGAACCCCGCACCATTCTTTTGGAAAATGGGTCCCGGTGAAATTCGATGAATTTTTGATATGATGTAGTTCAAGTCAAGCTGATCAAAAGTGTCCATGGGCCCAACTCAATCCTATGGCTAGTTTTCGAGATACAGGGCGTCAAAGTTGGTAAGTGGCCATTTCTTTAAAGTAGTATTGCTTTCAGGAAAACATCTATGTAAAATAAAAATGTATTTTGCGACAGATATTGCTTACCCATACAGCAATACTTCTAGACTGGTTTTTGATAAAAAATATTGTTGGATACAGGGTGAGTCCAGCATTATTCAAAATGAAATTCTCAATCAACCCTACGAAGTGAAGATGTGACCAAACCAAGTATCACACTGATATGCTCATCATTTGAATATGTCAAAATTGATAAATTCAACATTTTATACAGGGTATATCTTTATTCTATATTTTGAGCTTTAGGGATACTTGACCACAACCATTCAACATATTTCTTGAACAAAATTGATATACAGTATGAGACAAACACTAGGTGATGACTAAAATTGCGAAAAGGAGATTTTTTTATAACTCATCCTGTAATTGATTTGCTGAATTTTTGATATGATGAAGTTCAAGTCAAGCTGATCAATAGTGTTCATGAGCCCAACCTTGAAAAATAAACAGTTTTTTCTCTACCAGGTGTTGAAGGTTTATGGATAAGACTAACTCAGTTATCCACATATTCCACCGAGCTTATAATCATATTTTTTGTTTTCAATTCTCACTTCAAAAGTTTGTTAAAGGATGTTCATTATGTACAGGGTGAATCATTTTCAATGACCAATGTTGAAATAACGACGAAAACCAGACACCATTATTGAACTGATCCATCTAAAATAATATTCTGTGATAATTATACTTACCGACTGACCCTTCGATCATTACCAATTGAAAAAAAGTTGTCAGAAGTTATTCTCTCATTGTTGGTTTCCTCTATTATTACTATTCTATGGGTATTTCCCCGGACGTTGCTAATATGTATTATTAATAATAATACTCCCTCATGAACACTCGTAGAGCGTACCCTGATCGGGCAGAGGACGGTTATTATTATTTCAGCCGTGGCGCTTCGGGACGACTTACTGATTTTTGGTGGCTTATTCACTTTTCAGCTGAAGGAAAACCCGGAAAGCCTACAGCTCGGGTGGTCCGTGTGCACTCCAAGCTAGCACTACACGGAATTGGCATCTAGATAACTCACAATACACTTGATTTCCAACGAGGCATGTGATCGTCTATCGATAGTTTCGTTGCGATAACATGAAAAATACACTTTTCCCACCACTTTGTTGGAAGTCTGAAGACCCACAGTACCACCCCACCCTCTCTCTCTCTTTCTCTTCTCTTTTCCTCTCGCTCTCTCTTATATTTTATTTGTTTTTGAACTGAACAACCCAGCATTCAAATTCTTTACCGAGATATTTGTTCCCTGAGAATTGAAATGTTCAAAAATTAAAAATCAATAAGATTTTCTTTTCTTCACACGATGTTCCCTGGACGTAACAGGAATTTTCCTTTTGTGAGAAGCTGGAAATTAAAAATGTAAAAATATTTTAATATGAATGAAACGAATCGACAAATATAGATCAAAGTGTTTGAAACGATACCCTTCAACATCTTGTAGAGAAAAAACTGTTTATTTTTCAAGGTTGGGCCCATGAACACTATTGATCAGCTTGACTTGAACTTCATCATATCAAAAATTCAGCAAATCAATTACAGGATGAGTTATAAGAAAATCTCCTTTTCGCAATTTTAGTCATCACCTAGTGTTTGTCTTATACTGTATGTCAATTTTGTTCAAGAAATATGTTGAATGGTTGGTGGTCAAGTATCCCTAAAGCTCAAAATATAAAATAAAAATATACAAAATGTCACCATAAAAACTGTCACATCTTGACTCACCCTGTACAAAATATTGAATTTATCAATTTTGACATATTCAAATGATGAGCATATCAGTGTGATACTAGGTTTGGTCACATCTTCACTTCGTAGGGTTGATTGAAAATTTCATTTTGAATAATGCTGGACTCACCCTGTATCCAACAATATTTTTTATCAAAAATCAGTCTAGAAGTATTGCTGTATGGGTAAGCAATATCTGTCACGGAATACATTTTTATTCTAGATGTTTTCCTGAGAGCAATACTACTTTAAAGAAATGGCCACTTACCAACTTTGACGCCCTGTATCTCGAATATTAGCCATAGGATTGAGTTGGGCCCATGGACACTTTTGATCAGCTTGACTTGAACTACATCATATCAAAAATTCATCGAATTTCACCGGGACCCATTTTCCATAAGAATGGTGCGGGGTTCTTTGCGCCCTGTGACCACGTGCAACCCCCATGCCTATAACTTTTCCGCTGCTATTGTCTATCTCAACATGCCGTTGGTGTACATGGCAGCGGCGATAAAACCGTCCCAAAACACATATATTTTTTACTGAAAATAGAATTTTTTATATGAAAGCCACGCGGAGACCGCTCAAATTTTTCATCATTCTTCTCAGAATTTCCATATCTTTCACTGGACTCAGAGGCATAAACGAGAAAATCGTCACCTGAAATATGTCACCATCTCCCAGTCTATTAGAGCACAAACATTAAGGGAGCTATTGAAGAACCAAAATGTATTTTTGTTTACATACAAACGACTTCTGTAGCTCTTCCGGTTTAAGCGGATTCGGATTTCAGCGGATTCCGATTTCAGCAGATTCCGATTTCAGCAGATTCCGATTTCAGCGGATATGGACCTACTTTGAGTGTTTGTAAATGGAACATCAAAAATATTTTCACATATTTGAAACTAGAAGCAGCAGTAAATTCTGAATATAACGAGTTGGATTTTTATTCAATTTTATTTGACTTATTATCAGGATTTTTTTTTTATTGATGACGATTTTTTACATAAGAAACGTTTCATTCAATGGTATTCATGAAAAAGTAGGTATTCAGCATTTTGATTGGAATACTTTGCCACCAACCAGAATTAGAATCTTGCAAAATCACTTTTTTGAAATTTTAAAAAAATTTCAGACATCTTAATGACGCACGCTGCATGACAGTTACGTAGTTTTGGCAGATAATCGAATAACAACAAATATTTTGAATATCTGAAGACATTTTGAAATTTTAGTCTTACTCAATTGTTTCCTGGCGACTATCATTGAACATTATCATTCTTTGAACTCATTCTGTTGAATTTAAATCTGCAATATTGAGAAATATCAAAATTAATTACACTTTTTGAAAAATAGCTAGTGCGCCGATCGAGGACAATATAACAAAACCTTGATAAGTAGATTACTATCTTGATTGCATTTAAATCCACACTGTATTTTATAATAATTTAACAAAGCCAAATTTTAGCGTTAATAATCTGACGACAGTCCTAAAACAAAGCTCGAGGGCTTTCAACTCTGATTATTAATACCAAAATAATGTGGAGTCAAATTAATAGATACAAAAGAAATTCAAACAAAACAATACAAATTTTTGATAAATCACAAATTTATACATGTTTAATTTTAAGAGAGACAATAAAATTATTATTATTATTATTAAATGTGATTTTTCCGGTAAATGATAAAAAAGTGGTTCTCCACTTCGGATTATTTCATCGTAATGAAGAGGAAAATTTATCATTCCAGAGTGTTGAAGGGTACATGAAATTTTTAAACTTTTGAACTTTGGAATATAGCAGTTGTCAAAATATTGCCTAAATAGTCAAATTCACTTGGATTTGACAATTTGCGTCCAATAAATATAGTTTAAACTTTATCCAAGGAACTCGAAGAGACTATAGAAGTAAAACGAACAAAAAATCATAATGCATTTATTATTACCCATAACGCAATAACCATTTCAAAAAAAGGTGATTCTGTTCTTGCTTTCGATCATAATTGGCTGGTGCCTAAACGAATTCTAAACGCTTACAATACGAAAAAAAGTAACAGACCAGGTGGAGAACGTTGTTGATGTCCCAACTTTGGGGAAAAAAAGTGAACACGATAACACTCAAAATGGTGAAATGGGGCTTCATTTCACGGGTTGAAAACAGTTTTTTGGGACTTTCAGCAAAACATGACCTCTTGAACATGTCTTTTTTGGTGACGAATGAGCACGATTTTTCCGCAATTCAGAAGACGACAAGTTTTCGAGTTATGTACGAGGATATATTGAGAAATTCTTAGCCTTCTATAGAACCAAACAAAATTTCAATCAAAATATTTTATTGCTCAACATATTCTCCTCTTAATTGGATACATTTATTACAGCGAACCTACAACGTCTCTAAAACTTAAAAAAAAAAATTTCTTCTTGCTCTGCAAACCAGACCTCCACAGCTTTTATTACCTCCTCGTTGGAAGAAAATTAACGACCTTTTAAACTTTTTTTCAGTTGTAGTAATTTAAACCCTAAATCACGAATTTTTTGCATGGCAACATGAAATTTGTGTGCAGGGGCGTTGTCCTGCAAACACAAAACACCTTTGGATAGCTTTCCGCGTCTTTTCTCTTTAATTTTTTCCCGTAGAGTGGTCAGTAATGTCGAATAGTAATCTCCAGTAATCTACCCTTATCCAAAAAATCAATCATGATTACTCCATGGCAATCCTAACAAACTTTTCCAGCAGATTTTTGGACACGAAACTTCTTGGGTCTTGGAGAACCGCCGAAGTGTCGCCATTTCATCGATTGTTGCTTTGTTTCTGGATCGTAGAAATGTACCCAAGTCTCATCCATAGTAACAATTCGGTTTGAGAAGTCTACATCGTTTTCAAATCGAGCACAGATTGAACGCGATGCTACTACCCTTGCACGCATTTGGTCAACATTCAAACATTTGGGGATCCATTTTGCAGCAATTTTTCTCAGGTCCAAATTGACGTGAACTATATGATGAACGCGTTCGTATGAAATATTCAGTGCTTCATATATCCGTTTTAGCCCAATTCGACGGTCTGTTGAAATCATGTCATGAACTGCTTCGATATTTTCGGGGACTGACACAGAAACTGGCCTTCCCGATCGGTCATCATCTTCAATGGAAAATTTACCTCTTTTGAAGCTTGCAGTCCAATTTTTCACGGCATATCTTCGTAAATCTGCTTACCTCTCAACCTTTTTAAATACAGGTACTTCATGATGGCTCGATACTCCAATTTTTCGATTTACACAAACATATTTTTTCTTTTAATTCATTGCGTAACTCTGGTTTACTTTTTTGACGTCAAACTTTACACTGACACTTCTAATAAGTTATTGCTCGTTGCTGAGGTAACGCAATATTTTGTTTATGCAGGGAACTGGTCTAGGCTAACTAGATATCAATACATCCTCGTATATTTTTCTAAAAAAATACCGTTATATTCCACGAACAGTTGTTCTGGTGTTTTTTGAAAAACCGATAAAAAGTCTCTCTGAATCGTGACTTTCTCAACATTTTCAACGATTTTCAATAGTTGTAGGAAAAAAGGAACAGGCAAGGAACAGGTGGAGTATGTTGATTACAGGTACCAACTTTATGAAAAAAAAATTTGAATACTAAAACACTCAAAATGATGGAATGGGGATGCAGTTTAGGGGTTGAAAACTTTTTTTGCGATTTGCATCGAAACGTAACCTCCCAGCGAGATAAGATATGTTCGATAAAAAAGTTGTAGATAATAAAGAAATTGAAAACTTCTTTAATAGTTTCTGACATAACCTCTAATTAACCGTCAAAATGACAAAAACCGATTTTTCAGCTTTTTTTGGATATAAATTATATAGTTCAGATGAAAATATGTAGATATGTGTCTTTGGGACTTCTAGTTTTCGAGTTATTTACATTTTTCAAAAAAAAATTGTCTTGTTATATTTTTATTTGTCTATAAGTGACCATTTTGATTGTTGAAATGTTTACTTTGGAATGGTCTATGTAAATAGTTGGTTTATTGATCGTTAAACCGCTTAAAATTGAGCAAGAGTCTCTATGAATCATGATTTTCTCAATATTTTCAATTATTTTTGAATTTCTTAATTATTTTTACAACAAAAAGTAGTTTATATTAAATTATTGATAATGAAGAATTGGAATACATAATCACACAACAAAAATAATTTAACAATTTTATTCTTCTCTACTACTACTGAAAATCATTGAAAGTATTGAGAAAATCATGATTCAAAGAGACTTGTCGGTTTTTCTCAATTTTAAGCGGTTTGACGATCAATAAACCACCAACTTACTCAGACCATTTGAAAGTAGACATTTCATTTTGAAATGATTACTTTCAGACCTTCAAAATACAAAAAACAACAGAGAAATTGTTCGTGGAAAATAAGGGTATTTTTTTCGAAAAATTTACCTAACTCAACTTTTGAATTGCGAAAAAATCATGCTAACCAAATAAAACATATTTCTACAAATTTAAATCTGAATTAAATCATTTATACGCGAAAAAACTTAAATAATTAAAAATCGGTTTTTTACCATTTTGGCAGTTAATTTGAGGTTATGTCGATAAGTTTTCAATACGAAAGTTTTCGATTTTTTTATAATCTACAACTTCTTCTGTTAGAGTTCACGTTTCGGCACAAATCGCATAAAACCATTTTCAACCCCTAAACTGCATCCCCATTTCACCATTTTCAGTGTTTTCGTTTTTAAATAATTGTTTTCCTTGAAGTTGAAACCTCAACAACATTGTCCACCTGGTACTTGCCTGTTACTGTTTCAGGCATCAGTCTTCAAACCATAATTTAATACTAGAATTTCTAAACTACATAGGACTTTCAAATTATGCTGGAATTCTCTTGGCATATTACCTTTGTAGTCGTGAACAAATGGTTGTAATTGATGAACACTTCTTCAATTATATGGATTTGAAGTGTCCCTCAGGATCATGGGGCCTTTGCTATCTGCTATACAGGGTGTATATTAAGTACCCACTTGTTCAAACTTCAATATTTGACTAATTTCAAGATAAAAAGTTCATGTGAAGAGGGTGATACAGGGTGTTGAAGTTGAGATTTTATTTTCAATTATTTTGAATAACTTCTGCAAAAAATTCATTTTTGCGCAAAATTTGCTAAACGGGTTTTTTGATGAGAAAAATCAAAATATGGTATTAATTTTTATTTAGCACTTAGAGGGCGCTGCGTACGCTTTCATTATTTATTTCAATTTCACCTTACTTTTTCTATAGTGAACTTTTGTAATTTTTTATATCTAAATCTTATTTCTACACCTTTTCTTAACGAAAAAGGTATACTTGTAAAACTTCACCGTCATAAAAGTTAGGATAAATTAAAATAAATAATGAGAGCGTTTGCAGCGAGCTCTAAGTGCTACATAAAAATTGATACCAAATTTTTATTTCTTACTTCAAAAAAACCACGTTCACCAATTGTTTTGCAAAAAAACTATTTATGAGTAGAACATCAGACTATTGAATTCTATTATCGAGGAGGGGGGTAGTCTCAGTGGGTTGCTTCCCAGAAAAAAGGTAAAAAACCGGGTTGAAAATGAACCTTGGCTCGTTTTTCAATTTATGGCGGAGGTAGTGGTCACTCGTCCTCTGGGAACTCGTCCAAAATATAAAAACCTTATAGATCGGCCCACCATGCCTTCTTGGCCTGTTATGTTGTTCTGTCATTTCCAATGACATAATAATAACAATATAATGATAATAATGTTTATTTTCCCATGATATACAATAATACATAATAATACATGATATGCATAATACATTCTAAACCACTCACCTCTATATATTTGATCACTTTCCACTACCTAGATGCAATTTCGGAATTCCCAGTAAAGTGTTAAAGTTAAATATACATCAACATGAAGAAATAACGAATAATGTCGAATATAATCCTACCGATGCAGTTGCAGAATACAGCATGTACCTATTATTATTATTATACTGTTGTGAAAAAATATAGCTAGTCTACGCACAGGCTTTGCCTCCTGTAGACTCTCCTGTTTATTCACTCTTTTAATATTATGTACTTACAGTTAATGTTCGATGTCATGAAACCTTGTGATATTATTATTAGTTAAGGCTATATCGTATCTTCCATATCTGTATCTTTCATTGAATATGTCTGTGAATAAATTATTATAATTATTATTATTATTTGAATAACAATAGGTACCACTAGTAATTATTTATACACATATTACTAAAGACTCAAGATTCAAAGATTTTATTTATATCTAATATGGCTAATATTTTCTAATCCTTAACTAGGCACATTAGGCTCTTCTTTCTCCTTCTGGAAAGAGGAAGGAATAAAGACAGCCAGTAGTATACCGAGAGATGGCTGTCTCCAGCCAACATTCGAATTCAATGCCAAGTCGAATCCTGGCCCCCCTTGCGGGAGACTCTTGAAACGGCCCCCACGGTCTTAGTGGGCAGGTCCGTGACTACTCTGATAATTGGTAGATATTGTGCAGAATTCACGCCTCCTGCATAAGATACAGCAGAACTTATCAGCAGCTTGTTTGATGTGTTCTTCGATTGATTGAAAATCGGCTAGTTCTCGCAATGACACTAACTGAATGTACCTGTCACTGTAAGTGACGATTCGGAGCACTTTGTTCTTCATCCTCTTCAGTTTTGACATCTGGTATATGGGAAGGCTGTAGAATATTGGTCAAGCATAGGTCATCGCTGGCCTGATGACCTTATTATACAGGAGAACTTTGGGGTCCATCGCCAACCCGGAGGCCCTCACAATCGGTGGGTAGGTCTCTCTGATTGGAGCCTGCTCTTCAGATCGCCAGGTTGACATGTTTCCCGAACGTGAGTTTCTTGTTCAGCTGTACTCCCACGGACTCGGACTAGTCAGTCTGATTCCGCAAAACCCTGAATCCCCAAAGGATATGCACGTTATCGTTAGCGCACTTCCTTGTGAAATTCATGAGTTCTATTTTATCAAGATTCATCACTATTTTGTTGTTTGCTAGATACGGCCTGACAAACTCCTCGATGTGGTTTCCCACCCAAGACACGGCTGCCGTGCTAGTTTACGATTGGGCATAGATAGTCGTATCGTCCGCTTGGACAGCTGTGCTTGTGGCCTCATTCGTTGAAAAATCGTGTGTATACAGCGAGTACAAAAGTGGAAACAAGCTCTACCCCTGTGTCACTCCTACTCTGGCCTGCATCACTGCGGAGCTGGTACATTTATTCTAGCTTTGAAAATCTTATCGACGAAGTATGAGTCTAGAATCTTCACCATGCATTCGGGCATACCTGCCCTCAACATCTTCTTGATAAACCCCTTCTATCCAGACGGTACCGATTTTTTTCTGTATGGAACAGCAGACCACAACTTTATTGAGGCCTAGGTGGAATCTGGGCAACCTGAGATGGCGTTGAGTGCCCTCTCCGGAACCCAAACTGCTTCGCCGTTCTGAGTTTGAGCTTCTCCTCTAGGCTCACAAATCTTTTGAGGAGGATAATATCTACCACCTTGGCTATGTCACTCAGCAATGAGATGGGACGATAGCTTTCGACCCTTGCTTCCAGCTTACCCTTCTTAAGAATTGAGATAATCTCCTCCTGTTTTAAACATCGTGGTACACCTGCCATTTGATAATGAAATTTAACACATGTACCAACTAGACGAGAGATTTTCCCGGGAGGTTTTTAAGCAGAACTGTCGATCTTGTCAATGTCTGAAACCTCGTTTCTAGGAAGCCGTTTGATTGCCTCCTTGACCTCCTCGTAGTTGATGATCAACTCCGTGAGGTCCTTCCCAGATAGCATATCATATCGGCTGAATATTGGTTCCATATTGGGCCAATATAGATATATTGTAAATGAAAAATCAATATTGGTCCAATGTGGGTGAATATTCAAAAATAATATTATATTAATAATATTAGTGGAATATTGGTTGAACTAGTTTTGAATGTAGATTATCACACGAAATATTGGGTCAATATTGGTTGAATAATTTCTACCAATATCGATAATATATTATTGGATATACAGGGTGTTTCTTAAGTACGTGTAGAAAATGTAGGAGCGTATTGCTGACATCAAAATAAGAAGAAAAGTTCCCACAAGTTATTCGTTTCTGAGATACAGAGTGTCAAAGTTGAATTCTTATTTTTATTTTTTGTGAATAATTTCAAAATAATCTTGATATTTGGGTAAAGTTTGGTGTCTGGGAATATTTATTATTTAGTTTGTATAAAAAAATATATTCTTGATAGAGGTCACTGCGAGCAACTGTTTTCGAGTTAATGAGATTTGAAATAATCGATGCAAGTGATTTTGAATGACAAGATTTTTTAATTCAAAATAAATCATATTAGAAATTAGTTTTTTCACAATTAACACAAAATTTGATATTGTCATTGAAAAATCATCCCAGATACCAAACTTTACTCCAATATCACAAATATTTTGGCATTTATTCACAAAAAACAAATACAATAATTAAACTTTGACACTCTGTATGTTAGAAACGAATAATTTGCGGACATGTATTTATGGGAACTTTTTTTCTTATTTCAACGTCAGCAACATGCTCTTGAAGTTTCTACACGTACTTAAGAAACACCCTGTATATTGTTTCCCACATCTAGAATAAATATTGCAATCTAAATATTCCAGTTATATCGATTATAGGGCAAAAAACTATATTGTATTTCCAATTTTGTTAGAATATTGGTTGAATATCATTTCCACTTTATTTGACAAATTGTAATAACTCATATTGGGTCAATATTGGTTGAATGATATTTACCAATATGGATAAAACAATATTGTCTTCACATCGTTTTTAACATCTACAATAAATATCGCAATCCCAATATTTCCCTAATATCGATTCTAGGAATGAAAACTATATTGTATCTCCAAGTGTGATAACACATTGGTTGAATATCAGTTCGCCAATATTCAACAAATCTTATTAATTAATATTGGGTCAATATTGGTTCAATAATATTTATCGATGTCGTTAAAACAATATTGTCTTCATATTGTTTCCTACATCTAGATTGAGATGAAATTTGAATATTGGCCGATTATTCAATGAAACATATTGAAATCATATCATGATCAAACCTGGATAAAAATCCACTAGGTGGCTCTACATATAGAACGTCTTCTAAAACCTACGAAGGTATATTAAATACTTCCCATAACTTGTTTTCAAGACAGCTCACTCAGTGGTTATGACGATCAAAAGGCAGACTCTGGTGTCACCTTCATCAACTGAAAGACATTTAATAATTTACCAAGGTATATTTACATCCACCAATAAATCCAAATGATATTGTACCAGTATCGATAAATATTTTGAGGCCATTATTGCTTCAAGAATATTTCACTAAAACTATTTCTAAAATATTCAAACAGTATTCGACCAATATCGCAAAATGTTCACATTTTACTTCTCGACAATATAACTTTTCAATATTGTACCAATATTGTTAGAATATTGTATCAGCGGTACCAATATCGCCGAACATTTTGAGGCTAATATTATTCAAGTAATATTGGACCAATATCGCCGAATGTTCACATTTTTTTTCTCGCCAATATTGCATTTAAAATATTTTGCAAATATGTTCACACTTTTGTACCAATATTTTACCAATATTGGGTTCGTGCAGATGTTTGTACAGGGTCTTGCTCTCAAGTCCTTAGCTTCCCTAGAAATAGCCTCCTGCTCCGGGATGGAGTCGGTACTCGCCTGGAACACGTTTTTGCCTCTCCCGGATAGGTCAACCCATTTCTTACATCTGGAATTCACCATAGGGATTTGTCGGACGCCTCAAGACTTTCGAGTTTCCTCTTCCAGACTTTGTTTTGGTATTTTTGAATGTTGTTAGCTGCAAAATTTAGGAGAGGAGAGCAGTGAATGTGCAAAAGTGTTTCACACCCGGAAAATACCCTATAGCTCAGTTGGAAGTGGATTTGACTATAAAAGATTAAAATAGTGGGTTTAATTTTCCTGAGCGCCACAGATTTATCGCCAGTGAAGAATCCGAAACCACCCTTATGGAATGGGACAACCCGCTGCACTAAAATTACTGAAATAATAAGCATTAGAGACCTGAAATGGTTTAAGTATAATATGTAAATATATAGAGATTTTGTTTACTTAGACCAGAATAAATAAATTGTTAAAATTGTTGTTGTAGAAAAAATGTTATTACCGTCAACCGATTGCACCCCTACGCGCAACCCTCGGAAGTCTTCGAGAGACTTGTGTGAGCTAGGAAAGACGCAGCCCTTATCTTTCAACGTGTGGTGCCATGCACGAGACCGATGACCATGCGGCCCTTCGCTCCAAAGGCGAACGCTCTACCAGCACGGCCACCATGGCCCATATATACTCATTCATGTCCCTTTCTAATAAAATATATTGAATTATGTTACACACTGCATGTGCACGGTTCGGTACACAATAGAAAATGAAATGAAAATAATTTAAATATGGCTCCACGTAAATTAATTCGAGTATAATATGTAGGCTATGTTTGAGAGTGATGAATCCTTTTGTGACATAAATATTAGACCTTCAGTGAGGGCTATGCCTGTGACGTCACGATGATAGCTAATAATTATGCACTGAGTTTAAATATGCCTTAGGGGCAGTCTCAAAACTTAATCTAGACTTCTGAATTGATAGCAAGTAGAACGCCTGTTGAAATTTCTCAATTCAATGCCTTTGTGAGTACAGGTGTGCACAGTGGGTACGAGACAATCGAACGAAGAACATAGTACGTCTGCAGCTAGGACGAATACTTATAACCGTTAGTGGTGCAGAGATCCAAACGAAGGAAGAAATGGGGGGAATAGAGAAGGAACCTTAAACAACAACGGAACAACAACATTGGAATAGTGGAACAGGAACACCAAACAGTAGTGGAACACCCTAGAAAAAACAATACCAGTCTGACTTCTGCTTACATTTGTATGGGGCCATTAGAGCCCAAATGCAAAAACGTACCAACCCCTATTTGGTGGGAGGGTTCTTGTGAGAGGTTGATAATTTGTTTGCTGTCTGACAAAGGCGCTTTCTAACTGAGAGCTTGTTACCCTTGATTATTCGTGGTCTGTGAGATCAGTCCACGAGCTACTCGGAGCTACTCCTTAGGACAATTGGACAGCGACTCACGTGAACAGAACACCTGGAGAATCAGTGTGGCCAACTGAACTAAGACAAACCAAACACAAACAAGGTCAAGTATTCAAAGAAGAAGTGTAACGGTTCCGTATTCTAAACACAAATCAATAGAGTTGCAACCAAAAGTATGTTCACAAAATAACGCTGTCATATCGCGGAATGCGGGTTGCATAAATTATTGGAACTTGAACATTCTATGTTTCTAGTTACTTTCAGCTGGAGGTTAGTTCATGTCTACTTGAATTAGTACGGCAAAGGTAAGTACTAAAATATGAAAATATAAAAATAGATCAAGTTTCATTTCGAAACAGTGGCGTAGAGAGAATTTCAAACGTTATTATGTTGAAACAGAAAGGGTTTTATAGTGCAAAATAACAATGTGTTCTTTCACTTCACGTCCTAAGCTCGTCATGTTCTCGCGGTGCACTGGCCTGCGCATACTCTGCCATTGCAGCCTTTCACTGTAATTGAGTTTTATGAGCTTATGATAAGAAGTTCTCTATCTTATCTCACGGCCCTCTCTTTCGTGGTGATGTCTCTTGCTCCCTGGATGTCCAGTAGCCTCCGTGTTTGGGTGTCCATATATTCTGATACAATTTATGGCGTTATCGTTGTTTTAAAATTCATCATTCGCCTGTACACCTTCCAGTCAGTTGTGGAGTAGTCATACATGACTCTTACCCCCTTAGGAGGTGCTTCACCATTGACTAAGAAGAACACAGGTTCGTGGTGCAAAATTGAGTCGAGGGCTTTTTTGAGTCCAGAGATACCAAAGACGTTTTTGTATAGCGCCAAATCGAGGATCGAGGGAGTCAGACCGTTCTACGGAAAGTGCGTAGGCTCGCTAGGATAGTCAACAATGGCTTTCTTATTCTGGGAGTAATTCCAGAGCGTCCTTCCTTTCTGATTAGGCCAAGTGGCACAGTTCCACTCCTAGCGTTGAAATCTCTGGAAGAGATTATCCAAATTCATCGCCTGGAATACGTTTTGTAGTTTGTATACCACATATATTCTTGTCCCGTATGTACGCTGTATGACTGTGTGTTCTATAGAGCTCAGCCTCTTCGGCATGGTGCATGTGGTAACCCGCTTCTACGAGAATAGCGACTCCAAGGAAAGCACGTACAAACATTTAAATAACTTCTGAAACCCATAAACCATAAAACAGTGATGTTATAAACATTTCGTTAGAAACTTTCCTTATAACCATAGATTTACATAAACTTTTCAAAAAACGTAGTGAAGTTAGTTTCGAGTGAGACAGACGACAATCCGTACTGATTTCTTGATGAACTAAGTAATAGATCATAGTCAAAGCGTAGAACTAATAATTTCAAAAAGTTAAGGTAGGTTTCTCCTAGATTAGGTAGAGTTAAGCCCAGAGTGAATGATTTCATTAATTTTGGAGACAATTTGGCTCATTTCATTAGAGACTGATTGATTTTTTTGGAAAATGGTTCACTTGATTTTGAATAAATTAAAACAAACTATATTCCATATTTATTGAATATATTATTTATGAGTCATAAATTTCGAAAATTGACCTGAAGAACTGGAAACTGTAACAATCCAAACTGCCCAACTGCAACCCTCCTGAGAGAGAGACCATCTCTCCATTAGCGTACCGACTGAGCTGAAAAGAAAAAAGGTAAAGACAACGTAAAAAGGGTGTGGTGAAAAAAAAATTATAGCCAGGCATATGAAAATCAGTAACAATCAAAGATAAATATTAAATTGAATGAAATAAACAAGAAACACATTATACAAAAACATAATGATATATAGAGTGACCGTCAAAAAGTATGTACCATATGGGAAAAAAGTTTATTATTAGAGTATTGGAAAAACATATCTAGGGAAAAGTTTGTGCATATCTGATAATGTAAAAATCGATTTTGACAAATGTCACGTGACCACTAGTGTGGCGGCAAATTGGAAAAAAATAACACGAGGTGGCCTAAAGTGGGGTAAGATGGCAAGATATCGAGAAAAGTTATTTGAAAAAGTTGTTTGGAATCTAATTTCATAATTACAGACAGAGTATCAAGTGATAAATCACTCCTGTCCATATCATGGTGAGAATTGCTTGGGGAGCAAACCTCAGGTTGGCTAAAGTCGGACTCAAAGGGACAGCACACATTGTCAGGGGCTCATCCCTCACCGAAAGGGCACACCTTACCAATCTCTCAACTGACGAAATTACCAGGAAATTTAGTTTCGAGAAATTTTCTCGAACCGAATTAAATAACCAAGAAAGAATGGAGCACAGAATCCATTCGAGCACTGGGAAGAAATACCATAACATGGTACACGGATGGGTCCAAAACTCCCGACGGAACTGGAGCAGGAGTCTTTGGGCCTCGCACCAAATACTCCGAACCCATGGGCCAGTTCCCCAGCATTTTTCAAACAGAAACTCACGCCTTAGAAAGGTGCATTCAGTTCAACCTCGACAGGAAATAACGGAACAAAGAAATCGCAATCCTCTCCGATAGTCAAGCAGCCATCAAAGCATTGAGCTCATATAACATCAACTCGAAAATGGTCTGGGAATGCCTAGACAAACTCAATGATCTAGGCAGGAATAACAATGTGATCCTCCTCTGGGTGCCAGGGCACGTTGGAGTGGAGGGCAATGAACAAACAGACAACCTGGCACGAAAAGGGACAACGCCACTGATCGGTCCAGAACCATTCTGCGGGACTTGTAAAATCTTACTTCTAAGGAGAACTCAACAAAACTGAAGAAGCAATGAGAGCAACATACTAGCAAAGACTCTCAAGGCTAAGGCAGGCCAAAGATCTCCTCGGCAATTTGAACCGAGCAAGATCGAAGACACTGAATAATTTCAGCAAAACTAGTCTAAAGACATTCACGGGATTTCTGACGGGGCATTGCAAACTCAAAGAACACTTAAGGAACATAGGCTTATAGGAGGACAGCACCTGAACATCCAGAAATACCCCACCATATATTGATGGAGTGTTATGCTGTACATCACAAGAGATTGAATATACTGGGATCACACCAGCTGACGGTGGGAGGAATACCACAAAAAGAATCCCTCAAAATCCTTAAGTTCATCAAGGAATTGAGGCCTAAGGGGCTGCTGTGGACGAAAACACCTTGAGTTAGCAGAAAAAGATGGGGCACAATAGATCGAATAATGACAAAACTTTCTCATTTTCTCCGCCCCAGATTGCACTAAATAAAAAATTATTATTTTTGCCTGACCCCTCGCCGTTACATTGGATCGTATCTAATGGTTATAACAGAATTCCAAGACTATTGTGATGATATGGCAAACTACAAATATCACGTTTTCTGATTATAATCAAGTTTTAATGATGATGCTGCATGAGTGTTTCACTTTGCACCTAAACTTTGAGCCTCTTCAATCTGACGCACTATTTCCAAGTTTATGTGCGAAGTGAAACGCTCATGCACGATTATAATTGAAACTTGATCATAATCAGGGAACCAGAATGTTTCTAGATTGCTATATCATCACAATGGTCTTGGAATTCGGATTTAACTATCAGATACGAACTCATATAACAGGGAGGGTTCTGGCAAAAACAATTTATTTTAGTTTGGTGCCGTCTGGGGCGGAGAAAATGAAAAAGTTTTGTTATTATCATCTGCGACCCACAAATAGTACCTTAGGTACTGGTCACGTATGTTCACTATCTAAGGACAGTTGAGCATTTGCGGCCACGTCAGTGGAGACGGGGAGGTTCGCTTATTTGATGGAGAAACTCAAAATGGTGGAGTATTGGGCGCCAGGAAATTTAAACCCAACCAAATACTCAAGACAAAAAAATGAATCCCCAAATTAACCAAACAGGATCAAAATAAAAACGACAAGTACCAAGGTTGAACTATTTACTGTTTAATATAACGAATATCTGAATTCTATTTCAACCTCTATAATCTTTATCAGAGTTAATGAGAACAAGCACAGCGTAAAATTAACTCGAAAGACATCGAGTGACAGCAAACAAAAGTAGCAACAACCGTCAACTATTTCAAATATCAAATAGTTACAAAATAGTTGTTCTAAATAAATAATTAAATCATGAGGCACTAATAAAATCATATGCCGAAATTCACCAGGTCCATACATTAGGTAAACCTTAATATTACAAATAACAAATTATAACCTGACGTCGAAAATAAAGATTACCAACTACCACGGGGTAGCTGCGTCGCTTGAGCTCAGGCGTAGGCTCAACTTGGAAAACATATAAACACGGCGCAAATCTTTAGTTTCCACTCACATATTTATCGTGAGATTACCATGTAACAAAACAGCTATGGTAGTTAAGATAGAACAAGCAAGCAATAATTGCAATAGCAAAGTCAATAGCGATAAGTAAGCAATATTGGTAATAGTACCATCAATAGCAATAAGTAATCAATATTGGTAATAGTACCATCAATAGCAATAAGTGAGCAATATTGGTAATAGTACCATCAATAGCAATAAGTGAGCAATATTGGTAATAGTACCATCAACAGCAATAAGTAAGCAATATTGGTACTTGCCAAATCAATAGCAATAAGTAAGCTATCCTGGTTATAGCAAAATAAATAGCCGTAAGTAAGCAATATTGGTAATAGTACCATCAATAGCAATAAGCAAGCAATATTGGAAATAGCAAAATCAATAGCGATAATCTTATATCTAAAACTTGCGTGCTACGAATCGTTTGTTTTGTAGAATGCCTCTCTACGCCGATAGTCCATACTATAGTTCCTTGAGACTCCGTAACATATCAACTGCATTTTCCAAAATGGCGAGCGACGGGATTGAATAGTCCTCAGGCCAACAGCAGGATTAGACCCGTAAAAAAAACCTTAAGGAATGAAAAAAATGTCAAATACATTCCCTAGCAAAACAAACATAGAAATTCCCAACCGAATCACAACATCTTTGCCGTTTAGTGAGCAACAAATAATTCCCAGAAACGCAATGATTCATAATTGATCACCCTGTATATGGTGTCATAGACCGACCATGTATATTTGTTTAAACAAAATACTTCAAATGATCATCCTGTAAATGTCAAATCAGCAATTTCCAAGAAATTATGCCGGTGATCCAACGATTAACCTAGTCAACCCCTGTATATATAAAATAAAAAAAGTAAAATAATACAACTGAACAGCACACCAATCGACAGTTCGAAATTGCATGTTTTATACTTAGTATACAACGATTCTTATGACAAACCCTGTATAATTAAAAAAAAAAGATACTCTGGATAACTAGTTTGTGATTGTCAAATTCACAAATTTGAAATAGAAGAATAAATTATTCACCCTGTTTATAGATATCAGTGATGGAGCGATATCTTTACCAACGGCCCACCCTGTATAATGAAATATATAATTGATTATGAAACATTCAATCTAACGATATTTATTATTATAAGTGTATCTGTACCCAGTTACCACAAAATGATATTTTGTATTCCACTTTCGTTTCTGTTCTGTATATTCCAATCCAAGATTCAGTGCATGTAAACAATGATCAGCACGTGATCGCTTGCTGAAATCTGCAACGGTATTGGTCAAACGACCATAAACTCCTTCAACTGCTCTTCACTGTTTCGATGCAGGTGCGTACTCAGATTCAGTGCGAAGTGAAGTGCATCGACGTTGCATCCAATTTATTGAGTTTAATTATGTTGTTTAAATTGAATCTTTTACTTTCGAAGTAGGTATATTGAATAACAGTGTGTTTGCTCCTCGAGTATATACCGAAAGTTTAAGTGTATTGTTTAAATACTTGTTTGGTATATTAAATATATATCCAGGACACTTGAACATTTCTAGCACGGATACAACTGATGAGCCTACTGACATTTCTTTGTCTCCTAGGCAAAGGTCGAAAAAGTCTCATTTAGGCATAAAAACCAAGGAAATGATTTTAAACGTGTATAAGCATGAACAGTTCAAAGACAGTCTATCGATCTATTCTCAACATTTTCAGAATATTTGTTTAAAATTAAAACATTGTAAATCATGACTTTATAAATACAGCTCTTAGTGGTATTTACAACTTTTATAAACAAACTAAAGAAATTCCCGACAAACATCTTCATTTTTATTTTTTATTTCATACCATCAGATTAATTATAAATGTACTTTTGCGTCACCTTGTAAAATCTTTTTAATAATTTCCTTTCAATTTTCCTTGGTATTAAGGTATTGCAAATTTATATTTCTAAAATTATTAATTTGAATACATTGAAACTACATTGCAATAATATTTTGTCCTCATTGCGACCCTGGTAACAAATTACATTCACGTGCTTTTGTTTACATTTACTGAACCTCGGATTGGAATATACCTACATAGTAGTAACAGTGAATAAATAATACATTTATTTCCATAGAGCAAACAATTTTACATTATTCTTGACGGTTGGACAGTACAACTCGTCAACTTTCATGACCATCGGAAAACTAGGAAATCCCAGTCACATAGGCAACCTCGCAATATGAATTGTTGGAATTTTCCAAACAAAATTGTTACAAAAAAATATTAACAAATGAACATACACTGAGTAAGGGGTTTTTCTCCTTCCAGTGATGTGGCTCACCACCAAGCGATTATTCATGATAATTTTTGGCAGGATACATTTGCTTCTAGCGAGTAGTACCTACTTGCAATATTTCGTAAACTGCCAAAAAAAAACAAAATCTAGTTTAGTTAAGCAGCACAACTGCAAAAACTGGTGAGAGTAACAACATTACATAATTACTTATGAATTGAGAACGTAAGAAAGCAGACCTACCTGAAGATTCGTCAGATGAAAGCGAAGAAAGTTTCTGCATCTAAGTCGTGTCCCCTTCAAATCCTTTAAAAAGCTATATTTTGACCATCAATTCCAAAAATACTAACATAGTAGTCACCAGATGAGTTCAAAATAACGATATAAATATGCAAATAATATCCCCAACGCAGGATGATTAGAAAAATCATGGATATTTGCAAATTCAACGAACACGACCAAACTACCTTCAACCACTGCTTTCGCGAAAATGCCAATGCCAGACAATCTACCGTCGAAACTCGAAAATAGTACTGCGTCCTTGATGGTTCCTACCTAGAGAAACCGGCAACTGTTAAGAACTATTACTCCTGATAACGAGATGTCACCAGCAGTAAAATATTTATATTTTATAATTTCGTAAAATATTACCGAAATACTTTAATCTAAATTATTTACAAACACGGGACAATACAATAATACCTATTTTAAACTAATGGGCATTCCTATTTGCAATAATAGTAATAATAACCAGTCATATATAGGGTGATTATATATTGGGGTAGTTTGAAATGACTTGGATGACCGATGATAATAATTATACGCTTAAAATAAGAGGCTTCATTTCATCCAAAGAAGGAATGCTACAGAGTGAACGTCTCAAAGTAAAATTTGAACGTTACACATCTAAATTCAAATGTTTCACTTCAGTCAAGTTATTCAGGAAAAAGAAGTTCGGACTTTTGAAATGAGATCAGAAAATATTTTTTAAAAAATCCCTATTTAATTTTTTTTCAATTTACTACTTGAAACTCTGTATGTGAGTATATAATTGAATTGCAAACAACTTTTTCGAATTACTTTTTCCGATATCTTGCCATCTACCCTACTTTTGGACTCTTTATGGCATTTTTTCCCAATTTGCAGCCATACTAGTGGTCACGTAGCATGTGTCAAAATCGATTTTAGGGTTATCGGACTTGCACAAACTTTTCACAAGAAATTGTTTTCCAACACTCTGATAATAAACTTTCTTCTCATTAGGTACATACTTTTTGGCGGTCACTGTAAGTATTCAGACCGTCTATACAGTTGTTTCTGTTTTGTTTATGTAACAAGATTTACTGTTTAGACATGTCCGATACCATGTATATGGTCCCAATAAACACACACACACACGTATCATATACGTTTAAATGTGGTAGCTGACGTTGAGAAAACGTTACTCGTTGAAGTTTGCAACGTGACTTTCGTTACCCAAATTCAACCAAACGTTGAATCTACCTATGAAAAACGTATATGCATGATTCAACGCGTCACTTTTGCCACCATTATCAAACATGTCCTAATCGTGCTTTCACAACGTTTATTCAATTAGAACTGAAGGGATATTACATAAACGTTGAATATGACACTATCAAACAACCCTAGGATTTGGGAAACCTGTATTCTACGTTTCACTCTTTTCATCTACGTTATTTGAACGTTATGAAGTTACGTATTTGATGCGTTGAATGAAGCACTCAATAACAACTTCATCATTCACGTAACTTCGAGGCAACTATTTTAATTGGTTATTATTCAACGTTTTTTCAACTGATAGAATATAATATTCGTCAGATACGTTGAGAATCAATTGGTTCGTTTACTTGATTTCTGCAGAACTATTGTTCTTTGGACAACTTCAACGTTTATTCAACTAGACATATACATTGTAACAAGTACGTCTCTGAAGCCACTATTATGAAACTTGTCATTTCAGTGGTTACTGAACGTATTTACAACAGAACTAAGAAACGTTTCATAAACGTTGATCATGACTTTATTCAACGACCGGAAGCTTTGAGCAACCTATTTTTTACGTTTCAGTAACTCTTTTTTTCTTCGTTTATTGAACGTTATGACTTTACGTGTTTGATCTGCTCAAAAAAGTATTCAATAACAACCTAACTTCGCGACAACCATTTTGATTGCTTATTTTTCAAACGTTGTTTCAACTGATAGAAAATATCCATAAAATACGTTGAAAATCAATTGCTTCGTCGACCTCATTTCTGCAGAACTAGTCTTCTTTGCACAACTTCAACGTTAATTCAACTAGATATTGAAACAAATACGTCACTGTAGCCACTAATATGAAACTTGTTCTTTTTCTAGTTTCTCCACGTATTCTCAACAAAACTAAGAAACGTTTCATAAACGTTGATCATGACATTATTCAATACCAGAAGCTTCGAGCAACCTATTTGTTACGTTTCAGCGAGCATTTCAGTTACTCTGTCTTTCTACGTTTATTGAACGTTATGATTTCACGTATTTGATCTATTTGAAGAAGTATTCAATATCAACGTAACTTTGAGACAACCATTCTCATTGCTCATTTTTCAACGTTGTTTCAAATAATACAAAACCTCCATCAGTTACGTTGAAAATCAATTGCTTCGTTTACTCCATTTCTGCAGAACTAGTCTTCTTTGGACAACTTCAACGTTTATTTATCTAGATATATTGTAACAAATACGTGACTGTAGCCACCATTATAGAACTTGTTCTTTTCGTAGTTTCTCAACATATATTGAAGAGAACTAAGAAACGTTTCATAAACGTTCACAAATGTTGATTCATAGTAGATGTTGCGGAAAGAGCCTTATTATTATCATTATCATTTGAGGGATGCGCGCGTAACTCACATTAATGACACCTCGTCCGCGCATCGTTTGAAGCAGTACTATTTCTGGCCTTATCAAGTCGAGTACCGCATGTGTTATCCACGCTGGATAAGTGCTCTATTTTCCTCTTTCGCTATTTTCCGAACGTTTTATTAAGTGTATGTATGTCCGATTGACACAAAAAGAGCTTTCGATCTCTATAATTCATTCCGCAACATTTGGTCCTTCGGTACGAATAGATTTAACTAGCAAATCAATAATATTTTTTATTATCTTTTGTCGAAATTTCATAGTGAAAAATTTCGTTGCTTAAAACATTCCGCTTTCCACGATTAGTGATTTATCAATTATTCTCACGAATTTCCGCTAATTTTCAACTATTTATATCTATATATATCTAATGTTGAAAAACCTTGAATAAGTTTCCTAAATTAATTCATATTCGCATATTTAAATCTAGCCATTTTGAAGTGTTTTTTCCTCGTGAACGGTGGACACAGCTGGGCATATTGGACATTCCTAATTCGTATCCGGACATGCGTAGTATCACTTGTTTACGAACATACATATTCAGTTCCGTGACATTGACCTAGTTTATAGAAACAGCTGATTGGCAAACGCTATTGTTTATTTTGAATTGTTTTCATACTGAAATCTTTTTTTTTCTACTGAAACCGAAACTGTTATATTGTTCACTTCATTACGATGGACAAACAGAAACTGAAACGTTATCAGACCTATCGAAACACTTGCATTGGAGAAATAAGTGTGTTTGTTGAAATCGGTAGCTGAAAGAGCTAAATTGGAAAAATCCACTCGAACTTTGTTCAAAGTGAGAGGTGCCGACCTTGAAAGTATCCGCGAGGAGTTTCTGAAACATCATAATAATGTCGTGGCAACCCTCTTGACTGATACTGACTCAGATCAAGACGCAGAAAATGTTATAAGGGAAGGATTTCTAGAAGAGTATTATGCTATCAAAACTGTTTATACCGAGTTATTCGAAAGTGCTGGTAACAGTTCGAATAATTTACATAGTACTGCGATTCATGATACTAGCTCATCAAACTCGCACATCAGACTCCCGAAGATTGAATTAACAAAGTTCAATGGTGATTATAAATCATTCAATACATTTATAGATATTTATAATGCGCTAGTGCATAATAACTGTTCACTTACCGAGATAGAAAAATTCAACTATCTTGTTTCTTGTCTGCAAGGTCCGCCTTTATCACTCGTTCGAACATTGCCTTTAACCACAGACAATTATGAAATCGCCTATGATACTCTTGTTGACCGATATTCCAACAAACGACTGCGTGCTCAGGCGTATTGGATGGAAATCGAAAATTGTTCTAAAATAAATTCCGAAAGTTCTACGAGTCTTCGAAAACTTTTAGATACATTTTCTGAAAACTTAGCCGCTTTGAAGAATTTGGGATTTCCGACTGACGAATGGAACTTTATTTTAGTCATGATGATTCTGAAACGTTTAGATCAAACTATTGTAACTCGTTTTGAGTTGAACCATGGGTCAGCGGAAGTGCCAAGTTATGACAAGCTCATTGAGTTTTTGAATAAACACTGTATTGCACTAGATTCGAATAATTTAACTCCACAAACTACCCCAATCAGAAAACAAACACATTCTCAAGGTCAAATCAAGGCCACATCATCGAAATGGCCCTCCCCTTCTGTGAATAAAACCGCCTCATTTTTGTAAACACATCGCCTGCCTCCACTTGTATTTTCTGTAAGGAAAACCATTCTTTATACACTTGCTCCGCCTTTGCTAATAGATCTCCATCTGAGAGATATAACTTTTGTAAAAATGTACATCTTTGCTTTAACTGCCTTAGTGGGTCACATGACATTCGATCGTGTCGATCGACATATAGCTGCAAACATTGTTTCTCAAAGAAGCATCATAGCCTCTTATGCTTGGGAAAAATGCTACGCCCCTTATTATTTCAAGCGCAAATGATATATTGAACTCATCTTCTACGAATCAAGTTTCAAAAGAACCTGTAGCCTCTAATTCAGTTCAAATTAATTCATTATTTGCGGGAACTAAACCAAAAAATGTGCTACTCTCTACTGCTTGTGTGGAAGTTCTCGATCGTCATGGTAATTATCATGTGCTTAGAAGTTTGTTAGATGCCGGAAGTATGACTTCTGTTATTAGTCAGAAAGCTGTAACAAAATTGGGTTTAATAAAAGAAAAGTTTTCTGTTGAAGTTAACGGCTTGGGTTCTATGCAATCCCACGTCACTAGTGGACTGGTAACTCTTTCTTTAAAACCGATAGGATAAAATGGACCTATATTTCACAGCGACGCTATCGTTTTAAAGAAAATATGTGACAATTTACCTACTACCACTGTTTCTTCTGATTCCTGGTCTCATATTATGAATTTAAAATTAGCAGATCCTAACTTTAATTGTCCGGGAGAAATAGATATTCTGCTGGGAGCAGATATATTTTCTAAAATTATTCTGAACGGCCGCATATCAGGAAATGTAGACCAGCCAGATGCTCTAAATACCATATTTGGTTACATATTGATGGGCACCGTAGGTTGTCCTTCCAATCCTCCGATATCTTCTTTTTTTTGTCATGTTACTGAATCTGCCTCTATGGAGGATACTTTGAAAAAATTTTGGGACTTGGAAAGTGTTCCTAATGTAGTGTCTACTTCATCAGAAGATCATTTATGTGAAGAAATATTCGTGAAAACACATACCCGTAACGATACTGGTCGTTACGTAGTGTCATTGCCGTTTAGGTCCAACCCACCTAATTTTCCGGGAATTCGGAACCTAGCCCTCAATAGATTCCTCTCATTAGAAAGACGTCTTCTTAGACAGCCTGCTCTATACGCACAATACAAGGATTTTATGCGAGAATATTTAGACATGAATCACATGGAACTAGTATCGGGAAGCGAAATTCCGATAGGAAGTTATTATATTCCGCATCACTGTGTTGTGAAGCCCGAGAGTCTTACAACAAAGTTGAGAGTTGTTTTTAATGCCTCAGCAAAACTGCCTAACCAGACATCACTCAATGAAAATCTTTTAGTAGGTCCCAAACTGCAACAAGATATTGTCAAAATTCTTCTAAATTTCCGTATGCACGCCTATGTCTTGTGCACCGATATAAAAAAAATGTATCGGATGATTCTACTTGAAAATTCTCAATGTGATCACCAAAGAATACTTTGGAGATTTTCACCCGATGATCCAATTGAAGATTATCGTCTTGTAACTTTAGTTTACGGGGTAACTAGTAGCCCCTATCTCGCTCTCCGCGTCCTTCATCAATTGGCGGAAGATAATGGTCAACCATTTCCCAGAGCATCTTTAGCAATAAGAGAAAATTCATATATAGATGATTTTGTGTGCACTGCTGCAACTCTTTCTGAAGCCCAACTACTCCGCTCTGAACTTATACAACTCCTACGCAAGGGTGGTTTTGAGTTACGGAAATGGTCTAGTAACGAACCCTCTTTACTGTCGGATTTACCTATATCGCATCTGTCCACTAATCCGCTTTCTTTTACCTCTGATTCAACAAATTTGACATTGAAAGTGTTAGGCTTGCAATGGCATCCGTTAGATGACTGTTTTATATTTTCTGTTTCGCCGATAGAGAAGAGACCTTGCACAAAACGCAATTTGCTATCAGAATTAGCTCGAGTATATGATCCTTTAGGTTTTATTTCTCCCATCACATTCTTTACTAAGAATCTTATTCTGGGATAGGATAGGATGATCCTCCCAGTGAGGATATTGTTCGTATTTGGGACAAATATAAATCTGACTTACCAGTATTATCAAAATTACATATTCCTCGTAGAATTGATTGCTCTCTGCCTTGTGTTTATGAGTTGCATGGGTTTTGCGATGCCAGTGAGAAAGGTTACGCGGCAGTTATTTATCTAAAAGTCATTACTTCCCCTAATGATATTACCATACATTTTGTATGTTCAAAAACAAAAGTTATTCGAGAATAACTATACATAGGCTAGAGCTTTCTGTCGCTGTACTTCTGGGTAAACTTATGAAATACACTCTCAACATATATCAACATAAAATTGAAATTACTAAAATATGTGCTTGGTCAGATTCCCAAGTAACCCTTTACTGGATCAAAGATTCCCCGCATCGATGGAAGAATTTTGTGGCAAACAGGGTTGCTTTTATTCAAGAACGACTACCTCCATCTGTATGGTGTTATGTCAACACAAAACATAACCCGGCCGATATCGCTTCGCGTGGTTCATTGCCATCCGAAATTATTTCAAATTCATTTTGGTTCAATGGACCAAACTTCTTACATACATATGATACCGCTTCATTTCAACCTGTTGCATGTGATTCTCCTCCTTCCGACGAGGAACGCACAGTTGTTCTGTTCGCTACCGCTGACGAAGAAAATTTCATAGATCTTTTATTATCAAAAAATTCAACGTTTTCAATTTTGCAACGCCTAATCGCCTACATATTACGTTTTCTGTTCAATACTAAAAACCCAACTAAGAAACGTTCGGGACCGCTTACTTGTTCAGAACTGTATCATTCTTTGTTAATATTAGTCAAACGCACTCAAGAAATAGCCTTTCCAGAGGAATTCAATCGTAAAGTTTTTTCGAAGCCTTTCAAAAAACTACATACCTTTGTCGATGACGAAGGTATTCTTCGAGTTGGCGGTCGCCTTCAATATGCCAAATTGTCACATGATTATAAACACCCTATGATTCTACCTCGTAAAAGTAATTTAACTACCATGTTGATAGATTATTACCATAAAAAATATTTTCATGCTGGATTTCGGACCACACATTTTTTAATTGCTCAATGTTTTTGGATTTTGTCTCCGAAACGAGCTATAAACTCTGTCCTTTCAAAATGCATAACATGTTGGAAAACCAAACCCAAGAATTTCCAACCCCCCATGGGCAATTTGCCTGTATCACGTATATCACAAATTAAACCTTTTTCCCATTCAGGCGTAGATTTCGGAGGTCCTTTTTTCATAACCTTGAGTAGACACCGTGGTGTTAAAACTTGCAAAGCCTACTTATGCATTTTTATGTGTCTTGCCACGAAGGCAATACACCTTGAGCTTGCGAGCGATTTATCTTCTGATATATTTTTGGCCGCTTTACAACGATTTGTAGCAAGGCGAGGTCGCGTTTCTGATTTATATTCGGATCATGGTACTAATTTTGTTGGGGGCAGTCGACAATTGACGAAACTAATGAAAACCGCTGCCGATCATGAAACTATAAATTTTCACTTCAATCCCGCCTCTAGTCCTCATTTTTCTGGGTTGTGGGAAGCTGGGGTAAAATCGGTAAAGAATCATACTCTCCGTGTAGTAGGCCAGCAGATTTTAACCTATGAAGAATTTTATACCGTGTTAGTCATGATCGAATCAATTCTTAATTCACGTCCTCTGTGTCCAATGAGTGCGGATGTGGAAGATGTTAACGCTCTAACTCCAGGACATTTCCTCACGCTCGAACCCCTCACGGCCATTCCCGTGCCCGATTTCACTTCTCTGCCCTCAAATCGCCTTTCACGATTCGAACTCATACAAAAGATCCATTGGGATATGTGGAAACGGTATCAGAAAGAATATCTCCATACGTTACAACAAAGGGCCAAATGGTTGGATCCTTCAACGTCGCCAAAACTTGGCACCTTAGTTTTGATTAAAGTGGATAATGTTCCACCCTGTAAGTGGTTGATGGGACGAATTGTGGACCTTCATTTCGGACGTGACAATATTGCCCGCATAGCAACAGTAAAAACTGCCACCGGTAATATCAAACGCCCCCTGGTAAAGCTGTGTCCACTCCCAACTGAGTAATCAAAATGGTTGATTTTTATTTTTTTTTTTTAGTTAAATAATTTATTTTAGTTTTATTCAGTTATTTCTGAATTTATTATATATAAATTTTTTTCTCATTTTTAAAATGCATATGTTTTATGCATTTTCGCCGGGGAGAATGTTGCGGAAAGAGCCTTATTATTATCATTATCATTTGAGAGATGCGCGCGTAACTCACATTAATGACACCTCGTCCGCGCATCGTTTGAAGCAGTACTATTTCTGGCCTTATCAAGTCGAGTACCGCATGTGTTATCCACGCTGGATAAGTGCTCTATTTTCCTCTTTCGCTATTTTCCGAACGTTTTATTAAGTGTATGTATGTCCGATTGACACAAAAAGAGCTTTCGATCTCTACAATTCATTCCGCAACAGTAGAAATACATACGTTTCTTCACCCCAGTCCAATTAACATTATTTTAACGATCAAAATTGGTGGTAATATCGATTAAAAGATATTAATAATCATCGTTGATTCAACAAAGAAAATAAACGTTACCTAATTACTACAATTCTACGTTTGATTTTGGTGGAATTCTAGGATCATCATCAACGTTTAGAATTCGTATCTCAGCAACGTGACTTCGAAAGAAAAATGTATCGTTATGCTGCAGTAGAATATAACTGGATAAAAACGTTAAAACCCCGTAAAAAGGCATGGTTACGTTGAAACCGAATTATAATGTTATATTTCTGTGGAATTTTCATTACAATAAGAACGAGCAATAGACTACAAGCCCATATAACAATTTTGGGGGGTCATTTGACCCAGCTTGAAACATATTCGGAACGATGCTGCTATATGAAAAAATAACTTTAGTCACTATGCCGTCAATTCTTGGTGGTGCAAATGACTGTAATAATACTAATTTTTCATCTGAAGATGTGCTTTTCCGACAAAATATTCCTGGACGGCATTCCTCACGTTGGTTGATTATAAAATAATAATCTCCTAGAACCTACTGCCGTACAAAAATAATTGGACCGGAATCCAGGTGTTCAGTCTACTCCACTGATTTAAATATAAGTTAGAGAGGTGTTTTACCCGTCAGCAAAGAGGAAACTTATTTAGGCGCTAATTCTAATGTCAAAATTATATCTATTTCACGCGTATTTTGAGTTGAAGTACGCACATTTTATGGAGCATGCTGATATCGTGAAATCGCCGTATTCTGTTTACGCATAAAAACAAAGTGACAGATCGGCGTCAAAAATGGGAACCGAATGTCAGTGTGACGTTCAGAAAACGAGTCGATCGCCAGCCGCTTTATAAACCGCAATACAGTCTGCACAAGAGTTGAAGAAGTTACCTACTCATTAATTCGTCTCTGGAAGGATTTGGTGAGTGCTATTTCAACTTCAACCGCTATTAATTACATCCGCATTTCGCTTATATTCAACATTTGGTCCTATTCGAGCCAAGGATTATTCCAGTCGCGTTTTTTCAACCAAACTAAATAAGTTTCCTCAAGTGGTGATTTTTTCACGAGAAATCATTATTTGATATACCATACGTTCAATTTTCTATGAAATAATAAATCTTTTCATGAAAAATTTGAATAAGGCCATTCGATAAAGTATATTGAAGGTGTTTTTGCTGAAGCCTATCAAGCCTTCAGACAGTGTCCAACTGATTCGATTAAATCTAAAAATTTCTTGATCTGCTCATTGTTTATTCATAATGTCAAACGCAAATAAGTTAAAACAGTATAGGGCTCTTCGTCAAATAAGCGTTAGTCAAATAAAAGAAATCAAAGAACTTGCTGACAGAGCAAAAACTGAAGAATCAGAACGTATAATATTCAAAATGCGCTATCAAGGCCTTCAACAGTGTTGCGATGATTTCAAAAAAAATTATGTCAGTTTAGTATCTTTAGCTTCAGTTACTGATGAGGATTTAACCGATGATGAAATTGTTCGCAAAAACTTTGAATACGATTGTTCATATATCGAAGCAATCAATTACACGCTATTCGATATCAAATCTGATCCAACTGTGGCCAGTTCATCAGCAAATTATTCTGGTAGTAACGTAAAATTACCCAAAATTGAAATCCCTAAATTTTCGGGAGATATAAAATCTTTCAAACCGTTTTTGGATATGTTTCAGAGCCTTATTCATGATAACGCAAACCTAACAAATATTGAAAAATTCAATTACCTTATTTCATCCCTACGTGGACCACCACTCACGTTGGTTCAAACAACTCCCATGTCTAGTGCCAACTATGACATCGCTTACGATGCGCTGTTACAGCGCTACGACAATAAAAGATTAATCGCTTTTGCACATCTACAAGAAATCGATCATGCACCGATTGTCACTAATTCAAAAAATACGCGATCACTTCGATTACTTTTAGATACCTTTACGGAAAACTTAGCTGCCTTGCAAAATATGAAATTTCCGGTAACAGAGTGGGATTTTCTCTTATATTACTTATTTTCGAAGCATCTCGATCAAGAAACCGTTACTCGATTCGAATTAGAAAACCCTATCGCTAATGATGCTACACCAACATTTGAATCTTTAAAAAAATTCGTACTAGATCGATGCAACGCATTGGATGCAGTTGAATTTTCGATGCCGCAAAATACATTACTTTCAGGAAAAAATAAATATTTTCAAAATGCTTCGATAACAAAACCCAAAACAACTTCATCATATTTGTCAAATACCAATTCAAATAAGATTTCGAGTCCAAATCCATCTTGTATTTTTTGTAAACGGAATCATTCAATATACCGATGTTCCGAATACTTCAATAAACAGCCTCAAGAAAGATTAAATTTTGTCAAGCAAAAACAATTATGTTATAATTGCTTGAGTTCTCAGCATTCAACAAAAAATTGTCAATCGACGTCAACTTGCCGTTTTTGTGGAGGTTTGCATCATTCGACTATACATGTTAATAAAGTTTGGACGTCCAATAATGACTCACTTCACACTATAACCTCAAAACCCCAAGAAAGTTTACAGGGTCCTTCCACTGCTCAAGATCAAAATACCTTTGTCGGTATCGTATCATCTTCCAGCAATGTTTTATTATCAACGGCCATTATTGAAGTATTAGATGCACGCAATAACTATCAAAAGGTTAGAGTTTTACTTGACAGTGGTTCGCAGACCAGTTATATTTCACAAAAGTGTTACCATAAACTAGGTTTAACTCGCTTCAATTTTTCCATGTCTATCCAAGGTTTGGGGTCAATGAATGAAATAACTTCTAGTGGCGGAGTAACCTGCACATTAAAACCTGTTGGCAAGAATAATCCAGAACTAACAGTTGATGCCATTATTCTTCCTAAGTTATGCGCTAACATGCCAAGTTCATCCCTTGATGTTTCAAATTGGTCACACATCAGAAATCTCAAACTAGCCGATGAAAATTTCCACAAATCAACATCTATTGATATGCTTCTTGGCGCTGAAGTTTTTCCCCATATCTTAGAACAGGGGCGTATTGTAGGAAATGATGATGAACCTGTAGCCATAAACACAATTTTCGGATATATACTTATGGGGAAGGTAGCGTTCAATAAACCAGAAGCATTTTCGAATAGTTCCGCATTTTTCAGTACTGTTCAAACTGACACTTTCGCTATAGACAATTTTCTAAAACGATTCTGGGAACTCGAAGAAATCCCAAAAATAAAGGCAATATCGCCTGAAGATGCTTTGTGTGATGAAATATATTCCAGTACACATTCTAGAAATGAAACTGGTCGTTATGTGTCAATCTTCCATTCAAAAATTCAGAACCAATTTTCAATATCAAAGATACTCGTCCGCTCGCTTTACGCCGCTTTTATTCTATTGAAAGACGCCTTTTGCGTTCACTGGAATTACATAAATTATATTCTGACTTTCTACAAGAATATTTAGACTGTGGGTACATGGAAGAGGTAGATAATAATTGTTATGACACAGAACACTGCTTTTATCTTCCACACCACTGTGTATTAAAAAACAGTACAACAACTAAACTGCGCGTTGTTTCCGACGCTTCCACAAAATCCACACAGGGTATTTCACTGAATGAAACCCTGTTAGTGGGTGAAAAATTACAAAAAGATATTTTCTTGGTTTTATTGGATTTTCGAATTTACCCTATAGTTTTTACGGCAGATATAAAGAAGATGTTCTTGCAAATTTTAGTTCATCCTAAACACCAAGACTATCAGCGAATATTATGGAGATTCTCCAGTAGTGAGAGTGTAAAAGACTATCGCTTAAAAACTGTAACTTTCGGTCTTTCTAGTAGTCCATATTTAGCCAATAAAACAATCCTTCAATTAGCTCACGATGAGAGAGAATATTTTCCATTGGCAGCTAGTGTCTTAGAAAACAGTGTATATATTGATGATATATGTACAGGGTGCTCGTCATTAGACGATGCAAAATTAATTCGAGATCAATTAATTGAAATTTGTAAAAGAGGAAATTTCGAACTACGCAAATGGACGAGCAATAATCAAGCATTTCTAGCTGATCTACCAGAATCTCACCTCTATAACAAATTAATTTCTTTTGATAAAGAAGTATCATCAGTTCTTAAAATTTTGGGCTTACAGTGGGAGCCATGTTCAGATATATTCACTTATAATATTGATTTATCAGTTAGTAGCTGCACAAAACGTCAAATATTATCTGATATCGCCCGCGTTTTTGATCCATTGGGTTTTTTAACTCCAGTCACTTTATTCGCTAAACTACTTATGCAGCACCTATGGAGTCTCGGAATTCAGTGGGATGAGGTTCCACCTAAGGAAATCATCAACAAATGGACTCAGTTCAGAACAGAATTTTCTTTATTAACAACTTTACAAATTCCTCGCCACATGTTACTGAACGATTTACAGTGTCAAGTACATGCATTTTGTGATGCCTCGAAAAGGGCTTACTCTTGCGTGATATATTTCAGAGTTCAGCAAAGTGAAGATTCATTCAAAACCTATTTCGTTTGTGGCAAATCTAAGGTTGCACCAATGAAAACAATATCTGTCGCCCGCCTTGAACTATGTGCTGCAGTTCTTCTTGCAAAGTTGCTTTCAACTGTTATGAAATCATTCAAAAATAAAATAAAGTTCCTTCAAACATACGCTTACACAGACAGTTCAATAACATTAAGTTGGATTCAGTCTTCACCACACAGATGGAAAAGTTTCGTTAGTAATCGCGTAACATTCATTCAAAAAAGAATTCCTCCTTCTCTATGGCGACACGTATCGTCCAAAGACAATCCAGCTGATTGCGCATCACGTGGCTTACTCTCTTCAGAATTAATCAGAGATGTGATGTGGTTTTCGGGACCTCCGTGGTTGCAACTTAAGAAAGAGCTTTGGCCAACTTCATTTAAAACGGAAGAAGGTTCATCACCTGACGCACTCTCAGAAGAAATTAATTTAACGCTTTCCACTTTTCCGGTAGAAAATATTATCCATGACGTTCTGAATAAATATTCTTCCTTGTCGAAAATTAAAAGAATTTTGGCATTCATTCTTCGGTTTTCGTATAACTGCCGTAATCCTGAGAACAGAAGAAGCGGTAACTTGTCGCTCTCAGAGCTTCAGAATGCAATGATTTTAGCTGTGAAATGCACTCAGATTTCACACTTCCCTATCGATATTGAAAACTTGAAAAATGGAAGAAACGCATCAAAACCTTTAAGAAAACTCAATTCTTTCCTAGATGAAAGTGATGTTTTGCGAGTGGGTGGACGTATTCGAAATTCCTCCTTATCGTACAATAAGAAATTTCCTGCCCTATTACCTAGAAATTCTCGACTGACTGAATTGATCATTTCCAATTTTCATAAAATATATTATCATCCAGGTAGACAAACCCTACTGTTTTTAATAAATGAACAGTTTTGGATCATGTCCCCCAAACGAGCTATTAATAAAATAATTTCAAATTGCAAAAACTGTTGGCGTTTGTCCCCTATATCTTATCAACCTCCAATGGCTGATCTTCCAAGTTTAAGAGTTTCGCAACTCAAAGCATTTTCTTGTGTTGGTCTAGATTACGCAGGCCCCTTTTCTATAACTATGGGTAAATTACGACGTGCTAAAACATACAAGGGATATATCTGTCTGTTTGTGTGTTTCGCAACAAAGTGTATTCACATTGAATTAGCATCAGATTTAACCAGTGAAGCATTCATTGCTGCGCTCCGAAGATTTATCGCTCGTAGGGGGCGCTGTTCTACCATAACATCAGATTGCGGAACAAATTTTATCGGAGCAAACCGACAAATTTTAGAAATGGTGAAACAAGCAGCAGAAAGTCAATCAATAAACTTTAAATTCAATCCTGGTGGATCACCCCATTTTGCAGGTCTAGCCGAGGCAGGAGTGAAGTCTGTCTGTCTGTATCGCATTGTGGGTGAACAAATTATGACATATGAGGAGTTCTATACTCTCTTAACGCAAATTGAATCATTATTGAATTCTCGTCCTTTGTATCCACTTAGTTCGGATCCAAACGATTTTTCGGTGTTAACGCCAGGACATTTTCTGACGCTTGAGCCACTCAGTTCAATTCCTGATCCTGACTTAACACATTTAAAACTCAATAAGCTTAATCGATGGCAATTGATACAACGGCTCCATCAACATTTTTGGAAAAGATGGAGTAGTGAGTATTTGCATACTCTTCAACAGAGAGGCAAATGGCTTGATGCCTCACGTCCTGTATCAGAAGGAACAATGGTCCTAGTGAAGAATGAGGCAACTTCACCACTGAAATGGCCTCTTGGTCGAATAGAAAAACTTTATTATGGTAAGGATGGTATAGTACGTGTTGCCGATGTCCGTACCAAACAATGTACTATCAAAAGAGCATTGGTGAAATTGTGCCCATTACCAAATGCTCATAGTTCTGATTAAAAATTATAATATAATTTTTAGTGGGGGGAGAATGTTCAGTCTACTCCACTGATTTAAATATAAGTTAGAGAGGTGTTTTACCCGTCAGCAAAGAGGAAACTTATTTAGGCGCTAATTCTAATGTCAAAATTATATCTATTTCACGCGTATTTTGAGTTGAAGTACGCACATTTTATGGAGCATGCTGATATCGTGAAATCGCCGTATTCTGTTTACGCATAAAAACAAAGTGACAGATCGGCGTCAAAAATGGGAACCGAATGTCAGTGTGACGTTCAGAAAACGAGTCGATCGCCAGCCGCTTTATAAACCGCAATACAGTCTGCACAAGAGTTGAAGAAGTTACCTACTCATTAATTCGTCTCTGGAAGGATTTGGTGAGTGCTATTTCAACTTCAACCGCTATTAATTACATCCGCATTTCGCTTATATTCAACACCAGGATATTTCTTTTTAATTTTAGGAAATTGAAAACTTTTCCTTGATTCCAGTCCCATTATTTTTGTACGGTAGTAGGTTCTAGGAGATTATTATTTCATAATCTACCAACGTGAGGAACGCCGTACATGATTATTTTGTCGGAAGAAAATCAATAAAAAATTCAATATAGCAGCATCGTTCTGAGTATGTTTCATGCTGGGTCAAATGACCCCCCAAAATTGTTATATGGGCTTGTAGTCTATAAATAAACTTGAATCAACGTGAAGAGGTAACGTCACTATGGAATCAGAAAAAAAACGTATTGCCTAACGACATTTTGCCGTTTTTTCAACGATGAATAATTGTGGCGTTACTTGGAAAATCCAACGTTGTTTCCACGTATCTGTGTTTATTGGGGTCTTAATGGAATAAATAAATTATATTAATTATATTAGTAGTAGGTCCCGACATCGCGAACCATTACTGATACCTAAATTGTTCGTAGTTGGAAATCAATGCTTTGTTTGCTCATTTGCATTTTGCTATCAAAATATGTTTTTGAAATGAACTTCATGTGATACAACTCAAGTGGTTTACCATATTCATCATTCGTTTGTATCCCAAATACGCATATTCCAACTCCTTTCCGGGCATTTCATGCAGAATAAAGAAATGTAACATTTACCTTCTGAAAATAGCTTTCATTTCATATTATAATAACCAAGTGCAAAGTGCACATTTGTAGTCAACTTCCAAGTTTATAGAAGAATAGTATTCATTATTGAAATTCCCCGTAGAAAGAAGCGGTCTATATCACCTCAAAATTATATGACGAATAGATGAAAATGCGGAACCATATCCGCTTACATTGATAATATTATATTTAGCAACTGCGTAGGCTCATGCTTCATGAGTAATTGGAATTTTATTATAGGATAAAGATAAACTCATCTGGGCTAATTCTTCCAATCTGAAATTATTCAAATAGAAAGAATTATTACCCGATGTCTCAGTTGTCTCGAAAAAATGTTCTGTGTAGTTGGGTATATTTTTTGTTTCAAAATGCTAACGGTAGTTTTTGTACATATGACAGAGGTCTGGAAAAGGGATGAAATAGATTTCTAGTTTGACATTTTTTGCCCTCTGTGATTCAGGAGAATTAAGAAGTGATTTTTATATAAATCTAGCAATGGCTAATTGAAAGTAGGTACAATTAGTCTATTTTATTTTTTTACTAGTGAATGCTAAGTAAGATATTGTCAACATAATGTACCTAAAATTCGGAATAGTACCTACTACGCATACCATTTATATTCCCGTTTCTATCTATTAGATTATGTGTGTTCTTTCAAAAGGGAAAATAAATATTAGTGAAAATGAAATTCACTTTCAGTTACTGGAAGAGACCTTTGAAGTTGTACAGGTTACCAGAAAAAATTGAAAATGACAATATTTTCATAAATCAATTAACAATTTTTCCACCGGACAATGCATGTGGTGAAGTTACTGATTAAAACTCCGAAGGTGACACTGCTTTGAACGATTTACCAGGAGCGCATCAATTACGGGGCTGAGGTAAAAGTGACTTTGCCTGATTTGCCTGTTATAAAAGAATGGGAGAGTGAGGACGAATTACCTTCATCTACTTTCATAAACAAAAGATAGCAGGAGATCTTTTAACAGAAAGAATAATACAGATGATTGAAGCAAGACCTGACCGAAACACTACCTGCTTAGTTGGAGAAATTAGGACATAAAAACTACTACATGCCATTGAAAGCATTTTCACTATTTTTTGATAATAGGATTTTCGAAATTTTCACGAAACTACAGCAATCTTTCCTGAGCTTTACATGTACTGGAAAAATTCCTTAGATACAAACAAAATTTTTGTATGTAACGCTATTTCTAGAAATAAATTTTCTTTCATAATGGAGAATCTCCATTATTGTGACAACCAAAACTCACAACCAAATGATAACTTTGTAAAAATTCGCCCCCTTATAGAAGTCCTAAACGAAAAATCCTTGGATATGTCACCATTTGAAGAAGCACACAGTGTTGATGAGTCTATGGTGCCATATTTTGGCCGGCATGGTTCAAAACAGTTCACAAAGGAGATATCGATTAGGTGGGGTTGTACATTTTGAACAGGAACTACATATTTGTGAATCGGTAGGTTTGAACCATATCAATGATCAACCACAGTTATTACTAAAAAATTCAAGGATTTTGGTATTGGAGCAAGCGTTGTACAACAATTTGAGCAGCATCTGCGAGAAAAGAGTGCTGAAACTAGTTTTTATATTTATTTCGATAACTTTTTTACACTCTTCAGGATTGAAACTTATAGGTTTCACAGCATCTGAAACTATATTCGAGAGAATCGGCTTGGTAAAGACTATCCTGTGTTACATTCTGTTAGGGGCGAAATTAATGAAAACAAAGCAGTGAATGTGCAATGATATTTCACGCCACTAACATACCCAGTAGCTCTGATGGAATGGGACTCACTGCACTTATAATACTGAAATATTAAACAATAGATACCTGTAAATGGTATAAATATATACTGTATAAATTTGTAGAGGTTTTTTCTTCCCTTACGCTTGGATAACTTGGACCAGAATAAAAGAAATAGTCATGTCCCTAGTAAAATATATTTATTTATGTTACATACTCTAAATGTGCACAATTCGGCATACAATACAAGATGAAATGAATGTAAATTTGGCACTACCATTATATTGAGAATAGTGTATCATTTAAGTATATTAATATAAACCTCCAGTAAGGGCTATGCCTGTGACGTCACGATGATAGCTAACAATTATGAATACCTATGCCTTAGGGCTTAGACTTATCTGATACTTAGAAGATTTTCTCAATAATGCCAGTTCACCAGTGTGAGTTTATGAATCCAGTGCCTTGGTGAGTATGTGTGCACAGTGGGTACGACACAATCAATCGAAGTACGTGTACAGCTGGGGCGAATACCATTAACGAGGAACACCAACAATAGGGTATGAACAGCGAAGGACCACTGGAACAACCACAGTTGAGCAGGAACAATCACAGTAGTGGAACAGTGGAAAGCAGTAGCAACAGATCAATAGCCGCAGCGGAGCACCCCAGAATGAACAATACCAGTCTGACTTCTGCTTACACTTGTATGGGGCCATAAGTAGAGCCCAAATGCAAATACTAACCTCTATTGAGTGGAAGGGTGTTGGTAACAGCTTTGATGGTCTGTTTGCTGTCTGATAGCTAGTTTCTTGTCCAGTCGTTTTATCGATGAATATATGACATAACCCCAAAATCCGCCATGCGAACGGAGATTTATCGATAATATATAGCTTCAAATATCGCCAACAATATGAGAAAATCTCTAGCTAAGAATTTTTCCAAGATCTATCAACGATGATCAAACTTTAATTGGGAATCTTCAAAATATGTCAGTCAAAATATCACACATCAAATAATGAACCGGAAATCGTCACTCAAAATAACTCAGACGTCCAAGTCAAAAACTGTCACTCTCGGACAAGGTGCTTCTTTGTTCGTTCGTGGTCTGTGAGATCAGTCCAGGAACTAACTCGAGCTACTCAGAGCTACTCCTTGGGGCAATTGGACAACGACTCAAATGAAAAGAACACCAAAAGATTCAGTGTTGCCAACTGAACCAAGTCGAAAACGCCAGCCTTTCAATCTCAGAACCAAACACAGACACGGTCAAGTATTTGAAGGTGAAGTGAGTACCTCAATGTTACAAAATAGAGATAGAGTAGGAATGTTACTGTTTTGTGTTCTAAACACAAAACAATAGAGTAATCCAAAGTATGTTTACAAAATGACGCTGTCATACAGCAAAATGGAACTAAGTACTAACATTCGGAACAAGCTGTACATGACAACGATCAAGTTGTCATTTTGAAACAGTGGCGTACAGATTGGAAATTTTATATGAATGACAGAGAATTTCTGATGTTATCGTATTGAAACAGAAAGGGTTTCCTAGTGCAATATAAACCCGTAACAATTCCTTTCTTTCGAGAAAACAAAATCGTAGAACTTTCGTGGTTGGTTCTTGTCAGAAAAATAATATCAGTCTATGGTAATGGCATGACAACAGCGTTTAATGCAAAACGATTTTCACAAATGGAAAAGAATAATATTTTGGTAACCCAACCAAATATGATAACAGCATGAAATGAAAATATAGGATTGGACCGAGCAGATCAAAATATAAGCCCTTATAGGACTTCAAATAAGGTGCAAAAATGGTATTTTCCTTTAACCCTGTCATTGTCTTTACAGTTCAAAACGCTTGGCAACTATATAGACTCGGGGGTGGAAAAAACGATCACTTGAGATTAAGACAGTCCTTGGCTCTCGCGTTCCTAGAAACATAAGAAAACATCAACACGTAGACCCAGTTGACAGGCAACAAATCTTCATAAACATTCGCGTTATGATGTCTCGATCACATAGTAATTTACCAGGAAAAACAGACTCAATGCTCTGTTTGTCACTAAAATTAGGTTTTATGTGGAATGAATGTTAATTGGCATAATACCCAAAATATTGTTTTTAGAGTAACCGCACTAAAAGACCAGGATCCCACTCCTATTTTCAAAAATGAATAATAACAGGCTGAATCTTCTTGGGTAGCTTCATTTTGCCGAAACGCCTAACTTTTTTTCTCTACGAAAATTATCGATAGCTAATAAACTGCGCAGACGTAAATCATGTCGATTTGGTGAGTGCAAAAAAGTCATTAATAACTGTAAATTTTTCAGTTGATCCTCGAGATAATTCGATAAAGTATTCGAAAAAGCTTTTGTCCTACAAAATGGATGGTAGGAATGAAGAGTCCACCTCACCCAACATGTACCAATGACGTGGTCATAAGAAATCATTAGTAACCAGCGAATTTTTTTACCATTGCTCGGTAAATATCTGTATAATTGAATGGTCATATTATCCTACAAATTGAAGGGTAGGCGTTCCCAGTCCTACGCTCCGAATTTGTCAATTCCATGGTAACGAAAAATATTAGTACCAGACTGAATCTTCGTGAGTAGCTTCGTTTTGATGAGACGCCCAACTTTTCCCTCAACGAAAATTTTCGAAAGTGGGAGCTAATAAATTACGCAGGCATTTATCATGTTGATTTGGTAAGTGCAAAAAAGTCATTAATAACAGTTAGTTTTTCAGGTGAACTTTGAGATAATTCCATAAAGTTCTCGAACAAACTTTTGTCCTACAAAATCGATGGTAGGACTGAAGAGTTCCCCACTCCCAACATGTACCAATGACGTGGTCATGAGAAATCATCAGTACCCAGCGGATTTTAATACCGTTGTTTGCTTTATATTTGTATAATTAAATGGTCGCATTGTTCATTGTCCTATAGGTAGGTTTCCCCAGTTCTACGTGCAAAAGCCGTAGTATAATCTCAATCCCATACTTTTTCTCAGAAAAAAAATAAGGTTATTCAACAACGCTAAGGGCAACCGTTTTTGAAAGATTGGCAAATTTCTGCATCGATGCAAATTATGGGGTCACCTAGGTGCCAGATGAAGTTGCTCAGAACTTCACAAAATCTGCATCTGTGAAAGCGAATGCGCCATCATTTAAGGGCAAATTGATTATTTCAATGTTTTCACTTTGTTATTGTTGTTTTCAATATATTTATAAAATTATGAACGCTAAATAAAATTTCCCACTTTTTTCATAAACTTTTCACGTAAATTATGAAATTTTTGAATTGAACAAACAATTATAAATTGAAACCAACATTACTTTAAGAATAAAAGTAGGTATATCAAATTTGCTAAACCACAATTTCAAAATAATTCGTTATTTTGAATAATTTTTGTAGGACTAGCGATACATACCCGTTTTTTGTAGGACACTGTATTATTTAGGTGAAAAATACACTAACTTTTCATGTGTTATCATTGTTCTACAGTTACTAATACATTTTTTTCACCATGAAATTGACAATTTCGTAGCGCAGGACTGGGAACACCTACCATTCAATTTGTAGCACAATATGGTCATTTAATCATATAAATATTAACAAAGAAACGGTAAAAAAAATCCTCTGGGTACTAAATATTTTTTATGACCACGTCATGTTATTAATGACTTTTTTGCAGTCACCAAATCGACATGATTGACGCCTGCGCATTTTATTAGATACCACTATCGATAATTTTCGTTGAGGAAAAAGTTGGGTGTCTTGTCAAAATGAAGCTACTCAGGAAGATTCAGAATGTTATTAGTCGTTTTTTAAAACAGGCTTGGGATCCTGGTCTACAACTAAATTAATCTGTTCCGAAATATTTCATAATTTAGTGGAAATATGACCTGATTTCATTTTGAGTTTTGCATAAACGTAGAACGTTACACCTCCGCCCTTTCAGAAGGGCATAATTTTTTTGTATTTTCGAAAGTTCAAAATAAAAAAATTCGTATTGAATTGTCTTCTCTCTTCACAAAAGTAAAAGAAACAAAGTCAGAAAAATCAGTTTTAAATTTCAAATCTATTAAACTTGTGAATAAGAGAATGGATTTGCAAATGACAAATTTTGTGTCAGCTAAAGCAATTCAATAATTGGAAAATTGGGTAAATTATCGTCTTCCTGCAACTTCTCACTCACATCCTGTTGAATTTCTTGAAGAAGATATCACGAACAAAATTTTGGTTTACTCGACATGCTTACTGTTATTACTGTAATTATGTTGTGAGCATACATCCACAAAATTATGTTAATACAATAAAACATTAATCCTCGAATATTATGAATAATTTTCACATAAAGCAGGTGTATGACGGCTATAAATTAAAAACTAATTAATTTTAATAACGTTAACCGCAAACTCCACACCCAGTTTTACCTGAATGCCCAGTGGGCGATCCAAAATTTGAAAAATAGACCCGAAGACACGAACAGATGTCGATTTGTTGCTCTGAAATTCACAAATAGGTCAAACGGGTAGTGTTGCACTTATACAATGAGCTGGAAAGGTGTTCCCCACATTCAGTTCTTTATTTTTATACAGTGCAGCTTTTTTTAGTCCCCCCCTCCCTGTTAACTTTTGAACGGTTCGACGTACAAACATGAAAAAAAAACTGTTTGGAAGGTTTCACTAATACTACTTTTTGAAACAAAAAATATGGTGATTGCTCCACAGGGGGCGCGGGGAACACATCAACTCAAAATTTTTAAATGGCATGGGGGTCGAGTGTCACATCGTTAAAAAGATAATTCAATTTTCTTTACAACCATCTAAATATTTTTGAATTTTGTTCATAATTTTTTTCCAATTTCGATTTTTATGCCTATCGAAATTTTCTAGTTGGTGTGCCTCCAGCGCCATCTGTAGTGTAATTGCAATATTTCTTCCCTCAAAAAGTAGTATCGATAATACCCTTCGCAATGTTTTTGGTTTCATTATTCCACAACAAAACGTTCAAATTTATCAAGGTATGACTAGTTTTCAGATCCGCATTTATATTTGATATTTCGAATTTATTGCAAAAAAAATATTAACGAAATTAAAAAGAAATTAGATTGTTGTAAAGAGAATTCAATTCTCTTTTCAACGATGTGACACTCGACCCACCATGCCATTTAAAAATTTTGAATTGATGTGCTCCCCGCGCCCCCATATTTTTTTATTCAAAAACCGTTCAAAAGTTAACAGGGTGGGGACTAAAAAAAGCCGCACTGTATAAAGCGAAAGGCTAGGACAGGACAATTGTTCTCGTTTTTGCATTTTTTCTAAAAAAAAAAAAATCTAAAGGGTGATAGGCACTGGTATGAGATATGACGTCATCAATTTTTTTCTATATGCGGATTCTGAAAATATTATTTTTTTTACGTAAGATAGGCTAATTTGTGGTTATACAGGGTGTCCAAATATTATTTAGGTGGGCTCCAGCTTTTAAACCAATTTCATTCAATGAAGTAGTGGATAAATTCGTTAAAATCGTAACAAAATACTTTTTGGAAAAAACGTTCGAATTGGTCAATTTTTATTCTTATTTTTCCAATAAAATGTATATACAACAAGGTGATTTGCGTAATATGACGCCATTTTTTTCCAATGGAAACCCTAAATTTTTATTGGTATACCTAACTGTTAGGTAACGGACAAAAAATGTTTTGGAATTAGGACCTAGCAAAATTTACGTATTCTGATTTATACGAAATACAAAATGTCCCAAAATGATTTAGCCGGGCTCTAACGAAGCGTAACAATTGTAAATTGTAAAAACCAAATTTAAGGTTCATTTATAAACCCATGAAAAAATTAACGGCAAGGTTCTGAAAAAAATTTGAGTTATTTTGGCATTCAAATTGAATTGTTAGAGAGATGTAGAAGAAAATCTGGTGAATAGTTTTCGAGGAAAAAATAAAAACCTAATTCTTAGAGGTTTTTTTAAGTTTTTTCGAAAATAATTCATCAGATTCCATCTCAAATATCATGACATATCAGTGTTAAGGTGAAAGATAATCACGATTTTTTTCAGAATTTTCTACTTCAGCGTTCCCTCACAATTCAAAAAGATTCTGAAAATCTTGTTGTAAAATCAAAGACAGTTAAGAAGAATCGCTTTTTCAAGTGATCTTTATATAAATTTAGAAGACTGAATAATTGAGGAGCTATTCATAGTATTTTTCAGACATAAAATCAGACGATTTATATTTTTAACAATAATTTTTAAAACCTCGGAAGAAAAACGGTAAATTGCTCCAGTGAGTGATTCCTCTGTCAGTAGTACATGAACGAAAATGCAAATTCAGTTCTGCTACTGACCACAAGGTATTGCACAGAATTATTGTCACTGTCATATATACTGTACAGCGATGCCAATAGTTCTAGACAGCGGTAACCGATGTAATTTGTTTAATTTTTCGAAAATGAAAGTTACGTCGATAGGGGTTAGTTAGTTCATCAGTTGGATCTTGGATTGGTCCGCCTAAAGCCTTGGAGTCTTTGGACACAATAATAATATATAATAATAACAATAATAATGTTTATTCATTTCAATTAAAAAGTATGATACTAATGCTTTCAAAGTAGAATAAACAGTGATACCACAAAAGTAGGAGAAACTACTCATAAGTGGTTGTTCATCTCAATACGGTACATTCGACTCACATAATTCACATTCAAGACTTAAAATGACTTAAATATGAAATTCGGTATAGTGTAGAATGAAGAAAAAAATGTGTATAATGGAGCTGAGACTCCACCAAGGCAAAATATAATGTTCTCAACTCTTTTGTTTGAAGTATGTTTTTCATATATCTGAATTTTGAAACTAGGCTTCTGAGTTTTTGTAGTAGTTTACCAATATGAGCGTCCCATTTCATGAAGCTGTCCATGTAGACACCCAAATATTTAATATTTTGAACAACTGGAGTTTCTATGACGTTATTATTTTCTCTTATCACTAGATTATTTAGAATGGGCATTTTATTTTTATTCGTAGCGAAGGGAACACATTTGGTTTTTTCGAAATTTATTGTAAGGAGTCTCGAGTCAAACCAGGTTTTAATTTTCAAGAAGTCTTTCTCAACTTTTTCAAATAAACTGGGCCAATCCTTGCCCGAGTAAAAAACTGCAGTGTCATCTGCGAAGCTGATTATTTTTCCTTCAGCCGATATATTGTATAGGTTGTTTATATGAAGATTGAACAATATTGGACCTAGGACAGTGCCCTGGGGAACACCGTATTCAATAGTATGGAATTCGCTCAATTGTCCACTTATGTTCACGCATTGTCGTCTATCTTCCATATAGCTTTTAAGTAAGGCCAAAATACTCCCTCGCAGTCCAATCTGCTATAGTGTTTTTAACAGTTTTTGATGGCTTACTGTATCGAGCGCCTTTGCTAGGTCCATAAAAATGCAGAGTGATGAGGTTAGTTCTTTCTAGGGATTCATATATATTTGTTGTCAAAAATTCGACTGCTTCATCGGTTGACTTATTCTCTCTGAAACCAAACTGATATTGTGACAATAAATTGAACCTATTGGAGAAGTTTGATATTCTAGTCTTTATTAGGGATTCTAATATTTTTCCTATGTTCGAAATCAAAGATATGGGCCTGTAGTTATTGCAGTCGAGTTTATTACCAGATTTATAAATTGGTCTCTGGAATTTTCAGTAAGTTTGGCCAAATCCCTGTTGCCAGTATTTTACTGTACAGGTGTGTCAATAGAGGACATATTAAGTTTACAACATATTTCTGGGTTTCAGCAGTGATGTTGTCGATTCCTGGCGCCTTACCATTTTTTTATTGAATTATTGTGTTGTACACCTCCATTTCACTTATTTCTTCAAGGAACATAGTATTTTGTATTCGAACACTATCTTTCAGTTCCTTCTTTTCAATTTTTTTGGCCAAGTTCTTTCCAATAGCAGTGAAGTGTTTAACGAATTTGTCTGCTATTTCTTTCGGAGTAGTTGATATTTTACCTTCTTCAATTTCTATTTCTTTCATGTCAATTTTTGTCGTTTTATTGAAACAGGCCTCCTTGACTGTTTCCCATAGTTGTTTTGTGTTACCTCTATGGGACTCAATTTTTCTTTGATAATATTTGAATTTCGCTTCTTTTATGATGTTATTGAGCTTATTTCGGTAAATTTTGAATTTGTTTAGTAAATCCAGGTTATCTCTCTGATTGAGCCAATTTTTGTACATCTGATTGCGTCTATTGATTGATGTTATAATCGCTTCGGTTATCCGTTTCTTCTTCTTCCTCATTCCTTTTATTCTAATTTTTTTGGATAACTTTTCAGGGCCCTTTGTATTTTCTCGAAAAATATTTCTGTAGATTCTTCTACTTCATTGCAATAGTAGAAGTCCTGCCATGATTCTTCCTCAAGGTCTTTCTTGAATTTTTCATGATTAATTATTTCTTTCATTCTAGGTGCTGTTTTTTTTTTGTTTTAACGTCCACTTCAAATTGGAAGATTATTGAATAATGGTCAGTAAAATTTGTTCTGAGAATAATTGGTATGATATGACTGTATATGTTGTTGAAATATAAATGATCGATACAGGTACCCGAATTTTCTTGAACCCTGGTGTATCCATTTATTGCAGGTAGAAAACTTGCTTCGCACAAAACATGCTGATACTCCTGCGAAATATCTGTCTCAGTCAAAATATTGATATTCAGATCTCCAACGAAAATATTTTTAATGTTTTTATTTATATTTTCAAGAAGGTATTGTAGTAGACAATGAATGAATGGCTCTGGGGAGGATGATGGTGATCTGTAGAGACTTGTTATGTTCAAATTTTGTGAATTCAATTTATTTGTTAAGTTTATTGCAGTAGATTCAAATATTTCTACAATTTTGTAGGCATTGTTGAATCGGTTTTTAATAAAAATCATACAGCCATCATTCTGGTTATACTGACCTTCACTGTAAATGCTGTTGTGCCCCATAATTGCGAAAAGATAAATATTTTTTATTTTCCACGTTTCTGACAAGACGATGACATCAAAATCATTTAGAAATTAGTTCAATAACATCTCTAACTCTTCAAAAATTTTTGATATACTTCGTATATTGCAATGTATTATTCTAAATTTGTTTTCATTTTTAGAGTCATAATTCATGCTATTTTCACAATCTCGGGTGCTATCTAAGATCAATGTTTGAGGTAGGTAATTGTCAAAGTCACGGATGAAAGGATCCATACTTGGACTTTTTTTTACTTATAACTTTGATAGAATTTCATTTAAAAAAATGTATAGTTAGTTCAATAAAAAATATGTCTGTAGGACATTGCACAAAACGTATTTCAAAATATAAAAAAGTACTGTGGGAGAAACATAAAGAAGAATTGAAGAAGTATGTAAGTAATAAGTTTTATGTTTTGTGATTCAAAATACGGCATAATAGGCGGAGTTTAGCTTACAAAGTTGAAAAATATTGATAAAAATGAATTATAGTGAGTTGTTCATATTAGCTCCTCTTTTTGAATTTTACCAACAATATTGTTTTTGTGCTAAAAGCAAATCTAATCTAAGCAGGATCAAAAACGGACTGACTATATCTATAATAAACCAATGAGCACTACAACCCCGAATATCAGAAAAACAAACGAAATGCATACAATAAATAATATATAGGTGAACTGGAAAAACGGGGCAATAACAAAGATTCCCAAGATCTCCTCCCATAGGAAAACCAACATAACAGGCATCATCAATAAACCAAAATCTAGGAACAACGATGAACTGGCTTTAAAGAATATGGTCCCCACCATTGGAAACACTGAAAACGATTGAGAATGTAACCTCTTTTAGAACAAAAGTAGGCCTCTATCCATGGTAAGCCTGGATGTTCTGCAAATCATCCAAAATTTGCAGACAAGGAAAATACATCACTGTTTCTGTAAAATGTATGGTGTACACCCATTACAAAACTGAAGACACCACAAATTTTCAGAAACTTGCAGACATGATTCAGCACGGGAGTTGAGTTCGAAAAACGTGGTCTCCACCCAATACAAATCTGAGGGTGCTGCAAAGTTCCTGAAATTTTCAGACAGGACACAGCAAGGAACACTGAATTCGAATAAAAAAGTCTTCGAGGTCTCCACCCAACAAATACCAGAGTTGCTGCAACTCTCATCAAATTCACAGACTCAGCAGAGGCCACTAAATTCGAATAACGAGGTCACCGAGGTCTCCACATAAAAAAAATATGGAGGCACTGTACATTCCACCAAATTCATAGACAGAGGCTACTGAATTCGAATAACGAGGTCACTGAGGTCTCTAGCCAACTAAAGAGCGAAGACACTACGAATTCAACCAAATTCGTAGACAGGACACAGCAGGAGCCCACAGTATTCGAAAAACGAGGTCCCCGAGGTCTCCACCCAACAAAATTATTGAGGCACTGTGAATTCCTCCAAATTCACAGACAGGACTCAACTGATCTCGAAAAATTATTTCCCCGAGGTTTCAACCCAACAAAAACTAAAGGCTCTGTTAGTTTCACTAAATTCACTGACAAGGCTCTGTAGAGGTAGCTAATCAACAGTAATGAAGCCCGCTAAGTCTGCATTCACGAAAAAAACGAAGATACTGCAGAACAGAAATATTTTGTAGACCACTGAACAATAAGCCTATACGAAGAGCTGGAAAAGAGAAGAAGAGAAAAGGAAGAAAGAATCTTGAGGACGAATTCAATGGCCTCTGAAGAATATTGTCCGTGAATTTGGTGAAAGGTGCAGTGCTTCCGGTTTTGGTTGTCAACAAATTTCAGGAAATTTGTTGTGCGCGTCCTCAGATTTGTCTTGGATGGAGACCTCATTGTTCAAACTCAACACCCCGTACTGAATTGTCTGTGCAAGTTTTAAAAAATATAATTGGAAAGTTTGAACCAAAATTATTATAATAATCATTGAAAAAGCAATTCGATGTTTTCCACCATCATGAATCATGACTTTGTATGTGTCTCATCAATGTTGACATTTCACTATAAACCTCATGTTTAATGTCTTGATAAAGAAAATAAACATTTTCGAAAGCTCGACCAAATAACAAAGAGTATTCTTTTAAACAGCCCAGTATTTTGACTGGATCCTCAAGATCCATCCGCATTTATCCTTAACTAGTCAGTCAAGACTACTCTTCGCCTTATACACATTCTATATCTCTGATGTAGATAAAACAGTAGATAAATAATTCATTATCGGAGAAAAAGAAATCACAAAATCATTTCCACAATGAACAAGAAATGTAAGAATAAATATTGTTATCAGTAATCCGGCTATCCGTAATATAGCTACATAATGCTTTGAACCACGTTACCACAATTAATACCAGATAATAATTGATAATCCTGTGAGAAATTTCTCATAATGTTGAGAATAATAATGTTGAGATTTGGCAACTACGCATTAGCAGTAGGGTTGACCGTTGGATATTCGGTAGATATTCCAGCAGAAAACTGTAATTTATTTGGAAATATTATAAAAGATCGCTGTCACTATGGTACGAAAAACATATCTTGTCAGTGCCATTTTACAGTTCAGAAACGCGAAATATTTGACTTTATATGAACCTTAATGATTTGATGAAGTTAGAAATTACGACTTACAGCTTAGGATGTATTGAAACAAAAAATTATTGCAGTAGATGTTCAAAATTCTACCCATTTACTTATTGGCAGTTATACAACCTATTTTTTTATTCTTCTCTAACTTTTTGCAAGATTTCTTGATCAATGCCTTGGCATTCGGCGATAAGTCTTTCGCGAAGTTGATTAATTGTTATAGGTTGGGTTTTGTACGCCTTGGATTCTGAGTAACCCCTTAAAACCTATATGCCTACACAACAGGCAAATCTACAGAAACAGCACTACACCAACTCGTAGAGAAGGTGGAAACTGCACTAAGAAACAAAGAGGTCTTGTTGGGTGCATTCTTGGACATTGAGGGAGCATTCAACAACACATCTCTAAACTCAATCTCAAGGGCATCGAGACGAAAAGGCAGCGATGAGACCTGCTGCAGGTGGATAGACTGCATGCTAAGAGATAGAATTATCCACTCCTCCTTAGTGGGAGAAACATTGGCAGCCAAGGTCACCAGGGGTTGTCCGCAAGGGGGTGTCCTGTCCCCACTGCTGTGGAACCTGGTGGTGGAGGACCTGCTACTCACACTGGAGAGGGGTGGGCACAAAACACTTGGGTACGCAGATGACATAGTCATCACGGTCCAAGGCAAATTCAACACCACGGTTAGGGAAAGAATGCAATCGGCCCTAAATCTGGTAAGTACATGGATAGATAAGGAGGGACTAACTATTAGCCCCTCCAAATCAACAATTGTGGCGTTTACCCGTAGAAGGAAGTTAGAGAGCCTAGGACCTCTGACCCTACAAGGTACCCTAATACAGCTGTCAGGGGAAGTTAAATATCTCGGGGTGATTTTAGACTCGAAACTCACCTGGAATAAACTGCTGGCAAAAGTTAAGAAGAAAGCCGAAATGACACTGATGTTAGTCAGGCGGGCACACGGAAAAACATGGGGGCTAAATCCCAAAATGGTGTATTGGATATACAACATTGTGGTGAAACCCATGATTACATATGCATCTTTGGTATGGTGGACAAAGATAACACAAAAAATAGCCGCGGCTGAGTTGAGCAAGGTACAAAGACTTGCATGCCTCAGTATAACGGGAGCTATGAAAACAACTTCAACATTAGCCATTGAAGTACTGACATATCAATCATGGGAGAGGCAAGAATGGGACTCCTGAGGCAACAAAATACGAGCAACAGATCGGATCACAACAAGATAAAGGAAATAGTGGGAGGCAACATTCTTGAAATGAACCAACGGACTACATGAGTCCTAGATACTTCTTCAACATCAACTTCGAGGCTATCCTGCAAGATCGAAGGGAATGTGGACACACGACAACACCAGGAGCAAACCTGGAGAGAGGATCTGGTACACGGACGGATCCAAAACCAGAGAAGGAACTGGTGCTGGAATATACAGTGAGGGGAGGAACTCCCAAATAAGCGTCTCACTAGGAACAAACACCTCTGTATTCCAGGCAGAGATGTACGCCATCTTGCAATGCGCGAGAGAAATCAATATGAGGGAAATGCACAATGCACGGATCAAAATATGTACCGATAGCCAGGCGTCACTGAAGGCTCTTATGAACCCGAAAGTGACATCAAGACTGGTATGGGAATGCCGAGAAGAACTCAGTGTTCTCACAGAACACAACAAATTAACTTTGATGTGGGTTCCAGGACACTGCGGTATCGAGGGCATTGAAAAAGCTGATGAGCTAGCTAGAAAGGGCTCATCAACTCCATATATTGGCCCAGATCCTGCACTCGGGATTAATAAATCCGACATTCGAGGATGCATTCGGGACTGGGTCAATCGAAAACAAAAGGAGAGGTGGCACGAAGCCCCCCTCATGCACCACGGGAAAACATACATTAAAGAACCGTCAAAACACAAAACTGAAGAACTACTCAAGCTGAGCAGAAATCAAGTTAGAACAATAACGGGTCTTCTCACTGGTCACAGTCCAATGAGAAAACACCTGCACAAAATGGGTCTGTACAACGGAGAACTTTCCTGCAGACAATGTGGTAAAGGGACAGAAACAGCCAAACATATACTGTCAGAATGCGAGGCATTAGACCGCAAGAGACAGGCAATTTTCGGGAAACCCAATTTAACTCCCGAAGAATACAACAGCCAACCGGTGAAGAACCTGTACAGACTGGTACAGGGGACCAGAGTTACGGAGTGGGTGTTGTAAAACAAACACGGAAAACACAAAAAGCCCAAGAGGCTGAGGTGTAGCTGGTGAAAGGACCAGCATCCGAGGAGGAAAAAAAAAATACACCTTAAAAAAACTGGTGGGGTTGAGTCAGGTAAACCAGGTGGCCACTCTATATGACTCGTTGGCCATCCATCCTGCCGGGAAAACAGTGTTTAAATAATGTCGCACTCTGGCAGCATAATAAGGCGGGGCTCCGTCTTGCTGAAATATTACTTGTTGTGGAAATTTTAAATTAGATTTGAATACGTTTCACTAATCATACTGCCAGCAAATAATATTGGGCCTACAATGTAGTTACCTAGTATGCCTTCCCAAACGTTGACTTTTCCGGATATTGTGTATGAACTTCTCGAAATAGTCTAGGGTTTTCACCGGGCCAGTATCTGACATTTTGCCGATGAACGTTACCATTAAAAAAAAAGTTGCTTCATCGCTAAACAAATATGTCGTAGATAGTCAGGATTGTGTGCAATATTATCTGTTATCAGTTCACAATATTCTATGCGTCTATCTGGATCATCTTGTGTGAGTTCATGTAACATTTTCGTTCATAAGCACGGAATTTATTTTTCATTAGTATCTTTAAAACTGTATTCTGATCTACTTCACAATTTGGAGCTACATTTCTAGTTGAAGAAGATGGGTTAACGACGAAATCACTAAAAACATAAATCGATTTCCAGAAATGACCCGTTCGTCAAAGCTCCGGAAATCTCTCGAGCCGCCAAAAAATCAAAAACTAACAAACAAATAGATGAATTAATAAAACCTACGAAAAATCCCATTGAAACACACTTTCCTGCATTCGTATTGAATTACATTAAAATTAAGGACCTTTTCGACAATGTCTGGGAATCCACTGACCAGGTCAGTGTGGCTAAAAACTACACGAATAACTTATCAGCTCTGGTGAACATGCTAACAGAAATATATCTACACTTCATTGATAGGAATATCAAATCAAGGTGCACTAAACTAAAAAAAACTATTGAAACATCTTGGAGGAGAAACCACTGGAGATTCAGTTACAGATAATGGATGTGGTGAATAAAATCTAGCAAATGCTCATACTATGTATGTATCCCTTTCATTTCTCTATGAAATGGATAAGTCTGTCTCAAGAAAGTGTAAGCATTTACTTGAAATTAACTTTATTCACATCCCCCATTGAAAGTGACTCCTCTCAGGAGACCACATACTTATTCAACATTTTTTAATTTATTTTTTTCATCTTTATAGAATTCAACTCTTTACTGCAATAGAATATAAATAGTTTCTACCATAATTTGTCAATGCTACAAATACTAATTTCGGAACAAAAATCGAATATAATCTGCTTACAAAAAACCCATTTTGAAAATCATAAAATTCAGAGTTTAGGAAATTATTAGTCCTTTCTCAAAACAGAAGTATGCAGGAGCGGGCAAGTGGTGGTGTAGCCATTTTTGTTCAAGACAATATTCGGGCGAGACTTATCACCATAGATACCAATCTCGAAGCAATTGCTATCACATTAGAAGGAAAAAATATCTCAATCTGCAATATATATCTTCCACCAAATGAAAAAATCAATAGATCCTTCTGAACTTGATGGATCAGATACCACAGCCACGTATTATTGTCAGAGATTTCAATGGTCACAATGTCATATGGGGTTCTCTTCTAACTGATTGCAGAGGTTGGACAATCGAAAAACTAATTAACCACTTCAATCTGTCCCAATTGAACAATGGAAGCAAAACCAGATTCAACGCACACACAAGAGAATCCTCTGTCTTGGACCTGTCTTGGACGATGTGTGATCCCACTCTCACTCCTCTTCTATTATGGGAAGCCCTGCCGTTCAACTATAATAGTGATCACAATCCGATAGAGATATCCAACAACCTGAGAAGTCAACAGCCGGTTGATTCGATACCAAAATGGAATATCAAATCTGCTGACTGGGAACTTTTTGCAACCACAATAGAACGAAACATAACAACATGCGAAATTACTAACAATGTCGACGAAACTGTAGCCAATATCACCAGAGTTGTCTTGCAAGCAGCTGAAACCGCTATCGGAGAAACGTCTTTCAACCCCAAACACAATCCGGTGCCCTGGTGGACAAATGACTGCAAACAGGCGATAAGAGCTAGTAAAAAAGCACTCAACAAATGTAAACGCCATAAAACCACAAAAAATTTACTTCAATTGAAAAAATGCAGAGCAATATCAAGACTAATATAACTGAAAGCATCTACTGTGCATAGGGGAAACCATATCTTCGCAACAGACGTATCTACCTTAGTTTGACGTACGCAGCAACATTGAGTGCAACCCCAACAAATTCCACTCACAAAAATACTTTCTGTGATAAATATAGGAATCTCTTCAGCAATCGAACTCTATCTATCTACCCTCGAATTATCCCTACCAAAAACCCTACCACATTCAACCCACCTTTTCCTTGGTCCATCAAACTGCCGAACTGTGACACAAGCCTAACTCAATTCGACAAACTCAATACCAACAGCCAAGTCATCAAAAATGAACTCAACCAAATAACACCCTGATTACACAGAAATATATACAGATGCATCAAAAACCAATGAAGGAGTGGGAGCTGCAATAGTAACAACATCCGAATCTTTCTCCTATAAACTTCCCTCAACGACTAGCATTTTCTCTGCAGAACTCTTTGCCATTTATCGTGCGCTGGTCTATATGAATACGGCAGGTAGAGAGAAATATGTTATTTTAACAGATTCACTTAGCTCCATATACAAACTGAAGTGTTTATATTCAAAGAATCCTATTGCTATAAAGGGAGAACTCCATTTAATTCAGCAACACAAAAAACAAGTTTGCTTTATTTGGATCCCATCACATATTGGAATTCAGGGCAATGAAAAAGCCGACGAGTATGCTCGTAGTGCAATTACCCCTGCCGAATCCGAAACGGTTTTGACAGTAGTATCAACAGACATTAAATCGATGGTGAAAACAGCGGTGATCCAAAAATGGCAAAATCAGTGGCATGTGTTTAATGCAAAACTACGAATGATAAAATAAGATGTGAAACCGTGGCCTGACGAAACAAAGAACCGAAAACATCAAGTGCTCATCAATCGGCTACGATTAGGTCACACCAATCTCACTCACAGTTATCTACTAAACCATTCCGAGGAGCCAATGTGTGAAATATGTGATACAAAACTGTGTGTCGAACACATCTTCAGCGAATGTCCAACATACTGGGTGCAGATATCCAGATATCCAGATATCTCCAACATTATTGACAGAAACTGTGATATTTCAAACATTATCAGTTTTCTGAAAAATGTCAATATTATATCAAAACTATAAACATTATTTACGACTCGTTTATGAGATTGTTTAAATTTAAAAAAAATCCATTTCTTATTTTGGACACCGCCCCTTTCAAAAAATTAACGGTAAAACTTCCGTTACATTGAGCATATGAATATCCATAAAAAATTTGTGGAACTAACGTAATTTCGGCTGCTCTACAAAAAATTCAAATGATATAGGGCCAATTTGTTGAAAAACTTCGCCATTTGACAGATCAAATTTTTGTTATTGAAAACACATAAAATTTGTCCCTCTACTGATCAAAACATTACACACACTCTTATTTATTGGTTTCCATCAATTTTCAGCAGAAAAAACTAGTGTTTTTTCAAGAAATTCATCTTTCTTCAAAGCTTTACAATTTCTAGTTTAACACGAAATATCTGGTATATCTGGAGTGATGACAGGTTGAAAATTAGACGAAAAAATTATTCTTATATTATATCAGAAGACCTATGAATTCAATCGATTAAACTCTGAAAATATTTTGATTATAATTTTGCTTGGAAAATAGTTGAATGTACAATAATTTAATAGAAATCCGAGACAAGTTTTTATTTTAAAAATATTATGCTTGAAACTACTCGCCAGAAAGCAAAATCAAGCAAATATTATTTTGAGATTTCAATCCATTTAAATATATAGGTCGGGTGGTAAAGATTAGTTCCTGAATAACTTAGATTAAGCCAACAAAAAATAAAGAATTTTATTGATAATAGAATTTAACAATTTCTAACAATTTAACCATTTAACGCGCAAATAAATTTATTATTTATAAGTTACCCTAATAGCACCATGAAGTCCGATGGTAATCCATAGGACATCCTCTCAGGACATTCAGGACGTCCTTAGGATGTGCAAAATTGGTACCGCGGACGTCCATTGGACATCCGTGGGAAGCACCAATGTCTCGACTTCTCACCAAAATTGGACGTTCTATAAGGATATCCAATGGACATCCACCTGGGATGTTAATCGGACGTCCCCGAATTACATCAATCGAAAGTACATCTTGGACGTCCTTAGGACGTGCAATATTGATACGTCCTTAGGACGTGCAGTATTGGTACCGCGGACAACCATTGGACATCCGTGGGAAGCACCAATGTCTCGACTTCTCACCAAAATTGGACGTTCTATAAGGATATTCAATCAACATCCACCTGGGATGTTCATTGGACGTCCCCGAATTACATCAATCCAAAGTACATCTGGGACGTCCTTAGCATGTGCAGAATTATCAGATGTGTTTCAGGACTAAGATTATGATATTGTTGTGGATTACTGGAGATACCAATTTGGATGGAACCAGATTTACTCACTAGGTAAGCTCAGCACTCTCTCAGAGTCATTCAATTCGGTTTTGTACATGTTTAAAGGATACAAACAACTCTACTTGTCTTACGGAAACACCTTTTTCAAAACAGTGTTGAATCGGTTAGTAATAACTATTGAATAGTATAACAAAACTTTTATTTTCATTTATAGATATAACTACACTGAATGAACACAAAATAACTTACAGAACAGTCATTAAACTAATTAATCACAAAAGACGATAGAAAAGCGACCATATAGCTGGTAAATACTCAACAACTGTCTGTCAATTCGTCAACACTTTACTTGAACACAGAACACAAAACACAGAAAACAACTTTATGCACGGAATCCATACATAGAGGAATTGTTTGGTTTCAATCCTTATACGAACAAGAGAGACAAACATAATTTTTCTATTTTCATTGTTGTGAATCGTATTGGCATACGCACAAACTTGAGAATATGGCCCCTGATGACCTCAATGATAGTGAAAAGGGTTTTATTTCAGATGGGTTGTTTTCGCTATAATGTTTAGCCCTATTGTAAATATGCGATCCATTTAATACCTCTTCTGTAAAACCACTAGCTGAGATGTATACACGGGTACTAGGTACACATGGAGGACTGATTACTGTAACTGTTTTAGAATTTTGTTTAATTTTTATGATCATCCATCCTTCATCTTTGGATGGATGCACCTAGGAAACATTCCGAAAAATATTCAATCCAGAACATCCCAAGGAAGTCCTCGCAGGGACATTTTCTGAAATTCACTGATTGGGATGACGTCCGATGTACATCCATCAAGGACGTTCCAGAATGTCCCCGTACCAGGACCACCATAGGAAGTCCTTTCGATGACATGCCAAATACATGCCAACCAGAACATCCAATGGATATCCTAGAAAATTCTACAAAACATATCCGAACCAGGACATCCCAAGGAAGTCCTCGCAAGGAGGTATTCTAAGATTAACCAATTGGGACGTCCAATATTCATTCATGCGGGATGTACCTAAATGTCCCGTACCAGGACAACCATGGGACGTCCTTTCAAAGACATGCCAGAATACTTGCTAACAAGGACGTCCGATGGATGTCCTAGGAAACATTACAAAATATATCCGACCCAGGACATCCCAAAGACGTCCTCGCAGAGACGTTTTATACGATGTACCGATTGGGACATCCATAGGAAGTCCTTTTGGGAAATTCATGAAAATGCACTGAATCGGACGTCCCAAGGACAATGATTTTAAGTCCCGGACATTCGGACATGATTTGTACCAAATAGGGACGTCCCTGGGACATGGTGTGCTATTAGGGTATTTCGATATATATGAGTATATGGTTGTATTTAATAGAATTGAAATATGCCATCTGTCAGTTGAAGGCGGTAGTCGATTTTTCAACCAACGCACGTTGAGGACGATACTGACGATAGGTAACTTAACTACTTGAATCCGAGTCAAAATATCGACCAGTTTCTGTTTTCATAATAAAACGAAAAACTGAGAATACAAGCATTTATTTATAAAATGGAAACCAACACAGTTCAATCTAATTTTCTTGAAATGGCGCAAAACATTCTAAACAGAGAGCAATTTCACATCTGTGACAAATAATTTGACTTCTTTTTGTTTTTTTTTATTGATGTGCTACGATAGGAACAACGTCGATATGTCCATTTTCAGTGATTCTCCAAGTTCTTCTTACATTGTTTTCAATGAAGATCCTTCTTCCCCCAATTTTTTCATTTCATTTTTATATTCGTTACTGGACAGTTGTCTCCAAGGAAGACATCTGTCCTGTAACAATTGATGTAAAATATTTTGAATCTCAATAAATTCCAATAAATTCCAAAATCTGCGACTGAAAGTTGGAATTTAGTCGCTATTTTCCATCGTACGAGATTACCTCTCTTAGAAGGGATTTATGTTGTAATTTTCAATTGATAATGCTTCTCTTTACAATATATCCATTCGTTGAACCATAATTATTCCATCAGAAATAACAAAGGGATCAATGTGTTCAAGTTCGTGTGAATTGGTAAATTTTCCAGAGATGCTTCACTCACCTTGTTCCTCGCTTACACAGTTTACTGCCGGATGAAATCAAAAAAATTAACCCACTATCGAAGATTTAATTTTTTTATCCTACTAATCGCTATCTTTCTCATTCAAATTCATTCCATTTCAATGAAACGTTTCCGAATATGTTATTCGCTACCTATATCTACTGTTTTACATCTTTATGTGTTATAGATTAGATTATATTAGATTAGATTTATTTCTCGATGAGATTCTACAATATATTCCTTACTACTAATACAATTATTATAGTAATTAAGTTGGTGTAAATCTCTTACCGTGAGGCTTAGACAAACAGCTGATAGATTTATTAATAAATAACACAACTATTATTGTTTCTGGGGACAATACAAATTATCGTTCTGTACATACCTAAATATACATACAGGTACACACATCCATGTTAATTATGTTGTATATTCAAAGTCTACTTAACTATAAAATAATTTATTTATCGAAATACAATGATTCAATAACACAATACTCTAATCACGGAACTAGGTATTTATATTCGACTTTCACTTCACTGACTGTCCGTCCGTCTTCTGCGTAGTTCTTTTTATATCGAACGCTCACTTCTCCGAAAGCTTATGAAATTTCTCGTGAAGCCTCGAATCTTCCAAATTCTCGGTGCATAGCGCAACAACAGTTACCCGCGGCCGAGTGCCGGCTACGTAAGAGTTCAGGTCCGGCATCGCCCGCAGCTTCGCCACATTGCCCCCTTCTTAGAGATATTTCGTCCCGAAATGTCTTCCTTGGAGTGTCTTCTTAGTTTGTCTGTCATCAGTTTGTCTGTTATCAAATTTATACATAATATTTAGAAACCCACATAATACGAGTATAATACAAGTAGTACTTGTATATATAAGTATGTCAATAGTCAAATAATTGAGTTCACACGTGTTTATTTGAATACTTCAACAACGAATTCATCTGAGAAAGAATCAGTTTGCCTAGATCTTCTCAGCGCCAAGATTATCGAATGAACGTAATTGAAAAATTGCATCAAGCGACCTTCAGGAACAACGTGACATCAAAGAATTTTTCATAAAATTAAAAATATGTTGGGCACTGGTTTGAAATAATGTGAAGATATTTTTTTATATTTGCTATATTTCAATAATTTCTGTAACAAATTGCATAAATTATATAGTTGAACGTTACCACACCATACTGATTTTAATGTACTTGCCTTAATAATTTTTTTCACTCACATATATTAGTTTTTTGTCAATAACCTCAGCAGTTTCCTGACACGCTATAACTGAACAGCCGTAAATGAGCACAGGTAAAAATTTGACTATTTGTTGAGGGCGTGGTCAAGACGCATACTAAATTGCGCGCTGTTTGATATTTCGCTTGAAAACGTTAATGGTAAGCGCCTGGAACACATCTGGTCGAAATTTGGACTTCAGGCTGAACTGCATATGGATATGAATTAAGTGGCTTAAATATCGACCACTGCACTATAAAGGGTTAAAAAACACAAATCCTAAATTTATAATTTTTGGGCATCCCAACAATATGCAACATCTCAAATTTTGGCGTGTTTTCGCCTCCTTATGCCAAAATAAGTGTATAGGAATTCTATCAAAAATGTAGTTTTTACTGATAAAAAATCAATATTATGAACGAGTAAGAAATTAATGTTTTTTTTTTTTATAAGATGTTGCTAAGAATTTTAGGAATGAAGTGCTACACGACAAAACGAAAATCAATATGGAAGAAAAAAATGTAACCGCGGTTAAAGAGGTCTTGTGATCAAATCACTTTTCCAAACAGATTTTTTTTTTCAAAAAAATGGTGTCTGATTAGTCTGTTTCATGATGAGGGAGATAATCAAAGGACCCCGCAAACTCCTTATGGAATTTTGGTCATGGTGAATTTTTTTGAATTTTTGGTATGATGTAGTCCATGTAATTCTCAACCAATGTTACCATTGCGCCAACCCAAAAAAATGAACAATTTTGCTGCTAGGGGGCGTTGAAATCACCCCTTGCGCAGATTAGACTATTTATTTTTGAGCCCGGTAACAATATTTTCACTTGTTTCATTATTGCTAATGTTGCACAATATTGTGCTGTTTTATAAAAAATTCTTACCCCCTCCCCTTTTTCCCCCAACTCCTATTACGAATCGCAAAAAAAATATTTCTCGAGTTCCTTCAAATGTATCGTCGAATGTTTAAATATGCCTACATAAGGAAAATAGCAGTTTTTCATGATTATCCCCCCCACCCCCCAAATGACACAAAACGAAAAAAATAAAGAAATAAATCGGGTGACAAACCCCAAAAATGAACAGTTTTGATGCTACCGGGCGTTGAAATCATACCTTGCTCAGAATAGACTATTCATTATTATAGGCGGAAACAATATCTCTACGTATATTTGTTTTATTTTATGCCGAACAATTATGTAAACTTTCATAAATTGAAAATCTAAAACCCCTTACCCCCAACCCCTATTTCAAAACACGAAAAAAAAAATTCAGTCACCACCTCAAATTCAAATTGTGGATGTCTAATTTTTATTTATTTTCAAGATATTTGCCCAATTGATTGATATTCAAAAATCATGAACTACGCCCTACTAAGAAGTCAGCAAACTCCATCAATATTTTTCTGATGGGAGGGAAAGGTGATATTAAACAACTGTACGATTTCCTCAATTTGAGCTGATTAAAACATTTATTTTCATAAAGCATTTACAAGTAGTCGGGAATACATTTTTTCGTGTTTTAAATTGAGGGTAGGGGGTAAGGGGGAGGTTTTAGATTTTCATTTCATGAAAAATTACAGAATTGATCAGCATAATCTAAACTAAAATACGTAGAGCTATTATTTCCGCCTATAATAATGAATAGTCCATTCTGAGCAAGATATAATTTCAACGCCCCCTAGCATCAAAACTATTCATTTTTGAAGTTTGTCACCCAATTTATTTCTATTCAAAATAACTTGAACTGCATCATATCAAAAATTCAGAAAAATCCACCGAAATTTTTTCGTTTTGTGTCATTTGGGGTGTGGGGGGATAATCATAAAAAACTGCTATTTCCCTTATTTAGGCATATTTAAACATTCGACGATACATTTGAAGGCACTCGAGAAATATTTTTTTTGCGTTCCGTAATAGGAGTTGGGGGGAAAAGGGGAGGGGGTTAGAATTTTTTTTATAAAACAGTACAATATTGTGCAACATTAGCAACAATGAAAAAAGTGAAAATATTGTTACCGGGTTCAAAAATAAATAGTCTAATCTGCGCAAGGGGTGATTTCAACGCCCCCTAGCAGCAAAACTGTTAATTTTTTTGGGTTGGCGCAATGGTAACATTGGTTGAGAATTACATGGACTACATCATACCAAAAATTCAAAAAAATCCACCGGGACCCAAATTCCATAAGGAGTTTGCGGGGTCCTTTACGACTTCATATTACTACATAATAATAATACCCTAATTTGTTTGATCTTCTTTTATATGCTGAAACCCCTCAATCCATCATACGGTATAATGAAATGATTTTACAGCCTAAAAAGAATTATGCATGATTTGTGACATGAAATTACGCTTAAAGTGGTCAATAAAAATTGCCCACATCAAAACTCAAAAACACTCCTTCCATTCATGTTGAGGAATTTATAATACAAAATTTGCGTCCATTTGTCTTTATTTCTTTGGGCCGTTCTCTCGGAGTGAGATACTATCTCTTAGCTCTTTGAGTTCTGTGTGGCGAGCTGTTTATTACAATACACACCAATCAGACACGATTTGAAACACAGAGAATGCACTCTCAAGACGGTAAATTATACCATTAACACCTACATGGATACTGAAATTGAGTCAACACAGCACGAAGACAAGTTCAGCAATTGTTATGCCTTGGGTTGGTTTGTTCACACTCAGAAAAGTGAACTATTTGTTAACATTTGTTGCAACTGTTTATAATTTTTTTCTTATATCTCGAATGTACATATCTATTAACACCTTGACTGCTAATAAATTCATACTGACTTACCCATGGTGTCACAGAAAACGGGAACCGTGTAACAGATATACGAGATTAGCCTACCATTCAGTTATCGCTTCATATAGAGATTTAAAATTTGGAGTAGAGGTATAGGATTTAAATATATGAAATCTTATTGAATCGTTCCTGACATAATCCTACAGGACGAGTCGGAAGTGCTGACAACTTTTTTATGGTAAAATATTCTTGCATGTTTTGAGGTGAATCAATACCATTACCTCTCCATCTCTACTATTAATTATGTTGTGAAGTTCATTTATACAGTGTTCGACAGAACCCTCCCCCCTTCCCTTGTAATATCTGAACCAGAAAGATAGAGAATTGAAACAAAATGGAGTTGAAAGACGAACGGATTTTCACAATAACTTGAAATTTTGAATGTGGCCAAATTTGCGTACAACGTAACCAACTTTTAATTTAAGCTTTCTAAGTCGATGATGTTCCATTCAGAGCATATACAAGAATCGATACCGTTTTATTTTCAACCATATTCACAAACGATTCATGTGTTGATTTATCCTGATTCATCACTTACAAAAAAATTACGACTTCAATATGACATATATTCTATATCACCCAGTGAAGTTAGAGAATTTTAAGAAGTACCAATCTAAGAAGAAATGTATTCAAATGGATTATCACGACTCCTTTGTAGAAATAGTGTTTAAAGCAGCAGTAGTAGAGGTGCAAAAAAATATCGAGCGGTCATAATGACCGCTATGACACTCAAGGTGTTAATGATAATGGTGTTTATTTTGAAAAATTTCAAAATTCATAAATATAACAAACACGTGAAAAGACGATGAAAATTAATATGAGAAATCACTTGCGTGTTATGTTTATAGATAAAACCCATAAAATGACAATTTTCATTTATATGGTAATATAATATGAAAATAGTCTAAAGAATTATAATTTATAAATATAAAGACTTTAAAAATGTCTGTTATTTGATAGGAAACAAAGAAATAAAAAGTGAAAATCACGAGAAGAGTTGTATATAAATATCACATTGAAATCACTTTTACGTAACATAAAGGAACGTCCTATATTAGATGCTAACTACTTACCAACTGCTATTTGAATATATTATTGTGATTTCATAAATTTTGTCGGAATTTCGACTTTGAAATCGAAATTTTGAGAAAAAAGTATGTTGAGTTTTCTGACAGGTATTTGTCATAACAGCATACATTGATGTAAGGGAGTAAAAAGGGTGAAACATCGGTCGGCAACGACTATCATTATTATTATATAATCAATTTATGCAAAAATATTGCATTATTACCCAGTTCTGAGCTATGTTTAAAGATACAGGGTGGATTTTTAATCTCAAACCACTGTTTATACCTATCCGAAATAATGACTAGGATCACTTGCCGCCATCAGGACAGAATAAACTCGGAGAAACAATTCAGGTTACGCAATAGTTTTGCTCTTAAACTTACATAGTTGTAGAATGTACTGAAAGTACCTATGATTTTTTTCCAAATAGCGATATGGTGGCTCGTCGGATTAGGAAAAAAAACATTTTATTACGATTGATATGATACCTCACACTGAAAGTGTTACGGGTCTCTTTTGCACCCAAACCTAAAATGAGTAGTTGATAAAAACAATTTAAAAACCTTTATTTTTAGTTATTATTATTATGAGTAATGCACAATTTACTATCTTAATTCCTCAGATTGAAATAAAACTCAACAACCTCTGAAACTATCAGTGAAAACAATTCTTTTAATTTTGATGCATGTACCTAGAATGCAAAATTATATCTTCGCACCTTCTACTTCAAAACTCTCTCTGTTACTATATCATTTTCGAGATTATTCTCCCTTCCTTATATCGTGTTCTTTAAATTCTTTCATGGGTCTTGGACTGGTTCCCAGCCTCCGATGACTGTCATGAACAATCGAACCTCAGCTGGTAAATAGATATAGGAACCCTTGGTGGTTCAGTTTTGATAATGCTGTGTTCGCCTGAAAAATTAATTGTTTTTAACATCAACGTTGCAAATCCAAATATAACCTCTACCTGTCAAATCATTCCAGGTTAATTCCATTCTCCTTCTTCAATATAATTGGATTTTCATGACATTTTCAGTTGAATGTGTCCAAGGTAGGAAAAAAACCACTTGGTTTTACCGCGAGAAATTGTAGAAAAAAATGCTAGCTTCTCTTCCATGTGGTAGGAATATTGCCTCACATTTTTCATTAGAAATTTTGACTGAAATATTGGAAATATTGTCTGTGGACAGTTACAGAAATTGTGGATTTGCTTTCCAAATTACTCAAAATCTCATTCTTTGCGATTTTATTACCTTCAGGCCTCCTTCCATCTAAGGCCTTTTTCTACTTTGATATTCAAGACACCCTGTTACACCTATCGAAGACACTTGCCACACCTATTCGAATGCTATTTTGGAGCTGAACATATACGCGATTTGATGGGCATGAGCTTTCTTCCCTAGTTCCTGTAGGCTGGATCATCAGGGAAACATATTCAGTTGGCACATATCCAAGGGACTGGCATAAGGAGAATTTTGAGAAACACAGATAAGCCATTAGCTTTATGCAATATTAATTTAACAATTTCATGCTTTCTTACTAATTAGCTTTTGGTTGTGAGTAACTACTATTTATGTATGCCTGGTGCTTATTACTCAGACTCTAGTGTTGCATCCATAGAAATATATATTATATACTTACTCTAGAATGCTAATCCCGCCAATTTTCAAGGCGAAAAGCATGCCGCGTATGCGACCCGTTTACGATTGTGCGCATGCTCGCCATCAGTGGTTTCAGTAGATCGTTGCTAAGATTGAAAGTAATTTGGTGTTCCAATTCAGAGTTTTTTGTTATGAGGCAATAAAACACATGTCATTTGAAAGCGAGAAATTTGACAGCGCATTTAGGACTTTTTAAAACCGAAAAGAACCTTTTAGAGATTGATTACTCCGAATTTTAACCGCGAAAAAAACGTATTTAAAACAATAATGTACCCTATGCTGCTGTAATTATAATGACCGTGCAACAGTGCTTTTTCATCTACAGGAAGACTTGTCACTAAGATCTGTCACTCTTGTCAGAAATCAGAGACGGTTTTAAGAATTTCAGATTTTCTCTTGTCGTTTTGTGTGGTGTTTATTTTCGTTGGCTATTCCTTCATCATTCGTGACTTTGCATTAATCTTGTTCCTTTAAAAACAATTTCTAATGAAGCTGTTTCTTTCTACAAATAAACATTGAACTGTTTAGTGTTGTGTAAAGGAAAATTACCTGAAAAAAATCATTTTTGGTAGATAATAAAAATTTTTATGTACCTATATGCTTTGCTCAAAATAGCTTAAATATTCTTTAGCTTGACAAAAAAAGGCATGTTTTTAAGAAGAGACCCCAGCAGAACATTTGAGTGAGAAAATTGTAATTTGTGACAGACATTTTCCTTTTGAAGATTCGTGCGATACCGGCAATAGAATAATTTGAAACCTAGTGCAGTACCAATACTGTGTCTGCGTAATCATGCATGGTGAGTGATAGAACTTTCTGCCTCACCGCTTATATTATGAGTTCTAGATTCATACAAAAAGTACTGAACATACACAGAATCGCATCAGAAAATTAATGTCAATATGGAAGTGCTTTTCTTTGATGGTAAGGAAAATGCTTCTGGCCACACTTTTTCATGCAGTTTAAATGCAGTTGCATATATTGACATGAATCGTTCTAGAAAAAAAGCTCGAGCTTCCAAGCATCCAATTTAATAAATTCAATTTGAGTTGAAATTATCCATGATATTAGCTGAAATAAATTTTTGTACTTTCAATTTATTTTCCAATCCAGTGCTTCCTTGAAATTCGCACCGACTACTTGGGGTGGTTCCGTAGTTCTTTGATGAGTTTATCTACAGCTGAAAAGTGATTGCGATACCAGAAATCAATGAGTCGCTTCAGAGCGACAAATAATGATAATAACAGTAGTCTACTTTCTGATGACCATTGCTGAATATTTGGGATCATAAATATGCAAAAATATGTATTCAAATCGGCTAAATACAAATAACAGATATAAGTACAATGAGGTTTCCAACCTTATTCTCCGAGATTCAGAATTAACGTTTGTTAATCTCCACAAGTATCATATTTTACTAAAACCGGGCCTGTTACAAAAATCACTAATGACGCGCATGCGCATTGCGGACTAGCCTGAACTTTTCACAACACTTTTGACATGGGATTACCATTCTAGAGTAAGTATATAATATATATTTCTATGGTTGCATTCACGTATAACTCTGAATTCTGCATGATTCGGTGCTTCATTGCGACCGGTGTTTGACTTAAAGGGGGCTCACGCCTATTTGCCTAAATACGTACTGTAAACATTCGGTATACGTATGCTTAATGGTTCCTAGACAATTTGTCACTGATAGTATTTCTTGCGTTAAAAATAATCTCCTTTATCAATAAAATAAATATGGTTTAATTCAAATATTTAATGTCAAAATTGTCAAATCTCAAATCCTTCTGACTTCTGTCATTTACAAATCTAAGGTTGAGATAATTACAAGAGCACAGCCACCCAGTGTTGCATTTGGCCTCGTTTGAGTTGGGTAGTACAGCCAATGACAAGATTGCCACTTGTTGCCAACTTCACACCGTTAGTCATTGACTTGTGCCCTCACGACATTTTGCCAGCTCGGTATTAGTTCCACATACCCCACTAAGGCACAGTTACTACCATTTCGAACAAATACACCCCGATTACGCTCTATACTTGGTTTCATTTTGTATTTACCCACCCCCATCTCCACTGAGCAAGGGTCTGTTCAGGCTAGTAGTTTATATACGCCCCTGTCCAACTGGGAGCGTAACAATAGGTTTTACACAAAATTCCATTAAAAACTTTTGAAAAAAATAAGTATTAGAAATTTTAAAAGGAAATTTTGCATAGCAGATACTTTTCGATCAAAATAAGTAAAGTTGTATTATTCTCAAAATTTTAGGACTGACATTAGTGATCTGAAGATCTCCATAGCCTTCTGGAATAAAATATAAATTTCAAAATGAGAGTTAAATTTGGTTACAAAAAGTGACAAGTATATCACATGATTGAATTCAGTATGTCATATGGAGACAAGATAAGTGGAAATATATGTTTCATTTGAAAATCGGAAGTTCATGCCACTTTTAGTGAAACTGGAAGTTGCATGAAGGTGAGTAACTTGTTAAAAGATGCAGTCTTATTTTTTATACAGATCCTCCAAATTTCATTCCATTCTCTTCAAATACAAAAAAGTTATAGGGGCGAGCCAAATTTTGCGGACACCTGGTATACATTTATATGTTGAGCATTGTATTGATTGCCAACAACTGTATGCGCGTGGAGTAAGATTACAGGTTGCGCAATGAACAAACATGAACAAAAAAATCCAAATGATCTAATTGATTCTTTTAGTTACAACTGTGACTGTGTATGTGTGTATCTACATAATTGTTTTCCACAGTTTCAACTTCTTTGTTAATTACCAGCATTGTTTTATTCCATTTCATTATTATTCTCATGAATGCCATAAACATTCAAATTGTATTATTATCTTCATCTTCTCTGCACAAGTATTCTACTTCTTGGAGCTGTTTTGTTTATTGTAGATTATTTTATGTTTTGTACTTTCCAAATCAATCTCAATAAAACATTTTTTTTTATTTCATTTCATCATTCATAATAATGTAATATTAGGTCTGTTAACGTGAACTTTTGACTCAAGGTATCCCCACAAAAAAATCCAGTATGTTTAGATCAGGAGACCTAGCTGGCCACTCTGAAAATCCTTGACTACGATCGAAATCATCTTCATTAAGTTCATGAATCATATGAGAATTTTCTTGATCTGATATTAATACATCCAATTGTTGACCTACCGTTACGTCTGGACGACCTTTCGTATTATTATCACCGACATTTTTTCAAAATTTCCGAATTTTGCTTCGACTTTGCTCGCCGTCGAACGTGTAATTGGTCTATCGGGATATTTATTGTTAAATAAGTCACAAACCTCAGCTTGCGTATGGGTCTTATCTTCATAACCTAACATCATCGAAATCTCTTTGCATTGCTTTCCGCTTTAGGCATGGTGTAGATTACTTATTTATACCACAATTATTTGATAGCTAACTATTATTGTCAAGTAGAATTTTAAAAACATTCACAGTCAGTGTCAAATTGCATTGAGGCAATCAAAAGTCTGTTTTAAAATGAATTAAAAAAGTGGCCCCCATATAAAGTGAAAGTAACTCATGAAGTTAATGGAGATGATTTCGATTGCAGACGAGGATTTTCAGAGTGGCCAGCTAGATCTCCTGATTGAACCCCATCACATTTTTTTGTGGGATACCTTGAGTCGAAAGTTTACGTTAACAGACCTTATATTACAGTATTATGAAAAATGAAATATCTTTTATTTCTCGAACAAACGGTTATGTAACATAAGAAAATAATCATATCCATACAGAGAGGAATGCGTTCTTTTTGAAGGTATTATCAAAATAGGGTATTGCCATTTGGAAAAAATAATAATGACGTCATAACTTGAACAGTGATAACGGCATCAAAAATATAAGTAGGCCAGAAAATGCGCAAGTGATAAAGAAAATAGACGTGTTTGAGCGTATTTCCCCCAATGTCCATACTCAGATTTCAACGAAGTTGTTTCAACTTTTATGTGCTCACTGTATAATAAAGTTATTTTCCTAACAAGTGCGGAAAGAGATACTTTTCCGCACGCGACTGCCGTTGACCGGAACGACGCGAAGCGGAGTTCGGGCTAGCAGTCAAGGGCGGGAAAGACACTTTACGCATGAATTAGGAACATTATTTTTTCTACGACCGCATAAAGATTCAAAAAGTACATTGAAAATATATATTTTATTTCAACATATAAAACATTCCCTGGAAATCCACTAATTATTATTAATATTAATGTTGAAAAGACAGATGCATGTTTATGACAAGTCACAAATAAAATAAAATTCAGATTAAAATACATAATATAAAATTGTCATCTTCACAGGAGCATACTTTTTTTAATCGTAAGCATAAAAAGAAAAAAGGCGTGAAAACATGAGACAACAAAGGAGACAGTTATATATATATATATATATATATATATATATATATATATAAATGTGCTATTTTGAATACAAACAAAATCAATTGCATATATCGCGATCATAATACAAACTATGCAAAGTACTCATGTAAAGTGTAGCAGGGTTTCTTAACTAGCTGTTGTTTCAGTCTTGTTTTAAAAATATTTATATTGAGGGAGCTCTTAATATGCTCATCAAGAGAGTTATATAATTCACAGCCAGTAAAAAAAAACTGCATAGCAGATTACACAAACATTCTGAGCCCTTTGTATATAGAGAATAAGATCGTTAGCAAAAATGTTGAAAAGTAGAGGTCCCAAGACAGAACCTTTTACTGAGGTATGATTCGATTAAAGTTAAAGGCAAACCTCTTATTCCATATCTCTCTAATTTGGCAGTAATTATTCGATGATCAACCAAGTCGAAAGCTTTCGAGAAATCAATGAACATACCCAAAGTAAACATTTTTTTGTCAATACTTGAAATGATCCGACCGCTGAACTCAGATAGTGCTGTCTCTGTACTTTTATTCTTGTAGAAACCATGTTGGTCAGACGACAAGAGTTTGTATTTAAGTAAGTAATTAGTTAACCGTTCCTTAATTGCCATCTCAAATAATTTAGAGATACTGCATAACAGCTTATTGCTCTATAGTTAACAAAATCATTCGGATCTCCTTTCTTGTAAAGTGGTTGAACTATTGCCAGTTTGAAGGTATCTGGGAATTTTCCTTCCTCAAAACAGAGATTGATTAGGTAATTCAGTGGTTCACTAATCCACTTGCTACATTTCTTCAATAAATTATTAGAAATATTATCATGGCCAGAGGAGTTGGAAGATTTCAGTCTACTTATTAATGACTCAACTTCAGCAGTCGTAACGGGTTCTAGATAAAATGATGTGTGCGATAAGGAAATATTTGAATCTAAAAAGCTATAATCACATTTGAAATTATTATCGATAGGGATGGTGAACTGGTTTGCAAACTGATTAGCAACAAACTGATCTAGTAAAGGATAGTTATTTTGTGTAAAATGTAATTCATTATTTCTAGTCCTACCTGTTTTCAGTTCATTAATCAGTTTCCACATTGCTTTCGTTTTATTTTCCGATCCATTTATTCGCATGTCGTTAAATTTAATTTTCGCTGCTCTCAGTGCATTGCAGTATTGTTGCTGCAAGTATTTGCTATGTCCTTATAAACATTGTTGGTCTTAGCCAAATCATTGTATAGACTAACCTGACGTTTCAATATTATGATGTCTTCTGTGATCCATTCACTCTTACGTAGTTTGCTCTTGTTCTTAATTGATATTTCATGTAGAGGAAAACATGAGTCAAAATAATTAATCATTTAATTCGTGAAGTTATCAGATGCTGCATTTAACTTTTCTTGACTATAGACACTATGCCAACTTTCAATACTAATGCAATTCAGGAAAGCAATATTATTTTGTTCATTGAAAGATCTTTGCATTATATGTTTTTTATTACGTTCTTCGTCAACCGATGCTAATATGGACTTTAATATTATAATACGTTGAGAAAAGTGGTCAGATAAATGGAGATCCATCACTTCAGCCCTATGATAATTGAGCTCAGAACTAACCAAGAAATTATCAATACATGTACTGGAAGTTTGTGATACTCTGGTTGGTCCTTTTACATTTGAAAGTGAACTATGGCATCCTAATACGTCTTTCAATAAAATGCAGTTGTGACTTCTTGTAGAAAAATCAACGTTAAAGTCACCACCAATAATGACCTGCCTGTTGGCAATTGTTCCCAGGTTCAGAAAATCGGTGAAGCTGTCCAAAAAAAATTTAAAATCTCCTGATGGTGGTCTGTATACAACGGCTATTACCAAATCGTGTGGTAGTAAAACTGCAGCACATTCAAAAATACCTTCACTGCACACAGAGTCTACATCAACTTTTTTATAGTTAGTTTTATAGTTAGTTGGTGGTAACTGGCTGTTACGAGTAACACTCGTAGATTGCAAAGTGCATGAAGATGACGGAGACGACATCGGTTGCAAGTTGCCAGTACATGAAATAATTTTAAAACCACTTGACTCAGCTTAGTTTGAATGTTATGTGGATTGATTTTGAGAAATGTATAGGGTAGATACATAAAAGTATCGCAATTTCTTCATTCCAATGAATGAAAAATAGTCTGGATTAGATTGAATATTAAAACCTATATTAGTTTGAATAGTAATATACAGGTAAAATCAATGAAATGTACATTTTAACGATAAATTGACATATTTTACTTTCCCGCGCTAGTGCGGGAAAGCGAGTTTTCCCGCACTAGTGCGGGAAAGTGACACTTTCTAAACTAAAATGAGTGCGGGAAAGTGGGTAAAAACGCACGGTCGTAGAAAAATATTATTACAAAACAGCCATTTAGTTTCCCATTACTGTCGAGAAGATTAAATCTGTTTTGCTGAGCAGTATATGAAATGTGCTAACAAATCCACTCGACATCAAAGGTTCCGACGAGACTGCAACTACTGGTCCTTTTAAACACTATTCTATGGTATTGCTTCCTCTTCAGAATTCATAGTCACATCCAAAAGTAATTTAAAACTGAAAAATTGTACGAGAAGAACGTAAACATCGTGCACTGTGCTGGTTACCTCGTATCACCAACGAAGTGAATTGCTTTTTTGAGTAAAATCTAATTCTGCAATGTATGTTTACGCATTCAAGTAATCCGGGTGACCAGTTTTATTTAGGAGAACCTGTATATTTCCCTCTCTGAACCTCGACAATACTTTTAAACTTAAAAGCCAAACCGGATTACCCCGTACATAACGTGACCGCAACTCGCAAATATATCACGGAAATATGTCATAAACCCGGTGCCTAATAAACATGTGGTTTAGTAAAACAAAATTAGATGCGATAAAGTACAAAATACAAGCTATACACGAGACAAACAAAAATTGATTCGGTTCGAAATTTATGTTCTCTGCTCTCCGAACTGAACAATTCAAAACACATAATTTATAAAAAGGCGATGTTCAAAGGAGAATGAAATTTTGCACGCTGTTACGTCAAAGGCGCGTGGTAACGAATAGACGCTCAAAATTGATCGTGATATTTGGTTCGCAATTCGTGATATCAGATATTGATATCATATTTTTTACTTACAATAGATATTAGATTTTTGGCACGCCATCTTCAAACTTAATTTTAGAACAAAATTACTCTTATGAGAAAATACTGACACTACCTGGCGAAAGACCATTAATGTAATAATAAAAAATGGATTATATAATCCAAGTCTTCCGTCTTCCGTTTATTCGTCGGCAAGTCTTTAACAGAGAACAACTACTGCCCCATATGGCCGTTGAATTATATCTGTACTCCTACAGCTACCTAAGGATGAGCCAATGCAAGGGATCTACTTAAAAAACTTCGAAGACCTGGCTTATCCAAAACAATTACATTTTTTTAGTGGACTGAAGTCAAAGATTCATGATAGCCGCCAGGACATTGTCGCAACACCTTGGTCCACCGCAATCGCGTGAGGATCCTGCCAAAAATGTCTCATAGAGACTGATAAAAAAATATTTGATAGATTTTATGAGATTCAAGTTGGATAGTGAAACCGCAAATCCGTATAGAGCCATATTCGATATTCATCAGTATTTAGAAGACATTACAGATACATATTCCTTTAATTTCTAATGTGTTCTTAGACATAACTATTATCCGTTTCTATCAGCGATTACTGGGTGGATGCTACTTGTTTCTATGAGGTCCTGCAGTTCAAAAATAAATTAGAACGTTTGAGATTTCATCGCGGTAAATTGATTATTTAAAAAAAATCATTGATATTCTGCGAGGTCTGTCAGATTGTTCCTGGCCGTTCCATGTGAAGATTGAATAAATAATCCATTGGATTTTATAATTTTTTATGCACTTCAAAGCACATGAAGAATAAAGTCATTTTCATATTAGAAAAAATATGTAAATTACACATTAATTTCTAACGGAAACGAAAAGGAGGTAGATCGGGTAGATCTGTGCAGCCAGTTAACACCATCTGTTCCTCGTCTGTATTATCACAACTCTCATCTAACCGTGGTTGTTATTTACTTACTCTGATCCCGCTCTATGAAAAGTGGTCTAGGCCGCACCATCTTCCGAGTAGAGGAAGAAGCTCTCCGAGTAGCCGGTTAGAGATTCATTCATTACATACATACAGACGATGTATGAGGATTTCCCCTCATACAACGATTCAGACATTCACAGCTCACGACTCGTGAAAGAACCATGCAGTTCATTGGAAAAGAAACGAAAACTGTTTATCAGCGAATACATTTGACATACGAGTGATATAATAAGTAAATAAATTAATTCTCGATTATCCGATTATGATAAAAAAAATTGATCATTTGCAATTGAAGTCATTTTGAAATATATATCATAATTTGTAGACGTAGATAAAATAACCTAGGGTATATTATGATTCTTCTGATATGTTTTGAAAATCTGGAGTAAAATAATGATAATAATCTATTCGAGTATTTCAGCAATATTCTAGAAACATTTTCCTGGAATGTTGCATGTCTTGTGTTGATCTTTCTGAAATATTGTTGAAATATTCTGGCATTATATGATACTAATGATGTATTCGAATATTTTTAAGAATATTTTGTTTAGAATTTTCCACTTGGTTTCGTAATGTTCCTACTGTTGGATCTCATGAAATCTCAAAGGATTCGCATAAAGTTGGATACGGAATTCCAAATACAGATTGGACCATCAAGTCCTGAACACACTTTTTTTATACGATACCGAATGAGATTATAAATTGTGTATTTCCACACATAGGTTCTCAAGATTTTGAATGGGGACAAAACATTATTTTGTTTGAAATTGGAATACCTCATCGAATCGTGTATATAGTCTCTTTGCACCACCATTGCCTAAAACAAACTCTGGTACTTTGTATCCTTGTTTTCTTATCGACACTTTTGTGAATTCTTAGTGATTTTGAGTTGTATGAAAACTTATAGGTATCGCACATACTTGGATATGGAATTCCTGATCCAAACTATCACATCGTGATCCCACTTTTTCCACAAGATACCCAATAAAATTGGATACGGAATTTCTGATACAGATCATCGAATACTGAATCCACTTTCTTCATACGATACCAAATAAGATTAGTAATTGTGAATTTCCACACATTTCTCATACGTTGACAAGCTTGTGAATGAGCATATAATATCGTTGTGATTGAAAGTGGAATACCTCATCGAATCTCATAGTTCCCTCAAACAACCACTGCCTGATACAAACTCGTATGACATGTATTCGAGTATGCTTATAAATTACACCTACGTATAAATAAATCCTCATGCATACTTCCAAAACGTGTATGTACCAAAGATAACGTCGTGTAGGTTACAGACTTTCCACGTAGATCCTTATAAATTCTCATAATTCGTCTATATTTTTTTATGAGATTATATGTGATACTTTTGGCAGGAGCTGAGACCACAATGCATTCACTATCAGCTATCATCTGTCGATACCGACATATTAATGATTATTTTTCTTCTCTAACTGGTCTCTAAATTCTAGCCGCTAACACCTAGACCTCTCGACCTTTCGAAAACATCAAAAATCATCCCGAACCCTGTTCAACCTGAATCCTACATACATACGTAAATCGAAAAAATATGTAAAAAGACAATCAAATGGAATGAATGAATGTATTGCCATCTTTTGTTATGTATACCTTTTGAAGTTCAAGTAATGTGCTGGTACTTATTTCGCAGATGGGTTCAGGTCCCAGATATTGTGTTTCAGCTCATTTTCTACCAGTACGTCTGCTATTTCATTACCCTCCACTCCAGTTTTTCCTGGAACCCATAGAAGGGCAATATCGTTTTTTTACCTAGGTCGTTGGTTTCTCTAGGCACTTCTAAACCATCTTGGAGTTGATTACATGGAAGTTGCATCAATAGCTGATTGGCTGTCTGATAAAATGATCTCTTGTCAGCGATTTTTTTTCCATATTGAAATAGACACATTTGCGATGGCATGGATTTCCGCTCGGAAAATGCTCTAAGATTTGCCTAGACTTTCGGAATATTTGGTTTCAGGGCCATATACTCATACTCCAGTTCTTTCTGTTGGTCTGGATCCATCTGTATACCATTTAATGGCACGTCTCTTGAGTCTTGTGGTGGAGTCTTTGTCCCATTCACTTTTGACACTTAGCTTTGTATTGAATTCTTCTACAAAGCAAAACTCTTTTGTCATCTCATCTTAGCACATCCCAGGTTTGGTGATTTCCAGAGAGGAATCGAAACTTGCGACTCATGATTTCCTCTTTGGTCACTCTAAATGTTGTCCTCATCGCTATACTCTCCACCACTATATAGGCTTACTTCTTTAGCGGTCATTAGGAACGTTCTCATTGCTCCTGTTATGCATACACATGCTAATCTTCGGATTTTCGATAGCTTGGCTAGCTTAGTTCTGCTGCCCGATACCATTGACCCATTATTGACGTGTACATCCACTGCGGGGGTATTTGGGTTATATCCCCAATTCTTTCCCGCAAAGTTTCTGTACATCATTAGGGCTTTCGTGGCATTGTTGGTTACCTTCTTTTCGTGCTTATTCCAGATGAGTTTATCATCTAGTATAAGTCACAGATATTTGACCTCTGGCTGCCATTCGATGAATGTTCCGTCTAATTCGATGGCTTTGAGGTTTTTGTTTCTTTTTCTTGGGTTGTCTTGGTGGGCTCAACGCTGAGTCTCATCGATTGACACCATTCTTTGGTGAAGTTCAAACCTCTCTGAACTATATCACAGAGGATGCTCTCGAATTTACCTCTCGCGATTATGACTATGGCATTTGCATAGCCTTGATACGATATACCGAACTTGGTGAAACCGAAGAGTAGTCGATCAACTGTTAGGCTCCAAATAAGTGTGGATTCCACACCATCTTATGGGAATCGCCAGCTTGTGCAGATACAGAATATAGTGTAATGTTTTGTCTACTTCTCTATCGTCTAGGGCTCTTTCCACAGCTTCGTGTGGTGCATTTTCAAAAGCGTCTTCTATGACTAGAAGAGCACATACTGCAGTTTCTCCACTCCCCGATGCATCCTGGATTTCATCTGTCAATTGCACCATTGCTGGTGGAGGTGCTACAATGTGTGAAAGCAGAATCACCTTCAGGGTAATAGTCGATATGCTGGACATAGCACCAGTGACTCCGAGCATAGCCAGTCTTTGTAACCTATCCATTGTAGCGTAGGCGAGGACTCAAACCTCCATACAAAAGTGCATAGGTTAATGGAGGACCTATGCAATTTTGTATGGGGGCTTCAATCCTCGCATCCGCTACAATTTGCCAATGCATGAGAGGGCCCAAGTAGCAATTCAACGTTGCGGAGACGTGTTTGAAAAAGTTGCACAATCAAATATAATTTGCGTTGCCGACCTCAACACAACGTTGTCACTAACTCTTTCTTATTTACACAGTCATTCACAAGGAGTATTCAAAGTAATTATGATGAACTTCTCTTATTTTTAAATCAACTGAATTCTGATCTGGACATCATAGTTCTAACCGAAACATTCACAGTCTATAACCCAAATTTATTTTACATAACAGGATATGACTTAATATATAACCAAGGAAACTTCATTAGAAACGATGAAGTCATATTCTATATTAAAGAAAACCCCCAAATATAACTATGAGACTATTAATATAGGACCAATAAAAGCAATCGAAGTTATTATTTCTAGAATTGGGAATAACATAAAGCTAACTGCGTAATACCGATCCCCAAATACCTGTATAGACGAATTCAATAATAATTTGTTTGGGTACCTCCTAAATATTCCTAAGTTAGATATCCATAGCATCACTGGTGACATGAATATTAATCTTCTTGAAGATGCGTATTATGCAGAGGATTATAAAAATATTTTGAACTCATTCGAATATAATTCTTACATCAATGAATTCACAAGACCCATAAGTGGAAAATGCTTAGATCACTTTCTTATGAAAACTCGAAATGAAAAACCTGAAGACATTACCTCGTACATTCTTCACCATTTGATCACCAATCACTATCCAATTGCACTGAGAATCAACTTCAACAAAAATGATCCATTACCAGTTAACAACCTAAACGTCAAAAAATTTACAGACTTCAAAAAATTAAAAATTGATTTTTCCAACGAAAATTGGAATCGCATACATTCAATGAGAGATGTGAATGAAAATACTGATATATTTATAGAAAAACTTACATGCTATATTACAAAAAATACTAAAACAGTAAAAATTCGAAATAAATCAAAATTGAAGAAGCCTTGGATCACAACTTATTTCAATAAACAAAAAAGTACATTATATATGCAATTGCAATTCAACCCCGATGACCAAAATCCCCAACAGAGATACAAAGCTGAAAGAAATAAATTGAGTAGTTTATTACAAAAAACAAAGAAAGATTATTATAGGAAACAAAAATGTATCAAAAAATGTATGGAAATGTGTCAACGAAATATGTAATAAAAGAAAACCAAACACAGAAATAGAACAAATAGTAACCAATACAAATTATATTTTAAAAGATAAAATCGACATATCAAATGCATTTAATAATTATTTTAGCGACTTGGGGAAAACATACGCTGAAAACATTGAGGCACCAGTTTATTTTAACGAAAACATACCAACTCATGATCAAACAATGTTTTTATTCGCAACAAAACCTACAGAGATTCAAAACACGATACTTTCATTAAAAAATTAAAAATCTCCTGGGAATGACAATATCAGAACCGAGACACTTAAAGAAATAGCGCATATTATTGCGGAACCTCTATCCATAATATTTAATGAAAGTTTCAGAACTGGATGTTTTCCTAAATCATTCAAAATGGGACTGACTCGACCATTATATAAGAGTGGAAACAAATTCGATCTCGGAAATTATAGGCCAGTCTCTCTCACAAGTAATTTATCGAAATTATTAGAAAAAATTATTAAGATCAGAATGATTAAATTTTTGGCAAAAAATAACATCCTTTCTGACGGTCAATACGGTTTTAGAGAGGGGAAATCATCGACCTCTCTAATGCTTTCGACACTGTATGTCACAACATTTTATTTAAAGGACTGTAACTTTATGGTATTAGAGGAAATGTATACGACCTATTGAAGAGTTACCTCTCAAATAGGCAACAACAAGTAGTTATTGGCGGTAAATGTAGCTAAATGAGAGATATTACATGTGGTGTTCCACAAGGCACCGTCTTAGGACCTTTACTATTCGTAATTTATATCAATAGTTTGCTGTCCATGAACACCACGGGAACACTGTTCAGTTTTGCAGATGACACTGATAATTTATCAAGCAGAAATCTAGAATATTTTGAAAAAGAAAGCGGAACAAGACTTTAAATTAATTAAATCATGGTTTCAATATAATAGATTGACATTGAATATAGAAAAAACGAAATATTTACCTTTCACATCATATACCAATAATTTACCAAATCTAGGATCATTAAATATTGATGAAGATACACAAATTCCTGAATCAACATCAATGAAGTATTTAGGGATAATAATCGATCGACACTTACGTTGAAATTTACAAATGAATTTCATTGCAAAAAAACTTAGAGGACTTTTGTCTCGTTTCAAATTTTTGAAAGAATACCTAGATATTTCTCATCTACGAACTTTGTACTTTTCCTTAATATAATCTCAGTTATCGTACGGGAATATTGGATGGGGAGGAGTCCTTGACTGTCATCTAGAAAAAGTACATATACTTCAGAAATGGCTAATTAGGATAATATACAATAGGGACAGATGTTATTCAAGCAATAGGGAACACGCATGATTTTGGTTTTTGGGTTTTCTGCATAGATTTGGGTCTCATAAATCACATGTAGTAAAAATAATTCCATAAATCCCATTTGTTTCCGAAATATTAAAATTTGAAATTGCTCTTCGATTCAAACCAAATTTGACCTTGATTCGAATAACTTCCCCCAAACACTAGCGCTCCTTGTGGTTGTTTCTGGAATATTGAGTGATTTTGACAGTTTCAGAGACATATTACACATGATTACACATCCTCAAAGAGCCCTCTAACAGTGAAAGTTTGAACTGTGTGAAGTAACGATGCATTTGTCCGTCAGAGACGCTAGGGGTACGTTTTCAAATGGGATGAAAAAAGTAGCATATTCAATTACGAATTAGAGAAAAGAAAACAATAAATATCAATTTCTGAGAATGTCAGTTTCTCGGGTGTAAATGTTTGTGTGCAAATAATAATATTTCAGAACGGGGACACATGCCTGTTCCCTATTATCTGTTCCACGGAAGTGGATTCCTTGATCTGAGACAGTTATACTGTCAAAAAATGATAACAAACATTTACAGAGCCAATATAACTGTACCGAAATGCGATAAGAATGTCCGACAGCGTAGTTTCAATTTCCTAGGTTCAAAAATCTTCAATATCATACCAAATATAATAGAAACAGCATCCAATTACTTAAACTTCAAAAAAGCGATTACAAAATGGTTACAAAATACACCGAGATCAATAATTCATAACATAGTAAATAACAGGATGAATTGACTTGAGGGAATGGAATGTCTGGACGAATCCCTTCGCATGTACCAAGAATTAGATTAAGTATTATATAATGTGTGTTACTTTAATTATGTACCGTCATGTGTATACAATAAGGTCCTAATTGTCTGATTAATTTAGTCCTTTTGTCTCTTCAACTTTTTGAAACTGCAATATTTTAAAATTTAATTTTTAACTTATTAATTATTATTGTTAATTCTATTATGTAACACTACCCGATTCAGACGATAATCCTCATTATGGCCTAACCTCCTAAACTTGACATAATTTCCAGATTTTGACATAATTTACCTTATCATGAGTATCTAACAAATTGTAGTTCAATTTCAAGCCACATGCAAGCTGTATTTGCAATACAGCTTCTGTGGCTTTTTTCATGTTTATTCTAAACCATATTATATTTCTGTAACTGAATTTCACTTAATAAACATTTTGTATTGTATTGTATTGTATTGTATTGTATTGTATTGTATTGTATTGTATTGTATTGTATTGTATTGTATTGTATTGTATTGTATTTGTCCATGTAGGGGACGACAGGATATCCATAAAATGTTACACTGGCTGGAAATCTACCACATAAGTTGAAAGATATTATTATGATCAATCAATATATGACATCAAATTTTTGATATGCCTGACTATAGCTCTCTCTTCACCTTACCCTTTTTCCCTTTTTCTTTACCTTTTCCAGCTCAATCGGTGACGCCTATGTAGAGATGAGTGTATCTCTCTCATGAGTGTTGCAGTTGGGTCTTTTCTCTGTTCTTGATGTCAATTTTCATAAAATTATAATTTTGTAAAGAGAATACAATAAAATATCAAATGAAGAGTGTTTGTTATTTTTTTTTCCCCGTTGCCAACACTGTAAATAGTCCATACATGCTTAGCAACAAAACAGGTAAATGGCCTATATCATTCATTTACTAATTCATCTTGACAACGGAATGTAAATAGTGTCATTTAGATGCCTAAGGTAATAATGACTTTGACAAGTAATAACTTCAGCTTCATTTATTTCAATTTTCAGGTTATGAGACTTTTTGAATAGTTATTATTGTTGTCTGTTTATTCGGTAACTCAGTTACACGCACAACCAACTCAGAATGAAATAGCGGAACGAATATTCATGAAAGAAGGGTAAGAAAATAAACTTCAATCCAGGCAAATTTTGAGAAATGTCAACAAGCAGCGAGAAAAACGTAAAAAGTAACACGGAATGTTTCGACTGTAAACATCCTCGGCAAGCATCCTCGCTCACCTCGAATGTTAACACGTTTTTACATTCCTTATTGTTACTTAAATAACTATTTTATTCAATTTCTGTTACTTAATAGCTCAAATCAGTCAACTTCATCTACATGATTTACATGATTGTGTTTTGAGAAAAATTAACCAAGTTCAGGCAAAATAAAAATATTATTTCAGGTATTTATACAATTTCTATTACTCCTTTATTTGACTCTAACTTTATAAATTCTATATCATAAAAATATATTGAAGATGGTATAACTAAAAAATTTGAGTTACCTACTTATTATATTTTAAGATTTTGCAACTTCTTTCAACGAAATCAATCAACTTTCCTAAAAATATCAAGCTTTTCTCATCAACAGCTATAATTGTTTCAGAATGAATAAAGAAAATCCTGGAAACCTTTTTTCAATTATTTTTCATAACGTAATATTCTATGGGTTTTTTGGTAATAATTGCTGCAGTGAAAAAAAATAGTTATCGGCGATGACATATTTTAAGTTTTATGACAGTTCTACAAACATAATTTCGAATAACGTATTCGTGCATTACAACAAAGTACCTGATTTTTTTCCGAACAATTTTCACATTTCCAACAACCTACATACATCGGTGTATTCGTGATTTTGAATTGGAAGAGGTTCAGAATAACGTTTTAATTTTTTTAGCAGAACGGGATGGGCCACTTTGTATAGTACAAAACATCTGAATCGAATAAATAGAAGCTATATTCTACATGAGATTATTATTGAAAAGAAAGAAATGCAACACTACAAAAATCGCTTTTTGTACCCACCATTTAATTTCAATAAAATCTCTTTCGACATCTTTATTACATATGAAGCCAGAGACGGCATATTTGTTATTTACAAGTCAAACGAATCTTTCAATTATGGAGAGACCCGACTCTTCTACAGGATGGACAAACAAACCACCATATCGAAGAAACCGCGCTTTGACTGTATTTACAGGAGATTAACTGAAAAGAAATTGTGGTACGGCTCTTGGATGTTTCACTCATATTTCACAGTACATTAAACTGTCATGTCCTCTAATAACATAATATAATAACATAATCTTTTCGAGCCTGTAGCGCTATTCGCTATGGATATGTGCGGAGCATGTCTAACGAATACTCTTTGATTATAACTTGGAACATGTCCGAAATAATCGGTTGCAAATAAACTATGTTAATCATAATATAGTTTTTTATAAAACAAGAATATGAGCGACTCTTTTTGCATGAGAGGGGGTTTTTATAACGAGCCGCAGGCTGCTAGTTGGTCATAGAGGGCACTTGCAACTGCGTCCTCTGATGCTTTGAGGAACTTTTCACAAGTATCTGTTGAATTTAATTCAATACCCGTCGTGGTCTTAGCCAGGGGAGTAGTTGTTTTCTGACAGGTACTTGCCATAATAAGCCTACGTAGTAGGTGTATATGGGAGAAAAGGGTTCATCATCGGTCGGTCGGTGTTCCCAAAGAACTCTGTTTTCTTCGATTAAATCTCTTAACCCGGAGATTCGGAGTGTTCTCCCTCTGCTCGCTAGGTGGAGCGGCCTAGAAACCGCTTCACCGCGTCAACCAGAGTTGACCAAACCAGCGGAGTGTGTGATGATTTGGACGGGGAACAGATTGCTTCAGTGCTGTCTGTGTTGACCTACCCTTGCACTGAAGAGAGGCAACAACCTCGAAACTAGTCTGCAGGTGGTCACCCTGTCCAAATCAAAACAATTTTGCTAGTTGGTCATAGAGGGCACTTGCAACTGCGTCCTCTGATGCTTTGAGGAACGTTGCACAAGTATTTGTTGGATTTAATTCAATACCCGTCGTGGTCTTAGCCAGGGGAGTAGTTGTTTTCTGGCAGGTACTTGCCATAATGTGCTTACGTAGTAGGTGTATATGGGAGTGAATGGTTCGTTATTAAACGATCTCCCAAAGAACTCTGTTTTCTTCCAGTATATCTCTGTTGTTATAAATTAATTTTATATTAGTCATACATTTTCTTATAACATGGTTTACATGGTGATCAAAGTTGAGATCTGAATATAAACATAGTCATAAGTTTTTTGTAACATTGGACAGAACAAGTCATTGATCATTTATTTCAATATCGACAGAAGCTGCATATCTATCCCTAGACACCTTGCGTTCAAACAACGTTACCTGCGACTAAGAAGGATTTATTTCCATACAATATTTATCAGCCAGTTTTGAAAGTGCTGCATGGTCTTTGTTGATAATAATATTACTATTATCTATTCTGAACAAGGATAAGAATAGTATATTTCCAAATCGTCAGCATGAAAATAAGATTGGCAATTTCTCAAGAATTCTCTGAAGGAAGATGTGTAAATTGAAAATAACATAGGCCCTAATATGGATCCCTGTGGTTTTCCGCAATCAAGATTCAGTGGCGTGGATTCATAACATCCATATTTGACGATTGGACTTCTGTCGGACAGATATCTCTTCATCAATTTTATAGCACCAGTTTCAAATCCATTGTAATGTAACGTTGCTAACAGCAGCCCATGATCAACCCTATCAAAAGCTTTCGAAATGTCAATAAGTACTAATGTTGTTAGTTCATGTTTATCTGCTGCTGATAGGATGTCATCAAAAACTGTCAGCAACGCAGTACTTAGTGCAGCTATGGTCCTTACGAAAGCCCGATTGATTGGATGGAATAACCGAATGAGTGTCTAAATACGCTTTCATTTGCACATACATAAGTCTTTCGTATACTTTCGATGAGGTCGGAAGTACACTAATGGGTCTCAACTGCTTGAATTCATTTGAACTTTTGACTTTTGGAAGTGGTAATATACGCATGTTTCCATTGAACTGAAAATTCACTGTTATCAATACAATAGTTGATAATATGGGTTAAATACTGCATTATTGTGGAGCAGCAAAAAAGTAGCATTTTGAGTGCAAGTTTATCGTTTCCTACCGAGTACGACTTGATTGCCCATATAGCACATCATTTCGGCTGAATCTTGGTTCCATATTGGGCCAATATAGATATATTGTAAATGAAAAATCAATATTGGTCCAATATGGGTGAATACTCAAAAAACATTATTATATCAATAATATTGGTGGAATATTGGTTGAACTAGTTTTGAATGTAGATTATCACATGACATATTGGGACAATATTGGTAATATATTGTTTTCCACATCTAAAACAAATATTGCAATCCAAATATTCCAGTCATATCGATTATAAGGAATAAAACTATATTGTATATCCAAGTTCGATATCATATTGGTTGAATATCATTTTCACTTTATTTGACAAATAGTAATAACTCGTATTGAGTCAATATTGGTTGAATGATATGATAAACCAATATTGTCTTCACATCGTTTTTAACATGTAGAATAAATATTGCAATCCCAATATTCCCCTCATATCGATTCTAGGAATAAAAACTATATATTATCTCCAAGAGTGATCACACATTGGTTGAATATCATTTCGCCAATATTCAACAAATCTTATATTAATATTGGGTCAATATTGGTTCAATAATATTTATCGATTTCGTTAGAACAATATTGTCTTCATATTGTTTCCTACGTCTAGATTGAGATGAAATTTGAATATTGGCCGAATATTCAATGAAACATTAAAATTATATCATGATCAAATCTGGATAAAAATCCTCTAGGTGGCTCTACATATAGAACGTCTTCTAAACCCTACGAAAGTATATTAAATACTTCCCTTAACTTGTTTTCAAGACAGCTCACTCAGTGGTTAAGGCGATCAAAAGGCAGACTCTGGTGTCACCTTCTTCAACTAAAAGACATTTAATAATTTACCAAGGTATATTGACATTCTCCAGTATATCCAAATGATATTGTACCAATATCGATAAATATTTTGAGGCCATTATTGCTTCAAGAATATTTCACCAAAACTATTTTTGAAATATTTAAACAATATTCGACCAATATCGCAAAATGTTCACATTGTACTTCTCGACAACATAACTATTGAATATTGTGCCAATATTGTCAGAATATTGTATCAGCGATATTGTACCAATATCGCCAAATATTTTGAGGCCAATATTAGTTCGAGAATGTTTCGCCAATATTATTCAAGTAATATTGGACCAATATCGCCGAATGTTCACAATTTTTTTCTCGCCAATATTGAATTTCAAATATTTCGCCAATATGTTCACAATATTGTACCAATATTTTACCAGTATAGATGTGCTACTTGGGTGACAGTAATGCTCTATATACCATTACTTCTGAAACCTGTTGATATTGAAAGTTTCCTATGTCTTCTTTGTAATTAGTATTGAGATATTGTATTATGTCATCAGCTACACTTGGCGAGAGGGAGAACTGAATGAAACAAATATTTATTTTTTTAACATCTGTCTAATTACTTGGAAGCCCATGATTTCCATTTTTTACATAAACATTCACAAGTGTTTGTTGATTTGTTGTGACGGAATATACAGTTCAAATATGCTTTTTTTTTTTCATTGTTGAATGCCTTATTGGTGTAATTCCTAAGTTCTTTGTGTAATACCCCCAGTGACTTTGAAGCTTTGTTCTTTTGAAGCGTTGATGTGCTTTGTTTCTGAGTTTAATTAAGAACTTTACATTATCTGTCAACCAGGGTGGCTGTTTTCTTTTTTCTTTCAACAATAATTCATGTTCTGCAACATGTTTATCAAAAATTTCCAATATTAATTCATTTAACATCTCCACTTTTTATAAGCACGGTCCAATTCTAAAATCTGATGCATGGACAAGTGATTCAAATCATAATAGAAATGTTTGTGATAAATTTTTCCAGAATTTCTAAAAGTAACTGAATTATTGTCTATGACACTAAGGTAAACACGATTAAATTTCCACAAATTATTGTCTACGCGACATGTTTCGATACACTGTTTTTTTTTTCAAACGAATGTAATACATTTTACAAGAGGATCGACATTATACTTATTACATCATCTCATGCATCTGGACATCGGTGAGTTGAACCATAGTTAGTGCTGTGATTTTTTATTCTAAAAAGTGGAGGATTTCTTGTATTGTAAGATTTTACATTGAAGTTAATAATTTCTAGAAGATAGGGACAGTCGACTCCTCCTGACAGTATAGTTTGTGAATGAATGTCATATCATTTTGAGAGCGCTGTGTGGTGAGTTCAGTTAAGTATTGTATGTGACTGTATTGTATGTGGTTTCACTCATTTATACAAGTAACTGTGGTTTATGTCCACAAATCATTAAATGGCTTTATATGACTTACCATATGTGCAACTGTACCTGAATGGCTAATAAATTTATTATTATTATTATTATTCGACGTTGAACATTACTTAAATACCCTTCTTATCAATTGAGGTAATTAGGACCTACCTATAATAAAAATAAAAATTGACAATACAATGTAGGTACCCGTAAATCTCAAAACATAGCTACTACTAAATCAATTGAAAAGGTTCAACAAAGGGGAAGTATTAAGCTCCAATTGATCATTCAGTACACAATTCGAATATTTCAATTTAATAATTTCCAAAAATTCCAAATAATTAAGTCTAATACCCTTATTTTCAACATGAAGGATTTCAAAGTTTTCATCGAATTCATGGTCTTCTTTCAAAATATGATTGGCATATGTTGAATGTGTTTTATTCTTTACATAATTCACACGGTGTACACGTACGCGGCTTTTGAATGGTCTACCAGTCTGGCATAGGTACATATACTTTGGAACAAGATCCACAATTCAATTTATTCAGTCGTGTTCACCTTAGTGTCATATACCATGAATTTCCATCAAGTAACGGCTACGTCAATCCAAAATTTGAATTATTTTCTTTTATAATTGATTTTGAAAATGACAACTCTATCACACTGAGATCTGTATTGAGATTTGAGTTATCAGTAACCCCACAAGTATACACAATAATATTTTCTTAACAAACGCTTGATCTAATAGGGTACTTGAACTCTGACTTATTTTTGTCGGTTTATCAACATAATGTATGAGACCGAAAGATTGTGTCGTGTTCAGTGAAATAGTCGACATTGAATCACATTTCAACAAATCTACACCGAAATCTCCAAGACATATAACATTATCAAATTGTACAGACACCTCTCTAACGGCATTTTCTAATTCAGCAATGAATTCTACAATCGGCTGTCTGGGAGGTCGGTAGATCACCCCAATAGCATATTTTTCTTTGTTTATTTCAAAAGAAGCCCACAACTGCTCTACTGTATCAACTTGACTCAAATCGTTTATTAGCGTAAGATTTAAATTGTTTTTGGCATATATATACCAACCTCACCTCTCCGACCATCTATCCTATCACGTCTAAAAAAGTTATTTTTTTTTCTTTGGTGTTTTGGCATCGACTGCTATGGTCATTAGCCGTGTGTTCTGGATAGGCCTTGTTACTCACTTCATACGCCACCTTACGAGCAGCACTGTTGATTGGAACGCAACAGTGAATCGTGCAGGACTCACCCCAGTCGAGCCACGAGATCTTATAGCTATTTATGTACCAAGTGCGTTATATAGATCCTAACGCCCGGAGGGTAACATTCATCCGAGGGCCTTTGGCCCGAGGGATGAATGCACCGAGAGAAATCCAGTTATACAAGTTTTTGTTCAAAAAAATCTTATAGCTGCTAAATAAACTATTTTAGCAACTAAATGTTATCTGATCAATGTAAAATGTAAAGGTTTTAAACGTTAAACGGGTCTTTTTTTCAAAACACTCATTTTGTTTTGAAAAGGTTACCTTTTAGATTCAATAAAGGGCACGATTGTGGTTAAAAGATGGAATTGAAAAAACAAACTGTTTAGCTACTATAATTCACATTTTAACTGTTAAAAGATACCTTTTAACCAGTAAATGGTTGTCGTTTAGTTCTGGAAATGTAACGGATTTTTCCACCACCTCTGATCATGCACCTTCTTCGTCACACACGTGTTTCCTATGATGTTTTATTTCACTCACCCATAACAGGCCGTTTCATCATCGGGTCATCTGACTCATCTGCGTCATTTCAGTTCTAAATGTCGATCAGTTCACGTGCAGATTTGGTAGTGTTGTTCAAGTGCAGAAGTAAAGGTTAAATACACTTTGTGTATAGTTTGTTTCTACAAAAAGTAAATTTCGGGTAAGTGCCTACCTGCGTCTGTGTGTTTACAACAATTGTTTACAATGATTTTATCCATTGTTATTACTTGTGGGAGGTTAAAACCAAACAAGTAAGTATTGGGCGAGCTTGAGGGATGCTGCATTCTTATTTTAAATAATATTCATATGACAGTTTGGCTGGAATTGAATAAAAATACAATTTTTTTAGGAACCGAACGGGTTCAGTAGTACCTAATTCCGGTTCGAACAGAAACGACACAAATTAAATATTTTTCAAAAGGAACATCCTATTATTATTTATAAAAATACTTTTATCTTATGACATGATGATTATTGTTAGATGATCTTTTCCTATGGGAACCTGAGATTCTAGTTCCTAAAATTTGCAAATTGAATGAAATCAAGATTTTTAATATCTGTCGATTTCTTGTAGGGTAGGGTTGCTACAAATTTTGCCACATTCAAAACCTTGGCTGGTGCAAAAGTATTGTAATAATAGGTATTTATTGTGTGAGTATGTTATTTGCTAATAAGATAAAATGTAATAAAACATTTTATCCACAGCTGGAATGTTATAAACACAAATAATTTTCCTTAATTGAATACTTATTTTTTGATGTTCATGAAAGCAGAAAATTTATAAAATATATTGTTCGAGAAGGATACCTTTGACAAATGATTATGTATTGTTTTATTGTATATTGAAAATCAGGCAGTGTTCAATAACTTGTAGACTGGTGGCAATAATTTTTGTGAAAAACAAAAAAGTAACAGGCAAGGACCGATGTGAAAATGTTGTTGAGGTTCCAACTTTGAGGAAAAAAATATTTAAACACGAAAATACTCAAAATAGTGAAATGGGGATGCAGTTTAGGGGTTGAAAACGGTTTTATGCGATTTGCGGAAAACGTGACCACTTAGCGGAAAATGTTCAATGGAAATGTTAAATAATAAAAAATCAAAAACTTTTGTATTCAACACTTTCCGTCATAACCTCAAACTAACCGTCAGAATGGCAAAAAACTAATTTTGCCATTCGTTTTGGCACCAGCCTATTGAGGCACTGATCGTAACAGACCAGTATATTTTTTTACCTCATGAGACGGTTGTACACAGAAACAAGATGTGTTTACAACAAAGCAGCTGTATAAAAAAGTGTTAATTTAATTTCCATGGATATAACTTGGAATCGGGAAAGAACGTTACTCATAGGAAAATCATATAGGTATAACAAAGAATATATTAAATACAAAGTAATAATAAAAGCCCCAATTTAGCTTTTCATTTTTGAAACGTCATACTGTTCTACAGAATTTCAGCCATGTGGGTACTCATTTTGTTTTGTAAGAAAAATAGTGAATCTACTACTAACACGGACTTCTATGAAGTATATGTTTTCAAACCTCTGGAATTTTACATTTTATTGTAACGAAACACTTTTGTTGTTGTTGTTTTGTTGTTTATTCCGTTAACCAGCTGTCGTCCCCTTACGAACGGCAGCCCTCAGAAGTCGAAACTTGTGCGAGCTAAGGATTAACGAGGTCTTTCCTTTTTACGTGCGATTCCTAGCACTTTCTCGGGCCATCAGAAAAAGTTCTGCAGTCGCCAGGGTTTGAACTGGCAGCTAAAAGTGATTGAAACAATGTCGCTTTAACCACTCGGCTTCATTTGATTTTTATTAATTATTCTTGAGCATGAAATAAAATATTATTTGAAAAGTAAGTAATGATTTTTTTTGTTTCAGATGACTAATTTATTGTATGATTTGGAGATTCTTCCCTCTTGTCAACTCTATCTGTGGTTACCAGAAATAGTGTATTTTCAATAATCCCTGATTTAAGAAACACTATATTTTATTGTTGATATGCAAGTTTTACGACCTTTGTTACGATGACTGATTTTTTTTTGTGGGGGATTTGAGGTCATGAATTGAAGAAAAATCTATTTCTTTAAAGCCGTTTCGTTAATTTATTTTGACATCTTCAGGGTACTGTAAGAAACTAAAATGGGATTTTTTTTATTAATAAAAAAAAACAAATAATATATATATATATATATATATATATATATATATATCAATTTGCCATTAATACTTTTCTAGAAACAATCACTGAACTATGTTCTGGTAACAGATAAATCTACAGAGTAGATCAAAGTAAATTGATAATAATTCAATCTAAATTTTTATACGTCAGCAAAACAAAGTTCAGTGATTGTTTCTGGAAAAGTAGTAGTAGAAAGTAGTAGTATATTATTATTTGTTTTTTTCTATTGTTTTAAAATTTAAAAGAAACATCCCCTATTTGTATCTTTCAGTGCTCTGAAGATGTCAAAATAAATCGACGAAAAGTTGACTTTGAACAAATAGAGTTTTCTTCAACTTAAGGCCTCAAATCCCAAAAAAATGAAAAATCAGTAACTATATTTTAATTTCTTTAATAAATATTGATCAATTTTTCAATGAGTTTCATTCAATGCTGAACTGTCCACCGATAAGTATAGACAACTAATGTGTCACTATTTCAGGAAATAATTTAAATCAAATATGACGTATCTCTATAACAAAAGTAGCTTTTTCACGATATTTATAGGATTGAAATTTTTAAAAGAGTGCTTGTTGAATTCTTATTCTGAAGATTTGACACTGGCACTCACCGTGTAGCAACTTCTGTTTAACCTATTTTTCGTAGAAATTCAGAATTGATGATACCTACCCCAGGTAGCACATCACATCGGCAGAATCTTGGTTCCATATTGGGCCAATATAGATATATTGTAAATGAAAAATCAATATTGGTCCAATATGGGTAAATATTCAAAAAACAATATTATATTAATAATATTGGTGGAATATTGATTGAACTAGTTTTGAATGTAAATTATCACACGAAATATTGGGTCAATATTGTTTGAATAATTTCTACCAATATCTATAATACAATATTGGTTATATATTGTTTTCCACATCTAGAATAAATGTTGCAATCCAAATATTCCAGTCATATCGATTATAGGGATAAAAAACTATATTGTATTTCCAAGTTTGTTAGAATATTGGTTGATTATCATTTCCACTTTATTTGACAAATTGTAATAACTCATTTTGAGTCAATATTGGTTGAATGATATTTACCAATATCGATAAAACAATATTGTCTTCACATCGTTTTTAACATCTAGAATAAATATCGCAATCCCAATATTCCCCTAATATCGATTCTAGGAATAAAAACTATATTGTATCCCTAAGTGTGATTACACATTGGTTGAATATCATTTCGCCAATATTCAACAAATCTTATCAATTAATATTGGGTCAATATTGGTTCAATAATATTTATCGATATCGTTAAAACAATATTGTCTTCAAATTGTTTCCTTCATCTAGATTGAGATGAAATTTGAATATTGGCAGAATATTCAATGAAACATATTGAAATTATATCATGATCAAACTTGGATAAAAATCCGCTAGGTTGCTTTACATATAAAACGTCTTCTAAAACCTTCGAAAGTATATTAAATACCTACTTCCCATAACTTGTTTCAAGACAGCTCACTCAGTGGTTATGGCGATCAAAAGACAGACTCTGGTGTCACCTTCATCAACTGAAGGACATTTAATAATTTACCAAGGTATATTGACATCCACCAATATATCCAAATGATATTGTAGCAATATCGATTAATATTGTACCAATATCGATAAATATTTTGAGGCCATTATTGCTTCAAGAATATTCCACCAAAACTATTTCTAAAATATTCAAACAATATTCGACCATATCGCAAAATGTTCATATTTTACTTCTCGACAATATATCTTTTGAATATTGTGCCAATATTATCAGAATATTGTATCAGCGATATTGTACCAATATCGCCGAACATTTTGAGGCCAATATCAGTTCAATAATATTTCGCCATTTTTTTTTCTCGCCAATATTGCATTTAAAATATTTTGCCAATATGTTCACAATATTGTACCAATATTTTACCAATATAGGTGTGCTACTTGGGACTCATCAAATGGCAAACATTTTCGCTTTCAAACACTTTGTTTCTGACCAAAACGTGTTTGAATAGCATACGCATGAAAATAACCTTCCTCTAGAGCTCTGATAACATCATTAACGCCAAAACACCTCATCAACTCCTTTAATTTGAAAAATGTCGAATAGCACATGTGGTGATATTGAAGAGTTGGGCAAAATTTTGAAATTTCAATAATTCAATTTTGATAGCCTTTACCTTCATGTGTATTACTTATCCGAATTTTACGATGTACTTCATGCAATATTAAAACTGTTTAAGTTTGTAAAATGATATTCAACAACTGTAAATCCTCAGAAACTCTTCAAAATCATCTAAATCGCCACATGTGTTATTTAAAATTTTGTGGCAGTATTTAGACGTCAATGAATGCTATTTTCAGAACTGTACAGTAAGAAATTATTTTCATGCAGGTTATTCAAAAACCGTTTAGCTGGTAAAGGAAAGTTTTTGAATGCAAAAATGTTTACCATTTGATTGTTATAAATTTTTTTTAACCACTATAAGATATAGTATAATAATGAAATACCAATCATTTAAGTATTACATCAAAAACAAGTCATCTTGAATTGAGTATATTTTCAATTTTATACAGTCGTCATTTAATATCGAAACGTCAAACATTTAAACATTATATTGAGGACAAGTAAGCTTTATATAAGCATCTTTTAATTTTTATAATAACTTCATATAATATTGAAACGCCAGTCATTTAACCGTTATATTGGAAGCAAGTAATTTTGATATGACAATATTTTCATTTTTATACGAGTGTTCTTTAACAGTTATACAACTTTTTTGAAAAAAATACCCTGATCATTCTGAAAAGGTTACTATGTTGGCGCCTTTTCAATTCAGAAATCTTTTAAAGGTTATATAATTTTGTATAACAGGTAATAGATATTTCTCTCGGTGTGTTGCCCGATGGGCGTTAGGATCTAGTAACGCTCGTGGTGCATACAAGATTTTATTTTTCACGAAAAAATTATCTAAACGGCGTTGTTTACTTCATAAATTTCTTCTCATAGTATTAACTGCGTTCTGGTCGGCAACTGAGTACAAGTGAGCTTGTATGCAATTGCCATGGAAACAATGAAGATGTTGCTAAGGGTTGTTTATTTAATAAAATAACGCTGCATTTTTGTAAGAATTGACAAGCTTGTTAGTGGAGATCCCACAGAATGTGACGCTCAAAGCTGAAAAAGCGTTAGGAAATTTACGACCTGTGAAATCCAAGTACTTATACGAGAAGGAGTATGACCATTTTTTAAAATGGAAAGATGAAAACACAGTGAATACCGTAAAAGAAACTGTCTTGATGGCATACTTCCAGGAACTAACGAGTCTATCCCGTGAAAAATATTTATATTTTTTATTTATTTTACATTATTTCAGTCTGAAAAATATATTGCAAATGGACCAAATACTCACAGCTGAAATCAACATTGACTGTTAGAGAAAACATTAATATATCAGCATTCAGTCAACTGATGGCCTTTCTGAAAGTTAAGTCAGAAGAAAACATTCCTAAAAAATCAAAGGTGTTGGAAGGGGAACAAGTATAACTTTTCATAAGAAAAGCCTAACGTTCCGAATGAAACCGAATGCACATTAAGGAATTCATCATCTGTCAACTCACAGAACTTTAAACTTGAGAGAAAATAATTTGTCCCTTTTTTATATACACTCATAAATGAAAACTTTTCTGAGTTATGGGTCTGTAAATAGCAACCGTTGCCAAGGTATTATAAAGCAATAATGGACAAGTGAATAATAAATAATTCAATAGGTCAAATTAAATCTAAAAAATCTCAGCCGCAAATGGGACTCGAACTGCGGACCTTTCGACTCAGAGTCGGACGCTCTAACCACTGCGCCACGCCCCGACATATAGTTATTATTATGTATTAGACTTCAGGCTACGCCACTGATTCACACCTATTATGAAATATAATGTAATGTATTTGATTCATTGTTACTAGGTACTTTGACCTACGGTTTTATCTGAAATAGAATTCTTGAGCCTGCAAAACTATGCCCAATTAAGTATTGCCTTTGCTATTTATATTCTTGCAAAGTACAATCACCTTGATCCTCTAGGAAGTAATTTATATTTAATTATTGTATCTAATGACATCGAAAAATAATTAACAATAATGATTTACATAATAAATAAATTACTCAAAATAATATAACATTTATGATCAAGTTTCCAAGCACGGCTGAATATTTAATAATAATTCCATTATTACTATTACAGAAACTGATAATTAACACTTTCCAATAGTTTACAAACATGATTTATAGACTGTTAGAACATGCACGAACAACGTTATTAATTTATATCGACAGATTTACAGCGGTTGGTTAATTTATTGGAATGCCCGCTGTGGCAAATTGATAGGTCATTATTAGGAAAAGTATCGGTGACAATTTCTAGCCATACATGGGCACAATAGGAAAGTACTGAATGGGCCTTCTATGCGTTCTCTCGAATATTTCTATGTATACCTCAGTGCTTTTGAACCTGAACTCTGTACTGCATCTATCAATAACTCACCTGATGTTTTGGTATTAGTGGGGTTCTTGTCAACCGTAATTTTCGTGTTTACATACCTAATACGTTCTTGAGAGGAGTTCAACCTTGAAAGTGGCTATTGGTAATCAAGGAACAGGGGAAATCAAAATACTCGGAGCTCAATGAATAAATTCGAGTTTTTGTTCACTATCCGATTCTGAAAGGTTGAAACTAGACATCTCCACTTTTTAAAGTTATTAAGAAATAACTTTGAAAAGAATTGTAGAACATTGACCAGAATTACCATTTTTTTCTCTAACTAGGTAATTATGTTAAAGGGATGCCGCACTCATACAATTATCTTCGTTATCAAAAAAATCACAAGGATGCATTCAAAATCAATGCATCACGTCAAAAGTGATTTTTGCTAAACCCCAGCAGAAACAATTTTGGAGCATTTTTATTCACTGATTCGAGCTCCCTCACACGAGAATGAACTTTCACAGATATACTATGAATGCTTGAATGAATTGAAGATTTCATTCATCAGTTTAAAAAAACACTCAAGCTTGTCATGAAATTTCAGCACAGGAAAGGAGTTCAATACAATAGAAGTAGTTGTAAATGGGTTTATTGAAGTTTGGAATAATGATATTCCTACTTTCAAAAGTAAAAACATGGTGAATAATATCAAACTATAATTTCTATATTTTTCATTTCGCATGAGGAATATGCCAGGGATTCGGTTATGTCTTTGGTTTTGATTTTGTCTTGGTTCAAAGTTAAGAGCTCTATTTATTTAAAAAATGTTCCATATTTTCACATTCAAAATTTTACAGAACATTTACTCTCCGTAAATGATTACATAGGCAAAAATGATTTATGGAATTATCGTGATTAGCTTCCATGTTACTCACCCCATTGGTACTAAAAACTGAACAAATTTTAGCGAACGCGGGCGAGTGGAATCAAAGGGTCGAATAATCCCGAAATGAGTGTAATAGAGGAGGGAGGGGGCTACTGTTAAAATTCAGTTCACTCTTGTATTCAGACAGTGACAACTGTATTTTTCTATATTTGTGAGTTAGCGAATTTTTATTATCATCAAACTAGATTATATCGAACTAGAATTATCGCACTGGGAATAATTCGGTTCCAAGTCAGGACTATACGGAGAATGCTCAAAAATGCATTTGTTTGAGCCGATGTATGCGAGCTCGCATTGTCGTAGTGAAGAGAAATCCCTCTTCGGCGGTTGGTTTTCCTCGTTTCTTCGAAGACAACCGGCAAATAAATGGTTGTGTTAAACTCAGAATTGATTGTTCTGTGTTGTCCTAGTGGTACGGTTGCGACATGTCCAGTTTTTTCGAAAAAACAGGCGACCATTTGCTTGGAACTGCTTCGACGCGAACAACTTTGTTGGCTTTGACTCATCTTGAAACAACCATACAGTCGAAAGCTGTTTACTTTCGGGCTCATACGCGTAAATCCACGATCGTATTTTTTGACCAATCCACACGAGCCTTTTTTTGAACGATTGAAAAATTGTGTGGAATCCAACGCGAACAAATTTCCATCACAGTCAAATCTTCATGAAATATTGAATGTATGTTGGTCCCACTAATGCCTAAGGTTGTCTCAATCTCACGTTACACAAGACGATCTAACAATATCAGTTCACGCATAGCATCAATGGTTTACGGAACAACCCATCACAACGCATAACAACGCATAGCAACGTAACTATTCAAAATGAATTCACTATCAATCGAGATGAAAGAAGAAGATGAAAATATGAAATCTGAACAGAGAAATAAAATTATAAATCTGCTTACAAATTTCACTTCAGAAAACAACTTACAAAGAGTCGAAAAACAGAATAAAAAATGTTTAAAAGATATTAAACATGTAAAAAGGTCTATAAAGAGCATGAAAGACGATATCATCATGAAAGCTGACAAAGGTAACAGTACAGTCATTATGAATAAACCGAAATTTTACCAAAAAGCTATGAACTTGTTAGGAGATACTGTAACATACAAAATAATCAATAAAGATCCTACAGTCACTATTCAAAATAAAAGCAATAAATTGATCGATAATCTAATTCTTTCCAAAAAAGTAGATCCAATATTAGGAATGAGTCTCAAAAGTACAAATGGAATTTTACCCAAAATGTATTTTCTTCCCAAGATACACAAAACCAATGTCCCTTTAAGACCTATTGTTAGCTTCATTGGATCACCAATATATAACCTTACAAAATTTTTATGTGGTTTGTTAAAATACGCTTTCATAATTGATGATAAACACGTAAAAGATTCCTTTGAATTTTCTGAACAAATGAAAAATAGTTCATTTCCCAAAGACCACATTTTAGTATCGTTAGATGTTAATTCACTTTTTACAAATATACCTACAGACCTTCTGATAAACATCATACAACAAAAATTGTTTCTAATTGAAGAAAATACACTGCTCAACCAAAAGTACAGTTAGTCAATTTCTGTGTCGAGAGTAATTACTTTAATTTCAATGGAGTTTTTTATCAATAGATAACTAGTCTAGGAATGGGAAATTTTATGTCTCCAATTTTTTCAGATCTGGTAAGGCAAAATTTACAAGACACTTGTCTATCCCAGCTTTCCCTCAAAGTTCAGGCATATAAGAGATACGTTGATGACATTTTTCTAATAATCCCAGTGGGAAAACCAATTTCATCCAAAACTACAATTCACGATTGAACTGGAACAACATAACTGTCTAGCTTTTTTAGACACATCATTGGTTATTAGGACACCTAATAATAAACTTCTGATAAATTGGTATCATAAACCAACCTTTTCAGAAAGATACCTCAATTTCAATTCCCATCACCCTATGAAACAGAAATTGAATATTATACACAACTTGATAGATAGAATGATAAGGATATGTAGCCCTATTTTCATAGAGGATAATCTAAAACAATTAAAAAATTACCTAATAAAAAATAATTATCCAAACAGAATTATTGACAGAATTCAAAATAGATGTTCGACCATAACTGACAAAAGAGATAAACCATTGGAAAATAAAAAATATTTCAAAATACCTTACGTAGTTGGTCTCTCAGAAAAATTGAGCACTATTCTCGAAGATTCCACTTCAAATATAAAGATTGCATTCAAAACTGAAAATACAATAAAGAAATTTTTTTTTAGCAAAACCAAAGAAAAAACCCCTCTAGAATGCAGATCAAACGTCATTTATGAAACCCCTTGCCATAACTGCGAAAAGTGTTTTACGTAGGCCAAACTAAAAGATATTTAAAAACACGCCTCAAAGAACATGAAAAAGATATGAAAAATAAATTAACATTAAAAACCACTACTTCATTGGTTGAACATTGTATTAAAACCGACCATCACTTTGAATTGGCCAACACAAAAATATTGGGGTATGAATCTTCTCTGTTCAAAAGAAATGTCTCTGAAATGATTAATATAATGAAATACAATACGGTCAACTTTAGAAAAGACCTGGAGGACTTGAACATTGCCTATTTCAATCTAATAGCGAGAATGAGAACCAAACACTGATACTTTATTTATATCTTGGTAATATGCATTGGGTTTTGTGTTTAGTTTTTATATATTAATTTTTTTTCCTTCTCTGCTGCTTTTTCATTTGTACATTCTGCTCTTTTATCATTTCAATTTTGGCATGCACCCAAGTAAAGTGGTATTTTATTCGAATTTTAACGTGTCTGGTGTTGTGTTTTGTTTGTTTGTAACCCGTTTTTACATCGAACTATAATGTCTATTACACGTGATTCAGACCTAATATGGTCGTAGGATATAGATATACGTATTACGCGGAAGACTCATCCTTTCGTAAGTAAAATATACCAATTTCTTCTTCTTAAGGTTTATCTGTTGACTAATAATAGTTCAGTGGTTGTTTCTGGAAAAAATCATATTTAAATGTTCTAAAGTTTATAAATTTAAAAAACATCAACCATTTTTTTATATCTTACAGTGCCCTGAAGATGTCAGAATAAACTGACGAAACGTTGGCTGTAAAGAAATGGTTTTCTTTAATTCAATACCTCAAACCCAAAAAAAAACAAACATCAGTCATCATAGGAAAAGGTCGTTAAAAATTGCAAATTATATTAAACATATTAAAATACTTGACATGTTGGACGAGGACACGCCAGAAGGTCTTAAACACAAGTTTTTCCACGTTCATTTCCGAGAACTGGCCTGGCAAGATGGGGAAGGATGTTCAGCTAGTGTGAAATACTTTGTGGAGGAAAAAGATAGCAAAGGAGTATTTACAGGCCGCATAGAATACAATCCAGTGTTCTCAAAGATTACCCAAGAAGGATCCAAGAAATTGGCAAAGAGAAAATGGCTAGTTACTAATTCTTTCAAACCTGAGGTATGTCCTGTTCGTCATTATCAAAAGCTAATCTAAAAAAGAGGTGAAACCGTCACAAGTGACAGATTATTTTGGGACAAATTGCACAATATGGCCACCAAAGCGATTTAGATGAAAATTTCACAGATGATTCCAGATACTTCAACCATACCAAAAGCGATTCGCAGACAAAATCACATAGATTAATGGTTAATAATGAAATTATTGTTGCATTCAATTTTAAAATCACTCATTTTGACGTCTATCCAATTTTAATGTCTAATGTCAAATATTTGGATGAACTAAGATGTCTAAAAATCCTGGTGTGTCAACTGATACCTGGAAAACTGTGGGATAAAACGGGAGACAATTCGCCAGCTTGATAAAGAGAAAACAAACGAAATCGTGGTCTGTTTCCTAATTATTCCGCATTTGCGCGTACCGCCACGGTCGGTTTTCTTGTAAGGGTATATTTACAAGAATAGAAGTTCTTAAGTATTGCCAACGAATCAAATGAATAAAGAAACGTAATTAATGGAATTTATGAATCACTATCACCAATCAGTTTTATTTGTTACATTTTCGACTCATTTATATAATTTTTTACTGAAATGCAATTAACTACAATAATAACCACGCATTTCATTTGGAAGTATCGAAATTAAGCTTCATGAAAAATCACCATTAGAACCTGTCAATCTTGTGCTAATATAAGAGATTATTTTCATGAAAATGTTTTCTAAAATACAAGATACTATGTGATAATCTTCATGATATGGTAGTACTCACTTTCGGTACCGGATATAGATGAATTATTTTGTTCGTCTCTCTGGATTGCCAACAAATGATACAAAAACGGAACGTGATCAAATTATTATTGTACAAACTACACAGAAAACGATTAGATATTCACAAATTTTATTCAATCAGACATGTTTCGCCAGCACAGTAGTTCTTCACTATCTGATTGAATAAAGTTTGGTGATCGAATCGTTTTCTGTTTATTTTATACAATTACTATGGATCTTCATCAAGTAACGGCCGAGTCAATCAGACAAATTGAATTATTATTGAATCAATGATGAATTTCTAAGAAAATATACAGCGAAATGGACAAACACATTAATAATAGTCATCAATACAAGGAAATTGCACTATGAAATTTGAATTCCGACACAACTATTCATTTTTTAATAGTATTTAAAGTTTGTTGAAATTCCATAAAATTGACAACAGTCGTCAATCACCATATCCCTGGAATATTGACAGGACTGACATTCCATAAGGGCGTCATCTCTGGAACCGACTAAAGAAGCATACCACTATTTCATTTGTTTATTTGTCTTCTGAAAAATCAAAACAAAATCGAATCACTCGACACACCAGGGTTTTTATATATCTTAGCTGTGTGTTGTTGAGCTGATGATATAACATTTCATCATTTGTGAAGATACACATTGAAAAAATTGGTAAGTGACTGTGTATTACAATCATTTGCATTCAAAACAATCATGCTTTTGTAGAAGTATGGATAAATTCAAGAAAGGAGAGAAAAAAATGATCTCAAATTAAATTTACAAAAAAAAACAGGATGAAATTGGAGCGATCAGCTGAAGAATCTCCAGGTTTGCTAACTCGATGAGGCCTGTTCCATCTTACCTTCAACATCATAGTGACTTGGCAGATAATGGAAAAACTACCGAGAAAGCTATAACTACTTGGCTGAGAAGAGCTAAAGAAAGGCATTTGTCAACCTTGAAAAAGGAAAATGCTGCAGGATGAGGATGAAACCCAAGACACAAATTGTGTTCTACTCTTTCCATGATTTTATTTTTGAACTTTTTTTCATGCGATTCCCTCTTTTTCCAAAAGATGTTTTTCTTTTTGTATGTTCTTATGTGTTCACTCCATATTTTGTTTTCATGGAATACTATACTATGTATCGATTATTTTTTTCATTTATCCAAATATGTTTTTGTTTATTGTATTATCTACTTTTTTTTAATTCGATGGAGTCATGGTTTCTGTTATTTCATTAAAAATGTCATGAAATGCTCCTTTTTATTTCAGTGAACTTATGAGGAAAAATTAGAAATATATACCCAAATCAAATTTGGAATAATTGAACATGAAAAAAGGGTAGAAAATTATGTTTTATGAACTATTCTATAATAGATACCGAAAATAAGTTTGGATACACTATGGACATCCTTGAAAGATATCTTGAGGTTCTAAAATACTTTATGGATATCCATGAATGATGACTCATGAGGATCTTAGAAGTTCATATTATTAGTATATATCAAAAATATCAGGAATATCTTGAGGATGTACAATAAAAATATCTTGGATATCGACGGCTATCTAATGGATGTACAGGTTGATACCTCTTGAACACCTAGTGGACGTCCAGAGAATATCCTTTGAATATAAACTGAATGTCCCTAGTATATCTGCATTTCCATAATTGATGTCCAGTTGATATTCACTGGAAAACTGTTATGGATATGCTGGATGTACTATGGACGTCCAGGAAATATCCAAAGGATATACTATGAACGTCCAATGGATGTTCGAAGGGTACCTGTACATCCAGAAGATATCCCTCAAGGATATCCATGAGATATCCCTGAACTTTATTCATGGGATATTAACATTTCCCAATTATTATTTCTACCAAGAACTGCATTCCTTCAAGGACCGAAACGGTGAGTAGATACTTAGAAAGGTAAATTTCAGTAATTTACAGAATTCGTCATTTTCAGGATAGGTACTGATTTCGCATCGAAGAAAATTTTGTTCAGAGGATTGGAGTTAAACTATAGATTTTTCTACTATTCTGTATACTGGTTTCTTTCATGATTTAGACAGAGTTTGATATTATTTTTGTTTATGAAAAGTATATGAATCAATTCACGCATTTGTTTTCTAGCATTCCATTCCATATAAACCTTAATTCATTAGTAGGAATGATAATATTGAGGTATTTTAATTTCTATTTATGTTGAAACATGGTGAGCTTTGTTTTATTCTTGACATACAGGAGAATCAGAAAGTGAAGCGCATTTTTAAATAAGTACCATTCCATTCAATTTCACATTGTTACATCGAAAGCGTCTCAGTGTGCATTCGATTCGACAACATTTTCGACTCATTTATATAATATTTTACTGAAATGCAATTAACTACAATAATAACCACGCATTTCAATAAGAAATATTGAAATTAAGCTTCATGAAAATTCACCATTAGAAATTGTTAATCTTGCGCTAATATAATATAAGCGGGAATGGTTGGATTCCGTTTGTGATAAATTCGTGCAATGATTTTCATTAAAATGTTTTCTAATAATGCAAGATACTATGTGATAATCTTCATAATATGGTGGTACTAACTACTCACTTTCGGTACTGGATATAGATGAATTATTTTGTTCGTCTCTCTAGATTGCCCACAAATGATACAAAATCGGAACATGATCAAATTATTATTGTACAAACTACACAGGAAACGATTAGATAATATTTACAAATTTTATTTTATCAGACCTGTTTTGCCTGCACACTAGCTTCTTCACTGTCTCACTAAATAAAGTTTGTGGAGGTTCGAATCGGTTTCAGTGTAGTTTGTACAATTACTATGGATCTCCATCAAGTAAATAACGAGTCAATCAAAATAATTAAATTATTATTGGATGAATGTCTAAGAAAATATACAGCAAAATGTAGAAACACATTAATAATAGTTATCAATCCAAGGAAATTGCACTATGAAATTTAGATTCTGTCACATTCACTTTTGAATTTTATATAAAGTTTGTTGAAATTCCATAAAATTGACAACAGTCATCAATCACCATATCCCTGGAATATTGACAAGACCAAAATTCTATATAAGGGCGCCATCTCTGGAACCGACTAAAGAAGCAGACCACTATTTCATTTGATTATTTGTCTTCTGAAAAATCAAAACAAAATCGAATCACTCGACACACCAGGGTTTGTAGACATCTTAGGATGAGCACAGAGCGACGTTATCAGTTCTTCTCAAATTTCTACATACCGAGTGAAAATAACATGTGATTAGTTTTCAGAAGTTTCAACGATTTTAGAATTTGTTATTTTTCAGATATTATTAATAAAAACTAACATTAAAATTTAACACGACACATCATTTGAATATGAGAAATGCCACTCTCATTTAATTGGTACACCCTTGGCGTGCCTTTCAAATTACTACGTTTTTGTTAACGGTCCGAATTTCTTAACGTATGCGCAGACTTGCGCACAGCCTGCACAAAGCTGCGCAAACGTCGAATATGACATGGAAAAGCTAACCTAACCTAACATAAACCTAGCATAACCCATGGGTCCGAACCTAACATTTCAGCCTTTTGACAGAATTTTTTTACTTAGAAAAAGGAACACAAACTAACCTAACTAACCCAGCTAGTAGCTATTCTAGCTGCTGGTAATTCAATCACTAGTCAGTATGAAAACGAGAAATAGAAGAAAATGCTCGTATCTCTTTCTTCTGGCCCACTTGCGGCCATGGACCGAATTTATTATCGCAAAAGGAGGAACACAACCTAACCCAACCGAACTAACTTACCTATCCAAGTTGGTGGTAATTGGTTTGAAAAAGTGAAATCTTAGAAGATGCTCGCTGCGCTCGCATTTCATAAATACCAGAAGAAAGAGACACGCCAGTTCTGACCTACTTGTGACCATGTACCGAATGTACTAACCTAAAAGGAACCTAACCTAACCGAACTAACCAAACTAGTAGCTATCCAAGTTGTTGGTAATTCGATCGAATTTATAAATTACGGTTGCTGCCCACGTTTCGGCAGTGGACAGTGGACCGATTTATTAACGTAAAATAAACGAACACAACCATACCTAACTAATCTAGCTAGTAGCTATCCAAGTTGCTAGTAATTTGATCACTAATTGATATGAAACACGTCGTGTTTTATGCAATCATGAAATTAATTGAAGTCAACATTTTTTTGAGTTTTGAATCAATCATCTCTGAAAGTTCCATTTCCTTTACTAAAGTAACTATACAGTGCAATTTTATCTGATCATGTTTTGGCGAATTCGAAAAATTTGGCAATGTCGCATTTTTCATTTGTGATCTGACAGCTGTGAAATATGATTATTTACTTCTGTCAACTCAAATGAATTACAGTTCAAATATTATTTATTTAGGTAACTTCTTGGGTGTTATTTGGCCAATGATTTCCTCTATTTTCCTAAGATTTAGTATTAATAGTAGCAATACGGAACATTTATATTATTGTAAAATACGTGGAAAGTTTCCATCCCTAGGCGTGTTTTTCTATATTTGTGAAGTGACTACTATGACACATCTTTCCAAAAAAAATGTATGTTACATACTTTTCCGCGCTGAAATTTCGATTGATACAGTGATTTTATCGTATTTTGAACATTCTGTGAAATTTTCAGTTATATCGCTTTGGTGACCATATTGTGCAATTTTACCTTATTTTGAATTGCAAATCCAAACCGGAAGCATCCACAGTCGAAGGGGTATACAAAAATGTCCTTGTCGGAAAAAATACAATATCTATATGGTTAAAATATGCTGCCACTAAGGCCGAGATATCAAGAAAGTGAAGATTACTTTCCATTCCGAAGTAATTTTGGGCCGATTTTACCCTCTATTATAACTTTCCGGAAAAATGGCTGGTTCCATCGCTGCTGGCGTGCAGTGTTCATCACGTAGGAATACCCCTTTCGTGCAGTGACTTCATTTCTAGTGTATTAATCGATCCTGAAAATGTCATGGTTTTATGTCAAAAATTTCGGAAGATGCGAGGGTGTTTCCGTGAGAAGTGAATCACAATGTATGTTATTGAACATAGACATCTAACACCTAGTCCCTGTTATTAACCATAGCCGAAATAAGAAGTACTAGCAGAGTTTCTACAATATTTAAATAAGGTAACGCAAGTTATTTAAAATGGAAATTTATTTTGAAGAACAAAAATCGTCTTTTCTATACTTTTCTACTATACTGAGTGGAGAAGAAATACAGAAAAAATGTGTCAATGGCATTCTTCCTTTGTAAATATAGACGGATAAAGGTAACATTGGTTGGATGGAAGAGCAAGATCTGGCTTCGTTGCACAGTCAGATATTGAATCCTGCATTTTGAATGGAAATTGTTTTCTTTTCTGTATATGTATTTTCCTATCAATAAAATCTATCATTAATATCATAATCATTAACAATGATTATTTAAAAAGCGTTTAGAAGGCTATGCATTTGACCGAAAAATTACCACTAGTATAATATCCGGACAAAATGGTGAATTTTCAAAAAATACTTTCACCTTGCTGTAACGAAATCTGTGATGCTTAGAAAATCCACGAGAGCTCTCGAGTGGTTTGTTGTACAGCAACATAGTTTGAGTATTTTGAAAATTCTGCATTTTGAAGGCGAAGTGGTCGAGGTGTTAGAGCGTTTGGCTTCCACCCAGACGGTCCGGGTTCGATCCCCGGTCGTGTGTCACTGAGCTGAAGTGGTTCGGATTCCACTTTTATTTAAACTGTAGGTCCCAGACCTCCCTTGCTCGCACAAGCTCTGCTTTCGAGGGGTTTTCTCCGAAAACCTGGGAGTTTCGTAATTTTTTTTTTTTACAAAATTCGATCAGTCAATTTCACGAATACATTATATTATTATGGACTAGATGACATCACAAACTGTTATAGATATTTGTATTTTCCTTAAGAGAAAAATCCGGCAGGTTCTTGCAATTACTGATAATTTTATGCCAAATGAAACGGATTTTTTGGAAACCTTCATACACCAAACTTAATAAATATTATTTCAGGATGAAAAATTATTCAGCTCTATAAAAAAACACATTTTTGATATATCTCCCTATGAGGTGAGTCACAAAATGAAAATGATAATAGCATTAACAAGAATTTACACCAGAATTAGAGTTTTCAATATTGTATGTCGCAAACTGAGAAAATTAGAGCTGAACTGAAGAGAATTATTATAGTCCTTTTTCCTCCAATCCTACCATTTCTCCTTATTCAAAACAAAGTGAAACAAATATTCTGTAACAATTTGAATTTTTGGTTTTTTATATTTATTTCTCTCAACATTAATCTACTTCTTATTACAAAAAATGCCATGGGAATTTAATATGATTCGACAACATTTACATTGATAAATGAGAACCTCTAACCGAATGCAGTTTTTTACCCGAGAAATTATATTTGACAGATTTTTTCCCAATTTTATATCTCCAATCGAAGACATTTCAACAACAAGTAGTTTGAACTATTGTAAAAAAATTGTAATGTCTTGTCAATAAAAGCCTTTGTTATTATTATTACTACATACTTTTTGCATTAATAACACTCTGTACACTGCCGCATAGTGTGGGAGCTCATATCCCACAACCTGGTCAAACGTAACACATCGAGAAGTTAAAAAGTTCAGATAAACCGTCAAAATAACAACGAGAAAGATACTGGCGTGATAAAATTTAAAAAAGCCAGAGCCTTCTTTGGCGCACACCGAACTGATCCTATCTGAGGCACGACTCTGTTCAGCCTCAGCTCTCGCCTTTTACAAAACCTATATTTACCGACACTTTGGTGTGAAACAGAAAAATTGAGCGTTTGCTTTAATCGTTTTCACTTATCTATTAAACGGTTAATCAACTGTTTAATATTTAATAACGGGTGTATCATTAAAATGTTATTGGCTTTTAATTGGGAGGTGGCTGTGGAATATCTTTTATAATTATTGGGAGATAAATGAGTCGATGCGGAATGTATACCCATATAAGTTCTCAGAGAATGAAAAATAACACGTTGCTGGCTGATATCGACATTTGCTCATGTTTTGTTCCATATATGAAAAAAATGTTTCTTCGCTACAAGTATTTCAGAGATAAAAGCACGGGTAGTGATTTACGTTTATTTGTAATTCAGCGGCCTGATACTCTACAGGGGTACTTTCTATCTTTCGAGACTTCGTCTACCCTGGTGACCCCAAAGGCACTGCAACTGAGAATGTTTTACATTGTTTCCCTGTATTCAATACTGGTCCGTACATTTCAACTTTCGGTATAATTTGTAAGACTATTCCGAGTGCGGGTTCATTTTCAAAGATGCTACTGTATTTCAATACCAGAGTTACCATCAGACACTAATCAACTCATATTTCTAGTAACAAGCACCAAAACTAAACTTTTACCTTCTTATATGAATAAAGACAATCAACTTTTTAGTAACTTTCATTCCTGTGGTAAGTTGTTCGAATTCCGCCATTTTGTATAATATTCATTGAGCACATGGATCACGGTCAAATGGTTAGATAAAACTGCCTTGAAGTGACGTCATGTCAATGATTTCTTCAAACTATTTTTAAATGTTTTTATAATTTACATTCCTGTATATTTCATGGAAGACGACAGTTGTGAAAAAACAGGCAAAAATTTTGAATTGTTGTCAGATCTGAATAAATTGGTTGATCGTTTATCGATTCAATTATTTGTTGTCATCTTCCGAGACACTGTTATTGTGGTCCTTCGAGCCGAATCTTGATCCACCTTTTTTTTTCTTGCATTGCAATCTCTTCATTGCTAACGATTTAGATTCAGGAAGAACCAATTGTTCATGTTTCGACGGTGAGCCACTTTCGAAGGACCCCGCAACAAACCTTAGGGAAAATGGCTCTTGGTGAAATTGGCTAAAACTCTGAGATATTGTAGATACCGATGTCCTGATAAAATGTCTTCGAGGGCGCAAGGTACAGAAATGGACAGTTTTTGAGATAATCAAAGTCAAATGTTATCAAATTGTGAACATTTTTCAAATTGTGACGTATGTGTAACATAAACGTCTCATAAAAATTATGGTTAACATCATCAATACATATTTTCTGAGGATAAGTCCCAATTTTCAGCGTTGTATCAACGTCATACTTCAATGATCATATTTTCATTATCAAAATAACGTATCATGCTCAATGCCCAAATAGCATATAATAATAATAATAATAATAATAGTCTTTATTGGAAAACAAAAAGATAGTTTGACCAAAAGGCGAAGTTCAAATCTGAAGTGCAAAACACAGCAGCTTTGTTCTTCCACTTAACCCCCAAAAGCCACTTTTTTCTAGTGGTAGTATTCAGAATAATTTAACAATACCCCTCAGGAAAAAAGTGGCGGATTGACAATAATTGTAGATAGACATAGGTAATAGATAATTCAAATACATATATATATATGATTGGTTATAGCACCCATACAAATAAAAAAATATTTCATATATAATATACATACATTGTTGGATTATATACAAGACGCACTGACAACAACTTACTTAGGTTTCAACTAAATAAATAATATTGTAAAAGGAAAAAGGATATCGGAAAGTACATAATAGTGGAATAATAGTGGAATTGACAGTGAGGTTTTCATCATTGTTCAAATAAGCTTTTCTTTAATTTTACTTTGAATATTTATTCATTCAATTTCTTTAGATTATTCGGCAGCCGGTTATACACAGAGCAGATTTGGTATGTGAAGGATCTTTTAAAATATTCATGGTAGTGTGTAGGAGGTGTGAGAAGATTTTTGAAACGTACGTTGAGATTATGTATATCCGTACGGAAAGTGATTCTATCGTAAAGATATGGTGGTGTTTTCGTCATTATTATTTTGTGATATAGGCATGATGAGTGTAGTTCCCTTCTTTTTTCTAAGTTTAGCCATCCTACTTCCTTCAGCTTTGAAGAAATTCCCTGTCTCCGGCGAATCCCATATATGAGACGTAAACAAGAATTTTGAATTTTTTGAATCCTCTGCTTGTTAAGTGAGGTTAAGCTCGGGCCATACAAGGTATCAGCAAAGTTGAGGTTAGATAGAACAAGACTTTCACACAGAATAATTTTGGTTTCTTTTGTTATGAATTTCCTATAGCCATATATAAGTTTCATTGAGGAATATGCTTTTTGAATGAGTTTATTTATATGGGAATCGAATCGGAGATCAGTGTCCATAATGACGCACAGGTTTCTGGCTTCCTCTGTAATTGATAGCTCGCTAGAATCAATGTTTAATTTTATCTTGGCTTTGATCGTATTCTTTGCGTTTTTCGGACCGAACAGTAGTATTTGTGTTTTATTCAAATTGTTTATCAAACAAAAATCATTTGACAGAGAAGTGAATTTATTTAGATCGTGGTTGATATGATTGCACGCCTCGTCTACGTCATTCGGGTCGAACGAGTAGTAGACTTGGGTGTCATCGGCATAGAGATGAGCTCGACAGTACTGCAGACATTTCACCAATTGACTGGTGTAAATAGAAAACAACAAAGGACCTAGAATGGATCCTTGAGGCACACCGGAACTCAGATTGAGTATTCGTGAGTGTGCGTCATCAATTACGACCTTCTGCTCTCTATTGAGCAGATAATTTTGTAGAAGGTGAGTTGCACCATCGGAAAATCCTATATAATGAAGCAGAGCTAGCATTATATCGTAATTTATGGTATCAAACGCTCTACTAAAATCTAATAAAATGAGAACAGTACAGTGGTTATTATCGGAGGCTCTCAGAATGTCCAGTTACCTGCAATAAAGCAGTAGTGCAGCTGAATCCTTTTCTGAAGCCTGATTGGATCGATGGTAAAATAGACTTCTCATTTAGGTAGAACACGATTTGTCTCTCCATTATTCTTTCGATTATTTTGGAGCAGGCGGGAAGTATGCTAATGGCTGGTAGATCTTTGAGCTCTTCAGCATTTCCTTTTTTAGGAACGGGTGTAACTTTGGCTGTCTTCCATTGCGAGGGAAAAACATGTTTTTTTAAGCAAAAATTGATGATATGTGTTAGGTGGGGTAGAATGTGGGGGCAGCACATAAGAATCATTTTAATACTAAGCCCATCACACCCAACAGAATTTTTTTTGATTTGTGAAATGATTTGAAAAACTAGATTTTCATCAACTGCTGTGAATTCGAACTTAGATTGAAAAAGACAATTATTGTCCCTGTAATGGTTGATAATATTCTGAGATGGTGCGGTTTTGGGTAACTCTTTGACAAAAAAGTCGTTAATACTTTCGACATCTCTGAGGTGAAGAGGGATTTAATTTTTTTTGTGAGTGATGATATTATTGTTTTTCAGTACTTTCCAGAAATTTTTGTGGTCACAGTTGTTAAGTTTAAATGAGATATATGCTTTTTTCTCTCTTGCAATGGCTTGTGTTGTATAGTTCCGTAACTGTTTGTAGTATGCCCAACGTCCGTCAGTAGGTGATCTTTTGTATCTCAGTAGAGCCTTATCCCGTAATTTTGCTATGCCTTTGATCGTATCCGTTAACCAGGGAGCCGGGGGTTTTGTTAGTAGTGAGGTTTTCAAGGGGGCATGGATGTCGAAGAGTTTATTTAAGTTATCTATCAAGATGTGCACTTTAAGATCTATATCGTCTGAGTCATAAATACCGAAAAAAGGAATCCTACTTAAATCAAATTCAAATTGTTGCCGGTTGAAATTCTTAAAATTACGATAAGTAACCATTCTCTGCCCTTTGCTGTTGTCATTTACTTTAATACGGCAGAATATTAAGTGGTGATCAGATATATCAATCAGTGAAAAAGTATTTAGACCTATTCTAGTTGGAGTATCAATAATTTGGAAGAGGTGAAACATTTCAAATACCGAAAGTAGATTTTTTGTATGCAGATTTTCAATGTCTAACACATCTATATTGAGGTCACCTGTACAAATGACTTTTGGAAAGGCAATCGAGACCGAACTTAGCGTGTCTTCTAGTTCAGAAATGAATATATTTTTATCTGAGGAAGGAGGTCTATAGATCACACCAACAGCAATTTTGTCCTTTCCAACAATCACTTTGAGCCATAGTTGCTCAATATCATTATGTGTATGAATTACAGAGGTACTCAGTGAATTTTCTAAAAATATGCATACTCCCCCACCACGGGAAGAGATTCGGTCTCTTCTACATATTTTGAAACCATCAATACTAACTAAGTCACTGTCAATTCCAGGGTGTAACCAGCTTTCGGTTATACATAATATATCGAATTTCTCCCTATCAACGACTTCACGAATGCTGGTTATGGAGGGTAGTAAAGATCTCACATTCAAATGCCCAATTTTGATATAAGTTGCCATATTTGAGAGTTTTAATTAAATGAGATAAAAGAAATATATTCACAAATACATAATCACAATTATAGTTCAAATAAAAAAGACATTAATGAATAAAGAACTGGGACAATCATTACTATTTTCTGTATGAGTTCATGCGTTGCCGAGTTTTCATTGGTTCACTTTTAAAATCCACAAGTTTGGGTTGAATTTGCTTTCCTTTTTTTGTTTTTTGAGATAGAGTCGAGTTGAGTATCTTTTCAGTGTCCGAATCTGAATTTGATGAATCACCTGGCGTTGAGGGGGCACTCTGGGATTTCCTTCTTTCACTTCGAACAGTTTTATCCTGCTCGTTTTCTAGGTCATCTTGAACTTCGCTCTGGGATTCTATCAACTGACCCACCGCGTAAGCTTCTCTGTTTATCACGAGTTTATTTCCTTTGATTTTAGCTGATTGATTCTTGCTACGTGCTACTTTCATGTGCTGCACCAATAGTTTATTTTCCGCGCGGTCCTCGTAACACAAATCATTTAATATTCCAATATTCGTTCCTTTCAGCTTATGTACATTTTTGAATATAGAGTTTTTTCTCATATATGATAAAAATTCAATTTTTATTGGAGCTCCGCTAACATTTTTCAAGATGTATATGTTGTTGAGATCTGACTGCTGAATATCAGTTCCTAGTAAGGTATTTAGTTCGTTCAAAGCACTGGGTATGAAATCCAATTTATTATCTCGCAAGTTGAGCCCAAATACAACAATATTATTTTTCCTAGACGATCTTTCTAGCTGAATGCACCTGCGTTCTAATAATTCTTAGTCTCTAGTTCTATTATTTTAGTTTTTTGTTCTTCAGTTTGTTCCTTCAGAAATTTAATAATTTTATTATTATCTCTTTCTATATGTTCCTTAATTTCCACTTTGTTTCGTTCAACCTCAGTTTTCAACATAAGTGACAATTTCTCAAATAACTCGTTATTAGTCAGTTGATTACTCATACCTCAAAATTCTGCGAACCCTTGGTGGAATAGCGTTTCGACGTTTCAGTGGATGAATGGATGGTGTTCAACAGCGCACAATGAACCTTGCGTTATCGATCCCCACAATGTTGCTGTTTGTTTATAACTGATTTATGTCACATAAACAGTATAGCTCACGGGTGATTACACTTCGAAAAAACACTGTGAATTATGTATGTTCTCCTGCACCTTCTTTTTAAAACAATTAACTCACTTTTTCCTATTTTATGTGAATGATAAGGCTTTTCTAGACGTCAGACTTATATGTCTGCATGTTGATCTTTTTGATCTATTTCCATGAATATGTATGTTTTTAAAAGAAGTAAAATCTTGGAAGGAAATTCCAGTTAAAATGTACACTATCCAATAATCCAGCATTGAAATGTAAACTTATAACACACCTTTGTTTGCATCGAGGGTTAAAAATAAATGCTGGTAATCATTTTACTAACTAAGCACCGGAGTGAAACATATGCCAAGTTACTGATTGAAAAGTTATGTTTCCAATACGACGGTCTTTTCCGAGGCGATAAGTCCCAACTTTCAGCGTTGTATCAACGTCATATTTCATTGATCTAATTTTCATCATAAAACTGACGTAATATGCACAATGCCCGAATGCCCAAAGAACGTATCATAATATATCTCAAATAAGTGTTTCAAAAGTCTTGCTCCCAATACTGCTGTCCTTTCTGCCGATATGTCTCAATTTCAGCGATGTATCATATTTTCATTATCAAAATGAGGTATTATGCACAATGTATAAAAATGGATATTATGGTATATTCATTGTAGGTACAGGCTGAGCACCCTATTATACCTTTTGTGCATGTATGGTGGTCCAATAAATAATGGACAATTAACACCACCATGCACCCCCTAAGGTTGAGGCCAGGAAGGATGAACGTCCCAGCACTCGTACGTCTTACTTCTTCAGGGGTGTCGTTATCTCCCTGATGCACTGGTCGTCTGTATTTGTCTCTGTCTCTGTCGTCTTGCTCACGTCTGTTCTCGAGGAGCTCCGTGAGCAGCGGGTTCGTGTGGGTCTCTACTCTGCCTAGAGTAGTCCCCACGTGATGCCTGATCAGTCTGTCTATGTAGTCCGGATGGATATCTAAGTCTCGATATATTAACCTGTTTAGCATATATCGTGGTGCGTCTGTTGCCATTCTCAGGCAGACATTGAAGAAGGCCTGCATCCTCTGCCTATAACTGTTCGCGCATTGCCCCCAATCAGTAGACGCGTACAGCATGATTGGCAGAAGAATTGTCCTGATGAGGCGTAGTTTCAACTCGAGTGCCATGTTGCTCCTACGTCTGATGAGTGGATATAGCTTATGCCTTGCGGCTTTCGCGATAGCTAATCTGTAGGGACAATTGACAAAATATTTTGATAGTATATTTATATACTGTTACTGAGTTTGAGATGATGCTTCGTAACTTCAATAGCAGCGACAACTATCGTTGGGTAGAATACTTTATATTGATTATATTGTGATATTGATATATCTGAACATATTTTTTAGGTATTTAACTTAAGTCAAGCAAAGCATGCAAAAAAGTACCCAAAAATACAGTTATTTGGTCGTAATATGGATCGATTCAAATTTAATATTTTCATTACTACAGTGCGAAATATGTAAAATATTCATATGCCAGGAAAACTTTGGAGAGACAATGATAGACAGTGTAAACATATATAAATAATATGTTAATATTCGATTTTCAATATTACCATCACTCAAGAGATATATTGATGATATAATAATTTTTATTGATTATTTACATGAATAATTGAACATTCGTTAAATGCATCAAATTCAATATTATATTTTCATTACTAAATTAGGAAATATATAAAATATTCATATTTTTGCCTGATGCCAGAAAAACTTTGGAGAGACAATCTTTGGAAACATATACAGGGTGTTTTTTAAGTACGTGTAGAAACTTCAAGAGCATGTTGCTGACGTCAAAATAAGAAAAAAAGTTCCTATAAACACATGTCCGCAAGTTATTCGTTTCTAAGATACAGAGTGTCAAAGTTTAATTATTATATTTGTTTTTTTGTGAATAAATGCCAAAAAATTTGTGATATTCGAGTAAAGTTTGGTATCTGGGATGATTTTTCAATGACAAAATCAAATTTTGTGTTAATTGTGAAAAAACTAATTTCTAATTGAATTTATTTTGAATTGAAAAATCTTGTCATTCAAAATCACTTGCATCGATTAATTCAAATCTCAATAACTCGAAAACAGTTGCTCGCAGTGACCTCTATCAAGAATATATTTTTTACACAAACTAAATAATAAATATTCCCAGATACCAAACTTTACCCAAATATAAAAATTATTTTGAAATTATTCACAAAAAATAAAAATAAGAATTCAACTTTGACGCTGTGTATCTTAGAAACGAATAACTTGTGGACATATGTTTATAGGAACTTTTCTTCTTATTTTGATGTCAACAATACGCTTCTAAATTTTTTACACGTACTTAAGAAACACCCTGTATAACTAATATTTTTATATTCGATTTTGAATATTACCATCACTCAAAAGATGTGTTTATGATGTAATAATTTTTATTAATTTTTTACATAAGTGAACCTTTTTTTCAACTTCCATTGGAAAAAGTATGTAAAAATTCATAGTGATTTGCTCGTTAAATGGATCGAATTCAATAAAACATTCTCATTGCTATATTTGGAACTATGCAAAACATTCATATTTTGTCTGATGCAAAGAAAACTTTGTAGAGACGATTCTTGGAAACAATAACAGGCTGAATCTTCCTGAGTGGCTTCATTTTGCCGAGACACCCAACTTTTTCCTCTACGAAAATTCTCGATGGTGGTAGCTAATAAAATGCGCAGGCGTCAATCATGTCGATTTGGTGAGTGCAAAAAAGTCATCAATAACAGTTAGTTTTTCATTTGAACCTCGAGATAATTCGATAAAGTAATCGAAAAAACTTTTGTCCTACAAAATGGATGGTAGGACTGATGAGTCCCCCACTCCCAACATGTACCAATGACGTGGTCATGAAAAATCATTAATAACCAGCGGATTTTTTTACCGTTGCTTGGTAAATATTTGTTTAATTGAATGGTCATATTGTCCTACAAATTGAATGGTGGATGCTCCCAGTCCTAAGCTCCGTTTATGAAGTTTATGAAAATCAAAAATATCATAATTTACGTAAAAAGTTTATGAAAAAACTAGAAAATTTCACAGATGCAGGGAAACCCGGAAAAACCTGTTACACCACATCGTCGTCTGAAGAGCTGAAATTTATAATTGGCAACTTTCAAAGAGGTCAGATGAATTGTGAAAATCTGCTCTACGGTAAAATATGATGTATTGTGTATGGTGTCTCCAGAGGCCTCAAAAAGTCCAGTTCGAAAGAAGATATTATATTTTACGGGGGTCAAGTGGCCAAGTAGTTAAAGTACCAATCTTTTATCCACTCTGGTCGCCGGTCGTGGGTTCGAAGCCTAGCGACTGCAGATATTTCTCTGATGGCCCGAGGAAGTGGAATAGCACGTAAAAAGTTAGAATTCAATAATCCTTTTGGCTCTCTCAAGTTTCTTCGTTTGAGGGCTGTCGTTCGTAAGGGAACGACATCTGGTTAACGGAAAAAACAATTTTAATCAATGAGGAAGGGAAGGGGAAGGAGGAAAAAGCATTTCTCACCAGCTATTCAAGGAGGTCTCATAAGAAGAGATTCCTAAAAATTGTATGAGTGACGGGACTTGCTGGAAATAAGGGGAGTTGATGGGAAGATTATTTCATGAGTATAATTTCACTTTAATTCGCCATATAGCCTTTGTAACCATTCAATCACCATATACTGTTGAACTAACAATCATATGAATCCTGATGTAATTGATGAAAGACACATTCTTTTTCAAAAAATTTGTAAAATAAAAATGATAATGGTATTGATATTCATCAATTTCTATGAGCAGTGTCTTGCCATGCTATGTAATGCAACAACCTTTGTGAAACATAATTTTTTATTCGAATGGAGGGACTTACGAGCTACAAATTGTATTTAATGTGTTTATTTCTAAAAAATATTTCGAATCAAAGCAAAAAAGTCAAATCGATTCATAGCTCGCAAAATAGCAGTAGTGGAATTTTTGACACTCTGTAGCTCGAAAACTAGCAATAGGATCAATCTGTGAACTGGACTACGTAATGAGAATGGCAGGATCAAAAAAATATCATATCAAAAATGAGGATAAATGTGCCTACTTACAAAATATTTTTTATTTCAGAAGGTATAGTCGAAATATCTCCAGGCTAGTTGAACCCGTGGCTTACGGTCAACTAGATTGATTTTACTGCCTTGAAATGAAGTTAATTCAATTGGTTCGTTGCACCATGAGCTTTAGATTTGCGTAAAACTAACAGTTAGCTATACATTTTTTGCGCTCACCCAATCAACATGACTTTCGCCTAAGCAGTTCATTAGTTACTAATATCAAGAATTTTCGTAGAATGGACCTTTCCAAGAGATATGAGGTAACACTAAAATTAGAAAGTAAATACGCTAATATCACTCGGGATTTTTTATTTTATTTTTCTGACCGCTAGTTTATCTAAAATCAGAAGAAAAGTGGTTTCGTGACGTCACGTTCATCAAAACTAAACTTGGCAACGTTGTTAAAGTTGTGCACCAAATTCTCATTCAAATATAATGTAACGTATGACAGTTGTGATTTGATACCAGATGAGTTCTTTCGTCTGTTTCACGGTGCGTTCAATAAGAATTGTTTGTCTCTGTCTAACTCATTTGCCTACCCATTTAATACAAGTGAAGCAGTTCCATCAGATCTAAACTTCAATGAACACTACCTTGATTTATTTTTTGAGGTTAATGCAGTTTTCTAAGTTTTGAGAGCTTTCGTTGTTTGTGTTTTAAAATTTGTTATTAATTCCTGTATCTCCAGTACCTGTATCCCTGCAATAACTGAACATGTCGAAAAAGTGCTTTGTACCTCGGTAAATTATCCGAACTTCCCTTCACGAAGCCTTGTTCCATATTTTTAATACACAATTACACAAATAAATTCACACCAAATCGTTTATGATAACACGTCACTACACTATTATCGAATTTATCAGTTGAATGTTGATTGTTGAATGTAAATAAAATAAACATTAACCTCACATCTCCATATAACTTTTGACAGTTGAGAACTGTCATTACGATTTGCTGTGTTGTCCATGCTCGTTCTTCATCAAAAGGATGGTCTGTTCAGAAAATTTTAAAGTTACAAATACAATAAAAAATAGCTAATATGTGGATTTTTATCTATGAGTTGATCAAGTGACAATGTATTGATTATTTCTCAACGGCTTATATCATGCTAGAAGTTATATTTTTAAGGAGAACGACATTGCCTGTTTCGGAACGTGGATTATGATGGGAGATATTTCCGATGAACGTGACGTCAGCGGCACACTTTCAAATGTGATATTTTTTTAAAATGAAAGAAAAATAATGGAACTTTTTGTTGGATGGACTTTTCAGACTAACAACTATCGATTTAAACGAGTTTTCTAATTTATTTTCCGTAAATGTAAAGGTCCATTGACAATTTCGGAGCGTAGGACTGGAAACACCTACCATTCAATTTGTAGGACAATATGACCTTTTAATTGTACCAATAATAACCAAGAAACGGTAAAAAAATCCGCTGGTTACTAATAATTTTCTATGACCACGTCATTGGTACATGGAAGTGGAGGACTCTTCAGTCCTATACCATCCATTTTGTAGGACAAAATATTTTTCGAATACTTTATCGAATTATCTCGAGGTACAACTGAAAAACTAACTGCTATTAATGACTTTTCTGTATTCATCAAATCGACATGATTGACTCCTACGCATTTTATTAGCTACCACTTTCGAAAATTTTCGTAGAGGGAAAAGTTGGGCGTCTCAGTAGAAAGAAGCTACTCACGAAGATCCAGCCTGTTACTAATACATTTTTTTTTTTACCATGGAATTGACAATTTCGGAGCGTAGGACTGGGAACACCCATACCATTCAATTTGTAGGACAATATTACCATTCAATTATACAAATATTAACCAAGACACGGTAAAAAAATCCGCTGGTTATTGATGATTTGTTATGACCACGTCATTGGTACATGTTGGGAGTTGGGGACTCTCTATAGTCCTACCATCTATTTTGTAGGACAAGAGTTGTTTCGATTACTTTATTGAACTATTTCGAGGTTCAACTGAAAATCTAATTGTTATTAATGACTTTCTTGCACTTACCAAATCGACATGATTGACGCCTACGCATTTTATGAGCTACCACTATCGAGAATTTCCTTTGAGCAAAAATTTGGGAGTCTCGGCAAAATGAAGCTACTCAGGAAAATTCAGCATGCTATTAATCATTTTTGAAAATAGGCGTGGGATCCCGGTCTATAGGTACGTTTATTTTCAGTTTTCAAAATTATCATCACTTATATTAATGATATAGTAATTTTTATCGACAATCCCATTCATGTATAATAATTCCCATTTGTGAATACAAAAATCGTAGTTTGCTGTCGGCTAAATAGGAAGGGAGTTTGCAAGTGGATAAAAATATCGGATAAATTACGTTACCGTAGCAACCCTAGCATTTAGGTACTGTCTGTTTACCAAGCAATGCACGTCAATTTGACAATTATAAATGTCAAAAACAGAAAGAATTAAACAGCATATAACAATTCCAAAAGGTATGTCGAGATTTGGAAATATTTGCAAAGCAGAAATAGTAAGGGAGATTGAAAAATCAACTTCAGAAAATACCAAAAAAACTAATTCCTCCATATGGAATCAATTTAGTGAATTTTGTAAACAACGAAACTTCAATTTGGAAACCAAACAGTCAGTGGAAAATGTGGCAGAAATATTGATGGACTGGGGCTTCAATATGAAGAAAAAGAATGGAGAAGATTATAAAGAATACGCGGTGAAAACAATGTGGAACACAACAGCGAAAATGTTGCAAAACATGTATTTCGAAAAATTTAATGTTACTTTCAACCCTTTCACTGATTTGGCATTTAAGAAATCCCGTGATGCACGTAATTCTAAGCGAAAGATCTTACAAGGTAATTTACAAAAACGTAAAAATAGTTTAACAGCATTAACTAAAAGTGAAATTGTTAAAATGGCATTAATATGGGATGAGAATAGGTCTTTTAAAAAGATTTTTTCATATCGCTGCATATGAATTAGCTTGGCGAGGAGGTGAAGCTGCAAAGTGTAAAGTACACTATTTTAAAGAAGAAAAATCAAATAATTGTGATTTAACTGGTCGCATTGAATATAATACAGTTTTTTCCAAGACATGTCAGGGTGGCTCGAACAAGTGCTGCAATAGTAAATGGCTAATAAAGAACATAGAAAACCCTAGCATATGCCCAGTGACATTGTTTTATAAAATATTATCACATAGACCGAACCATATTACAACTGATAGATTATTTATAACTCCCAATCCGTTTTGGAAAAATGATTCATCAAAAGGTTGGTACAAAAATGTTCCTATAGGAGTCAACGAAATTCTTAAGTGGACAAAAATTTCAGCTGAAAAAATTGGACTGGATACAAAGAATTAAAAAAAATCTAATCATTCTCATCGCTCAAGCGCCGTATCAACTTTAGCTAAGGCAGGTATTAATGAACAAGAATTAATTAAAATAACTGGACATTCCTCTTCGAAGTCTATAAAGCCTTATCTACAACTTGATAATGAGCATCATTCGCATCTTGTGACAAATCTCCGAGATAAAGCTTTGAATAATGAATTAGCCACAGTGCCAACAACATCCATGTCAATGTCAACAACAAAGTCTACATCAGTAAAGGAGCAAATGTCTACTGGACCAATTGTATATAATAATTGTATTTTTAACAATTGTTCTTTCTCAACATTATGTTTCTACTCATTGTTCATTTAGTTTGTTAAATAAAGTAAAATCACTCGAGCTACGCTCTCGTGATTTTGCCAGAACAGCTCTCGTTAAATTGCCAATGAAAGTAAGTATTCGAAAACAACCACAAAAAATATCCGGCTAAATCTGAGCTCTTGTGGTATTACCCCCGATCAATTTGATCAATAATTATATATTTTTTGGGGTATATAACTTATGTCTGGAAAAATATGCAAAAGTACGTAGTTATGTGGTTATAATATTGATTGTATTGATAAAGATGTATTCACGATTATATTCATAAAATTGAGAAAGGACCCCGCACGGTTCTTATGGAATATGGGTCCCAGTCGAATTGGCTAAAAATTTAGTATAATGTAGTTTATGATGTCCTGATCAAATGTCTCTATGGGCACAACGAGATCTAATGGACAGTTTTTGAGACACAGGGTGTCAAACACTAAGAGGCAGCGATGTTACTTGCCTTCAGAAAATCAATAATGTGGCGATTATTTTGTTACAAACATTTGAGGATAATAATTGCAATCTTAATATTGTCGATACGAGTTATGATGAAAATTTCTAAGACTCAGTATACAGGGTTATTAATAATTACATAATTTTTATGTAATTCTTTGAACAAAATTAGTCAAACGCAAAAACTCGTAGACTTGCAGGATATGTATATATCATTTGATTTTGATATTGCATGATCTGAGTTTACTGTTTCTTCGATTTAATCGAATGTAGTAACGCCGCACCTAGTAACACCGTGTGCTTCATATTTTCATTTTCTGTAAAGGGTATTGAATTGAGGCTGGACACCGGCGATACATTGATAGGTTGTAATATACAGGGTGATTCATTAAATGTGACGACAGGCTTTATTATCAGATATAATAAAAGTTATCAAAAAATAGTTAAATCAAATAATTATAACATATTCACCTTCAAACTCAATATATTCAATTTAAATATGTATTCAGATTATACATACAGGCAATTACAAGACAAATAGAATGTATTTATTATAGTACAACTCTCTGTACATTTAGGCTAATTTGGAATTTTGGCAATTATCTAAAACAAACTCTTGAAGTTAAAATAATGGTATTGAAACTGTTACAGCTAAAAGGCATGGGATAACAGAATTGGGACGAGTATTGCTACGAGGGTAAATGCTGTACAAGATGGAACAAATGCCCAAAATGACTAATAATTAGTGACTCACAGGGAATGTACCGGCGATGAAGATCTTCATTATCTGTTTATGGGGCCATATTTCCGAAAGGAATTAATCATGTGCACATCATTTAGATAGGCAATTTTGACTCCAGATTCAAGATTAGGGACCCAAAATATCCTCGGTAGCCTGTTTCGTGGTGAACATTTAAAAAATATATTCTAGTAGGAGTTGAGACTACCCGCACCTTATCATATTTACTCTGAAATTTTTGAGATATTACAACAGAATATAGAGAATGAATTTACCTATATATTTGGGGACTTCAACATCCCCGAAGCGAAAGCGGATATTACAATTCCTCAAAATATGAATTCAAAATTGCATATTCTGAACGATTTTCTTGAATTTAATTCATTCAATTTACTCAATGATATAAAAAATAAAAATGGTAAAACATTAGATTTGGTAATAGGTATAAATAAAACGCCCAGTAGGACGTGTGAGATTATAAAAGAATTACTTCCTATTGTTAAGGAGGATGATCATCATCCGTCGTTGGATGTATCAATCAAGTTATCGAAAAACAAGAGCTATATATGCAAAGAAAGGAAATAATTCTGGAAAATAATTATAACTTTCAGAAAGCAAATTTTGATTCCTTAATAATTAATATAAGAGATTCCCAGCAGTGGGGGAGGGTATTTGAACAAACAGATATTAAGAAGTCGGAAAACGAATTTTACAAAGTCTTTCATAATCTGCTTGATGAATGTGTCCCTAAATTTAAATCTCACCGTAAACATGATAGGTATCCAATCTGGTTCACCAACGAAATGAAATAGATAATAACAGACAAAAATAAATTTAATAAACTGAGAAATTTATCAGAATCCTACAATGAAAAATATAAAGACACTAGGAGACGACTGAATAATTTAACTAAAACAGCTTACAAAACATATACCGGGTGACACAGCAGACATGTAGCAGCCTGTAGTTTTTTTATTTGAAGAGATAAAAATTTGAAATTTGCAGAAGTTACGTAATCAATGATAGCGCTTCATTTGAATCTAACGACAACTTTTTTCAACTACCTGTTTCATTGGCAGTAACTCCAACGTCTTTTTTTTGAATGACACCCTGTATATTTATCTAGCCTATCTTATTTGTCTTAAAATTCACTATTCAACCGTGTATCACAAAGTGGCATTCGTTTCTCAATTCTCAGATGAATTGCATTTGATTGAAAAACATCAAGTTGGCTGTTATCCGAATTCGATAATCTTTCGATGCTTGGTAGGCTTGGAAATCCAAAGAGTATCAGTTAAACGATATAATTTCAGTTTTTTCCATACCTGATCACTTCCTACAGATTGTCAATAATTTCTTTAATAAAAAGAAAAAACATCTGAAAATAACTAACGATATTGCGAAAACTGAGATAGAAACATATTTTTTTCAATTTGGCTACTTGTGAAGAAACTATCTGCCTTTCTCTTTGGCCTTGTAGCCATATCATGATCTTTCCATTTGGAAACATAAAATTAAAATTGTTCCCCTGATCCACCAATTCACAAGTCTATTAGTCTAGATATTTGCAATAATATTTTGCCTAGTAGGCGGTGTACACAAAATGTTTTGTGTTTGACAGGTAACATCATTTGATTGCAATGATTATCTCCGTCAGTTTTATGCTGATTGGAAATTGCATCGTTTAATTAGATACTAAATATGTATTCAAAGAACGAAAAGGTCGATATGTTGTTGATATTCGGAGAGTGCAAGAGAAATTGTAGACAGGCTAGGCTGAACAATTGTATGTTGAAAGATTTCCCGAAAGACGCCATCCACCTGATAATTATTTCGCTAGAGTAGAAGAGCAGTTAAGAGCAGTTCTTTTCAAAACTCTTCTAGTGGTCTCTCGATTCACGTCAATTTCGTCCTTAATTTGTCTCAGTGATATCGTCGGATCTACATGTACTATGGCCAAAACATTTACTTCCGTTTCCACGTCGACAATGCATTGGAGATTGTTTTGATCTTCCGGTTCTCTTCTGAACTGCTCTTCTACTATATCGAAATAATTATTAGGCGGATGGCGTCTTTCCGGAAATCTTTCGACTTACATTTGTTCAGCTTGTTTACAATTTCTCTTGCACTCTCCGAATATCACAACATATCAACCTTTTTATTCTTTGAATACATATTTAGTATCTAATTAAACGATGCAATTTTAATCAGCATAAAACTGACGGAGATAATCAGTACAATCAAATGATGTTTACCTGTCAAACACAAAACATTCTGTGTACACCGCCTACTAGGCAAAATATTGCAAATATCTGGACTAATAGACTTGTGAATTGGTGGATCAGGGGAAAAATTTTAATTTTATGTTTCCAAATGGAAAGATCATGATATTGCTACATGGCCAAAGAGAAAGACAGATAGTTCCTTCACAAGTAGCCAAATTGAAAAATACATGTTCCTATCTCAGTTTACGCAATATCGTCAGTTATTTTCAGATGTTTTTTCTTTTTATTGAAGAAATTATTGACAATCTGTAGGAAGTGATCAGGTATGGAAAAACTGAAATTATATCGTTTAACTGATACTCTTTGGATTTCCAAGCCTACTAAGCATCGAAAGATTATCGAATTCGGGTAACAGCCAACTTGATGTTTTTCAATAAAATGCAATTCATCTGCGAATCGAGAAACGAATGCCACTTCGTGATACACGGTTGAATAGAGAATTTTAAAACAAATAAGATAGGCTGGATACAGGGTGTCATTCAAAAAAAAGAAGTTGGAGTTACTGCCGATCAAACAGGAAGTTGAAAAAAATTGTCATTAGATTCAAATGAAGCGTTATCATTGATTACGTAGCTTCTGCAAATTTCAAATCTTCATATAAAAAAACTACAGGCTGCTACATGTCTGCTGTGTTACCCGGTATATCAGAAACAGAAGAAAATATTTCAATGAATGTTAATGCATTTTGGACATTTGTAAATAAAAAGAAAGCAAATAGTATTTCGAAAAATTAACATTTCAATCTAAATGGTACTGAATTAATAGGTGAACCCTGTTATCATTTCGCTGAATATTTTGCATCGGTATATTCGGATGTAGAACAAAACTATAGTGTCGATTGTAACATAGCTGACCAATTTACGAATGACATATTCATTTTGAATCAAATAAATGCGTCAGATTTTAGAACCAGAATTAAGAAACTGAAGCCAAAAAAATTAGCAGGTGTAGATAAAATTCCCCCATATGTATTGAAAGCATGTGCTGAATGGCTAGAAAAGCCGTTGTTGTATATATAATTTGGCGATAAGAACGAATACCTTTCCAGAACTTTGGAAAACCGCAATCTGTGTTCCTATACATAAATCTGGAGAGAAATCAGATATAGCAAACTATAGAGGTATATCGATACCCTCATCACCTGCAAAACTTTTTGAACATATACTATTCAACAAACTATATAAGCATGTCGAAAATAGTATAAATGAATGGCAGCATGGATTCGTAAATAAAAAGTCGGTCAATACCAATCTGTTTTAATTTACCAATGAGGTGTATAAAGCTTTCGAGAATAAAAATCAACTTGATTCTATTTTTACGGACTTTTCAAAGGCCTTTGATAAGGTAGACCACGAAAAATTACTTGTTAAATTAGGCAAATTTGGTATCAGACATGGACTTATCACGAGTTATTTAAAAAATAGAATTTTTTTTGTCAAATATAATGGGAATATTTCGAATAAATTCGATATTAATTCTGGAGTGCCTCAAGGTTCAAATCTCGGTCCGCTATTTTTTGTACTTTTTATAAATGACCTCCCAACAGTTATCAAATCTTCATATAGGCTCTTATTTGCTGACGACTTCAAAATGTTCAAAGAAATCACTACTATAAGAGATTGCGTGGCACTCCAAAAAGATATCAACAGTATTTTTGAATGGAGTATTGCAAATAATCTACATTTTAATATAAACAAATGTTTCATTATGACCCTTACTTTTAAGAAAAATTCAATAATTTTCGATTATGACATGAATTCAGTTGCGCTGAATAGAAAAACAAAAGTCAAAGATCTTGGAATTCAGTATGATTCGACCTTATCATTTGCACTTCATTTTGAGGATATGACTAGGAAATGTAATAGAAATTTAGGCTTCAATATCCGAAATTCGAAATTTTTCACCAATATAAATACAATCAAAATGTTATATTATACACTTGTGAGGTCAAGATTAGATTTTGGCAGTATAATATGGGGTACACAGTCACAGACTTACCTAAGTAGACTCGAAAAAATTCAGAATAAGTTTCTACGGTATCTTTATTATAAAACACATCAAACATGGCCAGATTTTCATACTGTAAGAACAACAGAGTTAAGAAAAACGTACCAAATTTTGTCATTGGACATAAGAAGGAACGTAACTATGTGCATGTTTCTGTATAAAATATTAAATAATCATATCTCTGACTCCAGTATTTTAAGTCTCATAAAATTTCACATTCCAACACATACTTCTAGATATTCTTTGCTTTTCAAAGTACCATGCACAAGAATGACACTTACTTCACGCTCTCCTCTTTCAGTTATGCTTCGTATAGCTAATGAAATTAATGTCTTTAAAGATTTAGATTATTCTCTCTCACGAAATATGTTTTACAATACTATTGTGAATTACTTTCTAGAAATAACAATTTAGTATATTGTGTATCCAGGTACCCAGATGGGTACCATGTGTATTATTAATATGTAAAAGGGTAGTTTATATATAGTTAAGTGCAGTTTATGAACTCTCTAGTGCCTATATTATCAATGTGTATTTACATATTTCCATGTAATAAGGCAAACCGCCTGTATGAAAAAGAAAAATAAAAAAAATAAATGAATAAATAAATAAATATTTTCAAAAAGGAGTAAGATCAACCCCTAATGAGGGTTTCACCCGCATCCAATAATAGTATCAAAAGGGGTATGCTCTACCCCTTTTCGCGCTAAGATGGGTTCCAAGTGGTCTCACTCCACGATATACACCTTCATAGACTTTATAGTTAGGACTTACATTTTGGCAAAACTACTTTCGGTTTAGTGGAAGATGATGTTGATGAGATACCTGTACCTACATTACTGCACCTGTCAATAAGGAGCTCGAAGTTTAAGTACCTGTGCACACATCGCTTGTGCATTATGGTATCTGGGTCAAGTTATCATCAAATTCCAGGATTCCGAAAAAGACCTTTTCTGGAGGGTCAAATTGGAAACACTGACTTTAATTTTCCAATTCTGACCACAGATTCGATCAGTGACACTGAGAACCCCTTGGGTCAAGTTTTTATCGAGTTTCGAGAATCTAAAAAATGTGAGTTTTCCAATTAAGATTCGTTATCAGCGACCCTAAAAACTTCCTGCAACAAGTTTTTATCGATTTTCGGAAATATTGAAAAATGGGCCTCATTTGGGGGCATATTGGGATCACTGTTGTGAACATTTTAGGTCTGACCCTAGATTTGTTATCAGCGACCCCGAAAGCCTCCTGGGATAAGTTTTCTGGAATATGAAGTAGTTAGAACATGCGATCTGTTCATGGCGTATGTAACTACCACTGATAGCTGAACACATCAATTTGACAGCCTTTGACCTTGATTATCTCAAAAACTATACATTTTTTGACGTTGCGCCCAGTGAGCTAATTAATTAGGTCATCCATATTTAAAATATCCCAGAGTTTCTGCTAATTTCACCTAGAGTCAATTCTCCTGGTGGAACTTTCACTAGCTTCAAAGCTTTTCTATCATCTCTGGAATATGTATCTTTAGATGACAAACCTGAATTTTCTAGTTTTAAGTTGTCTCCGATGATTCTTTGTAGGTCCATGGCATCATGGTCTCAGACGGATACATTTAGGTATAATTCGTTACCTGATTTTAAGCAAGGACTATAAATTACCCATCCCAGCTTCGTTGCACTCATTTTCTGGGATGATATCAAGAAAACGTTGTCTTGTCCAATTAAAACAGTGGGGCGACAATGTTCTAGACTCTTCAAAATTTATTTGTCAGTATATACGTACCTCTGGTATAATGTGTCCGCGTCAAAGTCCATTTTTGGCGAAAGCGGGTTATTAATTGTACTTGCATGTTTCACCCTGTACTTCTTAGTCGTCCTTTTAGCTCCGGAAATTTAAAAATTCTCCTAAATGGATTCTTCTTTAGCATGGGTAATATCCTTGGTCCACTGTAAACAAAGTGGGTCTTTCGGACCAACAAGCTGTATTGAGTTGAGATTTCTAAATCAAAATACGAGTGGCAGTCGACCCGTCGTCCAAAACGGAAAATGTTTCGATGTACCTGTCTTTACCGAAGAGACGAACTATCGCAATATTTAAAAGTAAAGATGATTAATAACACCAGATAATTCTTCCGATCAGCTGCCATTATCTATTTCTCGAATCCTTTCTACAGTGCTTTGCCTTGTCTTTATTTCAGATAACTCCAGCTCCTTCTTCAGTCACACTGTGGTGAAGTCTTCCACGGCAAGAATTGACATTACAGAAAATCTTTCTGAAACATTTTGCAAGCATTTGAAACACAATTGATTTTCTTGAACACATTTTCTCCTATCATCTTGGCACATTTCCAAAAAACCTTTTCATTGGTGCAGACGACGTTTATAAAATGTGTCCTCTGGTTTGCTTCGAATACTGATTATCTTTTCTTTTTTCATCATCAATTAGTTTGATGATAGCTGAGTGGTAACCGTAAGAACATTAAAAATTCACCTCAGATTTGAGCCATTCAGCAAATATTTTTAAGTAAACAACTTCCTTCAATTTATGGTTCAAAATTTTGACTCGACCCGAGAACGAACGTCTTGGTATTCTCGGCAATTTCTCCTCCAACCCCAACAGTAGCTCGGTATCATCCAGGTGAAAGTTGTGAGTATGGTACTCATAGCAACTACTATATTTGTAACAATGGTCGAGAATTGCATGAAGGATTCGATATTTCCTTCTCTTGGGGTCGAATAGTTTTTAGCTTCATCAGTTTGACTCAAAATAATTCAATCATCTCTGCCAAAGTTTAGTTTCAAGGTTTCAAGGATCCACATTATCAGGACTACAAAAAAGATCTCTTAAAGACTCTCTGGCCCTTCCTTTCAGTCATCTGATGAGGCGATTCAAATATTCTGAATATGATATATCTTTCTCCATGACAGTTCGTTAAGACTCGCTGAGGCAAAGCGGGATATCACCATTGAAATCTAGTAAATGTTTCAAGGTATGCTTGATCACCAATTTTTCAATGTTTTAACTTAGATTTTCCATACAGTTGGTAAGCATTTCAGAAAAGCAATTTGAAGAGCTGGAGATGACATTTTCATGAGTAAAATCAATTTTTTTTCTGAAGATTTCACACCTAAAGAGGAGGTATTTCCTTTGTCTTCTAATTTACAGTTGGAATTCTCCCACGCTAAACTTAGGCTCATGGAATGTTGAAAGAGTACTAGGCCTACGATGGAACACCAATGAAGACACTTAAATTTTCACCATACGGTTCAATAACATTCCGTAGGAGTTATCCAGAAGGGACAAAATCCCTACGAAGAGGAAAATTCCTAAAATTGTATTGTCCATTTTTGACTCTATTTGATTCCTTGTTCCTCTTATTATCCAAGGTAAACTTATTATGAAAAGAAAATAGATTGGGATATGGTAGTTTCTGATAACATCGCAGAAAAATGGAAATTATGGTTTTCATCGCTGAAAAAGAATGAAAAAATTATTAGAATATATACAGGGTGTCCCTAAACTTCCTCTTTTCCTCTCGTGAATGTATGGATGGGGTCAAAATATCACCAGTACTTTATATAGATTTTTTTGGGTCCATGTCATTTACTCTCCGTAAATTTCCTCTCAGAAATTTTCCTCTCACAATTTCCTCTTGAACAAGTTGCTCTCGCACAAATTGTTCTCAACCAATTTGCTCTCATTCAATTCGCTCCTATGTTATTCGCTCTCACACAATCGAAATTTTCCCTCAAAGAGTTAGGTCTTATTAAAAAATTTCAGTGGCATTGTCAATTCACTTCTCTTCAATATACTGTTAACTTCAAGGCATCTGTCGAAATGATTCAGTCCATTTTTTATGTACATTCACACAAAAGTTTGCTCCTGTTTCGTTGTTTCGTACACTCGCGTTTCGTACACCTCAAAAATGTTCCTATGAATCCTACATTGAATTAGGTAACCCTTTTTCGACTTCTCCTTTCGTACACCGACCCATTTTTACTTGTGAAAATACATTTTGTAAGGAGTAATTTTTTAGGATGATCTAACCAGAACGAACTAACCTTACGTAGACATTTGAGTTCGTGGAAATTGATAACGTAGTTAGATAGGTTTTGCAACAGTTTTTCTTGTGAGAATGCATTTTGTGAGGAGTATTTTTTTAGTATGATTTAACCAGAACGAACTAACCTTACCTAGACATTTGAGTGCGTGGAAATTTGCGTGGTCGATGTCCGAAACGAGAATCGGAAAATTCATTAATTAATTCAGTGTACCAAACAAGAATATTTCAGGTAATTTTTTGAGGTGTACGAAATGCGAGTGTACGAAAAACGATACCATCCACACCAACAAGACCCTGTTTTAATTCGTCAGGTACAATCCACTGCATAAATTACAAGTAAATAATGTCAAGTGATTGTGGGTGAGAGGAAATTACACGAGAGCAAATGGAAGGAAATTGCCGGAGAGCAAATAATCGGAGAGTATGTTGTCCAAAGCGATATTTTAAGGCGATATTGGGAGGACACAATGATCGTAGGTAATACCACAAGTGTATCGGTGATTATCGAAATAGCAACTCCTTTGAATTTGAGAATCAAATTATGTTGCTGGCAACATAATTTGATTCGAAACCGAGGAGGAATTAACGATAATTGCCGATAACACGAGTTGTATTTGTTAAGATTATTTCATGAATAAAATAGAAACTATTTTTATTTATTTACTATTCAATTTCACTAGGAACATTAATCCCGCATTTAGTTCTGAAATTATGCAACTAACAAAACACTTACTTGATATGTCAAACATCCCTCTATTTCAGTTACCAAAGACAGAGCGCGTCATTCGTAGTTTCGTCATTGCATGTCTAGTCTAGTGCTTCTCGCTCGAGGTTATGTTTTGATAACATTTTGATTTAGTGATTTGATTATTCAACGAGTATGCAAAATTTGTCGAAAATTGTGAAGTTGATATGAATTAATAGTGAGTGATTATTTAGTTTTTCTCAAAGTTTGGTGTTGTGTCATTATAGCAGCTTGCTAGTGATAAGTTTGTGTTTTGATAATAACCAATCAGGAATCGAACTTCAAAATCGAAAACACATCATATACATGTCCAGTGGCCATTCAAGAGCCGAACTACAAAATCGAAAACATGATGTTTTCATTTATCAACACAAAAATTTCATCCAATCATAACACGCTATTTTATATTTTGAAAAAGAAAAAATGCAATATTTGATTGAAAAACAATCGAAAAAAGTAGAAACTTCCGCGGCAGATGACGACAAGTTATTCTTTGAGAGTATCTTACCGCATGTGAAGAAAATTGAAGACTGCAATAAATTAAAATTCAGGAATGAAGTTCAAACATTAGTTCAAAAATATGCATATAAACCGATGCCCCTACAAACATTTCAAATCATTACCCCTGATGACGATAGTAATATTACATTGTATTCTGATTATCAATAATTAGTAATAATTATTCTTACTTTTACTATTACCTACTAGTGGTTCACAAGAAGTAATTTTGAGTTTTTCTCTCTTTTTTTTTTTTTTCTTTCATTAAGTGTCTACTGACATAGATTTGTTTTAAAGGAAATAAAAATAATTTTAGTTCATTGACGGTGTTTTTTACTAACCTCAAAGTTACAACCAGTCTTTCCTCTGGTTGTATTGGCTGATGAATAAAATTTGTCCATTTCTTCGTTAAATGGCTAGCCACTTTTTCTAGTATATAATTGAAGGTGGGTAAGCTCATACGTACATACTCAAAAAATTTGTCAGGATAATTTTTTAGTTTCAGAAACAAGTTGTGATATTGTCCCACCATGTTTCTTCTTTTATTGATTGGATGCACATTATATTGCCTACTACTTGCCAATAGTATGCGAAGTGTCGCGTTATCAAATAAAATTTCGTCTGGAAAGCACAATCCACTGAAAATTCCAGCCGCCTTTGGTTATCTCTTTAAAATGTCGCTTTACTATATTCGTATGTCTCGCGCGGTACCGCTAGACTCGCCGCGTGCCTCTACCCTCCCCGCTCCACTATATTTGTACTCTAAGTAAAATAATAGAGAGAATATTGTGCAAGAGTAAATGACCTGTTTCCATTTTTTCCTAAAATCCTTTGATACCAAGTTACAGGCCCTCGAAGTTACAAAATGAAAAATGTTTTTCTTTGATAACTTTCAATGTGAATGCAAAATAATCTAAATTTTGGCGATTGACTAAACAAATGAATTCCTTAGAGGAGCGTTCATGCAGGAGTCAGTTGTTTTGCTACAAAGTCAGGAACGGACTACCCCCAAAACTTTGAAATGACAGATATTTTTGAATATTTTTCAATAAAATAAGTTTATGTAGACAATTTTCTGAATAAAAGTACTCGAGTGGAAAGTCCATCGGAGCAACGATTCTTGATGAAAATGCAGTTTTATTCAACGACATCAAACCCGATCGTCCACCGTTATTTGTAGAAATAATGATGCTTACGTTGATTCAACAACATTTTATAACAGGAATAATAAAAAATATGCTGAAATAAAGTCGTAAATAAAAAGTACAGTATCAAGTTGAGAGTTTCATTCATGATGCAGATAGTTTTTCAAATGTAATATCAAGTTCTATAGATTCGTGGTGTTTTTGAACTAACAAAGCTACTCCACTATGAAATATCGGATTCAGTCCATATTTTGTATTTACTTGTGGAATAAGCACGTTTCGTGTTGTGTTATCTGAATCTTATGAAACTCAACATTTAAATGTTTCAAATTCGTATTCACAGCTTAAATGTTGAGGAGTTTCACTGATAAGTATAATTTCATAGGAGCAATTTTTTAACTCGAATATAATTTCAGCTGAAAAAGCGCACATCGGAAGAAATAACTAACAAAATGCAAACGAATAAACTTAAAAAACGGCTGTACATGAATAGGTGAAAAATAATCGGTCAATAATTATGTTCCATTTCTTTCACAGCTGTTGACAAAAACACCTTGTAGAAAGATATACAATTAGTTTCGATAAAAAATTACAAACTGGAATGCGATATTGTTTTGTTGAGTGTTGCGTTGTGATTGTATTATCAATATTCAGATTCGCCGACCAAGAAAATGTATTGGGAGAGAAGGGGGTCATATCGAGCAGTTTTTGTAGCGGATTTCGCATTTCTGTTTGCTCTTGAGGCTTGCGATTGATATTTACACCATGAGATTTATTATGTAAACGTGTTTGCATTATAAAAATTCGTTATGAAAATTTCACCTATTATTTTTATTTTCATTACAAATTAATCTTTTCGAATAATGGTGGACATCTCAAGTTGGATGTCGTCGAACAAAAATGCATATTTATCAAAAATCGTTGCTCCGGTCGATTTTCCACACTAGTAAGTACTTTTATTCAGGAAATTGTCCAGGTGACCTTGTTTTGATAAAACATATCGACAAATCCCTGTCATTTCAAAGTATTGGGGTGAGGACCATCAGGGGCCGTCCGTTCCTGACTTTGTAGCAAAACAACTGACTCATGCATGAAAGCTCATCAAAGCAATTCATTTGTTTGGTCAATCACCAAAATTTGGTTGCTTTTGAATATTCACTTGAAAAGTTATCAACGACAAACATTTTTCATTTTGTAACTTTGAGGGCCGGTAACTTGGTAACGAAGGCTTTTAGGAAAAAAAGTTATATGAAGTACTTATGATATTTTGACCACATCTAAACATTCCCGAGAGGGAAAGAGGAAGTCCAGGGACACCCTGTATGTTACTTTTCATCATCACCTGGTGAAGTGGAGTTTCACGTCTTTTCTGATACCAGTAATAAAGTTTTTTCTGCCGAGGCTTACTATTGGTCGTCAAGAAACGGTTAAGTGGAGACATCCATTGTGGCATCCAAATGCAAACTTGGTCCACTCAACAAAGTCACTTCTATACCTAGAATAGAACTTCAAGGAGCTCTTGTAGACTCAGTAACAAAATCTAGAAGGAGGCAACTTTTCATTTTCAGAAAGTGTTTCGATGTACAGACTCTGAAATAGTTCTAAAATGGTTCAGAAATGACTGAAGACATAAAATCTCACGAATCGCACAGAATTCAGGAAATTGAAGAACTTTCAGACATTTCGAACTGGAAATTGGTTCCATGTGCTCTGAATCCAGCGGAATTGGCTACAAAACTAAAGGTGCAGATTTCATAAATACTGTGGCTTCTAGGACCATCCTTCTTGAAGAAGCCAGCAGATCTATGGCCCACAGAACAGATGAACCGATTGCAAGAAGACGTTGCCATTGAAATCGTTGCAGTACTAAAAGAAACCTCACTTTCGTTGCCTGAAGTCAGCAGATTCTCTAAATGGTTGAAATTTATCTCTACAGTAGCATGGATCTTGAGATTTTGCAATTATTTGAAATCGTCAGAACTTGAGAGTAAAAAAAGAGACAAATAGTATATGATACCATGGAGTTCTGTGAGTTGTTAGCCGAAGAATTACAGAGTGCAGAAATTTTGTGGATGGAAAGGGTTCAAGCAAAACATTTTGCAGAAGAAATAACTTTTATATGTAAACGTGATTATCCCAGTAAATCTTCGAAACTATTTGAATTGTCTCCATTTTTGGTACGCAGATATTGCCTATGATTTGAAATTTCCTATCATTTTACCAACAGCAAAACAAGATTTCTCTGTCCAATTGCTCATTCTACATCCCCATGAAGATTTGAAACACGCTGGACTCAAGACATTGATAAATGATCTGAAGCAAAGATTTTGGATCATTGGAACTCGATAATCTGTGAAGATGACGGTGAGAAGATGCCAGTTCTGCATAGTGAAAAAAATCTAAGGCAGTTCAACCTGAGATGACCTCATTACCAATTTCACGTCTCAAGCCATATACCAGACCATTCAGTTTTTGTGGATTAGATTATTTCTGTCCGTTGTTGGTCAACGTGAAAAGGAGTGTGCAAGAAGGGTATGGAGTCATCTTTAGAGGAGCAATCCATATGGAATTGGCAAGTTTCCTAACAACGGATTCAGCCTTGATAGCCATTCATAGATTCATGTCTAGACTAGGACATCCTTTGGAGATTTGTTTCGTTAATCGAAAAAAATTCGTAGGAGCAGAGAATGGAATGAAAAGATGTTTGGAGGAGATATATCTTGCGAAAAATACCCAAGATGTTTCCAAGTGCGAGATAAAATGGAAATTCAATTCTCCAACAGCACCCCTTCAAAGAGAGGTATGAAAAAGAATGATCCAAACAAAAGTTGACATTTAAAGAATTTTTCAATCTGCTAAAAAACAGATTGGCATTTTTTATTTAATATTCATTAAATATTTATTAATTTTGGGAATGGCGCAATGATATCAACATCCTGGTGTCGAAATACAGTAGCTTCTGTTGAGTATCAGAGAATTCGTTCTTATTCCTGAGATTGTATTCTTCTGTGAAGTGTTGCAACAGCGCTTAGCATAACTGAAACCCTCTCAGCGTCGATCACTGTGGAACAAACACAAAAAGTGACTATCGCGCTTCTATATTAATTATATTCAGATTGAAGTATTACAGTTCATTTAGTTTATTCAACACGAGTACGTTCTTATTCCAACAAACCGCTTCAAAGGCATACAGAAGAAAGACATGCCCCGACATTGGTCTTTCGAGCCGGATCAATGTCGGGGTGAATCTTGGGTCAAAATTGGAAAACTCATATCAGTGGTCCTACTTTGCACCTCCAAGAAACAGCATTTTTTTTTCAATTCTTCTATAAAGGGGTTCTCAGAGTCGCTGATAACGAGTCTGTGGTAAGAATTGGAAAATTCAAGTCAGTGGTCCCAATATGGCACTCTAAGATAGGTAATGCTTTCGGAATTCTCGAATTTGATTAAAACCTTGCCCAGGGTTTTCAGAGTCGGTTATCACCCGTGAACCATGTGATCAATAATTAATTAATATTCGACAATAATTTTAAGAATAAATCCAAATTTTGATAATATCTAATATACTATATATAATGTTAGAAAAATACTTCAAAAACTGTTCTGTGCGTGTATAGAAACCCACAATTATTTCAAAGTACAGCTTACAAATCAAAAAAAATCAATGAAGGTCCTGAATTCCTTACTGGGTACTTAATAATAGTAATAATCAAAAACGTCTTTATTATTCCCAAAGTGAAATAAGTATCAACATTTCTACATTGCGCGAAAACAAATGGCGAAGTTCATGTTGATATAGATACAAGTACCTCATCAACATGATCTTCCCCTTAACCGAAAGTATTTTTGCCAAAAAGGTAGGATTAAACAATTAATAGAGGCAATGAAAGTGTATTGTGGGGTTGAGACTACCCGCAACCCATCATAGCGCCAAAAGGGGTAGAGCATTCCCCTTTTGGTAATATGACTAAATGTGGGTAAACCCCTCATGCAGGGCCAAGCCTGCCCCTTTTTGATACAATGATTATGGACGGGTAGTCTTAACCCCTACTGAAATATATTTTAAAAATATTCATCACGCATCACGTGACCCAGGATAATTTTGGGTCCCTGATCTCGAATCTGGAGTCAGAATTCAAAAATGCATGTCATTGGGCCCAATATGCCCACTCTCCAAAATAACCTAATTTTTCCGTTTTAAATGTTATTTTTCCACCATATGGTAGGTCACATAATTTAATGTAATTCTCAACTCTATTGTAACCCTTTTTACTTTTCTTTGGATCGACTTGTAATCAACCCCTATTTTGCTGAAGATGAAGGATTAATCCTTCCCTTAGTAATGAATTTTTCCAATCGTTTTGCAGTTAAAAACTCTCTAGAGCTTACTAACAAAATTTCACATATTAATATTCCTCCTGATTGTATCTTGGTCTCTTTTGATGTTTCAAACCTCTTCCTCAGCATAGACCAAGAAGATTGTCTGATGTTAGTTAGACAACTACTTTTTTCTAATTCTAATCTATCCACTTTTCACATATTGAATTTATGCTCTTTAGTTGATTTGGTCCTTAAACAAAACTTTTTTCAATTCAACAATTCTTTCTATGTTCAAAAATCAGGTTTAGCCATTGGCTCTAATCTCAGTCCATTGCTAGCAGAAGTATTCATGTCAAATTTTGAATCTACCATTTCAGGACACCCCAACTTTTCAAAGATTTTATTTTGGCACCGATATTGTCGATGACATAATAGCACTTTTCAAAGGCACATTAGAAGACCTTAATACATTTTTAATCTTTCTCAATTCTTTCAACCCACGAATTCAGTTTACTATGGAAATTGAAACAGATAATAAACTACCATTTTTAGACCTCATTATTCATAAATCTGAAACCCTAGAATTCTTCATTTATAGAAAACCGACATCCACGGACAATATCATACCTTTTCACTCTAACCATCCATATAATCAAAAATTCTCATCATTTTACTCACTTTTTCACCGCCTGTCCACGATACCTCTTACCAATTCAAACTTTTCATCAGAACTTAAAATAATTAAACAAATTGCCTATAATAATGATTTTCCAATCCGCCTTATCGACAGATTATATTACAGGTACGTTAATAAATTTTCTAACCAGAGACTAACTCAATTTAATCCACCAAATAAATATTTTTCTTTATCCTATTTTGGCCCCCTTTCATCAAAACTAAAAAATACCTTGCTTAACAAACTCAATGACAACAATATTTCAAATCTATCCATTTCATTTAAAACTTCTAATAATCTTAAACATTTGTTAGTCAATTCTAAAGATAAAATCCCAATGCTGGATAAGTCTGAAGTTTATAAACTGAACTGTTCCAACCTTGATTTTAAGGCTTGCTATATTGGTCAAACTGGCCGCAAGTTTAGAACTCGACTAGCTGAACACGTCAGAATTATTGACTCCAACTCCGAAAAAGAAGAAATTAATTCTAATTCAGTTTTTTCCAACCATATCGTAAATGAGAAACATAATTTTGATCCCAACTCGGACTTAAACATTTTACACGTTTGTGATAAAGGCAAAAAACTCAATCTACTAGAGACTCTTGAAATAAATAAAGCAATCAAAAATTCAGATTTTCAATGCATAAATGAACAGACCCACTTTGGCAGTTTAAAACTTTTCAATTCCTTGCTATTTTGATATCATTTCTCTACACCACATAACATAATATTTCAATGAAACACATTCTTTGGTAATTCTTTCTATTTTAATTCACAATAATTTTTTACAAGTGAAATCACAATTTGCTTCAATATTCTACAGAGCTGTCAATCGACAATATTTTAAGAAGGGTGTTCTTGTTCCAAGATAGCATGGGACATTCCATTCTATTTTCTGCCACCTCGAACCACGACGTTCCAGATGACAGATGTCAATTTCATAACCTAGTTGTCAGATGTAAACACACTTGCCGCATGGTTTAATTTAAATTTCAAAACGAATAATTAATTTACTGATATGTTATTTGAGTGTACTAACCTTGGTCCCTAACATAGGTGGGCCCCGCACTAGATGCGGACCATAAGGTCTTAATAGTAAGTTTTTTGAAAAAGTTTTTCCGTTTTAAATGTTATTTTTTCACCATATGGTAGGTCACATAACTTAATGTAATTCTCAACTCTATTGTAACCCTTTTTACTTTTCTTTAGATCGACTTGTAATCAACCCCTATTTTGCTGAAGATGAAGGATTAATCCTTCGAAACATGTCCTATCTATTGATGTAAGTCTTCCGACTGCATGGTATCTGCCTGTTGTTAGTCTTCGGACTACACATTATCTTCAATAAAGGTTATTTTCGGTGGAGTTAGACTGAAAGTTTGTTCACCCTCCGAGTTTTAATTTTTTATATTTTCGAAACTGGATGGATTCAGGAATTTTTTGGGGTCGCTGAACACGAATCTGAAGACAGCATTTGAAACTCGACGTCAGTTATCCCAATTATATAGCACTCAAGAAACTCAGCATTTTTTTTTTTTACTGACAAATCAGCATTTTCTAGGAGCTTCTGAGGAGCTAGCCGACCTAAACCCTGTGAATTTTCCAATTATGACCCAAAATTCGTTATGAGCAACCCTGAACTGAAAACCACTTTGGTCAAGTTTTCTTCGAGTTTTGAGATAATCAAAAAATAAGTTTTATTTGGGGGGCAATATTGAGACTACTGACGTGATTTTCTCAATTCTGACCTCAGATCTGTTATCAGCGAACCTGAAAACCACCTGGTCCAAGTTTTCATCGAGTTTCGGAAATATCAAGTCGTTGGAACAATCTATACGTAACTACAACTGATACCTGAAAACGTCAATTTGATAGCCTTTGACATTGATTATCTCAAAAACTGTCCATTATTGGATCTTGCGCCCATGGAGACATTTAATAATACATCGATATACCCAATCTTCCAAAGTTTCAGCAAATTTCACCAAGAGCCATTTCCAATTTCACCAAGAGCCATTTTCCATGATGTTTGTTGCAGGATCCTTTTTGATTATTCGATTCATAATTGCTGTGTGGGAGTTTTCATCAGAGTCGGATATTATGAATTTTTTTTCAAAATTTACGAATTTAAATGGCGGCTTCAATATGACGGACGAGATTTGTGATTATGGCCAGATTCTATTCAAAATAGCTATGTGGGGATTTTCAGTGTTGGAGATTATAATTTTTCAGAATTTTAATCAATATATTTCAAAATTCATAATATCAAGAAGGTGATCATAATATCGTAATTAGACCGATTTTATTGAAAATTGGTTTATGAGAGTTCTTGAGGTCGGATATTATGATTACATTGTCAACATTCAAAAATCCAAGGAACTGCTACCACACGTTTTCTTGAGAATTCTAAATTTTTAAATACAATTAGGTACAAAAAACTTTCACAGGCTAGCTTCACTGAATATTATGAACTGAAAAAGTAAAAAATATTTCTTCATATGTGTGACGATTATTCTGTGAGTATAACACATTAAAAAGCCTGTCTTTTTTGTATTCAAACTGAAGACATTACGCGGCAAGCTTTTTTTTCTGTTGCTCACGGTATAACGTTTGCATTTCTCCAAACGTTCATTCTTACCTTTAAGCAGGGAAGTGTGCATGTGATACCAAAAACACCAACTGATTTTCAATCCGATCGTGACATGCAGTGTTTTGTTTTTAAACATTTTATTTTACAGCTCGAAGAATCCTTCTGTACACCCTACTTGGATTTCAAATTAAACAGCCTTCTTATTTGTTTCATTATTTCTGAATGGAATGGTTTGTTTTGTTTATACCTATTATATTGTAGGTTAATCATAGCTCTCACCCACTGACATAGTCAAAACGACTTTTCTTCTTCTTTTTTAATTGATTGTTGAAAATGGGTACATCTGTTTCATTAGGTTGTTCAGTAGAAACTAAAAGCATTTATTGAAATTCACAAACAGGGAGAGAGAGAGAGAGAGAGGTCAGATGTTGGCTTCTATTTCAGTGAGGTTCTGAATATGGCAAGGCGTTTCTTGAATAATGTAACAATTGGTAACATTGTTAGGGAGCAGGATGTAATACGGAATTTCCGTTTGATATTCAATTTGGGGCAGAAGGAAACACAAAGTTTTCCATCGTCCATTTCTGTTCCTGGCTCACTGAACGAACTACGCTGGTGATGAAATAATCATTTTTGATAATCATCCCATTAGTGTCAATTTAAACAGCTTATTAAGAGGTAACTATCTATTCAGAATTTAATGTGGAATTCATGGAAATACGTATTTTTGTCATTCATAAAGTATTTCCAATAGAATTTCATAAATTTCAAATGGCGTCATTGGACATGTTGAACAACAATTTTTTTTTGTGTAGAGTTCTGCCAAGAAAAATCATATAATTTGCCAGGAAAAATCATTTAACTCGAAGATGGTTCAAGTTAAAAATAAATGAATCGATAAAATCGAAAAACCATTTGAATAGATAAAATCGATAATCGATGATGAGTATTTAAATACTCCTGACTCTTATACAGTCTTCTTCTCGCTATTGGAAGAGCGATGATTTGTATGCCCGATTAATAGACCAGGAGAGAATAAATTCAATAAAAGGGATATGAATTATTGGATCAAACAGCAGTAGTCAAAGAACCATTCGGTATTTGCTATCACAACTGGCTAAATTTTACACACAATCAGGTGTCCAGAACCAGGTGGTAAATCAGGAGAATTCAGAGAGCTGAATTTGTCAACGTTGAGTCCAAGAGGGGTTAGGAAGACAATCTACTAACTACAAGATACGAAGTTGTTGAATCAGGAGTACATTAACTTCTTGGTTAGGAAAGGTATGTAAGGTTTAAATGCATTTAATATAGTATTCAGAATCATGTAAGTTGATATGACCATTTGAATAACATAACGTATACCTAGGTACTTCTAAGAATCAAATTTTGTCACTTTAACCTGTTAATTACCAAGTTACCAACACTTCAGACATTTTCAAACTCTCATCAAGCCCTGATTTTGGCTTTGCAAACGAAAATTGCTTACTTTATTAAATATTATTTTTTTAATAATTGTTTTATTTGTATGTCTGGAGTATTTTCTTTTTCAGTGTAATAAAGGCTTTCTTCAGAGACTGGCTTTGAGAATGGAATAAGTAATCTGAATTTCTGTAGATGGCGTCCAAATGACAACTTCAACTTGGTTATTTCATTGTCTCTGCCATAAATTAAATTTCTGGGAATATCTTTGGGTTCATCACCAATAACCGTACCACGACCTTTGCCTCCGCAATAAGAGTTAGCACTCCGTACTATTATATAGGGTTTTGGTGAATTTTTCCTCTATTCAAGGAAGAAAACCTTATAACGGAATAACATACGTCACACATAAAAAGAAATAATTTTTTAAATATTAGAGCATTTGAATAAACGCTTGTCTTTGAACCTAGTTTTCTATTTTTTACTCTCCACGCAATGTTCTGAAATGATAACACTTGATTTCACTATTAATATTGCAACATCATTCCTGTCGAAAGTAATCAATATTCATTGTTTATTAGAAATTTCAGTAGATGACTCGTTACTGAAACGTGACTGCGGTAACTAGGCATGTATCGATCGAGGGTACGAGAAAAGTATATTCGTATCTCTTATTAATATCTGAAATAATAGAATACCAAAAGCGTGAAGGATCAGAAAGATAAGAAATCGGGCGTTGTTTAATTTATAATGGGAGGACGATAAAGCACGATAGATCAGTTTAAAGGCACTAGTAATTATATCGCTGCGAGCAAGAATAATTAATAACTCACAGCCACACCTGATTCGAGATTTTTCTGATAGGCATAATTATTATCTGTATCGAATTTTCAACAATTAACTGACACTCCAATAAGTTCAGTTTCCGAAATATTTCAACGGGTCATATTTTGAATATGATATGATCGAAACAAAAATTTCTCTCCTATGTTGACGTTGATTAGACATTTTTCTAGCAGAATTCTAACATTATGACCCCTGAGGTACTGTAGCCTGAAGGTTGTTTCAAGTTTTGGATGAGCTCTATAGTTTGTGGCTATTGAATCTCCAAATTAATTTTACCTCACTAGTTGCTCCTTGGATAAATAGTACATTATGGAACTAGTGTGGAAAGTGACCCATTTCACATGAGTGGCACGAGGCGCCAGCCGAGTGCGACAATCCCATGAGTGTGAAATGGCACTTTCCACACAAGTAATGTACACTATTTTTCCGATGACCACAGATTAATGCATAATTGCAAAAAAATTAATATGTTTTCAATTTATTTTGAAAATTTGAGAATTTTACAAAGAAAAGTAATAATTGAACAATATTATACTGCTCAGAATTGTAGAAATAAAAATTAAAAGTAATATATTCTTATTATCAAATAAATAAATTGTAATGGACTTTTCAATGAGGAGTTAGACAGATTTCTCTCTGTTATTTATCCACTATGTACACTAGTAGACTCGATGTCAGTTTCTCATAGAGGCGGAGTGACGGCTTTCGAAGTACTGCTGATGCCACCCATAATTTTATTGGCAATATTTCACCTGTTAGCAGTAGCAAAATCGTCAACATTTCTGCGTCTTTGGACGATTTACAACCCCCATGTCTTTTCAGAGGAGTTAGATCTCCTCCTGCATCTACTAATGTAGCAGAAGAACGGCGAAATGATTGCCCCGTGTATTTTTCAGGATCCTTTAGATTTCAAAAATTTGGCCACTATATTTCCAATTTTGTTAATGCCCGCTACTTGTTTTGTGCATTTTTGGTCTATATAATTGAGAAAAAAGCGTGTTTCGGTAGTTGGCGGTCTTAGATTGGCATATTTTTTAATATATGTTATAAAAGTTTCCAGTAATAGTGAACTTGCGACAGTATTTATTTTTGTATTATTAATTTGAATGACAGCCGCATTCCCAAATCTTCAATGTAATTTATACATAACTGGATAAGTTCTTGCTTGCGACATGCACCAGATATACCCATAACCAATACAACAAAAAAAAAACATAATTAAATAAATGATAAATGAAAAAATTGTGGAGTAGCAGCTATTGGTTGGGTATCAAATAAAATATTAAATAAATGTATAGACTCTGTTTAAATACCGATGACTTACCTTTGTAAGTAAATGAATTTCATCGGAAGCTTCATTTACAAATTCGCAAATTTCTTGTCAAAATTTTATCTTTTTTTCGGTTTATATACGAGGATGTATTGATATCTAGTTAGCCTAGACCATAAAAAAAATATTGCGTTACCATAGCAACGAACAATAACTTATTAGAAGTGTCAGTGTAAAGTTTGACGTCAAAAAAGTAAACCTGAGTTACGCAATGAATTAAGAGAAAAATTATGTCCACCGAAATTGTGAAAATCTAAAAACTGGAGTATCGAGCCATCATCAAGTACCTGCATATTTAATAGGGTTAAGAGGTAAGCCGATTAACGAAGATATGCTTCATACCCTTGGTGATCAATGTCCTTCGTATGCGACCGTGAAAAAATGAACTGCAAGCTTCAAAAGAGGTAAATTTCCCATTGAAGATGATGACCGATCGGGAAGGCCAGTTTCTGTGTCAGTCCCCGAAAAAATCGATGCAGTTCATGACATGAATTTAACAGACCGTCGAATTGGGCTAAAACGGATATCTAAAGCACTGAATATTTCATACGAACGCGTTCATCATATAGTTCACGTCAATTCAGACATGAGAAAAATTGCTGCAAAATGGATCCCCAAACGTTTGAATGTTGACCAAAAGCGTGCAAGGGTAGTAGCATCGCGTTCAACCTGTGCTCGATTTGAAAACGATGTAGACTTCTTAAACCGAATTGTTACTATGGATGAGACTTGAGTACATTTCTACGATCCAGAAACAAAGCAACAATCGATGGAATGGCGACACTCCGGTTCTCCAAGACCTAAGAAGTTTCGTGTCCAAAAATCTGTTGGAAAAGTTCTTGCTTCAGTTTTTTGGGATTGCCATGGAGTAATCATGATTGATTTTTTGGATAAGGGTAGAGCAATAACTGGAGATTACTATTCGACATTACTGACCACTCTACGGGAAAAAATTGAAGAAAAAAGACGCGGAAAGCTATCCAAAGGTGTTTTGTTTCTGCAGGACAACACCTCTGCACACTAATCTCATGTTGCCATCCAAAAAATTCGTGATTTAGGGTTTCAAATACTAGAACACCCCCCTCATTCACCAGATTTGGCTCCGTCCGACTATCATCTTTTTCCTCAACTGAAAAAAAGGTCGTAAATTTTCTTCCAACGAGGAAGTAATAGAAGCAGTGGAGGTCTGGTTTGCAGAGCAAGAAGAAACATTTTTTTTGAAAGGTCTAGAGACGTTGCAGGTTCGCTGTAATAAATGTATCCAATTAAGAGGAGAATATCTTGAGTAATAAAATATTTTGACATTGAAATTTTGTTTGGTTCTATAGTAGGCTAAGAATTTTTCAATATATCCTCGTACGTCACTTTTCCTTTTTTAAATTGCCTTAACTTTACTATATTTAGAGATATCTACATTGTGGTGAATGGATAAAGTGGTACGCAACATAGAATAATTAGTCCATAATGTTGAGAATTTTGGATTCTATTGGAAAGTTCACCCATGTATGCAAGTAAAACGTTTTCAGAAAAGGAGCTTCTCAATTCCTTATTTCTTCGCCAAGAGAGAAATTGATCGTAGGCATATTCGTACCTTCTTTTGGACTTTTCAGGCATTAAATTTAGTGACGTTAATTTTGCGGCCTCTTCAATTTCAAGTGGAGTACATTGATCATCACTATTAATCTCTGCATCCATGTTTTATGGAATTTTAGATACTATTTTCACGGTTTTGTATATGATAAGAATGATGCACATGCAAAACTGACACTTCTAAAATTTATCTGACGTATTCGCAATATTAATTTCAAAGCACACTTCAATTCCATTATCCAATACATATAACTATAGATACTTATCACTCTAGAGAGTTATTCAACTTTTCATCTCTAGCGTGATATTTGTCATTTTCGAAGTAACTATTTGTCATTTTTGCATGTGGTCGTCGGAAGTACCTTTAATCAAACTCATAAGACACTAAATTCCCAACAAGTTTTTGAATGTAAGTTACCGTTTGAAAAGGAACAATTCTCTGAGAAATCAAAAAATAAATGTTCGATTGTGAGTAGAATTTCTAATATTAATTGGGCATTCATTTATAACACTCAAATCTAAATAAATAACTCTACTACGCTTCTTCATTAAAAAGAAGAATTATAATAATAATAAAGTCCTTTAGAAAGCAAAGTGAAACACAGTAGTCACCGACTAACTCAATTCGGATACCATTAGGGTTTTTATAGCTTCCCTCCTTCCTGTTAAATTTTGAACGGTTGGACGTTGGAAAAAACATTTTGAAAGGTATCACTGATACACCGAGAAAACCGCTTCAAATGCACTAGTGCAGTTGATACTATTTTCATAATGGCAATACATTTTTCACTTCCTATATAACTGAAGTGCAGTATTTGCTGCAAATAGAAGAAGAACACTGACAACAAAGTAATTACCACTACCAAATTTTCCATACTTCAAATAACTTGCTCCTTGTCATATTTATAGATATATAATTGGAGTGTCATTAATAGTATTAGTTACGATCAGTTTCCTTTTCATAATTAACATACTCTGGTCTGACAAATTGGTTGAGGCTTTTGCGGCCAGAGTTTTCAGTGTCACAATTTTCACTCAGGTTTGAAGGCCGTCGTTTTTTGGAATTTCTTCGTAACGTTTCGCTAGCGCGAGAGGCTAGCTTCTTCGGAGGCTTATGCGTCATGAATAATCTCGAAGACTGGAGAAGTCTTGTGCGTTAATTACCCCTTTCTACCTGCCGGCTTAATGTCGTTGATATCCTTTGTTATTTCAGAATTGCTTATTACCGTAACTGGGTTAAGCATATTTTCGATAACATTAATTGACATCTTTTTGCCTGCTGTCTTAATGTCGTAGTTTTCATTTGTTATTTTGGAATTTCTGAGAATCGGATTACATATTCGGTTGAGGTTAACAGCTTCTTCTTTTCTGTTGAAATTCTCCGAGTGTTTGTGGATCTCTATTGCCTCCCGTACAAGTCGGCTATGGTGTCCCTGGTTGGGGGCAAGAAGTTTTACGTCCTCAAACAAAATCTTGTGGTTTCCTTCACTGAGCGCGTGTTCTGCCACTGCCGACTTGTCCGTTTGGCCTAATCTGCAGTTCCTCGGATGTTCCTTTAGCCTTGTTCCCATCGATCTTTTTGTGGTTCCGATCTATACCTTTCCGCAAGTATGCGATATACCCCCGCTGTAGATAATGGGTCTCTTTTGTCTTTTGCCGACCTGAGGCTTTGTTGTATTTTCTTGGTGGGTTTAAAGACCGTATTTCTGTTGTATTGCCCCAAGAGTTTTCCAATTATGTCTGTGACTTCAGGAATATATGGAAGATACGCACGTGCAACTATCTGAGCCTCCTCCCTACTTTGTCTCGGATGTGGTGTCCTTGTTCACCAACGTCCCACTTGAAGACTCTTTGAGGAAGCTAACTCACATGTTTCCGAATGACATCGTCGGACTCTTCAAGGCATGTCTCACGGGAAGTTACTTCCAATGGAATGGAAACTTTTATGAGCAAGTAGATGGCGTGGCGATGGAAAGTCCACTCAGCCCTATGATAGCCAACTTCTTTATGGAACATTTTGAAGAGAAAGCAATTGATGCTTTTGATCTAAAACCGACCATGTGGCTACGTTACGTGGATGACACATTCGTCATTTGGAGACACGGAAGCAGAACTAGAACTAGCAGAACGTGCTCGGAGAATATGTGAACCTGAACATCTACGGGGTGAACTAGAACATCTCCAAGCAACCTTGAGATCGAACGGATATAGATACCCACTATCTGCAGCGGGGGTATATCGCATACCATGCACTTGCGGAAAGGTATAGATCAGAACCACAAAAATATCGATGGGAACAAGGCTGAAGGAACATAAGAGGAACTGCAGATTAGGCCAAACGGACAAGTCGGCAGTGGCAGAACACGCGCTCAGTGAACGAAACCACAAGATTTTGTTTGAGGACGTAAAACTTCTTGCCCCCAACCAGGGATACCATAGCCGACTTGTACGGGAGGCAATAGAGATCCACAAATACACGGACAATTTCAACAGAAAAGAAGAAGCTGTTAACCTCAACCGAATATGGAATCCCATTCTTAGAAATTCCAAAATAACAAATGAAAAATACGACACTAAGACAGCAGGCAAAAAGGTGTCAATTAATGTTATCGAAAATATGCTTAACCCAGTTACGGTAATAAGCAATTCTGAAATACCAAAGGATATCAACGACATTGAGCCGGCAGGTGAAGGTTTCAAATCCAGATACAGTAATCAACGCACAAGACTACCTAAATCAGAATAAATACAATCTTTGCAGACGGAATCTTAAGTCATCTGAGATTATTCATGATGTATAAGCCTCTGAAGAAGCTAGCCTCTCGCGCTAGCAAAACGATAGGACGAAATTTCAAAAAACGACGACTTTCAATCCCGAGTGAAAATTGTGACACTGGATACTGAGGTGTCATTAGGAAGATCACGGGCATGCGCAAATTTATCACAAAATGGCCAATAGTATCGCTTTCCGCGTTTGTCAGGTTTTTACAAGTAACTGGTTGCACTTTGCAAATTTTTCAGTGCTTCCGCACATCAGTGTTCGATCAAACTGATCAAGGTGTGATATTATTATTGCATCGTATATAAATAGATAGGTAAACCGAATGGTCTTTACTCGAATTAATAGGTGACTATCGTGAACTAAATATGACAAAATTACTGGAAGTTTGGGGATTATCAAAATTTTTCGATAGTTTCCAAGGTGAGTAGGAATACATATTTTATCAGAAAAATTTTTATCGACGTTTTGGCCTACTATCATTTATGCATATAAAAAATGTCTTGCAGTATAATAGTTAACAATACAGTATGTTTTCCATATGAAATATCTCATTTCAGTACAAAATGCTGATGTTATAAGTACAAGTGAAAATTTGAATTTTCTTGTACTTGTATAATATTGATATTTTATACTGGAAATGAGATATTTCATATAGAAAAATATAATATATTATTGACTTTCATACTATAAGAAATATTTTTTGTTCATAAATGACAGCCTAAAATTTGATAAAAACTTTCTTGATAAAAGCTTCCATCATATAATTCATACGATATTCACAAGCACTAAATTCGAGTTTAGACACATTCGGTATATCTATCCATATGACCAATAACGACAAATGACTTACAACCATATATAATGCTGTCATTGAAGCTTGGGAAGTGTCACATTACACACCTTTACTTCCCGACCTCACTTCCCGCCCTCACTTCATCTATTCTAGATGAATATTTTTTATATCTAAATAAATAACACATTTTTTGACAAATTTTATAATACCTTATTAATGGCAAACGATAAAAAACGACAAAGAACTAATACACAACACTTTACTTATCAGTAGATTATTTGGAGCTTTATTTAAAAAATCCTCTACATTCCTCCTCGAAAATACGTTCGATTTCTTGGGCCTAAAGCCCACATTTTGTCGTTTTAGGAAGGCTAGCAGTTTCCCATGTTTCGAAATATCAGTTTTTTCTTCAATTTCTAGCATCGTTCATATCATACTGTACATTGCCCACAAAGTAGACGGCTTCTTGTTCTCCAAAATATGCCAGGAGTACACTTTCGGAACCGATATTTTCAACCTTTTTTTCTTCGCACCACTTCCTATACAGGGTGTTATTTAAGTACGTGGCGAAACTTAAAGGGGTGATTCTTTGAGTGATTCTAAGACGAAAAGTTCATATAAACATAGGTCCAGTAATGCTTCGTTTTCAAGATACAGGGTGTCAAAATTTTTAAAAGAAATCGTTTTTGTCGTAAATATCTTAATAACCCTTCAACCGATTTTATTGAAATTTGGCAGTCTTATTGGAGGTCGTAAAGGGCGAATTTAACCCTAACTCTATCAAAATTATAATGTCCAGTGGCGTCCCAGAAGGCACTGTAACCAATATTTTTGACAGAAAACATGTGCGCTACTGATTTTTTTGCAATTTTTGTATCTGTTTCACATGGAGCAACTGAAATTACAACTTTTTTATATCTAGAATTTTTTTCGTATCTTGCTTTGTTTTTGAGAAAAAACATAAAAATCACTTCATTGCACGTCCCTGGCACAACACAATAAAAAATTGATTTTATAGGGTTTTTAATGATTACAGGTGAATCTGTTATGCTTAAAAATTGTTTGTTTCATTTGGCCAGTGGTAACGCCGGAAATACCAAAGCAACATCAAACAAGAAACACCCTTTATTAAAACCACACTGAAACAAAAATGGTACCTAGGCAATTTGTTTCTGTAAGAATACATTCAATAATAACTAACACAAAACTTACAATAGTTGCTCAAAATGTCCTCCTTCAACTTTAATGCAAGCATTAACTCGTCTTAACATCGATTCCCGAACACGTTGAAATATTTCCGGCGTATGTCTTATCTGATCACATGAATCCCGTATTCGTTGGATTAATTCTTCTTCAGTGTTGACTGGAGTTTTATAAACGAGGGACTTCAAATGTCCCCAAAGGAAAAAATCCAAGGGATTTAAATCCGGTGACCTGGGCGGCCATGACTGTGGACCTGCGCGACCGATCCAGTTTTCTCCATAAGTTTCATCCAGAAATTGACGTGCTACTATGCTGAAGTGAGGTGGAGCCCCATCGTGCATGAACCACATTGCTCATCTTACTGCCAGTGGGACATTTTCTAGTAGTACAGGTAATACAAATTCCAAAAAATGACGATACTCTTGACCATTTAATCTCGGGGGTAAAAAATGAGGTCCAATGAGATAATCGCCAACAATACCAACCCAGACATTCACGGAACTGTTGATAATTATTTTCTATAACCGCATGGGGATTTTCTTCTGCCCAGATATGGTTGTTATGAAAGTTCATAATTGAATTGTGGGAAAAACACGCTTCATCGGTAAATAATATACTGGATTAAAATGTCGGAGATGCAACCTGTTGTTGCAAAAGCCACGTAGTATAAACAACTCGCTTGGGAAAATCCGCAGGAAATAACGCTTGAACACGCTGTATGTGGTAAGGATACAGTTGGTACTCTTTCAAATTCTTCCATACAGTAAAGTGAGAAATGTTTAATTGTTGTGCAATTTTGCGTGTGCTTGTATCGGGGCAACGCTCAACTTCATGTAAAACTTCTTCCTCCAGCGCCACTGTTCTTGCCGTTGCAGGTCTCCCAATAAGAGCAGCCGACCTTTGAAAGGTGCCTGATTCGCACAGCCTTTCATGTATTCTCACAAATGTTTGCCTAATTGGAACATTTCGATGAGGATATCATTCTTGATAAATGCGTCTAGCCGCTCTGGAATTGCCTTGGGCCATTCCATAGACAAAATGCATATCGGCCATTTCCGAGTTTGTAAACCGAACCATTTTCAGATATCAGTAACAAATTTTATATCTCAAAACTCTTGAAAACACTTCAAATAATTACTATCAAATAATTACGTATGTACCGTTTCAATTTGTGAGAGTTATGAAGTTAAATTTGTTTGAACATTTGTTGTTCCTTCCATGGCCCTCTTACTTTAGTTTCAAAACACTGCAGTAATACATAACAACATTATTTGTTTCATCGAAAACAGGTAAAATGAGCGAAAAAAATTAAAAGATGATTTCCATGTAATATTAATTGTTTAATCATAAATAAAAATGTCTTTATTGCATGTCCATGGACAACAATGAGCCCATTTTGCAGCACGAGCCGAAGCCAAGAGCCGAAGGCAAGTGCTGCAATTAATACATACATATTTTTTTTTTTCATTACATTAATTTTGATAGAAAATTCTAAGACTAGAATAGAGTATTGATATGGAAAAATATAAGTAAGACCCCCGTTTTTGATGGTTTAGTAGTTGAAATGTTTTATTGTGTTGTCACAGGGATGTGCAATGAAGTGATTCTTATGTTCTTTCTCAAAAACAAAGCAAGATACGAAAAAAATTCTAGATATAAAAAAGTTGTAATTTCAGTTGCTCAATGTGAAACAAATACGAAAATTGCAAAAAAATCAGTGGCGCACATGTTTTCTGTCAAAAATATTGGTTACAGTGCCTTCCGGGACGCCACTGGACACGATAATTTTGATATAGTTAGGGTTAAATTCGCCCTTTACGACCTTCAATAACACTGCCAAATTTCAATAAAATCGGTTGAAGGGTTATTAAGTTATTTACGACAAAAACGATTTCTTTTAAAAATTTTGACACCCTGTATCTTGAAAACGAAGCATTACCGGACCTATGTTTATATGAACTTTTCGTCTTAGAATCACTCAAAGAATCACCTCTTCAAGTTTGGCCACGTACTTAAATAACACCCTGTATAATTCAAGACGTGTTTTTCAATTTATTATCCGCGAATTTAATATCCGACTTTATCTGACATTTATTTATATGTCACGGTAACAATGCATCTACTTGATTATTCTGAGAAAACTGCGTTCTTGGTAATTTATCGTTAAATGTAATATTTTAGGTATGTTCAGAACGAAACAGAGATATATTAATTTTGGTCGAAATATGATGGTTGAAAATAAAATAGTATACAAACCTCGGTAGGAAGTTTCATTCCTGTTTCGAGATCATAGCTAACTTCGACGCTTTGCGTCTCGGTTAACTAACTAATCTCACGACAGGAATGAATCTCTTCCCACCTCGGTGTATAATATACTATTTTTCTTATATCAAATAAAATCGACAATAACAACAATTAAAATATTATTGAATGCGAAAACTAGACTATAAGTACTTCATTTGATAGCAAGTAGCACTACTTATATATAATAATAATAATAATAATAATAATAATAATAATAATAATAATAATAATAATAATAATAATAATAATAATAATAATAATAATAATAATAATAATAATAATAATAATAATAATAATAATAATAATAATAATAATAATAATAATGAGAAGAAGATAATACCTGCTTGCCGTAATATGGCAGAAATCTTAGCAGCGCGAATGCAGAAGGCCGTTATCCTTGGTTCGCTCCGTCTACTCAGGGCACATGATTCTCGGACCCATTAGTCACTCACCCTACGGACGTAGGGAGTAGTTATTGGGGTTAACGACAGTAGCGCGCCCTCCGGATGTATCGGAGCACCGGAGACAGGGCCTGACTGGTACATTCCCAACGAAAAAAAAAATAATAATATTAATAATAATAATCCTTCCCAATTATTCCAAAAGCCTCCGCGTGTTGTAGAAAATCCGCCGACTGCTGATCGGGTAGAACCCTTCTGGAAGGATATTTATGAACATCCGCAACCACTGAATGTAGACACTCCAGCCCTAGCGCAGTTTATAGCATTCTGCGGAAGGCTTCAACAGCCAGAGCTCAATGAACTGCGCGACCCGATAACCCCGGAAGAAGTTCAACGAGCCCTTGAGGGCTCGAAAAACTCAGCTGCACCAGGTCCGGATGGACTAGGGAATTACTACTGGTGGAAAAAATTTCCTAGCACCCACCACCATTTGGCCAGAGTTTTCAACTCATGGTTGAATGGTGAGCAGCAGATTCCCGATTGGTTTGTCGAGGGGCGAACCGTGCTGATCCCAAAAACGGGAGCACGTGTACGAACGGATATATGAGCAAAGAGGGTCAAAGAAAGGAATCGCTGGATGCAAGGAGAATCTGCTCATCGATAGATGTATTACGCAGGACTCCACGCAGTATAAGCGTAACCTTTCGATGGCCTGGATCGACTATCGCAAGACATTTGACACGGCATCACATGAGCTAATCATGCACGTTCTTCGATGCCTTGCAATACCCGATCAAATAGTGAGATGCATTGAACAACTGATGCCGCTTTGGAGGACTCGCTTCACTATAACATCAGGTCAAGCTAGAGTCCAAACAGATCAGGTTATCTTCAGAAGGGGAGTGTTTCAGGGAGATTCTCTCAGCCCCCCTCTCTTTTGCATCTCACTATTGCCATTGTCCGTTGCCATCAGAAAAACACGTGGATACTACTGCGGCACCCCCAGCAACCGGAGGCATAAGGTGACTCATCTATTCTACATGGATGATCTTAAGCTTTATGCCTCAGGTGAAAAGGACCTACGTCAGTCTTTGAGGGTGGTGGAGGAGTATACGCAGGCCATCGGCATGGAGTTTGGGATCGACAAATGTGCAACGGTTCATCTCAAATGAGGACGATGCGACGATTACGGAGAAGACGTCCAGCTCATAGACGGAAGCTTCCTAAGTCATCTGGGTTCCGGAGAGACCTACTTGGGAGTGGAACCTCTCTCAAGAAGTTATAACTGTCAAAAACTCTCTCCGCGGCAAGTATCAGCACAAACTCCGACAGATCTGGTCATCAGAATTGTCGGGAAAGAACAGAGTTGCTGCCACAAATATGATTGCCGTTCCAATCTTACTCTACTCCTTCAGAGTAATGAAGTGGACTCAGGAGGAGCAGCGACAACTCGACGTAAAGACTCGCAAGATGATGCACCTATACAGGAGTTTGCATCCCAAATCGTCCGTTCCTCGGTTATATCTCCACCGACAACAAGGAGGACGAGAATTTTTGAGTTTTGAGTGTCTTCACAACAGAATGGTATTGGATGGAGCATGTTAAGTAATCAGGAGTTTGGACCCACTTCTCTGCATGGTCCGTGACCATAAAACGCAGGGATTGGAGCGTTCCTCTCAAGGTAGCAGCCCGTGCGGCTGATGAACTCGGTCTCAGTTTCTACACCAAACGGCGTGATCCGAACTCTGTCACAGAGTTGGCACCCGTTCGGCAAAAAGCCCATGTAAAGGCTGCAGAAAATGCAGCTCTGTTGCAGCTGCATAGGGATAAGCCTTTGCATGGGGTCTTCTTCAGAAACGTTGAAGACCTTGGCTTATCCAAGAACTTGATCTACGCCTTCCTTAGGTCAAGTGGGCTGAAGTCGGAGAGCGAGGGATTCATAATGGCCTGCCAAGATGGTGTCTTCAACACCTTGGTCTACCGAAGCCACGTGATGGGTATAGAGGTCCCTGATATTAGATGCAGGGCCTGCCGTCAGGCGCCTGAGACCAATATGCATTTGCTGTCAGCATGTCCAGCATATGCGGTATCAGCCTATATCCACAGACATAACGCGGCTCTACGAGTGTTATATTACCACCTACGACACTCGTACGGTATAGACGAGACACCAGTGTTGCCTTACGCTCCGGGGGATATTGAGTCCGTGGTGGAGAATGAGAAGTGCCGGATCTATTGAAACTGTAAAAATGGTTGTTCTGATAATAGGGTCCCTTGGCGGAGTGATGGATTCATTACTCTCGAACCTAAAAATCATACCGGCATGTAGGAAGATGTCAGAAATCATAGCCGGAAGAATGCAGAAGGCTGTCATCCTCGGTTCATTACGTCTGCTCAGGGCACACGATTCATGGACCCAATAGCTGCGCCCTCCGAATGTATCGGAGCATCGGAGACAGGGCCCGACTGGAGAATTTTAATCACAGAACAAGGTTGCTCCTGAGCATAACACTTATTTCTAAAATGTCAATCAAAATACATTGTTTTCATGCAATATAAAAAATAAAATATTATATAAAAAACAGGCACATACACATACTGTATAACAGTATCATCGGGTGAGAAAAACAAATGCACTTGCAAGATACCACCAGTACGTACTAGATAGATAATAAACAAGTTACATAAAAGAGTATAAGAATGACCTATAGGTACATACCGACGATTTTTCTGCAAGTTTTTTTCAGTTTTCAATATACTATATACTAGCAATTAATTCTTTGATCAAGTCTTCAGACAGTTTTGAGACATTTTCAGCTGTTATTTCATGATCTGAAAAAACAAAATGCATATTTAATGTAATGCGTGTATACCCACCAACTTCAAATCATATAATGATTTAAAGTAATAATATTTGGCCTATCATCGATTAAATTTTTTTTTCTTCTATGCATAGAAAAGTGTCTAAGAAACGTAGGTATACCTGGCCAAACATAATTGATTCAGTCTTATACCCACCAATATAATTTACAGATATTATAGACAAAATTTGGCGCAAACCTATTACAACAGAACTCCATACTCTTTCTTACATTTACAGAGATGTTACAATCACTGTTTTGGTTAATTGAATATAACTACTTACCGTTGAACACTGGAATCAGGTCTTACAATTGCCATTCTCGTAGAAGTTCCTCCGTTTCTTCACAACAATTATGGGAACTGGGGAACAATTCTAAAAAAGAAAAGGCAAATTTCGACAGATTAACACCTAAACCTGAACGTCCTAAACACTTATGTCGAATACCGGCCTACCGCCAAATCAATCGGACAATCTCGATCGACACAAGACGCAACGATCAACCCCACTACGTCGACGATTGTTCTATTTAGACTACTTTCAAGTATAACATAATTCAAGTCAGAATAGCCTATTCTTAGGTGAAGCTGGGTCTAGTATTGATATGTTTTCATTGGTTTCAACCAAAGTATAGCTATTCTTAATAAAATTATGGAAAATATTCGAACATGAATATGTTTCTATAATTGAGAATAAATGTTCTAGTTCATAAAATACTTTTATTTTGATTCAATGTTAAAATTAAGCCTACAGTTAACTCTAACTCATTTGGATGATAGTTTTGCATTTTCTCAAAAGAATACAAATCAAAACTCTAATAAACTGTATATCCTTTCTTATTTTTAGACAAATAATCTTGTTGGATTGAGAACACAACACATCCAATGAAAGTAGCTTTTTCTTCTTTCAAAACAAATTCTTTCAGTTCGAGAATAATAAAATTTGGTTGGGGAATATTTTTTCAAGACTATTGTTATACGTAATTACAAACCAGCGTTTTTTTATGTGTGCCTTTTCAACGATGTAATACTTGACCTCCATGCTATTTGAATTTTTCGTATTGGTTTCAAAAAGTAGTATCGGTAATACCCTCCAAACATTACTTTTACTTCGTGTTTTTACGTCAAACTGTTCAAAAATTAACAGGAGGGGCTATAAAGAGCCACACTTTATGTACAATGAGTGAGACTCCGGATTTTTCGAATATTGACTAATCTTCGTCCTACTCATTGGGTATACGAAACAGTTATTTGGTCATCTTCCCAACGGATTGACGTTAAACCTTACAATCTGGTATTGCTGGATTTGTAATAATAATCCCTACTCAAATAAACATATTGTATATGATATACTGGGTGTTTCATTTGAAACATTAAACGCTAGCTATTCACGCATCAATGGTACACCTTGTATAAATGAGAACAATTTCGAAAGTTGGTCCTATGTGGCCCCTTTGTCAGACAGCTAGATAACTGTATCCATTATATTTGCTTCAGATACCACGTTTTGATCAATTCAATACACCAATTAGATGTGACATGTGGCTACTTCCAGGAACAGATATTATGAGTATTATACAGTGTGACTCAAGAGTTTACGATACCAATATTTCCAAAAAATATTAAATAGCCCTGTATCTATATGAAAATCTGACATGTTAATTTTTTTGATTTCTTCTAATTTCACGGAGAATGTAACATATGAACTTGTGTGAAATATACTGAATTTTTCTATCTAGTTTCCGTTTAATGGATGAAGATGCTGAAAATCCGAATCATTATTGTTTTGAAGCATCTTTCAAATTAACGAAAGTATAAGTGTCTCCGTTATTATTTGCTTCGGATTACGTGATTTGATTGATTTAGTGCTCTAATTATATGTGCCATGAGGCCACTTGAAGGAAAGTAATGTATGAGTATTATACAGTATTACTCACGAATATACGAGACCAATATTACTAAAAATATGATTACACTTGCAAATCTTCTTTGGGACATGCTTGTCATTTGGGAGCTGTTAAATATCCATCAACGAAACTTCTCAATAATATTTGTGATATGTACTGGAGTCCCATAGAAGAAATTCTGTAATCATCGAAATTTAAAATCAGAGATTCACAATTGATGTATTGAATACCAATGAACTTTATTCAAATCTGTAGAAACCCACCCATCACGATTTCAAAAAGGTGAAAGAATCAAAAGAGTAAACTGATTTGCTAGTAATTATGGAAGTTCCTTCAGTTAATGAATTTTTTTCGATTAGGCGCGTTTTTCATTAATTTGTGTTTATAAAATCTCAGTACTTCTGTTATTTACTTATGCTGATGATGGCCAAGGTGCGCACTTCATTTATATCGGTATTTTATCAAGTACCTACTGACTAACTCCGTATTTTAAAACAATTTCCTCTTTTGTCAAACCTTCTTCAACTATAATCGGAGAGTATTCTCAGCAAGGAGAAAACGTGGGAATCGTTTTGTGAGTAATTAACTTGAAAGATGCTTCAAAACAATAATCAATCGGATTTTCAGCATCTTCATCCAATAAACGAAAACTAGAAATACATTTTTTTTATATTTTTTACACAAATTTATATGATATATCCTCGGTGGAATAAAAATAAATCAAAGAAATCAACCTGTTAGATTTTTATATAAAGGGCATCCTCATGATTTTTGGAAATACTGGACTCGTATATTCTTGAGTCACACTGTATGATACTCATAATTTCTGTTTCTGAAGGTGGTTACATGTCATATATGATCAGTGCATTGCATTGATAAAATCGCGTTATCTGAAGCAAATATAACGGATACAGTTATACTTTCAATCTCTCCTGTATATTTAAAAAATATACATGTTTTTTGGGTTCAGCCGATCTCATTGAGTATATCCAACACAGAAACTTCAATTTCTAAACTGTCCGACTATAACTTCGTTCTGACATTATTTTCATTTTGTGTAACTCAAAAAAAGTCTTGATCTACCCTGTATATTGTTTTCAAAAGTGCTTAGAAAACACAGTGTTGCTCTGGCCAAGTTTGATACTACGGTGTAGATGAAAAAATCACTAACAATTCAGTGATATTACCCGCATTAAAGTTCAGTCAATAATGGTAAGAAAGTGACATTTTACAACTTCACACTCCGTATTTCGTAAACTACACATAGAATTTCACTATGTCGAGGTCAACAAATAAATTGAAATTTTGTACAATTTGACAGAAAGGCTTTTTGCATAAGAAGTGTGCGTGGTCCTCCTACAAGAGCGTCAATTTTCATTCTATAGAGATTAAGGTGCTTTCAATTTCAGACTTAAGAAAAAAACATCAGATATCAAAATCGGAGTAGTTTTGATCCTTTCTTTGTCTAAAGCTGCTCTTCTAATACTGGAAAATGAAACGGCTCTGTTTAACCATTGCTGATCTTTCACCGACTTCAATGAGAACTATTCAGAACTCTGGTATTCTGAACGTATTCGAAAGTCAATCAATGCGAATAAGTAATGACGAAACCAATCCATTGTTTTCATCTACGCCACTGAAAAATCGGCCCAATTGAACTTTGAAATATTGCTTGGCGCCCCGCCTACTCTTCGGTCGCGGTTTCTTTGGTTTCCACCTTCCTCCCACAATAATGGGCACTCAGGCTTCATTCGTTTAGATATGCTCACTTAAGTTGGAGAAATTTTGAGTTAAACTCGAGGATCTTATTGATTTGGTATAACTCGAAAGAGAATGAATACGTTTATGATGTTATGATGTATGTTATTCCACGTTTTGATTTGTTATATCTTTTTCGTCATCCCATACTGTTATTTTGATTTAGTATTGAGATGACAATTGAAAAATTAATGTTAAGAGCCTACGTCCGTTTTTTAACGGCCTGTGGCCGTTAAGAAATCATTGGTTAAGAAATTAATTTCAAAACTTTATTCTGCTTACAATAACAATAATTATAATAATACTAACTATTTATAAATTTTAAAAGTAATTTGACAATTGCTATTATTTGAAATTTCTATTCCTTCGATGAGAGATTTACCATCTATAGCACCAGTATTTGAACTTTGTGTCGGTGTTGCCTCATTACTATGAAATAGTTGTCTTGTCATCTTCATTCTCTTTGGAACTGAATTTTCAATATGCGACTCCGCCACCGCAGAGGAGTTTCATCCTCCAAGTTCTTTTACCAACAGTAGACCGCCACCATTTTCTACAAGCATAGTAGCCGAGGATATGCGAAACGAGTGCCTTGTGTAGAGCTGCGGATTTTCCAATTTTAAGAATGCTGAAATTTTCTTTGGAACAGCTGCAATACTATGAATGCCTACAACTTGTTTTACACAATATACCATTCCTATAACCAATGAAGAATCGCAAATTTTCCAAATTTGAAGGCCGCAAATCTACGTATTTTTGGTATAAACCATAGGCATCAAAAGGAAGTTCTTCTTTGGGAATGACAAATAGCCTGTTCTTTTGGTTTTTAGTATACCTCAATGTAACCAAAACTCTGGTAGATACTGGTGCTTTCAAAATCATCCACAGTCAGCTTAACAAGTACGTCACGCCTACAGGCGCCAAAAATACCACACATTAATACAACCATTTCAAGCAACCATGTGTGATCATCATGATCATCAACAGAAACATAGTTACTTGTTCTTCAGACAAAAAAATTTTGCTTCCTTTGGTGTGTATCCATCAGACTTTCGTCTCAAGAACAAAAATTTTCCAAATCTGAAAATACCATTTTCATTATACCTATCTGAAAACACTATATTTACATGCTTATTTTGTTTACTGAAAAATTTTCCGTGCGCTGGTGTCATTATAGCTGCCTATTTACATGTCAAAATTAAATAATATGTTGTTGACAGTACTCTAGAAATGGCAAATTGTTGGAATATTTCCTTACCAACAGGGTAAATAACGCTTGTTTTATTGCATTTTCTGGATATTCTTGTACCATAAATATTTCAATTCCTTATAGATGTTTTTGTTCCCTCATCAATAAAAATAAATGTTTCTTAACAACCTGTGGTTCTCAGGTAGATTTAATGAAAAATATCGTTCATTACTCCATAAATGCTTTTTCCGTGCATACACGACTTCCCGTGTTCGGCTTCGTCTCCCACGGGAACATGTCGGGCACGCAAGGGAAAAGCCTATTTTCTGAACTCCTAATGAAATATACTATTCTGTAGGTAATACTGTAATAAGGTGTACGATTTAACACCTTGGGTGTCATAGCGGTCATTATGACCGCTACAGTACTTTCCTGTGGTGCCATATAGCGGTCATAATGACCGCCAATTTTGCACATTTACTACGGCTGCTTCAAACACCATTTTTTGCAAAGGAGTCGTGGTAATCTATTTGAATATATTTATTCTCAGATTGGTGCTTCTTAAAAAAAGTGAGGAATCAGGATAAATCAACACACGACTCGTTTGTGAATATGGTTGAAAAGAGAATGGTATAGATCTTTTATATGCTCCGAATGGAACATCATCGACTTAGAAAGCTTAAATTGGAAGTTGGTTACGTTGCACGCAAATTTGGCAACTTTTAAAATTATAAGTTATTGTGAAAATCCGTTCCCATTTCAACTCCATTTTGTTTCTCTATCTTTCTGTATAAATGATTATGAACTTCACAACACAATTAATAGTAGAGATGGAGAGGTAATGGTATTGATTCACCTCAAAACATGCAAGAATATTTTACCACACCGAAAGCAGACTAGGATACAAGGTAGGCCTACAGTCTGTTACAATAGATAATGTTCAAAATAAAATAGATTTTTCAGAAAAATATATAAGTAGGTACATTGAAAAATTGGGTAACAATGTTTTTTGACCCTCACGGCATTTCCTTCTGTTAGAGCAGACGATGGACTTTATTGAAAGATCTTTTATAACCGATTGAGGTGTATGTTGTTCTTGGGTCACACGTAGGAGCTGTGATTTTTTGATGGGCTCTTTTATTTTAGAATAAATCTATTGTGGTAAACTAGCGTTATATCAAAAATGAGTTCTAATGCAATTTTTTTCCAAATTCAGTGATTTTCTTAGTAGCTAATTATAGCCAGATACATCAGTAACATCTAAAGAAGCTTTTCTTTCATTATGCTGTATAATTTTGCTTCTGTTTCATCGATTGCACTTCTAAATTTGTTAGTATTTTTGATTTTCATATCGCTTTCATTAAGTTGGGAATTTCGGATTCATGATACCGTGTTTGGCGGTATTTGGAACTGAGACCGAATATATCCTATTTAACCTTCCACTGAATGACACTAATTACGAGATCGTTCTGTATTGAACAAATATAATCTTTTCGCAAACTTTTGTTTTTGATTTTGTCAGTTATAAGTACTTTTTCTAAGTGCCTGAAAAATTATGATATAGTGAGTTATTTTACCAACAAGTTTGGTAGCCAGCGATACACAACTATCAGAATTATCAGTAATGGGTATTCTTCTGGAATATAAAAGTTTATCAGACAAAAATAATACATTGTTTGTTGCGACTGATGTATCAGAAACACGTTCCGTTACAAAATATATTTTCAAATTTCAAGTAGGTAGGTATATTCATATACACAACGCAGGTTGAATAGTTTTATTCCATACTTGATAGCCTTTTCTGGGAAATATTATTTCATAATCAACCGTCCTCTGAATGGAACTGGCGATTTTTTTAAACTTACATAATTTTTCTCCAGTTATGAATCTCATTTTATGGAAAGTGCTAGTCAAAATGAAAAATTACACACTCTCAAGAAGTATTGAATTCCTTTCTTTGTTATGATTTGTGGAGCAAGCAGGTTTCGAAAGCACATATCGGTTGGCCAATATTTGGCAACATGTAGCTTATGATCTTAACAATCTATTCATCCTGTGAGTCTGATAAATCCCTGGATTTCATTTCTATTGGTTGAGATCCATTCATGAAGCCTGTTTGAGTTGAAGTACCATTGTAATACGACCGAATTTGATTGATTTACAGAAAAAATCATAAGGGTGTTTCTTTACAGTAACCAAACAGAATTCAGCTATTCAGATTTTTCGTTTTTAAACTGAAAAATTAATTTCATTATCGGCAATGGCTTCAGATACGTCTGTTATTTCATTTTAAAAATTGAACATATCTTTTTAATTTTCTGGTTCATCATTCATCAATATATTGTATCTCTTTTGGATTATTCAAATATCGAAGCCAATGAATTTTTTCAGTTTTTTTTAACGTATTTTTTTAATGTTTTTAAATATTAATTGGGCGTATCGAAACGTCTTCCTTTCAGTGGATAAATAAACTAACAGCCGTATGCATAGTTAATTCAAGCGACTCGCCAGAGTTTCGCCGCTCGCTACACAAGAACTATAAGGCACAGTCGAGCTCCAAAAAAGTGGTACATCGCCAGCGTTTCGCCAAAATGTGACTTATGGCGTGATTGTCACTTTTTTGGAGCTCGACTGTGCATTATAATCCTTGTGTAGCGAACGGCGAAACTCTGGCGAGTCGCTGGCGATTGACTATGCATACGGCTGTAAGTCTCCCAAAAATCTTTAGATTATGAAAAATCAGTACTTCTTCGTAATATGAATGACACTTATATGTTTTAATAATGTTATGAATAAGCTGTCAATCAGAGTGAATTTACTTTTTTGAATAATAGAAACATTCTACTAAAAAACAATTGCAACCGCTGACTTGATCACTACCGCCACATGAAGAGCCAATTTGGATATTATATTTTATAAATTTCCAGTTTGTAAATTTTACTTCAAAGTAGGATATCTTCCAATTGCACAATATATAATTTACCCATTTGCCCTTTTACACTGTTATAGATTAACTCACTTTCAGGCTGTGGAAGCTTACAAAATCACAAAATTTATTTCAGGAGACGAATTGTCTCCATAAAATCAAACTTTCAATATGTTCGAAAGTGTTCATGTATCTTGGTCTATTTGTCCATAAAATTTACCAGAATTCATCATTTTATAATAAGAAGACAGATCTGAATTACCAGGTAATAATTAATTTACATTTTGAATTTTATTGTTTTTGTGAACTATTATTGTTCATATTTGGCAGTGAATTAATATTAATTTGTAATTATTGTTATTATTATTATTTTTTTCCCTGTAAGGAATGTACCAGTCAGGCCCTGTCTCCGTTGCTCCGATACATCCGGAGGGCGCTCTGGCGTCGTTAACCCCAATAACCACTCCCTACGTCCGTAGAGTGAGTGACTATTGGGTCCGAGAATCGTGTGCCCTGAGTAGACGGAGCGAACCAAGGATAACGGCATTCTTGCTGCTAAGATTTCTGCCATATTACGGCAAGCCGGTATTATCTTCAAGTTAGAGAGCAGTGTGTCCATCATTCCACCAAGGACTCCTATAATCAGAACCACCATTTTGACAGAATGGTCCGGATATAACCTGCGGAGTTCAAAGAGAAGATCTCGATATTTAGTCCGTTTTTCCTCCTCTTTTCGAACGATATTCATTTCGCCTGGAGCGGAAAACTCCATGACGAATATCGTTCTACTTTGGTGGTCGAGGAGGACAACATCAGGCTTATTGGCTTGTATTTGCCTGAGGGTGGGGAATGAGTAGTTCCAATAGATTCGGCATCTTTCATTCGCCACCACGGACTCAATATCCCCCGGAGCATAAGGCAACACCGGTGTCTCGTCTATACCGCACGAGTGTCGTAGGTGGTAGTACAACACTCGTAGCGCCGCGTTATGCCTGTGGATATAGGCTGAGACCGCACTAGATGGGCATGCTGATAGCAATTGCATTACGGTCTCAGGTGCCCCACGACATGCCCAGCATCGGGTGTCAGGGACGTCTATACCCATCACGCGACTACGGTAGACAAGGGTGTTGAAGACACCATCCTGGCAGGCCATTATGAATCCCTCGGTCTCCGACTTTAGCTCACTTGACCTGAGGAAGGAAAAGGTCATGCTTTTGGATAAGCCAAGGTCTTCGATGTTGTGAAAGAAGACGGTCGTCATCGTTTGGCAAATCATCGTGGGCCCCACCACCTTGCCTTTGACCCCTAATCCTTGAGGGTCGGTTGTGGGGGCCTCTTCCTCGATTGTTTGGAACCGAGTTATAGAGTTAGTTTACTGGGGGGTTAACCCAGTAAATCCACGGCCGACACCGGAGGGAAAGTTGCTTTTTCCGTCCCGGATTCTCATGAGCTCCCGGTCCGATTTTGCATCCTTTGCTCGGGTAGGTGGTGTCGCTACTCACCAGGGCCTTAGGTGTTGGTTGACCCCCTGCCTATCATTATTATTATTATTGATATTTTTTATTTTTTTTTGGTCTTCAGGCATCGACAACTATGGTCATTAGCCTTCCATTAGTGGGAAAATGCTTAGATTTTTCTGTATATGCCAATTTGTCTAAGGAAGGCAAAACATTTTTTGATGTTATTTTTATCAGTTACACAGTGCTTAATGTCATTTGGCAGCATTATTCCAAGGCGCTGATTCAAGTATGTTGGACATTCCAAAAGTATGTGGTCTATTGTCAAGACTGTTCTGCAATATTCACATTGTGGCGGATTTTGTCCAAGCAGCATGTAGGATGAGGTTAGATGTGAGTGTCCTATTCTGATTCTTACTAGTTTAGCATATTCTTGTCGGTTGAGATACAAAGGAGCAATCCATGGTTTCACACATGTTTTCACTCTTCTCAGTTTCGATGGGTGTTGATTCCAGTAATCTTGCCACAAATCGTGTATTTTTTGGTTCATGTAGTTCTTGTAGTCGTCTGATCTTATAGGTATACATTCGGGTTGTTCCTCTAATGCTGCTCTTGCAGCTTGATTAGCATGTTCGTTACCCATGATTCCGATGTGGCTTGGGATCTATAGAAAAATAACTTTTTTTCCATGAGATTCCAGATAAAACAAGCTAGCAAGGATGTATTTGACAAGAGGGTCATAAGTGAAGCTATCTTCTAAAGCTTGAAGAGAAGTAAGTGAGTCAGTACAGATGATACTTACAGGATGTTTTTCAAATTCTATGAATTTTAGGGACTGCCATATACCATATAGTTCTGCAGTGAATATTGAGGCTGCTTCTGGTAGTGTCCAAGATGTTATGGTATCATTAGTATAAAAGGCACTTCCAGCACTATTATTTCTTTTAGATCCATCAGTATAGATTACCATACTGTTAGGATATATACTTATGATGGAGAGATAGGGTAAACAATACAGTGATTGGCCTCTGGATAGTGATTAGCCACCACTTCATTTAACCTTGAATATTAAGGGAAATAACATGTTCAAAGGAATACCGTTGCCACCAGAACAATATTTCAAGACTTCTTTACATATTCGTTAATTCGTATGAATAGTTGGCAGCATTGTATTTCAGTAACAGGAAGGTATCTGAACGTGTGCTTGTAGTGTGTTGGTTATTTGCAATATTTATTAATTTCGCTAAGAAGATCTCATTGCTAGGTAAGTAAATTATGAAGTTTTATGTAAAACAATAAACAAAGATAGTATACTAGGGTTTTGTAGCAATACATAACATCTTTTTATGGCCGAATTGGTGGTCTAACCTCGAAAATTGAATAATTAGGGGGAGGCCAATCACTATCTTGATGAATTAATGAAAACATAGCTATTGGCCCCCGGGGCCAATGACTGTCTGTATAGATATTTATACCGAAGTATGTTTTTAGTCATTATTTTTGTGCCATTGAACTATGGATAAGAAAATATTGCGGTAACTATCGAAAAATTACGAATTACACAGTAATTGGCCGGGGCCAATCACTATCAATCTATAGGGGCCAATAACTATACATCTTTCGAAAGACACAATTTTGCGATATGCATGTTACCCACGTAAACACATTTTTTTTAGGGGAATTACAAAATGCCCAAAGTTCGAGAAGGCGGCACTTACAGCAAAAAATACATTGAAGATGATCTTCAGAAAGCACTAAAAGCCGTTGCCAATGGTGTAGGTATTAGAGAAGCTGCCAAGAGATACAAGGTGCCCCGAGCAACTCTTCAATTTAGAAGAAGTGATAAATTCACAAAGACAAGTTTAGGACCCTGTCCATATCTTACTTTTGAAGAGGAAAATTTATTGGTCGAGTGGTTAATAGAGAGCTCAAAAAGAGGCTTTTCTAGAAGAAAGTATGATCTACAGCTATCTGTTAAGTCATTTTTGGATAAAGTGCCAAGAGAAAACCCTTTCAAGGATAATTTTCCGAGCGATGGATGGAACAAGGCATTTTTAAAACACCATCCGGATATTTCCATTCGAACTCCTGAAGGTGTATCATCATCAAGCTCAAAAGTATCTGAAAAAGATATCAGGAAGTGGTTTGAAAACATCAAAAGTTATCTTGAGTCAAAAGGATTTGATAACATTCTCAACGATCCCAGTCGAATGTTCAATTCAGATGAGACTGGTTTCAATTTATGCCCAAAAAATTCTACCGTTTTGGCACCAAGGGGATCTAAAAATGTCTACGAGGTTGACGATGCTTCACCAAAACAGAATATAACGGTTCTGTTTACATTTTCAGCAGATGGTAAAGTAACACCACCCATGATCATTTTTCCCGGAAAAAGATTAAGAAGTGAACTGTATGAAAGTGTTCCGGAAACTTGGGGTATTGGACAGTCCGACACTGGCTGGATGAAAGCAGAACTTTTTAACGACTATATAGTCAAAGTTTTTCATCCTTATTTGATATCAAATAACATAACACTTCCGGTGATATTGTTTATAGATGGTCATGCTTCGCACTTGACTTATGAGGTGAGCGAATTGTGCAAAGCACGAGATATTATTTTAATATGTCTCTACCCAAATTCTACGAGAATATTGCAGCCTGCAGATGTAGCAGCTTTTAAGCCTATAAAAACAGGTTGGAAAAAAGGTGTTCTTAAATGGCGAAGAGAACACCTGACGAAAACATTGAAAAAAGAAGATGTTGCTCCTATTTTAGAAACAGTAATCAATGACTATGCCAAATCTCAAACTGTGAAAAATGGCTTTAGGGCCACCGGCCTTTATCCATTTGATGCAAAAGCCATCGATTTTTCCAAATGTTTAGGGGGTGTGGTGAACGTGGCAACAGAAGAACACCACAGAAATAACGACAATATAGCAGATCAGACAACAATAACATATGAAATATTTAAACATACAGTAGGAAACGAGAAAATCCTTCAGATTGTTAATGAAAAGCCCAATGAAAATACTTCTGATTTCATTTTATTTAAATTGTGGAAGAAATTTCAGGAAGCCGAACAGAATGAAAAAATAGAAGAAATTAACGAACAGAATGATTTTGAAAACAGTGTAGACCAACAAAGCGAAAGGAACCAAGATCCAGAAAACAAGGAAAAGGATAATAATGATACTAAAGAAAAACAGACAACTGAAAATATAATGCCCGAAAGGAGTACTGATCAGGCACTACCAAGCCAAGACATTTGCAGCATAGATTTTGATGACATTCCAATTATATTTGTTGAAGATTTACCTATAGAAAACGTTATTGTAGAGGAAGTCAGCAGTTTTGTTGAAAAGGAGGAAAAAATCAAATTAAGGAACCTGAAAAAAATGAACCTAAGGAGCCGGAAAAAAATGAAATTAAGGAGCCTGAAAAAAATGAAACTAAGGAGCCTGAAAAAAATGATACTAAGGAGCCTACAGAAAACGATAAGGACCAATTACAACAGATTTTGACCCTACCAACAACACCAATGAGAACCGGCAAAAGAAGCAATGAAAAAACGTCCTTCGTCATAACAGTTTGGAGGGAATTAAAGAAGAAGGAAGAAGAGAAAAAAGTTATTAAAGAATTGGAAAAACAAGAGCGTAAGAAACAAAGAATTCAAAAAGTAAACGAAAAGGCAGAGAAAATGAAGGAACAAAACAAAAAGAAACTCGAGAATTTAGAGAAAAAGAAAACGGCAAAGGTAAAAAATACAAAAATCAAGATTTCTAAACTGAATGAAAAAACTAATCAAGAAACAAAAACACGTACGACTGAAACTGAAACGAATAATAATATTGATGATTTTCAAAAAAATGCATCAGTATTCCCATTGAAAACTATACCGCCAGATAATGTACAAAGCGCCTCAAAGAATTTATTTGGAGGAGTCAAAATTATTTCTGATTATACTGTAAAACAGCAAGAAACTGATAAGAATGATTTAGAGAAAATTCTTTTGGAACTTGGACTTTCCCAAAGTTTGAATGTTAAATTGTATAGTGGTATCTGTTTTACCTGTACTTATAACTTAACTTCGTTGAATTATGGTATCAAATGTGTAAGTTGTTTGAGAGCATACCATATTACATGTATGAAAAAACATGCAATCCATAAATCCAATCACACTATTTTTACCTGTTTGACTTGTCTGAAACGTTAACTACCTATGTTAATATTCCATAGTGTTAATAATTTTCAGCATGTTTTTTTTAAAATTTAATTCTTTCTATCATCCCTCATTAGTTATTTAATACCAAGTTTATATCTGAAAAGTATAAATAAATATAATGGAAGTTGTTTTATTCTTCTTTGATAATGGTTCTAAAATATTATTATTATTATTGCTATTAAAAGTAGGTTGGTACATAAAGATGAATAATGTGAAGTACGGCCAATAACTGTACCATGTCATGGCCAATCAATGCCCAAGTATGGCCAATCACTACAAATAATAATTCTGGTCATTGAATGAGAAAAATTGTTTTATTTTTCATTCAAGAAAAACAAACTTTGAAGATAGAGAAAGTTTAAGATATTTTGAATACATTGCGATTAGTCTCAACACTGTATCATACTTACTTATGAAATAATTCTTACCAATATAAAATTTGAACACTAAGTGGCCAATCACTACCCTGTTTACCCTATTCTTGTTTTATAAGATCTGCTGGATGTTGATATTTTTTATATTTCAAACAGTCGTAATGGATTTTTGGAGTTTTTATAACCCATGGGGAGATTTCGTAATCTTGAAAGCAATAAAAGTCAGGGTAGGTTTCATTGATTTTTTTTAGTAATTCTTCAAATCTGATTCTCACCGGCCTTGTAATTGTTGAACGTCTTTAGAAAATTTCGTTTTCACTAGTTGTCAGAATTTTATTCACGGGATGATTCTTGAGAGCTAAAACTTTCGAACAATAGTTGGAAAGTAGCTGATCTCTTCTATACTTGAGAGGTGGGACAGATGCTTCGCAACATAGTGAGATGGTTGGGCTTGTTCTGAATGCTCCAAGAGCAACAAGTAAGGCTGTTCTTTGAATTGAGTCAAGTGGTTTTAATGTTGATGCTTTTGCTGATGAATATATGATGCTTCCATAGTCAAGTCGTGGAAGAATGGCAGCTTTGTAGAATCTTATTAATACGTCGCTTTCACATCCCCATTTCAAGCTTGACATAGATTTCATGATGTTTAAATATTTTTTGCAATTTGTGGTTAATTGTGAAATGTGTTGTTTCCAATTTAGTTTGTTATCTATTATGACACCCAATGCTCTCGTTGATTGTTCCACTCGAATATTTTGTTCTTCTAGGGATAACAGCGGCTCTCTGTGTGGAGATCTCAATCTACAAAAATGTACACAGTGAGTTTTTGTTCTGGAGAAGGTAAAACCTTTTTCTTTGGCAATGCCGTTGATTTTATTGATATTTCTTTGGAGGGTCTCCTCGATATCTTCGATACTCTTCGATTGATAGAAGATCACCAAATCTGCTATCTGCTAACTGCTATCTTCTATACTTCAATGGGGTTAATCCGGATTCAGCGCAGATTGATAGGTATGGGCTTGTTCTGAAAGCCCCCAGTGCAAGTCTGAGGCAAGTGCCTTGGATAGAGTCTAATGGTTTATTATTATTATTATTATTATTATTATTATATTTTTTTTTTCTCCTCAGGAGTGTACCAGTCAGGCCCTGTCCCCAACAACCACTCCCCACGTCCGTAGGGTGAGTGATTATTGGGTCCGAGAATCATGTGCCCTGAGCAGACGGAGCGAACCAAGAATAACGGCCTTCTGCATTCGTGCTGCTAAGATTTCTGCCATATTACGGAAAGCAGCTATTATCTTCAAATTGGAGAGCAGTGCGTCCATCATTCCACCAAGGACTCCTATGATCAGAACCACCATTTTGACAGAATGGTCCGGATACAGCCTGCGGAGTTCAAAGAGAAGATCTCGATATTTAGTCCGTTTTTCCTCCTCTTTTCGAACGATATTCATTTCGCCTGGAGCGGAAAACTCCACGACGAATATCGTTTTACTTTGGTGGTCGAGGAGGACAACATCAGGCTTATTGGCTTGTATTTGCCTGAGGGTGGGGAATGAGTAGTTCCAATAGATTCGGCACCTCTCATTCTCCACCACGGACTCAATATCCCCCGGAACATAAGGCAACACCGGTGTCTCGTCTATACCGTATGAGTGTCGTAGATGGTAGTACAACACTCGTAGAGCCGCGTTATGCCTGTGGATATAGGCTGAGACCGCATAACATGGGCATGCTGATAGCAGATGCATTACGGTCTCAGGTGCCCCACGACATGCCCTGCATCGTGTGTCAGGGACGTCTATACCCATCACGCGACTACAGTAGACAAGGGTGTTGAAGACACCATCCTGGCAAGCCATTATGAATCCCTCGGTCTCCGACTTTAGCTCACTCGACCTGAGGAAGGCAAAGGTCAAGCTTTTGGATAAGCCAATGTCTTCGATGTTGTGAAAGAAGACACCATGCATTGGCTTATCCATATGTAGCTGTAGCAGGACCTCTGTCTCCGCAGCTTTGATGTGAGCTTTTTGCTGAACGGGTCCCAACTCGGTGACAGAGTTTGGGTTAGCCCGTTCAGTGTCGAATACGAGACCGAGTTCATCGGCAGCACGGGTTGCTGCCTTAAAAAGAAATGCTCCAATCACTGCTTTTTCATGGTCGCGTACCATGCAGAGAAGGGGATCTGAACTCCGGATGACTTTACAGGCCCCATCCAGAACCATTCTGTTATACAGACACTCCAAACTCAAAAGTCCACGGCCTCCCCGTTGTCTGGAAAAGTATAACCGTGGAACGGACGATTTAGGATGCAAGCTCCTATTGAGATGCATCATTTTGCGAGTTTTAACGTCGAGTTCTCGCAGCTCTTCCTTAGTCCACTTCATTACTCCGAAAGAGTAAAGAAGGATCGGAACGGCAAGCATATTGGTTGCAGCAACTTTGTTCTTCCCCGACAGTTCTGATGACCAAATCTGTCGGAGTTTATGCTGATACTTGCCGCGGAGAGAGTTCTTAACTGTGAATACCTCTTGGGAGTGGCGTTGCTCCACCCCTAGGTGAGTATACGTCTCTCCGGCATCCAGATGATGTAGGATGCTTCCCTCTACGAGTTGGACATCCTCTCCGTATTCCTCGCATCGTCCTCTTTTGAGATGAACCGTGGCACATTTGTCGATCCCAAATTCCATTCCGATAGCATGCGTGTACTCTTCCACCACCCTAAGGGACTGATGTAGGTTCCTTTCTCCAGATAATTTGAGGTCATCCATGTAAAACAGATGGGTGACTTTATGCCTCCGGTTGCTGGGGGTGCCGCAGTTGTACCCACGGGTATTCCGGAGTACAACGGAAAATGGCAATAGTGAGATGCAGAAGAGAAGAGGACTGAGGGAGTCTCCCTGAAACACGCCTCTTCTAATAATGACCTGCTCTGTTTGGACTGTGTCTCTAACAGATCTTATGGTGAAGCGAGTCCTCCAGAGTGGCATCAGTTGTCCAATGCATCCCACTATTTGATCGGGTACCTCAAGACATCTGAGCAAATGCATGATTAACTCATGCGATGTTGTATCAAATGCCTTGCGGTAATCGATCCAGGCCATCGAAAGGTTACGCTTATACTGCCTGCGTGATACATCTATCGATGAGCAAGTTCTCCTTGCAGCCGGCGACCCCTTTCTTTGACCCTCTTTGCTCATATATCCGTTCGTACACCGGATAAACTGCGGAGAGAATGCGGGTGTAAAAGATGCGTGTAAACACCTTATAACACGCATTCAAGCATGTTATCGGCCTGTAATTCTTTGGATCAGACAAATCTCCGTTCTTGGGGATGAGCACGGTTCGCCCCTCGACAAACCACTCCGGAATCTGCTGCTCCCCATCTGGCCATGAGTTAAAAACTCTAGCCAGATGGCGGTGGGTTGTTGGAAACTTTTTCCACCAATAGTTATTCAACCCATCAGGGCCTGGAGCAGCGAAATTCTTAGAACCTTTTAGGGCCCTTCGAACTTCTTCCGTGGTTATCGGATTGCGCAGATCATTGTGCTCATGCTGCCGAAGCGTCCTGCAGTAAGCTTCGAACTGCGCTAGGGCTGGAGTGTCTACATTGAGTGGTTGCGGAAACTCATAGATGTTCTTCCAGAAGGTTTCTACCCGATCAGCAGCCGGCGGGTTATCGACAACACGTGGAGGCTCTTGAAATAAGCGAGAAGGTTTATCGCGGAACTTTACGTTTTCCGCGATACTTCTCGCCCGCCTCACTAGTGACTTCTTTGCAGCCACTAGCATTCGTATCCTATCAAGAAAGTGCTGTTTTATGATAAACAGCACGCCTTGATTCAATGTGTGGTGAGCTCGTCTTAGCTTTGCAGCAATTCGCCGCACTGCCGGCGTGAAAGGCCTATTGGCCGACATGTAGTCCACCACACACTGGATACGAGACGCGTGTTGTCTCGCCGACTTGATCTTAGCTTCCATCTTGTGAACGCGTCGCTCATGCCTCCCAACAAGAGCGGTGGTTTATCTCCTCTCCGTCTGGGATAGAGGACGAGCGGCGTCGTACACGACAGAATTGATCTGCCAGATGGTAGCCTCTTCTGAAAGAACATCACCAATCTCTGCATCCACTCGTGCCAGTTCTTGCGGCTTCAGGGGCTCCATATTGTGAAGCGCCCTGCGGGTTCTGATGTCCTCCATTGGTGGTATGATGCGAGCCTCCTCTACAGTCAGACCGACACGTGGCATATCTGCCACTTCTGCCACTTCGTTAATCGGCTGAGGAGGAGCTCTAACATAACCTCGAGCCCGGAGATAGGAAACATAATCCCTGAGATTTTGGGTGGAAACAGCGGCATGCTCTGGGTGTCTTTCACACCAGAGAGCATGCATCCTTGCCATGTATCCTCTCCGGGCGGTCTCACTGCTCTCGTAGATATACAGAAGTCCGTCTCTCAATTCGTCCGTCCACTCAAAGCGTCCGTTGTCATTGCGGTTGTCATTTGGCAAATCATCGTTGTTGGCCCCACCACCTTGCCTTTGACCCCTAATCCGAGGGGGTCGGTTGTGGGGGCCTCTTCCCCGATTGTTTGAAACCGAGTATTAGGGTTTACTGGGGTTTAACCCAGTAAACCCACGGCCGACACCGGAGGGAAAGATGCCTTTTCCCTCCCGGATGCTCATGAGCTGCCGGTCCGATTTTGCATCCTTTGCTCGGGTAGGTGGGTTTGCAACTCACCAGGGCCTTAGGTGTTGGTTGACCTCCCTTATTATTATTATTATTATTATTATTATTATTATTATTATTATTATTATTATTATTATTATTATTATTATTATTATTATTATTATTATTATTATTATTATTATTATTATTATTATTATTATTATTATTATTATTATTATTATTATTATTATTATTATTATTATTATTATTATTATTATTATTATTATTATTATTATTATTATTATTATTTTTTTGTCGTTATAGAGCGTCGACTGCTAAGGTCTTTGGCTCTATGTCTATTCGGCAGGGGGGAAAACCCATGTTCACTCTCGAGAGTAGTGTTGGACTCCATATACATGACCTACCAACCAAAAACCCCCTGTTTTTTTTAATGACATTATAGGTATATCAACAGCGTTGTCTTATTTGCAATATAAATCATATTTTGGAATATAGCTCAATCAGTTTCAGATATTCAATAACCTTATCTAAGTGTTCCGCAGAAGATAAACATGTTGAGATATTAATTGGTATGCCTACTTAGTGGCGTATATTTCTGAATTTTGTACAGTCAAATAGAATGTGTTTGATGGTAAGTTGGCACCTGCATTCTTCGCATGCGGGAGGTATTCTTCCAAGAAGTAAGTAGGATGATGTTAAGTGAGTGTGACCCATTCTTATTCTGGATATGACGACTTGATCTTTCCTCTTAGTTAGGTTGTATGTATTTGGGGTCAAAGATGCTACTGGTTTCACTGATTTTAAGAATGTATTGTTGAGTTGCCAAGCATTCACTATTTTATTACTCAAGTGGTTTTTAAAGTCTTGAAAGTTATATCTGTCTACATTTTTGGTATCTAATGAAGTTGCTTCTTTTGCAGCCACGTCAGCCATCTCATTTCCTGGAATGCCTATGTGACTTGGAACCCAAATGAAAATAATTTTCGCCCCATTCAGAGTTAGTTCATGAAGGATGGCAGACATATTTTCTGTGAGGGGATCTTCGTTCTTTGCATTTTCTAAAGATGTTAGGCAACTGAGAGAGTCAGAACATATTGCAGCATTTTGGATACGATTATTTCTTATATATAATAGTGCCTCCAAAACAGCATGTTGTTCTGCATAATAGACACTAGACCATGAAAAATGTTTCCATTTCAATGTTACGTTTTTGGTAAAAAGTGCACTTCCTACTCCATGGTCAGTTTTAGAGCCATCAGTGTATATTTGTAAAGTTATTTCTTAGGAAATTAAAATCCATTTCACTTCGTCCATGAAGATTTCCATGGGAGTATTATGTCTGTCGAATTTTTGGCAGTTTAGGTATACATTGGGTTTTCTCATTGTCCAGGGGGGAGTATTATTTTCCAAGGTAGGGAAAACAGGTGGTACATCTTCTCTAAAGTTTTCCATCAACTTGAGTACTCGGACTGTGAACGGAAGATTGCTCGTACGTCGGATATGCGAAAAGACTTCATGTATTTCGTTAATGATAATATTATGCACTGGATGGTAGGGCGCAATGAGTATTTTACAAAAATAGCTAGACATCATATATTGTCTTCTATAACGGAGGGGTGGTACGCCAGTCTCACAACATAGCGAATGATATGGACTGGTTCTGAAAGCCCCCAGTGCTAGCCTTAGTCCATCAGCTTGCACATGTTCAAGAATTCTGAGATTGGAGTCACTAGATGAGCCATATATTATACACCCATAGTCCATCTTTGACAAAATCAAAGCCTTGTAAAGGTTGATGAGAATCTTCATATCCGCACCCCAGTTGATATTTGACATGACCCTTAATATATTCAATCTTTTTTTACATCTTACCGCAAGATCTATAATGTGTTCTTTCCAAAGTAATTTTTTATCGAGAATTAAGCCCAAAAATCTTGTTGATTCTTTAATTTCTATCTGATTTCCATACAAGGTGAGATTTGGTTCAGGATGAGGGTTTCTAAGTCTGCAGAAGTGTGTGCAGTGTGTTTTACTGGAACTAATTTTGACACCGTTGTTTTCAGCATGGGTGCTTATTGTCTACTGTTCTTTGTGAGGTTCTAACCATGTCATCCATTTTTTGAGCAGAATAATATATAACTAGGTCGTCCACATATAGACTTCTTTTCACTTCATTAGGAATAACTTCCGCTAAACCATTAATAGCTACTAGGAAAAGGGTAACACTTAAATTGGATCGCTACTCACCAGGGCCTTAGGTGTTGGTTGACCCCCCTGCCTATATATTATTATTATTATTATTATTATTATTATTATTATTATTATTATTATTATTATTATTATTATTATTATTATTATTATTATTATTATTATTATTATTATTATTATTATTATTATTATTATTATTATTATTATTATTATTATTATTATTATTATTATTATTATTATTATTATTATTATTATTATCCTTAGGAGTGTACCAGTCAGGCCCTGTCTCCGGTGCTCCGACCCATCCGGAGGGCGCGCTGGTGTCGTTAACCCCAACAACCACTCCCTACGTCCGTAGGGTAAATGATTATTGGAGCCGAGAATCATGTGCCCTGAGCAGACGGTGCGAACCAAGAATAACGGCCTTCTGCATTCGTGCTGCTAAGATTTCTGCCATATTAAGGCAAGCAGGTATTATTTTCAAATTGGAGAGCAGTGTGTCCATCATTCCACCAAGGACTCCTATGATCAGAACCACCATTTTGACAGAATGGTCCGGATACAACCTGCGGAGTTCAAAGAGAAGATCTCGATATTTAGTCCGTTTTTCCTCCTCTTTTCGAACGATAATCATTTTGCCTGGAGCGGAAAACTCCACGACGAATATCGTTTTACTTTGGTGGTCGAGGAGGACAACATCAGGCTTATTGGCTTGTATTTGCCTGAGGGTGGGGAATGAGTAGTTCCAATAGATTATTATTATTATTATTATTATTATTATTTTTTCTCCTTAGGAGTGTACCAGTCAGGCCCTGTCTCCGGTACTCCGACCCATCCGGAGGGCGCGCTGGTGTCGTTAACCCCAATAACCACTCCCTACGTCCGTAGGGTGAGTGATTATTGGGTCCGAGAATCGTGTGCCCTGAGTAGACGGAGCGAACCAAGTATAACGGCCTTCTGCATTCTTGCTGCTAAGATTTCTGCCATATTACGGCAAGCCGGTATTATCTTCAAGTTAGAGAGCAAAGTGTCCATCATTCCACCAAGGACTCCTATAATCAGAACCACCATTATGACAGAATGGTCCGGATATAACCTGCGGAGTTCAAAGAGAAGATCTCGATATTTAGTCCGTTTTTCCTCCTCTTTTCGAACGATATTCATTTCGCCTGTTGCGGAAAACTCCATGACGAATATCGTTCTACTTTGGTGGTCGCGGAGGACAACATCAGGCTTATTGGCTTGTATTTGCCTGAGGGTGGGGAATGAGTAGTTCCAATAGATTCGGCATCTCTCATTCTCCACCACGGACTCAATATCCCCCGGAGCATAAGGCAACACCGGTGTCTCGTCTATACCGTACGAGTGTCGTAGGTGGTAGTACAACACTCGTAGTGCCGCGTTATGCCTGTGGATATAGGCTGAGACCGCATAAGATGGGCATGCTGATAGCAAATGCATTCCGGTCTCAGGTGCCCCACGACATGCCCTGCATCGGGTGTCAGGGACGTCTATACCCATCACGCGACTACGGTAGACAAGGGTGTTGAAGACACCATCCTGGCAGGCCATTATAAATCCCTCGGTCTCCGACTTTAGCTCACTCGACCTGAGGAAGGCAAAGGTCAAGCTTTTGGATAAGCCAAGGTCTTCGATGTTATGAAAGAAGACACCATGCATTGGCTTATCCATATGTAGCTGTAGCAGGACCTCTGTCTCCGCAGCTTTTATGTGAGCTTTTTGCTGAACGGGTCCCAACTCGGTGACAGAGTTTGGGTTAGCCCGTTCAGTGTCGAAAACGAGACCGAGTTCATCGGCCGCACGGGTAGCTGCCTTAAAGAGGAATGCTCCAATCCCTGCTTTCTCATGGTCGCGGACCATGCAGAGAAGGGGATCTGAACTCCTGATGACTTTACAGGCCCCATCCAGAACCATTCTGTTATGCAGACACTCCAAACTCAAAAGTCCACGGCCTCCCCGTTGTCTGGGAAAGTATAACCGTGGAACGGACGATTTAGGATGCAAGCTCCTATTGAGATGCATCATTTTGCGAGTCTTAACGTCAAGTTGTCGCAGCTCTTCCTTAGTCCACTTCATCACTCCGAAAGAGTAAAGAAGGATCGGAACGGCAAGCATATTAGTTGCAGCAACTTTGTTCTTCCCCGACAGTTCTGATGACCAGATCTGTCGGAGTTTATGCTGATACTTGCCGCGGAGAGAGTTTTTAACTGCAAATACCTCTTGGGAGCGGCGTTGTTCCACCCCAAGGTAGGTATAAGTCTCTCCGGCATCCAGATGATGTAGGATGTTTCCGTCTACGAGCTGGACGTCCTCTCCGTATTAATTCCTCACATCGTCCTCTTTTGAGATGAACCGTGGCACATTTGTCGATCCCAAATTCCATACCGATAGCATGCGTATATTCTTCCACCACCCTAAGGGACTGATGTAGGTCCCTTTCTCCAGAGGCATACAATTTGAGGTCATCCATGTAAAATAGTTGGGTGACATTATGCCTCCGGTTGCTGGGGGTGCTGCAGTTGTACCCACGGGTATTCCTGAGTGCAACGGACAATGGCAATAGTGAGATGCAGAAGAGAAGAGGGCTAAGGGAGTCTCCCTGAAACACACCTCTTCTAATGATGACCTGCTCTGTTTGGACTATGTCTCTACCAGATCTTATGGTGAAGCGAGTCCTCCAGAGCGGCATCAGTTGTCCAATGCATCCCACTATTTGACCGGGTACCTCAAGGCATCTGAGCAAATGCATGATTAACTCATGTGATGTTGTATCAAATGCCTTGCGGTAATCGATCCAGGCCATCGAAAGGTTACGCTTATACTGCACGGAGTCCTGCGTGATACATCTATCGATGAGCAGGTTCTCCTTGCACCCGGCGACCCCTTTCTTTGACCCTCTTTGCTCATTTATCCGTTCATACACCAGATCATACACCGGAGAATGCGCGTGTATAAGATGCGCGTAAACACCTTATAACACGCATTCAAGCATGTTATCGGCCTGTAATTCTTTGGATCAGACAAATCTCCGTTTTTGGGGATGAGCACGGTTCGCCCTTCGACAAACCACTCTGGAATCTGCTGCTCCCCATCTAGCCATGAGTTAAAAACTCTGGCCAGATGGCGGTGGGTTGTTGGAAACTTTTTCCACCAATAGTTATTCAACCCATCAGGGCCTGGAGCAGCGAAATTCTTAGAGCCTTTTAGGGCCCCTCGTACTTCTTCCGTGGTTATCGGAATGCGCAGATCATTGAGCTCAGGCTGCCGAAGCCTCCTGCAAAATGCTTCGAACTGCACTAGGGCTGGAGTAACTACGTTGAGTGGTTGCGGATACTCATAGATATTCTCCCAGAATGTTTCCACCCGATCTGCAGCCGGCGGGTTATCGACAACACGTGGAGGCTCTTGGAATAAGCGAGAAGGTTTATCGCGGAACTTTATGTTTTCCGCGATAGCTCTCGCCCGTCTCTCTAGTGACTTCTTTGCAGCCACTAGCATTCGTATCCTATCAAGGCAGTGCTGTTTGATGGTGAACAGCACACCTTGATTTAATGTGTGGTGAGCTCGTCTCAATCTTGCGGCAATTCGCCGCACTGCGGGCGTGAAAGGCCTATTGGCCGCCACGAAGTCCACCACACACTGGATACGAGACGCGTGTTGTCTCGCCGACTTGATCTTGGCTTCCATCTTGTGTACACGTCGTTCATGCCTTCCTACCAGAGCGGTGGTGTACCACCTCTCCGATTGGGAAGGAGCATGAGCGGCGTCGTACACGACAGAATTGATCTGCCAGATGTCAGCCTCTTCTGGAAGAACATCGCCAATCTCCGCATCCACCCGTGCCAGTTCTTGCGGCTTCAGGGGCTTCATATTGTGAAGCGCCCTGCGGGTTCTGATATCCTCCATCAGTGGAACAATGCGATTCTCCTCCACAGCCAAACCGACACGTGGCATATCTGCCACTTCGATAACTGGCTGAGGAGGAGCTCTAACGTAGCCTCGAGCCCGAAGATGGGATACATAATCCCTGAGATTTTGTGCGGAAAACGCTGCATGCTCTGGGTGTCTCTCACACCACAGAGCATGCATTCTCGCCATGTATCCTCTCCGGGCGGGCTCACTGCTCTCGTAGCAATGCAGAAGTCCGTCTCTTAATTCGTCCGTCCACTCAAAGCGTCCGTTGTTATCGCGGTCGTCATCGTTTGGCAAATCATCGTTGGCCCCACCACCTTGCCTATGACCCCTAATCCGTGGGGGTCGGTTGTGGGGGCCTCTTCCTCGATCGTTCGGAACCAAGTGGTAGAGTTTACTGGGGGGTTAACCCAGTAAACCCACGGCCGACACCGGAGGGAAAGTTGCTTTTTCCCTCCCGGATGCGCATGAGCTGCCGGTCCGATTTTGCATCCTTTGCTCGGGTAGGTGGTGTCGCTACTCACCAGGGCCTTAGGTGTTGGTTGACCCCCCCGCCTACTTATTATTATTATTATTATTATTATTATTATTATTATTATTATTATTATTATTATTATTATTATTATTATTATTATTATTATTAATATTATTATTATTATTATTATTATTATTATTATTATTATTATTATTATTATTATTATTATTATTATTATTATTATTATTATTATTATTATTATTATTATTATTATTATTTAATTTGTTGAGTGCATCGACTGCTAAGGTCATTAGCACGTAGTTCCTTGGGGCATATCTGCTTTTGTTTTGCTAAATTCGTTTATACAGGGCTGTATCCTTCAGAAATTGAATGGTTCTTTCTATGAAGTAGGGGTTTGAGAGACATTCTCTCATGGATTGTGGCAGGTATAAGTTTCTTCTTTGATTGGTAAAATTTCTGCAATTGATCATTACATGTTCCACTGTAATTGATGTTTCACATTCTTCACATATAGGCTGGGGTTCTCCTAGTAGCAAGTGCATTGAGGTAAGATTTGTGTGTCCTATTCGTAATCTGCTTAAAATTGCTTGATCTCTCCGTTTCTGTTTGTTGTAAAAGTTCCACTTTGTAACAAGTGGTTTGATACTTTTCAATTTTGATTGGTTTGCGCTCCATTCATGTTGCCAACTATTCAGTATCCTGCCTTTCAAGTACAATTTGATATCATCCAGTTTGGCAGGAGTATTTTCATCAGGGGGAGTTTGTGTTGCCTCTTTTGCTTTTTGGTCTGCCTCTTCATTACCATTTATGCCAATATGGCTGGGTATCCATATCATAATTATTTTTCGTCCTTTGGTCTCCAAACAATGGTATGTATATTGAATTATTTTCACCAATGGGTCTTCATTGTATACATTGGAGATACTTTGGAGAGAACTGAGTGAGTCTGAACATATTATAGGATTCTTTATTTTCAGTATGTCTATGTATTTAAGAGCTTGCCAAATGGCATAAAGTTCAGCCGTATATACACTAGCATAGGTTAGCAGTGACCACGCATGTGTCTCATGTTCTACGGCAAATGCGCTTCCCGTTCCGTGTATAGTTCTAGACCCATCTGTATAAATCATAGTAGGATTCTCATATGTATTGATGATACTGTATAATTCTGATTTGATAAGTTGGTGAGGGGTTTCATGTTTATCATATTTCAGACATTCCCAGTGTATATTTGGTGTTCGCATTGTCCAGGGTGGAATTTCATGTTGAGTAGGATGTAGTAATTTGGGTAGTTCTATTTGAAAATTGTTCAATATTTCTTTAAGGCGATAAGTAAGGGGTTTACGAGCGAAGGATTTTCCTTCATATAATTCAAAATTTTCTTCCGAGAATGGTATTGGGTATAGTGGGTGGTCAGATTGGGAGAATACTTTTGTTCCATAGGTCGTTAAAAACTGCTATCTTCTATACTTCAATGGGGTTAATCTGGATTCAGCGCAGATTGATAGGTATGGGCTTGTTCTGAAAGCCCCCAGTGCAAGTCTGAGGCAAGTGACTTGGATAGAGTCTAATGGTTTATTATTATTATTATTATTATTATTATTATTATTATTATTATTATTATTATTATTATTATTATTATTATTATTACTATTATTATTATTATTATTATTATTATTATTATTATTATTATTATTATTATTATTATTATTATTATTATTATTATTATTATTATTATTATTATTATTATTATTATTATTATTATTATTATTTTCTCCTTAGGAGTGTACCAGTCAGGCCCTGTCTCCGGTGCTCCGACCCATCCGGAGGGCGCGCTGGTGTCGTTAACCCCAATAACCACTCCCTACGTCCGTAGGGTGGGTGATTATTGGGTCCGAGAATCGTGTGCCCTGAGTAGACGGAGCGAACCAAGTATAACGGCCTTCTGCATTCTTGCTGCTAAGATTTCTGCCATATTACGGCAAGCCGGTATTATCTTCAAGTTAGAGAGCAGTGTGTCCATCATTCCACCAAGGACTCCTATAATCAGAACCACCATTTTGACAGAATGGTCCGGATATAACCTGCGGAGTTCAAAGAGAAGATCTCGATATTTAGTCCGTTTTTCCTCCTCTTTTCGAACGATATTCATTTCGCCTGGAGCGGAAAACTCCATGACGAATATCGTTCTACTTTGGTGGTCGAGGAGGACAACATCAGGCTTATTGGCTTGTATTTTCCTGAGGGTGGGGAATGAGTAGTTCCAATAGATTCGGCATCGCTCATTCTCCACCACGGACTCAATATCCCCCGGAGCATAAGGCAACACCGGTGTCTCGTCTATACCGTACGAGTGTCGTAGGTGGTAGTACAACACTCGTAGCGCCGCGTTATGCCTGTGGATATAGGCTCAGACCGCATAAGATGGGCATGCTGATAGCAAATGCATTACGGTCTCAGGTGCCCCACGACATGCCCTGCATCGGGTGTCAGGGACGTCTATACCCATCACGCGACTACGGTAGACAAGGGTGTTGAAAACACCATCCTGGCAGGCCATTATGAATCCCTCGGTCTCCGACTTCAGCTCACTTGACCTGAGGAAGGCAAAGGTCAAGCTTTTGGATAAGCCAAGGTCTTCGATGTTATGAAAGAAGACACCATGCATTGGCTTATCCATATGTAGCTGTAGCAGGACCTCTGTCTCCGCAGCTTTTATGTGAGCTTTTTGCTGAACGGGTCCCAACTCGGTGACAGAGTTTGGGTTAGCCCGTTCAGTGTCGAAAACGAGACCGAGTTCATCGGCCGCACGGGTAGCTGCCTTAAAAAAGGAATGCTCCAATCCCTGCTTTCTCATGGTCGCGGACCATGCAGAGAAGAGGATCTGAACTCCTGATGACTTTACAGGCCCCATCCAGAACCATTCTGTTATGCAGACACTCCAAACTCAAAAGTCCACGGCCTCCCCGCTGTCTGGGAAAGTATAACCGTGGAACGGACGATTTAGGATGCAAGCTCCTATTGAGATGCATCATTTTGCGAGACTTAACGTCAAGTTGTCGCAGCTCTTCCTTAGTCCACTTCATCACTCCGAAAGAGTAAAGAAGGATCGGAACGGCAAGCATATTAGTTGCAGCAACTTTGTTCATCCCCGACAGTTCTGATGACCAGATCTGTCGGAGTTTATGCTGATACTTGCCGCGGAGAGAGTTTTTAACTGCAAATACCTCTTGGGAGCGGCGTTGTTCCACCCGAAGGTAGGCATAAGCCTCTCCGGCATCCAGATGATGTAGGATGCTTCCGTCTACGAGCTGGACATCCTCTCCGTATTCCTCGCATCGTCCTCTTTTGAGATGAACCGTGGCACATTTGTCGATCCCAAATTCCATACCGATAGCATGCGTATATTCTTCCACCACCCTAAGGGACTGATGTAGGTCCCTTTCTCCAGAGGCATACAATTTATTATTATTATTATTATTATTATTATTATTATTATTATTATTATTATTATTATTATTATTATTATTATTATTATTATTATTATTATTATTATTATTATTATTATTATTATTATTATTATTATTATTATTATTTTTCTCCTTAGGAGTGTACCAGTCTTGTATTTGCCTGAGGGTGGGGAATGAGTAGTTCCAATAGATTCGGCATCTCTCATTCTCCACCACGGACTCAATATCCCCCGGAACATAAGGCAACACCGGTGTCTCGTCTATACCGTACGAGTGTCGTAGATGATAGTACAACACTCGTAGCGCCGCGTTATGCCTGTGGATATAGGCTGAGACCGCATAAGATCGGCATGCTGATAGCAAATGCATTCCGGTCTCAGGTGCCCCACGACATGCCCTGCATCGGGTGTCAGGGACGTCTATACCCATCACGCGACTACGGTAGACAAGGGTGTTGAAGACACCATCCTGGCAGGCCATTATGAATCCCTCGGTCTCCGACTTTAGCTAACTCGATCTGAGGAAGCCAAAGGTCATGCTTTTGGATAAGCCAAGGTCTTCGATGTTGTGAAAGAAGACACCATGCATTGGCTTATCCATATGTAGCTAAAGCAGGACCTCTGTCTCCGCAGCTTTTATGTGAGCTTTTTGCTGAACGGGTCCCAACTCGGTGACAGAGTTTGGGTTAGCCCGTTCAGTGTCGAATACGAGACCGAGTTCATCGGCCGCACGGGTTGCTGCCTTAAAAAGAAATGCTCCAATTCCTGCTTTCTCATGGTCGCGGACCATGCAGAGAAGGGGATCTGAACTCCTGATGACTTTACAGGCCCCATCCAGAACCATTCTGTTATGCAGACACTCCAAACTCAAAAGTCCACGGCCTCCCCGTTGTCTGGGAATGTATAACCGTGGAACGGACGATTTAGGATGCAAGCACCTATTGAGATGCATCACTTTGCGAGTTTTAACGTCGAGTTGTCGCAGCTCTTCCTTAGTCCACTTCATTACTCCGAAAGAGTAGAGAAGGATCGGAACGGCAAGCATATTGGTTGCAGCAACTTTGTTATTATTATTATTATTATTATTATTATTATTATTATTATTATTATTATTATTATTATTATTATTATTATTATTATTTTGTTTTTTTTTTTTTTTGATTTAGCATCTTTCGATTGCTAGGATCAGTTAGCTGCAAATATATATTTATATATTATTATATACAGGGTGTTAATTAAGTACGTTGACAAACTTCGGGAGGTGATTCATTGAAAGTTTTCAGGACGAAAAGTTCATGTAAACATATGTCCCAAACGGCTTGGTTTTCGAGATACAGGGTAATAAAAATAATTTTTTTTCAAGATTTTTTAAAAAAGCTTGTCTTATATTTTTTATTTTATAATTTTTATTCATCGTAGATTTTTCAAATTCTGAAAAAATATTTCCATCAATTTACACTAATTGAGAATGTTTCATTTTCAAATTTTCTAATGTGATGTGACACTGGAAAATGTTTAAATTAATATTTTCATTATAGCTCCTGAACCGTACAAGTAAATGAAAAAATTCAAAAAAACAAAAAGATGTTAAATGAAACAACATTGATTATTCCTTTCTCATAATATGTCAGTGGCGACGGAAAAAAAATTATGAAGGGTTGAACAAAGCTTGACTCTGAAAAAAGGAGGACCCTGTGAATTATTTGAGAAGTGCATTATTTTGTATCGTGCGTACTATTGAATGGATTGTACTTGCCTAATTTGAACTAATTATTGTCGAAAATGTCGAAGTTAACTCTGAAAAATCTTGAAAAAAATGTATTTTTATCACCCTGTATCTCGAAAACCAAGTCGTTTGGGACATATGTTTATATGAACTTTTCGTCCTCAAAACTTTCAAAGAATCTCCTCCCGAAGTTTGTCAACGTACTTAATTAACACCCTGTATATTCAAGTGTCCTAGGTATACCAGTGATTTTCTAATAGTTTCTTCACTTTTGAATATATCTGTTATGGCATGTTCTGTTCCGATATTGTTTCTAAGCTGGGAGTAATTTGGACATGAAAAGATATGGGTAACAGATAGTCTAGTATTGCATTGGTCGCATTTTGTTCGTTGGCCTCCGGCTAGGAGATAAGAATGTGAGAGATTTGAGTGTCCGATTCTCAGGCGGCAGGTGATGACTTGTTCTCTTCTATTTAAGGATGCTGGGTAAGTCCATTTTTTTATATCTGGTTTTATGGACGTCAACTGGATGTCTTGTGTCGAGCATCGATCTTGCCATGATTTGTTCATTATTTCTCTAATGACTGTTTTAATGTTCAGATATGGGACAGGGATACCTTCATCTGCTGGGGAACGAGTTGCATGTTTTGCTGCTATGTCTGCCATCTCATTGCCTCGAATGTTACAGTGGCTGGGGGTCCATAAGAGAGTACATTTCTTTTCCACTGACGACAAGTGGGTAACTAACTCTAGGATTCTCACGCTATAAAGGGATTTTGTGAATCTGTTTTCTAATGATTGAAGGGCACTCAAGGAGTCCGTACAAATAACGCAGCTTTGTGATTGGGAGAAGGAGAAAAATAGAAGAGCTTGCCATATAGCATACAATTCTGCAGTAAAAATTGAGCAGTAGGAATTCAAGGTCCACCAGTATTCCTTTTTCTCTATTACCATTGCTGCACCGACTCCGTTTCTAGTTTTCGATCCATCTGTATAAATGATGAGGCTGTTTTGGTAACGGTCTGGTTCGGATCTGAATCAAACTCTGTAAGACGAGGCTGATGTATCATCTTTTCTCCACAAGGATAAGCTGAGGTTCAACTGTGGTATCGAGAATTGCCAGGGAGGTGTTGCAGGTATGTTTTCACTCATTAAATGAGAATTTGTCACAGGCTTCACGGTAACGAATTCTTCCTGGTCTGGATACTGTCGGTCTGTTGGAGAATTCATTATCAGTCAAAAATTTGGCATGATTGATATGGGATGGTCGGGAGATAGTTTGCGATGAGTAGGTGATTGTTTGAAGATCTCTTCTCAGATCTAGTGGAAGAGTAGAAGTGTCACATAGTACTGCAGCTGCAGGGCTCGTTCGGAAGGCCCCTGTACATAGTCTGAGTGCTGATAGTTGAAGACTGTACAATTGTTTCAGTCTCGAAGGTCTCCAGGAGTTGTATACGATCGCTCCGTAATCCATTCGACTCTGTATAAGTGACCTGTGGAGGCTCAAAAGGATTTCTCTGTCTGCTCCCCATCTTATATTTGCCATACATCGTATGATATTCAGAGCTCTCTGGCATTTTGCCATCAATTGATCGATGTGTTCTTTCCAGTAAAGTTTTTTGTCAAAGAAGATGCCCAGAAATGTTATACATTCTTTGGCGCTTATTTGATGTCCGCATATATAGAGTTCAGGTTCTGAATGTTCTAACCTCAGCCTACAAAAGTGAATACAATTGGTTTTTTCACTTGAGAAAAGAAAGCCCCGTTGCTTCGATGACTGGTCCAAGGAGTCAATCTCGTTATTTAAATTCTCGTTTATCACATCCATAGATTTGTGTCTGTAGAGAACAATCAGGTCGTCTACATAGAGAATTTTCTCAACACGGTTTTCTCTCTTTTCAAGGAGAAAATGTATGGCTACTGCTAATAGAGATACGCTAAGAACAGAGCCTTGTGGAATTCCATTCTCAAGTACTCTAATAGAGGACTCTATGGATCCTAAATGGACAAGGAAAGATCGATCATCTAAAAAACCTTGTAAAAAAATTGGCATTTTCCCTCGTAGTCCCCAAACGTGTAGTTGTTTCATGATGGAAAATCGCCATGTTCTATCATAGGCTTTTTGAAGATCGAAACTAATTGCTACTAAATGTTCTCTATTGAAGAATGAGGTCTGAATTTCATTCTCAAGGTAAACTAATGCGTCGATTGTAGAGTGTTTGCTCCTACATCCAACTTGAGATTCTGATAAAAGGGAATTAGATTCAAACCACCAGGTGAGTCTCATATTAACGATCTTCTCAAATAATTTTCCCATGCAGCTTGTTAGTGAGATTGGACGAAAGTTGTTTGGATCTAAGGGGCATTTTCCTTGTTTCAGGACTGGGATGACGGTGTCAATTTTCCATTGTTTCGGATATATTCCTGATTCCCATATGGAGTTGAACAATCTTAAGAGTGTATTTTTCTCTTTCACAGGCAAGGTTTTGAGCATACAGTATAGTATATTATCTTGGCCTGCTGCAGCTTCCGAACTGTTTTCGAGGGCAAATTCCAGTTCGTCCATTGTTATATCACAATTATAGTTGAAATGGATTTGGGAATCAAAGTTAAGAACATTATTTTCCTCATGTGTTTTCGTATCCAAAAATTGGGGTTCATAATTGGTTGAGTTGCTGATCTGTGCAAAATGATTGGCGAATGATTCGCAGACCTCGACTGGATCTGTTATCATTAAATTGTCACACATGAGAGCTTCTGGGATATCGAAGGTGTTTTTGCCGGCGATAATTCTGATTTTCCTCCAAATATCTCCAAGTCCAACCTCAGGTGTTATCGACGATATATATTCTTCCATGAGGCCTTTTTCGATTGGGTGATTAGCCTTCTTGCATAGGCTCTAGCTTTTTTGAAATCTATCAAATTGTTTAGAGTTGGCTGCTTGTTGAATTTATTGTACGCCTTTTTTCTCATCGATATTGCATCTCTGATGTCGTTGTTCCACCAAGGAACTGGTCGATGAGATTTTGTTGGCTTTGACATGGGAATACTAGATTTGGCAGCATTCATCACTGCATTGGTAAGAATATCCACAGCATTTTCAATGTCATCTGGGAAGTTAGGGATACTTATCATTTTGGAATACTTTTCCCAGTTAGCTTTTTTCGGTAGCCATCTCTCCTTTATCGAGTATATTTTCACGAGGCCATCCAAACGAATGATGATAGGAAAATGGTCGCTTGAGTGGAGGTTGTTTAGAGTATCCCATGTTAATCTCGTAGCAAGTTGGGGTGAGCATAAACTGAGATCGATAGCAGAAGTTTGACCTGATCGTGTTTCAAAGTGAGTTGCTTTACCAGAATTCAAAAGAATCAAGTTGTTCGCATCTATTACAGATTCCACTCGTCGACCCCTAGTGTCCATGAATCGACCTCCCCAAGAAGAAGAGTGGGCGTTGAAATCTCCAAATATCAGGTATGGGCGGGGGAGTTGATCAATGATACTCTGGATACATAGGGGTGCCAATTTCCATCAGGTAAGTACAGATTACAAATAGTAACCTTGAATGGTAGCTGAATCTGGACTGCAGTGACCTGTAGATCTGTGACTAATCTTACTTTTTTTGCAGGTATATTATCACGGACGAAAGTGGCAACACCTCCTCTTGATCTATGGATGGGCAGAACATCTTTGCGAAAGCAATGGTACCCTCTAAGGTGAAAGGGGACATAGGGTACCAGATGGGATTCTTGAAGGGCTAATACGAGGGGAGAAATATCGTTTTTTATTATTTGAATTTCGCTGAGCTTGTGTTTGAGGCCATTACAATTCCATTGTAAAAATGAATTATAATTGTTGGGAGTGAATAGAAATAGATAAAATATGTAGCTAAAATATTATAGTACATGAATAAAATTGATAAATAAAATATAAATATATATATATATATATATATGGAACTAGTAAATAGTGGGGATTAGCAGCAAAATCAAAGAGTACTCTTTAAAGTTTGTCCAAGCTTTCGGAAATTTAATAACTTATTTCCATCATCAGGGATACTACAATTTGCATGTGTAAGTAATATAAAAAATATATATGTACGGTTAACTTACATCTTTGTTGAGATTGTTCGACGCGATGTTATTCAACCATAAGTGGCACATTGTGCAAGATGAAAATTGATATAAAACAAGTGAAATTGTAAAGATGTCATAAAATATTTAGATAAAAATACGTTACATTTAAAATTGTTAAAATTACTTTATATTTTGACCACGTCAGGCCAAATCAATGCTATTGGTTAAGAGAAGACAGACAGTTGACATGACATATGACTTAGTCACTAGGTGTCACTTTACCAATTAAAAATCGGATTTACGGACTCTAACATAAGTTGGTTACTGTAAATTGGTACCACTGACTGAGTCATATGTCATGTCAACTTTCTGTCTTCTCTTAACCAATAGCATTGATTTGGCCTGACGTGGTCAAAATATAAAGTAATTTTAACAATTTTAAATGTAACGTATTTTTATCTAAATATTTTATGACATCTTTACAATTTCACTTGTTTTATATCAATTTTCATCTTGCACAATGTGCCACTTATGGTTGAATAACATCGCGTCGAACAATCTCAACAAAGATGTAAGTTAACCGTACATATATATTTTTTATATTACTTACACATGCAAATTATAGTATCCCTGATGATGGAAATAAGTTATTAAATTTCCGAAAGCTTGGACAAACTTTAAAGAGTACTCTTTGATTTTGCTGCAAAGCCCCACTATTTACTAGTTCCATTCCTAACTAGTCAGCAACGACTACCCTTCCTCTATATATATATATATATATATAGACAGACAGACAGACTGAAAAATTTTATTTCCCAAGAAACTACATACATTTATCAATTTTTTTTTTTTTTATCAAAATACACATTTAAAAAATGACAAGTTTCGCTCATAGAGCATGAGAGAAAGAGAAAGGTTTGTTTTTTTATATATGATACGATTGTTTTGTTTGTTTAGTTTGCAAGAACATACTATTAAAAATGAACATGATATTAACATAAATATTATTCAACAATATCAGTTTTTTTTTTTTTTTTTTACTTGAAGGCAGAAATTATTGGAGTGAGTCATCGAAAAATTCGTTGAGAGTATAGTATACTTTAGTTTGTAGAAGTTTTCTCAATTGTTTTTTGAATTTGTTGGCTGTAGTTATATTTTCGAAAGAGTTAGGCAATTTGTTTAGTATTCTTATTCCCATGTATAATGGTCTTTTTCGATTCACTTGGTAATTGAATGATGGTATCAAGAAATTATATATATATATATATATATATATATTATATGTATGAAATGGATAGAAATAACTTTAAGTATATATATATATGATTGTAAAAATAAAATATAATTTAATATCACAAGTTTTCTGTTAATTCAGACAGGGGAGGATCCATCTGATCCGTATCTGTCTGGGAATTAGGGAGAGGGTGGTTGGGGATTTCTTTTCTAGGTTTGCCTTTTTTTGCCAACCTTTTTTTGTCTTCTTTCTGGGTTCATCCTGGTTTTCCAAAAAATTCTCACTCGTTATCGAGTCGATGTCTGAACTATCATTTCTGTCGCGTTTAGATGTCTGGGACACAGGACGGCTGAAAGGGTGTTCTGGGGGGGTTCCTGGGAGTAGAGGAGTGAGTCGCCTAGTAATAGTCGATGTAGAAGGGGGTGGAAGAAAGCTATTTTTGAGAGGGAGAAGTTCTTTGACTATTTCATGTGAGGAGGGTTGTGAACGAGATGTGGCAGCTTGGGCATAAGACGTATTTGGTTTTGGGGTATGTACGATGACTTTTTTTCTTGCTTCACTATATGGTATATTCTCTTTGACTTTGATTTCTTGGATTGCAATCTCCTGCTTGAAGATTGGACAGTCTTTTGATCTTGCAGAATGGGGACCTTCGCAATTGACACATTCGATTGGCTGAGAGCATGGGGTTCCAGTGTGTAGATCTTTTCCACATACACATACTTGATCTTTTGTACATCTTATCGCAGTGTGGCCGAAAAGTTGGCATATAAATCATCGTAATGGGGATGGGATGAAAGGTCGAACCTTTAGGAAATAAAAGGCAATTTGAACTTCTCTTGGTAGCGTGGGGGAATTGAATGTCAGAATATGATTAGGTGTATCGATGAGAATACCTTCTCTTTTACTTTTTATTCTCTCAACCTCAGTAACGCCTATATCTCTTAGTTCTTCTAATGTATTATAATTATTATTATTATTATTATTATTATTATTATTATTATTATTATTATTATTATTATTATTATTATTATTATTATTATTATTACTATTATTATTAATTATTATTATTATTATTATTATTATTATTATTATTATTATTATTATTATTATTATTATTATTATTATTATTATTATTATTATTATTATTATTATTATTATTATTATTATTATTATTATTATTATTATTATTATTATAATTATTATTATTATTATTATTATTATTATTATTATTATTATTATTATTATTATTATTATTATTATTATTATTATTATTTTTTTTTTCTCCTTAGGAGTGTACCAGTCAGGCCCTGTCTCCGGTGCTCCGACCCATCCGGAGGGCGCGCTGGTGTCGTTAACCCCAATAACCACTCCCTACATCCGTAGGGTGAGTGATTATTGGGTCCGAGAATCGTGTGCCCTGAGTAGACGAAGCGAACCAAGTATAACGGCCTTCTGCATTCTTGCTGCTAAGATTTCTGCCATATTACGGCAAGCAGGTATTATTTTCAAATTGGAGAGCAGTGTGTCCATCATTCCACCAAGGACTCCTATGATCAGATCCACCATTTTGACAGAATGGTCCGGATATAACCTGCGGAGTTCAAAGAGAAGATCTCGATATTTAGTCCGTTTTTCCTCCTCTTTTCGAACGATATTAATTTCGCCTGGAGCGGAAAACTCCATGACGAATATCGTTCTACTTTGGTGGTCGAGGAGGACAACATCAGGCTTATTGGCTTGTATTTGCCTGAGGGTGGGGAATGAGTAGTTCCAATAGATTCGGCATCTCTCATTCTCCACCACGGACTCAATATCCCCCGGAGCATAAGGCAACACCGGTGTCTCGTCTATACCGTACGAGTATCGTAGGTGGTAGTACAACACTCGTAGCGCCGCGTTATGCCTGTGGATATAGGCTGAGACCGCATAAGATGGGCATGCTGATACCAAATGCATTACGGTCTCAGGTGCCCCACGACATGCCCTGCATCGGGTGTCAGGGACGTCTATACCCATCACGCGACTACGGTAGACAAGGGTGTTGAAGACACCATCCTGGCAGGCCATTATGAATCCCTCGGTCTCCGACTTTAGCTTACTCGACCTGAGGAAGGCAAAGGTCAAGCTTTTGGATAAGCCAAGGTCTTCGATGTTATGAAAGAAGACACCATGCATTGGCTTATCCATATGTAGCTGTAGCAGGACCTCTGTCTCCGCAGCTTTTATCTGAGCTTTTTGCTGAACGGGTCCCAACTCGGTGACAGAGTTTGGGTTAGCCCGTTCAGTGTCGAAAACGAGACCGAGTTCATCGGCCGCACGGGTAGCTGCCTTAAAAAGGAATGCTCCAATCCCTGCTTTCTCATGGTCGCGGACCATGCAGAGAAGGGGATCTGAACTCCTGATGACTTTACAGGCCCCATCCAGAACCATTCTGTTATGCAGACACTCCAAACTCAAAAGTCCACGGCCTCCCCGTTGTCTGGAAAAGTATAACCGTGGAACGGACGATTTAGGATGCAAGCTCCTATTGAGATGCATCATTTTGCGAGTCTTAACGTCAAGTTGTCGCAGCTCTTCCTTAGTCCACTTCATCACTCCGAAAGAGTAAAGAAGGATCGGAACGGCAAGCATATTAGTTGCAGCAACTTTGTTCTTCCCCGACAGTTCTGATGACCAGATCTGTCGGAGTTTATGCTGATACTTGCCGCGGAGAGAATTTTTAACTGCAAATACCTCTTGGGAGCGGCGTTGTTCCACCCCAAGGTAGGTATAAGTCTCTCCGGCATCCAGATGATGTATGATGCTTCCGTCTACGAGCTGGACATCCTCTCCGTATTCCTCGCATCGTCCTCTTTTGAGATGAACCGTGGCACATTTGTCGATCCCAAATTCCATACCGATAGCATGCGTATATTCTTCCACCACCCTAAGGGACTGATGTAGGTCCCTTTCTCCAGAGGCATACAATTTGAGGTCATCCATGTAAAATAGATGGGTGACATTATGCCTCCGGTTGCTGGGGGTGCCGCAGTTGTACCCACGGGTATTCCTGAGCGCAACGGACAATGGCAATAGTGAGATGCAGAAGAGAAGAGGGCTAAGGGAGTCTCCCTGAAACACACCTCTTCTAATGATGACCTGCTCTGTTTGGACTATGTCTCTACCAGATCTTATGGTGAAGCGAGTCCTCCAGAGCGGCATCAGTTGTCCAATGCATCCCACTATTTGACCGGGTACCTCAAGGCATCTGAGCAAATGCATGATTAACTCATGTGATGTTGTATCAAATGCCTTGCGGTAATCGATCCAGGCCATCGAAAGGTTACGCTTATACTGCACGGAGTCCTGCGTCATACATCTATCGATGAGCAGGTTCTCCTTGCACCCGGCGACCCCTTTCTTTCACCCTCTTTGCTCATTTATCCGTTCATACACCGGATCAACTGCGGAGAGAATGCGCGTGTATAAGATGCGCGTAAACACCTTATAACACGCATTCAAGCATGTTATCGGCCTGTAATTCTTTGGATCAGACAAATCTCCGTTTTTGGGGATGAGCACGGTTCGCCCCTCGACAAACCACTCTGGAATCTGCTGTTCCCCATCTAGCCATGAGTTGAAAACTCTGGCCAGATGGCGGTGGGTTGTTGGAAACTTTTTCCACCAATAGTTATTCAACCCATCAGGGCCTGGAGCAGCGAAATTCTTAGAGCCTTTTAGGGCCACTCGTACTTCTTCCGTGGTTATCGGAATGCGCAGATCATTGAGCTCAGGCTGCCGAAGCCTCCTGCAAAATGCTTCGAACTGCGCTAGGGCTGGAGTATCTACATTGAGTGGTTGCGGATACTCATAGATATTCTTCCAGAATGTTTCCACCCGATCTGCAGCCGGCGGGTTAGCGACAACACGTGGAGGCTCTTGGAATAAGCGAGAAGGTTTATCGCGGAACTTTATGTTTTCCGCGATACCTCTCGCCCGCCTCACTAGTGACTTCTTTGCAGCCACTAGCATTCGTATCCTATCAAGGCAGTGCTGTTTGATGGTGAACAGCACACCTTGATTTAATGTGTGGTGAGCTCGTCTCAGTTTTGCGGCAATTCGCCGCACTGCGGGAGTGAAAGTCCTATTGGCCGCCACGAAGTCCACCACACACTGGATACGAGACGCGTGTTGTCTCGCCGACTTGATCTTGGCTTCCATCTTGTGTACACGTCGTTCATGCCTCCCTAACAGAGCGGTGGTGTCCCTCCTCTCCGTTTGGGATAGAGCATGAGCGGCGTCGTACACGACAGAATTGATCTGCCAGATGTCAGCCTCTTCTGGAAGAACATCGCCAATCTCCGCATCCACCCGTGCCAGTTCTTGCGGCTTCAGGGGCTTCATATTGTGAAGCGCCCTGCGGGTTCTGATATCCTCCATCAGTGGAACAATGCGATTCTCCTCCACAGCCAAACCGACACGTGGCATATCTGCCACTTCGATAACTGGCTGAGGAGGAGCTCTAACGTAGCCTCGAGCCCGAAGATGGGATACATAATCCCTGAGATTTTGTGCGGAAAACGCTGCATGCTCTGGGTGTCTCTCACACCACAGAGCATGCATTCTCGCCATGTATCCCCTCCGGGCGGGCTCACTGCTCTCGTAGCAATGCAGAAGTCCGTCCCTTAATTCGTCCGTCCACTCAAAGCGTCCGTTGTTATCGCGGTCGTCATCGTTTGGCAAATCGTCGTTGGCCCCACCACCTTGCCTATGACCCCTAATCCGAGAGGGTCGGTTGTGGGGGCCTCTTCCTCGATCGTTTGGAACCGAGTAGTAGAGTTTACTGGGGGGTTAACCCAGTAAACCCACGGCCGACACCGGAGGGAAAGATGCTTTTTCCCTCCCGGATGCGCATGAGCTGCCGGTCCGATTTTGCATCCTTTGCTCGGGTAGGTGGTGTCGCTACTCACCAGGGCCTTAGGTGTTGGTTGACCCCCCTGCCTTTTATTATTATTATTATTATTATTATTATTATTATTATTATTATTATTATTATTATTATTATTATTATTATTATCATTATTATTATTATTATTATTATTATTATTATTATTATTATTATTATTATTATTATTATTATTATTATTATTATTATTATTATTATTATTATTATTATAATTATTATTATTTTCCCCTTAGGAGTGTACCAGTCAGGCCCTGTATCCGGTGCTCCGACCCATCCGGAGGGCGCGCTGGTGTCGTTAACCCCAATAACCACTACCTACGTCCGTAGGGTGAGTGACTATTGGGTCCGAGAATCGTGTGCCCTGAGTAGACGGAGCGAACCAAGGATAACTGCCTTCTGCATTCTTGCTGCTAAGATTTCTGCCATATTACGGCAAGCCGGTATTATCATCAAGTTCGAGAGCAGTGTGTCCATCATTCCACCAAGGACTCCTATAATCATCAGAATGGTCCGGATATAACCTGCGGAGTTCAAAGAGAAGATCTCGATATTTAGTCCGTTTTTCCTCCTCTTTTCGAACGATATTCATTTCGCCTGGAGCGGAAAACTCCATGACAAATATCGTTCTACTTTGGTGGTCGAGGAGGACAACATCAGGCTTATTGGCTTGTATTTGCCTGAGGGTGGGGAATGAGTAGTTCCAACAGATTCGGCATCTCTCATTCTCCACCACGGACTCAATATCCCCCGGAACATAAGGCCCTGCCCTGCATCGGGTGTCAGGGACTACGGTTGACAAGGGTGTTGAAGACACCATCCTGGCAGGCCATTATGAATCCGTCGGTCTCCGACTTTAGCTCACTCGACCTGAGGAAGGCAAAGGTCAAGCTTTTGGATAAGCCAAGGTCTTCGATGTTATGAAAGAAGACACCATGCATTGGCTTATCCATATGTAGCTGTAGCAGGACCTCTGTCTCCGCAGCTTTTATGTGAGCTTTTTGCTGAACGGGTCCCAACTCGGTGACAGAGTTTGGGTTAGCCCGTTCAGTGTCGAAAACGAGACCGAGTTCATCGGCCGCACGGATAGCTGCCTTAAAAAGGAATGCTCCAATCCCTGCTTTCTCATGGTCGCGGACCATGCAAAGAAGGAGATCTGAACTCCTGATGACTTAACAGGCCCCATCCAGAACCATTCTGTTATGCAGACACTCCAAACTCACAAGTCCACGGCCTCCCCGTTGTCTGGGAAAGTATAACCGTGGAACGGACGATTTAGGATGCAAGCTCCTATTGAGATGCATCATTTTGCGAGTCTTAACGTCGCGTTGTCGCAGCTCTTCCTCAGTCCAGTTCATCACTCCGAAAGAGTAAAGAAGGATCGGAACGGCAAGCATATTAGTTGCAGCAACTTTGTTCTTCCCCGACAGTTCTGATGACCAGATCTGTCGGAGTTTATGCTGATACTTGCCGAGGAGAGAGTTTTCAACTGCAAATACCTCTTGGGAGCGGCGTTGTTCCTCTCCAAGGTAGGTATAAGTCTCTCCGGCATCCAGATGATGTAGGATGCTTCCGTCTACGAGCTGGACATCCCCTCCGTATTCCTCGCATCGTCCTCTTTTGAGATGAACCGTGGCACATTTGTCAATCCCAAATTCCATACCGATAGCATGCGTATATTCTTCCACCACCCTAAGGGACTGATGTAGGTCCCTTTCTCCAGAGGCATACAATTTGAGGTCATCCATGTAAAATAGATGGGTGACATTATGCCTACGGTTGCTGGGGGTGCCGCAGTTGTACCCACGGGTATTCCTGAGTGCAACGGACAATGGCAATAGTGAGGTGCAGGAGAGAAGAGGGCTAAGGGAGTCTCCCTGAAACACGCCTATTATTATTATTATTATTATAATTTTTTTTTCCCTAAGGAGTGTACTAGTCAGGCCCTGTCTCCGGTGCTCCGACCCATCCAGAGGGCGCGCTGGTGTCGTTAACCCCAATAACAACTCCCTACGTCCGTAGAATGAGTGACTATTGGGTCCGAGAATCGTGTGCCCTGAGAAGACGGAGCGAACCAAGGATAACGGCCTTCTGCATTCTTGCTGCTGAGATTTCTGCCATATTACGGCAAGCCGGTATCATCTTCATTCCACCAAGGACTCCTATAATCAGATCCACCATTTTGACAGGATGGTCCGGATATAACCTGCGGAGTTCAAAGAGAAGATCTCGATATTTAGTCCGTTTTTCCTCCCCTTTTCGAAAGATATTCATTTCGCCTGGTGCGGAAAACTCCATGACGAATATCGTTCTACTTTGGTGGTCGAGGAGGACAACATCAGGCTTATTGGCTTGTATTTGCCTGAGGGTTGGGAATGAGTAGTTCCAATAGATTCGGCATCTCTCATTCTCCACCACGGACTCAATATCTCCCGGAACATAAGGCAACACCGGTGTCTCGTCTATACCGTACGAGTGTCGTGGGTGATAGTACAACACTCGTAGCGCCGCGTTATGCCTGTGGATATAGGCTGAGACCGCATAAGATGGGCATGCTGATAGCAAATGCATTACGGTCTCAGGTACCCCACGACATGACCTGCATCGGGTGTCAGGGACGTCTATAACCATCACGCGACTACGGTAGACCAGGGTGTTGAAGACACCATCCTGGCAGGCCATTATGAATCCCTCGGTCTCCGACTTTAGCTCACTCGACCTGAGGAAGGCAAAGGTCATGCTTTTGGATAAGCCAAGGTCTTCGATGTTGTGAAAGAAGACACCATGCATTTGCTTATCCATATGTAGCTGTAGCAGGACCTCTGTCTCCGCAGCTTTTATGTGAGCTTTTTGCAGAACGGGTCCCAAATCGGTGACAGAGTTTGGGTTAGCCCGTTCAGTGTCGAATACGAGACCAAGTTAATCGGCCGCACGGGTTGCTGCCTTAGAAAGAAATGCTCCAATCCCTGCTTTCTCATGGTTGCGGACCATGCAGAGAAGGGAATCTGAATTCCTGATGACTTAACAGGCCCCATCCAGAACCATTCTGTTATGCAGACACTCCAAACTCAAAAGTCCACGGCCTCCCCGTTGTCTGGGAAAGTATAACCGTGGAACGGACGATTTAGGATGCAAGCTCCTATTGAGATGCATCATTTTGCGAGTCTTAACGTCAAGTTGTCGCAGCTCTTCCTTAGTCCACTTCATTACTCCGAAAGAGTAGGGAAGAATCAGAACAGCAAGCATATTAGTTGCAGCAACTTTGTTCTTCCCCGACAGTTCTGATGACCAGATCTGTCGGAGTTTATGCTGATACTTGCCGCGGAGAGAGTTTTTAACTGCAAATACCTCTTGGGAGCGGCGTTGTTCCACCCCAAGGTAGGTATAAGTCTCTCCGGCATCCAGATGATGTAGGATGCTTCCGTCTACGAGCTGGACATCCTCTCTGTATTCCTCGCATCGTCCTCTTTTGAGATGAACCGTGGCACATTTGTCGATCCCAAATTCCATACCGATAGCATGCGTATATTCTTCCACCAACCTAAGGGACTGATTTAGGTCCCTTTCTCCAGAGGCATATAATTTAAGGTCATCCATGTAAAATAGATGGGTGACTTCATGCCTCCGGTTGCTGGGGGTGCCGCAGTTGTACCCACGGGTATTCCTGAGTGCAACGGACAATGGCAATAGTGAGATGCAGAAGATAAGAGGGCTGAGGGAGTCTCCCTGAAACACGCCTCTTCTAATGATGACCTGCTCTGTTTGGACTATGTCTGTACCAGATCTTATGGTGAAGCGAGTCCTCCAGAGCGGCATCAGTTGTCCAATGCATCCCACTATTTGACCGGGTACCTCAAGGCATGTGAGCAAATGCATAAAAAACTCATGTGATGTTGTATCGAATGCCTTGCGGTAATCGATCCAGGCCATCGAAAGGTTACGCTTATACTGCACGGAGTCCTGCGTGATACATCTATCGATAAGCAGGTTCTCCTTGCACCCGGCGACCCCTTTCTTTGACCCTCTTTGCTCTTGTATCCGTTCATAGACCGGATCAACTGCGGAGAGAATGCGCGTGTATAAGATGCGCGTAAACACCTTATAACACGCATTCAAGCATGTTATCGGCCTGTAATTCTTTGGATCAGACAAATCTCCATTTTTGGGGATGAGCACGCTTCGCCCCTGACAAACCCATTCGGAATCTGCTGCTCCCCATCAAGCCATGAGTTGCAAACTCTGGCCAGATGGCGGTGGGTTGTTGGAAACTTTTTCCACCAATAGTTATTCAACCCATCAGGGCCTGGAGCAGCGAAATTCTTAGAGCCTTTTAGGGCCCCTCGTACTTCTTCCGTGGTTATCGGAATGCGCAGATCATTGAGCTCAGGCTGCCGAAGCCTCCTGCAAAATGCTTCGAACTGCGCTAGGGCTGGAGTATCTACATTGAGTGGTTGCGGATACTCATAGATATTCTTCCAGAATGTTTCCACCCGATCTGCAGCCGGCGGGTTATCGACAACACGTGGAGGCTCTTGGAATAAGCGAGAAGGTTTATCGCGGAACTTTATGTTTTCCGCGATACCTCTCGCCCGCCTCACTAGTGACTTCTTTGCAGCCACTAGCATTCGTATCCTATCAAGGCAGTGCTGTTTGATGGTGAACAGCACACCTTGATTTAATGTGTGGTGAGCTCGTCTCAGTTTTGCGGCAATTCGCCGCACTGCGGGCGTGAAAGGCCTATTGGCCGCCACGAAGTCCACCACACACTGGATACGAGACGCGTGTTGTCTCGCCGACTTGATCTTGGCTTCCATCTTGTGTACACGTCGTTCATGCCTCCCTAACAGAGCGGTGGTGTCCCTCCTTTCCGTTTGGGATAGAGCATGAGCGGCGTCGTACACGACAGAATTGATCTGCCAGATGTCAGCCTCTTCTGGAAGAACATCGCCAATCTCCGCATCCACCCGTGCCAGTTCTTGCGGCTTTAGGGGCTTCATATTGTGAAGCGCCCTGCGGGTTCTGATATCCTCCATCAGTGGAACAATGCGATTCTCCTCCACAGCCAAACCGACACGTGGCATATCTGCCACTTCGATAACTGGCTGAGGAGGAGCTCTAACGTAGCCTCGAGCCCGAAGATGGGATACATAATCCCTGAGATTTTGTGCGGAAAACGCTGCATGCTCTGGGTGTCTCTCACACCACAGAGCATGCATTCTCGCCATGTATCCTCTCCGGGCGGGCTCACTGCTCTCGTAGCAATGCAGAAGTCCGTCCCTTAATTCGTCCGTTGTTATCGCGGTCGTCATCGTTTATTATTATTATTATTATTATTATTATTATTATTATTATTATTATTATTTTTTTTTTTTTTTTTTTTTTTTTTTTTTTTTTTTTTTGGTCTTCAGGCATCGACAACTATGGTCATTAGCCTTCCATTAGTGGGAAAATGCTTAGATTTTTCTGTATATGCCAATTTGTCTAAGGAAGGCAAAACATTTTTTGATGTTATTTTTATCAGTTACACAGTGCTTAATGTCATTTGGCAGCATTATTCCAAGGCGTTGATTCAAGTATGTTGGACATTCCAAAAGTATGTGGTCTATTGTCAAGACTGTTCTGCAATATTCACATTGTGGCGGATTTTGTCCAAGCAGCATGTAGGATGAGGTTAGATGTGAGTGTCCTATTCTTATTCTTACTAGTTTAGCATATTCTTGTCGGTTGAGATGCAAAGGAGCAATCCATGGTTTCACACATGTTTTCACTCTTCTCAGTTTCGATGGGTGTTGATTCCAGTAATCTTGCCACGAATCGTGTATTTTTTGGTTCATGTAGTTCTTGTAGTCGTCTGATCTTATAGGTATACATTCGGGTTGTTCCTCTAATGCTGCTCTTGCAGCTTGATCAGCATGTTCGTTACCCATGATTCCGATGTGGCTTGGGATCCATAGAAAAATAACTTTTTTTCCATGAGATTCCAGATGAAACAAGCTAGCAAGGATGTATTTGACAAGAGGGTCATAAGTGAAGCTATCTTCTAAAGCTTGAAGAGAAGTAAGTGAGTCAGTACAGATGATACTTACAGGATGTTTTTCAAATTCTATGAATTTTAGGGACTGCCATATACCATATAGTTCTGCAGTGAATATTGAGGCTGCTTCTGGTAGTGTCCAAGATGTTATGGTATCATTAGTATAAAATGCACTTCCAGCACTATTATTTCTTTTAGATCCATCAGTATAGATTACCATACTGTTAGGATATATACTTATGATGGAGAGATATTCTTGTTTTATAAGATCTGCTGGATGTTGATATTTTTTATATTTCAAACAGTCGTAATGGATTTTTGGAGTTTTTATAACCCATGGGGAGATTTCGTAATCTTGAAAGCAATAAAAGTCAGGGTAGATTTCATTGAATTTGTTTAGTAATTCTCTAAATCTGATTCTCACCGGCCTTGTAATTGTTGAACGTCTTTCGAAAATTTCGTTTTCACTAGTTGTCAGAATTTTATTCACGGGATGTTTCTTGAGAGCTAAAACTTTCGAACAATAGTTGGAAAGTAGCTGATCTCTTCTATACTTGAGAGGTGGGACAGATGCTTCGCAACATAGTGAGATGGTTGGGCTTGTTCTGAATGCTCCAAGAGCAACAAGTAAGGCTGTTCTTTGAATTGAGTCAAGTGGTTTTAATGTTGATGCTTTTGCTGATGAATATATGATGCTTCCATAGTCAAGTCGTGGAAGAATGGCAGCTTTGTAGAATCTTATTAATACGTCGCTTTCACATCCCCATTTCAAGCTTGACATAGATTTCATGATGTTTAAATATTTTTTGCAATTTGTGGTTAATTGTGAAATGTGTTGTTTCCAATTTAGTTTGTTATCTATTATGACACCCAATGCTCTCGTTGATTGTTCCACTCGAATATTTTGTTCTTCTAGGGATAACAGCGGCTCTCTGTGTGGAGATCTCAATCTACAAAAATGTACACAGTGAGTTTTTGTTCTGGAGAAGGTAAAACCTTTTTCTTTGGCAATGCCGTTGATTTTATTGATATTTCTTTGGAGGGTCTCCTCGATATCTTCGATACTCTTCGATTGATAGAAGATCACCAAATCTGCTATCTGCTAACTGCTATCTTCTATACTTCAATGGGGTTAATCCGGATTCAGCGCAGATTGATAGGTATGGGCTTGTTCTGAAAGCCCCCAGTGCAAGTCTGAGGCAAGTGCCTTGGATAGAGTCTAATGGTTTATTATTATTATTATTATTATTATTTTTTTTTTTTCTCCTCAGGAGTGTACCAGTCAGGCCCTGTCCCCAACAACCACTCCCCACGTCCGTAGGGTGAGTGATTATTGGGTCCGAGAATCATGTGCCCTGAGCAGACGGAGCGAACCAAGAATAACGGCCTTCTGCATTCGTGCTGCTAAGATTTCTGCCATATTACGGAAAGCAGCTATTATCTTCAAATTGGAGAGCAGTGCGTCCATCATTCCACCAAGGACTCCTATGATCAGAACCACCATTTTGACAGAATGGTCCGGATACAGCCTGCGGAGTTCAAAGAGAAGATCTCGATATTTAGTCCGTTTTTCCTCCTCTTTTCGAACGATATTCATTTCGCCTGGAGCGGAAAACTCCACGACGAATATCGTTTTACTTTGGTGGTCGAGGAGGACAACATCAGGCTTATTGGCTTGTATTTGCCTGAGGGTGGGGAATGAGTAGTTCCAATAGATTCGGCACCTCTCATTCTCCACCACGGACTCAATATCCCCCGGAACATAAGGCAACACCGGTGTCTCGTCTATACCGTATGAGTGTCGTAGATGGTAGTACAACACTCGTAGAGCCGCGTTATGCCTGTGGATATAGGCTGAGACCGCATAACATGGGCATGCTGATAGCAGATGCATTACGGTCTCAGGTGCCCCACGACATGCCCTGCATCGTGTGTCAGGGACGTCTATACCCATCACGCGACTACAGTAGACAAGGGTGTTGAAGACACCATCCTGGCAAGCCATTATGAATCCCTCGGTCTCCGACTTTAGCTCACTCGACCTGAGGAAGGCAAAGGTCAAGCTTTTGGATAAGCCAATGTCTTCGATGTTGTGAAAGAAGACACCATGCATTGGCTTATCCATATGTAGCTGTAGCAGGACCTCTGTCTCCGCAGCTTTGATGTGAGCTTTTTGCTGAACGGGTCCCAACTCGGTGACAGAGTTTGGGTTAGCCCGTTCAGTGTCGAATACGAGACCGAGTTCATCGGCAGCACGGGTTGCTGCCTTAAAAAGAAATGCTCCAATCACTGCTTTTTCATGGTCGCGTACCATGCAGAGAAGGGGATCTGAACTCCGGATGACTTTACAGGCCCCATCCAGAACCATTCTGTTATACAGACACTCCAAACTCAAAAGTCCACGGCCTCCCCGTTGTCTGGAAAAGTATAACCGTGGAACGGACGATTTAGGATGCAAGCTCCTATTGAGATGCATCATTTTGCGAGTTTTAACGTCGAGTTCTCGCAGCTCTTCCTTAGTCCACTTCATTACTCCGAAAGAGTAAAGAAGGATCGGAACGGCAAGCATATTGGTTGCAGCAACTTTGTTCTTCCCCGACAGTTCTGATGACCAAATCTGTCGGAGTTTATGCTGATACTTGCCGCGGAGAGAGTTCTTAACTGTGAATACCTCTTGGGAGTGGCGTTGCTCCACCCCTAGGTGAGTATACGTCTCTCCGGCATCCAGATGATGTAGGATGCTTCCCTCTACGAGTTGGACATCCTCTCCGTATTCCTCGCATCGTCCTCTTTTGAGATGAACCGTGGCACATTTGTCGATCCCAAATTCCATTCCGATAGCATGCGTGTACTCTTCCACCACCCTAAGGGACTGATGTAGGTTCCTTTCTCCAGATAATTTGAGGTCATCCATGTAAAACAGATGGGTGACTTTATGCCTCCGGTTGCTGGGGGTGCCGCAGTTGTACCCACGGGTATTCCTGAGTACAACGGAAAATGGCAATAGTGAGATGCAGAAGAGAAGAGGACTGAGGGAGTCTCCCTGAAACACGCCTCTTCTAATAATGACCTGCTCTGTTTGGACTGTGTCTCTAACAGATCTTATGGTGAAGCGAGTCCTCCAGAGTGGCATCAGTTGTCCAATGCATCCCACTATTTGATCGGGTACCTCAAGACATCTGAGCAAATGCATGATTAACTCATGCGATGTTGTATCAAATGCCTTGCGGTAATCGATCCAGGCCATCGAAAGGTTACGCTTATACTGCCTGCGTGATACATCTATCGATGAGCAGGTTCTCCTTGCAGCCGGCGACCCCTTTCTTTGACCCTCTTTGCTCATATATCCGTTCGTACACCGGATAAACTGCGGAGAGAATGCGGGTGTAAAAGATGCGTGTAAACACCTTATAACACGCATTCAAGCATGTTATCGGCCTGTAATTCTTTGGATCAGACAAATCTCCGTTCTTGGGGATGAGCACGGTTCGCCCCTCGACAAACCACTCCGGAATCTGCTGCTCCCCATCTGGCCATGAGTTAAAAACTCTAGCCAGATGGCGGTGGGTTGTTGGAAACTTTTTCCACCAATAGTTATTCAACCCATCAGGGCCTGGAGCAGCGAAATTCTTAGAACCTTTTAGGGCCCTTCGAACTTCTTCCGTGGTTATCGGATTGCGCAGATCATTGTGCTCATGCTGCCGAAGCGTCCTGCAGTAAGCTTCGAACTGCGCTAGGGCTGGAGTGTCTACATTGAGTGGTTGCGGAAACTCATAGATGTTCTTCCAGAAGGTTTCTACCCGATCAGCAGCCGGCGGGTTATCGACAACACGTGGAGGCTCTTGAAATAAGCGAGAAGGTTTATCGCGGAACTTTACGTTTTCCGCGATACTTCTCGCCCGCCTCACTAGTGACTTCTTTGCAGCCACTAGCATTCGTATCCTATCAAGAAAGTGCTGTTTTATGATAAACAGCACGCCTTGATTCAATGTGTGGTGAGCTCGTCTTAGCTTTGCAGCAATTCGCCGCACTGCCGGCGTGAAAGGCCTATTGGCCGACATGTAGTCCACCACACACTGGATACGAGACGCGTGTTGTCTCGCCGACTTGATCTTAGCTTCCATCTTGTGAACGCGTCGCTCATGCCTCCCAACAAGAGCGGTGGTTTATCTCCTCTCCGTCTGGGATAGAGGACGAGCGGCGTCGTACACGACAGAATTGATCTGCCAGATGGTAGCCTCTTCTGAAAGAACATCACCAATCTCTGCATCCACTCGTGCCAGTTCTTGCGGCTTCAGGGGCTCCATATTGTGAAGCGCCCTGCGGGTTCTGATGTCCTCCATTGGTGGTATGATGCGAGCCTCCTCTACAGTCAGACCGACACGTGGCATATCTGCCACTTCTGCCACTTCGTTAATCGGCTGAGGAGGAGCTCTAACATAACCTCGAGCCCGGAGATAGGAAACATAATCCCTGAGATTTTGGGTGGAAACAGCGGCATGCTCTGGGTGTCTTTCACACCAGAGAGCATGCATCCTTGCCATGTATCCTCTCCGGGCGGTCTCACTGCTCTCGTAGATATACAGAAGTCCGTCTCTCAATTCGTCCGTCCACTCAAAGCGTCCGTTGTCATTGCGGTTGTCATTTGGCAAATCATCGTTGTTGGCCCCACCACCTTGCCTTTGACCCCTAATCCGAGGGGGTCGGTTGTGGGGGCCTCTTCCCCGATTGTTTGAAACCGAGTATTAGGGTTTACTGGGGTTTAACCCAGTAAACCCACGGCCGACACCGGAGGGAAAGATGCCTTTTCCCTCCCGGATGCTCATGAGCTGCCGGTCCGATTTTGCATCCTTTGCTCGGGTAGGTGGGTTTGCAACTCACCAGGGCCTTAGGTGTTGGTTGACCTCCCTTATTATTATTATTATTATTATTATTATTATTATTATTATTATTATTATTATTATTATTATTATTATTATTATTATTATTATTATTATTATTATTATTATTATTATTATTATTATTATTATTATTATTATTATTATTATTATTATTATTATTATTATTATTATTATTATTATTATTATTATTATTAATTATTATTATTATTATTATTATTATTAATTATTATTATTATTATTATTATTATTATTATTATTATTATTATTATTATTTTTTTTTCTCTCCTTAGGAGTGTACCAGTCTGGCCCTGTCTCCGGTGCTCCGACCCATCCGGAGGGCGCGCTGGTATCGTTATTCCCAATAACCACTCCCTACGTCCGTAGGGTGAGTAATTATTGGGTCCGAGAATCGTGTGCCCTGAGTAGACGGAGCGAACCAAGTATAACGGCCTTCTGCATTCTTGCTGCTAAGATTTCTGCCATATTACGGCAAGCGGGTATTATTTTCAAGTTAGAGAGCAGTGTGTCCATCATTCCACCAAGGACTCCTATAATCAGAACCACCATTTTGACAGAATGGTCCGGATATAACCTGCGGAGTTCAAAGAGAAGATCTCGATATTTAGTCCGTTTTTCCTCCTCTTTTCGAACGATATTCATTTCACCTGGAGCGGAAAACTCCATGACGAATATCGTTCTACTTTGGTGGTCGAGGAGGACAACATCAGGCTTATTGGCTTGTATTTGCCTGAGGGTGGGGAATGAGTAGTTCCAATAGATTCGGCATCTCTCATTTTCCACCACGGACTCAATATCCCCCGGAGCATAAGGCAACACCGGTGTCTCGTCTATACCGTACGAGTGTCGTAGGTGGTAGTACAACACTCGTAGCGCCGCGTTATGCCTGTGGATATAGGCTGAGACCGCATAAGATGGGCATGCTGATAGCAAATGCATTACGGTCTCAGGTGCCCCACGACATGCCCTGCATCGGGTGTCAGGGACGTCTATACCCATCACGCGACTACGGTAGACAAGGGTGTTGAAGACACCATCCTGGCAGGCCATTATGAATCCCTCGGTCTCCGACTTTAGCTCACTCGAACTGAGGAAGGCAAAGGTCAAGCTTTTGGATAAGCCAAGGTCTTCGATGTTATGAAAGAAGACACCATGCATTGGCTTATCCATATGTAGCTTTAGCAGGACCTCTGTCTCCGCAGCTTTTATGTGAGCTTTTTGCTGAACGGGTCCCAACTCGGTGACAGAGTTTGGGTTAGCCCGTTCAGTGTCGAAAACGAGACCGAGTTCATCGGCCGCACGGGTAGCTGCCTTAAAAAGGAATGCTCCAATTCCTGCTTTCTCATGGTCGCGGACCATGCAGAGAAGGGGATCTGAACTCCTGATGACTTTACAGGCCCCATCCAGAACCATTCTGTTGTGCAGTTACTCCAAACTCAAAAGTCCAAGGCCTCCCCGTTGTCTGGGAAAGTATAACCGTGGAACGGACGATTTAGGATGCAAGCACCTATTGAGATGCATCACTTTGCGAGTTTTAACGTCGAGTTGTCGCAGCTCTTCCTTAGTCCACTTCATTACTCCGAAAGAGTAGAGAAGGATCGGAACGGCAAGCATATTGGTTGCAGCAACTTTGTTCTTCCCCGACAGTTCTGATGACCAGATCTGTCGGAGTTTGTGCTGATACTTGCCGCGGAGAGAGTTCTTAACTGTGAATACCTCTTGGGAGTGGCGTTGCTCCACCCCTAGGTAAGTATACGTCTCTCCGGCATCCAGATGATGTAGGATGCTTCCGTCTACGAGCTGGACATCCTCTCCGTATTCCTCGCATCGTCCTCTTTTAAGATGAACCGTGGCACATTTGTCGATCCCAAATTCCATTCCGATAGCATGCGTGTACTCTTCCACCACCCTAAGGGACTGATGTAGGTCCCTTTCTCCAGAGGCATATAATTTTAGGTCATCCATGTAGAACAAATGGGTGACTTTATGCCTCCGGTTGCTGGGGGTGCCGCAGTTGTACCCACGAGTATTCCTAAGTACAACGGACAATGGCAATAGTGAGATGCAGAAGAGAAGAGGGCTGAGGGAGTCTCCCTGAAACACGCCTCTTCTAATGATGACCTGCTCTGTTTGGACTGTGTCTCTACCAGATCTTATGGTGAAGCGAGTCCTCCAGAGTGGCATCAGTTGTCCAATACATCCCACTATTTGATCGGGTACCTCAAGACATCTGAGCAAATGCATGATTAACTCATGCGATGTTGTATCAAATGCCTTGCGGTAATCGATCCAGGCCATCGAAAGGTTACGCTTATACTGCACGGAGTCCTGCGTGATACATCTATCGATGAGCAGGTTCTCCTTGCAGCCGGCGACCCCTTTCTTTGACCCTCTTTGCTCATATATCCGTTCGTACACCGGATCAACTGCGGAGAGAATGCGCGTGTATAAGATGCGTGTAAACAACTTATAACACGCATTCAAGCATGTTATCGGCCTGTAATTCTTTGGATCAGACAAATCTCCGTTTTTGGGGATGAGCACGGTTTGCCCCTCGACAAACCACTCCGGAATCTGCTGCTCCCCATCTAGCCATGAGTTAAATACTCTAGCCAGATGGCGGTGGGTTGTTGGAAACTTTTTCCACCAATAGTTATTCAACCCATCAGGGCCTGGAGCAGCGAAATTCTTAGAACCTTTTAGGGCCTTTCGAACTTCTTCCGTGGTTATCGGATTGCGCAGATCATTGTGCTCATGCTGCCGAAGCGTCCTGCAGTAAGCTTCGAACTGCGCTAGGGCTGGAGTGTCTACATTGAGTGGTTGCGGAAACTCATAGATGTTCTTCCAGAAGGTTTCTACCCGATCAGCAGCCGGCGGGTTATCGACAACACGTGGAGGCTCTTGGAATAAGCGAGAAGGTTTATCGCGGAACTTCATGTTTTCCGCGATACTTCTCGCCCGCCTCACTAGTGACTTCTTTGCAGCCACTAGCATTCGTATCCTATCAAGACAGTGCTGTTTGATGGTAAACAGCACCCCTTGATTCAATGTGTGGTGAGCTCGTCTTAGCTTTGCAGCAATTCGCCGCACTGCCGGCGTAAAAGGCCTATTGGCCGACATGTAGTCCACCACACACTGGATACGAGACGCGTGTTGTCTCGCCGACTTGATCTTAGCTTCCATCTTGTGAACGCGTCGCTCATGCCTCCCAACAAGAGCGGTGGTTTCCCTCCTCTCCGTCTGGGATAGAGCACGAGCGGCGTCGTACACGACAGAATTGATCTGCCAGATGGTAGCCTCTTCTGAAAGAACATCGCCAATCTCTGCATCCACTCGTGCCAGTTCTTGCGGCTTCAGGGACTTCATATTGTGAAGCGCCCTGCGGGTTCTGATGTCCTCCATTGGTGGTATGATGCGAGCCTCCTCTACAGCCAGACCGATACGTGGCATATCTACCACTTCTGCCACTTCGTTAATCGGCTGAGGAGGAGCTCTAACATAGCCTCGAGCCCGGAGATAGGAAACATAATCCCTGAGATTTTGGGCGGAAACGGCGGCATGCTCTGGGTGTCTTTCACACCAGAGAGCATGCATCCTTGCCATGTATCCTCTCCGGGCGGGCTCACTGCTCTCGTAGATATACAGAAGTCCGTCTCTCAATTCGTCCGTCCACTCAAAGCGTCCGTTGTCATTGCGGTTGTCATTTGGCAAATCATCGTTGTTGGCCCCACCACCTTGCCTTTGACCCCTAATCCGAGGGGGTCGGTTGTGGGGGCCTCTTCCCCGATTGTTTGGAACCGAGTATTAGGGTTTACTGGGGGGTTAACCCAGTAAACCCACGGCCGACACCGGAGGGAAAGATGCCTTTTCCCTCCCGGATGCGCATGAGCTGCCGGTCCGATTTTGCATCCTTTGCTCGGGTAGGTGGTGTCGCAACTCACCAGGGCCTTAGGTGTTGGTTGACCTCCCTGCCTATTTATTATTATTATTATTATTATTATTATTATTATTATTATTATTATTATTATTATTATTATTATTATTATTATTATTATTATTATTATTATTATTATTATTATTATTATTATTATTATTATTATTATTATTATTATTATTATTATTATTATTATTATTATTATTATTATTATTATAGGTCCCTTTCTCCAGAGGCATATAATTTTAGGTCATCCATGTAAAACAGGTGGGTGACTGTATGCCTCCGGTTGCTGGGGGTGCCGCAGCTGTACCCACGGGTATTCCTGAGTGCAACGGACAATGGCAATAGTGAGATGCAGAAGAGAAGAGGGCTGAGGGAGTCTCCCTGAAACACGCCTCTTCTAATGATGACCTGCTCTGTTTGGACAATGTCTCCACCAGATTTTATAGCGAAGCGAGTCTTCCAGAGCGGCATCAGTTGTCCAATGCATCCCACTATTTGATCGGGTACCTCAAGGCATCTGAGCAAATGCATGATTAACTCATGCGATGTTGTATCAAATGCCTTGCGGAAATCGATCCAGGCCATCGAAAGGTTACGCTTGTACTGCACGGAGTCCTGCGTGATACATCTATCGATGAGCAGGTTCTCCTTGCAGCCGGCAACCCCTTTCTTTGACCCTCTTTGCTCATATATCCGTTCATACACCGGATCAACTGCGGAGAGAATGCGAGTGTATAAGATGCGCGTAAACACCTTATAACACGCATTCAAGCACGTTATCGGTCTGTAATTCTTTGGATCAGACAAATCTCCGTTTTTGGGGATGAGCACGGTTCGCCCCTCGACAAACCACTCCGGAATCTGCTGCTCCCCATCTAGCCATGAGTTGAAAACTCTAGCCAGATGGCGGTGGGTTGCTGGAAACTTTTTCCACCAATAGTTATTCAACCCATCGGGTCCTGGAGCAGCAAAGTTCTTTGAGCCTTTGAGGGCTCTTTGAACTTCTTCCGGGGTTATCGGATTGCGCAGATCATTGAGCTCAGGCTGCCGAAGCCTCCTGCAGAATGCTCTGAACTGCGCTAGGGCTGGAGTATCTACATTGATTGGTTGCGGATACTCATAGATGTTCTTCCAGAAGGTTTCCACCCGATCAACAGTCGGCGGGTTATCAACAACACGTGGAGGCTCTTGAAATAAACGAGAAGGTTTATCGCGGAACTTCAAGTTTTCCGCGACTCCTCTCGCTCGCCTCACTGGTGACTTCTTTGCAGCCACTAGCATTCGTATCAAGACAGTGCTGTTTGATGGTAAACAGCACCCCTTTATTCAATGTGTGGTGAGCTCGTCTTAATTTTGCGGCAATTCGCCGCACTGCAGGTGTGAAAGGCCTATTGGCCGCCACGTAGTCCACCACACACTGGATACGAGACGCGTGTTGTCTCGCCGACTTGATCTTAGCTTCCATCTTGTGTACGCGTCGTTCATGCCTCCCAACTACAGCGGTGGTGTCCCTCCTCTGCGTTTGGGTTAGAGCATGAGCGGCGTCATACACGACAGAATTGATCTGCCAGATGTCAGCCTCTTCTGGAAGAACATCGCCGATCTCCGCATCCACTCGTGCCAGTTCTTGTGGCTTCAGGGGCTTCACATGGTGAAGTGCCCTGCGAGTTCTGATGTCCTCCATCGGTGGTATGATGCGAGCATTCTCCACAGCCAGACCGACACGTGGCATAACTTGTGCCACTTCGATAACCGGCTGAGGAGGTGCTCTGACATATCCTCGTCTCCGAAGATGAGATACATAATCCCTAAGATTTTGGACGGAAAAGGCGGCATGCTCTGGGTGTCTTTCACACCACAGAGCATGCATTCTCGCCATGTATCCTCTCTGGGCGGGCTCACTGCTCTCGTAGCAATGCATAAGACCGTCCCTTAATCCATCCGTCCACTCAAAACGTCAGTTTTCATAGCGTAAGTCGTCAGCTGGCAAATCATCGTTGTTGGCCCCACCACCTTGCCTTTGACCCCTAATCCGAGGGGGTCGGTTGTGGGGGCCTCATCCCCGATTATTTGGAACCGAGTGTTAGGGTTTACTGGGGGGTTAACCCAGTAAACCCACGGCCGACACCAGAGGGAAAGATGCCTCTTCCCTCCCGGATGCGCATGAGCTGCCGGTCCGATTTTGCATCCTTTGCTCGGGTAGGTGGTGTCGCAACTCACCAGGGCCTTGAGTGTTGGTTGACCTCCCTGCCTATTATTATTATTATTATTATTATTATTATTATTATTATTATTATTATTATTATTATTATTATTATTATTATTATTATTATTATTATTATTATTATTATTATTATTATTATTATTATTATTATTATTATTATTATTATTATTATTATTATTATTATTATTATTATTATTATTATTATTATTATTATTATTATTATTATTATTATTATTATTATTATTATTATTATTATTATTATTATTATTATTATTATTATTATTATTATTATTATTATTATTATTATTATTATTATTATTATTATTATTATTATTATTATTATTATTTTTTTTTTTTCTCCTAGGAGTGTACCAGTCAGGCCCTGTCTCCGGTGCTCCGACCCATCCGGAGGGCGCGCTGGTGTCGTTAACCCCAATAAACACTCCCTACGTCCGTAGGGTGAGTGATTATTGGGTCCGAGAATCGTGTGCCCTGAGTAGACGGAGCGAACCAAGTATAACGGCCTTCTGCATTCTTGCTGCTAAGATTTCTGCCATATTTCGGCAAGCTGGTATTATCTTCAAGTTAGAGAGCAGTGTGTCCATCATTCCACCAAGGACTCCTATAATCAGAACCACCATTTTGACAGAATGGTCCGGATATAACCTGCGGAGTTCAAAGAGAAGATCTCGATATTTAGTCCGTTTTTCCTCCTCTTTTCGAACGATATTCATTTCGCCTGGAGCGGAAAACTCCATGACGAATATCGTTCTACTTTGGTGGTCGAGGAGGACAACATCAGGCTTATTGGCTTGTATTTGCCTGAGGGTGGGGAATGAGTAGTTCCAATAGATTCGGCATCTCTCATTCTCCACCACGGACTCAATATCCCCCGGAGCATAAGGCAACACCGGTGTCTCGTCTATGCCGTACGAGTGTCGTAGGTGGTAGTACAACACTCGTAGCGCCGCGTTATGCCTGTGGATATAGGCTGAGACCGCATAAGATGGGCATGCTGATAGCAAATGCATTACGGTCTCAGGTGCCCCACGACATGCCCTGCATCGGGTGTCAGGGACGTCTATACCCATAACGCGACTACGGTAGACAAGGGTGTTGAAGACACCATCCTGGCAGGCCATTATGAATCCCTCGGTCTCCGACTTTAGCTCACTTGACCTGAGGAAGGCAAAGGTCATGCTTTTGGATAAGCCAAGGTCTTCGATGTTGTGAAAGAAGACACCATGCATTGGCTTATCCATATGTAGCTGTAGCAGGACCTCTGTCTCCGCAGCTTTTATGTGAGCTTTTTGCTGAACGGGTCCCAACTCGGTGACAGAGTTTGGGTTAGCCCGTTCAGTGTCGAAAACGAGACCGAGTTCATCGGCCGCACGGGTAGCTGCCTTAAAAAGGAATGCTCCAATCCCTGCTTTCTCATGGTCGCGGACCATGCAGAGAAGGGGATCTGAACTCCTGATGACTTTACAGGCCCCATCCAGAACCATTCTGTTATGCAGACACTCCAAACTCAAAAGTCAACGGCCTCCCCGTTGTCTGGGAAAGTATAACCGTGGAACGGACGATTTAGGATGCAAGCTCCTATTGAGATGCATCATTTTGCGAGTCTTAACGTCAAGTTGTCGCAGCTCTTCCTTAGTCCACTTCATCACTCCGAAAGAGTAAAGAAGGATCGGAACGGCAAGCATATTAGTTGCAGAAACTTTGTTCTTCCCCGACAGTTCTGATGACCAGATCTGTCGGAGCTTATGCTGATACTTGCCGCGGACAGAGTTTTTAACTGCGAATACCTCTTGGGAGCGGCGTTGTTCCACCCCAAGGTAGGTATAAGTCTCTCCGGCATCCAGATGATGTAGGATGCTTCCGTCTACAAGCTGGACATCCTCTCCGTATTCCTCGCATCGTCCTCTTTTGAGATGAACCGTGGCACATTTGTCGATCCCAAATTCCATACCGATAGCATGCGTATATTCTTCCACCACCCTAAGGGACTATGTAGGTCCCTTTCTCCAGAGGCATACAATTTGAGGTCATCCATGTAAAATAGATGGGTGACATTATGCCTCCGGTTGCTGGGGGTGCCGCAGTTGTACCCACGGGTATTCCTGAGTGCAACGGACAATGGCAATAGTGAGATGCAGAAGAGAAGAGGGCTAAGGGAGTCTCCCTGAAACACGCCCCTTCTAATGATGACCTGCTCTGTTTGGACTATGTCTCTACCAGATCTTATGTTGAAACGAGTCCTCCAGAGTGGCATCAGTTGTCCAATGCATCCCACTATTTGACCGGGTACCTCAAGGCATCTGAGCAAATGCATGATTAACTCATGTGATGTTGTATCAAATGCCTTGCGGTAATCGATCCAGGCCATCGAAAGGTTACGCTTATACTGCACGGAGTCCTGCGTGATACATCTATCGATAAGCAGGTCCTCCTTGCACCCGGCGACCCCTTTCTTTGACCCTCTTTGCTCATTTATCCGTTCATACACCGGATCAACTGCGGAGAGAATGCGCGTGTATAAGATGCGCGTAAACACCTTATAACACGCATTCAAGCAAGTTATCTGCCTGTAATTCTTTGGATCAGACAAATCTCCATTTTTGGGGATGAGCACGGTTCGCCCCTCGACGAACCACTCCGGAATCTGCTGCTCCCCATCTAGCCATGAGTTGAAAACTCTGGCCAGATGGCGGTGGGTTGTTGGAAACTTTTTCCACCAATAGTTATTCAACCCATCAGGGCCTGGAGCAGCGAAATTCTTAGAGCCTTTTAGGGCCCCTCGTACTTCTTCCGTGGTTATCGGAATGCGCAGATCATTGAGCTCAGGCTGCCGAAGCCTCCTGCAAAATGCTTCGAACTGCGCTAGGGCTGGAGTATCTACGTTGAGTGGTTGCGGATACTCATAGATATTCTTCCAGAATGTTTCCACCCGATCTGCAGCCGGCGGGTTATCGACAACACGTGGAGGCTCTTGGAATAAGCGAGAAGGTTTATCGCGGAACTTTATGTTTTCCGCGATACTTCTCGCCCGCCTCACTAGTGACTTCTTTGCAGCCACTAGCATTCGTATCCTATCAAGGCAGTGCTGTTTGATGGTAAACAGCACACCTTGATTTAATGTGTGGTGAGCTCGTCTCAATTTTGCGGCAATTCGCCGCACTGCGGGCGTGAAAGGCCTATTGGCCGCCACGAAGTCCACCACACACTGGATACGAGACGCGTGTTGTCTCGCCGACTTGATCTTGGCTTCCATCTTGTGTACACGTCGCTCATGCCTATCTACCAGAGCGGTGGTGTCCCTCCTCTCTGTTTGGGATAGAGCATGAGCGGCGTCGTACACGACAGAATTGATCTGCCAGATGTCAGCCTCTTCTGGAAGAACATCGCCAATCTCCGCATCCACCCGTGCCAGTTCTTGCGGCTTCAGGGGCTTCATTTTGTGAAGCGCCCTGCGGGTTCTGATATCCTCCATCAGTGGAACAATGCGATTCTCCTCCACAGCCAAACCGACACGTGGCATATTTGCCACTTCGATAACCGGCTGAGGAGGAGCTCTAACGTAGCCTCGAGCCCGAAGATGGGATACATAATCCCTGAGATTTTGTGCGGAAAACGCTGCATGCTCTGGGTGTCTCTCACACCACAGAGCATGCATTCTCGCCATGTATCCTCTCCGGGCGGGCTCACTGCTCTCGTAGCAATGCAGAAGTCCGTCCCTTAATTCGTCCGTCCACTCAAAGCGTCCGTTGTTATCGCGGACGTCATCATTTGGCAAATCATCGTTGGCCCCACCACCTTGCCTTTGACCCCTAATCCGAGGGGGTCGGTTGTGGGGGCCTCTTCCTCGATTGTTGGGAACCGAGTAGTAGAGTTTACTGGGGGGTTAACCCAGTAAACCCACGGCCGACACCGGAGGGAAAGTTGCTTTTTCCCTCCCGGATGCGCATTAGCTGCCGGTCCGATTTTGCATCCTTTGCTCGGGTAGGTGGTGTCGCTACTCACCAGGGCGTTAGGTGTTGTTTGACCCCCCTGCCTATTTATTATTATTATTATTATTATTATTATTATTATTATTATTATTATTATTATTATTATTATTATTATTATTATTATTATTATTATTATTATTATTATTATTATTATTATTATTATTATTATTATTATTATTATTATTATTATTATTATTATTATTATTATTATTATTATTATTATTATTATTATTATTATTATTATTATTATTATTATTATTATTATTATTATTATTATTATTATTATTATTATTATTATTATTATTATTATTATTATTATTATTATCTCTTTTGAATTAAAATTCTCCAGTCGGACCCTGTCTCCGATGCTCCGATACATTCGGAGGGCGCGCTGGCAACATCATTACCCCAATAACCACTCCCCAAACTATGGGGTAAGTAGCTATTGGGTCCGGGAATCGTGTGCCCTGAGCAGACGTAATGAACCGAGGATGACAGCCTTCTGCATTCTTCCGGCTATGATTTCTGACATCTTTCTACATGCCGGTATGATTTTTAAGTTCGAGAGTAATGAATCCATCACACCGCCAAGGGACCCTATTATCAGAACAACCATTTTTACAGAATGGTCTGGATAGAGCCTGCGGAGTTCGAAGAGTAAATCTCGATATTTCGTCCGTTTCTCCTCCTCCTTTCGGACGATATTCGTGTCGCCAGGAGCCGAAAACTCAATGACGAATTTCGTCTTACTTCCATGGTCGAGGAGTACTACATCAGGCTTATTGGCCTGTATTTGCCTGAGGGTGGGAAATGAGTAGTTCCAGTAGATTGGCACTTCTCATTCTCCACCACGGACTCAATATCCCCCGGAGCGTAAGGCAACACTGGTGTCTCGTCTATACCGTACGAGTGTCGTAGGTGGTAATATAACACTCGTAGAGCCGCGTTATGTCTGTGGATATAGGCTGAGACCGCATATGCTGGACATGCTGACAGCAAATGCATAATGGTCTCAGGCGCCTGACGGCAGGCCATGCATCTAATATCAGGGACCTCTATACCCATCACGTGGCTTCGGTAGACCAAGGTGTTGAAGACACCATCTTGGCAGGCCATTATGAATCCCTCGGTCTCCGACTTCAGCCCACTTGACCTAAGGAAGGCGTAGGTCAAGTTCTTGGATAAGCCAAGGTCTTCAACGTTTCTGAAGAAGACCCCATGCAAAGGCTTATCCCTATGCAGCTGCAGAAGAGCTGCATTTTCTGCGGCCTTTACATGGGCTTTTTGCCGAACGGGTGCCAACTCTGTGACAGAGTTCGGATCACGCCGTTTGTTGTCGAAACTGAGACCGAGTTCATCAGCCGCACGAGCTGCTGCCTTAAAGAGGAACGCTCCAATCCCTGCGTTTTCATGGTCACGGACCATGCAGAGAAGGGGGTCCAAACTCCTGATTACTTTACATGCTCCATCCAATACCATTCTGTTGTGAAGACACTCCAAACTCAAAAGTCCTCGTCCTCCTTGTTGTCGGTGGAGATATAACCGAGGAACGGACGATTTGGGATGCAAGCTCCTGTATAGGTGCATCATCTTGCGAGTCTTTACGTCGAGTTGTCGCAGCTCCTCCTGAGTCCACTTCATTACTCCGAAGGAGTAGAGTAAGATCGGAACGGCAAGCATATTTGTGGCAGCAACTTTGTTCTTTCCCGACAGTTCTGATGACCAGATCTGTCGGAGTTTGTGCTGATACTTGCCGCGGAGAGAGTTTTTGACAGTTATAACTTCTTGAGAGTGGTGTTGTTCCACTCCCAAGTAGGTTTACGTCTCTCCGGCACCCAGGATGCTTCCGTCTATGAGCTGGACGTCTTCTCCGTAATCGTCGTATCGTCCTCTTTTGAGATGAACCGTTGCACATTTGTCGATCCCAAACTCCATGCCGATGGCCTGCGTATACTCCTCCACCACCCTCAAAGACTGACGTCCAGAGGCATACAATTTGAGGTCATCCATGTAGAATAGATGAGTCACCTTATGCCTCCGGTTGCTGGGGGTGCCGCAGTAGTATCCACGTGTTTTTCTGAGGGCAACGGACAATGGCAATAGTGAGATGCAAAAGAGAAGGGGGCTGAGAGAATCTCCCTGAAACACTCCCCTTCTGAAGATAACCTGATCTGTTTGGACTCTAGCTTGACCTGATGTTATAGTGAAGCGAGTCCTCCAGAGTGGCATCAGTTGTTCAATGCATCTCACTATTTGATCGGGTATCGCAAGGCATCGAAGAACGTGCATGATTAGCTCATGCGATGTCGTGTCAAATGCCTTGCGATAGTCGATCCAGGCCATCGACAGGTTACGCTTATACTGCGAGGAGTCCTGCGTAATACATCTATCGATGGGCAGATTCTCCTTGCATCCAGCGACCCCTTTTTTTGACCCTCTTTGCTCATATATCCGTTCGTACACGTGTTCAACTGCGGTGAGTATTCGCATGTACAAAATGCGGGTGAACATCTTATAACATGCGTTCAGGCATGTTATCGGCCTGTAGTTTTTCGGTTCCGACAAATCTCCCGTTTTTGGGATCAGCACGGTTCGCCCCTCGACAAACCAACCGGGAATCTGCTGCTCACCATTCAACCATGAGTTGAAAACTCTGGCCAAATGTTGGTGGGTGCTGGGAAATTTTTTCCACCAGTAGTTCCCTAGTCCATCCGGACCTGGTGCAGCTGAGTTCTTCGAGCCCTCAAGGGCTCGTCGAACTTCTTCCGGGGTTATCGGGTCGCGCAGTTCATTGAGCTCTGGCTGTTGAAGCCTTCCGCAGAATCCTTCAAACTGCGCTAGGGCTGGAGTGTCTACATTCAGTGGTTGCGGATGTTCATAAATATCCTTCCAGAAGGTTTCTACCTGATCAGCGGTCGGCGGATTTTCTACAACACGCGGAGGCTTTTAGAACAATTGAGAAGGATTATCGCGGAATTTTGAGTTTTCCGCGATGCTCCTCAATCGCCTCACTAGTGACTTCTTTGCAGCCACTAGCATTCGTATCCTGTCAAGGCAGTGCTGTTTGGTAGTCAACAGCACTCCTTGATTCAGTGTGTGATGGGCTCTTCTTAATTTTGCCGCTATTCGGCGCACTGCTGGCGTGAAAAGCCTGTTGGCTGCCATATAGTCCATCACACATTGGATACGAGACGCGTGTTGTCTCGCCGACTTGATCTTGGCTTCCATCTTCTGTACTCGTCGCTCGTGCCTTCCAACCGACAAGAAGGGATTCCTTCTCTCCGTTTGGGTCAGCGACTGAGCGGCTCTGTACACAGCGCTGTTAATTTGCCAGATATCAGCCTCTTCTATTAGGACATCCCGAACCTCTGCATCCACTTGGGCTAGTTGTTCTGGCTTCAGGTACTTTGGTACGTGAAGCACCCTACGTGTTCTGAAATTTTCCATTGGCGGTGCAATCAAAGGTTCCTCCTGTGCCAGACCAACTCGTGGTGGAACTGCCACTTCTGCCTGTTCGTTAGCCGGCTGAGGAGGGGCCCTGATATAGCCTCGAGCCCGAAGATGAGATACATAATCCCTGAGATTTTGTGCGGTGAAAGCGGCATGCTCTGGGTGATTTTCGCACCACAGCGCATGCATTCTCGCCATGTATCCCCTTCGGGCGGGCTCACTACTCTCGTAAAAACGCAGAAGGTCATCCCTCAATTCATTAGTCCACTCAAAGCGTCCTTGTTCGTCGCGGTCGTCATAAGCAGGCAAATCCTGGTTTACGGCCCCTCCACCTTGCCTTTGACCCCTTATCCGAGGGGGTCGGTTGTGGGGGCATCTTCCTCGTCTGTTTGGAACCCGAGTTTCTAGGTATACCGGGGGGTTAGCCTAGTATACCCACGGCCGACATCAGAGGGAAAGCTCTTTCCCTCCCGGGTGCACCTGAGCTGCCGGTCCGGTTTAGCACCTTTTGCTCGGGGAAGTGGTGTCGCATTATTATTATCATTATTATTATTATTATTATTATTATTATTATTATTATTATTATTATTATTATTATTATTATTATTATTATTATTATTATTATTATTATTATTATTATTATTATTATTATTATTATTATTATTATTATTATTATTATTATTATTATTATTATTATTATTATTATTATTATTATTATTATTATTATTATTATTATTATTATTATTATTATTATTATTATTATTATTATTATTATTATTATTATTATTATTATTATTATTATTATTATTATTATTATTATTATTATTATTATTATTATTATTATTATTTGATTTGAATTGAAATTCTCCAGTCGGACCCTATCTCCGATGCTCCGATACATTCGGAGGGCGCGCTGGCAACATCATTACCCCAATAACCACTTCCCAAACTATGGGGTAAGCAGCTATTGGGTCCGGGAATCGTGTGCCCTGAGCAATGAACCAAGGATGATAGCCTTCTGCATTCTTCCGGCTATGATTTCTGACAACTTTCTACATGCCGGTATGATTTTTAAGTTCGAGAGTAATGAATACATCACACCGCCAAGGGACCCTATTATCAGAACAACCATTTTTACAGAATGGTCTGGATAGAGCCTGCGGAGTTCGAAGAGTAAATCTCGATATTTCGTCCGTTTCTCCTCCTCCTTTCGGACGATATTCGTTTCGCCAGGAGCCGAAAACTCAATGACGAAAATCGTCTTACTTCCATGGTCGAGGAGTACTACATCAGGCTTATTGGCCTGTATTTGCCTGAGGGTGTGAAATGAGTAGTTCCAGTAGATCCGACACTTCTCATTCTCCATCACGGACTCAATATCCCCCGGAGCGTAAGGCAACACTGGTGTCTCGTCTATACCGTACGAGTGTCGTAGGTGGTAATATAACACTCGTAGAGCCGCGTCACTTCCGGTAAAACCGGAAGTTGCATGAGTTACCTGTTGAAAGACGAAGTTTATGTCTTATACAGATCATCCAAATTCCATTTCATTTTCTTCATTAACAAAAAAGTTGTAGGGGCAAGCGAGCTACCTTCCGCCATATTTGAATTCAGATTATTGAATAGGTCAGGATAAATACAATTATTATTTCTCTGGTCCTACGATGATACAATCTCGCTGATTGATATAGAATCCTTTTCTCTCAAGAGTTTTTTAAAACAATTTTGTGGTCTTTCTATTCTCATCGATTCATCTCAATGTTCAGAAAAACATTTTTTCGCAAGACTGTACTTATTGAGAATTCATGTTTTCGTCCCCTGGACTACCGGGGGACACTTTCCTCGTGTGTTTTTTGATAGAAATCTGGTGAACATGTAACTATTATTTTGGGCATGATAAAGAATAAATGAAAATACAACCATACTGAAGGAACTAAAATGGAACATGTGTATTTTGTCTTGGATTTAAGCAAGTAACTTATTAACAAACTAAAAATCATTTTAATTTGTAATGAAAACGTCAATAATTTCGAATGAATAATTCATTCAACTTCAGATATTTTGAAATAACTAAAATTATATGCTCTAGATAAAAACAATCGAATACTCGTGGGTTTTGAAATTGATGCAAAAATTGTTAACTAGCTATTGGTTCAAAACAATAATAGAGTTACAACAACACAAAAGTAAATGATTGAATTGAGTTATTTTCATAACACTCATAGGTACTCGTAAATTTCTCAAGAAATTCTAGATTATCTGCCTCATGACGAAATGGCTATGTGTGATATCGTTGGATTTAGAATAAAAAATATTCAAAAATCTGTATTTACTAAAACAGAGCCGTATTTGAAAAAATTAGGTCAATGATGTTTGTTCGATAACGAAGCGTCGGATAGTAAACCTGATGTCATCACAAGAAAGCTTATGGAAAGTATTTGTAAAGAAATATTTTTCATCTTGTTCCACCTCTGACGATAACACCACAAAACGAAATTAATAAAAAAAATCAATATTTCCTACATAATTTGAAAATCAAAAATATTTTTGGAAATTTCATATATCCACATAGATGGCCCTTGTGCTACGAAACTTTTTTCTAATGCAACCAAAACTGTATCTATTACCGTTTCAGATAGCCCCATTGGGAACATGTTTATCTTGGACTCTATATACCTACAACACCATGAAAGATTTCACTCTTTTCAGAAGCACTCGCCTTTATATCTCCAGTTTGTCAGACTCTTGGCTTGTTCCTATAACGGTTGGTAGGGCAGATAAAATACTGGAAAGATACTCCAAATGTGAAAAGAATTTTTAAAAATATATTAGGTAATCATTTATTAGCCTCCCGAACCTTTTCTCGCTTTCATATTGTAAGAAGAATGGATCATAGCTCAATAAATTAACATTGATGATACGCCAAAATAAAACCAGTTGTTCATAATTATACCTTTTTCTTGAGTTGTTTGCCAACTGAAATGTGCGCATCTTTAGCACATTCAATGTTTGGAGGGAACTACTTCAGCTGAAGAGCACTTAAAAAATACAAACTGCCGACATCTGATCTATCTGCATATGAAAGATTGTGTGTATTTCAGGAATTGCATACATCAATGTTCCATTCAATTTCACTTGGCTCAATATTCTGATAAGTTCAAGTGCGATTTCAGTTTTCAATTGTAAACATCAGTACCAGCCACAGTAGGAGGGTGCTTTTGATTCAAATTTTTGGAACAGTCTAAAACGCTCCAAAAAATTAAAAAAATTTGTTAAATATTCTTTACCGTTACCGACAATGTAAATAGCTCAGCTACAATCCATTTGAATAACCAACATCAGCCATTCACATTTTTTTTGTTACTTTGTTATTGTTTTATTCAAAATTTCTATAAAAAAATGTATTCATTGAAAAAGGACAATAAATACTGTCATTTATATGCCTTGGAAAACAACCACAGTAGGTAGTTATACACTCGTACAAGCAACTTAGAAAGAAAAGGTCAGAAAGAATAATCATCAGGGTGAGAAAACAAACATCAGTTTGGTCAAATTTAAAGGAATTTCGACCGACAGCGGTAAAACCGTTACGAGTAACACGGAATGTATCGAATGTTTATACGTCTTCATGTCATTTATTACATAAAAAACAAATAAAAAAGACTTGCTGCAAAAAACTGAATTAGGCATGTCGTGAATTAAGCATCACATGATTGACAAAACGTGTAACACATTCTATTCAGAGTTCTCAGGCGCCAGAGCTCAAATATTTTTATTTTCAACTTTTTCGTTAGAAGTCACATTATTATCATCAGGTTTGAATTGAAATTACCTGGTCGGGCCTTGTCCCCCCAATAATCACTTCCCAAACTATGGGGTGAGCAGCTATTGGGTCCAGGAATCGTGTGCCCTGAGCAGACGTAATGAAGACAGCCTTCAGCATTCTTCCGTCTATGATTTCTGACATCTTGCGACATGCCGGTATGATTTATAGGTTCGAGAGTAGAGAATTCATCACACCGCCAAGGGACCCTATTATCAGAGCAACCATTTTTAAAGAATGTTCTGGGTAGAGCCTGCGGAGTTCTGAGAGTAAATCTCGATATATTTTGTCCGTTTTTCCACCTCGACGATATTCGTTTTGCCATTCTTGTATTGTTTTTGATCCTTGACATGTGAGCCAATATTAATCAGATGATTGGAAGTGGGTTAAATTCAAGAATTCTCATCATCAATATTATTATTGAATCAGTATTATGAAATTTTTCTATTGTCGTTGGTCCTTGATATGTATGCCAAGTTTTAGATTATTCGGAAAGTTGTAAGTACAAATTCTAATCATTATTTACATGGTGGTTCTTCGGGTTGTAATGCCGACGTATGTTCAGAGAAGATCTCGACGTTTCGCCAACACGATTGGTTAGCATGTTCAAGAGATATTTTACAAATTTCTGCTTTCTTAAGTCGCTATCAAATGCTTGACATTTGTAATAGGTTGTCTCAATAAATACCTGCGATTTGACGTTCTTACATCTGATTGGTCCATAGCGTTAGCTGACATCATAGAAACGTTGGTACCGTTATTTTGTGGGTAGGGAGCTAATTGAGAATTTTTGAGAACTGGAAGCTAAACCTTGTTCAATTGTAGTCCTTCTTCGGTTCTGTTGAAGTTGATGTGGTGTTTCTGAATTTCAATTGCTTCCCGGAAGAGTCTTGGGTAATAGGCAGATGTTGAAGAGATGGCTTGGGTTTCTTCAAATTTCACTCTATGGTTATCGTTGTTGAGAGTATGTTATGCGACAGCGGATTTCTGTGTGTGTTCTAACCTACAGCAAGCCTTGTGCTCTTTGATTCTTGTTTTAACGGAGCGTTTCGTGGTTCCGATATAAACGCTGCCACAGTAACATGGAATGCGATAAACCCCAGAAGAGCATAGTACGTCTCGTTTGTCCTTCGCTGATCTAAAGTGAAGTTTTTTGAAGGTTTATAAACGGTTTTAATCTCATATTTTCGTAGAATACGGCCAATACGATCTGTAACTCTGGGAACATATGGTAAGAATGCTTTTCTTTTTTCGGTGTTGGTTTGACTACTACTTGAACAATTGAACAAGGTTTGGCTTCCAGTTCTCAAAAATTCTCAATTAGCTCCCTACCCACAAAATAACGGTACGAACGATTATATGATGTCAGCTAACGCTATGGACCAATCAGATGTAAGAACGTCAAATAACAAGTATTAATTGAGACAACGTATTACAAATGTCAAGCATTTGACAGCTACTTAAGAAAGCAGAAATTTGTAAAATATCTCTTGAAAATGCTAACCACTCGTGTTGGCGAAACGTCGAGATCTTCTCTGAACATAGGTCGGCCTTACAACCCGAAGAACCACCATGTAAGTGACGATGGCCGCGAAAGCCTTTCACAATTTATCTAATCATTACTGTTATTATTATTATTATTTTTATTATTATCATCATTTATCACATTCATATCATGAAATTCTTTTATTTGGGTTGGTCTTGGATATGTGTGCCAAATTTTAGATTATTCGGAAGATTGGATGTGGGCGAAAATTGAATTTGAAAATTCTCATTATTGCTATTATTATTACTACATTAACATTAGGAAATACTTATATTACCGTCGGTCTTTGATATGTGTGCCGAATTTTAGATTTTTCGGAAGATTGAAAGTGGGTGAAAATTGAATGCACACATTCATATCATTATTATTACATTCTCCTTATAAAATTCTTGTATTGTCACAGGTCCTTGAATACGTGTGCCAAATTTCAAATTTATCGTGATAACAATATATGGACAACTTTTTGTACTGCAATTGATATCAGAAAGGCTATACAACTCTCTTATCAAAAAAAGTTGAATCGCGAAGTTGTTGAAAATGAAAACATCTACAACTTTTGTATCAAACATTTTTCCACATTACTTCAAATTATCAGGGAAAATCAGAAAATCCAAATTTTCAGTTTTTAATTTTTTCTCGTTCAAATTTTTTTTTTCCACGATGGAAATAGAACTTAACATGTTTCAAGTAGGCTGAATTTTTGTAGCGGTATACAAATTTTTCTTTTTTTTTTCGACAAATTACGAAAAAACTACCTCATTTTCAACATTTTCAACTGAGATGTTTCACCGATAAAGTTCGTCTTTTCAAGCTCGCCAGGCGCCAGATTTTTCAGATTTTTCAGATATGTCCGGCTTGAACCAGGTTTCGGAAACCGTTATTATGTCATATTTGTTGAATACTATGTTTCTGAAATTGGCTAGGTCGGACATAACACTATACTATCTGATAACATAGTGGCATTGGCAGGATATAAATTATTTACGTGCGATAGACTATTGAAACGGGGAGGTGGCTTGGCAGTTTACATAAAATCAAACTTGTGCTCTCTAGTTATAGAAGGGTTAGAAATATTGCACTCCGAACAATTATGGATAAGCTTTTCTTTCCAAAATAAAAAAGTGGCACTTGGTATTTTATACCGGCCACCTGATACATCTGAACATATATTTCTATCGGAATTTGAACACTCTCTTAGCATTATCGCTCCTAAATTTGAATATATATATATATATATATATATATATATATATATATGTACATTACTAAGTTCATGGGTTGAACCGCGTTGAGAGTTTATAACTCGACGTTTCGGCTCCTGCTTTGGAGCCATTTTCAAGAGTGTGACTGCGAGGCCTCTATCTGCCTACTCCTCGAGTCGTGGTCTTGAGAGATATCAAGGTCTCAACCTGCCTACTCCTTGATCTCAAAAGACGATCCGATGTTGGTTGCACTGTAGTATTTATAGGTGGTTGGCTACCTGGAGGTGGGCGGGTCTTACGGGTTTTCTCGTTTGTCTTGTATGCACAGGCGATTTTAATTTGGATCTTTTTGATAATGCCCAACTCAGCGTTTCAAAGCTTTGCGACATCATCGCTACATTTGACTTGAAACAAGTTATTGAACAGCCCCACAAGTTACTCTCCTTCAACTGCAAAACTAATCGACTTGAAAATTTGTTCTTCCAACTTCAATATTTGCAACGTGTGGGTAAAAGATTGCTCTACTATTTCAGAGCATTGTTTAGTATCCTGTAAATTGGGGAAAGTGAAAGATAAGCTCATTCCTTTCATGCACACATTTAGAGATTTCAGATTTTTTGAAAAAGAACATTTTGAACATGATTTATCAATAATTGATTTATCCCCAGTTCTAAACATTGCCGATATCAATCAAAAAATAAAATTTTTGTTTTATCTTAAGATTATTTAATGCATGCACCTCTCAGAACAGTGACAATAACTAAGAAGAGAGCACCAAAGTTAACAAATAATTTGAAGCTAATGATGACTACGCGAGACAACGCGCATACAAAATATAAAAATGCCCACAAAATTGCTGACTGGAACTATTGATGAATGAAGTGAATGAAGTGAATTATGCTATAAAGAGAGAAAAGAAGGCATACTTGCAATTCATAATTAATAATAATAATATGTGGAAAGAACTGAAAAGTTTAGAAATTCTTAATAAGCAATCGAATTCCATTCCAGCAAATTTACAAAACCCATAGTTGATCAATGATTACTTTGTTAATTATCAAAGTTCCAATCAAACACCTGATTCTGATCTTGTCAATTTCTTTTCTCAAAATACTCTAGAGGGTGTGAATCAATTCAAATTCTCAGCTGTGGATGAACTGAAAGTTTATGAAAATTTACTGGCAATTAAATCTAATGCTGTGGGAGTCGATCAAATTAGCATAAAAATGTTATTGCACTGTTGTCCTGCGATAATTCCGTATATCACTCATATTTATAATCACTGTATAGAAAATTGTGTTTTTCCAACAATATGGAAACAATCGTACGTACTCCCACTTCCTAAAATTCCGAACCCAACGGATCTCAAAGATATGAGGCCTATCAGCATACTATGCGCATTGTCGAAAGGCTTTGAAAAAATTATCTACCAGCAATTAAGAAATCACTTATCAGTTTCCAATATTATACCACAAAACCAGTCAGGTTTTCGTCAAGGACATAGCTGTACTACTGCTTAGGTCAAAGTCTCAGATGATATTTATCGCACCATTGATGAAAATAAGTTATGCTTATTAGTGTTGCTCGAATATTCAAAAGCTTTTGATAGGATCAACCATACCCTACTCTTAGCTCTTTTTCATTACATAGGAATGTCACCGTATGTAATAAGTCTCACTGAAAGCTATTTACTTGATAGAACCCAAGCAGTTCTCATTCCAAATCACGATATATCACAGCCACTTCGTGTCACTTCAGGATGCCTCAGGGCTCCATTTTGGGACCACTGTTTTTCACTTTATATACCTCGCAGTTTTACAAATATCTGCAACATGCAAATTCCCATTTTTATGCCGACGACACCCAGTTGTATATGTCATTCGAAGAAAGTGATGTACATAATGCATGTTTTATATTAAATAATGATCTGCAAACACTATCGACAATGTCACATAAGTATTGCCTGAGCATCAATCTCTCAAAATCCAAAGTTATGCTTTTCGGTAGGAAAATAACACGGAAAACGGTACACAATCAAATTGCTCTTCAAGTTGAGAACGTGGATTTGCCTCTCAGCGAATGCGAGAAGAATCTGGGAGTTTTTCTAGACACTAACATGAAATTCACCAAGCACGTTTCATCTGTAATCAAAAATGCGTTCTGTAGCTTGAAACTCATCGATAGTCACTGACAAATTCTTAGTAAACAAAGTAAAATAAATCTGTGCGAATCGTTGGTCCTCTCAAAGCTCAATTATGGTGACTGCGTTTATGGACCTGCCCTATTACAGTCGACTGCCGGCGGATTCAGTTGATTCAGAATTCTTGCATTAGGCTGATTTGTGGGATACGGAAGGGTGCGCACATTTCAAAGGCTTTTTCAGATGTACGTTGGTTAAGGATGGAAAAAAAGAGATTACTTCATTATTGCGTTTTTTACCATAGAATAATAACTGCCAAAAAACCTCCTTATCTCTTTGATAAATTAAGTTTTCGTTCGGATGTGCATAATATTAACATACGAAGGAAAGATAGCTTATCTCTTCCTAAACATAAAACTACAGTTTTCAGATCCTCTTTTTCGTTCCATGTAGCAAAAATTTATAACTCGATTCCTGCCAATATGAAATATTTATCCGTAAGTAATTTAAAAAAAAACAATGAAAACAAAACTTTTCACTGAAAATTGTTAGCATTTGAATATACGATATGGCTTATTCTTCATACTGATTTTCTATATTTCTATATTTTCATCGATCGATTGATATTATAATCATTTATTATTTATTCTCATCATCTATCTATAATAGTTCTTGGGGGACTTGTTTTTTTGTTGTTTTTTATATATCTTTCTTTTTTTTATTATATTTTTTCATTTTCATTATATTAATTCGGTGTAACATAAAATATTTCGTTATAGGTTGAGTGTAAGAGCGCCGCTTCTTGACTTCACAGTTGTAGAAGCGCGAACTCTGCCTTTTGCAATGATAGTCGTGTTCATGTATTTGTATACATATTATGTACTAGCATATATACATACATATTCATTAGTACATAATCCAATTATTTTTCATATATGTATATAATCACCATGTACCTATCTATTGCAATAAAATCATTTATTATTATTATTATTATTATTATTATTATTATTATTATTATTATTATTATTATTATTATTATTATTATTATTATTATTATTATTATTATTATTATTATTATTATTATTATTATTATTATTATTATTATTATTATTATTATTATTATTATTATTATTATTATTATTATTATTATTATTATTATTATTATTATTATTATTATTATTATTATTATATTTTTTTTTTCTCTCCTAGGAGTGTACCAGTCAGGCCCTGTCTCCGGTGCTCCGACCCATCCGGAGGGCGCGCTGGTGTCGTTAACCCCAATAACCACTCCCTACGTCCGTAGGGTGAGTGATTATTGGGTCCGAGAATCGTGTGCCCTGAGTAGACAGAGCGAACCAACTATAACGGCCTTCTGCATTCTTGCTGCTAAGATTTCTGCCATATTTCGGCAAGCTGGTATTATCTTCAAGTTAGAGAGCAGTGTGTCCATCATTCCACCAAGGACTCCTATAATCAGAACCACCATTTTGACAGAATGGTCCGGATATAACCTGCGGAATTCAAAGAGAAGATCTCGATATTTAGTCCGTTTTTCCTCCTCTTTTCGAACGATATTCATTTCGCCTGGAGCGGAAAACTCCATGACGAATATCGTTCTACTTTGGTGGTCGAGGAGGACAACATCAGGCTTATTGGCTTGTATTTGCCTGAGGGTGGGGAATGAGTAGTTCCAATAGATTCGGCATCTCTCATTCTCCACCACGGACTCAATATCCCCCGGAGCATAAGGCAACACCGGTGTCTCGTCTATGCCGTACGAGTGTCGTAGGTGGTAGTACAACACTCGTAGCGCCGCGTTATGCCTGTGGATATAGGCTGAGACCGCATAAGATGGGCATGCTGATAGCAAATGCATTACGGTCTCACGTGCCCCACGACATGCCCTGCATCGGGTGTCAGGGACGTCTATACCCATAACGCGACTACGGTAGACAAGGGTGTTGAAGACACCATCCTGGCAGGCCATTATGAATCCCTCGGTCACCGACTTTAGCTCCCTTGACCTGAGGTAGGCAAAGGTCATGCTTTTGGATAAGCCAAGGTCTTCGATGTTGTGAAAGAAGACACCATGCATTGGCTTATCCATATGTAGCTGTAGCAGGACCTCTGTCTCCGCAGCTTTTATGTGAGCTTTTGCTGAACGGGTCCCAACTCGGTGACAGAGTTTGGGTTAGCCCGTTCAGTGTCGAAAACGAGACCGAGTTCATCGGCCGCACGGGTAGCTGCCTTAAAAAGGAATGCTCCAATCCCTGCTTTCTCATGGTCGCGGACCATGCAGAGAAGGGGATCTGAACTCCTGATGACTTTACAGGCCCCATCCAGAACCATTCTGTTATGCAGACACTCCAAACTCAAAAGTCCACGGCCTCCCCGTTGTCTGGGAAAGTATAACCGTGGAACGGACGATTTAGGATTCAAGCTCCTATTGAGATGCATCATTTTGCGAGTCTTAACGTCAAGTTGTCGCAGCTCTTCCTTAGTCCACTTCATCACTCCGAAAGAGTAAAGAAGGATCGGAACGGCAAGCATATTAGTTGCAGCAACTTTGTTCTTCCCCGACAGTTCTGATGACCAGATCTGTCGGAGTTTATGCTGATACTTGCCGCGGAGAGAGTTTTTATTATTATTATTATTATTATTATTATTATTATTATTATTATTATTATTATTATTATTATTATTATTATTATTATTATTATTATTATTATTATTATTATTATTATTATTATTATTATTATTATTATTATTATTATTATTATTATTATTATTATTATTATTATTATTATTATTATTATTATTATTATTTTTATTATTATCCTAAGGAGTGTACCAGTCAGGCCCTGTCTCCGGTGCTCCGACCCATCCATTATTATTATTATTATTATTATTATTATTATTATTATTATTATTATTATTATTATTATTATTATTATTATTATTATTATAATTATTATTATTAATATTAATATTATTATTATTATTATTATCCATTTCCCCGGAAATTTTGTTTCAGTTCACCCCCTTACTATTCTTGCATTATGGATAGAACCATCTAGTTGAAAAGTCATTTCCTGGCTCAGTCTTATTGATATATTCTATAAATCTCTACATGATTCGTTGTACAGGGTGTTCCTTAAGTGCGTGTAGAAAATTCAGGAGCGAGTTGCTGACATCAAAATTGGAAGAAAAGTTCCTATAAACATAGTCCGCAAGTTCCTGAGATACAGAGTGTCAAAGTTGAATTCATATTTTAATTTTTTGTGAATGATATCAAAATAATATTTGATATTTGGGTATCTGGAAATATTTATTATATAGTTTGTGTAAAAAGTATATTCTTGGTAGAGGTCATTACGAGCAAATGTTTTCGAGTTATTGAGATTTGAAATAATCGATGCAAGTGATTTTGATTGACAAGATTTTTAAATTTAAAATAAATTCAATTAGAAATTAGCTTCTTCACAATTAACATAAAATGTTATTTCGTCATTGAAAAACCATCCCAGATACCAAACTTTACTCGAATATCAAAAATATTTTGGAATTTATTTACAAAAAATAAATATGAGAATTAAACTTTGACACTGTATCATAGAAACGAATAACTTGCGGACATGTGTATGTGGGAACTTTTTTCTCATTTCAACATCAGCAACATGCTCCTAAAGTTTCTACACGTACTTAAGAAACACCCTGTATAAAAATTTGATAAAATGTTCTGCTTTGAGATTTTCCTAAAAAAAGAAGGGTCCTATTATTTTATTCTGGAATGTACCCCTCCGGGCATTGATTTTGGAATAGTATTGTCTCTTATAATGTATTATCCAATTTGGATTACGATTGGATCAGTATATTGAATTTTGGGAAGACATCACTCCATAGTTGTGAAGGTAGCTTCATCGGCAAACATTATTTTTGACTAGACATTTCTATAGGTTGAATAAACTCCTTTGCACCACAATGAATATTCCATTCTAACATCTAATATCTTCATCGCCATTTTACAAGGTGTGCAAAAAAAATTATTCACGTTGCTGGTGCGCTTTGTTGAAGCCAGGTCCCCCACATCATTCTGTGGCCCCGTTGCTAGTAGTCATGATGGGCCCTCCATTAGAACCAAAGATTAAACAAAATTGTGGTATATTGTTTTAGTATTATTAATGTTCCATATCCCAATTATTTTTCAAGTACGTGTTACCCTAGTTTTGAGTCAGTATCTTTAGATTATCAACGAAAATTTATTTTCATTAATGGCAAATAAATAATTTAATTATCTTTATTCATGAATATCTTTGCTTAAATTTAATAACTACACATATAAAATAATAACATTATAGAACTAGCAGTGGATAGAGCCCCTGTATGCAATTTGACATTAGATCGTATATTAGAGTAGGGACACTCTTTGACAGGACATCGAAAAAACGCGTTTCAGGTTATATCTCAAAAATTATGAAAATTATGGTAAAAACCAAATATTTTTTAAATGGCGAATTGTATCAGTAAAACTAGAACAGAAAATATATCTATACCTTTGATGTGACAACGGTCGAACGATAGTATCGACAATACAAAATATATTTCCCTCTCAGTCAACAGTAAAAAGAGCGAGGAAAATCTTATCGATCAAAACACGCTAGCAGAATATCTGCACAGGGGGATTTTTCAACGAAGCTATTAGTACATGATATTTGAAGAATTCGACTTTAGGTGATTTTGATCGTAGAACATCTGAAACAATTATTTTTCACTTTCAAACTAGTAATGATATGGATTTTCCAACGACGATAATCGTATCATTCATTTATCCTAACCCACGGTTTTGTGAAGACATCATTTGTAAATGGATGTATTGCTGGAAACCTTAGTTCATTTTCATATTCGCAATAGACGTTGTTTTTTCATTACGGAGAATTTTTTAATTATATCGATAGCTTTCGTGGAAAATAATAAGGCACTCAACCCTGCATTTTGTCTGATTTGCCATATCAAACTGACAACCATTATCACAACATGCAAAAAAAATCAAATTTATTTGAAATTATCTCTTAACTACTCGTCGTTTTCATAAATTTTATTCATTTTCCTTGTAACCATCCAAATTTTTTAAAATGCAAATTCTAAGTTTTTATTTAAAATAACTAGAAGTTATCACTTTTTGCTGATATGTTTAGGGTGTGATTAATATTCAACAAATGATTGATCAATAGATTATTCACATTAAGTGACTATTTAACCAAATAGGGCATGAGTTGACTTGCCTAGTTCAGATGGGAGAGGGTGCCAGGCTGCAAAAGACAAAACCGAAGAGAAAGATAAACTATAAATTGATATCTAGCTTGTATAGGGAGGCGGAATAAATAACAACTCTTTTTCCTTTTTAATATAAATCAAAATAGGCTTAAGGCCGAAAAAGATTAGCTGAATAGTATGAAAATTGACTGGCTGAAAGCTATAAAAAATGGATAGCTGAAGGCTGGAAATTCAGAAAATATTTCCACATAGCTTGATTGGAAGGGCCCATATCTGTGGTGACATTAACGATATTGAATCCAATAGATGAACATATGTTTATGATTTCTCATAAGTGTTTTTCCAAAGATTCCCCCTTCATTTTCTCTCATGTGAAATGAAATGATATCAGTTGTTTCCATCCACTTGATTTCTCTCATGTGAAATGAAATGATATCAGTTGTTTCCATCCACTTGAAACTCCACCTAACATGACAGCCATAACATGAGTAGCTATTTCTGTCCCTTTTCTAACGTTTCCCTTTCAATATTAGTACTATCTAACTAGTACTATTAGTACTAGTTTTCCAGGTTCTATAACTATTCCGTCCAAAAATAAACAGCAATTTTTCTTGCAGTCTGAAATATTTTAATCTTCAAATAATGAAGTATTTTATGTAATATGCTTGGAAAAAATTGAATGTGACTTATTTTACGATTCAACGTTTTTATACTAGGTAACTCATAATTTAGTTTTAATAAGGTTTCATAGCCAGAAGTACTACATGCGAATCTAAAAACTAATGCTTCCTCCACAGTCTCAGGTCGCCATCTTTTTCCATTTCCATTTTCCATTTTTATTTGTAACTTGATCTGAATTGAAACCAAATTTTCCGTAAACATTCAACTTTGTTTGCAACTTTTCATTTCTGATTTGAACTCGTTCTACCATGTTCCAAAAAAAATATTTAAGAATTTTTTTTCTTGCATGAAAACTTCATACTGGACCAATTTCAACTTTGACTCGTCGTTTTCTTTCAAAACATTAGAAAATACATCTTCATCCATGCACAGAAAATATTGAAGTGATCAAGTACCAAGTGATTCAGTCTCTTCAATCGTTCTTGAAATAGGAATAGCATCAGTTTTCAACTTCTTCGCGACATAACACTCAAAATCTTCTTTATTGAAGTGTACCTGTTTGTGAAAAATATTATTTTAACTCTGAATAACCTTGTATACGTTCAGTCGAGTTTTTCTCGATTGGAAGAAACTCTACTTCCCAATTCAATAGATATTACTCTTGACCTATCATTTCAATTCACCTGACAAATTCTCGCTTTTGATGTCATATTCCACGCGACTCTCTTGAGCGACGACTTCCATGTTTGTAATAGAACTGGATCCCCAGGAAAATGATATGAATCATTGGAATTGCTCTTACAATTCTGTAACGAACACATTACGGTATGAATATATTATGTACTTCGTTTCGGAAGCTTCAGTTGACAAATATTCGATTTTGATTTACTCGGGTTACGTGTACTTCAAAACATATTTTTACATACCCATTCCCTCCCTGACGATACGCCCTTGTGCTGATTCGGCCTCACAAGGTAGACAACCTAAAACGCGTTTTTTCGATGTTCTGTCAAAGAGACTAATATACGATCTAATGTCAAATTGCATACATGGACTCTAGCAGTGGATAGGGCAGAATAGTGTGACCAATGAATATTAATTGTTGTTGTTGTTATAAAATTGGTATTTCCGTCAACCGATTGCACCCCTACTAGTGTATTTCATCTAGGTTTGTATTTATACTCCATTCCAAATAAGAATACAGTAGGTGGCGTCGTAATCAGTGAGGAAAACTCACAGAGCTAGATTTTTGTTGCGGCCAAAGAAAGCGCCAAAGTTGAAAAAGTTACTATACTTTCGGACAGTAGCTTATATGGTATTGCTCTATGTGATACTGGCTAGTATTTCAACCAATTAGCGTGAAGCCCGAGCTTCCAGCATTTATTCTTATTTGGAATAGAGTATAGTTAACTTGGTCCTCAATTCGTGTCTGCCCGCACCGGCCATGGTTGAAGCAATACTTCTAGTTCTCTCAAAATGCATGTTTACTTTTACAACTAACTGAAAAGTCACAGGTTCAATATAAGGAAGACGCTTGTTAACTTCTGCCACAGCCTCTCGATATGTCTCATAGTTTTCACCCACCAGTCGAATTAGTTCCATTTTTGACTGACTGTTAGAATAGGCCTTTTCATTTAGATGACAAATGACTAACTTTGTTTACCTGTCAGACCCAACGGCAGTGCCAGCGAATATTTTTTCTTCTTAAAGGAAATAAAATAATCTTACATGGAGAAGAAAACTCACTATTTGAAAACATTCGTGTACACTATTTTATATAAGAATGAAAGGTTTTTGGTGGTATAAAGTAGGTTATATTTACTTAACCTATAAAGCATTTTTTTCGTTCCAATGCTTTTTCATTTGATGTAAGTATAGGTATATTGTTTTTGAGCAATGCCATTGTTTAAATAGACGTGAGATAGTCAATGCCGGTGGAAAAGGTATTGGACCCAAACGCGAGTGTCATCTAGCGTGATTAGTTACAAACATGTATATTTGACGTCAGTTTAATGCAGGTTTCTCCACAAAACCCTGATTTTAATGCTGTCCCACTGTTTCAATCAAGTTACGACATGACTTGGAGGCCAGATCACTGAAGTTACGACATGACTTGGATGCGAGATCACTGTCGCCATCTAGAATATAAACAATGGCAATGCTAATTTGAGAAAATAAGAATGATCTCTAATTAAACTTATGTAAATCTAACCTCAAATTATCGTTGAAATCAATGGTAGAGTTAAGCCGTGCTCAACCGTTGAGATTAATCACAACGTGTTGAGTCCGTTGTTCATCAGTGAGAGCATAGTCAATGGAAAAGCGGACCGTTCAGCCAAACAAGTTGACTAATCACTCAACTGTTGGCAAATGTTGAGCACGGCTAAACAAGCCCAATAATAATCTACGAAGCAATGGTTCTTGTCTAGCTCAATTAAGTACCTATAACCCCGTATCTGGAAAAAATCTAAAATTTGGTTTTTTCGTTCCTCAGAGTTTCCCGCAGATTAGTGAATAGTTGGTAGTCAGTATCGTGTTTCAAAGAAAATAGATTCTACTTTTAAGTAATATCTTGCATGGCAATGACCAATAAATGTTTGAGAATATCCAGTAGGTCTCTGTTCCGGGTATCATTTATCAGTTAGATTACCCGCTCTGGAAAATGTAATTTTTAAGAGAAATACGCAAAAAAATCAGTGAATATTCAGTTTCAAATTATTGTGAGATCATGTCTATAATTTTTACTTTATTCTAGGTTATCAATCCATGTTGAAAGTTTCTCACAATACAGATTATTAAGGTATAGGTATATTATTTATATATATATATATATATATATATATATATATATATATATATATATATATATATTTGTAAATTCTCTTCTGTTGTGGCATTTTTTCATTTATGGGTTAGTAATTCCATCGATGTGGAACCTATGGATAGAAATAACGAAAATTGAGTGAAAGGTCAATGTCACTTTCCGTTCTATAACTCTCATTAGGTTTGGAAGTCAAGCAAAAGAGGTATGGGACCATAGAAATATAATTATATTTCTATGTATGGCACCCAAATTATTCATCCTCCAATAATACACAAAGGAACTTAACAGTACCACAAAGTTAATCGAAAGCGTTTCCCAGATTGTATAGTTCAATATGAAAAAATTGCACTTTTTTCATCCTTCTGATACCTACTCATGAAAATGGTAAATTGTACAGAGTAAACTGTCAGTTTCTGAGGCAAGCATAAGTGCAATGTTTTTATTGTAGATTACCTATGATACAAATACACTTTTTCAAAAAGCACCCAAATTCCATTTTAGGATTGCAATCATAATTCATATAAGGTAGATACGTACAAGTAGAATTATCTATTACCCAAGTCAGAGGTTTGGAAATGAAACAGTTATATCAAGCATTGATTGAATGTGAACAAACTTGTATAGATTTTCTTCATTATTATTTAGTTTTCAGATGGTGGATTGAAAACTCATAAAATCTGTCAAGAAACTTTGAAGAAGTTGAATAGAAAGGAATGTCTGATGAAATATTGCTGCATTGAAAAATTGTATCAGGGAATAAGAAAGAAACAAATTTGTTGCTTGAAGTTTATTCGAAAAAACATTTCTGATATTGTTAAAATATAATGTAAAAGTATTGTAAGATATGTCTTGATAATTGTGTGGTGCATTTGCTTTTCAACTGTGAGAAAACTGTAAAACCTACAGCAGTACAAGACTCAATCGAGAGTTTGTACAAATTCATTCAAAATAATGATTCTTTATAGCAATGCGACATAATTTATATCTCCTATATTTGATGCAAGCCTTGTGTTACCAATTTTGATTACAACACAAATAATATTAATATAAGAAATAGGTAAATGTTGTAATCATAATCATGGGCCCTGGTAGTCGGCTGGTAGAGCGTTTGTCTCTCAAGCGTAGGGTCGTGGTTTCGATTGCCAGCTTGGTCACCGGTCTCGTGCATGGCATCACACGTTAAAGGTAAGGGCTGCGTCTTCTTTAGCTCGTACAAGTATTTCGAATAATTCTGAGGATTGCACGTAGGAGTGCAACTGGTTGACGGAATTAACAACTTTAACAATTAAAAAAAAATTATTAACCTTAAAGCTATAGTCTGCTATTAAACTCTTCTCCTCTTCAAAAAATTTATGATATTTAAACTTTTTGAGTTATTAATAAATTGCTACACAATTATAATTTCACATGATATAAAGAAATTGCCAAAAGCTAGGTGGATCTGGCAGCCTTAACAGCTCAACATAATATTGAAAATTGTGAGATTCTTCAACCAAGAAAATTGTGCTCTTACACTACTGCTTTTCTGGTCCACTAGCTATCAATAACAAAATATAAAAATTGGACTACTCCACATCATTTGTGGAGAGAACAAATCAACTTCCAAATGATTATGAATATTATGATCGCAGATATACAAAGAATACTTATTGTTAAAATTACTGGTAATACATTTGTTATCAAGAGTACATTTCATCATTCTCAGACATTCACAAATCATGTTATCACCTCAAAAAATAAATATTGTTGTGGAAAGATAGACCCATCAAATATGATTATCTAATATAATGCCATAAAAATAAAGGAGTAAAGCTTATTTTATTTAAAAAATAACTGCAGTGAATAACATATTAAAAAAATAGACAGCAAACTACCCTCGAATACTTTTTAACATATATAATGTTGATGGCATTTTCTAGGTACATTTCATTTAACAATGACTGCAAACATTTGTTCAACTGAAACTGGTGCTTCGCACACAATTTGTCATTTAATTGCATACTGTTACCAATATATAGATAAATCATTTTTAAAAGTACATATTTGAATCTAAAAATTGTTAAAACTATGATAATAGTAATAATTAACGTTTTTCCACTACTAGCACTATTATTTTAATACCAAGAAATTATTTTCATGAGCAAGTGGTTGATATAACTTAATTTTTAAGGTTACTAATCAAAAACAAATAATAAAAAATAGTAAAAAAAACAAATATAGTTTATTACATCATTGGCAATGTACTTGGGAAAATATGCCCTGTTAATCTCAATACATCTTCAAGCAAACAAATTTTTAAAAAAATGGTTGCATGAAATGATGCTCAATATATAAAGATTTTAAGAAAGAGGTAATTGTTATGACACTTTGCTTCTGGAAAATGCTATATGATTTCTGAGAATTAAATCAATTTTAATTTTTTTTCCTGACGACAAAAAAAATCGTAAACGTAGCAACTAGTAAATAATTATCATTTCAAAATGATAATTTGTTGAGTTACAATACGACTGAACTATTTCGAATAAGACACCGGAAAAGAATAATTACAAGCAGAAAATGATATTGTTGCTTCTGGGTGCTTATTGGCAAAGTGATATGTATGACAGCTCTCCAGAAATATTAATGCATTACAGTTTATTTCTCATACATAACTATCTATCATCAACAATTCAGTTATTCATGTTTAATGCAACTTTTGAATATAAACAGTCCATAGTCTTACTTCTTCCATAAAATAAATATTGTCTTGTAAGATACAATTTTATTTGCTTAGCATTATTTGTATATACCAAACTAGCCATTAGTGTGGTTGATTTGTAATGAGCCCATGTTTTCCGTAGAAAAAATTCCAGCAGTTTCTTTCTGGTCGCATCTGCAGATCTGGTTTCAAGAAAAAGAAAAAACAAAACAGGTACATTAACAATATTTCAAATAGAGCTAATTCTCCGACATAAATGGATATGATATATATGGATAAGCATGACAAAAAAATACAAGACTTGAAATGTGATTATGGTTGGGGAGCTGATTCAATTATTTTATTGCTTTTTATGAAAAATGCATAAATTCAATGTGAGAATTAAAATTTCTTTGAAATAAAAAAAAAACTGCCTTGGATGAAATAGATTTCTTTTTCAATGCAGGAAAAGAACTCATTCAAAAATTTATTACATAGTCATGAGAACTAAGTGTTGTTTTCAGAAGACAAGCAAACTGCCAGTCCTTGGAAAAAATGGAAGTAATTCAACAATATTTTCAATATGTATTTTCTTCTTTCAAATAAGATTCTTGAAAATTAACCAACCAAGCGGTAACAAATATAATATTCCTATCACACGAACTGACAAATTTTTTTTCAACAATCTGAAAGATTTTATCCTACCCTCTACATGTTCTCCATATTATATTCTTTTTTGCAATTCTGTTTGTCTCAATTTCCTCGTCAGGTGTTAATTTATCACAGCCTTTCAAAAATGGTGGAATATTTAATGCTATTTTTTTTTTCTAATTGTCAAGTACTTTATGTGAAAACCTCTGTCAGCTAAAACTAAATCACCTCAATCTAGTAAATCAGTTCATTTGGACCTATTCTTTATCCGATATGGAAACTTTGAACAAATCGGTAACAAAAGGTATAGCACCATTTGGAGTGCAACCTTTTGATACTTTAAATGTAGCATGAGCTTTGTAAAAGAGGAATACAGATTGCTTTGGTGCTCAAAATTGCTTGGCACTTGACAATAAAATTTCAGTGCAATCATTGATTACTCTTTGATCTTTTGAATTATATGGGCAAATGTTACTTTATCAAATCTCTAGATGGGAACATCATAGGCTGAAGTATATTAAATATACAGGATGGGTCACGGTCGATGGTACCTTAGACGTTTACGGAGAGCGGGAGATAGGATCATTCTGAAAATTTGGTTTCTCAAGTAGTTGTTCTTGGTCTATCGACCTAAAATATTTTTAGCAATCCAGCGTTGCCGCTTATACCAGAAAGTAGCAGCATCTTTGTTATTTCAAATAGGACACCCTGTATATTATCGCATTTTTGAACTTGTCATTCTTTTTTGATTATTTCTGCCTCATATTCCTCTATACCTATCTCTAACGGTTTTTGAGATATTGGTTATTTTCCATTTTTTTATTCAAAACATAGCTCGAATTGAATGTTTATTTCTGCGGTATTTGGATTCTTAGGAAGTTGCAATTTTGTGTTTAGGTCATCAAGATCATGTACGTTGATTCTGTATAGAGAAGTTTGTTCTGCGTTACACAGGGTCGTTCAAAATTCATGATCTTACTGCTAGAGACGAAAAGGGTTGAAAGTGCGTTTTTTTAAATGGAACATCCTGTATATTATGAAATATCCTGAAAGATGACTAAAATCCCTTCGAATTGATATATCATATTTCTATACCTAAATAGCCAGAATTCTGAGATAATAGCAATTTTCACTTGTAATCTCCCAAGTGCTTGAATTATTGCCGGAAATTTTTCGAGTACATGAATTTTTTTCCAAAATTCATGTACGAGATAAATTTACGGCAATGAATTCAAGCGCGAGGGGGATTCGGTAAGAAAATTTCACACCGAGAAATGAAAATCATCCAACAGTTCATAAGAAATAACTAACGATGGTTTCACCTGAACTATTTATAACCACTGAAATATTGATCGTTAGTTATTTCTTATGAATTGTTGGATGATTTTCATTTCTCGGTGTGAAATTTTCTTACCGAATCCCCCTCGTACTTGAATTCATTGCCGTAAATTTATCTCGTACATGAATTTTGGAAAAAAATTCATGTACTCGAAAAATTTCCGGCAATAATTCAAGCACTTGGGAGATTACAAGTGAAAATTGCTATTATCTCAGAATTCTGGCTATTTAGGTATAGGAACATGATATATCAATTCGAAGGGAATTTACTCATCTTTCAGGATATTTCATAATATACAGGATGTTCCATTTTAAAAAACGCACTTTCAACCCTTTTCGTATCTAGCAGTAAGATCATGAATTTTGAACGACCCTGTATAACGCAGGACAAACTTCTCTATACCAGAATCAATGTACATGATCTTGATGAACTAAACAGAAAGTTGCAACTTCCTAAGAATCCAAATACCGCAGAAATAAGCATTCAATTCGAGCTATGTTTTGGATGAAAAATATGGAAAATAACCAATATCTCAAAAACCGTTAGAGATAGGTATAGGGGAGTATAAGGTAGAAATAATCATAAAAAAATGACAAGTTCAAAAATGTGGTAATATACAGGGTGGCCCATTTGAAATAACAAAGATGCTGCTACTTTCTGGTATAAGCGGCAACGCTGCATTGCTGAAAATATTTTAAATCGATAGACCAAGAGCAACTACTTGAAAAACCAAATTTTCAGAATGATCCTATTTCCCGTTCTTCGTAAACGTCTAAGGTACCACCGACCGTAACCTACCCTGTATATGTTTTCTCCAGCTGGTAAACCGGTTGAAAGGTTGAATCTATAATGTATATCTTCAATTAATGAACCAGTTCTTAATCTGATCAAAACTATAACGAGTTCTTCGAAAGGATGTTTTTCTCCAAAGGTCGATTAACCTTTGAATTTTTACATCCCCAATACTGTAAAGGCTCTATGTGTTGCAAAAATTGAAATTTATGTGAGAATGCTGGTAAAAGTTTGAGATGTATAAAACTTACTCTTTTTTTCACTCTGCTCTAGACTTTCCACAATGTTATTCATGTCTTCTCCAGCTTCATTCCTTTCCAGTTCTGCAATCCTCTTCCGCAACATGGAATTTTCAACTGTGAATAAAATGGACAACATTATTATCTGCATAATCAACACGAAGTATTACATTTGTCATATTTTCAATTTGTAGATCGATCTTGGCATTAGCCCACTTTTTTACAAGCCTTCAACAAACCCTAATGAAACCTTGAGTTTTACCAGGCTTTTACCTTTCCACAAACTAAAAAAAGTGAGAAATAATATGGAAAATCAATACGAGTGTAGAAGGATTTATAAACAATTTTTCTTCATCAAATTCTATAATTTTAAACAAATATTTTGTCAAGGACTTGTGGCCTGAATCTGCCTACCAAAAAATCAAAATAAATTGAAATATTTTCTTTGTGAAGGGAATATAATTTGGCGGATGGAACAGTTATCAATTAAATTTTAAATTTGTTTTTACGAAACTTCCAGGTTTTCGGAGAAAACCCCTCAAAAGCAGAGCTTGTGCGAGCAAGGGAAAATCCGTTGACTACTTAATAATTTGCCTTCTACACCTGCATAAACTTTCTTGATTAATTCTATCGACTTTTCAGGTTGTGGAAGTTTATAGAATTGAAAAACATTATAAAATTACAATAACTGCAATATAAACACAGTGAACCCATTCCATTTGACTCCTAAAATCAATTTCAAAGTAATCTAAAACTTACCTGTGAAAGGTTCGAGTATGGTTTTTCCGATTTCTTCTGCACCAACACAACATTTCGATACCATTGTAGCTGTCACACAGTAAAGTCGAGCTGATAAATTAATTACACTACAATTACTACAAGAAACGGTATATAACACACAAAAATAAAAGTAAACTACGAAGAATATGTATTTTATTCACTAGTAATTATTATTCACTTTCGAAGTACGAACGCCAATGTTTGCATTTGTCTGTGGTCATGAAGTTGACGGTTGACAGAATGTGAAAATACCGCTAATTTTAAACTGAGCCAATCCCAAATTGTTATTCCAAAACTAACCAATGGCTATTCACTTTCCCAATATCCAATCAGACTTTGGGTCTCAAAACGAGCGCATGCGCCTTAAAAAATCGTCTAAATGAAAAGGTCTATTCTGACCATATTCGCGTCGATTTAACCACGTATTGCGTGATCTGCCAAATAATATGAACTGCCAAATAAAATGTATGAACTGACAAACTGTAGACGCTTCATTTATGTCCATGGCAAACTTGACGACATAGGGATGTGAAGACCGACCTCGACTGGATTATCCAATCCCAGCAGGATTACATACCTATAGCGTATAATACAATACCCATACAAAGGTACATGAAATGGGTGTATAGTTATAATGATTCTCCAATGTCTCCAGTATCGTCAAAATCCCTTGTGAGTGGAGAAGAGCATATACATCATCTTTCATAAGCGGAGTATATATTTCTATTGTTAATGAATATTGTATACTTATTTATTTGCAAATATATTATATGTTATAGTCACATATATCTGTTATAGTTGATAACTATATGGTTATAGTAGATATAGATATATATTCAGATTCAATCTGCAACCGAGGAGATCTTAAAACGGCTCTAAAGTTGAATAGGGCAAATAATATACAAAATGTTGGAACCATGCGGAAAACTTTTTTATTAATAGTTTCTTAGAAAATTTAATTCTTGATTAAAGTTGGTGCATTCATTTAGACTACGTACGCACATATCTGTTATAGCCAATGGCTTGCGGCTAAGCGGATATTCTGAATTCGCTATATGGAGTAAAGAGACATTAATATGGAAAATATCAAAAAACGTTATTGAAAAAAGTTGTTTGCAATTGAATGCCACTCCCCGTCATAAAGTTTAGTATACCAATTACCAATTTTTTTATGATTCTGGCTTTATTTCATTATCTTTCCATTACTGTTTTTACACATATTCAAGATTTTGTTAGATCAAGTAATTTCTTCGACAGATAATTTATGCTAATTCAGTACCTTACTACTCAAAAATTATTGTAGATAAATCCCATTAAAAATTGGGTCCAACTCTTTAGGTAGTTATCAAAATTTGTAATTGGTAGACTATACTAGATAACTGGAAATATCATTCAATTGCTAACAACTTTTTTCAATAACATTCTTCGATATTTTGCAAAATGTTGCAAAAGTATTTTGCAATGTTATTTTACTCCATAGTGAATTTAGAATATCGGCCGTTTCCCGCTTAGCCGTACGCCACTGGCAATAATCGATAGCACGCATATCGATTATTGCCAGTGGCGTACGGCTAAGCGGGAAACGGCCGATATTCTAAATTCACTATGGAGTAAAGTGACATCAATTTGCAAAATATCGAAGAATGTTATTGAAAAAAGTCTAATTGAATACAATAACTTTTATGAAGAATGACATTTTCTGAGAAACTCCTAATAAAAATGTTTGCCATTCCGTTCCAACATTTTGGTGGACTCTGTATAAGTACCTATACATATCAACTCAGTCACAGCCAGAGCGTCTCTGCAGAAGGCAACGGGAACCTCATTTTTGCAGAAGATCAAGGTGGGTAAATAAAAATGGCGAAGGAACAGAATAGAAATGAATTGATAATAAAAATGGATTGAGCAATCCAGACTTCTGCATTTAACTTATTCAGTAGGTATAATCGTCGGCAAGACTCCAACAGAAAACAACTACTGCCCCCTACGGCCATTATATCTGTTAGATTCTTGGCTGATGATTGGCAACACCATGAAACCGGTCCGTAGGTGTTCCCCCATATGGATTGATACATGTTTTGGCGCTGAGATTGGGAGAACATTGCAAAGTATTTCTTGTAGAATACTTTGCCAAGAATCTAACAGATACGGGGGCAGTAAAAATCCGTAAAAATAGTGAAAAATATCTGACCGTCGAATATTATGGTTAAAAAAATGTCATCCCCCCTGTCCCCCCTCCAAAGCTAGATAGAGAACGCAAAGGAATTAGGAAACAGTTTCAACATTTTCTGACAGGGAAAAAAAATTGGAAAACTCGCGAAATAGAAATCGAAAAAATTGGTAAAAATAGTAATTTTCTGACCATGGAATAAATAATATGGTTTCAAAAAAATTTACTCCTCTTCCCTCCTCGAAAGCTAGATAGAGAACGCGTAGAACGGTTTCATACATTGAAAATTACGACAAAAAATGTTTGCCGGTGGGCTCGCTCCCTCCCCTCTTATCAAAAAAGTTGCGAAAACTTGCGAAAACAAAATCAAAAAAATTCGTAAAAATTGTGAAAAATATCTAACCATCGAATAACATAGTTTTGAAAATGTTTACCCCTTATCTAGATTGAGAATGCGTAGGGAATTGGAGAATTTCCTGATTGTTTCGGACGATGAAAATTATGAAGAAGGAAAATATTGTTCAGGGTGCTCAGACCCCCTTAAAGTAGCGAAAACTCATATGGTCACGGTACTACTAAACGAATAATATTGCCAATTATATTATTCTGGGCTTGCATAGTACACAAAATGCAAGGTTGTACTGTTGACCATGCCGTTGTATATCTAGGCCCAAAGCTCTTCGCTGCTGGCCAAGCATATGTGGCTTCAGGGTCAAGTCATTGGAAGGTCTCCTCATTGAAGAACTAGATTGTAGTAAATTGACGGGCAACAATGACGCATTAATTGAACTTAAGAAATATATTCAAAGAAAACTAAAAGAGAAGTAAATGAACAAACTTAAACATTTTTTTTAGAGAAAAGCTTCTATTTAAATGCACTAAAAAAAGAAAGTAAATTTTAAAGTCAATTGAACCCACATGTTTCTTCAATAATGGACTGTACTTTAGTTTTAACAGTTACAACAAATATTGCCTATCAAGGGAGATTCGACTTCCGGCAATGATGGAGGAAAGACGGCGTCCTTAGTTGGAAGTCAAGTAAATGTATGTGAATGTTAAAATTTGTTGAAAATTAGCAGTATTGTGCATCGTTCATAAGTGTTATGTGAATTTGTCTACTTCTCTAGCTTCCTACGCCGGTATCCAGGCCGGATGACAACGGATTTGTCGGAGCTAGGGGCATACTGCTATTTAAAACTACTTTATTTTATAATATGGGATGCAGTATTGCCTAGAGCAAGACAACTGCGTTCCAGAAAACTGGAAGCTGGATAAATGTCGAAAAGACGAAGTCCAATTAATTTAGATTAGAATTGCCTTGTCTCACAAGTTACGGAAAAGTGAAACTGTCTTTTTTAATTTTTTGACATTCAATGACATTTAAAAACATACGTCCTGTTTGTCTTGTACGCTATAGGCGTACGCACTTCATTCAACTAGGCATCAACATGCCCCCCACCTTGAAGGATCTACCTTCAACTACACCTACACAAATTACGTCTTTGGAAGTGGACAAATCTTGGAAAATGCCCTTTTCAATTCTCCGTTGGCAGTTTTCACTGTGGCTACACGATTGATGTTGTCCTTGCCTGGAAAAACGTTGATGATTCGCCCAAGTCGCCATCTTAAAGGAGGTAGGTTGTCCTCCCTTATTAAAACCATATCACCCTCTTCCAATTGGTTGTAATGGGTTTGCCATTTCCCTCTTTGCTGAAGTTCTCCGATGTATTCTTTGCTCCATCGATTCCAAAAATGCTGCCTTAGTTGCTGAATTTTTTGGTATTGGGAAAGTGTTTTCTGGAATGTGACTCAACGCCGGATCAGGAACGTCAGTCAATGATTTTCCGACCAAAAAATGGGCAGGTGTCAAAGGATTGAGGTCGTTAGGATCGGAGGATAAGGGATAGAAGGGGCAGGAATTCAAAATTTGAACCAGCAAAAAGTAAAATTGTTCGAAAGTCAAACTTTCATTTCCCGCAACCCGCTTTAAATGATATTAAGTGGACTTCACCCCAGCCTCCCAAAGACATCCAAAATGTGGAGAATTAGCTGGGATGAATTGCCACTGAATGTTCTCACGCGTATATAATGTTTGAAGCTCATTATTATTCTTCAATAAATACTCCTCCAACTCTTTCAATTCTTTTTTGGCTCCTACGAAGCACGTCCCATTGTCAGAGTAAATGTGGCGCTACGAATCGTCTCAAAGTGAGAATAAATGCTTCAGTAGTCAAATCGGTTACCAATTCAAGGTGGACCGCCTTAGTTGAAAAACAGACAAATAGGCTTATATAACACTTTGATACCTTATATCCACGACCGTTTCTATCACTTATTTGAAAGGGATCTGTGTAGTCCACTCCCACCTCATCAAATACCTGCCCTTACTTCAAACGAGGTTTAGGTAGGTTTCCCATAATGGGTTGAACAACAGGTGCATTAAACCTGTGACATTTCACACATTGACGTACCGTGGCCCTCGCTATGCTACGCCCCTGCGTCGGCCAGAATCTCTCCCTGATCGAGGCAAGTAATTGTTGGGACCAGCATGCATCAGTCGGATATGTTCATTTCTTATAATGAGTTTTGTGAAAGCGTGTTTAGCAGACACTAATATTGGATGCTTTTTTGAAAACTCATAAGCTGAATTTTCCAATCTACCGCCCGCACGTATTATCCTATCTCTATCCATAAATGGATTTAAAATCAAAATTCTACTTTTTGTGCCAATCGGTTTTTCACCTTCAAGTCTGTCATATTCTACGGGAAAAGAACCTTTTTGAGACAGCCTAATTAGGCATTTCTCTGCGTCTATGATTTCCATTAAGGTTAAAGGACCTTTATTTTTATTTTTTAATCTAAGTAAATACGCAGTAACACGTTTCAATTTATTCAAATTTGAATATATATCGAAGAGAGATGCGGAAAATGTTTTTGTTGCCACCAAATACTTTAGGCTGGATCTTATTTCAGGCAAACCTTCCACGGTAATTTCAGATTTGGGCCAAAATTCCTCAGACCTACTGAGCCATTCTGGGCCATGCCACCACATTTTATAACTGTTTAGGCATTACCCCCCTGGATAACAGATCTGCTGGATTATGAGTGGTAGGAACATGGCGCCATTCATGAGATTATGTCAATGTTTGAATTTCACTATCGCGGTTTCTAATAAATGTTTTCAAACTGCTAGAAGGCATTCTCAACCACCCTAAAACTACGGTCGAATCGGACCAATATAAACATCGAGAGAAGTTTGTCTTCAGAGATCTTAATACCTTGTCACAAAGTTCAAGTAGCGGAATTGATAAAACACTCAAAGGAGATACTTTGGACTTCGCACAAAGTAACTTAACAGTGATGTTTCCAATATAATCTACTGTTCTAACATAAATGCACCAACCATACGCATGATTCGAGGAGTCCGAAAACCCATGTAATTCAGTATTGATGGGATTTAGACACATAACATGACGTGATATCTTCAACAAATTCAGTACCTGTAACTCGCTACGAAATTCTCACCAAGCCCTCTCCATATTGATCGGAACCCGATCGTCCCACGACATCTTTTCGCACCATAAGTGTTGCAAATTAATTTTAGAGATGATTGTATACATGGACTTAAAGGTCCGAGTGGGTCGAAAATCTGCGCAATGTGAGAGAGAATCATTCGTTTGGTTACAGGTTCACCATTCTCAACTTCGTTTATTTTATAGGTCAAGCAATCCGATTGACATGGCCAAGTCAACCCCAAAGTTTTAGTATTTTCATTCTCACCAAACATAAGAATGTTGAAAGGATTAGCTGATCTATCGACACCTTGCAGTATTTTCGATTCATATCTATCGACACCTTGCAGTATTTTCGATTCATTCGAGAACCATTTTCTCAATTCGAAACATCCCGATTTAAGAACATTCGATACCTGTTCTGCAATGTATGAGGCTTGTTCGATACTATCACTGCCCCCAAATAGTGAGGTGGCTTAGAGCTGCATTTTAAGATTACCGTTAACTGGCGGATAAAAGCACCATATTTGGTATGAAGGTACTTTAGGGTATACTCACTAATTTTAGCCTAGGAGTCCGCTGAAATTTCGAAAAATTTTAGAAAAAAATTATTTTTTTTTATTTTTTTTATATTTCGCAACCCACGAAGACATTGCATTGGACCATGAGAGCCCCCAACCCAAATATGCGTCAACGTTGTCCAAGTACCGAAACACGCATTTCTATATTTCACGGTACCTTTCAGACAACGCGGTAGTACTTCCAGATTTATAATGTTGTATTGCATTGGTCTTGGAGGCGCGCCGGTAGTGTTCTCGCTTGCTTTGCCAAGGTACACGGGTTTTCACCGCGCCGTCACCGACCTCTTGCATGGCATCGCACGTTAAAAGGTAAGGGCAGCATCTTCCCTAGCTCGCACAAGTCTCTCGAAGACTTCTGAGGGTTGCTCGTAAGGGGGCAGCCGGTTGATGAAAATAACAATTTTAACAATAATTTAACAATTATGTTGACCATCTTGAATTAATTTAATTTCTTTTACCTTGATTAACCCTGGATTAATTTACCTTAATTTATTGTATTAATAATAACATATTAGATTTCATTTCAGTTCATTTATATGACAATCCCACTCATGTATAATAATTAGTGAATACAAAATTCGTAGTTTGCTATCGGCTAAATAGGAAGGAACAGTGGATAAAAATATCGGATAAATTACGTTTCCGTAGCAACGCTATAGCATGTTCGTTTATCAAGCGTTGCGCGTCAGTTTGACAATTGTAAATGTCAAGATTGTCAAGAAGAGAATTGAACAGCAAATAATATTCCAGTAAGTATTGTTCTTTCTGAACATTATTCTTCTACTTATGGTTCTTTTAGTTTGTTAAATGAAGTTTAATTGAATTGATATTCATGAATTCATGGGATTGTCTTACCAAATTCCACGCGAGCTTAGATCTAGCAGGATATTTTTTCCGGTGGTTTTCTTATACTTACTGTCATGTAGGTAATTTAACTCGATCTGTTCTGACAAAATCACTCGAGCTATGCTCTCGTGATTTTGTCAGAACAGCTCTCGTTAAATTGCCAATGAAAGTATTCGAAACCAACTACAAAAAATATCCGGCTGAATCTGAGCTCTTGTAGTATTACCCGCGACAATTTTTTTCCAGGATAATTTAACAAGGATGTGAACTGGGATCGATGCGTAATTTGCCAGAACGACACAGGTGAAAGCTTGAAATGTCCTTTACTGACTCCAGGCACAAGTGGTGAAAAAACAGATGCTTATACAACATTACTAAAAAAGAATGTACCTAGATGATTGATGATCTCCCAGTTGAACTGTCTTTTGGAATAAATGAAAATGCTAGTAACTTTGCTTCTCATTCCGCTTCATCGCACAAATCTTGTCATCTGAAGTTTAATAATTCAAAGCTGGCAAAGGCAATAAAGAGAAAACAAACGGGCGTTATACAGTGACCGCCAAAAAGTATGTACCATATGGGAAAATTTTTTATTATTGGAGTATTGGAAAAAATATTCTGGGAAAAAGTTTGTGCATGTCCGATAACCTAAAAATCGATTTTGACACATGTCACGTGATCGCTAGAATGGCGGCAAAATGAAAAAAATTGCAATGCAAAGGCTAAAAAAGGAGTAAGATGGCAAGATATCAAAAAAAAATTATTTGAAAAAGTCACTTAGAATTCAATTTTATACACATAAACAAAGTTTCAAGAAATAATTCAAAAAAATTGAAAATAGCAATTTTTTAAAAATATTTTCCCATCTATTTAAAAATATTATTTCTTTTTCTTATGAATAGCTTGACTATTCCTGCCGACTACAAGTGTGGATACCTTTAATCAATATGCTGATAAGATATTTCTACCTTACGTTTATAAGCAGCTGGAAAATTCCCAAATGTTAGATGTTGTTTGGGACACCTATATTCCAGACAGTTTAAAGGAGTCTACCCGGGAAAAAAGAGGTAAAGGGATTAGAAGGAAAGTGTCTGGCAACACCAAACTGCCACGAAATTGAATGGACTTTCTCCGTGACTCCTTAAACAAGACGGAATTATTCAACTTTTTGACTTTCAAGATTGTAGAGTTCAAATGGCCACCAGGCAAAGATATACAGTGTGTCCCACTTTGAGCAGCCACACCCTCATATTTCGTTGAGCATGAAATAATTCGAAATTTTCTTTGACTCAAGTTGTAGTACTCGGAAATACCTACCTTTATGTTTACGGAACCTTTGTATATCCATTTTCCACGGTTAACTACGACCAAATGAAAAGTGAAAAATTGGGAAAAACATACTAGGCATTTTTTATCGCAAAAATAACACCAGATTCTGTTTCAGAACACCTTAAAACCCCCAAATCTCAATGCTTGAATCATTTGAATATACAGGGTATCATCTGTAGCTGGTAGCATTATCAACTCTAATCCATAAATAATGCTTGGAAAATTTCCAAAATGTCTTCTCTTGTCACAGAATTCCCAAAAATATTTAATTAATACTTTGAAATATAGCCAAATATAACTCTTCCAAGGCTAACTCTGATCAGAATGAATGATACCCTGTATATTCAAATGATTCAAGTATTGAGATTTGGGGGTTTTAAGATGTTCTGAAACAGAATCTGGTGTTATTTTTGCGATAAAAAATGCCTAGTATGTTTTTCCCAATTTTTCACTTTTCATTTGGTCGTAGTTAGCCGTGGAAAATGGATATACAAAGGTTACGTAAACATAAAGGTAGATATTTCTGAGTACTACAACTTGAGTCAAAGAAAATTTCGAATTATTTCATGCTCAACGAAATATGAGGGTGTGGCTGCTCAAAGTGGGACACACTGTATATGTCACATCAGGGGAAGCTGTTGCACACATTGGTTCAAATATACCAATGGAAAACTGCAATCATGAAGAGGCAGATACAAGGATTGTGATTCATGTACTCCATTCACTACAGCTAGGGGTAACGAGTATTCTTGTGCATACTGTAGACACAGATGTGATTGTCATCCTTACTGGCACATTCTATAAACCAATAGTGGCTCAACCTTTGGCCGATATATGGGTGGCCTTTGGCATGGGCAAGCATTACAGGTTTTTCCATATCAACGCGATCTGTATTAGCCTGGGGGAGTCAAAATCACGAGCACTACATGTGTTTCACTCATACTGTGGTTGTAACACAACCTCCGCCTTCAAAGGTAAGAGTAAGAAGTCTATTTGGGAAGCATGGCAAGCATTCCAAGACGTCACTGATACATTTGTGTATTTAGCTACCCATCCATTCCAACTGCTGAAAGCTGACTCCGAACACCTTAAGAAGCTGGAGCGACTGACTGCTGTTCTGTATGATAAAACCACTCCTTTCAGCAGTATCAACCAGATAAGAAAGGAATTTTTCTGTCAGAAGAATCGAGCAATCGACAAACTTCCACCAACTGGGGATGCTCTTCTACAACATATCCATCAAGCCGGTATTTGGACGACTAGCACACAAACACAGAAAGTGATTCCTTCGCCGCACGATTTTGCTTGGAATAATGTTTTAGAGTCATGGGTACCAGTTTGGATGACAATTCCAGATGTTTCCCGGTCATGCCGGGAATTGCTTAAATGTTCCTGCAAAGGAGACTACAGCAACTGCAAATGTGGGAAAGCCAATCTGGACTGCTCACCACTATGCAAATGTAATTTACCATGACTGTTGCCTACTGAATTCCATGGAATGAATAGCTATAACTTTTATTTGGATCTCTTATTTGCGTTACAATTATACTTATAAATTACTGTAATTAATGATGATGACTACCCTAAGTTGAGTTTGTATTATACTTAGCTGGCTTGACGCTGTAATACAAAATTTATATTAAACTAGCTTGTGTTAAATGTGATATTTTGACGTATTTATCGGCAATTTTGGATTTTAGAGCCGTACATAAAATTGTTCAGCAATTCCAGAGGGATCCTAGGCTAACATTCATCAGTATACCCTAAGGTACCATCATACCAAATTTGGTGCTTTTATCCGCCAGATAACGGTAATTTCGTTAAGCCACCTCACTATAAGAAATCATCAACATAAAAACAGTCGCGTATGATTTCAGCTATGTCCAGCATAGAGTTTTCACATTCGTTTGCAAGCTCAAATAAACATCGGATACTTAGAAATGGTGCTGCCGCATGACCATAAGTATGCGACAGTATTCAAATTGTAAACCTTAATCGGTTCTGATGGATTTTCGCGCCACAATATTCGCTGCAGAGGTCTCTGTGTTGGTTCTACCATCACTTGACGGTACATTTTCGCGACATCTGATGATAACACATACCTATATTGGCGAAATCTCAGTAATAATGATAGAAGATCACTTTGTAAAGTGCATCCAACCATCTGAATATCGTTCAAAGATACCCCGGAAGTTGTTGGAGCTGAACCGTCGAAAACTACTCAAGGTTTGGTAGTCACGCTCATCTCGCTTAGCACTCCATGATGAGGCATGTAATAGGCGATTTCATTTTTTCCTGCAATATCAACTTCGGTCATGGGCCCTAGAGTCAGGTATTCTGATATAAAATCCACATACATTTGCTTGAATATTTTTCGAAAACTTTCGCTCTAGTGTCAAAAACCTCCTTTTTGCTTGATCAAATGATTCTCCTAGACTCTTGACAGAATCTTTGAAAGGCAGCGACACTATAAACCGACCATTTGATAAGCGTTTCACATTTTGTTGGAAATGAATCTCGCAGTCATTTTCTTCCTTTGACAAATATTTCTTGGCAGGACACTCTTCGATTTCCCAAAACCGCGCAAGTTGTTGTTGAATATCAAGAGTACTCAAATTACAACATAATTTATTATTCCGCTCAACATTTTCCACCGGCCCAGAGATAATCCAACCAAACCGTGTTTTGCAATACTGGACCATTGGTCCCCAGACTAATCTGGTCAGCGCAGAGCAGATTATAAAATAAGTCTGCACCTATCAACACATCTATTTTTTCTGGTTTATAATAAGTTGGATCTGCCATTACAATAGTTTTAGGAATCTTGATTTCAGTAATGTCAACCCTGATACTTGGAATATATCCTGTTATTTCCGGTAGAATTAAACAAGAAATATGTGTATGGAAATTGTTATGAACCGAATGAACCTCCATCTCACATTTGTGTGTTAGATTTAAAATATTCTGACTCAAACCGGAAACAGACATATTAATTTCTTCCCTTTTCAGATTTAATTTTTCAGATAAATTTCTGGTTACAAAACTTGATTGGGAACCCGAGTCTAGAATGGCCCTAACTATGTGAGCATTTCCTTTTAAATCAAAAACCTTAACATGAGCCGTAGACAGCAAAACGTAATTTTTGGAATGCGTTGTTGTCTAGGTTGTCTGTGAATCATTCACAGGCTCTGGCTTTTGTGAATCCATATGTAATGAAACTGTGTTTTTTATCACACTTTTTGCAATGTCCCAAACGACAATATTTATTGTAATGGCCCCCTTTCAAGCAATTGAGACATAACCTTATACTGTTTATTTTTTCTATCAGGTCATTCACTGCCATTTTTAGAAACTCCTCGCAATTCGAAATAGTATGTTCCCCCTTACATAAAGCACAACGAATGTTGCTTGTAAGTAAACCCTTTACATTCGAAGAACCTCTGTTATATTTTGACAATCCGTTACCGTTCTTTTGATTCGAATTGTAGTTTTGTTTGAGGTTCCGTTCACGATTTTGTTCCAGAGTTTCTAATAAATCCGCACGACCTTTAAGAAATTCCTTAAAATCACTCCAAGTCGGAAGTTCTTTTGCGCATGTTGTTCCCATTCCCGACTTGTTACATTGTCCAATTTCATTGACACTATATAAATTATCAAGGTATCCCATTGATCGGTGGGTTGTTTCAACTTTGATAAAGCACTCAAATTCTTCGAGACTGTTTCAATTAGTTTCCTAATTTCCGCAGACGATTCTTTTTTAATGGATTCCAGGGCAAATAATGATGATACGTGGTTGTGGACTAACAAACGCACATTATCGTATCTATCACATAAAGCCTTCCAAGCTAATTTATAATTATTACTGGAAAATTGTAAGGATCGCACAACTTCGGCAGCCTCACCTTGAAGCGAAGCTCTTAAATAATGAAACTTTTCAATTTCCCCTATACAATTATTCTGATTAATCAAACTTTCGAATGTATCACGAAACTCAAGCCATGTTTCGTAGTCGCCAACAAAGTTAGGAAGGGATATTATTGGTAATTTCACCGGAACGTGTGGTAGTGGATTACCCAATTGACTATTAGCTACCGACACCACTGAAACATTATCAGCCGTTACATTGTTTTCCACCGAATTTGATGCCATCGCCTTGGATACTAAACCCTTTGCTATCGAGGTTACTGCGAAAAAACTACATTCAAATGATTCACGTTCAGCAAATTCCACTACATCGTTGTCATTAGCAAATTCGAGTGCCCCTTGTACCCGATCAAATTCTTTTAATAACGGATCAATTCTATGGATTCTCTGATCGAGCTCTATCAAATCAACGTCATTTAAAATGAGCTTATTTTTTGTTTGTTCAACACAAGTTTTGAATAAAGGTAACTTGGCTTTCAAACCGCCTCTCTTTCTTTTCAAAATAGTTATTTCTTCCTCAGTGGCCATATTCATTGACCGTGAATGAATTATCTTTGCCAACACAAATCGACTACTATTTGAAAGGAAAGGAAAGGAAATGGAATGTTAGGACTCACCCTTCTGATCAAATACTGCTTTCAGTGCTTCTGGTGGCCCCGTTGTAACTCTTCCAAGGTGACAAGGACCGGCGCTGAGTTCTCGACTGTGGTGGCCCACTGCTCACAATTGCCTCTTTACTTATATCAATTTCTCATTGATGATCTACCATTTACATTTACATCGGCTAGATGGACCATATTATGTTTCTTCAATAATGGACTGTACTTTAGTTTTAACAGTTTAATAAACAAATATTGCCTATCAAGGTCTTACAAGTTACGGAAAAGTGAAACTGTCTTTTTTAATTTTTTGACATTCAATGACATTTAAAAACACACGTCCTTTTTGTCTTGTACGCCATAGGCGTACGCACTTTATTCAACTAGGCATCAACACCATGTCATTTTGTTACATTATAAAATTTTAAATGATATAAAAGCTTGTCGCGAGAATAAATCTTGAGGTAATTTTAAATTTAATTTAAAACAAGAAATACATAGAAACTTATATCATTTAAAAGTGTCAGACGCTATCCATAGACCAGAACTTTTGTCAGACGCTTTGAAGCTCCACAAATTACTTCCGAGTGATATTCTACAAAATATACATAAAAATCAGCCACACAACTTTAAGTTAAGTAACCTTTTTTTCAGTTACCTTTCTCACCTGGTACCTGCCCAGATGTCACAGAGCGAACTCCACAAGCACGCAGGTACTGAAAGTACATGAGACACCACTCAGAACCTAAGTCTTCATCTTTTCAAAAATAAGTTATGTCTGAAGGCCCTGGGATTTTACTTATAAGGAAATCTTAACAAAATCTTTTATTTACCAAAATTCTGTTTTCTTTTAAATTTCTTTTTGAACAAAAATCCTCCCAGAATCGAAGCCGTTTCCAACCGAGATGGCTAACTCTAGTATGATGCGTCTGCTGGTTTAAAAAAAAATTGTTGGAGACGAGATTTGAACTCGGAGCTCCAGGGTGGCAGCTAGTTACTCTGTCCACTAACCCACCATGGGTTAGAGAAATAATTCTGAAGACTGGTGATTCAACTAAGTGAGTAGTGTTTTTACGTACCTTGATTCCCTAATATCTGAAGAATGGTCATCTGGACAAGCAGCAGGTAGGCATGCGAACATAGTACATACTAACACTACTCAATCGTACACACTTCGATCGTTTAAAAATAAGTAACGTCTGACGGCCCTGGGATCTTGCTCTATAACTTTCCCTACTAGTTTTTCGTATGATTGTCCATGATTTGTTAGAGGGCATTGGTAATAATTGGTGTTTGAAATGCCCCGTATTCAAGACCAGTGCTGATGCATTTTGGAGATAGAAAATAAATTAACACCATGAGACCTACTGGGGAAGGAGCAAAATATTGTTAGAATAACGGGAACAATAAATTGGAGTCGAAAAAATAGAGAATGGTGGAACGGCGTGAACTTTTAGGGGTTGAAAGTGGTATTTCACGGTTTTCTGAGAATTGCAACGAAAGTTGACCTCCTATCGAAAAAATATGAATAGAATAGTTGTTGATAATGAAAAGATCCACATTTTTTGTCTCTAACATTTCTCCTCATAGCCTCAAATTTTCTGAGTGAAACGGAAAAAAATAGAGTGAAGTTAGCCACACTTTTCTGGCCACAGTTTCTCACTCAGAATATTTCCTGGCTACACTTTCTGACGTGGAGGAAGTCGAATGTGGGATAGGACAGAGAACGTACGCGGTGTTGCCATGTCAATGATTTGTACAAATATGCTCATAATCAGTTTTGTGGGATAATTTGATGACTAAAGGGGTATTGACGGTATTGTAAAACTTCTAGAAAGTATGATAATGTGTTGGATATTATCACACCTTCACGAATGGAATATAAAACGAAAATACTGTGCCATAGTAGATATCATGAAGGGTAGGTACAAACAAGGAGTAAATTGAATCTTTTTTCGTCACAATGACATAAAAAAGTAAATATATTTCGACGCCATCAGTATTCTACCTGAAATATTCCGAGTTGAAAAAATAAATGAAATAGTATCCGATGAAAAATAAAAGTATTTGGTCTAAAAAGTGTTGAAGAAGTAAATAGTGAATTTGGATTCCGTCATTAAACGACACAAAATATTCATCACCATTCAATAGAGTGTTGAAAAAGTCACAATTTCATTTGGAATTCTTCCGTCAACTACCCGAAATATTCAGAATACCAAAAATTTTAAGACACCATTCAATAGAGGACGTTCAGAATGTTATATGTACAGGTTTTAAATGAATTTGTTTGGCCGGAAATGTGATGAAAACGTCGCAATTTTATTTGGATTCCATCAGTAAACTACCCGAAATGTTCAGAGTACCAAAAATTTTGAAAACACCATTCGATAGAAGACGTTCAAGAAGGTATAAATACAGGTCAATTGGATTTGTTTGGACAAAAATGTGATGAAAAAGTAGCAATTTCATTTGGATTTCATCAATAAACTACCCGAAATGTTCAGAGTACCGAAAATTTGAAAACACCATTGGATAGAGGAGGTTCAGGAAAGTATACATACTCGTACAGAGTCAAATTAATTTGTTTGGCCAGAAATGTGATGAAAAAGTCGCAATTTCATTTGGATTCCATCAGTGAACTACCCGAAATGTTCAGAGTACCAAAAATCTGAAAACACCATTCGATAGAGTACGTTCAAAAACGTATATATACAGGGTCGAATAAATTTGTTTGGCCGGAAATGTGATGAAAAAGTCGCAATTTCATTTGAATTCAATCAGTAAACTACCCGAAATGTTCAGAGTACCATAAATCTGAAAACACCATTCGATAGAGGAGGTTCAGGAATACTGGGTCAAATTGATTTGTTTGGCCAGAAATGTGATGAAAAAGTAGCAATTTCTTTTGTATTCAAACAGTAAACTACCGGAAATGTTCAGAGTACCAAAAATCTGAAAACACCGTTCGATAGAGGATGTTCAGGAAGATAGATATACATATAGGGTCAAATTAATTTTTTTGACCCGAAAAGTGATTAAAAAGTGAAAATTTCATTTGGATACCATCTGTGGACTAACCGAAATGTTCAGAGTACCAACGTCCTCTATAGAATGGTGTTTCCAGATTTTTGGTACTCTGAACATTTCGGGTAGTTTACTGAATCCAAATAAAATTGCGAAATTTTCATCACATTTCTTGCCAAACAACCGATAACAATCTTGATTGTGCACAATCATTATTTTGTTTCTGAGGAAGATGATGGTTGAACTGGACAAACATGTTATGTTGTGAATAAGCTGTTTTTTTAGATTGTGATTTCTTTTATATTATTGTTATTATCATTATTTGCCTAACTGTATGAGAGAAGTTCAAGTAAATTTATTACAAAAACTTGTGTTCTGTATATTCTGATTGTTGTTGAATAAATGATAAATATTAGCTGTTGGTATTTTTTTAGGTTGTTTAACCCCATGATATTATAACCCAGTTGAGTATACAATACCATATCAAAATGTACCATTTGCTATTTTCCATATTAATTTTGCCATACTCGTGGTTTGAAACAAGACTAAAACTAATATGAAAAATAGCAAATGGTACATTTTGATATGGTATTGTATACTGAACTGGGTTATAATATCAGGGGCGAGAGTGTGGTAAATTGTTCGATAATCAGTTTACTAGCTAGTCGTGGTAAAAAATACTCTACAGATGATATTACAGATGGAAGAAACGCGAACTTTAGAAAAAAAATTCTGTTCAAATCTAACAGTTGATTAGGTGGGGGTTCCTATTCCAAATTCACTAATAAATTATAGTATAAAATAATCAGTGGGTAGTTATTCGATATTATGTAGTCGTGGTAAATATAACCATGACGATGCTACGTTGATCGATTTTTGTTTTTTGCGATCAATTTCACTGCATTACCTAGCAATACTTTCTCAGGGTTGTCCCAACGTTTTTAAAGAGTACATCTCACTACGATCAAAGTTTGTCCATATTCTTAACGTTTTTCTTGGTTAGATTATTGACGATTCTAGTAATTCCTACCTTTCTTTTCTCTGCGTGGATCCAAACGGACGATTAACTTATATCTCACTCAGAAACAATCTAGCGGAATGACACCGTACAATTCACTTCAACTTAGGCCAACACATCTACTCCCTTTTCTTCACTGACGATGAAATCATTGGCATTTTCTTCTGGTTCAGTTTTAGAAAATAATGGGATGACGTCGATTAGGAAATCTCTCATCATAAATTCCAGCTGCATCAGTTAAATTTTTTTTGCTTCCCCGTAAATTAGCCACATGTCAATTTTCTCGTTTCTAGTATAATTTTCCATATCAAATTATAAACTATGCAACAAATAAATCTTTAAAAGTGACAGCATATTCATTAGACTATTTGTTTAGGTATTTCTAGAGCAACGGATTCAATTGTTTGTCACGGATAACTAGAAAAACAGGACTCAGTGCATAAGTATACCGAATTATTTCTTATTAGGTATGATCGCTTCTTGCAATTATTTAGAAAAATACTGAAAAGAGTGTGGAATCGAATTATTCGTAAGAAAACGATCTTTCAGAAAAAGCCGACAAGCCACCCGCTTCCTTTTTGAAAAAATCGTGTTAACTGGAAAAATTCATATTTGCGATTTTTGAATAATTATTAAAACGACTGTGAAGTCATAAGCCTCAAAGTCGTATTTTTCCCATATTACTTGATCAAGAATAAAGCGATTTATACGATACATGGCATTCTAGATCGAAAATTAAAAAATTCAATAAAAATTACTTCATTTGTCAAATGTCGACAAGTGAGGTGATGTTGGATTTAGAATGTTATTCTCCATCAAATTAGGAGAAAATATATAGAATGTCCCATTTAAAAATCGAAAGTTTGGTTCGTTTCCGGTCAAACCGGAAGTACAGCAAAGTAAGTAAATATGTAAAAAAATGTGAATTGGACTATAATATACGACCCCCAAATTTGGTTTTTCTGTATTCAATAATAAAAAAGTTATAGGGGTGAGCCACCTTGGAGAATCACCCGGTATACAACCTAATGTACAGTGCATCCCATTTTGGGTGAGACAGCCAGGTTTCTCGCTTGTTATCTGAGATAGAGCCTTGCGGTTTTCACGTTCCTACTTTTTTGTGAAACTCAAGTTGGCCTAATCAGATTTTACATAACTGTTTCCGTTTATGAGATACAGGGCGATTTTGGAAATTGATACTTTTCGGACTCCTCCATTATCTCCGAAGTTATTAGAAATAATGCTGAGCTAAAAACTACATCTGATACAGAATTCTGCATAGAATCCAGTGGCGCACTCAATTTTTTTTTTGGGGCATGGTTTTGAAGATACGACACAAACCTAAATATGTTTCAATGGAACACCATGTATTTCATCACTTCGTTGAATTCTTTATTTTTTTCCCTCCAAAATGATGTATAATACTATATAGGTAGGATGTTCAGAAATGCTGAAAAACACTAAAACATCATATAATGATGATTTTTTGTCAGTGGGCCATGGATTTCCCAAGTTTCAATAAGAGGATTATTACTTTTGATTATTTACGTAGGTCATGGATGATACGAACATCCTTGTTGTTGTTTTTTTTGGTGTCTTGGCAACGACTGCTAAGGTCATTAGCCACGTGTTCTGGATAGGCCTTGTTACTAACTCCATGCGCCACCTTAGGAGCAGCACTGTTAATTGGAACGCAACAGTGAATCGTGCAGGACTCACCCCAGTCCAGCCACGAGATTTGAATAATTTAATCGGTCAAATTAAATTTAAAAATCCCAGCCGCAACTGGGGCTTGAACTCCGGACCTTTCGACCCAAAGTCGGACGCTCTAACCACTGCGCCACGCCCCGACATCATCCTTGTTGTTATTATGGCTACTATGCATTTGGGAGCATTGTTCTATCAAGTAGGCATTGTAGAGAAAAAAAAACAAATCTGATTAGCTGTCATCGCTATGAATAGTACAGAGTCGAACTCGAACCAAGCAACAAAACTGTCAGCAGTAACTCTCATATACCAAGAGCTAGTTCGTCACTGTCTATAGAGAACGGCGGCCATGACACGTCCAACTACGTCACATTTCGTCACGTTCTTTCATCTCTTTCTACTACTGTCCCCATTGTCTTATGGGGATTAAACTCTCCTTGTTAAATTTTAGTCTCCTTGCCACCTGATGACCTTATTGTTATAGTGAAAAGGGTTTTATTTCGCTATAGTGTTTAGCCCTATTGTAAATATGCGATCCATTTTATACTTCTTCTGTAAAACTACTAGCTGGGATGTATACACGGGTACTGGGCACACATGTAGGCCTGATTATTGTAACTTTTTTTTAAATTTTGTTTTATTTTTATGATCATCCATCCTTCATCTTTGGATGGATGCACCTAGAAAACATTACGAAATATTTTCAATTCAGGACATCCCAAGGAAGTCCTCGCACATCCATCAAGGATGTTCCAGAATGTCCCCATACCAGGACAACCATAGGAAGTCCTTTCGAAGACATGCCAAATACATGCCAACCAGGACATCCATTGGATATCCTAGAAAATTCTACAAAGTATATCCGAACCAGGACATCCCAAGGAAGTCTTCGCAGGGAGATATTCTAAGATAAACCAATTGGGACGTGCAATATTCATTCATGCGGGATGTTCCTGAATGTCCCGTACCAGAACAACCATGGGACGTCTTTTCAAAGACATGCCAGAATACTTACTAACAAGGACGTCCGATGGATATCCTAGAAAACATTACAAAATATATCCGATCCAGGACATCCCAAAGACGTCCTCGCAGAGACGTTTTATACGATATACCGATTGGGACATCATTGGGACATCCATAGGAATTCCTTTGAGGAAATTCATGAAAATGCAATGAATCGGACGTCCCAAGAACAATGATTTTAAGTCCCGGACATTCGGACATGATTTGTACCAAATAGGGACGTCCCTGGGACATGATGTGCTATTAGGGTAGCTAGCGTTCGTGCCTATCATCAGACTTCTTGTGCAAAATTAGAAAATGAAACTGGCATTTCCAGACCACGGGTATACATAATTTTGAAAAAGTATAAGTTAAAGCCCTACAAAGTCAATATTGTCCAACACTTATATACTGGTGATGCAGCAAGACGTTTGAATTTCTGCAATTGGCTTTTGAACCATGCTCAGAGAGACATTGATTTTGCAAAAAAAATTATTTGGTCAGACCAATCACATATAAGCAGTACTGGTATATTTAACAGGCAAAATACAAGGCATTGGTATGATGAAAACCAGCACTTAATTTTTGAACGACAACAACAGGGTCGATTTGGTTTTAATGTGGCACGTTTCATATTGGGGACAAAAATCGTATACCGCATTTTTGAAGGGCCTCTTACCGCAAATAGGTACTTGACAATTTTAGAAGACGTGTTACCGGAACCACTGAAAGGTGTTTCCCTCGCCTTTCGTAATTCCATACATTTCCAACAGGACGGCGCCCTTACCCACAATTCAAGATTGATCGGGCGGTTTTTAGAAAATAATTTTCAGGGTTGTTGGATTGGGACTCATGGACCCATCAGGTGGCCTCCAAGGTCACCTGATCTGTCTATATTAGACTTTTTCTTGTGGGGCGATTGTTACGGTTCAAAATCAAATTATAACATCGGTTTGCAGATGATACTATTCTCTTACCTTATATTGTGTAAGATCCTGAAACCTTGCTATGGATTCTACATTTTATTTTGATGAGCATTCGCCTATAGTATGGTATAAATTTGACCACTGAATCTCTTTCTGTTTATTGTTATTGGTACCTTCGATTGTGTATGTGTTCTGGACATTTTCCATTTTAATCATTTCATCATATTGTTTAAGTGAAATTTTTGCGTCACATTATAATGTTTTCATATTGAAATAACGTTCAAAATGTAATTATTTGCCACGAGATTTGTGAGGTTATCATTTTCTGACAGTAGTTTGATTGAAAATTTCAGGGAGTTGTTTCTGTCAGTAGTTCAGTTCAATACTTGAGATTTTGTTCATGAAGTAGGCGTTTAGTTGAGTTGATTTCTCTTGCGCTTTAGTGACGTCATTCATTGGTTTGATGGTTGCCAAACATTATTAGCACGGAGAGTAACTTATAGTTGATTTTATTTTGATCCTACTATATCTTCTGACTTTTACTAACCATTACATTACTATGTTGTTAAATATTCGTTGCCAATAATATTTGTTGAAAATCAGTTCTGCACGAACAGATCACATTTGACAGTCTCTGTGAATTTAAGACAGACGCTTTTGACTTTTGACTACCTGGAAAAGGAAATATTTTTTTTGGAAAATAGCGTCGTTTTTGGCTTCTTGGAGAGAACCTTGGGATCGAACTTCCTCTTCCGTGTGCTACGTTGTTGAAGCAGTTGTGTGACCAGACGCATGTAATCAATTTTGAGTATTTTATCACGTTATCGTGTATTTCATTGTCTAATAATCTCCGGTGATATTTGTGGACTTGTATAGTCATTTTGGTATTTGATATATCACCTAGAGTACCTGTAATGGGGATTTATCGTTAATGTCGCACACCGCCATTTTGGAAGCCACGAGTCCAAGTAATTAGAATTTCGTTGCTGCCTTTCATTGTTTCCTTTGGAGTGATACTTCCATTCCACCTGGTAAACCGTAATACCACGAATCACGATTAGTTAGAATGCACCCACGAAGACGAAAGTGTTGGATCTTCAAGTTGTACCAAGCTCTTGTCAGACCCTGTATTATCGATCTAACAGTCCATTCCATACACCTCAGGACATTGCTAGTCTTGGAGGGACAAGAGGGACCATCCATCAGTAGTCTGAGCAGGCGAGGGTGTTGGATTTTTCAAGTTGAACCAAGCTACCTGTATTCTGCCATCTATACTTGTCAAGCAGTCTTTTTCATCCACCTCAGGACACTGAAAGTCTTGGAGGGACAGGAGGGACCATTCACAAGTAGTCTGCAGTGGTGAACGAACCGAAAGACGAGTTACCCATCCCTAGGTTGTTGACAAGAGGACGAAGGGATCAGTACGTTGTTAGATGACGCTGAAGCTGGCAGACCAAAAGCCGCAGACAATTTTTGTCAGGGACTGTACCTACCGAAACCGCCGGCAAATATTACCGATAGTTCTCCTGCCTGGGAAATTGATCATTTAGATGAAAACTATTCAATATTATGAATGTGTTCGAATAGAAATGTATCATTCTTATGAATTTAAGGAAGAAATGCAGTAAATGAGATTATTGGTGGGATATACATACGTGTTCAGATCGTCAGGACATTTGCAAGAATTTTTCTCATAATTTCCATAATTAAGAACTTAGACTCGAAAAATTTGCCAAGAATATTTTTGAAACATTACACCATAAGACCTTGATATTTATAACGACTTGCCCCTTATCAATTATTTTTTAAAAAATTGCAAATTCAGAAATGGATTAGAACTGTGGAATTTTTCTTTTATTTTTTACAGTAAAATCGACACGCAATAACTGACATATGCGAAATTTTCCAGGAAGTTAGTTGAAACATTCCTTGATCATTTCTCATTATTGCAGTCGCGGTTCCTTTCCAAATTATTCTTTAAAAAAATCGCAAAGGCCAGTATAAGCTTGGTCTGCGGGATTTTTCGCGGTTTTTTTCTAATAACATCAACACGCAAAAACTGACTTATGCGAAATTTCTCAGGAAGTTAGTTGAAACATTCCTTGATAATTTCTCATTATTGCAGTCGCGGTTCCTTTCCAAATTATTCTTTAAAAAAATCGCAAAGGCCAGTATAAGCTTGGTCTGCGGGATTTTTCGCGGTTTTTTTCTAATAACATCAACACGCAAAAACTGACATATGCGAAATTTCTCAGGAAGTTAGTTGAAACATTCCTTGATCATTTCTCATTATTGCAGTCGCGGTTCCTTTCCTAACTTTTCTTTAAAAAATTCTCAAATTCTAATATAAGCTTGGTCTGCGGGATTTTTCGCGGTTTTTTTGCTAATAACATCAACACGCAAAAACTGACATATGCGAAATTTTCCAGGAAGTTAGTTGAAACATTCCTTGATCATATCTCATTATCGAAGTAGCGGTTCCTTTCCTAATTTTGCTTTACAAAAATCGCAAAGACCAGTATAAGCTTGGTCTGCTGGATTTTTCGCGTGTTTTTTCTAAAAACATCAACACGCAAAAACTGACATATGCGGAATTTCTCAGGAAGTTATTTGAAACATTCCCTGATCATTTCCCATTATTGCAGTCGCGGTTCCTTTCGTAATTTTTCTTTAAAAAATTCGCAAAGGCCAGTATAAGCTTGGTCTGCGGGATTTTTCGCGTGTTTTTTCTAATAACATCAACACGCAAAAACTGACTTATGCGAAATTTCTCAGGAAGTTAGTTGAAACATTCCTTGATCATATCTCATTATTGCAGTCGCGGTTCCTTTCCTAATTTTTCTTTAAAAAATTCGCAAAGTCTAATATAAGCTTGGTCTGCGGGATTTTTCGCGGTTTTTTTCTAATAACATCAACACGCAAAAACTGACATATGCTAAATTTCTCCGGAAGTTAGTTGAACCATTCCTTGATCATATCTCATTATTGAAGTCGCGGTTCCTTTCCAATTTTTTCTATAAAAAATTCGCAAAGGGCAGTATAAGCTTGGTCTGCGGGATTTTTCTCGGTTTTTTTCTAATAACATCAACACGCAAAAACTGACATATGCGAAATTTACCAGGAAGTTAGTTGAAACATTCCTTGATCATATCTCATTATCGAAGTCACGGTTCCTTTCCTAATTTTGCTTTAAAAAAATCGCAAAGACCAGTATAAGCTTGGTCTGCTGGATTTTTCGCGTGTTTCTTCTAATAACATCAACACGCAAAAACTGACATATGCGGAATTTCTCAGGAAGTTATTTGAAACATTCCCTGATCATTTCCCATTATTGCAGTCGCGGTTCCTTTCGTAATTTTTCTTTAAAAAATTCGCAAAGGCCAGTATAAGCTTGGTCTGCGGGATTTTTCTAATAACATCAACACGCAAAAACTGACTTATGCGAAATTTCTCAGGAAGTTAGTTGAAACATTCCTTGATCATATCTCATTATTGCAGTCGCGGTTCCTTTCTTAATTTTTCTTTAAAAAATTCGCAAAGGCCAGTATAAGCTTGATCTGCGGGATTTTTCGCGGTTTTTTTCTAATAACATCAACACGCAAAAACTGACATAAGCGAAATTTCTCCGGAAGTCAGTTGAACCATTCCTTGATCATATCTCATTATCGAAGTCGCGGTTCCTTTCCAAATTTTTCTTTAAAAAATTCACAAAGGCCAGTATAAGCTTGGTCAGCAGGATTTTTCTCGGTTTTTTTCTGATAACATCAACACGCAAAAACTGACATATGCGAAATTTCTCAGGAAGTTAGTTGAAACATTCCTTGATCATATCTCATTATCGAAGTCGCGGTTCATTTCCTAAATTTGCTTTAAAAAAATCGCAAAGACCAGTATAAGGTTGGTCTGCGGGATTTTTCGCGGTTCTTTTCTAATAACATCAACACGCAAAAACTGACATATGCGAAATTTCTCAGGAAGTTAGTTGAAACATTCCTTGATCATTTCTCATTATTGCAGTCGCTGTTCCTTTCCTAACTTTTCTTTAAAAAATTCTCAAATTCTAATATAAGCTTGGTCTGCGGGATTTTCCGCGGTTTTTTTGCTAATAACATCAACACGCAAAAACTGACATATGCGGAATTTCTCCGGAAGTTAGTTGAACCATTCCTTGATCATATCTCATTATCGAAGTCGCGGTTCCTTTCCAAATTTTTCTTTAAAAAATTCGCAAAGGCCAGTATAAGCTTGGTCTGCGGGATTTTTCGCGTGTTTTTTCTAATAACATCAACACGCAAAAACTGACATATGCGAAATTTCTCAGGAAGTTAGTTGAAACATTCCTTGATCATTTCTCATTATTGCAGTCGCGGAAACTTTCCTAATTTTTCTTTAAAAAATTCTCAAATTCTAATATAAGCTTGGTCTGCGGGATTTTTCGCGGTTTTTTTGCTAATAACATCAACACGCAAAAACTGACATATGCGAAATTTCTCAGGAAGTTAGTTGAAACATTCCTTGATCATTTCTCATTATTGCAGTCGCGGTTCCTTTCTTAATTTTTCTTTAAAAAATTCTCAAAGGCCAGTATAAGCTTGATCTGCGGGATTTTTCGCGGTTTTTTTCTAATAACATCAACACGCAAAAACTGACATAAGCGAAATTTCTCCGGAAGTCAGTTGAACCATTCCTTGATCATATCTCATTATCGAAGTCGCGGTTCCTTTCCAAATTTTTCTTTAAAAAATTCACAAAGGCCAGTATAAGCTTGGTCAGCAGGATTTTTCTCGGTTTTTTTCTGATAACATCAACACGCAAAAACTGACATATGCGAAATTTCTCAGGAAGTTAGTTGAAACATTCCTTGATCATATCTCATTATCGAAGTCGCGGTTCCTTGCCTAATTTTGCTTTTAAAAAATCGCAAAGACCAGCATAAGCTTGGTCTGCTGGATTTTTCGCGGTTTTTTTCTAATAACATCAACACGCAAAAACTGCAATATGCGAAATTTCTCAGGAAGTTAGTTGAACCATTCCTTGATCATATCTCATTATTGCAGTCGCGGTTCCTTTCCAAATTATTATTTAAAAAAATCGCAAAGGCCAGTATAAGCTTGTCTGCGGGATTTTTCGAGGTTTTTTTCTAATAACATCAACACGCAAAAACTAACATATGCGAAATTTTTGAGGAAATTAGTTGAACCATTTCTTAATCATATCTCATTATTGAAGCCTCGATTCCTTTCCTATTTTTTTTTTCTTTAATCGCAAATGCCAGTATAAGCTTGGTCTGCGGAATGTTCTGCGTATTTTTCACCATAACATCGACACGCTAAAACTGACCTATGTGGAATTCTTCATTTTATTTAAGAATTAAAATATAAAGCAATTGAAAAAATAATCAGAAGTGATAAAATATACGAAGTAAAAAATTACCAAAGTAATGAAATACAAAACATCTTTTCAAAAATTATGCGCCCGCCTTTGAAAAGCTATCAAATATACGAATCCAATCGAAATGTACCATTAGGGATCTAAGGATTGCTGAAATACATACCAAAAAAATACAAATACTCACTGGCCACCGTCGACCGCTGTCAACAGGAAGAAAATCGTCTATCGTCCTATAGTAGGTACCTCATATTTTAGGTAGTCTTGGAAATGAAGACTCGGAGGAATTTCCGCCATGTATATAAACACAAAACAGCACTATTTCACAATATCAAGAGAATATACACAAACTGCATCAAAAATTCCAATACAACATTTATCGATAGAGTTCACTATAATACTACTTTTTAACACTTCCTTGTTTTGACAAGGACCAAATTATTGATGATTCCGATAATTCCTTTTACTCGGAATAATAATCAGGTAAATAACATTAAGGGGTTACAAATAATGATAACAATGTAATATCCTCAACAACCAGGTCATTTCCACAAAATCGTATATTTGGGATTTAGGGAACATCCGTTAATTACGTGTAGTGGTGTAATTTATCTACAGTGAACCGAGGAAAAAACATTTGAACAAGGGAATTGATTATCTTCAAACTGAATAATTCAGAACTGGTGAACAAATTTGTTGACTGAATTTGACACATTATGTAATTTTCTACGTGTCGATGTTATGGGAAAAGATACGCGGAACATTCCTCAGACAGTTAAAATGTTTTAAAAAAAAAAACTAGGATAGCAACCGCGACTTCAATAATGAGATATGATCAAGTAAAGGTCTAACTACCTTCCTTTAAAATTTCGCATATGTCAGTTTTTGCGTGTTGATGTTATTAGCAAAAAAACCGCGAAAAATCCCGCAGACCAAGCTTATATTAGAATTTGAGAATTTTTTAAAGAAAAGTTAGGAAAGGAACCGCGACTGCAATAATGAGAAATGATCAAGGAATGTTTCAACTAACTTCCTGAGAAATTTCGCATATGTCAGTTTTTGCGTGTTGATGTTATTAGAAAAGAACCGCGAAAAATCCCGCAGACCAAGCTTATACTGGTCTTTGCGATTTTTTAAAAGCAAATTTAGGAAAGGAACCGCGACTTCGATAATGAGATATGATCAAGGAATGTTTCAACTAACTTCCTGAGAAATTTCGCATATGTCAGTTTTTGCGTGTTGATGTTATCAGAAAAAAACCGAGAAAAATCCTGCTGACCAAGCTTAAACTGGCCTTTGCGAATTTTTTAAAGAAAAATTTGGAAAGGAACCGCGACTTCGATAATGAGATATGATCAAGGAATGGTTCTACTGACTTCCGGAGAAATTTCGCTTATGTCAGTTTTTGCGTGTTGATGTTATTAGAAAAAAACCGCGAAAAATCCCGCAGATCAAGCTTATACTGGCCTTTGCGAATTTTTTAAAGAAAAATTAAGAAAGGAACCGCGACTGCAATAATGAGAAATGATCAAGGAATGTTTCAACTAACTTCCTGAGAAATTTCGCATATGTCAGTTTTTGCGTGTTGATGTTATTAGAAAAAAACCGCGAAAAATCCCGCAGACCAAGCTTATACTGGCCTTTGCGAATTTTTTAAAGAAAAATTAGGCAAGGAACCGCGATTTAAATAATGAGAAATGATCAAGGAATGTTTCAACTAACTTCCTGCGAAATTTCGCATATGTCAGTTTTTGCGTGTTGATGTTATTAGAAAAATCCCGCATACCAAGCTTATACTGGCCTTTGCGAATTTTTTAAAGAAAAATTTGGAAAGGAACCGCGACTTCGATAATGAGATATGATCAAGGAATGGTTCAACTGACTTCCGGAGAAATTTCGCTTATGTCAGTTTTTGCGTGTTGATGTTATTAGAAAAAAACCGCGAAAAATCCCGCAGACCAAGCTTATACTGGCCTTTGCGATTTTTTTAAAGAATAATGTGGAAAGGAACCGCGACTGCAATAATAAGAAATGATCAAGGAATGTTTCAACTAACTTCCTGAGAAATTTCGCATATGTCAGTTTTTGCGTGTTGATGTTATTAGAAAAAAACCGCGAAAAATCCCGCAGACCAAGCTTATACTAGCCTTTGCGAATTTTTTAAAGAAATATTTGGAAAGGAACCGCGACTTCAATAATGAGATATGATCAAGGAATGGTTCAAATAACTTCCGGAGAAATTTCGCATATGTCAGTTTTTGCGTGTTGATGTTATTAGAAAAAAACCGCGAAAAATCCCGCAGACCAAGCTTATATTAAACTTTGCGAATTTTTTAAAGAAAAATTAGGAAAGGAACCGCGACTGCAATAATGAGATATGATCAAGGAATGTTTCAACTAACTTCCTGAGAAATTTCGCATAAGTCAGTTTTTGCGTGTTGATGTTATTAGAAAAAAACCGCGAAAAATCCCGCAGTCCAAGCTTATACTGGCCTTTGCGAATTTTTTAAAGAAAAATTAAGAAAGGAACCGCGACTGCAATAATGGGAAATGATCAGGGAATGTTTCAAATAACTTCCTGAGAAATTCCGCATATGTCAGTTTTTGCGTGTTGATGTTATTAGAAAAAAACCGAGAAAAATCCCGCAGACCAAGCTTATACTGGCCTTTGCGATTTTTTTAAAGCAAAACTAGGAAAGGAACCGCGACTTCGATAATGAGATATGATCAAGGAATGTTTCAACTAACTTCCTGGAAAATTTCGCATATGTCAATTTTTGCGTGTTGATGTTATTAGCAAAAAAACCGCGAAAAATCCCGCAGACCAAGCTTATATTAGAATTTGAGAATTTTTTAAAGAAAAATTAGGAAAGTTTCCGCGACTGCAATAATGAGAAATGATCAAGGAATGTTTCAACTAACTTCCTGAGAAATTTCGCATATGTCAGTTTTTGCGTGTTGATGTTATTACAAAAAACACGCGAAAAATCCCGCAGACCAAGCTTATACTGGCCTTTGCGAATTTTTTAAAGAAAAATTTGGAAAGGAACCGCGACTTCGATAATGAGATATGATCAAGGAATGGTTCAACTAACTTCCGGAGAAATTTCGCATATGTCAGTTTTTGCGTGTTGATGTTATTAGAAAAAAACCGCGAAAAATCCCGCAGACCAAGCTTATACTGGCCTTTGCGAATTTTTTAAAGAAAAATTAGGCAAGGAACCGCGACTTCAATAATGAGAAATAATCAAGGAATGTTTCAACTAACTTCCTGCGAAATTTCGCATTGGTCAGTTTTTGCGTGTTGATGTTATTAGCAAAAAAACCGCGAAAAATCCCGCAGACCAAGCTTATACTGGCCTTTGCGAATTTTTTAAAGAAAAATTTGGAAAGGAACCGCGACTTCGATAATGAGATATGATCAAGGAATGGTTCAACTGACTTCCGGAGAAATTTAGCTTATGTCAGTTTTTGCGTGTTGATGTTATTAGAAAAAAACCGCGAAAAATCCCGCAGATCAAGCTTATACTGGCCTTTGAGAATTTTTTAAAGAAAAATTAAGAAAGGAACCGCGACTGCAATAATGAGAAATGATCAAGGAATGTTTCAACTAACTTCCTGAGAAATTTCGCATATGTCAGTTTTTGCGTGTTGATGTTATTAGAAAAAAACCGCGAAAAATCCCGCAGACCAAGCTTATACTGGCCTTTGCGATTTTTTTAAAGAATAATTTGGAAAGGAACCGCGACTGCAATAATGAGAAATTATCAAGGAATGTTTCAACTAACTTCCTGAGAAATTTCGCATAAGTCAGTTTTTGCGTGTTGATGTTATTAGAAAAAAACCGCGAAAAATCCCGCAGACCAAGCTTATACTGGCCTTTGCGAATTTTTTAAAGAAAAATTACGAAAGGAACCGCGACTGCAATAATGGGAAATGATCAGGGAATGTTTCAAATAACTTCCTGAGAAATTCCGCATATGTCAGTTTTTGCGTGTTGATGTTATTAGAAAAAAACCGCGAAAAATCCCGCAGACCAAGCTTATATTAGACTTTGCGAATTTTTTAAAGAAAAATTAGGAAAGGAACCGCGACTGCAATAATGAGATATGATCAAAGAATGTTTCAACTAACTTCCTGAGAAATTTCGCATAAGTCAGTTTTTGCGTGTTGATGTTATTAGAAAAAAACCGCGAAAAATCCCGCAGACCAAGCTTATCCTGGCCTTTGCGATTTTTTTAAAGAAAAATTAGGAAGGGAACCGCGACTGCAATAATGAGAAATGATCAAGAAATGTTTCAACTAACTTCCTGAGAAATTTCGCATATGTCAGTTTTTGCGTGTTGATGTTATTAGAAAAAAACCGAGAAAAATCCCGCAGACCAAGCTTATACTGGCCTTTGCGAATTTTTTAAAGAAAAATTAGGAAAGGAACCGCGACTGCAATAATGAGAAATGATCAAGGAATGTTTCAACTAACTTCCTGAGAAATTTCGCATAAGTCAGTTGTTGCGTGTTGATGTTATTAGAAAAAACCGCGAAAAATCCCGCAGACCAAGCTTATACTGGCCTTTGCGAATTTTTTAAAGAAAAATTAGGAAAGGAACCGCGACTGCAATAATGAGAAATGATCAAGGAATGTTTCAACTAACTTCCTGAGAAATTTCGCATAAGTCAGTTTTTGCGTGTTGATGTTATTAGAAAAAAACCGCGAAAAATCCCGCAGACCAAGCTTATACTGGCCTTTGCGAATTTTTTAAAGAAAAATTTGGAAAGGAACCGCGACTGCAATAATGAGAAATGATCAAGGAATGTTGCAACTAACTTCCTGGAAAATTTCGCATATGTCAGTTATTGCGTGTCGATTTTACTGTAAAAAATAAAAGAAAAATTCCACAGTTCTAATCCATTTCTGAATTTCCAATTTTTTTTTAAATAATTGATAAGGGGCAAGTCGTTATAAATATCAAGGTCTTATGGTGTAATGTTTCAAAAATATTCTTGGCAAATTTTTCGAGTCTAAGTTCTTAATTATGGAAATTATGAGAAAAATTCTTGCAAATGTCCTGACGATCTGAACACGTATGTATATCCCACCAATAATCTCATTTACTGCATTTCTTCCTTAAATTCATAAGAATGATACATTTCTATTCGAACACATTCATAATATTGAATAGTTTTCATCTAAATGATCATTTTCCCAGGCAGGAGAACTATCGGTAATATTTGCCGGCGGTTTCGGTAGGTACAGTCCCTGACAAAAATTGTCTGCGGCTTTTGGTCTGCCAGCTTCAGCGTCATCGTTGTTAGTAGCTGCTGAGGGGGCGAAAGTGTTGGACTTTCCAGTTGTACCAAGACCACAGGTACCCTGAGCCACTTCGCTGAAGGAGTACAGACTGGTGTAACTATAGCCATCTTACAGTTCATTTTTTAACATATATATTATTCAAAATTTACGGAACGTCTCTTGGCATAAATTATTTTCTACATCAAAATTTATTCACACTCATTTTATTGTATTGGGTTTGGACAGCAGTGGGGAAGCACACGGATAGAGCACATTTTTATATTATTTTCCAAATTTACAAAACCTTTCTTGGCCTAAATTCATTCATTATTAATTTTTATTTGATTTTATTATTAATCCAGATTTCTTATTGAATATTATCATTCATTGTTTCACGAGGGTACTTCATAAAGCTATTTACCCTATTATAAGTGTTATTATCAATAACAAGGGTTTCATTGTGTTTGTTTTTAATAGTGTTATTCAGGGAGAAATTTCACTATAAATATTTCACTATTGTTTATAATTATCATTGGTTTTGATTGGTATTTGTTGCACACCATCAGTGTGCAGATTTATTCATTTGAGTTAAATGGTTTCCTTGAGAAATATTTAATTATATATTATAATTGATTATTGTGGCCCACTATCAAAGTGGAGGATATTTGTACAATTAATTTGGTGGTTTACAAACCTATTAATTTTTGATAATCTATATCTATAGATATTTGTTGTTCGCTACATTGGACTTTGAGTCCCAGTTAACTAGTACTTTCCAGGTGGTTACCTTCTCACTTGTCAGCCGTATGTGATCACAACGGGAGCTTGAAAGGCATCGAACCAACACCGTACCAGGTACTCCATTATTTGAATGATTTTTCTGTATCCATCATACGGATTATTAGAGGTTTGTAAACTGAGCGTTTGGCATTTCATTCCAACCCTAACCCCAATACTCAAACAAGGTAGTCGTCATACTACATACCACCAGTGCTTGTATTATTTAATATTATTATAAATTCCATTTAGAAATCCCCTTAGAGATCCGGAGCAGTCTGTGTTTTGGGCTGGCTTCATCAACTCACTGGCGCAGTATAAATTTTAGAAAGAACCTTTGGCACCCGAATTGAGTTAGTCGGTGACTGCTATGTTTATATTTGCTTTCTGATGGTTTTTAATTATCAATATTATACTTCTTTTTTTATATAAAGAAGCGTAGCACTATTTGAAAAATAAAATATACAGTAACAGGCGAAACTGTCTCGAAGAACTTCGTGCATCAACAGAGGCAGCTTTCCGGGATTTACAAAACCGCCCTTTTATAATATTAAATGCACTCAGGCGTACTGAAAATATTTGTCAATTATGTATTAGGGAAAATGGACAGCAATTTGAACAGTTTAATCAGTAAGATATTACGTAATGTTGGAAATTTGTATTAATGATGAAACATTTATTGGGTATTTCTTTTGTATCTAATTTGTATTATGAATTTTTGTATCATTTATTTGTTGCTATTAGGTTGGTACCTACGTTTTGTTTTTCGTGCATTATCTTTATTTGCTTACTCTCATAGAAAAAAATCGCAAACGAAAATTATCCAATTGATTCTTCTTTTATATGGGAAATCCATGGCCCACTAACAAAAAATCATCATTATGTGATGTTTTAGTGTTTTTTAGCATTTCTAAACATCCTACCCATATGGTATTGTATATCATTTGGAAAGGAAAAAATTACTAATTCAACGAAGTAATGAAATACAGGGTGTTCCATTGAAAAAAATTGTTTGTGTCGTATTCTCAAAACCATACCCCAAAAAAAATTGAGTACGCCACTGGATTCTACGCAGAATTATGTATCAGATGAAGTTTTTAGCTTTTAGCTCAGCGTTATTTTTAATAGTTTCAAAGATAACGGAGGGGTCCGAAAAGTATCAATTTCCAAAATCGCCTTGTATCTCATAAACGGAAACAGTTATGCAAAATATGATTAGGTCAACTAGACTTTCACAAAAAAGTAGCTCAGAAACGTAAAAACCGCAAGGCTCTATCTTAAATAACAAGCGAGAAACCTGGCTGTCTCACCCAAAATGGAATGCACTGTACTATCATCAATAAGATCATGATTGGACTTGCTAACGAGTTCCAGTATGAGTACCGAAAACTATTCCTCCTCAATTTTTCAATGCGATCCTCTTCAAATTGCCCTACTGATGATATAAATGTATGTTGCCATGGGGCAACTCTGTGCCATATTGTTTAAACCGAAATTGTTTAAACAATTGCAAGGAATTGTTAGTTTTCAATCGGACAATTTTTTTTTTGTATCTTTTATTGAAATGCAAATAAAAAAGGTTCAATGACTTTTCACGACAAAGTTAATACTTTTAAAGGTATGAATTTTTGAAGGTTCGAAGAATCTCAAATTTGGGTACTTTCGACCCATGAAAAATATATTTAAAAAAATAAAATATTAAAATGTTTCTTTTAATTCTTTATACAATAGTTATTGTGAATAGAGATTTTGAAAAATTTCATTGTTTATACCTGTTTTTTAATTGTTAATTTCTCGCACTCACAAGTATGCGTCGCTTACCTAACAGTAAAGAACTAAAAGAAACCAAAGAATTAATGGATATTCAACAACTTTGAATGTGAAGAGAATATAGTGTAGATTCTGGCAAAATACGAGTTATTAAATTATCCAAATGCTCTTGCTGATAATGATGGTTTTTAAAAAAAATCTGTTAAATCTGTTTTAATGGAAGAAATTGAGAAAGAAACATTGTGTACTGTAATTTCGATGACTTCATTTTCTCCTTTGAAGTCTAAAATACATTTATTTGATGGAATGACAGTAGTACATATATTGCAGCATGCAACGTTTGGTGAATTTGCTACAGCATTTTTTAATTATGTTCCATCTTATTTTAAAAAGCCGAAAGTTACGCGTGTTGATATTGTATTTGATAATAATGTATGAGAATCAAAGTATCAAGTATTTAGAAGCTGCATTAAGATACAAAAATATAAAAACATGTAAAATAGTTATTCAAGGGCCCAATAATAAAATCCCTAAAATTATTTCAACATTTCTGACAAGTCCGAAAAATAGGCTAGAGTTAGTAAGATTTCTGTGTCAAAATATTTTACAGATGTTTTACTTACTGATAATCAAGAATTAATTATTTCTGGCTGCTTTGCTAATGGATTGTAAATGTTTTAGTATTCAAGGAGGAAAATTGTAGATGTACCGGAATTACTAAACAATCACATTGAGGCTGATACTGGAATTTTTTGTCACGCTGCTTACAATATTCATTTGATTTCTGAAAAAATAATTCACAGTGATGTTTTTGTCCTATGTATTTATTATTGGTCACGGTTGAAAAAAAAGTGGTTGTTCCGGACTATGGATGGAAATTAATAATAAAAAATCACGATTTCTTTCGTGTCACAAAGCAGCTGATTCTCTAACGTACCCGGTTTGTGAAATTTTACCTGCTTTATACGCATTCACGGGTTGTGATACGACTAGTAAAATTGGCACCAAAAAAAAAGCATTTGAAATGATAAAAATAAGAGAAAATCGTGATGCTTTAGTACCTCTTGGCAATGGCTTAGAATTGAGTACTAAGGAGTTGAAAGGCTTAGAAACCTTGTATTTAAATGTTTTGGATAAAAAAAAGGTAACACCGCGGATGAAGCTAGACAAATTATTTTTTCTCGTTGCTTTGGCACTAATATTAATCCATCTAAAATTCCGTGCACACAGATGCCTTGCAATTGCATGCATTTAAAGCACAAACATACATTTGGAAAAATGCATTGAATCTCCAATATGAAATATTAGATTTTACGATTTTCGGATACAAATTAGAGAATGGTACATTACTACCATTATTTATAAACAAAAGCCCATTTCCAACTAATCTTAAAAAACGGTGTAATTGTAAGAAAGCCTGTAAAACCAAAGCTTGTCAATGTAAAAAAATAATATCAGTTGCATACTTCTATGTGGTTGTGATTCAGAAGACTGTAAGAATATAATATATAAAATGATATTGATAATAAATGAATACTCATTTTTAGATCTTGTTTCATTATTTCATACTTCTCCATGTATAAGCTGCGTTTGAAGAAGTTATTCAATGTAATTACTTTCTGTTTTAACAACAAGAAAGTAATATAAACTGATAAAAAAGTAATTTCAATTACATGTTCTGATTTATACTTATAAAACTTTTGAAAAATTGATTTCAGAAAAAAAATTGTAAGAAACAAATTGTAGACTATTTAATTATCAATAACATTCATTTATTTAACAATCTTGATAAAGTTGATATTTTCCAAGGTAAATGATAAATAAGGATTCAAGACACAGAGAGGCCATGTAGCGCATTAGTCAGAGAGAGACGACGATACTTAAAGGTAAGCGACGCATACTTGATTGTGAGCGCGCGAAATTAACATTTAAAAAACAGGTGTAAACAATGAGTTTTTAAAATCTCTATCCGAAATATTATTAACTATTGTATAAAGAATTTTAAGAAATTATTATTCATATTTTATTTATTTTTTAATATATTTTTTATGGGTCGGAAGTACCCAAAGGACCCCGCACTAAAGCATAGGAAAATGGCCCACAGTTGGATTTGCCTGAAATTCACATATGTTATTGGTATTGAGTTTCTGATCAAATGTTCTCATGGGCACAATCCTCTAAGACCAATGATTTAGCTCTCAGGGCCGTATTTAGTATAGGTGCCAAATAAACAATGACACTTTTCTTAAGTCCATGATTTTTGTATTTCCTACTAGAATTCAATTGAATAAGAGATATTGCAAAATCTCATAATTTGTCTTTTAGCCCTAGTCCTCTGTGAAAAATGTTTTTCCATACAGGACCGTATTTAGTAAAACTGTAAGTTATCCACAAAAAACTAAATTAAAATGGTTTTGTTGTAACTTTCTTATTTCTTGATCTATGTCAGTGGTTGATGGCTCGTTTGATAGACGAATGTAACTTTTTTTGTGTACATAACAAAAGAGGGCGCCATCTTGATATCCAAGATGTTCGGCAAAACCTATATACCATATAAGACTTATCTTGTAGTATTTTGAGGAAGATGATAACAGGAAAAAATAAGAACTTCAACTTTGATTGCTGAAATCAGTCATTTACTTTTTGAATAATCTAATTCTTTAATAGAAATATAACTCTACATCTTATTAAAACTATATCTATTTCATAACAAACAACGTTGAAACCGATATTTCCAGAGTGGTGGAAGAGAACAAAAAATCAAAATCAACAAAATAATACTTGAACACTTACAGATGCGGGAGTATTGCATCTTGCACTGGACCATTTGAGGCATCTTTAAACTGCTGTAACACAGAAGTCGATGTATAATTCGCATTTTGATTATGGCGTGCAAATCCCAAATACGACAATATGCTACATATATGAGCACATATCAGTAGTATCCTATTATCAATACATCTTCATTATTCTCGCCAGGCTGGTTTTCATGCATAGTTTATTGAATACATACTTGATATTTTCCCCTCCTTCTGAATCGTGAATACACTCTAAGAAATTATTACTCGAATTTCAGATAGTAGAGTTATATTTATATTATAGAGTTAGATAATTGAAAGAGTAAATGATCAATTTTAACAATCAAAACGTTGTAGTTCTTATTTTTTCCTGTTACTTTCTTTCTTAAAAAGCTACAGATAAGTCCTACATAAAGTTTATAGTTTGAGCCGTCCATCTTGGATATTGAGATGGTGACCACTTTTGTTATGTACACAAAGAAAGCTACATTCATCTATCAAACGAGCCATCAACCACTGACATAGATCAGGAGGAGTTCATAGAGAGGAAAATACAGTTTTACTAAATACGGTCCTGTAGGGCAAAACATATTTCACAGAGGACTTGTGCTAAAAGACAAATGCTGAGATTTTGTAATTTTTCTTTTTTTCTTAAAATTTAATAGGAAATTTATCTACCACCTATAATAAATACGGCCCTGAGTGCTAAATCATTGGCCTTAGAGGATTGGGCCCATGAGAACATTTGATCAGAAACTCCATACCAATAACATATGTAAAATTCAGGCAAATCCCACTGTGGGCGAATTTCCTATGCTATTGTGCGGGGTCCTTTGAGTTTTTCGAAACTTTAAAAATTCATATCTTTATAAATACTAATTTTATCGTGAAAACTCATAGGACCTTTTTTATTTGTATTTTAATGAAGAATATGAAAAAAATCCGGTTGAATACTAACAATTCCTTACAATTGTTCAAACAATTTCGGTTTATATTGCATTTATATTATCAGTAGGGTAATTTGAAGAGGATGGCATTTAAAAATTGAGGAGGAATAAAAAGGCTTTCGCGTAATTAAAGGACCCCGCACGAAAACATTTGAAAAATAGTTTCTTGATCAAATTGGCAGCAATTTTATTATGTTATGGAGGCATGGGTCGTTAGAAAAATGTGTTAGTTGGAATGATTTTACTGATGATTTACTCATGCGCCGATTCCTCCAGGACAATTTTGAGCTCGTCCGAAAGGCACCCTTGCATAAAAAACTGAATTCACATGTATTAATTACATTTTATTGATTATAAAGATCATTTCTTACATATTCGTACACTTCTTGATTCATTCCCTGGCGTTTCTCTCCTTCACTTGCCTTCTTGAAAAATACAGTGTGATTGGTTAAATTTTGAGAAAAACCTTTGATGAACACTTCGGATTTGGTGAGCCCACTGGTTCTGTTCAAAATTATCCAGTTCATGGTTATGTTAAGAAATGTTTTCAGTACAACCCACACTATCAGCATACCCATGCAAAATAACAATAACACTTTTATTTGTTTCAACTGTGGACCTTCCGTTTCAGTTACAATTTGGTTATTTTCTGAGTTGGTACTTTGAGGAATTATGTTCGTTTTATTCAATGGCGTAGATTGCTTGTCAATTTCGAACACATTGGTACATTTGGAATTATTTGGTGCATTTTTATATACAAAAGTTTTATTAGCATGATCAAGCCAAATGTCTTTACCATAAACAAATTGCTCATTTATTTTTGTCAGTTGTCCCATCTCATAATTGATATTTCGATTGACAAACTCGCAATATTCCACTATACAATCGATTTTCCAAACTGCTACTGAAAGTGTGCTCCCTTCATAAAAATAATTATTGATTTCAGTATTCAGCCTAATTATACTTCGGTCAGGTATGGTGATTTCATTTGTCATGACATCATAAGTTGCATTACATTTGTACACTCCTCCATTTTTGAACGCGTACCGCAGTTTCACCGTTTCACCAGTTTGATTCACTGTAATAATCCAAATATCCTTTCCGTTGAATTCTGTTTTATATTTACTTAATTCCGAACAATTGTTTCTACAGTTTATGGAGTTTGTTTCTTGACATAAATAATACACATCCACGTTGAAATTGAGTTTCAACTTCAAATATGCCCCAAAAGTCCTATCAATTATTAGCACAAACAGCACTAGAAGGATGGACCATTTCATTTTTGCACCGAATGGAACTGGACTTTCACAACTCAAATTCAATTGTATGAATAAATAGTTTTTGTCGATTTTGTTCAGAATAGAATTCAACGTAATCAAATCATTCCTGATAATAACCGCGATATCTGGTCGGGGACTACATAGACGGCTAATATTAATCATTCATAATTATAACGAGTGATTCGAAAATAATTTTATTTTTCACTTGTACATTACTGCTTTATAATACCTTGGCAACGGTTGCTATTAACAGACCCATAACGCCCGGAGCGTTTTGGAGGGCATCATGAATCATAACGCCCGATAAATGTTATTTTTTTCTGTAGTTCAATAAATTAATTACTCAGAAAATTTCACACCTCACTTTTAGAGAGAACCAAAACATTCGTTCTTATTTAGATGCCATGGCAACCCAAAAAATTTCCGGAAATTTGTATCCTCCTGGGTACCCTGGCCGAAATTAATAAGTGGAAATTTTTCTGTCAAATATTTGACAGGTGATAGTTTATATTTTGCTTTGATGTACAAATGGAATTGTATTTTTTATTTGAAATGAGATAATATTTCATATTTATGTATTTATTAAATATTTCGAATGTGTCTGAATATTTTCTTCACGATAATCGCAGAATTTGCAAATTCTGAAATCAAATTTCAGAAACACTTCAATACACCAGTTGTCTACATGTAAATCAAAGGCACCGTGGCGAGTCGGTAAAGTGTCCGCCTCGTGGTCGTGTGGTCACTAGTTCAATTCCCAGTGGAGCAGAGCATTTTTACTTTTTTTTTGATTAAATTTAAAAAAATCAAATTGAAATTTTGTTAAGTGTGTTTTACATATCAATATTTTCATGCAACTTTTTTGTACTATGCATATAAATAGTTCAGGTGAACCATAGTTATTTCTTATGAATTGTTGGATATATTTTGGTGTAAAATTTTCTTACCGAATCCCCCGCGTGCTTGAATTAATTGCAGGAAATTTTTCTCGTACATGAATTTTTTAAGAAAATTACCCTCGTCGCTGCGCGACTCGGGTAATTTTCAAAAAATTAATGTACTCGAAAAATATCCGGCAATAATTCAAGCACTTGGGAGATTACAAGTGGAAATTTTTATTTATAACTGTACGTAAAAAAGGGATTAATTATTTTCTCTCAAATCTACTCAACTGAGGAATTCCTCTCGTTCAACCATGAACACATGATACTCACCCCAACTTCATAAACTATATTAACTGTATATATACATTTTATTTTTTAAATACTTATTTGGATATTGTAGGTATAGGTAACTTTTAAGATGCAAAAATTTTAAAATTTTTAAATATTATGTATTTGTATTTTACAGCATACAAAATGTAACAACTACACAATTCGACAAAACGTAATTTCTACGGAATGGTTTTGTCTTTTAATCTGTTTTGTTCTTCAATGTCTTTTGTTTCTTGACGTGTATATGAATAATTGTATCCATGAACCTATTGTATCTTGACATGCTACAAACATATCATTTATGTAAAGTGGTTAAATAAAATCTATCTATCTATCTATCTATCTATTTATCAAATAGAAATTACAATTTTCAAATGTTCCTGAAAAATTAGTACCAAGTTTGAAGTTCTGCGAGTTGACCGATGATGAACTCCTCATTGTGCATTCGGTTTCGTTCAGAACGTGAACATTTTCTTTTTCGGAAACGGAGTGGGCTCTCATTGTAGCAATTTTGTTCATCAAAGAGATACTTTCAATATAGCTCTCCGCTATCGTACTTCCAAGTAATTTCCATGCAATTTTAGTGTTTCAAAGGAAGCACCACCTTGAACAAGAAGTGTTGACGACGTTCGGCGTAGACAATGTCCGGTGTAACCTTTCGGGTTTTCCAAATTAAGGTATTTCGCTATGATAAAAGGAACACTTCCTTTGGTATTTTTACCTACAGGTAACTCAATGCATTTATTATTTCTGTAGGTTAAAAAAAACCTACGTTGTTTACATCCTTTTGGTCGTAGTGCAATGTGCTTTTTAACTAAGTTCAAGGCTCCTATTTCGCTTTATTCAACAATGGTGAAAGTTTTTGAGGTGCAGGTCTTGGTTTCTGGTACCTTGATCAGTAAAACGACTCCTCTGTCTTCAATGTTATCAATTGTCATCTTGACCATTTCATCACGTCTTAAGCCTCTGAATACGCCCGTCACCAGAACAACTTTATGTAGCAGAAAATTATCATCTGGAGCTTTTCTTATGAAAAGTAATACTTGTCCACCTTCCAACAACTTTTTATTTTTTAGGTATGTATCCTTTTGATTTAACTTTCAGAAAGGCCATCAGTTGACTGAATGCGGATATATTATTGTTTTCTTTAACAATCGATGTTGATTTCAGCTGTGAGTATTTGGTCCATAGACTATTTGCACTAAATTTTTCAGACTGAAATAATGTAAAATAAATAAAAAATATTAATATTTTTCATGAGATAAACTCACCAGTTCCTGGAATTATGCCATTAATTAAGACAGTTTCATTTAAGCTGGATTCATAGTTTGAGTCGCAACCGCAGTCGTAGTGGTTGACGTTGCCGTACGAAGATAAATGTGCCGTTGCTCCTGCATTCATTTATAGATCCGCTTACATTGCAGTTGCTGTTGTCGCTGCCGCCGGTAGTTGCCAACATTTATCTCGGACGGCAGCGTCAACGGCAAATGACATGAAACTCAAAATTTCCGTGTCAAAAATAAACGAAAGGTCACATAATTAAGGTAATGTATTTGTTCATATAGTTTGGAAGCAAGAATTGCTTTTATTCAGAAATGTCAGAATATGAGGAAAATATAGATGTTGATGTAGGCGTATTTCCATATCTATATAATTTGAAGGACAAGAATTATGAAAATATGTTCATGAAGGAAAACTGTTGGCGCTCAATGAACTCAAAATAAAACTATAAATTGGTCATAATTTTGCCTGCGGCTACGGCAACGGCTATGGCAGCGGAAGCGGCTACGACACAATCTATAAATCCCGCTTTTCGGTATTCACTGTGTTTTCATCTTTCCATTTCAAAAAATGGTCATACTCCTTCTCGTATAAGTATTTGGATTTCACAGGCAGTAAATTTTTCAGCTTTGAGCGTCACATTCTGTGAGATCTCCATAGTTATTAGGAACACAACCGTTTTAATTTTCCTCCACTAACAAGCTTGTCAATTCTTACAAAAATATAAATAATTATGGGCCGTGGTGGTCGGCTGGTAAAAGCGTACGCCTCGCAAGCGTGGGGCCGTGAGTTCGATCCACCGATTCACCGGTCTCGTGCATGGCATCACACGTTAAAAGGTAAGGGCTGCGTCTTCCCTAGCTCAAACAAGTCTCTCGAAGACTTCCGAGGGTTGCGCGTAGGGGTGCAATCGGTTGACGGAAATAACAATAACAACAACAACAACAACAATACAGCGTCATTTTATTAAATAAACAACCCTTAGCAACCTCTTCAATGATTACATGGCATTTGCATAGAAGCAAAGATATAGAAGCTCACTTGTGCTCAGTTGCCGATCAGAACGCCGTAAATACTATGAGAAGAAATTTATGAAGTAAACAACGTCGTTTAAGATAATTTTTTCGTGAAAAATAAAATCTTGTATGCACCACGAGCGTTTACTAGATCCTAACGCCCATCGGGAAACATTCATCCCTCGGGCCGAAGGCCTCTGGTGAATGTTACCCTCCAGGCGTTAATACCTATTGCGTCCTTCTAATCTTTCTGAAAATCGTTTGTTTTTAAATTATCAAAAGGGAAGGCGTGCACGTAATGTGGTATAGGAATAAACAAATTTGGTAAAATGCCCCAAGAAATCGCATCATTTTTTAAGTTACCGAACCCAAAGTTGTAAACAGGACATACACATTCCGGCGGACATGTTAGCAAACGCAGGAGCTGATCTGTTGACACTAAAACGCCATGGTGGTTGGCGGTCAAATATCGTAACCGAAGGTTATGTTGATGACTCTTTGCACTCCAAAATGAACATTTCAAATAAAATCATGTCAGTTGACCCACAAATATCAAATATAGTGTCGACAAATAAGTACCAGATATAACACCCTTCAACATCATCATCATCATCATCATTTTCGCCTTCAGGTTCTTTTAAAATTGTAGAAAATTTCGCGAGTAATGCACATTCAATGTCTACATCTTATTTCAATATTACAGAAAATGTTTCCAAAACAAACTCTCCCAAAATTTTAATTCAAAATTGTTTCAAATTTACAGTGAATTATAACTACAAATACCTTCATACTTTTTTAATCATACCAAGAATTAATTTTTCAGTTAATTTGTTGGAATTTGTTTCTCAGTTATTACCATTAACTAATAGTTACAAATTTACTTTGGGATATTTAATTAATTATTATAATAAATATTTCTTTGGAAATAAACTTAATTATACTATAAGACGGAATAAATAGTCAGTGACATCAGTCACTAGTTCAGAAAAAACACGAACGAAAGCGGCTCAATATCTTCTCCCTCTTCCCTTGCTTCTCTTGGGCACCATAAAGCTAAGAGTGAGTCACTGACATTGATTTAGTTCTTATAGTATAGTATTATTTTTAGCAAAAAGTATGTTGTAGAAAAAGTATAGAGTATAACACGGACAGAATTGGCAGAAATGCAATTTCTTACCCGTTTGAATTGCAGCACCCGCTTGCGCTCGTACCGGAATTTTTCAAGCTAGTGGCCAGGTTATTATATTGTAGTTGACGACTTTCTGAACAATAGTGTTTATGGGCCCAACTCAATCCTATTACTAGTTTCAGAGACACAGGGTGTTGAAGTTGGAAAATAGCTATTTTTTTAAAGCATGTATTTCTTATATATTTTCGTCAATGTATAAAGAAGTTTTTCTGTGATAGTGTTCTAATGACACTAAATATCAGTCCCACATGAGAGAAAATTTCATTTGCTACAGGATACTCAAAAATTAAAATATGGAACGTTGACTTGAAATATAATTCAACTTTCAGGAATTTCAATATCTGGCTGGATTTGCTTCTAGTTGGTTTATGATAATAAGATATGCAACAATTCTTTACAGGGCGAGTCAGAAATTTGTTCGCCCCTGGATCCTATTTTTAATAAAATGTAATTATATCCTTTGTACTGCATGTTAGTAGGTGACATCAAGTCATTTTGAAATATATATAATTTATATATGATATACAGAGCTATTCGAAAGATATTGCAACCCTCTTTTCTTTAAAGTTAAATAAAAAGGAGCAATGCAGACGGCAGCTCTTCGTCGGTATATAGACACTATGGGTTCGTTTATACTGTACGAGGATATATTGAAAGATTCTTAGCCTACTATAGAACCAAAAAAAATTTCAATGTCAAAATATTTTAATACTTAACATATTCTCCTTTTAATTGGATACATTTATTACAGCGAACCTGCAACGTCTCTAGACCTTTAAAAAAAATGTTTCTTCTTGCTCTGCAGAACCAGACCTCCACAGCTTTTATAACCTCCTCGTTGGAAGAAAATTTACGACCTTTCAAACTTTTTTTCAGTTGAGGAAAGAGATGATAGTCGGACGGAGCCAAATCTGGTGAATAAGGAGGGTTTTCTAGTATTTCAAATCCTAAATCACGGATTTATTGCATGGCAACATGAGATTTGCGTGCAGGGGCGTTGTCCTGCAAAGACAAAACAACTTTGGATAGCTTTCCGCCTCTTTTCTCTTCAATTTTTTCCCGTAGAGTGGTCAGTAATGTCGAATAGTAATCTCCAGTTATTGTTCTACCCTTATCCAAAAAATCAATCATGGCAATCCCAAAAAACTGAAGCATGAACTTTTCCAGCAGATTTTTGGACACGAAATTTCTTAGGTCTTGGAGATCCGGAGTGTCGCCATTCCATCGATTGTTGCTTTGTTTCTGGATCGTAGAAAAGTACTCAAGTCTCATCCATAGTAACAATTCGGTTTAAGAAGTCTACATCGTTTTCAAATCGAGCACAGATCGAACGCGATGCTACTACCCTTGCACGCTTTTGGTCATCATTCAAACATTTGGGGATCCATTTTGCAGTAATTTTTCTCATGTCCAAATTGACGTAAACTATATGATGAACGCGTCCATATGAAATATTCAGTGCTTCAGATATCCGTTTTAGCCCAATTCGACGGTCTGTTAAAATCATGTCATGAACTGCATCGATATTTTCGGGGACTGACACAGAAACTGGCCTTCCCGATCGGTCATCATCTTCAATGGAAAATTTACCTATTTTGAAGCTTGCAGTTCAATTTTTCACGGTCGCATACAAAGGACATTGATCACCAAGGGTATTGAGCATATCTTCGTAAATCTGCTTGATGATGGCTCGATACTCCAATTTTTCAATTTTCACAATTTCGGTGGACATATTTTTTTTTATTTATTGCGTAACTCTGGTTTACTTTTTTGACGTCAAACTTAACACTGACACTTCTAATAAGTTATTGTTCGTTGCTATGGTAACGCAATATTTTGTTTATGTAGGGAACTGGTCTAGGCTAACTATAGATATCAATACATCCTCGTACTTTCAGATTGGTAGCATATTTTATTTCATTATGCTTGCATGTATGTATTTTTACTCACATTTACTGAGTCGTTTACTTATGTTTATATTATAGACAAAGCTTTGTCAATAAGGTTTTCCTTCAGACAATAAATCATTTTATCTATCAATATATCTACTGCTGTACACAACATCAATAAATTGCCTTTTCAAAATGGTATGACACGAGAGATTTGTAACCGTTAAAAAAATATTGCCATTTATCTCTAAAAGGGGACGTTTCTGACAAAGTATCAATCGACAGTTTTTATTCAATTACTTATTGTAGGTTACTAATATTTTCAATGGCATTATAATAATTTACAATTATTATAGTATACGTTCGAAACGGCGACCTTCTTCGCGTACACTGGGGGTCCGTCTGGGAACTGCATCGATCAATATATAGAAAACCATAGGTTATTTTGAATGGGACACCCTGTATATTATCAAAGTTGATTTTATGCGTGAGTCTAAACATGTTCATGCATTGTCCTACACCCACGTCTAACCGTTTTCAAAATATTCCAAATTTTAAGTTGAAAATTGCGTTTGCAGACCGAAAAATATTTTTTCTATATTTCTGGACATGATCAATTATTTTCGATTGTGTATCGATTTATTCGTAGGACCCAGTTCATTAGAATTTCGATATCAATTCGATTAGAGTTATACAGGGCGTACACCAGAAAATTACATAGATCCGGTTGAAAAAATTATTGTAAGACCATTTTTTCAAATGGATACCCTTCAATTTTATATTCTCATTCGATTCAGCATCAAAAATGAAGCTAACTTTGAATGAGGTTATCTATGCCTACACTCAACAGTTTTCGAAATATTGGCGAATTAACATGTCTCAGTTCCAGAAAATGGCGCCCGCAGTTGCGTTGGAAACAATCAACTGCCACGAAAATGTTATTGTAATCAATCATGCCGGCTCGTTTGAATTATTCGAATGAAGATTACTTAAATCCATTTACTATTTATGGCGAATGTAATAGGGTTATCTCAAGAACATGTGATATATTTGCTATTCGGTATCCGCAGAATTATAGAAAACTTCAAAAACTTTGGATTCGTCAAATCAAGAGTGCAGAGAAACAAGCCAATTGTTGATGAAGATATTGAAATTGCCATTTTGGGATATTTTGATGCATATCCAACAATATCTTTGAGACAAGTTGCAAGAGAATCAGGATTGTCAAAAAACTCAGTACACAGAATACTGCGCAAACATAAATTCCACCCATATAAGTTCTCTACAGTTCAGCACCTGAAAGAAACAGATTTTCCACGATGAGTGAGATTTTGTGAATTCGTTTTAACTTGGTCGCAAGGGAACGAATTATTTTTGGATAATATTATATGGACAGACGAAGCTAAATTTACAAAGAATAGTGTCTTCAACCGACATAATTGCCATTATTGGAGTGACTCAAATCAGCATGTGAACTGAATTTTCAAGAGTCTTGGCAGTTCAATGTTTATTGTGCGATAGCGTCGTGGCACCGCATTTTTATTAAAAAACTTAAATGGTAAGTAAAAAACAGGGTAAAAGTAAGCTTATCGGGCTCCTGCGTTTTGAAACACGAATTTTTCAGTCAAAAATCACTCAAAGTATTTCCTTCTCTTGATAGGCCCTTTCTTTACTCACTAATCAACCCATATTTCACAATTACAAGCACTAAAAACATTATTTTTTCACAAAAAATCCATCCTTGTTAAGGACAACACATAACCAACCAATCTGGATATTTTTATAATTTTATATGTAGTGGGTTGGTAACTGCGCGCGATAAGTATTCAAATTTGATTCTGGACAGATAACTTCCCCTTCATTACTATGTTCAATTGTTTAAAATTTCACCAGATGGATATTTTATTTAACGTAAATATCATAAACTGAAAATGTTAAAATTTTACGAATTTCTAATTTAGGTGAACAATAGATTGGCACTTATTAATTTTGTTATTAAATTGGGAGTGTTTTTGGGTTCAGTGCAAAGGGAATACATCTGGACAAAGATAAATTGTTGTATCGATGTCAATGAATAGTTAGTAATAATTCTTGATGTGTCGCTTTTCGTATTGAATCGGGTCTGAGATTCTCAAATGATTTCCTCACTCGTTGCATACAATCTTCCATGGTAGTCAATTGAGTTTCATAGACTTGATTTTTTATTGTACCCCAAATGAAAAAAATCGAGCACTGATAAATCTGGAGAGCGGGGCGGCCAAAGAAATGTTCCATTGTTGGCTATCATGAAAAAATTCTTCTAAACGAGTATTGACTAAGTGACCATTATGCGGAGGTGTCCCGTTATGTTAATAAAATAGGTTTCTATAATCAGCAATTGGTAAAGTGTCCAAGTACTCATTTTCGAAATTATGCAAAATAATCAAATATCCTGCACCTGCAAAAAAAAGTACTTCTCATCCTATTCTTCTTTCGAAATTGACATCTGTTTTTGGTAAAGGTAAGCTTATCGGGTTCTGCGCAAATAAAAACAAAAGTGATGTTACTCACGTAGTTTTCTCTCCTGAATACGAATCTGAAATTATTTTGCGGCGCTCTCTACTACTTTCCGAGATATGGTTCTCCAAATACAATTTTTTTAGTCAAAAATCACTCAAAGTTTTTCCTTATTTTGATAGGCCCTTTCTTTACACACTAATCAACCCATATTTCACAATTACAAGCACTAAAAACATTATCAACAATTTATCTTTGTCCAGATGTATTTCCTTTGCACTGAACCCAAAAACACTCCCAATTTAATTAAAAAATTAATAAGTGCCAATCTATTGTTGACCTAAATTAGAAATTCATAGTATTTTAACATTTTCAGTTTATGATATTTACGTTAAATAAAACACCAAAATGGCGGAATTTAAACAATTGAACATAGTAATGAAGGGGAAGTTATCTGCCCAGAATCAAATTTGAATAGTTAGCGCGCAGTTACCAACTCACTACATATAAAATGATAAAAATATCCAGATTTGTTGGTTATGTGTTGTCCTAAAGAAGGGTGGATTTTTTGTTAAAAAAATAATGTTTTTAGTGCTTGTAATTGTGAAATATGGGTTGATTAGTGTGTAAAGAAAGGGCCTATCGAAAGAAAGAAAAACTTTGAGTGATTTTTGACTGAAAAATATATCTCGGAAAGTAGTACAGAGCGCCGCAAAATAATTTCAGATTCGTGTTCAGGAGACAAAACTACGTAACATCACTTTTTTTTATCCGCGCAGAAACCCGATAAGCTTACCTTTACCAAAAACAGATGTCAATTGCGAAACAAGAATAGGATGAGATGTACTTTTTTGCAGGTGAAGGATATTTGAATATTTTGCATAATTTCGAAAATGAGTACTTTGACACTAATTGCTGATTATAGAAAAATATTTTATCAACATGACAGGGCACCTCCGCATAATGGTCACTTAGTCTATACTCGTTTACAAGAATTGTTTCATGACCAGTGGATAGCCAACAATGGACCATTTCTTTGGCCGCCCCGCTCTCCAGATTTATCAGTGCTCGATTTTTTCATTTGGGGTTCAATTAAAACTCAAGTCTATGAATTTCAATTGACTATACCATGGAAGATTGTATGCAACGAGTGAGGAATTCATTTGAGAATCTCAGACCCGATTCAATACGAAAAGCGACCCATCAAGAATTATAAGTGAGTTGTGAACAATGTTTTGAAGTTGAAAGGGTGCCAATTCGAACATTTACTGACCAAATATTTTTTGTATACCTCTCAATATCGTTAATTGTTCTCTTTCATGCGAATTGATTTATAATTTCCTTGTCTACATTTTTGTATTGGCAGAGATGGAATGTTTTTGAAGTTTTCTATAATTCGTTTAACAGTGTTTTGTGAGGGCTTCTGCTTCTGCGCATACCGAATAGCACATATATCACATGTTCTTGAGATTACCCTATTACATTCTCCATAAATAATAAATAGATTTAACTAACGAGCCGGCATGATTGATTACAATGACATTTTCGTGGCAGTTGATTGTTTCCAACGCAATTTCGGGCGCCATGGCCAACTAGGAATAAGTAAACTCAAGAATACGAGATTTTCTGGAACTGACACATGTTAATTCGCCAATATTTCGAAAACTGTTGAGTGTAGGCATAGATAACCTTATTCAAAGTTAGCTTCATTTTCGATGCCGAATTGAACGAGAATATAAAATTGGGGTGTTTCCATTTGAAAAAATGGACTTATAATAATTTTTTCAACCGGACCTATATCATTTTCTGGTGAACGCCCTGTATAACTCTAATCGAATTGATATCGAAATTCTACTGAACTGGGTCCTCTCCTACGAATAAATCGATACACAATCGAAAATAAATGATCATGTCCAGAAATAAAAAAAATATATTTTTTTTCTGCAAACGCAATTTTCAACTTAAAATTTTAAATATTTCGAAAACGGTAAAACTTGGGTATAGGACATTATGCATGAAACATGTTCAGAATCATGCGTAAAATCTAAAACCTTGATTATATACAGGGTGTCCCGTTTAAAATAACGAAGTTGAGGTTTACTTCCGGTACAACCGGAAGTGCCACAATCTTCAAAATATTTTAGCCGGATAGCACTTATCAACAATAGTGAACTCCCAAATTTTCAAATTCAGCCCACCTATGGTTTTCTATATATTGATCGATGCAGTTCCTGGAGGACCCTCTGTATAGGCCCTGCATCGACTGAAAAAAAAAAAAACTTTTCGCTACCCTTAAACTTCTCTGATATTTCCGCTGCAGCAATTCGGATGTGTTTCCCCAAGTCGGCTGTATTGCTTATGGGTTTTACATAGACTATGTCCTTTATAACTACAATAATCAAAATCCAAAGGATTTAGATCTGCTGAACGAGGGGCCACAAAATATCACCTCACCTTTCTATGAGGACAAGTTCAATTCGAATGTGCAGTTACTTGGCGACCTTAAATCGTTATAGTACATGTTCAACACGGTGAACTCCTTTGCGTTTACAGGCCCTACATCGACTAAGAAAACACTTTTTCACTATCCTCAAACTTTTTCTGCGATTTTATTTGTCATCTGAATTTGACGTTATTCGTTATATTATACCGAATGGAAATAACGTCAAAAAAACTACTGAGAGGGGCAAAAAAATTTAATTTTTATATAAATTAATGTCTCGAAAACGGAGAGACTTTTATACGAGGGATTTTTTCATAGCAGGTAGGGCACCCTTCGGTCTACGTTCTCCTTCAGTTTGACGTGGTCTTTACGGGACACCCGTTGAAGAAAATAATAATAGGCTTGTCATCATACTGTCGGGTTAAAAAAACTGATAATAGCAAGTTGACAAAACTACTACATCCGACCAACAAACTCAAAGTAAAGATAATATTGAAAATATCACAGAAATTCACCTAGGAAATATCTAACTACAGGGATTCTCGGATTTTCTTCCATACATATCTTTTGAATAGCTCTGTATATCATATATAAATTATATATATTTCGAAATGACTCAATGTCACACACTAACATGCAGTACAAAGTATACAAAATTTTATTAAATATAGGAAACAGGGGCGATCAACTTTATAACTCGCCCTGTAAATTTTTTTTGCATATCTTATTATTATAAACCAACCGGAAGCAAATCCAGCCAGATATTGAAATTCATGAAAGTTGAATTATTTGTCAAGTCAACGTTCTGTTTTTTTTTTTTGAGTATCCCTGTAGCAAATGAAACTTTATCTCATGAGAGACTGATATTTAGTGTCAGTAAAACACTATCACAGGAAAAAATTCTTGATACATTGAAGAAAATAGGAAATAAACGCTTTCAAAAAATGGCTATTTTCCAACTTCAACACCCTCTATCTCTGAAACTAGGAATGGGATTGAGTTGGGCCTATGGATGGACGCTATTGTTGAGTAAAAGTCGTCAACTACAATATACTAACAATTCATGAAATTTCACCGAAGCCCATTTCTCCATAAGCCGGCTGCCTGGTTCTTTGCACTTTTCTGCACTTGTTGCACAATTCACTATTTTCCAACGACATTCTCTGGTCAGTAAGGTATGATCTGAACCATTTCAAAACTGTACCACGAACACCTTACCAAAATCATACGCGCATAACAATAATAAATAATAATAGCAAAACACCATAGTTGTTTCGTTTCTGTACTTATGCTGCCATCTATCTGCCGAATCGAAACATAATGTTGAACAACCCAACCATGATACAGAAACCGTTAATTCGGCAAGTTGCTGCAGACTCGACAACTTCAAATACTTCCACAAACACTCCGAAGATGACTCCACTGAACTTAAGGCACTCTAGTACGCATTTCTGATCGCTTATTCTCGTATAACACGAATATAACCGATTATCTTAATTAGTTCACCTGCCAGGTGGCCAAACACAGGTAGATGAAAATGATATCAGTAGTACATACACAATTCGTTAGAATCTAGGTTTCATATGTGTACTGAATTTGACATGTAAATATTGGGGTCTAGTAGCAACAAGTAGGACTGTCATCAAGTTAGTGAGTGAAATTGAAAATCAATCTATAGTTTGTTTGAGTTAAAATATTCAAATGAAAAATGACAACCACTAGATATCATAAGTAAGTACAACAATTGAAATTGTTCTATTTCTCACAGGAACTACGGGCTTGTTAATACTATCCTTTTATACATATTACCTACTGAAAGCTACTTTATTTTATTTCAGTCAACTGTTGTAGGTTTTTGTCATGTTTGATTATTTATTTACATCCGATGAAGCATAACGCAAATCTTCATATCTATTTTTTGCAATTAATATCACACATATTGCCTACGTACAATGAGTAATAATAAAGTTGTTCGGCTAATCCTTATCTTTGACAATAAAAATTGAGTAGCGGATAATTTGAAGGTACATCATATCTTTGCGATCCATCCTGATAGGTAATTGATAACCTCCTCCTCGTTATCAATATCGTAAACTATTTTCGAGAAATTGAGATAAAAAGTAGGTACTTCAAAGAAAAATAGCGTTTTTGAAAAATATCCTCAAATAATATCAGTTATGGATCATTGTTTCATGTGGATAAAATAATAAATTACAAAAAGAATTACCTACTAATCCTTTAAAAAAATGTCATTTGTACGAGATAAGAACCTATGAAATAGACCTACGAAGAAATAAACTCAAACTGGCCGGGTCGTACTCTAGCACAGTTCATTATCAATATTTTATACCATTCGAAACAAACTTTTAGATTGAATTTCATGAAAAATGGTATTGGTTCCTATTCATCTATTATTAGCCCAATCAATTGGTAGAGGATTTTTACAAAAATGCTAGTAGGAAACAGACTGTGCTATCACATGGAAGTGATGGTGGATTTATGCAGCAGCCATGAGTCATAAATTTTAAGTCATAAGGAAGAATATTCGTCAATGATTGGTTGGAATAAACGGACCAACCAATCATTGACGAATATTCTCCTTTATGACTTAAAACTTATGACTTATGACTGCTGCATAAATCCACCATCAGTCAATGATTGGTTGTAATAAATGGTTCAACCAATCATTGACGAATATTCTTCCTTATGACTTAAAACTTACGACTTTTATGACTGCTGCATAAATCCACCATTATACTCTGTTATGTTTTCGACTCGCAACTGTCATTTATTAATTTGTTATAAACATTTAAATACTAAAAACGTGTTTTTAAATTGTTTTGCTTATAAAAAGAAAACTAATAGAGATTTGGGTGCTCAAATAAGAAAAATTGAAGAGAATTGAAATACAAACAAAATGGGATGTTTACGACCCGATCGGCTCATCAGAAACGGAGAAAACCCCGAAAAACCGGAAAAGTTTGCGATATTTTAAAATATGAATCTCCGCCATTTTCCAAGAGGTAGGGTTGGCCCTTCTCATGTAAGTAATAAATCATGTGAACTTTATGTGACCACAAAACAGACGCCGTCTGATCATTAGTTTTGGCACAATGGACTAGTTTAGTGGTGTTGAATATACTACATTTGACGCGATGGAATTGAAATATAGATCAGAACTAGTAAATCAGAGAGATATACAGGGCAATTCAAATTCGACCCCCACCATTGGGATCTCCTAAACTACAGGAGATACGTCGAAGCTTAAATTGGGGCAAAGTTGCGTATTCTGGTGCTTAACAAAATACTGTTTTGAAACTTGGAAAATTCCGAGTATTTCCGGAAATATCGGGAAAAAACTGAAAATCGGAATTTTCGTTTTTATTTTTTTCTATCGTTATTTGACAACATAGCTCAAAACCAAAAGTACATTTTCATTGATACTTTTTTTCAGCTACACGTTTTCATGTTCAGATTTACTATCCGACGTTTCGTCTTCTGGCATTCATCATCAACTTTTTTTCTGTTATGGGCGCCATATTCTTTTTTTATACAGAAAAATAGTGATTCTCATTCTGATTTCATTGATGTATAGTTTGTTATGATTTGCACTTCTGAAACCACAGATATTAAAAAAAAAAAACTTCATCTGAGATGGTCATGACTCCATCAAAAAATTTTGTTTAATAAACACTAGTTGTCAGAACTCATTAAACATCATAAGTTTGCACAAATACTTCATTCGAAATATCCTCATTCTCAAATGATGAAAAACGTGATATGTTGAAACTTTATTATAAATTTGGTAGGAATAGTACGAATACAGCACAAATTTATTTTGAATTATATCCGGAAAGACAACAGCCGGATAGAACATTATTCGGAATTTTGGACAAACACTTGGCTGAGTACGGTGCGTTTCAAAAACCAAGAATGAAATATAGAAGCAGAATGGAACAAAATATTAGACGTAACTTATTAGCCGAGGTAAAAAATTGTTCATTCCATAAAATACCGTATATTTCCAATTGAAAAAACCAAGATATCTTTCAATTTGCGTTTTGATCTATCCGATACACAAAAAGTAATGAAATTTCAACTGTGTGTCGTGTTACAGCAACTAGACCATACTGGAGTCATTTCGCCTCCCAAAAGTTTTTAAATTTTTTTTCCACGAGGAGTAGAGTGTTGAATACCTTATGTTTTTTGAAGTAATATCGATATATCTCCGGAAATAACGTTGATGAACGTACATGACCCTATATTTTTTTAATGGTCAGAGTATTCTCTATTCAACCATGTGATGAAATAAAGGGTGTTCCATTACAAAAAACATAAGTTTGGTTTGGTGAACTTTTCTGGGTCACCTTGTATACTTCGGAATGTTTTCCAAAGATACTCTCCCATGAAGGAAACATGCTTGCATTCGAATGAAATTTTTAAGTTGCTCCGTTTAGAAGCTATAGACCACCAGAGCGCAGTTGCAGGACCCTCTATAATATCTACGCCATATCTAATTATAGCGGTAGCATTTCCAATGGACACTATACGAGGATATATTGAAAAATTCTTAGCCTACTATAGAAACAACCAAAATTTCAATGTCAAAATATTTTATTACTCAACATATTCTCCTCTTAATTGGAATCATTCATTACATCGAACCTGCAACGTCTCTAGACCTTTCAAATAAAATGTTTCTTCTTGCTCTGCAAACCAGACCTCCACAGCTTTTATTACCTCCTCAGCTTTTATTACCTCCTCGTTGGAAGAAAATTCACTACCTTTTAAACTTTTTTTCAGTTAAAGAAAGACATTATAGTCGGACGGAGCCAAATCTGGTGAATAAAGGGGCTGTTCTAGTAATTCAAACCCTAAATCACGAATTTTTTGCATGGCAACATGAGATTTGTGTGCAGGGGCGTTGTCCTGCAAAAACAAAACTCCTTTGGATAGCTTTCCGCGTCTTTTCTCTTTAATTTTTTCCCGAGTGGTCAGTAATGTCGAATAGTAATCTCCAGTTATTGTTCCACCCTTATCCAATAAATCAATCATGATTACTCCATGGCAATCCCAAAAAACTGAAGCAAGAACTTTTCCAGCAGACTTTTGGACACGAAACTTCTTAGGTCTTGGAGAACCGGAGTGTCGCAATTCCATCGATTGTTGCTTTGTTTCTGGATCGTAGAAATGCACCCAAGTCTCATCCATAGTAACAATTCGGTTTAAGAAGTTCACATCGTTTTCAAATCGAGCACAGATCGAACGCGATGCTACTACCCTTGCACGCTTTTGGTCAACATTCAAACATTTGGGGATCCATTTTGCAGCAATTTTTCTCATGTCCAAATTGACGTGAACTATATGATGAACGCGTTCGTATGAAATATTCAGTGCTTCATATATCCGTTTTAGCCCAATTCGACGGTCTGTTGAAATCATGTCATGAACTGCATCGATATTTTCGGGGACTGACACAGAAACTGGCCTTCCCGATCGGTCATCATCTTCAATGGAAAATTTACCTCTTTTGAAGCTTGCAGTCCAATTTTTCACGGTCGGATACAAAAGACATTGATCACCAAGGGTATTAATCATATCTTCCTAAATCTGATTACCTCTCAACCCTTTTATATACAGGTACTTGATGATGGCTCGATACTCCAATTTTTCGATTTTCACAATTTCAGTGGACATATTTTTTCTTTTAATTTATTGCGTAACTCTGGTTTACTTTGTTGACGCCAAACTTTACACTGACACTTCCAATAAGTTATTGTTCATTGCTATGGTAACGCAATATTTTGTTTATGCAGGGAACTGGTCTAGGTTAACTAGATATCAATACATCCTAGTAAATGAAAAACAATAAAAAACACATTTTTCTTATTTATATGTTTATAACAAATTAATAAATGACAGTTGTGAGTCGAAAACATAACAGAATACAACTGCAGACTGTCTTTCATGTGGTGGCATAGTCGGTTTCCTACTAGTATTTTTGTTTTTAAAAAAATCACTCATTTTATGCTCTATTGATTGGTGTATATTCCAATCATCTATTCTAGACATACATCCTCCTCAACAATTTTCGAATTATGTTCAATGGTTTTCAAATGTGATGAATACCACAAAACGTATATTCTCATTTTGTGCTAGAATGGTGCGAAATGGGTGAGAAAAGCATGCAAACATGACTGAAACGACCGAGCACGCGTTAGCTGCCGAGGAGATGAGTGGAATTCTTCTAATGAACGGGTTTCCCATACATAATTTTAAATGGACCAATATTCGGCTCAGCATGGAATTAATCTATTTATAATATCTACGCCATATATAATTACAGCGGCAGCATTTCCAATGAACACTATACAGCATATTGCAAACACCCTTATTCCAATTGTTGTCACCTCTTCGATGACTCCCGTGTTTCCTCTAGGATTGATTTTCTCATCTCCCAGAAAGCCTGTGTCCTTTTCTATAAGAAAGTTGATAATCTGAATTCTGATGGTGATGTGGATTTTTTTGGGTTTTCCTCCAACTGAAACAGCAAATGCACCATCACTTTGAGTCCCGAACTTCAATCAAGATTTTCGTCTTGATATTATTTTATATTTGAAACGCTTTCGTATTTTTAAATTGATTTTATTATAATTCTCAATAAATTTTTCTTTTGGTTGCGTGATAATACGCTTCCCCTCCTTCTACTCGACCTCATACGCGGGTTTTCAGTCATGTTTGCAAGCATTTTTCACCCATTTTGCTGCATTGCAGCGCATAATAAGAATATACCTTTTGTGGTACCATACTTCTATTTTCAAAATGTTTGAGAAATTGAAATCCGACTATAACTAGAGCATCCAGGCACGCTGCAAGATAGTACAAAAAAAAATCAAATTGTAATCATGCCGAAACTAATGATTCGACAGCGCCTGTTTTGTGCACACATGAAGTAGGTACACATGATTCAATATTTTCGTGAAAAATGTGTTATGAATTTTTCAAAAATTCGCAAAATTTTTCGTTTTTTTCAGTTTTTCTCCGTTACTAATGATCCGACCGGGTCGCAAAACATCCCATTTTGTTCATAATTCATCTACAATTCTTTCCATTGGAGCAACCAGATTACTTTATTAGTTTTCATTTTATAAGTAAAACAATTTAAAATAGCTATTTATATAACAAGTTGCAAAATGAGCGTGTTTTTTGCATCAGACGTGAACATTGGAACACGAGCGTAGCGAGTGGTCCAACACGTCGTGTGCAAAAAACCCGCTATTTTGCAATGTGTTATATACATGGCTTTTTGTAATTTCGTTGGAATATTTATTCATATACAATCATGGATTACACTGAATACGGGCATCGGTCAATAACTATTTTAATATTGCTTAGTACTTTACATAGCACGAGTCTAGAATGATGGTTGCGATTCGGTTGCCGGGAAGTCGGTAGCGGAGACACTGCCGGATATATAGCCGTCAGTTGACAGTTGTCATGGATAGATACAAACATATTGAATTACCTGATGGACTGTCTGATTAAATTCAAACGAAAATGAGTGATTCTGATACAGAAAATAATGTGCTAAGTAATATTGAAGCTGCCGCGGAGGGGGCATTTTCCTATATTGTTGATAATCGAATAAAGAATGAATCTACTGAGTTGACTGAATTTACTGAAATTATGAGCATCCCATTCATACTTCCAAATGAACATCAAAACTGATTTCCATATTCACACTAGTGTGAATATGAACTCTCATATTCGCACTTGTGCAAATATGACCGTCATTTTGACATTCAAATTGTAAACAAAAAGTCGCCATATTGAAACGAAATTACAAAAACACGTTTTTGGTTCAGTGTCACAATTTTCACTCGGTGAAGGCCGTCGTTTTTTTGGAATTTCTTCCTAACGTTTCGCTATCGCGAGTGACTAGCTTCTTCAGAGGCTTATACATCATGAATAATCTCAGATGACTTGAGATTCGGTCTGGGAAGATTGTATTTATTCTGACTAACCCTAATTGACCCCTTTCTACCTGTCGGCTTAATGTCGTTGATATCCTTTGTTATTTCAGAATTGCTTATTCTCATATCTGGGTTAAGCATATTTTCGATAACATTAATTGACACTTTTTTGCCTACTGTCTCAATGTCGTAGTTTTCTTTTGTTACTCTGGAATTTCTAAGAATGGGATTCCATATTCGGTTGAGCTAAACAGCTTCTTCTTTTCTGTTGATATTCTCCGTGTGTATGTCTATGATCTCTATTGCCTCCCGTACAAGTTGACTATGGTATCCCTGGTTGGAGGCAAGAAGTTTTACGTCCTCAAACAGAATCTTGTGGTTTCCTTCACTGAGCGCGTGTTCTGCCACTGCTGACTTGTCCGTTTGGCCTAATCGCGTCAAAATACAAAAGAGACCCACTATCTGCAGCGGGGGTGTATCGCATACTTGCGGAAAGGTATACATCGGAACCACAAATAGATCGATGGAAACAAGGCTGAAGGAACATCAGAGGAACTGCAGATTAGGCCAAACGGACAAGTCTGCATTGGCAGAACACGCGCTCAGTGAAGGAAACCACAAGATTTTGTTTGAGGACGTAAAACTTGTTGCCCCCAACCAGGGATACCATAGCCGACTTGTACGGGAGGCAATAGAGATCCACATACACACGGAGAATATCAACAGAAAAGAAGAAGCTGTTAAGCTCAACCGAATATGGAATCCCATTCTTAGAAATTCCAGAGTAACAAAAGAAAACTACGACATTGAGACAGCAGGCAAAAAAGTGTCAATTATGTTATCGAAAATATGCTTAACCCAGATAAGAGAATAAGCAATTCTGAAATAACAAAGTATATCAACGACATTAAGCCGACAGGTTGAAAGGGGTCAATTAGGGTTAGTGAGAATGTACCAAATCCAGATACGGTAATTAACGAACAAAACTACCTAAATCAGAATAAATACAATCTTCGCAGACGGAATCTCCAGTCATCTGAGATTATTCATGATGTATAAGCCTCTGAAGAAGCTAGCTTCTCGCGCTAGCGAAACGTTAGGAAGGAATTCCAATAAACGACGGCCTTCAAAACCGAGTGAAAATTGTGACACTGAAAACTTCGGCAGCGAAAGCCTTAACCATTTGTCACGTTTTTGGTTATTTAAATGTTTATAAATAGATAAATAAATAAATGACAGTTGCGAGTCGAAAACATAAAGAATATAACTACGGGCTGTCTTTCATGTGATGGCATTGTTGGTTTCCTACTAGTATTTTTGTTAAAAACTCAGTCATTTCATGCTCTAGTGCTTGGTGTATTAGTGATTAGATATGACTATTGAAAAATTTACGAAAATTAAGCTTTCTCGCCTTTGTTGGTTCGTCGAATGATCTCAATAAGTACAAGTCGTGCTCGCAATACTGTATAGTATATTTAAAGTCAACTAGACTGTCTGTCTCGGCATCTAACTCTCACTCCGCTGAACTAAAACTGTCCCCAACTCTGCATCGGTCTGCATATACAGGGCGTCCCTCCGGGAACTGTATCGATCAATATATAGAAAACCATAGGTGGGCCAAATTTGAAAATTTGGGAGTTTACTATTGTTGATAAGTGCTATCCGGCTAAAATATTTTGAAGATTGTGGCACTTCCGGTTGTACCGGAAGTGGACCCCAACTTCGTTATTTTAAATGGGACACCCTATATATTATCAAGGTTTTTAGATTTTACCCATGATTCTAAACGTTTCATTTATAATGTCCTATACCCAAGTCTAACCGTTTTCGAAATATTTAAAATTTTATGTTGAAAATTGTGTTTGCAGAACAAAAAATTTTTCACATCTCACTAATAATTCTTGATGTGTCGCTTTTCGTATTGAATCGGGTCTGAGATTCTCAAATGAATTCCTCACTTGATGCATACAATCTTCCATGGTAGTCAATTGAGTTTCATAGACTTGATTTTTAATTGTAAGTACCCCAAATGAAAAAAACGAGCACTGATAAATCTGGAGAGCGGGGCGGCCAAAGAAATGGTCCATTGTTGGCTATCATGAAAAAATTCTTCTAAACGAGTATTGACTAAGTGACCATTATGCGGAGGTCCCCGTTATGTTGATAAAATAGGTTTCTATAATCAGCAATTGGTAAAGTGTCCAAGTACTCATTTTCGAAATTATGCAAAATATTCAAATATCCTTCACCTGTAAAAGAAGTACATCTCATCCTATTCTTGTTTCGAAATTGACATCTGTTTTTGGTAAAGGTAAGCTTATCAGGTTATGCGCAAATAAAAACAAAAGTGATGTTACTCACGTAGTTTTTTGTCCTGAACACGATTCTGAAATTATTTTGCGGCGCTCTCTACTACTTGCCGAGATATGGTTCTCCAAACACAATTTTTTTAGTCAAAAATCACTCAAAGTTTTTCCTTCTTTTGATAGGCCCTTTCTTTACACTCTAATCAACCCATATTTCACAATTAAAAGCACTGAAAAGATTATTTTAAAAAAAATCCACCATTCTTTAGGACAACACATAACCAACAAATCTGGATATTTTTATCATTTTATATGTAGTGGGTTGGTAACTGCGCGCGCTAACTATTCATTGACATCGATACAACAATTCATCTTTGTCCAGATGTATTTCTTTTGCACTGAACCCAAAACACTCCCAATTTAATTAAAAAATTACTTAATAAGTGCCAATCTATTGTTCACCTAAATTAGAAATTCGTAGAATTTTAACATTTTCAGTTTATGATATTTACGTTAAATAAAACACCAAAATGGCGAAATTTAAACAATTGAACATAGTAATGAAGGGGAAGTTTTCTGCCCAGAATCAAATTTGAATAGTTAGCGCGCGCAGTTACCAACCCACCACATATAAAATGATAAAAATATCCAGATTTGTTGGTTATGTGTTGTCCTAAATAAGGGAGGATTTTTTGCGAAAAAATAATGTTTTTAGTGCTTGTAATTGTGAAATATAGGTTGATTAGTGTGTGAAGAAAGGGCCTATCAAAAGAAGGAAATACTTTGAGTGATTTTTGACTGAAAAATTCGTGTTTGAAAACGCAGAAACCCGATAAGCTTACCTTTACCCTGTTTTTTACTTACCATTCAAGTTTTCTTGATAAAAATGCAGTGCCACGACGCTATCACTTCTTATCGCACAATAAACATTGAACTGCCAAGACTCTTGAAAATTCAGTTCCCTGAATAGGTACATGCTCATTTGAGTCACTCCAATAATGGCAATTATGTCGGATGAAGACACCATTCTTTGTAAATTTAGCTTCGTCTGTACATATTATATTATCCAAAAATAATTCGTTCCCTTGCGACTAAGTTAAAACGAATTCACAAAATCTCACTCTTCGTGGAAAATCTGTTTCTTTCAGGTGCTGAACTAAGGAGAACTTATATGGATGAAATTTGTTTTTGCACAGTATTCTGTGTACTGAGTTTTCTGACAATTCTGATTCTCTTGCAACTTGTCTCAAAGATATCGTTGGATTTGCAGCAAAATATCCCAAAATGGCAATTTCAATATCATCAACAATTGGCTTGTTTCTCTGCACTCTTGCTTTGACGGATCCAAAGTTTTCTATAATTCGTTTAACAGTATTTTGTGAGGGCTTCTGCTTCTGCGGATACCGAATAGCAAATATATCACATGTTCTTAGGATAACCCTATTACATTCGCCATACATAATAAATAGATTTAAGTAATCTTCATTCGAATAATTCAAACGAGCCGGCATGATTGATTACAATGACATTTCCGTGGCAGTTGATTGTTTCCAACGCAACTGCGGGCGCCATGGCCAACTAAGAATACGAGATTTTCTGGAACTGAGACATGTTAATTCGCCAATATTTCGAAAACTGTTGAGTGTAGGCATAGATAAGTTAGCTTCATTTTCGATGCCGAATCGAATGAGAATATAAAATTGGAGGGTTTTCATTTGAAAAAGTGGACTTACAATTATTTTTTCAACCGAATCTATATCATTTTCTGTATAACTCTAATCGAATTTATATTGAAATTCTACTGAACTGGGTCCTCACCTACGAATGAATCGATACACACGGAAAATAAATGATCATGTCCAGAAAAAAACAAAATTTTTCGGTCTGCAAACGAAATTTTCAACTTTAAATTTGAAATATTTCGATAACGGTTAGACTTGGGTATAGGACATACATGATACATGTTCAGAATCATGCGTAAAATTCAAAACCTTGATAATATACAGGGTGTCCCATTCAAATTAACGAAGTTGGGGTCCACTTCGGGTACAACCGGAAGTGTCGCAATCTTCAAAATATTTTAGCCAGATAACACTTATCAACAATAGTGAACTACCAAATTTTCAAATTCGGCCCATCTATGGGTTTCTATATATTGATCGATGCAGTTCCCGGAGGGACGCCCTGTATAGTCGAAGGAAATCTACACGGGAATTCTCGAGACGCATCTAGATGTCATACTCTCTGGAATGATAGAGACGAAGATTGGCCATTTCGAGACATCAAAATGTGATGCAAAATGTGACTCGAAGTTAGCCCAATGTGACATTCCATTTATACTACGGACTCGAATGCACATTAAGACCCTTTCGATGTAACAATGTAAAATTGAATGAACTGGTACTTATTTGAAAATGCGCTTTATTTTCTGATTCTCCTGTATGTCAAGAATAAAACAAAATTCACCATGTTTCAACATAAATAGAAACTATACCTCAATATAATTATTGTTGCTAATGAATTACGATTCATGGGGAATGGAATGCTAGAAAACAAATCCGTGAGTTGATTCCGTAGGATATACTTTTCACAACCAAATAATAAATACCAAACTCTGTCTAAATCATGAAAAAGAAACAATATACAGAAATGTAGAAAAATCTATAATTCAACTCCAATCCTCTGGGCAGCATTTTCTTCGCGGCGAAGTCTGTATCTATCCTGAAAATGCCAAATTCTGTAAATCACTGAATTTACCTTTCCAAGTTTCTACTCACTGTGAAATGTCTTTTATGTAGCGGTAAGACAAAGTCAGAAAAATATGAATATACAGGATCGTGAGCTCCAGGATGTTCTAAGAAGTAAATAAATATGACTGTTTGATGAGTTTAATGACAATAACACGAAAATGTTTTACAACAAATAGGTAGGTATTCGGTACCCCTAAACTAAATCTAAACATAACACCGAGGAGTTTTTATTGGAATGGAAAACCGAAGGTTCGATCGCACACAAAGGAAGTTCGCATAGAGTTAATAAATACCTGGATACCAACAATTTACTGTGAGGTGTGACCAAGATGCATATAACTCCTGGTGCGTTTACTGATTCGCTTTTGTTTCAACCAAAGTTCTTGATCCTGTAATTGCGTCAATAGAGTTTGTTCCATTCGTCAATGGATGACGCTTAAGTCGAATATAGTGGAGTTTCCAACAATCCAAAGTGCCTACTAGATAAATTTTTTGAGTTTTTGAACGTTAACATTATTTTGAGGTTATATGTCAATTACATTGCATATTAGGCTATCCAAGATGCTGTCAAACTAAAATCAAGATGGCCGCCTGAAGGCACACATTGTATTTGTTATTGTTTGAACGAGACTGATTATTGTTAATTTTCATCTATTAGAGTGAAATTTTTGTATGAAACCTTGCCGAATAAAAAACATGCCTACAAAGTGTTATGTTGTAAATTGTGGAAGCCGTGGAGATCGCGACTTAGTGAAGTTTTTAAAAATTCCTAGCTAGCTACATTTTGATAATGTGGTATATTAAATCAAAGACTAGATAGATAGATGTTTATTAAGTAGGATACCCTAATATACATAGTTCCATGTTACAAAATAACAAATTAGTAGGTAAAAATATGTAACAAGTGAAAATAATTTACTTTGCGATATCTGACACTCGGTGTGTAAAAAAACGACCAATCCAATGAAGATTTGAAAATAAAAATAGATAAATGTGTAGGCAATCATATATTACAAATAATAGTGTTGAGGAAACAGTCATAACTTCATGCACTGAGAACCAATCCAGGGGTTTTTTGGTACATCGGACAGTCTTATAGGGTCCAATAGAATTTCACAGATATCATTTTCACACTGCAGCACAACTCGGCCATCCTCACCTTTTCACAAAGACACCATCTTTACTCTAAAAAATGTCTTCCTTTTATGAAACTTAGGTAGCACAACTACTTTACGAAAATTGTACGCTTTTGGGAAATCAACTATCCAGAATTATTCATCTGGGAAAATTTATTCATGAACATATATCCTTTGGGTGACCAAATCACAAAATCGCAGTATTTTCATTCAGTTAGTTTCATTTGTAAATGAGTTTGGTAATAATAAGCATGGTCACGTTTTAGGGTAATTGCAATTCCACCGCTTATTATAGTTGAGGTTTTTAAATTTGAATACTGCCCCATATCAATATTCCTTAATGAATATGGACACTTCACTTCCATAGCAGCCACAAGACATCGTCGCATCAGGAGAACCATCAATTTATTAAATAATCTATACTTTCAACAAAGGAATATCCATTCGCTGTGAATGCCTCATCTGAAAAATTAATTGGAAACATTAATAAACAGTTCATAAATTACGAAAAATCAGTACCTACCTTGGCAACAACAACAGTATGTTCATCCATTTTTCTTGCTTCACAATCATGGGCAAATCCAGCTTCAAGATATTTATAGCCTGTTAAACTTTTGTAGGCCTTCATTGGCTTTCTTGTTTATGAGTCAACAGCAGATATGTAATAATGTCGAATGCCGTTACTGTTGTGAAAAGATCTAGAGATATGTCCATTTCACAAGGAGTGAAAGTAAAAGGATCCATGCACTTTATCACTCTCCTTTTGTCTATAGATCGATGCAGTGTCTTTGTTTACTCGTTCTAATGATAATAAATAAATCACTTTTAGTTAAAACAGCCACAATAACATTTCAAATCACAACTAAACAAAACTATTAGCAGTAGAAGCTAGTGCCAAACACAAACACCATTCATGTGTGCCTACAGCCGGCCATTTTTAAAGAGCCGTGGTCACGTGTTCTGGATAGCCTAATTGGTATTTATCGTGTGATTTTTCTGTTCTTTTGATACTTTCGCTCAGTTCGGTAGTTTTGCGACGTTTTTAGTTGTTGGGTTATTGTTATTTATTTGTTCTTGTGTTTTTCTGTCATTCGTAAAAGTTAGGGTAGTGTATAGCATTTTTTTGTGAGTCTCGACTTCGACATGATGACATGGTTCAATTTGAGGTTATGTCGATGACGCAGCATGCGTTTGTCAAAACGACATGTCAAGTCATCATGATCGGTAATGATTTGCCTGCCATCTATGTTAAAATTGAGTAAACTCTCTTGAAGCAATAAAAATGTCATGAATCAAGCAGGCCGTACATCAACAGTTTTGGATGACAATTTCACAGCTATAAGTAATTCCACCAGGAGTTATATGCATCTTGGGTGTGACGGTCGGGTGGGAACCTGTGAGGCGATGTACAGTTGCGGTCAAAAAAAAATGGGACAGTCAGTTATTTTTGCGATTATTCCACCTTTCGTCACTTCATCTATATGTGGCATGATCACTTTCTAATTCGGATATGTTTGACAGATGTCAAATATTCAATGTTGCCATATGACATATTCATAAAACAAATTCAAGCAGCTAGAATTAAACAAGAATTTGCTTAAAGAGTTGTCCCATTTTTTATTGGCCGCAACTGTACAATGGCTTCGTAGGTATAACGGCCAACACGTACCTATCAGGCCCAAGCTCCTTCCAACTTGCACTATGTGACACAAGGAATTCAGTGTGAATGGTGCACCACTAAATGATACTTTCAACCTTCTTGGGTTGAAATCACGTCAACAGATACTTTGAGCACAGCTTATCTACCACTCAGCTCCACAACTCCGAGCCACAGAATACTGAACTACACAGAAGCGAAGCTAAGCCATTTTGCTCGAACGCAGCCACCATTTAATATGCATGATTATTGTCACTGTCACTTGTCATTGTGATCAGGTAAACAAAGATTTTGACAGTAATTATTAATTAAATTAATTAAACATTCAAGCATTCAACCCTATTTATACCTAAGCACCAGGCAGTGAAATTTAGTTATGTTTGCTTATTTTGTAACAATAATTCTGAAATGGCGTCGAAAGGAGGTACTGTGTGTGTTTATCGTGGATGTTCTTCCAGATATGACCAAGAAGGAATTCGTTTCTTTTCCTTTCCGAAAGACCGAAGATTTAGTAAATAAATTAAAAAAGTATTGCACTCAAAATTTTATTTGTTGTTTTTATGGGATTTTAGAGATATTGTGAAATGTCTACATACTGAGTTTTATTTGATAACTTCAAGGCTTTGGCTCAACAATAAAGTGAAAATCTGAGAATCCGCAGTGTGCATTTATAATATACTTAATAAACTCTAAATGCAGATGACTATTCTGAATGAATATCATTAAGGTTTAGAGAAACGAAATACTTATTTCATATTTGCCCACAAGAATGTCTTTTGAATACGATGGTAAATGAGTGAAATAATGCCAAGTCTGAAAATTTTCCGACAAGAGAGAATTCAAATCAATCAAAACTTGTGAAAGTCTCAACACATTTAAAATTAAGAAGCTTTTTCTGATCAATTTACAACGATATACAATTCATGAATATTTTAATGTGAAAAATTTTTCAAGTTAAACTTATGATTGACGTTGATTTGATTTGTTTTCTTTTTTGTCTCTCTTGTAAATGTAAAACATTTTCCAAATACAGTATTGTTGTTAACGACTGGATTTGCTGCAAAATTGAAATAGTTGATTCCAGTCAAAAGCAGTCATTATAGAAGCGCTTTCGCTTCACATCAAACCTGTCAGTGCTCTTCCTGCTGTCAACTGCTTGAGGAACGTCAGTTTTTGATATCCAGCTAAGTACTGCGCTATCATTTTTTTGTCTCGCAAATTATAATGCCACCTTTTACATTGGGAAATACAGAAATTCGACAAAACTAGACATGCTAATTGTAACAAAACTATACGAGATGTGATTTCAATAATGTTTCCATACTCCAGTACCTACCAAAAATTACTGATTACATTTGAGAAAATTTGTTTGTCGTCAGTGACAAATTTGCAAGCGCATCCTGTATCAAATAGCAGATTTATTGATTAAATGCCCATCATGGTGCTAGCAATGGAAGTACTTATTTTCTATCGGATTTTTACTGTATTTGGAGAAGGTAAGGATATTTTATTTATTTTATTAATGATGGGATAACGTGTAGAAGATTATGGAATGACTTTAAATTATTCATCAAAACATTCAACCGTTAACACTTGTCGGCAGTCATTTTATTTGCAGAAAAATTGCGAAATTCGCGAGGGTATGAACGAGACTTTACTGTTTTGAATTAGTTTTCTGTGTGTAGCAAGTAGTATTCTTGAATGATGAATAAAGTAATTTTTCTCAGTGTGCGAAGCATGATTTCACTCAACATATCATTTCAAGGTTACCAAAATTTGCCCCCTCAACATCAAAGGTGCCGACTTTAGCTTCGCTTCTGTGTAGTTCAATATTCTGTGTCCGAGCGGCGCCTTTGATCTGGCGATCGGGAACCAAGCGAGATTGAATGGCGCGGTCTTTGTCTCACTTGGGTTAGAAGTCGGGGCCGGATTAAGATATTTAGTTTCGGCGTTCGGCCTGACAGTACAGTACCGTAGTAGATGATTTTTGAGCTTTATTTCAACATGAAAGTAAAACAATTGTATTTCAGTATTACATATTATAACAATGAAATTAAGTAGGTACCCGACATAGGAAGGATATAATAGGTTTTTTTACTTCAATTTATGAGAAGAATTAGTTTAAATAATAAAATTACGTGATTAGGATTCTAATAAACTTTATTGCACAATTGAAAAATAAAAGTTGGACAAGTAACAGAATATATTTTTACATTACACAAGTGATACAGTGAGTACTTCTACAGATTTCTCCATATTATCATTTTATTTCTGTTAATATTTTTAAAATTGCCATTTATTGTTTTCAAAGTGTAATAAATTGTTACTCTTAAATATAATCTAAGTACAAATTCTTTCGGGAAATATTTACGAGGATGACTAAAAATGCATTGCTTAAATTTAAAAGTGCGCTAAAAATATTTGTTTTTGCGAATTTTTCAAAGCTTTCTTGAAATATAATTTCAATTTTACAAATGAGCTCGACAAACTTATCATTTGGCATTTGCAGATTTCCAAATGTATCTCTATTGTCATTTTCGTATGCCTTTAGAAAACAATGAAAAGATGAATCATCGAGTTTTGTGTGTTCTTTACTGAAAATAACGCAAGCTTCACACGAGTGGATCTGCAAAGCTTTATTTAAAAGGTATTCAAATATAAAGTTTTTTTGTAATAGTTCATCTTTGCATTACGTCATGCTATTTATTGGAATGGTAACTTCATTGGCCTTACTAACCTCCTTATTCTCAGGTACAGAATCGTCTTTAAAGTCAGGAAGGTTTAAAAGGATCTTTTCAGCATCTGCTTCACAATTTTCTGTACCTGAGTTAAGCAGATTAATGCACTGCAATTTCTTGAATGTTCTTTGAAACTGTACTGCGGTCGGGTTTATGCAGTTACCGTTCTCACTCCTTTTTACATAAATGATTTTAAAGGCAATCTTGGTTTAATCTTTTGGTGAGTAAGTATTCAAACCCCGCAGTGTTACGAAGAAAATTAAATAAAACTATGACACTGTTTATTGAAATTTTAATACTTTTAACCAAATTAAGTTTTTTTGAAAAATTAATATTATTCTTGTCACGAACCTCAAGTTTTTCGAATAAAGACAAACAATCCCGTAAGAACTCTAATTGAAAGGATGTACCTTTAAAGGCCGCATTATATTTTTTCGATGAAAAAGTTTGAGCAGAATTTAAAATCTCAAAGAGCTGATCCATTTTGTTGACAAATTCCGCAGTTTCAGTAGCTTTCGCAGGAAGGGATCCAAATCTCATATAAAAACTCATATCCACGTGAACTGAATAGCTAAATACTTGGGTGGCTAATTTTACTTTCATCTTTTGAAAATTATTTGGATATATGTGGGAATCTGTTAATTTGTGTGCTGCTTTCACGGGAAATGTTTTATCTATTTCATAATTTTTTTTATATATTGCATCGAATTTTTTTTGTCATCGATATTAAAATTATATTTCATCAACATATTTCTTATCGCCTTCATATTATGTGGGATATCGAAAATGTAAAAGAGGTATTGATTGTTTAAATAAAAACCTGTATGTTCTGGAGAGACGTTTAAATTTTTTGAGAGCTTGATATTATTGGATCCCATAACATAAGTAACTGCACAAACCTTTAAACCAACAGTTTCTAGTTTTTGCAAAGCTTCAGTTAAATTTTTCATTGATAATTCGGCTGGAAAAGGAGTATGGCAAAGGAAATATGCAAGAGGCTGTTTCCATTTACAATAAAGTCCTCTTAACATGAGGACACATGCAGTCAAAGTAGGTTTGAAAATCTTTTCCCCCTTTTCATCTATGGCTAACCCAATTATGCAATCTTGATTGCGTTCATAAAACAAATTAGCTTTGATGGACATTTTGTCGAAGCATAGTAGACAATATTTGTTTTGTTCCTGAAAACCTTAAATTTTTGTTTTTAATAGTTAATAAAATTCAGGGTTTTTTTAATCCTGGACCTTCTTTAACTGCTTTTATTTCTTTCAGCAATGTATTTCTGAAAATGGAAAATGAGCCAGCAAAATCTGTCATTATCTGATCGTCTAGACAAAACTCTGCTATAAGAGTTGTCTCATTTTTTATTGGCTTCAAATGTACCAGGTTGTCATTCTAACACTCACATATAATATATAGAATAAAATTATATTTTGTTTGGCACCAAAGTTGAATATACGTAGTTTAGTATAGAGAACCCAACGAACTAAAACCTTACGTAGAAGGTAAATAAAATTTTGTTTCATGTAGTTACAGGTAATTCTGATTCATGTGTAACAATATTCTGGAACTCAATTCACTTACCTTATTTTGGAACCTGGGACTCAATTAACGTACCTTATATTGAAACCCGGGACTCAATTTATGTTTTTATCAGTAGGATTTTTAATCATAGACTTTCGTGAGTAGGTACAATATTAATTGAAATTTTTTGGTACGATTAGGATCCTTGGGAAAACGATAGAATTTCTTCTTAGAGTTGTACCCTTTAATAAAACAGTTTTTCACTGCACACACATGGCCCGCTTTTTTCTCACTCATTTCACTATCAAAAATCAAAACGTTAGAAAACCAAACCAAACAATCAAAATTATCACTGCACGACTATGATCGCTCAATGAATTATAATAACCCTATTACCCGACCGCACGTCACAGCAGTCTTCTAGCCCAAGAGGCGGGGCATAAGCGCTGCGCCAGCAGATCGGCGCAAACCCTTCCCGCCACAAGAGTTGGGAAGCTGTAAGTAAGCTGTGCTTTGAGCTTTCATCTGACCACTCCTTCTGTCTCCTTCTTCGGCCCGTTGACCACCCGTCTCTCCCCTCTTCTCCCGCTATGGCCTTTCGAATTCCAGGAACGTCGAAAAGGTCTCTTACCCGTCTCATCTCCGCATCCCCCTTCACTCGCGACGCACAACCCGGTATCTTATATTTACCTACTGCTTATAACTAACTGGAACACTGATAGACGCGCGCCAGGACTGGACTGGCCCTTCACATCCCCGTTCCGGTCCTTGAAGAAATAATAATTGAACAATTTTGATTTAACTATTGAAATAAAGAAATCAAACAGAACGCACTACATACTTTCAGAAGTACCTATAGAATATTTAAAGAATGTTGTGATGAATGTCATTATTTTTATGAGGTTTGAGCATTTTGAAATACACATATTTTTGGCAGATTTTCTTCTGTTATAATTTGGAAAAGTCCTTCTTTAACAAACTGTGTACGTGATCTGAAAGAACCTATCAACATTTCAACTCAACTAAGAATGAATCAATCACTGTTCTTAGTTCTTTGAGATGACATGTTCATTTTTTCCTTGGCCAAACCCTTCACTCAAATGATGCACGCGTCTTTTACAGAGCCGCCAAAGATGGACTCATAGAAGTACTGAAGGAAACAACGAAAAGGGACTGCAACATGAGGGATGAACAAGGTATGACCCCGACTCTATACGCTGCATTTTATGGAAATTTGGACGCCCTCAGATTGTTATGTGGGAGAGGGTAAGATTTTACTTTGCCATCATTATTTTTCTCGCTGATACTCCACATGACTAGTTACTCAAAATACTCATCCTGACATCTTGGTATCGACGAGAAAAGATTACGACATCAATCAATATTTCCATACGGAGTGTAAAGAAGAATATTAGAATTTGCATCTTGTGCAAGATACCTATATATCATTTTGATCTAGTGCATAACAGATTGGTTGACATCATGAACAGAAAAACTTTTAATTGATATATTGAAGAAAAAATAGTATAATGGCCACGTATATACTGTGCACGAATTTGATATTCTGACCAAGTTGACCTTACCAAATTCAGACCAAGGGAATAAGTTACTGCCTATTTATACCATGTTCAATCGGTAAACAGTTTGGTTCTTTTTTGGTATGTAACTATAAAAGGAGTTGCAACTCTACTAATAGACCGGCAGCTAGCGACATGTTCAATTGCCGTACAAACGAATGTCTGTTAAAATACACGTATCAAAATGTTATGAAAAATGCTATTTTTGTACAATTAATTAACGTGTGCCAAAGATACATTCAATCAAAAAAATCATCGGCAGACGAATTGGCAGGTACAACAATGTTATTGATATTAAGGTGTAGGTAAAATTCAATATTTCGAATAATAGTCGTATGTCTGCCAATTGACAATTCAGTAGATTTCTGTGAAGTTATCAAAATATTCCACTAGCAGACATTTCGCACGTGTGTAAATGAGTGGTAGACGCGCATGAACAGGTAGAAATTGTGGATCAAGTTAGTACAACTACCTAACGTCTGCCATCGATATTTTTATAAAAATCATGATAAAAATGAACAAATTCTCTAATGGCAGACGTTTTTATAAGATACAATTATAATTTATCAAAAAAACAGAGTTTTCTTGGGAGATCGTTTAGTAACGAACAGTCGTTGCCAACCGATGTTTAACCCTTTGCTCCCATACACACCCACTACGTAGGCTCATAATGGCAAGTACCTGTCAGAAAACAACTTTTCCCTTTGCTGAGACCACGACGGGTATTCAATTATATCTAACAGATACTTGTGCAACGTTCCTCAATGCATCAGAGGACGCAATTGCAAGTGTTCCAACCATCAAAATTATTTTTTGACTTGTACAGGGTCACCACCTCTGCTCTCCTCTGCTCTCTAGTTAGAGCGGCCTAAAAGCCGCTTCATCGCGTGAACCAGTGGTGACCAAGCAGCGGAGTGTGTAATGATTTGGACGAGGAACAGGACATCGGTCGGCAACGACTGTTCGATACTCAACAATCTCCCAAAAGAACTCTGTTTTTAGCATAAATCTCTTAACCCGGAGATTCAGAGTGTTCTTCCTCTGCTCGCTAGGTGGAGCGGTCTAGAAACCGCTTCATCGCCTGAAACAGAGGTGACCAAGCAGCGGAGTTGTCAACAAATGCGTGTACTCGGAGATCCGGAAATCGGAGGATGTTTCGCCTCATCCGGCTAGCTCTATCTCCGAGCACAGCATAGTCGCAAATCCAGCAACTCCGGAACTCTTCTTTCAGGATCAGTCAGGAACAGTACGAATTCTTTCTGGATTGGTTGGTGTTAACCAACGAGGTTGAATCGTTCTATACCAAGCTGTAGATTCCTAAGAGGAGCTACAACCTGGCCAGAAATACTATGGAAAACGTAGACGAGCTGAAAATAAATAGGCTTAAAGCCACGGGTGAGCCATCCGTCTACTACTCCCCGATGATTATACTATCCGGGCTCTTCCGTGGCACCCGGATGACTGATTAAGAGAGCCAACTTGGCTTCTTAAATAAAAGTTTCTGACATTTGCTCCGGCCAATGCCGGAGCAAAGCCGCTGGTGGGCGGAGCCTATCAGCGCTCCGCGCCCAGATATACTCTTGAAGAAAAATTTTATATTCAGTATTTCTGGAAAAATTGGGAAAAAAACAATACTCTGTAGGTCCATAACTTAAATAGGAACATACAACTTTTTCTTGCCTGTACTAATCAGCATAACCATTCCTTTCTAATGATATAATAGAAAGTAATTTTTTTAAATGAAATACCAAAAAATCCAATTATTATTCTTCAAATAACGAAAAAACAGATTTATCGAAAAAAAAAATTCAAATTGATAGGATTAAAGATAAAATAAATTCAAAACAAATGTTCGAAATGCATTCCCTCAGCGTCAATACATTTATTGACTCTGGTGATATTTTCATGTAAAACGTTTCTCAACATTTGGGGCGTGATATCTTGGAAAGCTCTACGAATTTTTACTTCTAGCTCATGTAGAGTTGTAGGCT